>CM045758.1:83874884-85274884 GCA_025200525.1 Camellia lanceoleosa | reverse complement strand
TCCAACGCTGCACGCACCTCCACGAGTCGCCCGAATATTGGCAACATGTTGTACTGTTTTCTTACGCGCCTCATGTGCCTCTTGCACTTGTCTCGCGTTATCGTGTGCCACAGCCTCCTCTGCTAACGTAAGCCGCGTGTTTCTAACGTCAGTTGACGTCAGCCCTGGTTCTGTGCACCACTGCTGCTCCTTTTGCTATCATGAGTCGTGCTTTTCTTTGCTAACGTGCACTGGGCACGCTAACATCATTCCTCTTGCTATGATATTAGCCCTAGTTGACCAGATTGGTCAACCTCCTTTGACTAGCCGTTTACTTCCCTTTCTGTGTGTGTTTCTGGTCCGTTCAGCCATATCCCAATTGTTTTCGGCCTCCTAAATCTGTTGGTGTGTTATGTTTTGGTAAAATTAGCCTCTACAAAGCACATTCTTCTTATTTTTGCTCTGTTTAAGCATCATGGATCATTCTAACAACATCCATTTTATCTCTGTTACACTTGATGGATCTAACTATGTTCTCTAGGCTCAAACTCTCTCTGGATTCATCAAAGTGAAGCGGCTTTGGCGTATTATCACTAGTGCTCTTTCGAAACCCATTCAAGAAGACAAAGAGACTGCATCTGCTTTCGATGAGCATCTTGATGAATGAGAAGGGAAGAACTACCAGATTATAACATGGTTCCAAGCTACTTCTGTTCCTTTCATTAACCTTCAGTTTGGATGCTTTTAGGATGATGATTCTATTGTCTCACCTGCTAAGGCAATTTGGGATTTCTTGAAGGAACACTATCAGATTACTGGCCATGCTCGCCAATATCAACTCATACAAACTCTTCATCACATGCGCCATGAGCCTGGTCAATCCATCAATGATTTTTTATCCTAGATGTCATCTGTCTAGGACCAATTGGCTCTTTCTGAACCTACTTGGGCATAGTCAGAGGATACACAGTTATTTATTGTTCATAGGAATCATTAGCGGCTATTGCAGTTTCTTATGGCTCTTCATAGCACCTTCGAACCTGTGCGTGCTTCCTTGCTCCATCATCTGCCCTTATCGACTTTGGAGCAAGCCATTACCGAACTCTTGTTAGAAGAAACTCATTTTGAGATGCTCAAAACTCCACACTTGGATTCTGTTCTTGCTACACCATCATCATGAAGTTCTTCATCTTCACAACCTCCTAGCTCATGCATTTATTGTTATAACTGTGGCCTACTTGCCAATCATTCTTTACTTCAGTGCCAAGTTCATAAATGCTTGACTTGCCACAAGACTGCTCCTAGTCATCTCCAGAGCAATTGTCCTCGAGCTCCCCCTGCTTCTTCATCCAGGAAAGGGTCTTCATGTTCGGGGCATCAGTCCAAATCTACCTATGGTTCTTATCCTATTGTTATTGCTGCATCAAAGAGTTCTTGCACTCCTCACTCTACTGATTCTATTGCTCCATCATTTTCTATGGATGATGTTGCGTCCATTATCCAACAGGTGCTTTCCAAATCCGGTACTCTTCCTTCTTCTACTCTTTCAATCACTTTAGGTAATCTTTCACGGTATTTTGCTTCCGCCTGCTGTGATCATATGACCTCTGATTCTACTATATTTTCTTCTATCTCATCATCTGCTTCTGTTCCCCTTATACATACTGTTGATGGTTCTCATATGTCTGTTCGTCATATTGGTCAAATTTCTACTTCCACTGCATCTCTTTCTAATGTTTATTACATTATTGCTCTTAAATTAAACCTTATCTCTATTGGTCAATTGTGTGAACTTGGTCTCACCGTCACTTTTTCTGCTATAATGGTTGTTTGGTGTAGGACTCTTAGACGAAACAGATCCTTGGGATAGGCAGTAGGCATGGACGTCTGTTCGAGCTTCTTCATCTTTGCATTCCATCTACATCATCCACTGTTGCTTCTGCTGCCTCTTCCGTTGCTTCGACTTCTATGTCTTCTTTTCATCTTTGGCATTGTCGTTTAGGACATGTCTTTTTTAGTCATTTAAAAATGTCGGTTTCTAGTGGTCGGTTAGGTTGTGTTAGTTCTGAAAATGTTGATTGTTTATCTTGTCAAATTATGAAACAGCCTGTCTTGCCTTTTAATAAAAGTAATTCTGTTTCTCCTACCCTATTTGCTCTTGTGCATTCAGATATTTGGGGGCCCTCCCCTACCCCGACCATGGGGAGAGGGTCTAGATATTTTGTGATTTGATGATTTTTCTCATTATACTTGGATATTTTTTTTTTCTCAAAAATCGGTCTGAACTTAAACGTATTTATTGTGATTTCTCCGCTATGGTCCATACCCAATTTTCTCAAACCATTATGGAATACTCAATAGTCCTCTCAGTTTGCCCGTCAGTTTGCAGATGGAATGCTGTACTAAACCTCAATTTTGTCCCCATTGCACTTTGTAGGCTATGCCAAAATCTAGAAACAAATTTAGGATCTCTGTCTAATACAATAGACACTAGAACCCCATGTAATCGAATAATCTCATAAATGTAGATAGTAGCAAGTCTATATGCATTAAAGGAAGTTTTCATAGCAAGAAAATGAGTAGATTTTGTCAACTTATCTAATATAACCCAAATAGCATTCATACCTCTAGCTGATTGAGGTAGACCGACGATGAAGTCCATGGTTATGTGCTTCCACTTCCATTCTAGAATAGGGAGGGACTGAAGCAAGCCTGTCGGTTTTGGAGTTCCACTTTTACTTGTTCGCATTGTAAGCATTTAGAGTTGAAGTCGACAATCTCTCTTTTCATGTTGAGCCACCAAATACTAACTTCAAATGTTGGTACATCTTGGTATTTCTGAAATGCATAGTAAACACCGACTTGTGAGCCTCCTCCAAAATCCTTCTTTTCAGATCTGCATCATTAGGAACACATAATCTTCCTTGAAATTTCAATATCAAATCTTCAATTGTGAACCTCGATTTTGGCTTAGTTTCAAACTCATCACAAATCTTTTTAAAAAAGCTCATCATTCACTTGCTTCTGTTTAATCTCTTCAATAACTTCTGGTTGTGTAGACACTACAGCTATCAGGCTATTTTGTTTCAAAGACACTACTTGTATTTCAAGTTTTTAAAACTCCTATAGAATTTTTTTTGATCTGTAAGCATACAGGCTAAACTTTCCACATTCTTTCTACTGAGTGCATCTTCCATAGTGTTGGCCTTGCTCGGATGGTAGTGAATCAGTAAATCATAGACTTTGATCAATTTGAGCCATTGTCTCTGTCACATTTTTAACTCTTTCTATGTGAAAAAGTTCTTCAAGCTTTTATGATATGTGTACACTTCAATTTAGCGCCATATAAGTAATGTTGCCTTATTTTTAGTGCGAATACCACTGTAGCAAGTTCTAGGTCATGCGTTGGGTAATTTCTCTCGTGTGGTCTCAACTATCGAGAGGCATATGTAATCACTGTAACGCCCTGGAAATCATGTGCATGCACACACCACAACTAGCATAGCAATATACAAGATAGCCATCTTTCTCATTGAACTCAGATTCAAGAAGTAACAATTTGATGGTTTACATTCCCAAGTTCAATGAACTAGGTGACTTTACAAAAGAGAAGGACCCTAAGGGCATACATGACCACAAGACATTGGTCTATACAACAAAATGGATTTAGAAGTCTTCACACAAAACTTTAAGTTTTAAATAACAAATTTTCCTGAGTCTTCTTTCCCTAAACTGAACGACCCATTACTTCAAACCATCACTACAGTGGCACTTTGTCATTTCCTAAAAAATTAGTTAGGATTGAGCTATATGCCCTGTAGGAATACCTTTTAATCAAGTATTTAACCGTTTGAATAAGCCCACAGTACCATTGTGACAAGACAATGTAAGTGTTGCTTGACTTTTCATGCTCTTTTTGGAGACGACTAGCCCTACAATTCGGTCTCTTGCAGTTCTAAATTTGATCTCACAAGTGCAATGTGAAATAGATAAACACCAAAGAGTCCAAATTCGACAAATCTTTTAGAAAATTGATTTTGAATCAAAATGCCAAAAATGGACTACTTTGTCAGATGCAGAGTCTCCACCTAAATATTTTTGGAAAATTTAGGAAACACATGACTCATGCCAAAGGCCACGTGTCCATCATCACAAAGATTGTCTCAGTTCGGGAACTTAGGTACGAGAGGATAAGGTCATGAATTGAGCACCCCCACTCGCCCGATCAAAGATTGGCCTCTACTAATCATGATGTGATTCTTATTTACATTATATGCTCTTATTCCGGTTATTAGGCTAACTTATTATGTGATGTACACATAAGTATAGACTAATTTGTTAAAATTGGAACACTTTGATTCATGCTTGTTTTTGAAAACTATTTCAAATATGTACCACTTGAAAAAGTGATCACATATGTACATTACTCAAATTATTCCAATTCAAGCAATTTAGCCTTCATCCATAGGTATTCAAGAAATTTATCATTTAAGCAATTAGTCTCATGGTAAGCATGCAACAATCACACTCATGCGATATACTATAGCACAAAAATGCTCACCTAGTATTCCGAGGTGAGCCAAAAGAAACAAAAGAGTTAGGAAACATGTATGCTCCTAACTAATGCAACATGGCTAATGCAATACATGCGATATGCAACTAATAGGCTTGACTACTAATTATGACATGTGAATCAATTTGATGGCATGCTGTTTAAGCACCTTTTTCAAAGAAGTATTTAAACGACAATGCATTTGTTAGAATGATGAACCGAGCCTCGATTCATGCAAGACAAGTGGATGCAAATATGGGGTATGCTAAAAGAACATGATGTTCTATTCTACCCATCGTAAGAAAGTAAATAAAAGGGAGAAAGATGTGGGGTTGGAAAACATACACATTATTACAAGTTTGCCCTCGCGCAGGAGGGTCCGAATAAATGAACTAGCTAAGCTAACTAATTACCTAACTTGTAATAACCCAACCCTTCTATATGTTTTAAATCTTTAATTATATGTGTGACTATATGCTTGATGTGAAATTATGTGAATTGGTGTTTAATTATGTGGATTATATGCTTATGACATTATATATGTCGATTATGAGAAAAATTTGTTGAAATTGAGACATTTGAATTGGAAATTGAAAGCCTTAGAGGCGCTATAACCCAGAATTGACTTCACCGTTATGATTAGCATGACTTTTAGGACAATATATGAAGTTTTGTAAAAATTTAATTCGTAACGAATTAAATTGAATTAATTGGGGTAACCTTAGTTAAACTTGCTTTGTAGGCTCAAATAAGTGTAAGCCTTAGTTAGATATATGAGACCATGAGCTAGAGGCAACACTTAGACAAAATATCTTCTAAGAGAGAGAGAGAGAGAGAGAGAGAGAGAGAGAGTTCTAGAGAAGAGAAAGAGGTGAAAAGAGAGGGAGGAAGAAGAGAATCAATTAGGGCTTGGAGATTCAAGGAACTAGAAGGCAATTCAAGAGATACCACTCTAGGTAAGTGAAAATCAACTAAATGATTATCATCAAGCCTTAAAATGAAGTTTTGCATTTATAGAAGTTAGGGTTTTGACATTATAAGCTTGCTTGAGTAAACATTTTGTTGTTTGTCTTTAATTTGAGAGTTGATTCATGTATTCTGAGTTTACCTTGAGTTTATTTGAGAGGAACTATCTTCTAATCTCTCATTTTGTATGTTTTGGCTTCTATATGAATATATGATTGTACCTATGCTGATTAACCATCAAGAGATGAAGGAATCGAAAGACATGTGATCATTTGAATTGTATAGGTTTCATCAAAATGAGTTATCATGTCTTTAAGTTTGAAATCCATGTTTATTATGTTTATATGTTATGATATTGAAAGGAAATTGCTTGGATTCCACCTTGGAAATGTCTTTGGCAAGTCTAATTTTGATGGAGTTTCAAACTGCTCAAAACAGAGCTAGAATCGCACGTGTGGGGCTCATGGCCGCACATGTGGGATGTCACGCCCCAAACTCGCCCCTAAAAGTTTGGGCATGACCAACTCAATAACGGTCTCAAAACTCAATAATTATACATTATGGGGCCTAAACGGAAGCAATTGCCAACTTAAAATAACATCCATTGAGCTAACATTAACATGCCAGGATCCTAAAACATTTTGTCAGGCAGTCTAACACATAAAGAATACACACATACGAGAGGCAGTTATATACATACAACATAAAAGTCCAGTCCCCACAACTGGGGCATCACCAAAACATTGCTAACAGAAGGTTATACAAGACGAATAACATTGACAAAAGGCCGGTGGCCAAAGTTGTGGGTTATGAAAAGAACCCCACAAAAATGCATAAGCTTCATCAAACTGCTTGGACACGGTGAATTGACAAAATGAAAGCGGCTAACGCTGGACTACGATTGACCTCCGGGTTGATTACCTACAGAGACAGACATAGTACGGAGTGAGCAAGGCTCAGTAAATAATAGCACGTAGCGAAACCAAATGAATAAATTTAAATTACAACATATAAGTGCAGAGGTCACATGGTTAATCTTGTTCTATGCATATTTCCAAAACGGCCTTGGGCCTAATATTTACACAGAACGGCTTTAGACCTAATATCATGCAGAACGGCCTCAGGCCCAACATGTCATACAGAATGGCCTCGGGCCCACATATAACAGCTGTCTAAACATTGGAGGGTAAGTGGTACATCGACATGTACACCACCTCTCTTGGCTATAGGCTAGAATCATATTTAATTCAGAACACATTACGGTTGGTGAGACATTAGCATGTCCTCACCTTCTTCTTCTTCTTTAGATTTGTCCACACTCGGTGGCTCATAATTGAACGGCCTCAGGCCCATCTTTAGCAGAATAGAATAATCACAGGTCCATAAGGATATCATGGTTCCATGACACATATAAGTTTCCCAATTGTTCATCATAAGTTGACATAGTCGACGTGCGAATAACAGAATATTAATAATAACTATTATTAGTAAACGAAGTATATTACTACAGTACTATTACTCACAGTGCTGTGGCGGAGCGATGGTTCCTTCTTGTATGTGACCTACACGCACATGCAACTCAGAAATTAGTCCTTTCCATTTTTTAATCAATAATCGATTCGTTCACATCTATTCAATTACAGGCATTTTAAAAGCTTCAAATACACATTTTAGCAATCTCAGAGAGCCAAACTAAGGAAACAGAGTATGCATAATTTTTCCACATGGGCCGCACGGGCAGAGACCCCTCGCCGTACGTACAGGAAGATGGGCCGCATGTGCGCCCCGCACGTGCTTTTATTCCAGTAGCCAAACTTCGAATTTCCTTATTTTACAGACATGCAACAGAAGACGCTTGACCATGTGCCCCGTGACGCGCGTCGCTGCCTCTGTTTTTGAGCAGTTCGGATTTGGGCAGAATTTCGCACAACCAACACATAATAGAGTAGAAAATGGGGAAATAAGAGCAATACTATGGTATAACATCATACTAACATGAATCATAAACTCAACTAAGTCTTTGTTCTTTTCAAATTCATGATTACACTCAATATTCTCATGTTTGTTATATGTGATATATGAGTTATATACATATATAACCATGTGAGTTCAATATGGAAATCAAGAGCAAGATATAGTTCCTCCACATATCTCAAACTAACTCAAATTAACCAAGCGACACAAGCATCCTTACTATTAGGCAATTACTACACACATAGCTTCAATTACAAACCCTAATCACATAAATATAAAAGGAATCTTTACTCAGGTCCAAGTGAGGGTTAGTTTAGGTGGATTGAACCTACCTTGAACTCAAATCCCCAAAATCTTTCTCAATTCCCCAATGTTTTCTCTTGTTGAAGCTTCTCCTCTTGTTCTCCCTCTCTAACTCTCTCTCTCACTCTCAGGAGATATTTTTATATGATGAGTTCACTAAATTAAGAGTTTAAAAGAAGCAGATAAGAGCCATATAAGAATTGATAAAAGAAATTTAATCAGTTTAATTATTCCGAATTAGATTTTTACAAAAATTCTTATCATGACCTAAAAATCATGCTTACCACTATTATGAAGTCAATTTCAGATTATCATGCCTCTAAGGCTTTCAATTACTGATCCAAACATCACAATTGTAACATATGTTTCTCATGATAGACAGATATAAATCTATAACCATGTAATTCACACAATTAAACTTAATTTCACATGGAATTTCGCATTAAACATATAAATGCACATAGCAAGGGGACTGAAAGCATACCAAAAGACATATAAGAGGGTCAGCTCACGGGAACACGGTCGCACGTGCAAAAAATAGGGGAGACAAAGATTGCATTCTGAAATAAAAGCACGTGCAGAGTCGCACGGGCGTCACACCTTCCCACACGTGCAGCCAACGGGGGACAATTTTGTCAGTTTCTTTTACACTGCTTGACCCTCTAAAATTATTAATGTGCAGATTAGATCCTTCTGCGATGCTTATGATTGCTTACGAATTAAACAAATCGAACATTGAATAAAAGGAATAGGCTAAAGAAAAATGACTTATGAGTTGTGCACTATGTGTAGGTCACATACAGGAAGTGACCATTGTTCATCCACATCACAGTGAGTAATAGTAGTGTAATGATATGTTTTACTTATTTCCATAATTATAATTTTACTCGTGAATGGCACATGTTATTGCTATGGTATTTTGATTGGGAATAATTGAGATGATTGAATAATGTCATTGTCATAGACCCAAGGTCGTTGTGTTTCTAATAATAAAGATGGGCTCGAGGCCGTTATGATATGAATTGTTTCTGACTCATGGCCCTAAGGTGGAGGGAGATGGGGACATGCCGATGTTTCATCTAGTCTATAATGATATGGATTGTATATGACTAATGGCTCTAAGGACAAGGGAGGTGGAGACATGTCGATGTTCCATCTACCCCATATTGTTTTGGATAGCTGTTGTTATGTTGGGCCTAAGGCCGTTTTGTATAATTTGTGGGCCCGAGGCCGTTCTGTATTAAATATGGGCTTGAGGCCATTTTGAACTACGGATATGGTTTGATATAAATATGTGTATGTATATATTCTTCAAGGCTATGCTCATTCACCTAACCTTCTTACATTGCTATTATTCACTGAGCCCTGCTCACTCTATTTTTATGTATATTTATGTAGGTGAGTAGCCCGGAGGCCAACCCTAGGTCAGCTCCAGGAATCTTTTGTTGGTCCAATTTTGTCAAGCCTACCAAGTGAAACCCTTTTGTTTTATTTTGGGTTTCTTTTGTATATTCCACTTTGCTGCGGATGTAGATACATTGCTAATATGTAAATTATGGATCTTGGCATGTCGTGGACTCGTTGTTTTATGAATGGTATATATATTAATGTGGATGTATATGATGTGTGTACTAAGATCTTGGCATTTAGACATTGCTCAATGGATGTTTCTTTTTGTCACTATATTTGCTTCCGTTTTAGGCGTCGATATTGTATAAATTATTTATTGACTATTTTGTTTTGAGGCCTAAGTACAGGCCAGTCACGCCTAAACTTTTAGGGGCAGGTTTAGGTTGTGATAGTTGGTATTAGAGCACGAGTTGCTATCTCACACACGGGTCCCATTCAGGTTTAAGGAGTCTAGAAAAGAGTTAAGTTGCATGCATGTTACTCTTTTGAGCATGTAATAGTAACATGATTTGTACATGCAATGACCTATGATATGGATTATGAACTGATTAATGTCAATGTATAGTCATGTATCTCTTTGTGTGTATTATAATTCGTTGCTATGTAGATCATGGTGAGGACAAGGATGGATGATTCAGAGGAAGCTACCTCTACACGGTTGGATAGGATGGAAATGATGATTATGGAGATGGCAAAAACTCTGAGACAACAACAACAACAACAACAACAACAGCAACAACCACCACCACCATCGGTACCTATACCACCGCTAATGGCACAAGATCATCAAGCTGAGGACCAAACAATTACACTCACGAAAGAATTCAAGAAGATGAAGTTGCCCTTGTTCAAAGGGGGAATTGACCCAACGAAAGCAGAAGCGTGGGTGTTGGGTATAGAAAAGTTATTTAGGGTCTTTCCATGCACCGAAGCCTAGAAAGTGCAACTTGCTGCCTTCACTCTTGAGGACGAAGCACGGAGGTGGTGGATGCTCACAAGGATTGAACATTAAGGGTTGACATGGCCACGATTTGTAGAGCTGTTTTATGACAAGTATTTTCCACAATGTATGCAAGATAAGAAAGTGACCGAACTTGAAACCTTGAGGCAAGGGAATAAAACCATAGCTGAGTATGAAGCACAATTTGTAGAATTATCCCATTTCGCACCACACATGGTAGATACGGATTACAAGAAAACGAGGAAGTTTGATGGAGGATTGTGGACCGCTATTCTAGATTGGATTAATGTGTTGAAGTTACCTACATATATTGATGTATTAGAAAGGGAAATAATGGCTGAGGGAAATATAACTGCACAAAATTGAATCTCTGAGTGGAAGGGGAAGAGACAGAATATGCAAGCACCAAGGGGAGCTGTGGCACAACCGAATAAGAGATCAAATTTGGGGACTTTTGGTACTTCCGCCTCTACCCGTGACTCGGCACCAATTTGTCCGAATTGTGGGAAGAGACATTATGGAACTTGTTACCGGGTAACTGGGGCATGCTTCAAGTGTGGGAAGACTGGTCATTTAGTGAGAGATTGCCCCCAGAAAGACTAACAAAATGGGAACAGACCTCTTACAAGTTCAGCTGGCTAGATTCCAGCTTCAACCACAAAAGCAACTGCAAAGCCCGCCAACACTAGAGACACTACTCGACAGGGAAGGGTGTTTGCCCTTATTCTAGGTGATATGCAGAATACTGAGGTAGTAGTGTCAGGTACATTTTCTGTCAATGGCCACTGTGCTCATGTCTTATTTGATTCAGGTTCTATCCACTCGTTTGTGTCAAAAACATTTGCTAGCCAGTTAAATAGACCTATGGAGCCATTACATTATGTGTTGTGTGTGTCTTTTTCATCGGGGGACTCCATGTTATGTACGACAATGTATTGTGCATGCGAAATTTTAATTGGGGATGTTCGAGTATATGTCAATTTGTTGCCTCTCGACATGGACTATTTTGACATAATTTTGGGAATGGATTGGTTAAGTGAATATCATGTAACTATTGATTGTATGTCGAAACAAGTTACCTTTAGACCCCTAGGACAGCCTGAGTTTACTTTTATGGGCCATAGGGTGATCCATCCACCTTACTTAGTTTCAGCACTAAAAGTATCTAAATTGTTACAAAAGGGTTGTCAGGGGTATTTGTGTAGCATCTTGAATGGGCAACAAGCGGATGTGTTCGTTGATGACATTCTAATTGTCTGTGAATTCTCGGATGTTTTTTCAAGAGAGTTACCAGGAGAGTTAGTAGATCGTGAAATTGAATTCACAATTGAAGTAGTGCCGGGAACTCAACCTATTTCAAAAACTTCTTATAGAATGTCATCGACTGAAATGAAGGAATTGAAAGTACAGTTGCAAGATCTACTTGATAAAGGGTTTATTCGCCCAAGTACTTCTCCTTGGGGTGCACCAGTTTTGTTTGTAAAGAAGAAAGATGGGACCCTTCGATTATGTGTGGACTATCGGGAGCTTAATAAAGTAACCATAAAGAATAAGTATCCTTTGCCTAGGATCGATGATTTGTTTGATCAACTACAAGCTATACAAGTCTTTTCAAAAATAGATTTGCGATTAGGGTATCACCAGTTGAAGGTTAAAGCCAAAGATATTGAGAAGATTGCTTTCCGAACCCGATATGGGCATTTTGATTTTTTGGTTATGCCGTTTGGGGTTACTAATGCAACGGCGGCCTTCATGGACATGATGAATTGTGTTTTTAAGCCATATTTGGATGAATTTGTAGTTGTATTCATAGACACCGCGCAATGGACGTTTCTTTTTGTCATTATATTTGCTTTCATTTTAGGTCCTGATATTGTATAAATTATTTATTGACTATTTTGTTTTGAGGCCTAAGTACAGGCCAGTCATGCCCAAACTTTTAGGGACAGGTTTGGGTTGTGACATTACTATTACAAACCGAATAAAGTAAATTAACTACACTAGCCAATTGCCTAATTATTATAACAACAAATTTAACTAACTATTCTAGCTAATTAAATCAATACAACACATGATTAACTAGCATGTTCTAAGCATAATACTAATACTATTACAACATCACTTCACACTTCACAGATCCCGAGGATCGAGGGAGGGCTCATGCATGGATACACATTTTCACCCGATAATTCTTTCTGTTTTGCTACTGGAATGCCTTTATTACACAGTCACAGTTGGAAAAATGCACTGTTTTTCACCTTAGCTTCTGCTTTGCTTTGCTGGAAAAAGGGCACTGTTTGCCTTGAAAAAGTGGCCGACAACAGAGAAGCAATGGCCGGCAGGCCACTAATAGTGGGTTGCCGTCTAGAAGAAGTGATCAGCAGCTGGTTCTTTCCTGCAGCAACGAAGGACAAGTAGAGCACAAACTAGAGTATTCTAAGGGGATGTTTGTCCACCCTGCCTCTCCTTATTAGCAAACAGGTCAAAGGAGGGGTAGGTTTGGTTTGCAAGCTATCAATCAATGCAATTTCATTACATGATGACTTATGAACCAAGGGACATAATTCAATAAATGCACAATTTAAAGACTCTCAAAACCCCCTTCCTATCATGGATTGATCAAGGGAAGTGGTTGACATTGACTCTTGAACCGTTTATATCACTAACAAGTATGAAACGACTCAAGACTCAATGGATTCAATTAATGTCTGATTGAACCCAAGTTGATTTTATTTTCTTGCATCACTTCTAGTCCCAATTTTACTACTTCATTTTAATTACCATCCATTCCTTAGTTCATTGAGTCCAAAAGTGAAGATTAAGTTCTCTAATGGAAAGAAGTACCAAACCAAGACTTGTTTTAGGCATGAGAGAAGTGCCATGCCGTTGGTAATGAACAACCAAAGGGATTAAACCATTAAGCACAACAACCTCAATCTCAAGCTTAAACAAGCAAGTAGTTTGAAATAACTTTCAAAGCAAAGAAAAAGCCAAGAAATGAGGGAGGTTGCAGAGGTGATTAGATATAAATACAAGTATGAAAAGCTTGAAATAAACACTATCAACTTAAATAGGTTGGTGGCTAAGGCCTAAACCACCAAACCTATGAGAGCCATTAAACTACAAGCGTGCTATACAAAGCTCAAATGCAATGAACAACTAGAAACAGTCCTAAAACAGTGCTAAAATAGTCCAAAAAAGTGCTGGAATTAAACTAAAAATAGCTAGAACAATAAGCTAAAATATAGAGCAAGTTAAGCTAGTAAGCAAGCACAAGGAGGGGAGGCTAACCCCTTCATTTTTTGGGACTTCAAAACATGATTTTTTTTTCCTCTAAAAAACCTTTAGAAATCAGTGGTAAAAAGCTCAAAAAAAGTTGATGAGAAGGTGGGAAACACAACGGCAAAGGCCTTAGGAACAAGGTTCAAAGAAGGGCTACCTACCCCTCTACCTTAAATGACCTTAAACCACAAGTTTTATCCCAAAAAATTCAGTGTAAAAAACAATCCAGAAAACAATCTAAGAATAGTAGGAAAGATGGCGAATAAAGTAAAGAAACAAGCTAAGAATTGTACCTCTTGTAGAAAGATACCCTTTTTGAGTTGCAAACCAACACTTACACACCCTCAAGAGCTGAAAGTAAGCTCAAAAATACCTCAGCCCAAATACCACAAGGTTTGGTTTAGAGTGTATAGGCAAAGGCTTAAGAATTTGCAAGAGAGACAGAGAGAATTGTAGAGAGACAGAGAAAAAAGGTTTTGCTCTAAATTTTTTCTAACCTTTACAAAAAGATGGGAGGTCATCTATATATAGAAAAACATGAGACTCTCTCAGAAATATCCATACAGACAAGTATGGACTGATGCATGCACCTGTGGAAACAACTGGCATAACTAGCAAAATATCTAAAAAAAACACCCAATTGATCAGCAACCCACTAATAGTGGACGGCAGGCCACATTATTGGCTGGTAGTCCACACAAGTGGGTTTGCCGGTCCAAAGATGTTTAGGCTTGAAAAACTGCTGTTTTGATCCAAAAACAAGGCAAGAGGTTCACAGGGTTTTGAGGCTCAAAGCTGAGGCATTCTGCTGAGGACTTTGAGCATTTGACAAGCATATAAATTCATCATTGGGTGTGCAATCGATGGCGCCCAAGTCGTAAGGGCAGTCAAAAATGGGGTGTCTACAGTTACCCTTGTTTAACCGAACTCAAAGTCATGACATAACGTGAGTGAATGTGAAATCCCGAAAACAACCCATTTTGACAAGGTTGTAAGACTTGAGAGCAAATAATCAAGACATAAATAAAATTGGTTAAGCCCGTAAGCTTCCTACGTATCCCTTTACAATGAATCATACCACCGTAGTTCTGGGGCAGGATGCAAATGATATGCTTGAAAAATCATTTGAAAGCTGGACTCACATGCTCTGCGCGAAGCCAGCTATTTGAAAACTCATGATCATGCAAGATGATGCAATAAGCAATAACAATGCGACAAGCAATAACAAGATAACAACATATGAATAAATGCGCTTCAAGACAAAATTGAAACAGGTTCCTCACAAGAAGAACCAAAAACGCTCACTCTAACCATGCTAAGGGCATGAGAAGAGGAGAGAAAAATAGCTCAGGGTCGCGCTTCACGCATCCTAAGATAAAAACAAAACCGCTTAGGGTCATGTTTCACGTGTCCCGAGATAAAGTAAAATCACTCAGGGTCGCGTTTCACGCATCCCAAGATAAAACCCACCCAAGGTCGCGTTTCACGTGACTTGAGATACTCTAATCACGCTGAAATCGTGAGAAGAGAAAAAAAATTGCTCAGGGTCGCGTTTCACCAGTCCCAAGATAAAAGTAGCCCAGGGCCGCGTTTCACGCGTCTTGAGATAAAAGAAAAAACCGTTGGAGGTTGTGTTTTATGCGTCTCAATATAAAATCTACCTAGGGCTACGTTTCACGTGTCTTGAGATACTCTACTCACGTTGAAATCGTGAGAAGAGGAGAAAAACCGCTCAGGGTCGCGTTTCACACGTCCGTAGATAAAACCTGCCCATGGCTACATTTCATGTGTCCTGAGATACTCTATTCATGCTGGAATCGTGAAAAGAGGAGAAAAACCACTCCGGATCATGCTTCATGCGTCCTAAGAGAAAAGCAACCCAGGGCCGCGTTTCACGCGTCCTAAGATATAGAGAAAATGTATGAGACCGTACAATAAATACACAATAGAGTGAAAGTGTGCAATAGATGCACGAGGTGAACAGGTGCGATAGATGCACAAAGTGAACAAGTGCGATAGATGCACAAAGTGAACAAGATTACAAGTCAATACAGTGACATTGCATGTTCCATGCAACATAGACAATCGATGTATGATGTTAATCGAAAGCATGTTCTATGCAAGAAACAAGATGCATGTTCTATGCATGACTAATAGCATATTCTATGCACGAATCATGAATGATGCAGAACACGCATACAACATAAGTATATATGAAAACACACATTCTATGCAACAAAAATATGTAATTTGACAGAATGAATAAAAATGATATTCAGCGACAACCTCCGATTTACCCCTCAGAGGCTCCGAAGGCTTTGCAACATGCTAAAAAAGGATACACCATGTTCATATTGGCAAGTAGAGAACATTCACGTGCCAGAACATAGTTTCGAGCTCCTCAGAAACCAATCTAAACCCAAAAGAGAACCTCCCGTACACTGCTAGGGAAAAAAAGGAACCAAACAACACTGGGCCACCAATGAAGACCTTCGACCACTCGCCAGCCACAAGTGAAGACTGCCGGCCACCATTAGTGGGTTGTCGGCCACTAATGTAAAAATGGGGGTAGATTTGTCTTTTCGGCATGGGTCTTTATATACACACCTCCACACTTCATTTCCCCATTCACCCAAGTCCAAAAACACTTCATCTCTCTCTCTAGGTGTATCGTTTCTCTAGATTTGTGCTTTATACGCATTTTCCAATGCCCCATGCAAATTTTATTTGCAAAACACCCTTGATTCTCTACACTTTGAACCGATTAGATTTTGTTTTCGTTAATCTTTTTTCATTTTCACCACTCCGGGCTTGTTTTCCTCGAGTTTTGCTAACTTTCTCAGGTTTTGACTTTTTCTTCCATTTTCTCTCTCCTAGGGTGGACTTTTTCCAACTTTTTCCTATTTTCTCCATTTTTCTTCATTTTTTAGCCACTTTTCGCTCACTTTCTAGATGGCAGATGATATTCCACATGATGGTGCTCCTCTTGAGGTTTCACCTCCACCATCACCCCATATCGAGGTTGAGGAGGTGGTGGTTGCCGAGGCCAACGAGGCGGTGGAGGGCATTATAACTGACCTTAAGGCAGAGTTCGCTCCAGAGCTTGAGCTTGAGCCACTACCACTGAGCGTACGACCCTTTGATCATATGACTTATCATCCTCACCCGCAAAGGCTACCGCTTGGAGACATCAAGCGCTTTGACGATTTTGCCGGTGGCATGCCAGAGGATCTTCTACTAAGGGAGCCTCACTCCCACCTTTCCTATGGCATTTTCGAGGTATAAACTTTATTTTGCATTCATTCCTGCCTTTTATTTAACTGTATTTCTTACATTGCCTTTCATCTAAATGCTCTTTATCACTGTCTTTCATCTGGTTCAACTCTTTCTTTGCCACAAGAGGACTCCCACTCTTATAGGGGTTACGGATTAGTGATAGCCAGGGACTGGTATTATGATCTCCCTCCTGAGGTTCGCAACCTCGTCGACGAGGCTGGCTTTGGTCTATTCTGCACTGGACTCTCGCGACACCTGATAAGCCAGGCTCTTCTCGGAGTGCTGACGGAGAGGTGATGGGACACGGCCAACTCTTTCCACCTCTCTTCTGCAGAGGAGATGACAATGACTCCTAACGACTTCGCCATGATCACAGGCTTAGGAGTAGGAGGTGATCTGATCCCCTTTGACATGGATATGGATGAGTGGGAGGCAACTTGGATCCACCCGCTCGGAGTGTGCCCACCTCTATACAAGCCAGCGGTGGTGAGGTATAGCTGGTTTGCTGAGCACTTTCGTGGGAGTGAGCTCGAGACACCAAAGGAGGTAGTAGTATGTCAAGGGCTTCTTGATATTCCTACTCGGTACCACCTTGTTGAGGAAGAGCAGCATGTCAGCACCCTCGTGACCTTGCCACGAGTTTGCTTCTACAATTGGGGTGGAGCTGGTCGCGCCACACTTTATGGCTATATAAGCTCTACTTCCCGTATGAGGAGAGATCTGGTCGGAGGCTACTGGAGAGCTTAGGAGGTATGCACCACACCTTTTTGCTTTTACACTTTCTGTTGGCACATTATGCTTTCTACTTCACACTTTCTGTTCTATATTTGTTCATGCATTGTGCTTTCTGCTTTGTACGTTCTGCTTTACATCTGTTCGTACATTGTTGATAACATTGCTGCCCCCTTCTTGTAGTTATGGGCTTATGCATATTTCCTGGCTCTAGCTCTAGAGCCTGTAGATGAGATCTGCCCTGTAATGCTTTACCCACGGCGATACGACGGCTGGTGCCGGCGCTAGAGCCGTGATAACATGACATTCACCTTCTACCTCCGATACTTCGATACGGTGGTTACCAATGAGGTAATTCGAAACTCGCAGTCATTTTTACTTTTCTATTGTTCTGATTCATGCTTCGACAACTGACAGCAACTAACAACCTGTACATTCTCTATTTGTAGATTACATGGTAGCCTTGGGCGACGATGCCGGTTGGAGTGAGGGACTAGTATGCTGGGGCTTAGGCCAAATCCCTATTTCGGATTTTGCTGAAGGGCCTAGTTTATCAGGCCTAGTTCTTGAGTGTGCAATTTATATGCCAGACTCCAGGCTTGCCTGATCCGGTTGTCCCCATGCCACCCCCGGCGTCCATGAGGATAGCAGATAGCCTCCTAGTTGAGGCGATTATTCAGTTTATGGTGGGACTAGATGCTTACTTCTTTAGAGCAGAGGGCGACTACATGGCTTTCATCCAGACTTATCTCATGCCGCCCCTAACTAGAGTTTGTGCGGGTGAGGCAGCAGGTTCTCCCTTGGAAGGTAAGGATACTTAGGAGGCTGAGGCCGGTATTGGAGGGACCTCTTCCGTTACGCATGTTACTGGTTGGCTTGCAATTCCCACTATGCTTACATGTTGGTGGTCGATCGGGTCAGCCTATTAGATCCCGATAGAGCCACTCGAGGGAGGGCATAAGTATGTGAGAGCCCGTGGCACACCTCAGGTATGAGCCACACTTTATAGCTTGTAACCGTACTTTTCCTTTCCAGAGATTAATGATTCTAGATACTAATCATTCAGATGCACTTGCAGGCACCGACCGAGAACACAGGGGTCTACCCCAGCTCTCTCTCTATGGTATCCAGGTATTTTTTGCTACTTTCCACATACATTTCACTGCTACCCTGTATTGTTATGCACCACACCACTCCATACCGTAACATTTACACCACTTCATACTACATTGATTCACTGCATTGACACATTGTACTCATACAATGTACTTATTCTATACCTTTTACACTCATTCCGCACATACACTGTATCTGATATGTTAACACTCGTTTTCCAGATCCCATTTGTACCGAGGACACCGGCAGCAACAGTAGCACCAGCGACACTTTCTCCAGCGGCAGGGAGGAGAGGTAGACATGCCCTAGCATGCGGCTGAGATGAGCGCCAAGGTCAAGGTAGAGGCAAGGGTGCTTGGAGCCATAGCAGCGAGTCCGAGCCCATATTAAGCGGAGATGATACCGAGACCCGCGACTCTGAGGAGGATGAGGCAGTGAGCTGATATTCTAAGTCTGAGGGCGGAGGTGATGATGCTGGCTCGGGGTCAAGGAGCGAAGATGATGCCAAGGCTTGCTCTGAGGCAGGGAGTGAAGATGATGAGACTAGCTCTGGCTAGGAGTTTGATTCTGATAGTGGTGCTGACGGAGACAGTACCTCTGAGTCCCATTTGAGGAAGAGAACGAAGAGGGCCTCTTGAGCTTAAGATGACTGGCACCGATTTTTATATTTTTTACTTAGTTTCTTTTATTTTGGTAGTTCAGCACATGTATAGCTTTAGATAGGCTTTTACTTTGCCTTCGAAAACTTGTGCTCTATTTTGTAAAAATTATGATCGGGGGAAAAACCCTGCAGTTTTACAAAAAAGAGTTATTGTTTTTGAATCATAAGCACCACATTTGCATGGAATGAAAATAGAGTTTGAATTTGAAACCAAAATACAACTTGTATTGGCACGATGTTCTTAATCGGCTAATGAGTCAACCAATCGACAAAAATACCAAGTACAACTTGATAAACAAAGCAAAAACAACTTAAACATAGATATACACACTTGCTAAAACCAAAAGACTTAAAACAAGACCTCAAAACACAAAGACCAAGAGAAAACTAGACTACCCAAATTGCCAGACCCACAAGTGGATTGCAGGCCAGAAAAGATGGGTTGTCGGCCACAAAAAGTGGGTTGTCGGCCACTAAAAGTGGGTTGCTGGCCACTTATGATTAAACCACAAGACAGCTGACAATTAGCCTCCACTCACAGCCTCATCTTCTACAAAAGGTCTTTCTTCGTGATTTCTTCACCAGAACCTCATTTTTGCTGCTATATCTTCCACAAATGGAGATATTTCTTGCCGAGAAGCTCACAGATTGGATAGCCACTTTAGACGGCATGGAAAAGGTAAATTTATGAGGTTTTGGCATAAATGCGCTTTTTCTGTTAAGCCATACTTCACTTTTCTTTCCATTCTTTCATACCGCGGCCCGGTGCTGGGACCTAATTGCTCATGTATTTCGCTTCAGAACACAAGAAATGTGCTCGACTCTTGAAGAATTTCGTGCATTGATGGAAACCCGACGCGATGAGGAAATCATACCTCAGCCCTGTTTTGGCCACACTTAAGCTTTGGGATGGATGTGTGGACTCACTTTGCACGAAGCTCGATCTTTGGCCCATAACGGAGAGCTAGACATACCCAGCTTGATTCATTGATTTTTTGACATTGGTGACAGAGGAGACCCTCTCTAGTGAGGTTTTCGACAACATGCCATCTGTTTGTGTATGCTTGCGCATTTCTTTCTTGCCTCTAGTTATGGCAGAACCAGCAGTCGGTTCATTGAGGTGGCCCAATGTCTGAAAGAAGGTAAGAGTTGTATCGGTTTGACGCTAATCGAGACCCTGATGGGCTTAGATGTTTTTCATCGGCGAGAGACCACCAGGTTTGCGGGGAGTCCACTACTTCTTTAGGTATTGTTTCCTACCTTTTCTGATATATGTCTCGCACATCACTTGGCACTTATGTTCTATTTTCTCTTAAAGCCCTTTCTTTACTTTTCTCTCCACTCATATCTCTCTATTCTTTAATCTCTCTTATTTTTCATCCCTTCCTAGGTATGGCTCATGGATAAGATGAAGGTGGTGGACTCTTGCCCTGAGTATTCAGCTCAAGCTTATTTCTTCCGCCACTGACTAGTGGACTTTCCCAATGAGGGTTGGTGGTGCAATTGGATGTGCAGCAGGTCTGCAGCTGACATAGCTTGGCGTTGCCCCTGGCTCAATCTGACTGTGCTGAGTTACAACATGACTCGGCAGCCTGGCATATAGTTGATTGGCCTCACGCACTGCGTGTTCTACTTTCCTTTTCAGTTCAAATGCCAATTTGGACATGATCAAACCTGCCTAGATGTGGGGGTAGAATACCCAGCTTCAGTCCTGATTCGTCCTTCACACTTGGCAAGGTACCTCACTACTTGGTGGACGAGAGAGCTTCTAGCCCCTGCCCCTAGTTTCAGTTTTGCCCTTTCCGGCAAATGCTTGGCTTGGCTCGAGGATAAAGCACAAGCCAGGCCCACTTTAGCTATAGAAGCTTCTGCAAGCATGAGTAGAGGACGCAGGAGCACCTGACTCGCCTATGCCCCTAGTTTATCGCTTTGACCTTTCTTTTCAAGTTTTATGATGTAAAACCAACTTTGATTTGTATTTGAGAGTTGGAGAACTTTATGTTGAAATCAATTGAATTAAAGTTATGAGTACTAAAAATTTTCCTTTTGGTCCAAAAATGGTCTAAGTTGTAAAACGTAAAATTTTGAGAAAAATCAACTATTATTAAAACTTTCCAAAACCATTATCGAAAATGATCATTACCTGACACGCAAAAAATTGATCCTCAAAATTTACAACCTCGAATCAAACGATCATAATTGCCCCTGATTGCATACTACTACTGCTCCGCATTGTCATAATGAAGATCACAACCGAACTAACAAATGATGAACAGAGATGACCTAATCAAAAAAACGGACAGGACAGTTGAGTTGGAGATGGTTATGGCCAAACTTCAGGATGAAGTTGCCTACGTATCCCAAATATGGGAATCAGGCCTTACGTAGTTCAGTTTAGGTTCACTCAAGTATTAACTCTCTTCTTTTGCGCTCTAACTTTTGCCAAAGTCACCCTTTAGGGTTTTCAACCTTGTGAGCTCAGTTTTTCTTTATTTCTAATTTTTCTTGTTCTAACTTTTGCCTAGGTTGCCCTTTTAGGTTTTTGGCGTGGTGAGCCTCTTAAGGGTAGTTTCTCTTCAACTTGTCCATATTAATTGGCTGTGAAAATTCCAAGCCATCTAGGACCATGAGAATAACTGCCCCTCCTGACCAAATAACTTTGATGATGTAAGGACCAGCCCAATTGGGTCTAAACTTGCCCCTAGGGTTATGGATGGGAGCTTGGTTGTCTTTTAGTACCATATCTCCCTCTTTGAGATTCTGGGACTTAACTTTCTTGTTAAAAGCCATGACAATTTTGCGCTGGTAGCCTTGGACATGATACAATGCCTTTAGCCTCGTCTCATCAAACAATGTTAACTCCTCAAATCTACTCTGTTGCCAGTTCGCCTCCGCTATCTAACACTCAGCCATAACTCGCAACGACGGGACTTCAATTTCAATTGGCAAAATGGCTTCTATCCCATAGATGAGAGAATAAGGGGTTGCCCCTGTAGACGTCCGGATTGAGGTTCTATAGCCCCAGAGTGTGAATTACAATTTATCTGGCCAGTCCCTATAGGGTCTCAACCATCTTCTGTAAGATGTTCTTGATATTCTTATTCGTGGCTTCAATAGCTCCATTGGTTTGTGGCCTGTATATGGATGACTTATGAAAAGCCACATTGTATTTGTCCAACAAGTCTATCACCTTTTTTTTGAAGTGGGAGTCATTATTTGATATGATCTCGTTCGAAACTGCGTACCAGCAGATGATATTGTTTCTAATAAACACATGCGATGCCTTCAACACTGCATAGGATTGACCTTCCACCCACATTGTAAAGTAATCAATCGCCACCAAGCTATATTCATGCCCATTCGACCCTTTTGGTGAGACAACACCAATAACGTAGATTCTCCAGAGTGAGAAAGGCCATGGCAAAGTCATGTTGTAAAGCTTTGATGACGGAATATTCATGCAATTGGCATGAATTTGACATTTGTGGCATTGTCATACAAAACCAATATAATCCTCCTCTATGGTGGACCAGTAGTAACCTTGACTGAGAATCTTCCGGGCTCGCATCACACCATTCATATGCGCCCCGCATTCTCCGCCGTGGATAGCCTCCATAAGGCGCTTCAATTCTTCTTGTTCCACACGTAACTTATGCATTCCCAGATGACCTCTTTTATACAGGTTACCCCTGCAGATGGTAAATTGGACAGCTATTCGCCGTATTTCCCTTTGTCTTTGGCATTTTCCCCTGGTGGGTACATCTCCTTTTCTAGGAAGTTCGAAATATCGTAATACCAGGGGTTTTTGTCTTGCACTTCATCTATTGCGGCAATAGTTTCATCAACCGGCGTGTATTTATGTTCGATGATAATCGGATGCATCCGACCTCCAAGAGGGATGTCTACCATAGAAGATAGAGTTGCTAAAGCATTAGCGAACCTGTTGTTCTCTCTTAGTAGATGCGTGAATGTCAGCTTTTCAAACCACGGAATCAGAATATCCAGGGTCTGATGATAAACCTTCATCTTCTCTTCTTTGACTTTCCAGTCTCCATTTGCTTAAGAAACAACCAAGTTTGAGTCTCCGATGACATCTAACCTTATTGCCCTAGTTCTAGGGCGGCTTCTAACCAGCAATACACACTTCATATTCTACTTCATTGTTAGACACTTTGAACCGTAGTTTGAAGGCTAAGAGTATCTGGGAGTCGTCGGGTGTTATCAGTAACACATATATCCCATAACCGTATTGACTGGATGCTCTGTCAAAGTACATCGTCCAATTTTCCTCTTCAACTTGTAAAATGTCTTCATCTGGGAACAAGTATTCCACTGCCTCATCTCCTTCTACCAGGTGGTCTACCAGGAACTCCGCTACAACTCTTCCTTTGACGAACTTGCAGATGACAAACTTGAGATCAAATTCGAAGAGAAGAAGCAACACAACGAGCTAGCCTACCCGTTGGTGCTAGTTTCTCAAAGAGATATTTGATCAGATCTAATCATGAAACCCGGATTACAAAGTTTGCTAACAAGTAGTGTCTCAACTTCTTGGTAACCCATACCAAGGCCATGCAAGCTTTCTCCAACGGAGTGTACTGGGTCTCGTAGTGTAGCATTTTCTTGCTCAAGTAGTAGATGGCTTTCTCCACCCTATCTTCAGATTCCTGAGCAAGAATGCATCCTATGGTCGTATCTGTCACTGACAAGTACAGAATCAAAGGCTTTCCTGGCTCTGGTGGCGATAACACAGGCAAATTATGGAGGTACTCTTTAAACTGTTCAAAGGAAAACTAACATCGATCATCCTTTCAGAATTTCTTTCGTTTCTTTAGGAGACCAAATAGTGGGTCACAAGTCAAGGTTAGTTTAGAAATAAATCGTCTTATGAATTGCACTATACCTAGAAAGCCTCGCACCTCTTTTTCAGTCATCAGTGGTGGCATTTCTAGGATGGCCTTGATTTTGGAAGGATCTACGTCAATGCCCCTTTGTGTGATTAGAAAGCCCAGCATTTTTCCTACCGTTACGCCGAAGGTGCATTTCTGTGGATTTAACCTAAATCTGTATTCCTTGATCCGTTGAAAGAATTTTTTCATCTTTCAACGCGGTGTAGTGGCCCTCTCGTTCTTTGGACTTGACAATCATATCGTCCACGTACACCTTAACCTCTTTATGGATCATGTCATGTAGAATGGTGGTCGCAGCTCTCTGATAGGTAGCTCCAATATTTTTCAAACCAAACGGCATAACCCGGTGCAGTAGGTACCCCATGGAGTGATGAATGCGGTCTTCTCTCTGTCCTCGAGTGCCATTAGAACCTGGTTGTACCCAGAAAACCTATCCATAAATGATAGCAATGCATGGCCCGCAGTGAAGTCCACTAACTCATCAATGTGTGGCAAAGGAAAGTCATCCTTTGAACTGGCTCTGTTTAAGTCCCCGGAAGTCTACACACACCCGAATTCTACCATTCTTCTTTGTCATCGGGAATATGTTAGCTAACCAAGTCGGATACTCAGATACTAACAAAAAACCTACCTCGATTTGCTTGGTGACCACTTCTTTGATTTTCAGTGCCCAATCCAGATGAATCCTATGCAGCTTCTGCTTGACTGGTCTGGCCTTAGGGTTAATAGGGATCCGATGCTGTACAATCTCAGGATCGATTCCAGGTATGTCTTCGTAGGACCATGCAAAAACATTTTTGAAATCTTTTAACAAAGTGATTAAACGCTTGCACTCCTCCGAAGACAACGTGGACCCGATCTAGACTAGACGCGGATCCTTCTCAGTACCCACATTAATGGCAATGATTTCGTCAGCACAGGGTTTAGCAAACCTCTCATTCTCTCGATTAATCAAGTTTTTCAAAGCCAAGGGAACTTCTTCCCCTTCGTTTTCATTAAAATTCTAACAATCTTGGTCAATACAAAAAACCAACGACACAGAAAAGTACACAAAATCTGCAGAGTTCTCATTCAAAAGGTCCAGATCTTCAGTTACAAACTCAAAAGAAAAGTTGAATGAAGACCTAGACAAGACTTTGGTATCTGGGTTACCACCCCCAGAAATACTAGATTTGGACTCAGAAGAACTTGAATCTGATCCCGACCCCACAGACTTAGTGGAAGCTCATCATCCGATTCAGAATTGGACAGATAGCCTTCCTCCAGCCGCCAAGTAAGAGATGGTGCCCTTGATGCATCCAAAATGCCACTGGTTGGGTTCACACTAGGTTCTTCCCCGATCATAGAGACAACAAGATTATCCCCCAAGTTCTCTAGAATGGCCGTAGGATCTATCAAGAGACAAGCCAGTGCTGCCCCTACTCCAAGTTCGCTGCCATCTGAGTCACCTTCCATGCTTTGTTCAGCTTTGGTGCTTGGTTCAACCCTTACCTCATTATCATTGTCCTACAGCTAAAGATCAAAGAAGATCTCGAACCCGGGGACACTTTGCTTTGAGGAATTTACCCAAAGCTTGGGAAACCCACAAAAAGGGAAGTTTTCTCCCTCTCGAACAAAACGGCCATTTAGTGTCCCATGGATTGGCCTGTGGATGAGTTCATAACGTTTCCCAGCTTGCTTGGCCTTGGCTCTGCCTCTCATATCTTCTCCCTTTCTTATCGAGTCCTCTTTGGTGGGCACATAGCCCAGTCCAAAGGCGTGTGGGTTGTGTGGCATATCTGTTAGTGCTGCAATACCTTTTTGACCACTCTTTCCAAGTCCCATTTCTGGAATGTGTTGCAGTTTGTTTATGAAATAGATGGACTGCGTGTTGACATATATGCCTTCGTCTGCAACCAGAATGGTCTGCACTACCCGGGCTTCAACCAGAGTGAATCTCGAGAGGAATACATCCTCCTTGCAATGGTTGATCTCTAGTGCTGGCGTTGTCACCTCTGGCGGCAGATGGATGGATGAATTCCCAAAAACAATCGCCACTCCTCCCCCATGAGGGTACTTCAACATCTGATGAAGAGTGGAAGAGACAGCCATCACATGATGTAACTAGGGCCTCCATAACAACAAATTGAAGGTAGCCAGCACATCCAAGACATAAAACTCAACCTCTTGCTTAGTTGGGCCCAACTAGACTCTAACTTGCACTGTGCCCATGACCTTTCTACTCGTGTTATCATACGCCCGTATTACTTGGGTTGTGGGAACAAAGTCTGCTGGTTTGAGGCCAATTACATAGGTGGTGTGAGAAGGACAGACATTGATGGCCGAACTGGTATCTACCAACACCACCGGCACCCATTTCTCCCTACATTCCATAAATATGTACAACGATTTGTTGTGAGCTAAGCCTTCCGGTGACAGCTCTTTGTCAAAGAAGGTAAGAGTTAGCCTGGCGCCACCTAGAAAGACCAATGCCACAAGCTGCTTGAGCATGGTGTTAATGGATAATTTAGCCTTGTCCATTGCCGACAACATTGCCTATCAGTGTACTCGGGAGGCCATGAGAAGACCCTAGATGGAGATGTCAGCTTGGATTTTCTTAAGTTGTTTCAACACTGCCTTTTCTTCTAGTTGTTTCTCTTTCTATTTCTCGACCTCTCTATCTTTTCCAGACGCCTTTTCTTGATCTAGGTGTGGTGGCTTAAAATAGAACCCACTTCTTGTCAGATGGTCTATTTCCTTGGCATACCACATATCGCTTGAAAGGCACTCACCCCTATCTTCGTCAGTGTGGGCTAGATGCAGTTCATTATCGTCTCACCATTCGCTCTCAGCGGCTGACAAATAGTTGTCTGGCTCTACTTGTATCACCTTTACATCATAAGCATCCCCCACAAGGTGTTGTAAATTCACAGTTTCCCATTCTTCTTCAATCCTTTCTCATTCAAACTGCCTCAGCGCAGCTTCCTGTTCCATAGTGTTTATAGTGCCCACTCCTGGGGTTAGGTTTTCCACACTAGCACTCTCCTGCAGCTTTCCTTTCTCATTAGCCCTTCCGGTTACTACAGTGATCTGCGCTTCTTTTCTCTCTAGTTTCATTTCAATTCCTTCCTTCTTACCTAGCTCATCATTCAGCCATCTAGAGTTGTCAGTTGATCCATTCAAGTCGAACCAGCTGATCTGTACATCCCCCTGATCTTGTTCGTCAAAGAATAAATCCTCCTCAAGCTCTGCTAGATCATCCAACTCGTCGCTCGGGCCATCTTTCCTGACCACATTGATGTCTATTAAGGCTAGCAATAGCAATTCAGGCTTGATTTGACCTATTGACACAATGTAGCAACTTGGATCATACACCCTATCAGGTAAGCCTTAGGGCACTCTGGTAACGGATTAGTACCTTTCTCCAAGGTCGACTCCTCTTCCACTGTAAGTCTCATCACCACAGGCTTGGGTTGAGGGTTGGATGTGTCCATCATGCATAGATTTGCGCCTTCCGGAATGAACAACGTTAGTTTTGGTAGGTAGAAGGGAGTAATATATACACTGGGGTCGTTAGAGGTGGCTAGTGTATGGATCAGGTTGAGATTTCGAGGTAGGGAGACTTGATTATGGGCTGGGAGTGGATTTGTGGTTACGTTTGGTTTCTGAGGTAGAGTGATCACCTTATTGTCAATGAGATCCTGAATCTCATGACGCAATTGAAAACCCCGGTTGGTATCATGACCATGCTGTTGGTGAAACACATAGTATTTTGCGGAGTGGTGTTTGGGTGGGAGAGGATCAGGAAGCGGCGAGGTTTTAAAGGTTTAAGGTGCCCTTTCTTGACTAGCACCTTCATGGCTTGAGACAGAGTCATGTACAGTTGGTTAAAGGTGCTCTAGAATCGGGTAGGGTTGGATAGTGTTTGTGAGCATGTTGGTAAAAGGGTCGGCAGTCTTAGTTATGGTGACAACACTTACATCTGACAGCCTTGCAGCTGTGCTACCACTGGCAACATTGGAATTGTGGACAAATGGCCTTTTTGGCAGCTCATTTTCATCTATGATAAGCCCTTGTTTCATGGCATCTTCGATTTGTACTCCCATTTCATGGAGTTTTGTAAATGTGAACCGAGGTAGGACAATAATCTTTTGTAGTAACTTGCCGTGCAGGTTTTGGACAACCATCATAATCTAATCCTTCGTGATGGCCTTGTGGTCATCATCGAGGTTTTAGCTCTCCATCTGGTCACAAATTCAAAGAATTCCTCCTTCGACTCTTGGTGTGTTGCCTCGAGATCACGAGTTGTGACCTCAATTTGAGTATTGTACGAATACTGTGCAATGAAGGCCTCAGCCATCTCCTCCCAATTCTGTTTAACTGAGTCTTCCAACTTAGCATACCATATAGCTGTTATACCTGACATGGTACAGCCAAAGAGAGACAGCTTCTGTAGTCTCGTTAAGCCGATCAGCCGTAAGATGTCTGAAAATAGCCAAATGTGAACCATCAGATCTCTAGAACCGTCAAAACGGTCAATGAGCAACATTTTTTACCGATTTGGTAATGTCACTGTAGAACCGGTGTACCCATCCTCTAGAATGGAGTTAACCCCTTGTGCTCTCTTGAATAACTTTTCCAGTTTATTGACCTGGAATACAGTTCGGTCAACCTCAAACTTGAACAGAGCCTTGGTTTGATAAACAGGGGTTTTGGAGGCTTGTGCTGGGATTGGATCTGCTGGGTTGCCTTGGTTTTCTTGAACATTGGCAGTATGAGCGGTGGCTCTAGGTGCTGGGATACCCATGGTAGGTGCATGGGATGCAGAGGCCGCAGCCGACTTTGGTTGCTGTTGTTGTAGCCTGGTTATAACCTCAGCCTGACGTGCCGTGACCTCGGCCTGACGGGCCCCATCTTCCTGTAGGGTTTCAATTGTCTGCTACAGATGATGTATCAATTCTTCTATACTGACTGGGAGATACTATCTCATTGGAATAGGTGATCAATCTTGTGCTGGGCTAGAAGTAGATGACTGTCCTTGAATCGGACTGGGCACATGTGAGCTGAGGGGTGACTGTTGTAAAAATTGAACTGGTGAATTCTACCTGATTCACCTCTGTCTTGTAATCGGTGGGAGTGAGGGAAACACGGGTTGTCCCCGAACAGCATCCCCGACTTTATAAAGTCTTCTGACTCGGGTCCAAAGTACTTGGGGGATATCCGAACTTTCTGAAGCTATGGTTTTAAACTACCTAGCAAATGAAATAAAGTAAAAAGAATAGTAATTAGAAACCGCACAGGACCTTAACTAAGATGTTATCAACACAGACATGATCGAAGCTATAGGAGTGTACTCCACACTGAATTCTGCCTTTAAAACAAATACCAAACTTGTGACTGCTATGCACATTCCTGTACAGTTTCACTGTAAAGCACATACTAGTCAAGAGAGAGCTAAAACAACCTTGTGGTGGGGTAGGGTTACCCTGTCCTAGTTTCGTCAGGAACTAGGGTTTCACTATTTCACACAAGTGGTTCACGCAATCCTGCATTCTGGGTGAGCATCCTGTTCTAGTTTGGATCAGTTACTATGGCTTTTCTATACGCAACTTGGCCAAATGGTCAAAAAGGGTACCTTAGCAAGACTACCTAATATACCTCTCACACCTTACACCGAGAAGTGAAAGGAGGATGAAACGGTACAGCGGTAGTCCAGATCCAAGGGTCGTGTTCCCAACATGGTAGAGCCCACGACCAGTTAGCCTTTTGGCAAGCTTTTGGGCAAGCCTCTGGCAAACCGTCTAGGAATAGCAGATGGCAAACAGAGTGACTTAAGCACACCAATGCAAATGCAATGCAAAGAACATATAAGTATAGATAAAATTTCACATCATGAAGTTCAAGTCAAGTTCTTTAACTCCCTAACAGAGTCGCCAGAAACTGTATCTTGACTTTTCGTGCTCCTTTCAGAGACAACTAGCCCTATAGTTCAGACTCCCATGATTCTGAATCTAATCTCACAAGTGCAATGTGAAATAGAAAAACACCAAAGAGTCCAAATCCGACAAATCTTTTGAAAAATTGATTTTGAATCAAAATTCCAAAAATAGACTGCTTTGCTAGATATAGAGTCGTCACCTAAATATTTTTGAAAAATTTAGGAAAACATGACTCGTACCAAAGGCCACGTTTTCGTTATCACCAAGATTATCTCGGCTTGGGAACTTAGGTATGAGAGGGAAGGTCATGAATTAAGCACCCTCTTTCGCCCGATCATAGATCAGCCTCTACTAATCATGATGTGATTTTTATTTACATTATATGCTCTTGTTCCAGTTATTAAGCTAACTTACTATGTGATGCGCACGCAAGTATAGACTGATTTGCAAAAATTGGAACACTTTGATTCATGCTTGTTTTTTAAAATTGTTTTAAATATGTACCACTCGAAAAAGTGATCGCATATGTACATTACTCAAATTATTCAAATTTAAGCAATTTAGCCTTCATCCATAGGCATTCAAGCAATTTATCATTTAAGCAATTAGCCTCATGGCAAGCATGCTAGACATGGCAAAAAATATGTTCATGTGATATGTTCAAGCAAAATAATGCTCACCTAGTACTCTGAGGTGAGCCAAAAGAAACAAAAGGGTTAGAAAACAAGTATGCTCCTAACTAATGCAGCATGGCTAATGCAATACATGCGATATGCAACTAATAGACTCGGCTACTAATTATGACATGTGAATCAATTTGATGGCATGCGGTTTAAGCACCTTTTTCAAAGAAGTATTTAAATGACAACGCATTTGTTAGAATGATGAACCGAGCCTCGATTCATACAAGACAAGCGGATACAAACATGGGGTATGCTAAGAGAAAAATTATGTTTTATTCTACCCATCGTAAGCAAGTACATAAAAGGGAGAAAGACGTGGGGTTAGAAGACATACACATTATTACAAGTTTCCCCTCGCATAGGAGGGTCCGAATAAATGAACTAGCTAAGCTAACTAATTACCTAACTATTATAAACCGAATAAAGTAAATTAACTACACTAGCTAATTATCCAATTATTACAACAAATTTAACTAACTATTCTACGTAATTAAATCAATACAACACATAATTATCTAGCTTATTCTAAGCATAATACTAATACTATTACGACATCACTTCACACTTCACGGATCCCGAGGATTGAGAGGAGGGTTCATGCATGGATGCGGATTTCCACCCGATAGTGCTCTCTATTTTGCTACTTGAATGCCTCTATTGCACAGTCACAGTTGGAAAAATGCACTATTTTTCACCTCAGCTTTTGCTCTGCTCTGCTGGAAAAAGGGCATTGCCTGCCTTGAAAAAGTGGCTGACAACCCAGAAGTAGTGGCTGGCAGGCCACTAATAGTGGGTTGTCGTCCAGAAGTAGTGGCCAGCAGTTGGTTCTTTCCTATAGCCACTGAGGACAAGCAGAGCACAAGCCAGAGTATTCTCAAGGGATATTTGTCCACCCTGCCTCTCCTTATCAGCAAACAGGTCAAAGGAGGGATAGGTTTGGTTCACAAGCCATCAATTGACGCAATTTCATTGCATGATGACTTATGAACCAAGGGAGATAATTCAATAAATGCACAATTTAAAGACTCTCAAAACCACCTCCCTATCATGGATTGATCAAGAGAAGTGGTTGACATTGACTCTTGAACCATTTACATAACTAATAAGTATGAAACGATTCAAGACTCAATGGGTTCAATTAACATCCGATGGAACCCAAGTTGATTTTATTATCTTGCATCACTTTTAGTCCCAATTTTTCTACTTCATTTTAATTACCATCCATTTCTTAGTTCATTGAGTCCAAAAGTGAAGATTAACTCCTCTAATGGAAAAAAGTACCAAACCAAGAGTTGTTTTAGGCATGAGAGAAGTGCCATGCCGTTGGTAATGAACAACCAAAGGGATTAAACCATTAAGCATAACAATCACAATCTCAAGCTTAAACAATCAAGTAGTTTGAAACAACTTTCAAAGCAAAGAAAAAGCCAAGAAAGGAGGGAGGTTGCAGAGGTGATTAGATATAAATACAAGTATGAAAATCTTGAAATAAACACTATCAACTCAAATAGGTTGGTGGCTAAGGCCTAAACCACAAAACCTATAAGGGCCATTAAACTACAAGCGTGCTATACAAAGCTCAAATGCAATGAACAACTGAAAAGAGTCCTAAAATAGTGCTAAAACAGTTCAAAAATGTGTTGGAATTAAGCTAAAAATAGCTAGAACAATAAACTAAAATATGGAGCAAGTTAAGCTAGTAAGCAAGCACAAGGAGGGGAGGCTTACCCCTCTATTTTTGGGACTTCAAAACTTGATTTTTGCCTCTGAAAAACCTCTAGAAATCAGTGGTAAAAATCCCAAAAGAAGTTGATGAGAAGATGGGAAACACGAGGGCAAAGGCCTTAGGAACAAGGTTCAAAAAAGGGCTACCAACCCCTCTACCTTAAATGGCCTTAAACCACAAGTTTTAGCCCAAAACTTCAGTGTAAAAAACTGTCCAAGAATAGTAGGAAAGATGGAAAATAAAGCAAAGGAACAAGCCAAGAATTGTACCTCTTGAAGAGGGATACCCTTTTTGAGTTGCAAACCAACACTTACACACCCTCCAGAGCTAAAAGTAAGCTAAAAAATACTTCATCCCAAATACCACAAGGTTTGGTTTAGAGTGTCTAGGAAAAGGCTTAAGAACTTGCAAGAGAAAGAGAGAGAATTGTAGAAAGAAGAGTTTTTGCTCCAAAATTTTTCTAACCTTTACAACAAGAGAGGAGGTCATCTATATATATCTGAAAAAAACACACAAGTAGCCGACAACCCACTAATTGTGGACGGTAGGCCACATTACTGGCCGGTAGTCCACAATAGTGACCAGCAGTGCACACAAGTGGGTTTGCAGGTCCCAAGATGTTTAGGCTTGAAAAACTGCTGTTTTGATCCAGAAACAAGGCAAGAGGTTCATTGGGTTTTGAGGCTCAAAGCTGAGGCATTCTACTGGGGACTTCGAGCATTTGACAAGCATATACATTCATCATTGGGTGCGCAATTGGTGGTGCCCAAGTCATAAGGGTGCTCAAAAAGGGGTGTGGACGGTAAGTAATTAATATATATATATATATATGTTTACAAACATAGTTTAGTATGTACATGAGTACATCGTAGAATAATCACATTTCCATCTCACACCAATCATCATCATATCAAAAAGGAAAAAACACCATGAGTCCTCCTATAAGAGTCTGAATTAAAATTCGAATCACTTTTATTAAAAACCATCCCCACATTTACCGACTATTATACGGCAGGACGTAGGCACCCAAAATCATCTATTTTTCCACTTTTACCGACTATAATACGGCAAGACCGGTGGACACCCAAAAACATTTTTCCATATTTGTCCGGTGATAAGCTCATATAGGGCAATTGGACACCTTGACTCCCCGAGCGGGTACCGACACACATAACCACATCAGAACTGACTCTTAACCAGGGACTGATGCTCAATTTGCCAAACTTTCATTCAATCAACAAGTATTCAACATGACACGGGAATAAACACAATTCTAATACTCAAAAAGAATTAATCTCCAAGTCACAATTTCATCCTAACAATATTCACATTTTTATCCTTTATTGTTTTTAAGATTCCAGGACTTTAAGGAAATTCCAATCAAAATATTGCTTTTTACCTAGATGAAAATTAGGGTTTTTACTCAAATTTGGGGCTTTCTTCCTATATATATATGTTCTCAACACCAATATTCCTCTTTTATGTAAAATGATATGAAATTTTAATAAAAAATTGAGTAAAATGCCCTTTTTTGTTAAATACATGATTTAACCCAACTCAATCATTTAGTCAGGCCTTAAAATCACAACAATACCAAATAAACTTCTCCAAAACAAAGAAATTCTAGGTTAAAAATAACCCCACCTCAAGTTATGAGCAAAAACACCAAGCTTCTAAGAAAATCTTTCGCAGAAATGGAATTCAATCAGTAAGAACGAAGATCTCCACTTGTACTCCACTCCTTACAAGTGATTTAGGTTGTATCTTAGGAAAATGAGGAGTATTTTGGGGTGAAAACTTAGGGTTTTTCAGAAAGAGGAAGAAAAGAACAGAGAGAGAAAGAAAAGAGTAAGAAAATGATCTAGAATGTCTCTTTTAAAATCACTGATTTCGCACAGACCACTCTAGCGCAACTCCCTTCGCTCGAGCGAACAACACAACTACTAAAGGATCGCCCAAGCGGCTACTCTATTGCTCGAGCAAAAAATGACAAGTCCCAGAGTTTTGCAGAGCTACAGTGAAACTACTGGGAGCTCACATTCTACGCTCGAGGGCAACTTTCTATGCTCGAGCGGTCCTGCCTGCAAACTTGCGAGATACTAGGAGTAGTAATTCTCCGCTCAAGCATAACTTCCTCCACTCGAGCGGTTAGCTGGAACAAGATGTCACAATCACATTGCCATTCTGCATTAAAATACAACCTAAACCCTTATAAGATGCATCACTATAAATCACAATATCCTCCCGTACCTGAGGGTATAGTAAGGATTGGTGTTGTGGTGAATCTTGTCTTTAATTCTTGAAAAGCTGATTCTCTCTATTTTGTCCACACAAATGGTTCCCCTTTTTGTGTCAATTGAGTCAATGGTACAATAATTTTTGAGAAGTCTTTAACAAATCTACGATAATAACTTGCCAATCCCATAAAACTGTGAACCTTTGTCATATTAATCAGGGTAGGCCAATCAACAATTGCTACTATTTTATGTGGGCCAACAGAAATACCATCTTTATCAATGACATGCCCCAAAAAGGCAATCTCATTTAACCAGAATTCACACATTTTAAACTTCCCATACAATTATTTTTCTTTAAGTGTTTGAAGAGTCATTCTTAAGTGATGTTCATGGTCACTTCTACTTTTCAAATAAATTAAAATGCCATCCATAAACACAACAATGAATTCATCTAAAGAGGGTTTAAAAATTCTATTCATCAAATCCATAAATTTTGCGAGTGCATTCATAACTCTGAAAGACATGACTAAAAACTCATAGTGCCCATACCTAGTTTGGAAGGCAGTCTTTTCAATATCTTCGGGTCTTACTTTCAACTGGTGGTATCCCGATCTCAAATCAATTTTTGAGAATACCTGAGCCCCCTACAACTGATCAAACAAATCAACAATACGTGGCAACGGGTATTTATCTTTCACTGTTACCTTATTGAGTTCTCAGTAATCAATGCATAATCTGAGCGTCCCATATTTATTTTTCAAAAAAAGAACTGGTGCACCTCACAATGATGTACTTGGTCTGATGAACCCCTTATCAAGCAATTTCTGCAAGCGAACTTTCAACACTTTCATTTCAGTAGTAGACATACTCTAGAGAGTTTTAGAAATTGGTTGTGTACCCAGTACTACATCAATTGTGAACTCAATTTCTCTATTGACTAATTATCTAGGCAACTCATCTGGAAACACGTTGGGAAAGTCTCTTACCATTGGTATACTGTCTAGGGTAATTTCCATGATTTGTTCAGTTACAACACTGCATAAGTACCCTTGACAACCTGTGCTAATCAGTTTTTGGGCTTTCATAGCAGATATAAGATATGGTGGTGGAACTACCCATTTTCTCCCAAAATAAAATTCATCTTGTCTGGGAGGTTGGAATATCAATCGTTTTAAAGCACAATCAATGGTTGCATGGTATTTAGATAGCCAATCCATACCCAAAACAACATCAAAATGTCTCATGTCTATAGATATTAAAGCAACATACAAAACTTCATTCTCGAGTAATAATTCCTATGTAGCATATACAGATGAGCATAACATGGATCCCCCCGTAAGTGATGTAACACACAATACATATCTCGATGTTTCCACGGGTCTATTCAAAGTTTCAACATATACTATAGAAACAAACGAATAAGTAGGCCCTGAATCAATTAAGACATAAGTAGGTTGACCACAAACAAAAATTGTACCTAACACTACTACCTCTGTATTTTGAGTATTCCCTGGTACGAGAGCAAAATCCCTTCCTCGTCTCACATCATTTCTTGTTGTGGACAGTGTTACAACTGGTTTTGCTGTGGTAATTGATCCAATTGAGCTTGTAGTACCTCGGTTACCACCTTGATGTGACTATGTACAATCTTTTTCCATATGTCTAACCTTTCCACATTAATAACAAGCCCTATAGTGTGATAACAGACACCTCGGTGCTTCTTTCCACAAACAGTGCAAGTTGGTATTGAGTTTCCACTTTGGGTTGACCCTGAATTACTGGGAGCCCCAGACTTAGATTTCTTGCTTGTTGTGGATGATGCTCCTTTGTTAAAGTTTTGTCTTTTACCCTTCCATTTGAATTTTGGACTGTGGTTGGCCATGTTCTTCTTTGACGTCAATGCTCTATCTTGCACATCCACATATTTTGGCAATTTAAGAACATTAATTCTTTCCATAATTGACACACGTAAGCCTCCTTCAAACTTTTTGGCTTTCTTGTAGTCTATATCAACCATGTGCGACACAAAACGGGCTAATTCTTTAAATTGGGCTTCATATTCAGCAACTGACTTGTTCCATTGTATGAGTTATTTGAATTTGAAGAAACGGGCCTAAGTGATATCTCTATTCTCTTTCTGAACCAGCATCCATGATGTTCTGGCTTCATCTTCTAGTGTGAATGTGGCTAACGTTACTTTTTGAGCCTCAGTACAAGGAAACACTTCAAATAGTTTCTCTATGCCCAAAACCCATGCTTTAGCTTTGAGTGGATCTATGCCTCCATAAAATAAGGGTGACTTCATCTTCTTGAATTCCTAGTCAATGCAATAGTACAATCACCAGTCTGACACCTTGGTACTAGAGGTGGCACAGGCATTGAAGGTGGGGGTGGTAGTTGTTGTTGTTGTTGTTGTTGTTGTTGTTATTGTTGCAATTGTTGCTATTGTTGCAATTGTTGCTATTGTTGTCTTATAGTTTCAACCATATCTTGCATCATTCATTCCATTCTATCCAATCTTGAGGAGGTTGCCTCCTCTAGTTCACCACCTCTTGTTCTCATCGTTTTCTATAGGAAACTTTGTAATGTGATAAACATAATATAGTTATGCACGTAAATTCATATAGATAATTACAAAAATTATCTCACTCTAATGTTCAAATGCACATGAATGCATTCCTGATGTCTTTTCTAGACTTTCTACAGCTCAATGGACAAGTGAGTGAGATATAACTAATGCTTTGATACCACTCTATCACGACCCAATCCCGTCCCTATAGGTTTAGCATTTTGACCAGCCAGTAATCTTAGATTACCTACGGCCTCTGTTAAGAAAATCTACTTTAGTGTAAATTACAGAGCTTAGTGGAAGCAATATAAGACTTAAAAATAATCCATTGAGCTATGCTTCTATGAAAAGACCTCATATTGTAATTGTGCAACCATTCTATGTCCATACATCACCAAGGTCTTAAACATTTAATCGATACATCAAAACTCCACAATTCAATTAAACAAAAACCCATATACAAGTACCAAAATGAAATTACAAAACAAAGGGGGCTTTGACTTTGCTTGGCTCCGCTCCAGCCCAAGCTTGCTCTTTCTCAAAAGCTCTTCAAACCAGCTGACAATAGGGTAGACCCCGAGGCTTTTGTCTCTAACCTTGATGTTTCGTTTGCTCACCTACATATACATATAAATAGTGAAAAAGGGCCCAGTGAGTAATAACAGAATAATGAGGTTGTATGAATGAGGTTTGATAACATTTCAAATATCAATTTCCAATTCTATTCAAATCTTGATATCAATAGCCATCTCAATCCATTTACGTGGCACATCCAATAGTGTAACAATGCATCAATGAAAATAGGACCATAAGGGTCATTCAATGGGACCACGATGGGTCATTCAATATTATGTATTCAAGGTGACCACGAGGGTCTAACATTAGAGATCTTTGTGTTTCAATTAATCCAATGGGTCACAGTATTGTTTCTCCCGGGTAAGGTCCAATGGGCCATGGTATTGTTTCCCCTAGGCAAAGGCCTCACTAAAGGATGCCACGAATATATTTTCAAAAGGGAACTTCATTCATTCATAAGGAAATTACGCTTCAATAAACCATTCCATCAATCATCATAATGTTTCAATAAACCATTTAATCAATCACATATTGATTTCGAGAATAACAACAGTTTTGAAAATAAATATAACTTCAACATATCTTTATAAAGTTACTACTCACAGTGGGTTAAGTCAATGTTAGGCCTCGAACAACCACCTACATAGAACATATAACATAGACTTAATTGAAGCACCATTCAATAGCCATTTCACTTTAATTCATTCTCCTTATGTGTTTCTAACTCATTCCATGATTATATGAGTCCAATTGTTGTCTAAGTGCACTTGAAATGATATGAGAATGCAAGTATGCACTTAAAAGAGTTAGTCAAAATTTACTGAAAATAGGGTCTTCGCTCGAGCGCAACTTTAGTCGATCGAGTAGTCTACAAAACTCTACAAAAGTACCGATTGCTTGATATTTAGGCTCTAGTCAACTTTTTGTCACTCAAGTGTAAGTTTTGCCACTCGAGCCATCGTGCAATTGTTTGCAAAACTTCTAGGAGCTTGAATTTTATGCTTGAGCGACACTTTCTTCACTCAAGCGAACTAGTCAAATTCTGAAATTTCCATAATTTTGTTTGAAGCTCAAAACATGAATTCAAAGGTTCAAAACTTGCAAGTTTGGTACAAAAACATGGAAAGCATTGTGTAACATGAAAACACTTCAAATTTGAAACCAATTACTTAAAATCATGGTAAATTGTCAAACCAAAAACTTTAACTTCAAGCTATAAACCATGTTTGAACCAACTTTAGTTTATATCTCTTCAAAATATAATCAAATGACATGAGGAGCATGAAAACATGAAGAACACTTCAAATTGAGGTGTAAAAGTTCCATGCATGTAAGAATTTCATGAATTCCAAACTCAAATTATGCATGCATGTATATGATCAACTCTTATCTTTTAAATTCAAGGCAATACGTGCATCTATTACACAATTACATGCAAATGAACTCAAGAACTAGATGAATTCAACTTTGACATGTTTTATCTACAAAGATTAAGGGAGAATTTCATACCTAGTGTGTGAATTCAAGTGTATTTTAGCTTAATTCTCCAAGTCTCCTTCTAATCTCCTACAAATTCTCCTTGTTCTCTCTCTAAATTGAGTTCTTTCTCTCCATCTCAGTTATCTCAGCCCGTGTGTTGTAAAAATAAGCTCAAAAACATGATTAAGGTCTTATATAAGGTGTAATAACTTAGGCTAATTAAGTTCACTTAAGACTAATTAATCCCACCTCGTTTTGATTAATTCTAATCATTTTGTTCCGAATCAAATTTCAATTAAAGTTTTCATAAAATTCTAAATATTCTAATTAGCCTATTGGGCTAGTCAATTTTGGTTTATGAAGCCATTTGGGCTTTCAATTTATGATTCTAAGTCAATAAATAAACAAATATTCCATGTATCGATAGATAATCAAAAAATTAAGCATATCATCACACAATTAAACACATAATCATGGAATTAAGCTTAGTAAAATAATGTAATATAATATTACGGAGGTCGAGGTCATCACAGGAAGTGTCTTAGGGTCTGTGCTTGTGTGATTGCTGTGTCTTGAGTGACAACTCGAGCGGTGGGTTTACCGCTCGAGCGGTGAAGAAGGTGTATCCAGTATCTTGTTTTGCAGATTGGAATACTGAGAGGTTAAGTTCACTGCTCAAGAAGTCTGAGCAAATCAGGAAACTTAAAAATCAACTTTTGCTCATTTTTTCCCACTTTTTCACATCGTCTCTCTCTCTCTCTCTCTCTCTCTCTCTCTCTCTCTCTCTCTCTCTAACACCCATTTCCAAAACCCTAGCCCCAAAAACACTTGATTTCTCTCATTTCTACTAAGAATCTACCTTAGATCTTTCAAGTGAGTTGAAGAGCATGTTGGAAAAAAAAAATAGTTTTATGGTGGCTTTAATGTGAAATTAAAGTAGGTCCCAACCACCGGTTGAGGTGGGATCAAATGGGTTAGATTCTTTGTAACAAGATCTTTACATTGCAAAAAAAAAAAAAAAAAAAAAAGGACCAAAAACCATTAAGAATTGAATGAGAAATTGTCTCATAAAGTTGGCTTCATGAATGAGGTATTGGGAATTGTGTATAACAACCAATCACACATAGATAGTAGAGGAAAACATTGTTGTGTATTTAAACCTCAAGATTTTAATAAGGGCATGAGCCTTTTGGGGCATCCAAATTTTTCGAAGGAAGGGAGTTATGGATGCTTCAAGAATGGGCTTGGGCCAAAACTACTGTCCAAGTTTGTTATGCAAAAATTTTCACACGTGCCTGCTTGCTAGGACTGACCGGGCCAGGTCCTGGTCCTGGTCCGTGATCCATGATCCGTGGGACTTCGGACTTGGGCTTGGGTTTGGGTTTGGCCTTGAGCTTGAGGCTTGCTGGAATGGGTTAGGTTTGGCTTGGGCCGGATTGGTGGCCTATCAACCTAATCTTTTTTGGGCCAAGTTTGTTAGGTTGCTGCAGATATACACACATGTATATATAGAGTGTGTAACTCACACACTTATGTCCCATTAGTTTTCTTGTATTACTTCTTCAGTTTTGCATAAATTGAATTCTGTATTTGTTGTATAAAGGCTTCTCCTCTCTCCCCCATTGTGTATAAAAAGAGGCCTTCTTCTTGGTTTCAACATAGAAATTCTTTGCTCTCATATTGTAGTCAGGTTGCTCTTGTAATATTCTTCCTGTTTGAGAGAGTGTTGCCATTGTCGGTTCGCCATAGCTAGCAGAAAGTGCTTTTACATTAGCGGGTCTAAACCGTCATATCCTGGGAGACAGATGCCGACATACCTCCAGCACCCATGGTGAGGCGGTGAATTTGTTTAAAGGAGACTGTGATACCACATAGGCTTCGGTTTGCTTTATTTTCTATGGTTTTCTTATGTATTTTTGTTCAATCTAGTTGTCATTTTTAGCATATTTTTTTATTCTATAATTTAAATTATTAAATATGAATCTGTTTGTTTTATTTAATTACCGAATAGTATTTGTACAACAAACTTAAAACGGATTATATGTTTCTCATGGAATTAACAAATAGATTCACCTGGTATTAGAATTATAAACTATCTATTACATGTTATTTGTTTCTATTAGTATTTTAATTATAACAGATTCTATAAAAAAAAAAAAAAAATTAATAATAATAATAATAATACAAAAACTGCTTGCTACAATTACCTAGAATTTTTGTTTTGGTTTTCGTGTATAATAGCATGCTTGCAGAATATGTAAAAAGAAAAAAACTGTTTGTTATATGAAAGTCATATACGAAATTACATTAATATATATATATATATATATGCTTGTCATTGTTTCCGGAAGATAACAATTTTCAGAATGTCTATATATTAGAAGTAACATGCTAGTTGTTTACTATTGTAGGGTATAGCACTGTCTATTAATAATATTAAATAAAACCGAAGTAGTTTCTGAATAATTGTTTTACTCCTTGGAATCTATGATTAGAAATTCATATTTTGTTTAGTAAATTAATATATGCAATGTTATGTTCTAATTTTTCAATTTAATAAGAATGCTTTTTATTTTTAGATTTCTAGCATAATTTGCATCCTTATTTGATTCTAGTATAATTTCATTTTATGAGCATGATTCATAGTCTCCTACCATGCTTTGCATGTCTTTGTATTTTATAATTTTATAATATAATTTGTATGCTCATGAGTGTTTAAACGTATTATTTAAACGTATTAGATAAAATTGATATGCTAATTAGTTTCTACTTTTCTAGTATAATATACACATTCATTATTTTATAGATTCTAGCTTTTTTTTTTTTTTTTGGATGGATAAGTCATAAAATAAAAGACAAAAAACTTATACCACTACAAGAGGCATGCCCCAGGCCCTAACCAAGCACTATACAAGAAACAAATATAAAACCATAAAAACCTAGTCAACCAAGTATAAACTGTTTAACAAAACATATCTAAGCGAACAAAAGAAAGAAAAGAAAGATAACACAATATTAAGCTAGAAAACCAAAGCATAATAGCAAGTAACCCAAATGTGTTCATGGGCCGCATGCAGATTTGATGAGGAGCATGAACACACCCAATAGCTAAGGAGCAAAAGTCAGAAATAAACACAAAACCATGAACCCCCCTACACATCCCGCACGGGTAGGCCAATCTACCAAAGCACCCTAAATAAATCAAACATAAAAGAAAGTCATTCTTCACACAAGAGGCGCCTCTAGCAGCCATCAACACGAACACAACTAGCTCCAAGCTTCGAATGAACCCGAATTGTATACCAAACCAGGTAGCACCATCCAAGGAGATACTTTGCTGCCATCCCATGCATCCCGAACAGATTTTAGACATTATAATAAACCCTGTCATCCAGCAAATACCAAAACAAGATTAAGCACTCCACAATCAAGTAACATTCAAGAATCAATGACAGTTTACATTTTACACCACACATATAGATGCTCACTACACTCAACCCACAATTATATATGCTCACATCACTCGGAAAACAATCCTCCATATACCTGCAAAAGAAAGAAATACAGAGAATATATAAAAACATGTTAGTTCCTCTCAATGGGCCTAGTGATTTTGGGTTAAGTGATTGTTTATTCCTCACACTATACTCAACCCTCAGAGTATAAGGCACACACTCAGAATTCTGCTTTCCAGTGATCCAAGTACCTATATCAATAACAAACATTAGGAAACCCCACAGTGTATAAGCTAACCACCACTCAACCCACAGTTTGTGAACTCTCATTCCTCACATCAGCGGCAACAAGCTTCAACATAGTATAAGGTAGTCTCCATGAGCTTAGATACCATCTGTTAGTTTGGTGAGACTTCAAATTGGTAATATGCATTACCCTGAATCTAACCATATCCACAATACACTTTATAACCACCTCTTTAAGGACCATATCCTTACTAAAAACTCTATTATTCCTAGCAATCCACAACTGGTACACAGTACAAGTAAATGCAAGCTTGGTAATAATAGTCCCTAAAGACTTCTCTCTCACAGATTTAGCAATGAGTTGGATCAAATCATTCCAATGGATAGATGGCCAACCAACATTTATTTTACCTTTAATGCAGGACCACACCCTTTCAAAGAATGGACACTTAAAGAAAAGGTGGTTGTGGTCTTCACATGGATGCAGACAGAAAGTACACTCAGCAGATTGGGTCACACCAAAGATTTTCAACCAGTCTCCTGTGTTCAATTTGCCAAGAGTAGCCATCCACACCACAAAACTCACTTTAGGGATATTATGAGGACCCCAAATTAATTTAGACCAGTTCACAGGATCAAAGTGTTGTCTTAAGGAATGCCAAGTGGATTGAATAGTGAATTTGCCATGAGCAGCAGGACACCAACTAACTTCATCAGACCCACCAGTATAGAGGAAAGTGAAAGGAGTGCTATCAATGAGGTCCATAAGCTCCCACGAAGATGGAAAAGGTCATCTCCAAGTAGTTCCCTCCACAATCTCACTAACCTCAGCATCTATACCTAGCGCAGAATCGTACACGATTCTAACCCCAAATCTATCCCACACAGACCCCATAGGGTGTCGATTATCAAACCATAAGAATACTCTAGAACCATTTCCCTCTCTATGTTTGATTAAAGGGTAAATGATAGATCTAAGAGAAAGGATTTTCCTCCAAATCCAAGAGGGGTTATTTGGCACCCTAACTCTCAAAAAACTTCTACCTTTGAGGATATAAGACTTAACCCAAAGGCACCACATAGATTGCTCACCCCTATAGAAGAGGAACCAGAAATGCTTAGCAATAGCAGCCTTATTCCACACAATGAGAGACTTAAAACCCAAACCCCCTTCATTTTTAGGAGAGCACATTCTATCCCAAGACACCTTTGCTCCATAATTCTTTAACTCACAGCCAGACCAGAAGAAAGCTCTAAACAGACTCTCTATGGTTCGAATGACCTTCTTTTGAAGGATGAACAAAGAGGTCCAATACACTTGCATAGAGAATAGAATAGATTGGATCAGTTGAGCTCTGCCAGCATAAGTGAGACACTTATTTGTCCAGCTTTTAATTCTCTTTGTTATTCTCTCCACATGTTGATCACAATCAGTGGCCTTAAGTTTTGTAGAAACTAAAGGAACCCCTAAGTATCTCACAGGTAAGGTGCCGTCACTGAAGTTACAAACCCGAAGGATCTCATCTCTTAACTTCTTTTCACATCCAGAGAAGAAAATGTGACTCTTATTAGGGCTAGGGGACAGCCCAGACAAGTTCTTAAATTCTTCTAAACCAATTTTGATGGACTGGACAGTGAACACATCCCCCTTACAGAAGATCATCAAATCATCTGCGAAGCATAAATTTACAATCTTAGTTTTATCACATCTCCAATGGAATTTGAAATCAGGATGAGAAGCCTTCTCAGCCAAAATTCTGGATAGAATTTCCATGACAATAACAAAGAGATTCTAGCTTAATTCACATGGTTATTAGATCCTATATTTGTAGGGAAATTTGCTTATTCTAATTTTTTTAGATTTTAGTTTATGTTACATGCTTATTATTTTCTAGAAGGTTTTGTATGATTTTATATCTAGAATTATTTACATGTTTATTGTATAGTAATTGCATATAACTCTTGCCAATTAATTTAATTTTTGGAGTTATAAGTTTTATTTTTGTAACTCATCTAGCATTTTATTCTTTAGTTAATTTTGCTATTAAATAGATTGATTGCTAGGAGGTGTAAAATAGTTTATTGCTTTTACAAATTCTTTCAATTATTCGTTTTGTATTTTCTTATGTTTTTCAGCTAACTTTCTTTACAGGAATACATATGCTATAAAGAATGGGAAAAACTACAAAACCAAATGAATAGAGTTTAAGACTGTAAAACAAAAGTTTTGGACTACTAAATTTTTGTTGAACAGAAATACCTAAGCGTGGAAAGGAATTTTTGGACCAGAATGAATCCTTAATTAGATTGGTTTATTACAATTTATAATTGAAGCAATTTTTGCTTGAGTTTTAGTAATGGTTAAATTGACAATTTTATTGAAGTAATGATGTTTGCTTGTATTTTTGGAAGCATTTTTATTTACTTGTAAATTGTTGTAGCAATTTTTTTTAATTGCTTGTAATTTGCTTAGCAATTTTTTAATTGCTTGTACGGTTTAGGAACTTGGTTTGTTTTAATCTCATTTATCCCTTGGAAAACTTAATTTTGAATTTGTTTCCCAGGGAGTAGGAGCCAACATACTCCAGAACGTTTTGTCTTAGGTTAACTGGGTGTTAAGTGAGACTGGTGTGACCCCTCTAGTCTTCTTAGAAACTTTTCTAACTATGTTCGATTCTAGGGTATGTGGTGAGACTAGTTTTGAATTAAATTTTCAACTTTGTAATTTTCTAGTGTTAAGTTTAGTTTCTGGAAACACAGAATAGTGAAATTCTGTTGTATTTTTTGGCAATAGCAACTATGACTGATGCTATTGTTGTTGTAGCTAATGTTGGTGGGGATCATAAGCCCGAGTCAACTGGCTTACCAACCTCTACTGTAACCTTTGTGGTCAACCCTGTTGTTACTCTTGCTGTTCTGAGAGGACCGCTCAACCATCATGAGCGTCCGAAGAAGTTCACTAGAGTGAATTTCAAGAGTTATCATCAAAAGATGCTATTCTACTTGACTACTCTTAACCTTGCGAGGTTTTTAAGTTAGAATTCACCAGCTGTGGGAGAGAATGAGCAAGACAAGTAGAAGTTAATGGCTCTAGATGCTTCGAGGCAGTCAGACTTCCTTTGTTAGAACTATGTTCTGAATGGCTTGGTAGTGGGATGCTTTGGACAAGAAGTACAAGGCCGACGATGCCAAGGAAAACAAATTTGTCGTTGCCGGTTTCTGGGCTTCAAAATGGTAGACTCAAAAACTGTTATTAGCCAAGTCCAAGATTTCTAAGTGATTCTGCATGATATTCATGCAAAGGGAATGTTACTAAGTGAATCATTCCAGATAGCTGCTTTGATTGAAAAACTATCTAACAGCTTGAAAGACTTCAAAAATTATTTGAAGCACAAGCGCAAGGAGATTACAGTCGAAGAGCTCATTACTAGGCTCCAAATTGAGGAGGATAGCAGGAAGAAAAGGGAAGTACTTCCACAGTGTAAGCAAATATGGTTGAGCATGGCCAGTCATCGGCGGTGAAGAAGAAGCTACCGACAGGCAAAAGCTCAAAGCTCAAAGCTACAGTTTATAAGCCACAGGAACCTACTTTCAAGTTCAATGAAAAGTGCTTCAACTATGGAAGCGATGGGCATCGAGCGGTTGATTGCTGTAAGAAGAAGAGCCTTACAAGAAGAACACTCCACAGAACAAAAGTCGGGTTCACATGGCTAAGCAAGAGGATTTGTCTCAAGATGTGGACGACATGCATCTGTCTACTGTCGTTTCAAAGGTGAACATGGTGGGGTCCAGCCCAATGGAATGGTGGGTGGACACTGGGGCCACTCGCCATATCTATGCTGAGAAAAAGATGTTCACAACTTTTGAACCGGTTTCAAACAGTGAGAAGTAGTTCATGGGAAATTCTGTGACCTCAACTATTGACAGTAGAGGTAAGGTGGTCCTGAAGATGATTTCAGGAAAAGAGTTGACTCTAAATAATGTCTTATATGTGACGGACATTCGTAAGAACCTAGTCTCGGGGTCGCTCTTAAACAAGCATTGCTCCCATATGGTGTTTGAGTCTAATAAGGTCGCGTTGACCAAGAGCAGAGTCTATATGGGGAAGGGGTATATGTCGGGAGGTATGTTTAAGCTCAATGTAATGACAATTATCCTAAAAATGAATGAGAAAGCATCTTCTTCTACTTATATGCTTCTATCCTGTGAATTGTGGCATGGTAGACTAGGTCATGTGAATTTTGACTCTTTGCATAGATTAATCAAGTTAGATCACATACCATCTTTCAAGATTAATCCAAACCACAAGTGTGAAACTTATGTAAAAGCAAAATTGACAAGGACTTTATTCATTCTGTAAAAAGAAATACCGAGCCTTTAGATTTAGTGCATAGTGATGTGTGTGACTTGAAAGTTGTACAATCACATGGTGGCAACCAGTACTTCATCACTTTTGCTGATGATTGCACTATATACCATTATGTTTATTTGCTTAGAAACAAAGATGAGGAGATTGATAAATTTATTCTTTTAAGAATGAAGTTTAGAATCAACTAAGCCGAAAGATCAAGAGTTTAAGAAGTGATTGTGGTGGAGAATATGAACTGCCTTTTGTTAAGATTTGTGCTCAATTTGGAATTATTTGCCAAACTACACCGCCATATTCCCCTCAGTCAAATGGTGTTGCTGAGCGAAAAAAATAGGACATTAAAGGAAATGATGAATGTGATGTTAATAAGTTCTAGGTTGCCACAGAACTTGTGGGGGGAAGCAATTCTCTTCACAAATTACATTCTAAATAGTATACCTCAGAAAAAAGCGGACAAAACTCCGTATGAATTATGGAAAGGCCGCAAGCCTTCTTATAATTTCCTACGAATGTGGGGGTGTCTTGCAAAACTGGCAGTACCTACACCCAAGCGAGTTAAGATAAATCCAAAAACCATGGATTGTATATTCATTGGTTATATCCAAAATAGTAGTACATATAGGTTTTTTATGCACAAATCTGATATTTCAGATATACACAAGAATCCCATTATGGAGTCAAGAAATGCATCTTTCATTGAAGACGTGTTTCCTTGCTGAACCCGAGGAGAGGATCAAAGTTCTGAGAATGAACTTAAAGATGATTCTAGTGAAAATGATCAAGATAAGGAAGTTGATGAGCCAAGAAGGAGTAATAGAGATAACACTTTCAAGTCCTTTGGTCTGGACTTCTTGACTTATATGTTAAAGGGAGAACCTTAAACTTTTCATGAAGCTGTGACTTCACCTGAAAAGTCCTTTGTGGAAAGAAGTAATTAAGAGTGAGTTTAACTCCATCTTACAGAACCATACCTGGGAGTTGGTTGATCTACCCCCAGGCAGCAAGTCCTTGGAGACTAAGTGGATCCTTAGAAGAAAGATGAAAACATATGGGTAAATTGATTAGTATAAAGCTAGGCTAATTATCAAAGGATACAAGTAGCCAAAAGGCCTGGATTACTTTGATACGTGTTCACCTGTGACAAGGATTACATCCATTCACATAGTGATTGTGATAGCCACTTTACGAGGTCTGGAGATGCATTAAATGGATGTAAAGACAACTTTCTTAAATGGAGATTTAGAGGAAGAAATCTACATGGAGCAAGCTGCGGGGTTTTCAGCTCCAGGACAAAATAAAAAAGTCTGTAAGCTTGTCAAATCATTCTATGGTTTGAAGCAAGCTCCTAAGCAATGGCATGAGAATTTTGGCAATGCTATGTTGTCAAATGAGTTTGGAATCAATAAGTGTGACAAATGCTTATATGTCAAAGACACTGACAGAGGTTAGATCATATTTTGTGTCTATACGTTGATGACATGCTCATTGTTGGTAGTAATGATGAGATGATTAGAACTATCAAGAGACTATTAAACTCTAAGTTTGACATGAAAGATATGGGCCTTATAGATGTAATTCTAGGTATTAAGATTACCAGAATATCTGGTGGTATTGTACTTTCTCAATCTCACTTTGTTGAGAAGATACTTAAGAAATTTGGTAAATCGGATACAAGTGTGTCTAGGACACCGGTAGAGTTGAGTCTGCACTTGACCAAGAATAATGGTGAGAGTGTCTCTCAGCTAGAATATTCTCAGGTCATTAGGAGTTTAATGTATTTGATGAGATATGCAAGTCCAAATATAGCCTAGTCTGTTAGCAGGCATAGTAGATACACGAGTAATATGAATTTTACTCATTAGATGGGCATTATGCGGGTGTTAGGTTATCTACACTACACCTGGGATTATAGGTTGCATTATACCAGATACCCAGTAGTACTAGAAGGATATAGTGACGCTAATTGGATATCAGATATAAAAGACTCCAAATCCACTAGTGGTTATGTATTTACCCTCGGAGGGGTAGCTGTGTATTGGAAATCTTTCAAACAAATGTGTATATCGAGATCAATGATGGAATCTAAGTTTATAGCTTAAACAAAGAAACTAAAGAAGCTGAATGGCTTCGTCAGTTCATTGCAGATATTCCATGCTAGGCGAAACCTTGTAGACACCCCATTTTTGATCGTCCTTAAGACTTCGACGTCATCGTTTGAACACCCGGTGATTGTGTACGCTCGTGTTCGTTTTTGAGTCTCTGAAGGTCTCGGCTGAGTGTTTTTCCTTGGAGCCTCTCAACTTGTCTGTTTTGTGCTTAGTTGTGGACCAAGAGCTTGTTTCTTTAAATCTGGAGGAGAGGGTGGTTTGTCAGCCATCCCCAGTGTCCATCAGCTATGGCTTGTTCCTGCCAACCATCAATGGTGGTCGGCCACACTGATGGCCGATCGGCTACATGTGTGGTCGGTCGGCCACTACTGATGGCCGACGACCCTTTTTTTCCTTTTTCAGATATTTATTTGCCAGTTGTGCCAGTTGTTGATCATTGAGTGTATCCTCTATACACGTGTATCGAAGGATGAAGCCAAGCTTTTGGCCTTTTTTTCTATATAATGAGGGGTCTCTCCCCCATTTGGAGGGTTCAAAAAATTTATGAGCAAAATTTCACTCTCTCTCTAGAATTCTCTGTCTCTTCCTATTTAGTGCTTCAAAGTGAGTTTTCTCTACACTTTTGTTCTAAGACCCTTGGCCAAACACCTTCACCTTGGAGCTAAGGTTCTTTGAGGCTTGGTTTGAGGTCTTAAGCTTGGTTTTGGCTAAGAAATTGTGCTGTTTTGTTGATGTGCTTCAAGGGTAAGGACTTGTCCCTTTTAAGCTTTGCTTTAGTTTATTGTTTGGTCATCTTTACATGCTACTTTGAGGCTAGTTTTAACCTCCAAAAAAACTCTATTTAAGGTTTTAAAATGGTGGTTTGAACCTTGTTTAGTTATGGGGTGGTTTCCTCCCTTTGCTCTTTGGCTTGTAAAGCCTTTTGAGCCATCTTTGAAAGCTCTTGAAACACTCTTTTCTTGGCCTTTTAACCACTGAGTTCCAGGGGAATTTCAGTGGTAAAAAGTTGATTTTGAGGTCTAAAAGCGGAAGGGGTGGCCTCCCCTCCTTGTGTCTTGTTTGCATGTGTAGTTGGCCTAGCATGTGAGCATGTTTTTCTACCTCCTTATGACTTGATCTTAGCATGTTTTAGTCACTGATTTAGCATGCTTTAACTTTATTTTGGGTGGTCTTGGTCATATGACTCATGCTTTGTATAGCTATATTGTAAAGGCCTCCACTAGTTTTGTGTTTCAAGGTCTCTAACATGCTTTGCATGGGTTGTTTTCATGCTATGGCATTGTTTTAAGATGTTATTTCAGTACATATATCACTGTCACACTCTAACGTATATCACTCTTTCATTGCTTTTGAGAGTTGTGTTGTGAGCCTTGCTTGTGAGCCAACATGTGAGCATGTTTTTCTTGCCTTTTATGCTTCAATCTCAGCATGTTGTAGCCATTTTTTTGGCATGTTTTAACTCTGTTTAGAGCTGGTTTGGTCATTTGAGCTTGATATTGCATGCCTCTAGTGTAGTGCTCTTCACTGGTTTTAATGCTTTTAGCTTTCGAGCATGTCTTGCATGTGTTGCTTGCATGGTTTAGTGTCTTTAGCATGCCATATCAGCACTGAAGGTCTGCAACCTCCCTCTATTCTTCACTTTTTAATTTGCTTTTGAAAGTGGCATTGAGCCCCTTGTTGGCTTGAGTATGAAATTGAGGCACTTATGCCTAATGGTTTTAATCCTCTCTTGAGGGTTTCTACTAACCAACAACATGAGATCTCTTTCATGCTCAAGGCACTTGTGGCTTAGGCCATCTTTCCAATTAGAGGACTTCCACATTGGACTTAACCGGTTAAAGGACTAACTGGTAAGCTAAAATGTGTAAATAAGAATTGGACAAGTAAAACATGAACAAGATAAGCATTCATGTTGCATTGCTTGTGTTGGGATCGAACGTTAATCCAAACACAAGAAGTGTGGGACGTTTCATACTCAAAGTGATGAAATGTGTCACATTTCTTGGTCGTCATCACCCTTGATCATGCATGATAGGGTGGTGGCACTTTGAGTCTTATGTACGCATTCACTAAGCATGTACAAGCTTGGTTCTTTGGCCATCATGCATGAAAATACTTGATTAGTGGCTTGAGAACCAAGTGCTATACTCTTTTAAGCTTGAGACATGATAAAGAGATGGTAGTACACACATTCCTTGAAGAATACACTGCTTTGCCTCTGTTTGCTCTCTATTGTAGTAAAAAAGAGAATTCCAGGGAAAGGGTGGCCGGCTGGCCATCAGTGGTGGCCGACAGCCACAAATAGTGGTCGACTGGCCAGTGGCAGTGGCCGACAGCCACCTATGGTAGCCGACCGACCACCAGTTGAAGAGTTGTTCAAAGTATTCCTGTTTTGGAGCCAAGGCAGTTTGTTAATTGGTGTAAGGTTTAGAGATCAAAGAAAAGTGCAAACAGAGGCAACCGATGGCAAGGGGATGGATTTTCAGGAAAGAAGTAACCGAGCATGCATGTCTCCTTCGCCCTCGAGGCCAATTCATTGCTTTGTTAGCTAGTTGTAGCTGATTATTTACATGTGTTGTAATTAATTAATTTAATTTGTTTTGTAATATTTTAATTAGCTTAGCATAGCTAGTTATTCAATTGTGTTGTAATAATTAATTAGCTAGAATAGTTAATTAGTTACTTTGTAATAATTAGGTTAGCTTAGATTAGCTTCGCTCTTATTCATTCAGACCCTCCTTCGAGAGGGCGTAATGTTATAATAAGTGTGCGTGTGTATGTGCATGTCTTCCAACCCCATTTCTTTCTCCCTTTTACTTAACCGCTTTCAATGGTTAGATTAGGGCATGTTTTGATTAGCATACCTTATGCTTGCATGTTTGCATCATTCATTTGTCTTGCATGCACCGGGCTCGGCACATCTTTCAAACTACATTATATTTCAATACACTTCTTTGAATACGTGTTTGTAGACACTCCATTTTTAACTGTCCTTAAGACATGGATGTTCTTGTAGGTACATCCAGCAACAAGTTTGATTGCTCGTCGAGTACTCAACTTTCGCGACGGAATGCTCCAGGTTTGATCCTTCCAAATCCTATTTCCATTATGTCTCATATTTAGACCATGTGTTGGTCTTTGCATAGTGATGTCCTTGATGGCCTGCCGGCCATCATTGAGGGCTGCCGGCCATGGGCTTTGCCCTGCCAGCCACCAATTGGCCCAGCCGGCCATCAATGAGGCCACTGCCGGCCACCTTTGATGGCCGGCTGGCCACAAATGTTTTAGGAGATATTTTTACAGATATTTTGACAGCTGTTTGCACAGATGGGCCTATTTGCATGCACGTGGATGGCTAGATCTCTTCAAGGGGCTTTTGTATCTTCTATATATAGAGCACATCTATATGCATGCAAAGGGTTACAAAGTTTGAGCTGAACTAGAATTCTCTCTCTCTCTCTCTAGAATCCTCTCTGTCTATATTTTGTGCTTGAAAGTGAGCTTTCTCAACATATTTTCACTAGCACCCTTAGCCAAACACCTCCACCTTAAAGTTGAAGTTCTTGGAGGCCTTGTTTGAGATCCTTGGAGTGGTTTTAGCTTAGAAGTTTGGTTGTTTTCTTGTTGTTTTAGTGCTGTGCTTCAAGGGTGAGAATTTCCCTCTTTTAAGCTTTGTTTTAGTTCATTTCTTGGCCACTTTTGTATGCTACTTTGAAGCTGGTTTTAACCTCAAAAAATTTCTATTTTTAAGGTCTTAAAATGTTGGTTTAAGTCTTGTGTGGTTAGGGGGTGGTTTCCTCCATTGGCCCTTTGGCTTGTAAAGCCTTTTGAGGCACCTTCCTAAGCTATTGAAATCTACTTTTCTTGGCCTTTTAACCACTCAATCCACCAATGCCCTGAGAAGGCAGAGGGGCACTGTGTTCGCCCGGTCGGCGAAGATCGTCGTCCCAAACAGAACAATGAAAGCGTGCATACCTCTCTCATGCCTCCTGAGTCATCGGAGCTGCGTCAACAAGGAGGGGCTCGACCCGGAACTGCACCTCGAACCAGGAGTACCGGACGAAGCCGGAGGCGCCGAGTAGGACCAGAGCTGCGGTCCACTCATCCATAACAGTATCAAAGGGGATCGGATCACCCCCTACCCCGATGCTGGTGAGCATCGAGAAATCGTAAGGGGTCATCGTCATGTCCCCTGCCGCCGAGAAATGAAACGAATTGGTGGTGTCCCACCATCTCTCTGCCAGAGCGGCCAGAAGAGGTCTGCACGTCGTGAGCTGGGAGAGTCCCCTGCAGAAGGAGCCAAAACCCGCCTGGTCTACGATGCAGCGGACTGCGTCGGGTAGCTCGGTATACCACTCGCGAGCAACAGTGTTCCCATACCCGCGGATGGTATGGGAGTCTCGCTGTTTTCAAACAAATAATTGCGAAGCAATATAAAATGTACAGTTTTTAAGAAACAGTAAATCAGTGCAAATTTGGCATGCGTGCAAGTTTTTCAAATTCAAACAGATACCGGATGCCGGTGTGCTTACAGTGAACTATAACGTGTGATGCGTCAGCGCGTTTGAGTGGTTCAGTTCAAAGGTGGCATGCGTGCAAGTTTTTCAGATTCAAACAGATACCGGGTGCCGGTGTGCTTACAGTGAATTACAACATTTGATGCGTCAGTGTGTTTGAGTGGCTCGGTGCAAATGTGGCATGCGTGCAAGATTTTCAGATTCAGACGGATATCGAGTGTCAGTGTTTGCAGTGAAATACGGTGTGTGCCGTGGTTTGAGTGGTTCAAGGCTAGTGCAGTGTGTGCACGTGTTGTTCTTAAACAGATATCAGTTGCAAGTTTGTTTGTGATCAACTACAATACACAATGCATCAGAGTATCAGAGCTAAAGCAATTAAAGAATCTAATCGGCTGTGGCAGTTGACAGTTAAAAGGTTCTACAGTGCAGAAAATTAAAGCAGAGAAAAGATGTTACCTCAGAAGCGCCGAAGGAAATGTGAGAGGTAGGCTCGCGCAGCAGAAGCTCGGGATCCAACGCCATGTCGAAGCTCCTGAACTGGCGTAATCCGTCAGGTGGTAGGACGTGAATCGCTGGCCGGTAGGTCGCCGGGTCGAAAGGGCGCTCGCTCAACGGGAGAAGCTCAACCTCGGGATCCATCTCGTGATCCGAGGGAGTCCCGCCGCGTGGAACATCGTCGGCCATGTCAAGAATGATGGGAAAAATGGTTGAGGAATTAAAATAGGCTCGGAATGTGAAGAGTCAACTCGAGAGTCAACCCCGGGAGGGTGGAAAATGGCCGGAAAGGTCGGGACGGAAAAAGGTATGGAAATGAAGAGGAAATCGAGGGGAACAAGTCCCAAAAAGGTAAAAATGGCAAAGGATGTGCCGAAATGAAATTTTGATCGGTCGAAAATGTGCGAAACGCGACGAACTTCGCAAATCGAACGACGAAAATGTCGCGAAAACACAAAGAAATGAGCGAATGAGGAGGAAAAGACCCGAGGTGAAATGTCAAAACTGCCCCGACTCAGCAACTTTTTGCCGGTCGGCAACATTTTGTGCCGGCCGGCAGAATATTGTGCCGATGGAATTTATTTTTAGCCGATGGACAGCCGGTGGCCTCCTAGCCCAGCCGGTGATGTTCCCACAGCCTTGTTTAGGCCATATGAGTGGTTTCTGGTCTTCATAGCTCAAGAAAGTGCAAAAAAGTGTATCTCCGACGCTCAACCGGCCTCCGTTTTGACCTCGGACTGTGTCTTCTGTGTGTGGCACTCAAATTCAAGCAATGTTGTATCCTTTTGTCTTTCATTAGATTCAAAAGTTGTCCCGTGTGCGTTGCACGCCTTCATCGCACTACTTTGGTGCATTACATCGCGCCGTTATGCGCCTCACAGTGGCATTGTTATGCACCTTTAACACGTGTTGTAACACGCACTCCCTTTGCATTGTCATGCACCTTGATACATACCGAGGCATACGTGAATCGTTTGCATCGTCTTACATTTGCATTGGCATGCGTGTCTCACTTGCGTTGTGCACCGTCCTGTGCACGTACGGTCTAGGAGACCTTAAATCCTCGGGAGGTGCAAGACCTTCGGTGCATTAAGGTGCCCACCTCATTGCATTTGGCATGCATCGCATCGCGCTATCTTGCGTATCGCACTATCTTGTGCATCACATCTCAGTCGCGCTATCTTGCGCACCTCAATCGCGTTGTTTTGCGCATCTTATTGCATTTTGCATGCATTCAATCGCGCTATCTTGCGCATCGCACTGTCTTGTGCACTCGCGTTGTCTAAACGCATCGCGCTATTTTGCGCATCTCATTGCATTTTGCATGCATTCAATCGCGCTATTTTGCGCATCACACCGTCCTGTGCACGTACGGTCTAGGAGACCTTAAATCCTCGGGAGGTGCAAGACCTTCGGTGCATTAAGGTGCACACCTCATTGCATTTGGCATGCATCGCATCGCGCTATTTCGCGCACCTCACTGTCTTGTGCCCAAGACGGGTCTGGCGAGACCTTAAACACGTACGGTCTAGGAGACCTTAAATCCTTCGAAGGTGCAAAACCTTTGGTGCATGCATTGTCTTGTATCATCATCTCAAAAGCCGCGCATTGTCGCGCATTTTGAAACCATGCATCGCTGGTCTAGGAGACCTTAAATCCTCGGAAGGTGCAAGACCTTCGTTGCTTCGGCACACCCAATTTATGCATTGTCATGCATTCGCAAAGCCGCGCGTTGCCGCGCATTTCAAATTCATGCATTGTCATGCATCCAAAAGTCGCGCGTTGGCGCGCATTTCAAAAGAAACATCATGCATCATGTGCATTTCAAAAAACAAAAAAAAAAAAACATGCATTGTCATGCATACATTTTGCATCCCGGTCTAGGAGACCTTAAATCCTCTGAAGGTGCAATTCCTCTGGTGTTTGTCGTGCCCGAACGACTTCCGGTGGTCTGGTAAAGCCACCTGTCCATGTTTGTGGTGAGTTCCTAGCAGACCAACTGGGACGGTGAAAACTAGAGTTTGAATGGCTTATGCCTAGAACGCAAAGGTTCGGGATTTCCGAGACTAAAGTCTGGTTTAAATACCCAGAGGGTGTACCCTCGGCTTGAAATCTGTATGGAAGCCCCATAGGTTGAGGCGGCGTGTCTACGCCTCAATTCTGGATACTGAACCAACCTGGTATATCACCCTGTTGGTAAGAATAGGGAAAACTGCAATCGCAGCCATTGCATCATTGTAAATATTGCATATGTCATGCATTTCAAAAAATCAAAACAAAACAAACAAGCATACTGCATTGTCATGCATCATTGTGAATATTGCATATGTCATGCATTTCAAAAAAAAAACCCATGCATATGTCATGCATTTCGTTGTAATGTAGTGCATATGTCGTGCATCCTTTGTAAATATCCATCCCATTGCATATTGTATATATTGCATTTTAGTTGTATGCATCTACCGCATCATCTTCCATCTATGGCTTGCACCTTTCCTTGTTGAGCTTGGTCTGGTATGTGCCCTTACTTTTCACGTCGAAGCACAGTTCTGCATGTGTACGCGCCTATTCCTTGATGAACTTGGTTTGAGGGTGGCGGCACCTTTTCTGTGTTAGACATGGCTTGTACGTTCACATATGATTTCTTTGTTAGTCTTTTGAAGCTTGTTGCCATTCGGGCAGTTTAATTGAAAATTGATTTAGTCTGATTCGTTAAGGCTAGTTTGGCTGGCAAGTATTCTAGTTATACATCATATAAGTTCCTTTTTAACTCATATCTTCTCATGTGTCACATGGGACGAACGCAAAGACTCTCCCTTGTCTCATTGTGTCTTTGGTAGCAACAGGCCTTGTGGTATTCCCTGGTTTTGGGATGGATCCAATCGAACTAGCAACCGATTTCCCACTTCTTCATTGCTCAGTTTGGGTATAATCCCTTGCCATATGTCCCATTTCACCACATTTAAAGCAAGCCCCTAAAGTACAGTAACAAACCCCGTGATGTTTCTTACCACATTGGCTACATGTTGGTGTTGTATCTCTAGTGGAGCCTAAAGTGCTCGAGGATCCCATATTCCACTTTCTTAATGATCCTTTCTTTGAAAAGAAGCCATGTCTCTTACTTTTTAAGTTGGTTGGTGGTTTACTCTAATTGGCCATATTAGTTTCTGACATTAAAGCCCAGTCTAACAGATCAACATAAGTAGGTAGTTTCAGAACATTCACTCTCTCTTGAATATCATTGCGGAGACCACCCTCAAATTTTCTTGCCTTGTTATAGTCGGTGTTGATCATATGCGATGCGAATCTGGCCAACTCTGTAAACTTTGCCTTGTATTCTGCCACAGTCATACTGCCTTGTTTAAGCCACTCAAATTCAGATACTTTTCTATCACAAGTGCATTGTGGAAAGTATTTATCAAAAAAGATTTCAAGGAACCGTGTCCAGTCTATGCCCTTGTTGTCATCACGAATCAACATCCACCACCTTCTTGCTTCATCTTCTAGTGTAAAGGTGGCTAGCTGTACTTTTTGTGCTTCAAGGCATGGAAACACTTCAAACAGTTTTTCAATACCAAGGACCCAGGCTTCTGCCTTCAACAGGTCCACCCCCCCGTGAAATAGTGGTGGCTTTATTTGCTTAAACTCTTTGGTGAAAGCTATTGTTCGATCATCATTTTGCAAATCTTGCATAGGTTGTACCGAATGTGGGGTTGGCGGTTGTTGCCACTGCTGTTGTCGTTGTTGTTGTTGTCTCAGTGTTTCTGCCATGTCCTGCATCATCCTCTACATCCTGTCTAATTGAGTAGTGGAGGATTCTTCTAGTTCATCGGCTCTTGTTCTCACCAATATTTGATGAGACTTGCATTATAATTCATACAAAAAGTATACACAATATTTATGAACAGAAAGAGCACGCACATACAAATATGCAATAATTCATATATTATGCAGTTGCATATTTCAAATCACCTATTCATATTCTTAATGCATTCAAGCATATATTTATCGTATGAGTTATATTACACATTCTATTACTCACCTGGACAACTGTATGAGTTATATTACTTGTGCTCTGATACCACTCTATCATGACCCAAACCCATCCTTATGGAATACGATCGTAATCGGCCAGTAATCATGAGATTACCTATGACCTCAGATAGAATTCAAATCATATTTAAGAATATGAGGCCAAAATACAGAAGCAAAACTTGCAAAGATTGTCCAATGAGTTGTGCATACATGGCATAACAAATGCTCACTTTTATAATGACTCACGCCAGACAGCCATTCAGAATATCTATATGCATATATATGAGTCCAAGATCATTCAAAAGTAGTCTAAACCAAAACCAAGGTTATTTACAAACTTGGTTAACATGACCACAAAAGAAACAAAAGAAAAACAAAGCAAAATTAAGCCTTGCATGAGGTAACCTTGGTTGACTTCTCAAAACTCGATTTTCTCACATATCACTGGGGCTAGGGCTGGACATCCCGCTACACACCTACATATATATAAATAAAGAGTGGACTAACGCCCAGTGAATAATACCAAAGTAAAGAGGTTGTATGAATGAGATCCTCAAATAAGTAGTCTAAACTCATATGTAATGCATATAAATCATTATCAAAGCAAAACGACCTCAGGTCCATCCTATTATGCTCAAGGCCTATCAAAGGGGCAAAACGACCATGGGCCCAACATTCTTATATTCATATTTATGCGCATATTCATATTCATGATCATGATCACATCCGTATTCATATTCAAAATGACCTTTGGTCCATTTAATAATCACACAAAATGACCTTCGATCCAATTCATATATAAGATGACCTTTACTCTATCTTGTCAAACATTTCAAATGGCCTTAGGCCCAATCTGTATTCTTGTCAAATATACCAAATGGCCTTGGGCCCATTTCATATTCATACATCAATCACTTTACATATTCTATGACGAATCAAACAGATAGAATACTCATTCATAGTACAAATTCATAAGTTCAGAAACTTACCACATAGGTAACATTTAGAAAATAATACATACACAAAAATATCTTTACTAGGATGTTACTCACAGTGTTCAGATGCTTGATTCATCCTTGCAATTGACTCTACATCATTCGCAACACATTAGGTCATAATACAATTCAATCTGTTCTTTAGTTTGCTTAATTCTCTTAGGCTTCTTCTGTGTTCTTTAATTCATTTAGGATGCTCAATGCATGCCAAAGAATGCTAAAAAATGAAAGAGAATGGAAATTGAAGCGTAAAACAACTTTTCAAAAGTTCCTGAAACAGGGCCCTTCGCTCGAGTGCAAATTTGATTACTCGAGCAGTCTGCAAAGCTCTATAAAAGTACTGGTTGCTTGAATTTTAGGCTCGAGCATAAGTTTGGGTCGCTCGAATCCATGAGCAATTCAAAACAGGGTTCACTCAAGCGCTAAATTCATGCATTTGTGATTTAATACCAAATTCTTCATATTAAATTTATATCTTGCACTAAGTCACCAATTCTTCTTGAATATACATAATTATTGACTTAAGCTCATAAATTAAGGTTCCAAAGCTTACCAAGAGTCTTGATCAACACTTATGTTAAGCAATTCTTGAGCTAATCTTCACTATCCTTTAATCTGCTAAGCAATTCCAAGCTTCCAAGCCTTTTCTCTCTCTACAATCAAGTTTTCTCTCTCTCTAAAGCTCTCTTGGCAGATTTTGTGCTCAAAAATATGAGTTAAGCCCCTTAATTAGCATATATATAGGCTTCATTAACTTGATTCACGAATCCAAGCATAAGCTAATTAATCAAGGCTTAGATTAATGTAATAATCTGACTTTTTTATCTACTTTAATTTCCTAAGTATATATGTGCTTATACGTGTACTTATGTGCTTGATGTGAAATTATATGTTTAAATGTGTGAACTCCATATTTCTGAACTTGTATCTGTCAATTATAAGAAAATCTGCTGAAATTACAACCTTTGGACTGAAAATTGAAAGCCTTAGAGGCGCGATAAACTGAAATTGACTTAACAATTATGATTAGTATGATTTTTAGAATATAATATGAAGTTTGGTAACAATTTGATTCGTAATGAATTAATTAACTTTATTTGGCTAAAACTCCTAGAGCTTACACTTTGAAACTGAAATTGACGACCTTAATGAGTTCAGAAACTGAAATTGAGTAAATGATTATGCTCATGGGAATTTTTAGCGCCATTCGGGCAGTTTAATTGAAAATTGATTTAGTCTGATTCGTTAAGGCTAGTTTGGCTGGCAAGTATTCTAGTTATACATCATATAAGTTCCTTTTTAACTCATATCTTCTCATATGTTGAGTGGAGAATTCTGGAGACCCATCTGAGAGAGAGAGAGGAAGAAGAGAAAATAGGGGGAGAAAGGAGAAGAACTTGGAAATTGAAGAAATTGATAGATTAATTAAAGGCTTAGCTCAAGGTCACTTGCAGGAAGCAATCGTTGCTCGACTAAACCACTATGAGTAATAGTATAGTAAAGATATGTTTTTCATTATCTATTGTGTGATATGATTCTCTAAATATCGTATTTTGTTAAAATGCACAAGTTTCCAAGAAAAGTAAAATGAATCATGGATAAGAAATGTGAATTGTTTATAATATGATATGGCAGGGCCAAGCCATTCTGTTTCTCCATTCCACTTATGCTATGGCATGATATGAATTGTTCAATCTTTAAGACCTAACCATTTTGGTATAGAACAAAGCGCTACACAGAACTAAGTGCTACAGTGTGAGTCACCTCTAGGGTCCGTACGAGTCACCACTTAGGTCTAGACATACATGAATTGGGCCCAAGGAAAGGTGGAGACATGTCGATGTTCCATCTACTCCATGATAAGATACAATAACACGATATGATATGTTTGGACCTAAGGTCGTTTTGATATATGATTGAACCCAAGGCCATTTTGATATATGATTAGGCCCGAGGCCGTTTTGATATATGATTGGGCCCAAGGCCGTTTTGTAAAAGCAATTATGAATAATGTTGTGGATGATGTAATTGTGGAGGAGTATTGTGTTATGTTTCTTTTAAATCTAGATTATTCGCTTGAATCTCTTTACTTTATTATTACTCATTGAGCTTCACTCGCTCCATATCTTATATGTATGTAGGTGATCAATCTGGAGATCAACCTTAGGTCAGCCTTAGGAAACTTTTGACGGACCGGTTTTCTTAAGCCTCCAAAATGGAGCCTTTCATCTATTGGAATTGTCTCCACATTTGTTAGTCTTTTGAAGCTTGTTGCTTAAACACTTATAGACGTGTAATTTCTTTGGATTACTAACACATATGATTTATACTTATATATACGAATTGTGTATATGAACCATTTGAATATGTTGTTTAATGATACTGGCATATACACACAGCTCAATGGACGTTCTGCTATTTATTTGTTTCCTCTTAAGGCCCCATATTTGAATAAATAGTTTTGAAATTTTGTCTTTGAGGTCTGAGTGTAGGCCAGTTATGACCTAAACTTTTAGGGGCGGGTTTGGGTCGTGACAATTAATTAATCTAAGGCTTATTTTAATTGAAATAATCTAATTAATTTGATCTGAATCAAATTTTAATCAAATTACACTGCAGACTCTAAAAATTATGCAAATCACAATGGTACAGTCAATTTTGGTTTCTGTCACCGCTACACCCTCAATTTCTGTTTATGATAGAATACAAAACAGATTTTCTTACAGTGGACAAATATGAATTCAAAAACACATATCATCACATAAGTAGCATCCAAAATCATATTAAGTACATAATCACAAGTATAATGAAGGATAAAAATTATAACACAGAACGGGGTTATCACACTTAGGGCTCAAGCTAAAACACCCAAAAACATGAAAAATTTATAGGAAACATGAACATATAAACATTTTTCAAATCAAAACTTTACCTATTTCAGGAATCATGGATTGAATATCTTTGAAATCTATCAAGAACTCCAAGAATTGAATCTTTTCCAAATCTTTTCAAAACTTTTCTTTTCCTTCATTCAAAACATGGATTTAATGTTAAAAACCCTTGGAAATCACAAGAATATCTGAGGGTCAAGATCTTCATATACCAAATACATCAAAACTTCAATCAAAAGAGTGATTTCCTAGCTTCCTAGCATATTTTCTTTCCTAGCTCAACTTCTCTTCTATTTATTCCAATTTCTTCATTTCTAACTCATTTTGATTATAGTTTCTTCTTGATTCTTGATGCTAGGGAGGTCTATTACAAGATTATGGAAAGAAATCCTACCTTAGATTGATTAACGATTGAGTTTTGATGAATCTCCTTCAAGTTCTTCCTTGTTCTTTTTTTCCTTCTTCTTTCGTTTCATTCTCCTTCTCTCTAGCTTCTTCTAAGTTTCTCCAGCAAATTTTCCTTTTATTTGGTTTTGATGAACAATGGTTTTATTTGGTGTAGCTAGGGCAAAAATGGTAAGGTGGTGCTTGCTTTCTTGGTTTAGCAAATCTAGCTTATTTAACTTAGTTAATTAGGGTTTGTATTAATTAATCCAAGATTAATCTAATCTTAACCTAATTAATCCTAATTAGCAAAACATCAAATAGTATGAAATGAACAAGTTCATTAGACTAAAAGCCTCTAAGCTTCTCAATTAAGGCACAGGGACATCCTATGGTTCTTAACTCCTAATCTAAACCATACCCTAACCTAAAGCATGAAACAAGATTTAGGTTTCTAAACTAACTTCTCCTTTTCCTATACTCCTTCTAGGTTCTAGTTCAAGCAATAAGTACTTAACATGAGATTAACACTTATGAATGACATGATATGCATATGCATGAAGTGTCGGGTGTCACAATACTTCTTCAAGACTTGACCTACAAAAAAGAGCAAGACATTGAACTTCCTAAGCATTAACATAACAAGTTGGTTTCTAAACTTAAATTTAGTTTCTTTTCTTTCTTATTCTAACTGAATTTAGATTGGTTTGTAAGCATATTCGACTTACAAATAGGTTCAAAATGCATGCAAGGAGGCCTGGGGGTTGAAGAAAATGAAAAGAAAACAAAATGGCTCCCCTGACATTCGCATGTGCAGAACCCTGGCCACACGTGCAGGATGTGTATGCAATTTATGCAGTCTCAAAACATTTTTTGGTTTGGCTGGTCGCAGATGCAAGGGCCATTTCCACATGTGCGGTACTTCTGACTGCACGTGTAAGAGAATAACACAGTCATGGAGTGCACTATTCTTCATAGTTCTAGAGTAGCCAACCTCATTTTCCAAGCTTTCAAATCCCAAAACGTGTTCTATAACATCCTAATACACATATATATGATAAAAAAAAAAAAACTAATAAAAACTTATGATTATACATTAATTTGACGATTAAACAAGTAAAAGATAGATTAAATTCAAGTTCTAAATCTTTTGAATGTTTTCTTTTGTTCATGGCTTCCAATCCTTCAAAAATGTGTTCTAAGGCTTCCTAATTACAAATAAATGGTGTAGGTTCAAAACACAACAATTGTCTTGCTGTCTTGCTCAAATCTTACATAAAACTAATTCAAAACATGATTTTTCTATCAATTCTACAAGATGTCTTCTAGTTTCTGAACTTTTCTATTTTCTTCTCATTTCAATCTTTCAAAACTTATTCCTAATCAATTTTTTAGCTAGGTTTTGATGAGATTATGGAAGAGGATTGTCGTTCTTACCTGGCAATGATTTTCTTAGGATTTCTAGGCTTGAATCTTTGGCTCTTTTGAATTTTCCTTCATTTTCTCTTCTTTTTCCCCTGTTCTTCCCTTTTTTCTTCTTTCTCCCGATTGCCCTTGATTCTCCCAACAAGTTCTTCCTTTTGTTTAACTTAGGTCATGAGATTCTATTGTGTGTGGTTTGGGCAATGGTACAACATCATTAGTTAGCTAAGCTTGCTTACTTAGTTTGATTAATCTAGGTTAGAACTAATTAAAGTTTATTCTTAGTCCTACTTAAGGTTCCCTAATCATACTTAATTAATGCTAACCCTAATTACCAAATTAACAAATAGCACGAAATGGTCAAGGTTATTAGACTAAGATCTTTAAGCTCCCCACTTAAGGTATAGGCATACCCTATGGTTATCAAATCAAGCTCTAAATTATCCCTTAACTTAAAACACATAACAAAACAATTCTTACATAACCTTCCAAACTCCTTCTTCTTCTCATTCTAATGCTAGTAAGTCCTAAATCACACAAGCACATAACATAAGACATGAATGCATGAACAATTAGATATACATGATGCACGAATGGGTTTGGTTGTCACAGAATCTGAAGCCGAGAAGATACAACCAGTAGTTTTTGTTTGTTGTTTTCTTGTTTTCTTGTTTTTTTTTGGTTTTCGTTCTTTTTATTTATTTATTTATTTATTTATTTAGAATGTTCTATGGCCGTTTTCATGTATAAAATGACCTAAACTTGTAACAATCAGTTTATCAATGAAAACTTTCCTTTTGGCAAAAAATATGTTTATAAATGAATGCTCCAAATTGAAATACTCTCCATTTCAATCGTAAAAAATTGACATAATGAAAATTCATAATCATAATTTCATTAACTGTATAATAATAACTCGACACCTGTATAAATTGCATGCCAAGTAAACACCTTATCATTTCATAAATGAGGCAAACTATGCCAGTAGATACATTTATCTATCCCTGCCTCAATTGGGAAACGAAGGCAGTGCAATGAGCTGATTCAAAAGCATTTCACCATCTGAAATGACGCATGCCAAGTAAACACCCTGTCATTTCACATACAAGGTAAACTACGCCAATAGATAAATTTATCTATCCCTGTAGACACCCCATTTTTGACCGTCCTCAAGACTTGGACGTCACCATTTGAACACTTGGTGATTATCCATGTTTGTGTTTGTTTGGAGTTCCCGGAGTTCTCGGCTACGCGCCTTGCCTCAGGATCTCCGAACTCGACTGTTTTGTGTCTGGTTTTGCACCAAACACTTGTGTTTTGCCTTGGAGGGGCAAGGAATGCCTTTTGAGGCATCCCCACACACCACCGGCACTAGCTAGAGGCCACCGGCTGGTTTTTCTTGCCATCGGCAATATATATTGCCGGTCGGCACTATTTGTTGCCGACCGGCACTAAATTTTGTCAAAATGACATTCTTTGCCGGCCGGTTACTGTGCAGTTGTTTTTTGAGATATTTTAAGGCAGCTGTCTTGCATCTTCTTTCCCTCTATACACGTGTATGGAGGGATGAGCTTCTTGGTGGCTTAACTTGTAAGTTTGGTTGCCTATAAGAGAACCCTTCCTCCTCTTGGCTCAAGGGTTGGAGAGTGAGACATTTTTGGAGAGAAAAGACCTCAGAGAAGCTCTGGTTTTAGGGTTTGAGTTCTATATCTATCCTATCTCTCTTTTTCTCTCTTGTTTGTACACTAGGTGCTTTAGTCCACATTATTGCACACAAGCACCTAGTGTTTCACCTTCCCTTGGCTACTGAGGTTCCAAGAGGTTGTTCTTAGAGTTTTTGGCTGGATTAGAGCTTAAGGAAGCAACAACATCATCTTTGGTGAATAGGTCTACAAGGGTAAGACACTAGTCCTCTTTTTACCCCATTCTTGCACTCTATTTTTACCTATCTTTGAACTATTTTTGTGCTTGGTGTTTAATACAAAAAAGTTCTGTTTTTTATTCCTCTTGATTGTTTGTTAAGAGTGTTTTGTGCTTTGGGGAAGTTTGGCCCCTCTTAGGCCTTGAAAGGCCTCTTTTTAGGCCATTTTGTGGGAGATCCGGGATTTTGGTGTTTGGGTCTCTTCACCACTGAAATCTTGAGGGATTTTAGTGGTGTAGATGATGCCTTGAAGTCCCAAGAAGGAGAGGGCCACCCCCTCTCCTTGTTGTCCTTGAAAAGAACAAGTTTTGGCCTCTTGAGGAAGCCTTTGTTGGTGTGTGTGTTGAGCATGTCTAGGCTGCATTTTATATTTATTATGCCATGATATAACATTGCTAAGAGTTGGTTTTGGTACACCTTGGATGTTTAGCATACCTACCATGTAATGCCTTGTGATTGCTTCAACATGCCTTAGGTTGTTAGCCCTAGTTTGAGCATGCTTTAGGCTTAGATTCATGAAGGTCCTATGCTTATTTTGCTTTGTTCTAGGTCTGTCCATAGTCGTTTGGATTGATTTTGGCATGTTTAGTATAGCTCCTTTGCATTTGTGGCTTGCCGGGCTTGTACGCCTCAAATATGTGAATGTGTAGCTTGTGTTTCTTGCATCATTTCGGTGGTTTGGAACCACCTAACATGTAATTTCAGTCCCATTGGCATGCTCATATGCTTGCCTAAGTCGCCTCTTTATTGCTTTGAAAGCATATGTTGTATGCCTTTTGTTTCGACCATTATGCATGCCTTTGAATTTGAGACCCTTAGGTGCCATCTAAGTGGTCCTTTGGACTTAGTTTTATGTGTTAAAACTCTATTTTTGGTCGCCTATCGCATGCCATGTATGGTTGTGTTAAGTGTAGTCCATTACCTCTTTGGCTTGCCTTGGATACTTAGGCCATTTGTTGCATGCTTAGTCTATTTTGTTGCTTGGTTTGGCACCATGTTTTGCATAATTTTCGGAGTTTTCTATGTATGCTAATTGTCCATGTTTAGCTTCCTTTAAGAGTGCTTAAAGCTTGCTCACTTGATGCTTAAGTTGGTACCTTAACATGTGCATGTGAGCATGCGTGATTAGCCTCCATTTTTGGGCACTTTGGCCACTGATTTTAGGCATATTTAGAGTTGCCTAAGTCATGTTTAAGACCATCATTTGCTTGCTTGCATGCTTACCTCATGTTGGCTTGTATGCTTTGCATAAGTACATAGCATTGTTCATATTGCATGATAGCTAACATGACTTGGTTGCATTGCATCAACATGCATTCCTTGTCCCTTGATTTGGTGATAGGGATTGGGATTTTGGTTTGTTTGGTTTGCATGCATTTGAGATTGAAAGTGCACATTTGATCCTTTGGGCCATCATGCATGGGAATGCGTGATTGGTGGCCCGAGAATCGAGGCACATGCCCCTTTGAGTCACAAACATGATAAGGAGTGTGTTTGGTGCATACATTGCTTGAATAACATTGCCATGCAAGATTTTGCCCTCTGCTGCTGTGAGTTGCAGGTTCTGCAGACATTCAGTGCCGATCGGCAACATTTAGTGCCGGCAGGCATTAAATTATCAGCCGATGAGTTCATTTTGTGCCGATGTCCACGTACTTCAGCCGGTGGTGTTTCCCCTCAGCCGGTGGTATCCCCCAGTGCTTTGAGAAGTAGTTCTGATACTTTGGCAGTTTTCAGAAAGGCAGAGTAGGGAAAACAGAGGCAGTCTAGGCATAGTAATGCAATTCCGAGCAAGACCCGAGCACATGCTGCATTTGGCTCTCCTCCCGAGGCGGTTTACTGTTTTTCTCAGTTTAGTTAGTTTGTCAACTAATTAGGCTATTTGTAATATTTAATTAGCTTGCGTAGTTAATTATTTGTATTATTCTTTCGGTCCCTCCGAGCGTGGGCATATTTGTAATAAGTGTGGGTGAGTGCGTGTATGTCTTCCAACCCCCATTTCGTTCTTCCCTTTTATTTACCTGCTTATGATGGTAGACTAGGGCATATTTAAAATTAGCATACCTTGTGCAATGCATGCGTGCATCCACGCATTTGTTAACATGCATCGGGCTCGGTACGTCATACAAACTGCATTGTATTTTCAATTCCAAATTGAATACGTGCATCGAATAAAGTGCATTTTACATGCCATCTTTAGGGTTAGCTGAGCCTACTCTAAATTGCATCTCCGCCTGTGTTGCATTAGCCATTTAACATGAACTAGGTCATGCATGTCTGCTAACTAGTTTCTTGTTTTGGCACGGAGTACGATGTAAGTATTTATGCTTTAGCATATCGCACGCGTGTGGATGTTAACATAACAGTATGCTTACCATGCGGCTAAGTGCTTATATGAGATAAACTGTTTGAGTGCCTGTGGGCGGAGGTTGGATTGCTTGAGTTGGAAAACTCGTTGAAATCCGTGTTTTAGCCTACTTGCGAGTAGCAAATTCCAAAGCATTTTCAAAACGAACGAATGTGCAATGTTTATTTCCAAATTAGGCAATCTAGTCTATACTTGTTTGCTGTGCGCATAACATAGTAATTCTAGGCTAATAATTGGAATAAGAGCATGTAATGTTTTCAAAAACGGATATCACGGTTAGTAGAGGCCGGTCTTCGGACCGGGCGAAAGGGGGTGCTCATAGCTGACCTTCCCCGATCGTACCCAAGCTCCCGAGCCAAGACCACTTTGGTATTGACGGACACGTGGCCTTCGGCACCAAGTCAGGGTTTCCTAAATTTCCCATTTTAAAATATTTAGGTGGCGACTCTGTATCTGGCAAAGCAGTCCATGTTTGGCACTACTTTTCAAAAATCTATTTTCTCAAACGATTTGCCAGAGTTGGACTCTTTGGTTCAGATTACGAACCGCGACAAACAAAAAAGGGGAGTCCGAACTGTAGCGCGAGGTCCCCTCGCGGGCGTGTTACAATCCCTGTCCCAATTAGGAAACGAAGGTGATGCAATGAGCCAATTCAAAAGCATTTCACCATCTGAAGTGACACTTGTCGAGTAAACACCCTGTCGTTTCACAAACGAGGTAAACTACGCCAATAGATACATTTATCTATTCCTATCCCAATTGGGAAGTGAAGGTGAAAAAAATTGGCTAACTAAATAGTGTCGAGTTGTCCCTGCCCTAATAAGGCACAGGTCGAGAGAACACGTAGCAGTCAGTGGCGCATAATCTGGAAAATAATGGGACAACAAACACGCGGTATGTGCTAGAGTGTCATCGAAAGTGGCACCCTGTGGCTCATATAAAGTGACATACGTCTCTTTAATCCACCGTTAATTATGTTGAAACCATTTTCACGAGGCCCAAAAAACCATTTTCATAAGGCCCAAATTTCATAATCATCGTTCATTTACTCATATTCAAAGACGCACCAATAAAATTAATCTATGGCGAGGAGGATTTTCTTCAACAGCAGAGAGGAATGGAAGAGCTTGGCAGATTTGGACACAGAAATGAATCAACAAGCACCCAGCGAATCCGCTCGTACAAGCGTAGTGGAACTAGTGGAACAAAGTAGAAAAGAAAGACGAAACCAGCCTCCCAGAAGTGAAAGTCAATCTCCAATAAAATCACACCAAATTTCCAGTATGAGAGAACGACGAAGCAAGTCTCCTAGAGGTGGTGCCTATCATAAATAAGGCAACAAAACACCTGGGGCTCAAATGAGGAGTGTGTCAAGTAGGCCACCATGTCCTTTGAGTTTCGTAGACTTCATTGGAAATAAACCAATTATAGAGGCCGGTTCGATGGTAAATGATCCAAATGTGGCGGTGGAGTTTACATGACAAATCTTCCCCCCTAAAGTACATCAGTCGATGACTAATCAGAGCGACTATGAGTTTTTTTGGGAAAGAATTCATGGGACTATGAGAGGGCTCTATAGTGCATACCAAATTGGCATGTGCCTTTGTGTCACTTGGAGGGAGATCATTCATAAAGATGGGCGAATTCAAAATTTAGAATGCTAATTGAAGGAGGCTAAGAAAAAAGCTAACTCAGAGGCTCGAAATGCCCGAGTGATGGAGGTAAAAGCGATGGGGACAACTGAATTTGCAATGATAAAAAACAAAGAGATGCAACGCAAAGTGGATCATGTGATAGTTGATCAAGAAGCTACTCATTTTTTCCTTCAATGAAAGCCAATTATACAATAAAGGCTTCATTGAAGGAAAAAAGATGGGGGTGCAAACCACAAGGGAACAACTAGCTGACGATGTTTGCCAATGCAAGAATCATGGCTTCAAGCATGGATGGACAAAAGCCCTCCAAGCGACAGGTGTAGATTTTGCTTCTACGCTATACAAGAGCTACACAATGTTGTTCGAGGCATACAATGTCGAAAAAACAAATGATGAAGAAGAAGCTACCTCCAAGAATTAAATAGTGGCTGTTACTGGTTTGATTCTTTGGTTCAACCAATTGACGCCAAGATGCAATGAGTCAGATGCCGAATATGACGAAGTACAAATATCGAGCGTAGTTTAGATGTACTTGTAACGTTATCACACAATTTGTATTTGTCATGATGTTTCCCTAATAAAATTCAGAATTGAAAATTGCATTCGAAATTGAATTCTTGCTAGAATAGTTATATTTGTTAATCTTTGTAAATTAGACGATATGATGTCCCTAAATGGAAGAAACTGCATTTTGAACAATGGCCCTATCAAGCATAGAGATTGCTCTGAATTCAGAGACTTGTATTGATGGTGCTCTGTGCCGAGCATGAAGATTGCTCTAAATTCGGAGACTTGTATTGATGGCGCTCCGACAATCAATGTGAAACAATCAATATCAAATATATAAGGAATGAATATAACTTCTTGTATCATTGATTGTCTGTAAACATATATGTAAAAAAGCAAAATAATATACATCAATGATAAAATTACAAAGATGGATCAAATTCCAAGACTAGGGTAATTTCTTGACGTTCATATCGGAGAGGCCATATGCCCCTGCCCCGGCGATGGAATCGATCTGATAAAGGTCATCCCAATTGGGGTCAAGCTTGCCGTTAGCAGGATTCTTACTAGCAGGCAATAATTTTTTGAGGACCAACTCTCCAGGCATATATCGGCGTAGATGCACTCATTGATTGTAGGACTTGGCAAGCTGCTGCTAGCATTGCGCCATTTTCACAAGTACCTATCTTGGCATTCTTTGATTAAATTCATATCGAACGCCAACATCATATCATTCTGTCCAATGTCAAAGGCCCTCATTCGAAGAGTCAACAAATCGATTTCCAAGGGTATGATTGTGGCAACCAAACCATTCATCCATCATATATATCTAATTGTTCATGCATTCATGCTATATGTCATGAGCTTGTGTGACTTAGGACTTGCTAGCATTAGGATGAGAAGAAGAAGAAGAAGTTTGGAAACTTATGTATAGGTATTGTTTGTTATGTGTTTTGAGTTAGGTAATAGTTTAGAACTTCATTTGAGAATCATAGGATATGCCTATACCTTAAGTGAGGAGCTTAAAAACCTTAGTCTAATAAACTTGACCATTTCATGCAATTTGCTAATTTGCTAATTAGGATTAGTGTTAATTAAGTATGATTAGTGAACCTTAATTAGGATTAATTAACATAAGTAGGATTTAGTATAAGCTTTATTAATCAGCTCAAACCTAGATTAGCTAAACTAAGTAAACAATATTAGAGGCCTAATAATTTTCCATCTTTTGCCCCAACCACACATAATAGAACCTCAGGCCCAAACCAAATAAATAGAGAAGAAGAGGCTAGAGAATCAATAACAAACAGGAAGAAGAAGAGGAAGAAAGGGGAACAAAAAAGGAAAAAGATGGGAAAATGGGATAAATTTCATAGGAGCTAAGGATTCAAGCCTAGAAATCCTAAGAAAATCACTACAAGTAAGAAACTCAATCTTCTTCCATAATTTTATATCAAAATCTAGCTAAAAATTGATTAGAAACAAGTTTTGGATGATTAAAATGAAAGGAAAATAGAAAAGCTTGAAAACTAGAAAAGAGTTTGAAGAATTCACTGAAAAATCGTGTTTGAATTAGTTTTATGTAAGATTTGGGAAAAACAATTGTTATGCTATGAACTTACACTGCTTATTTGTGATTAGGAAGCTTTAGAACACATTTTTGAAGGATTGGAAGCCATGAACAAAGGAGAATATTGAAAAGATTGGAATTTGAATTTAAATTATCTTTTACTTGTTTAATCTTCAAATCAATGCATAATCATAAGTTTTTATTACTTTTTCATCATAAATATGTATATTAGGATGTTATAAACACAAGTATTAGGTTTTGAAAGCATGAAAAATAGGTTTGGGAACCGTAGAACAGCAAGAAAAGCCAACTCCCTTGACTATGTTCTTCTCCTGCACGTGCGGCCAGAAGCACTGCACGTATGGTACACCCTCCGTACGTGCGGAAATTGCCTTTGCACGTGCAACTAGCTGACCCAAAAAAATATTCGAGACTGCTTTAAATGCATGTGCGTCCCTGCACGTGCCGCCCTGTTCCACTGTATGTGCGGATTTCAAGGGAGATGCCCGTTTCGTTTTCTTTTTGTTTCCTTCAACCCTCGGGCCTCCTTGTATGTGTTTTGAACCTATTTGAAAGTCAAATACACTTAGAAACCAATCTAAATCAAGTTAGAATAAGAGAGAAAACAAAAGTTAAGTTGAAGAATCAATTTGCTATGTTAATGTGTAGGAAGTCCAATGTGTTTTGTTCTTGTTTTGTAGGCCAAGTCTTGAAGAAGTTAAACCTTTGATCAATGAGCCAATTGTGAGTAGTAGTGTAGTAAAGTTATGTTCCTTTAAAATTATGATTCGAAATAAAAACATATGATATGTTTAAAAGATTATGCTATTGTTTTGCTATGAATAAACATCATATATTTTTATATCATGTACTAAGATGACTTCTTGGAATTTGTTAGTTATTGGAAATCTTGCCAATAACCTTGTACTAATTGAGCTCTTTGCCACCCACTGTGGCCCCCAGTTCTGATCCGAAGTACCTTGAGAATGTTCATCGCTATCTATATGCTTGCAAGTTAAATTTTGTTATCATGCACAAATTATATTATGTTTGAAATAAACTTGTGCTTGGTTTTGAATAAAGTTATTGGTGTTCATTCATTCACCCCTCTCCTCTATACGTATGTAGGTGATAGCGAAGATCCAATTGTGGATGAGAGATCATGCTAGAAGTCTTTCTCTTTTCTTTTCGTGCTTTTGGTTGTATATTTGTAAATGTTGTACTTTCCTTTTGGATGTTGACTTTGTAATGTCAAAGATAAATAAATGAAGTTTGCTTGTTTTTGTTATCATATGACTTATGCACATGCCATGGATGGGCTCTTGGTATTTAATCTGCATAAGCCCCAATATGTTAGTCTAACCTTGTTTTGTCTTGCTAGACCTTTGGTAGTCAGACACTGCTAGTTGGTTATAACTACTATCCTATTTGGGGCAGGATAGGGTTGTGACAATAATAGCTTTATTGCCAAAAGACAAGGCAAATGGAGTTTCCCAATAGCTGTAGGCACCCCATTTTTTATCGCCCGCAAGACTTAGACACTTGGTTCAATGCACTCAATGATGAAAGTTGAGTTATCAATTCGCAGCGATTTAGAATCAATCGGGCTTCCGAAATAACCTCACATCTTCAATATGTACCTTGTTTGAACCCTTGGGCTTCATTTTTGGACCATTTCTCACCCTAAGCTGAGTTTGAACCAAAAAAATAGGGGAGGCCATCAAGGCCCAACCGTGCATCAATGATGGCCAGCCGTGGCTATGAATGGCCGGCCAACCTTCGATGGCGATAAACACTGTTCTGGGCGAGAGGCCACCAGTTGTCCATTTTTAAAGATATTTATCACCTTTTGAGCTCAAATTCTATAAAACCGAAGCTCTGGGATTGTTTTGAGGGTTGAACAAAATTCTAGAAGAGATATATACACCTTGAGAGCCCTTTACTCCTCCTTCTTCCATTGCAAGTTATCTTTGAGCTGACCTAGCTTGCTTACAACACCTATATACATCATATACAACCTTGTCTTACCATCCTAAAGCCTTGGTTGATCTTGAGGAAGTGTAATTCAAGCTTGAGAATACATTGAAACTAAGTTTGAAACTCCAAGAACAAGCTTCCTTCTTGAAAGGTATAAGCTTGTTTTCTTTTCTCTTGCCTTCATTTTTATCCTTTACTTCATTATTCTTGCTATTTTGGTTGGTGTTGAGTTTGTTTGAAGTGTTGGAGTTGGGTTTGAAGAGTTACCAAAAGGATAGAGAGAGCTTTCTCTTTCTACACCTTTATTCATAACTCAAACCTTCTCTTTTTTCACTATTTTTATTTGGTATTTACATTGATTTTCAGAGGTTTGAAAAGGCTAAAAATCATATTTTGAAACTCCAAAAATGGAGGGGTTAGCCTCCCCTCCTTATCCTTTGTTTACTAGCCTTAATTCTCATCTTTATTATCTAGCTTTTCAACCCCTTCTCATACATGTTTCACCTCTGATTTTCATGTATTTGGGGTTGTTTGAGGTTGTCTAGGCTTTTTCAATTGATTCATGACTTGTTTAATACACTTGTGGTCTCATAAGTTGACATACTTGTTGTTTAATATGCTTTCTTTGTTCATTTTCCATGTTTGGAGTCTAAGTTTTCTAATCAATCCATCATTCCATATCTTTCATTCATGAGAATGGTTTCAACCAATTGAGGTTGCTCATTGCATGTAAAGGAAACCTACACTTAAAGGCTTAATCTCTTCAAAGATTCATCGTCAACGATGTAGTCTCCTTCTCATGTCTTGGAAAGACCTCTTGTTTGACATCACTTCTTGTTTAGAGGACTTTAATATCATATTTGGACAAATGGACTAAAGAATGGCAAGGCCTAAAACAATTGGTTTAAAACTTGGATCAACGCACCTAAAGAAAATGGCTTAAATAGCTTGAACTTGGCGGGACGTTATGCCAAGTTTCTTGTGTCAAGGGTCATCAAGCATCAATTCATGGTGTTTTTGATGTCCTTGAAGCGTCTCAACTTCCTTTTTTGAGTTCATTCCATGACAAAAAGGGAGGGGTGGTCCATTTGCATCATATTTATTGATTTTTGGTCCAAAATGATATCCGAAATCATCAAGCAATCATATTGCTCATTGATGGTTTTAGAGTCAATCTCGACCTTCTCTTGAGGCTTTCCCATGACAGAGAAGGAAGGAAAGACAAACAGAGCTTGAAAATGCTCTATCTGCACTGATTTCACCTCAGAGCACAGAAACAAAGTTTGCACCAAATCAATGCACGGTCGGCCCTATGTAGGCCCGGCCGGCCATCAGTAATGCACAGCCGACCCTTAGTGTGTGGCCAGTAGTGCAATTTTGCAGAAACAGAGACAGTGGCTGAAGGTGAAACAGAGGCAGTCTGAGGCAGACAGAGTAGTTTTCAGGCGATGCGCATGCAACCTCCATCCATCTTCCTTGGTGCTCATATCGAATGCGTTTGATTATTTAATTGTTTCATTGGTATAATTAATTGTGTTGTAATAATTAGTTAATTAGTTTATCTATTCATTCAAGTGTTGTAATAATTAACTAAATTAGCTTAGCTTAGCTTAGTTAGTTAGCTTTATTCATTCGGACTCTCCTTCGTGAAAGCGTAATGTAATAATGTATATATCTTCTAACCCCACGTCTTTCTCCCTTTTACTTAATCACTTTTGATGGTTAGATTAGGGACATAATTCAAATTAGCATACCTTATGCTTACATCCATTCATTCGTATTGCATGCACCGAGGCTCGGCGGATCATTCAAACTGCATTGTCATTTCATTACTTCTTTGAATATGTGCTTAGACCGCATGTTATCAAAATCGAATCACATGACTTATTAGTAGCCAAGCCTATTAATTGCATTCTTTGTATATGTTGCATTAGACATCTTGTATAGTTAGGCATCATGCATATTTTTCTGACTCTTTTGTTTTATCTTAGTTTAGAGTACTATGTGAGTTTTTTAATGCTTTAGCATACTTGCATGAGTGTGAGTGATTGCCACGACTAGTGTAGACACCCCATTTTTGACCGTCCTCAAGACCTGGACGTCACCGCTTGAACACCCGATGATTATCCATGTTCGTGTTCGTTTGGAGTTCCCGGAGTCCTCGGCTACGCGCCTTGCCTCAAGACCTCCGAACTTGACTGTTTTGTGTCTGGTTTTGCACCAAACACTTGTGCTCTGCCTTGGAGGGGCAGGGAATGCCTTGTGAGGCATCCCCACACACCACTGGCAGTGGCTAGAGGTCACCGGCTGGTTGGTGTTGCCATCGGCACTATATTGTGCCGGTCGGCACTCTTTTGTGCCGGTCGGCAGTCAATTTTTTCAAAATGACAATTTTTCCCTACCGACTACTGTTCAGTTGCTTTTTGAGATATTTTGAAGCAGCTGCAAAGCATTTGTTTCCCCTCCATACACGTGTATGGAGGGATGAGCCTTTGTTTTGCTTAGTTTGTAAGCTTTGTTTCCTATAAGAGAAGGCTCTCTTCTCTTGGCTTAGGGTTAGCAAAAATTAGGCATTTTAGAGAGAAAAGACAGAGAAGAAGCTCTGGTTCTAGGTTAGAAGTTTTGTATCTATCCTATCTCTCTTCTTCCCTCTTATTTGTACACTAGGTGTTGATAGTGTTTCACCTTCCTTGGCAACTGAGGTTCCAAGAGGTTGTCTTGGAGGTTTTTGGCTGGATTTGAGCTCAAGGAAGCAACAACATCAACTCTTGTGAAGGTGGTCAACAAAGGTGAGAAACTCCCCCTTTTTACCCCATTTTTGCACTCCATTTTTGCATAGCTTAGAACTGTTTTTGTGCTTAGTGATTAACACATAAAAGTTTTGTTTTTTAGTCCTCTTTATTGTCTATTAAGGGTGTTTTGTGCTTTGGGGAGGTTTGACCCCTCTTAGGCCTTGAAAAGGCCTCATTTTGTGCTATTTTGTGAGAGCTCCGGGATTTTGGTGTTGGAGTCTCTTCACCACTGAAATCTTAAGGGATTTCAGTAGTGAAGATGATGCCTTAAAGCCCTAAGAAGGAGGGGGTCACCCCCTCTCCTTGATGTCCTTGAAAAGGGCAAGTTTTGCCTCTTGAGGGAGCATTGTGCTTGAGTATGTGTTGAGCATGTATGGACTGTTATTCATGCTTAGGATATCATGATTTAACATTGCTATGTGTTGGTTTTGGTCCCTTATGCATGCTTAGCATAGTTGCCATGTAATGCCTTGTATTGCCTTAACATACCTTAGGTTGTTAGCCCTAATTTGAGCATGCTTTAGGCTTAGACTTATGAATGTTTTGTGCTTATTTTGACATGTTTTAGCTCTGTCCATAGTCATTTGGGTTGATCTTGGCATGCATTATATAGCCCCTTTGCATTTTAGGCTTGCTAGCCTTTGAGCATGCATGTGTAGCATGTGTTGCTTACCTCATTTTGATGGTTTGGAACCATCTAGCATGTCATTTCAGTCCCTTTGGTGTGCTTGTATGCTTGCCTTAGTTGCCTCTTTAACGCTTTAAAAGCATGTATTGAATGCTCCATGTTTTGATCATTGTGCATGCCTTTGGTTTCAAGCCTCTTAGATGTCATCTAAGTAGCCTTTTGGATTTGTTTTAACATGCTAAAAATCTATTTTTAGTCGTTTGATGCATGCCATAATTGTCTTGCATAAGTATAGTTCAATGCCTCATTGACTTGCTTTAAGTCTTGGACCATTTGCATGCTTTGTTTGGCCTATCTTGAGTTGGTTTAGCAACAACACACTTTGACATGATTTTAGAGCTCATGTTGCATGTTAATCATCCATGTTATCTCCTTTCAAGTGTGCTTGAGAGTGGTTTGTTTAATGCCTAAGTTGTGTGCCTTAACATGTGTACATGTGCATGTGTGTTTAGCTCTCATAGTTAGCATTTTGGCTACTGATTTTAGGCCTAGTTAGAGTTGCCTAGATCATGTTTAAGTCCACCCCATTGTTCGGTTTACATGTTTCTCTTGTAGGTGTGTTTGCATATTAACATCCTTACATTACATTGTCCATGTTGCATGCTAGCCAACATGCTTAGGATTTCATTGCATTCACATGCATGATAGGCCTCTTGAGATAAACATGATAGAGGTTTGGCACCCTTGTTTGTTTATATGGTTTGCATGCATTTGAAATTGAAAGTGCACATTTGGTTCCTTGGGCCATCATGCATGGGAATGCGTGATTGGTGGCCCGAGAATCGAGGCACATGCCCCTTTGAGTCACAAATATGATAGGGGGCATGATTGGTGCACACATTGCTAGAATTACATTGCCATGCAAGTTTTTGCCCTCTGCTGCTGTGAGTTGCAGGTTCTGCAGACATTCAGTGCCGGCTGGCAGTGTTTAGTGCCGACCGGCAATCTATTTATGGCCGATGGATGAATCTTGTGCCGGTGACCTCATCCTGATGCCGGTGGAAGTCCTACTCAGCCGATGATGTCCCTCAGTGTCCTGGGAGGCACCCCAGAGACTTTGGCAGTTTTCAGAGGAATAAAGCAGGGAAAACAGAGGCAAGCTAGGCATGGCAGTGCAATTCCGAGCGGAATCCGAGCGCGCGTGCATTGAGCCCTTGCCCCGAGGTAGTTTACTGTTTTTCTTAGATTAATTATTTTGTTAATTTAATTAATTTGTAATATTTAATTAGCTTGCGTAGTTAATTAATTTGTATTATTCTTTTGGTCCCTCCGAGCGAGGGCAAATCTGTAATAAGTGTGCGTGGGTGTGTGCATGTCTGCCAACCCCCACTTCTTTCTTCCCTTTTACTTACCCGCTTTCAATGGTTAGTATTAGGGCACGTTTATTTTAGCATACCTTATGCTATGCATGCGTGCATCCATGCATTTGTTTACATGCACCGGGCTCGGTACATCATACAAACTGCATTGTATTTCAATTCCAACTTGAATACGTGCATCGAATGATTGCATTTCACGTGCCATTTTAGGGTTAGCCGAGCCTACTCTAAATTGCATCCTTGCCAGTGTTGCATTAGCCATTTAACATGAACTACGTCATGCATGTTTGCTAACTAGTTTCTTGTTTTGGCACGGAGTACAATGTAAGTATTTACACTTTAGCATATCGCACGCGTGTGAATGTTAACCATGTGGCTAAATGCTTATATGTGATAAACTGTTTGAATGCCTGTGGGTGGAGGTTGGATTGCTTGAGTTGGAATAACTCGTTGAAATCCGTGTTTTAGCCTACTTGCGAGTAACAAATCCAAAGCATTTTCAAAACGAACGGATATGCAATGTTTATTTCCAAATTAGGCAATCTAGTCTATACTTGTTTGCTACGCGCATAGCATAATAATTCTAGGTTAATAATTGGAATAAGAACACATAAAGTTTTCAAAATCGGATATCACAGTTAGTAGAGGCCGGTCTTCGGACCGGGCGAAAGGGGGTGCTCATAGCTGACCTTCCCCGATCGTACCCAAGCTCCCGAGCCAAGACCACTTTGGTGATGATGGACATGTGGCCGTCGGCACCGAGTCAGGGTTTCCTAAATTTCCCATTTCAAAATATTTAGGTGGCGACTCTGTAATCTGTCAAAGTAGTCCATGTTTGGCACTACTTTTCAAAAAATCTGTTTTTCTCAAAACGATTTGCCGGATTTGGACTTTTTGGTTCAAGATTAAGAACCGTGACATTCGAGTCCTTGAACTGTAGTGACCCCAATATGAACGGAACGGGACTTAACCCTCCCGGGGTGTTTGGGGACGTCTACAGTTTCTGGCGACTCTGCTGGGGATTTTAGAGAGCTTGACTCGAACTCGTGATATCCTGTTTTGATTCCATTTATGTGTCTCTTTGCATTGCATGTGCATTGGTGCGCCTAGGACACCGTGTTGGCCATCTGCTATTCCTGAGCGGTTTGCTGGAGGCTTGTCTTGTCAAGGCATGACCATAAGGCTGACCGGTTGCGGGCTCTGCCAGTATGAGAACACAAATCCCGGTTTTACCGGGGCACCCTTTTTGACCATTCGACCTAGTGCATATCGAAATCCATAGTGACCATTCCAAACTAGGATAGGTTGCTCACCCGATATTAGGTTGTTTGAAACCGCTGCGTGTGTAGTGAAACCCTAGCTCCTGACAAAATAGGACAGGGAAACCCTACCCCAACATAGGGGTGTATTGGCTCTCTTTTACCTGTTATGTGCTTTTAGAGTGTATCTCTGCAGGGGAACGCATATATCAGTTTGCAAGTTTGGGCATCCGGCCTAAGGCCACCAGTATCAGTGTTGTTGAGAATCAGCTGTGTCTGTGGGTATCAGTTCAGTTTTGAATAGTGATTCTGGGAACAGTGTTCAGTGGTAGAGTGCAGTTGTTCGACTACACCCGTGTTTGATCTGTTTGGGGCTGAAATACTGCTTGTTTTCCGTTTCAGTTCAGAAATCCAGAGGGTCGATCAAGAATAGCTAGTGTCTTCCTCTTGCTGAGGCAAGACTGAACATGACGCAAAATTCAGAAGAGATCGTGGTCATGACGGCCGCGTTGAGTCAAGGAATCACTCCGCAAGGTGAGGCTAACATTGATCTACCGCATCCGCCCAGGTCGCCTGCCGCACACCCAGTCTGGACTCCTCAATTATATCAGGCTCGCGAGCCCACCACATTTGAATTAATGGGAATGATAGGTGATCTTCAAAGATCCGTGGCGGATCTCGCCTATGGAATGTCTGTTTCACCACCAGCTGCGCCATATGCCGGAGGCTTTATACCCCAAGAGCCCCCGCTACTGGGACGAATTGTAATTGAACTCAGCCAACCGGAGATGGCCTCCAACTATGGAAATGACGCAGCAAACCAAGTTCTAGATCAGGCAGAGGCCAGAGACAAAGGCAAGATGAAGGCAGATGCCGACTCTATCGAACAACTGCTGTGGGCAGTAGAGGCTTTGAAAGCCGGGGGAATGAACAAGCAACAGATATCCGCAGTTACGTCAAAAGCTGTGGAGGATGCTTTCCCCACTCCACCTGAGGGTAATCCCAATCAATCAGAGAATCGGGATAGGCCCCGTCATGCCAAGACAGTTCTTCCCGCTCCCAGCCTTGCATCCGGAAAGGATCAGAAACCCAAGGTCGCACCCGCCGATCCGTTCGCTAGCGCATCTAGCAAGAGTGCTCAGACTCCAAAGTACCTGCCCCGAGGGCGCAGGGTCTTCCATGCTCTCTACATGCCATTATCCAAGGCACTTCAAATCCTTGCCGAGAGGGGACACCTTAAACCCCTGGAGCCTCGACCCCTCCCGAAGAATCTCCCCGCCACGCATGATGCTTCCTTGTACTGTGCGTACCATCAGCAGACTGGCCATGCCACTGATAATTGCTTCCGCCTCCGTCATGAGGTACAAGACTTGATTGACAACGAGGTTATCCTCCCGCCTACCTCAGCAAAGTCCGTCACCACTCAGTTGTTGGATTTCGAGGATACAGATACTGCAAGTATGTAATCAGAAGGTGAACCGCCTGCGGGCAGTGTCTGGTACCTTTTTTGGATGTGGCGTTTGGCATGCATTTTTGAGCACCTGCCAATGCTAGTTTTGTAAATCCTGACTTGGGTGTTGAGTCAATCTTTTGTTTTGTTTTGAGTCTGTCTCTTTGTATGGAGTCAGTCTTTTGCTTATAGGTCTGTCTTTTTGTAATGAGTCAATCCCTCTTGTATAGTATACCAGGTGATTTCGGTGTTGTTGCCTCAAACACCGTTTTGTCTTGTAATTAGTTGCTTTTGCTTTTTGAGCTTGTTTGCTGCCGAGGAGTCGGTTATACCAGCAAATCTGAATGAAACAGCTGCGGCTATCATGTGCCGTATTTGTTGCTATTTGAGTTAGCCGTGCCGGAAGATGTGAATGGAACGACAGTGCATTCCGCCTGCTCTCTTGTGCCTTGAACATCGTTATGATGACCTAAGTTTTTCATAAAACCCCTTTTTCGAACACTGTGGTGATCAAAACGAAGAGGAAGTAATTCCTCGGGTTTTGTAAAATTTTGATCATTTTGAGAGAAAGAGAGGCCCATTAAGCTTTTAATGAATGAAATCATGCTTGTCAGCGTGAGTACTGAGAAGGACCCTGGCCTGATCCAGACTGGTTCCACACTATCTTCAACACGAATGATTTGTCACTTTCTTAAAAACTTTCAAAAACAACATGTCTTGCGCAGTCTTGCGAAGACCGGTGTGGAACCGCTCTTGAGATTGTGCAGCCCAGGATCGCTCTCGGTCTCAAGTTTCAATTCATCTGTTGCAAACTGAATCCGTTCAAAACGTTCAGTACCATGAAACGCCTGTGTGGCCCATTTCGAGGCAGCCCTCGAGCAAGAGGCGTCAAAGTTAGATCAAGGAGATCAGATCCCACCAAGCAAAGCTCGAGAAGCAACCATGATGGATTTTTCTTGCAAATCAATACAACAGTCGCTCTCCTGGATACGGAGAGGCTTCAATCTCAAAACCATTTGGCATGGGCTTGCTACACTTTTACCCTTCGAAAGGCTTGCTGGGCCAAAAACCCGGAAGGGCGGCCCAGGCAAAAGTTAGAGCAAAGAAAAAGAAAAGAAAAAAAAGAAAAATACAAAATAAGCAAAAGAGAAAAGAAAATACAAAAAATAAAAAAAAAGAAATGCAAAAGAAAAGAAAAAGAATGAAAAAGAAAAACCTAGCTCGCAAGGTCGAAAACCCGCATTGGGCACCTTGGCAAAAGTTAGAGCCTAAACAGTAAAGGTTAAAATACCCGAGTGTACCTTAACCGGAACTACGTAAGGCTTGATTCCCATGTTTGGGATACGTAGGCAACTTCATTTTGAAATCCAGCCCCCAACGCTTTCATAGCATCTCGGTCCATGCAATGGTTTTGATCACCTTCGCCTCCTGTGAATTCGATAGTTCGGTTGTGACAATCGAAATTATGTAGCCAGCTACTTCTTGAAGTCCAACCACCAACACCTTCCAGGTGACTGTGGCCATATATTGATTCAGGCCGTCTTCGTCTCCTCCGTGTCCGAGGATCCGATCGTCATCAACGAGGACTGGCTTACAGCATGCTGAGGCATCATCCAAACTAGGGCCAACTTTCTGTTGCCTTGCCCCTCCTTTAAGCAAGGGGCAATTTTCCATTGCCTCTGATCCGAGGTTGCGCATCTCGAGGGTGAGTTCATGCTCGTTGGGCATTGATTGCTTGCAAAAATAGTTTTTGAAAATTTTTACTGAGGTTGACTATTTTCTCGAAAACTATTTCATTTTCCAAAACTGGACCATTTTCTTGGACTCAAAAAATGAGAATTTTAGTGCTCAAGGCCTGATTGGCATGATTTTCAAATCAAAAACTGAACAAGTGTGTTAATCCGACCCTCACTTTTGGTCAAAACTGTTTTAGGAAGAAAACAAAAAAAATGGTCAAAGTGACGAACTAGGGGCACAGTTAAGTCAGGTCTTCTATCCTTCCCCTGCCAACACACTTGCCCGAGAGGCACCCTATCTACCAGAAGAAGTGGCTGCAAGCTAGCTGTATCGGGCGTGAACCCACAACCTCTCGTTTACCTATCAACCATTCTGGGGAGGGATGAAAAATGAGAGAATAAAGAATAGAGAGGAGTAAGTTGAGAGAAAAGTAAAGAGAAAGGTTTTGAGAGAAAAACCAAGCATGAGGGTCGAGTGATGTGAGTATCACAAATCAGAAAGGGTGGGAATAATATCTGGAGGAAGTGGCTCCTCAAGATTTGAGGTCTTTTTGTAAACATGTCTGTGCGTCGTGCCTTTTTGATTTGTCGGTCTTGATTTTGGCTTTGAGTCTTGTCCGTACATGTCTCGTTCTTTTAGGTTGTGTGCCTTTTATTTCTTTGTTTGAGTCTGTCTCACTGTGTTCTGTGGTAGGCTCGATACCCTGGTTGAAAACCCTTCCTTATTTCAAAAAAAAAAAACTCATTTGTGCTCAGAATGCTGTGCCACTCTCTACATTCATGCGAAACAAGAGAAGGAGAGGGAAAATTTGGGACATCCGAGTGTGCTTCAACTGCAACCGTATCAGTTTTGCGATCCGTCTTGTCAGATTGGGGCTATTTGTTCAGGGTTTGCTGTGTGCAGAATGAACCGAATGCTGTGTTATGAGCTATATGCAGGTCAATCCCCAGTAGAGTATGGGCTGTATGTCCAGTTTGAGCAGTGGTTTGTATGAGTTGTTTTGCTGTTAATTGGTTGGTTATCTGATTAGTACAGTGCGAGTGCTCAGTTTTCAGACAACAGATCAATATCATTTACATTTGAGGTGTAACATGACGCAATGCAGTGAAAAGTATGAAAGATGCAGATATGTATAGATATAACATTCTTTTCAGACAAAAAGTTTGTTTCATTTCATATCATCTTTTTCAAGTACACAGTTTTGGAAACAAAAATCTGCCTACGGCAGTACAAAGTACTCTATCTACCAAAAAAGGAAAAGTACAAAAAAAAAAAGAAGAGAAGAAATAAAAGAAACAGCAAAAGTCTGGGTCATCAGCATCATCAATGGCCTCGCACCGGGGGATCTGTCCTCGCCCTCTTCCTGGGCAGAAGTCCAGGAGCATCACCAGAAGTGTCACTGTCTGAGCCCGAGCCCGAGCTGCCCCCGGCCTCCTCCTCGGATGCCTCCGCCTCCTCCTCAGACTCGTCATCCGGAACTGGAGCCCGCGAGCCGCTCCCAGCGTAAGTGCGCCCTCCTCTGGTGCGGGGGAATATCCTGCTATCCCAAGTAGAAATGGGAGGTCCAGATGAAGCGCCACCACCCACTGGAGGAATCGGGAAGGGAGGCTGAAAAGTACAAAAGGCAAATGCATCAGTATACATGAAGCAGTTTATCAATGCAGAAAGTACAGAGCATGAATGTCGTGAGCAGTTGAAACAGTGCGGAATGCAGTGTATGAGTACAGAGTATGAATGCCGTGAGCAGTTGAAACAGTGCAGAATGCAGTGTATGAATACAGAGTATGAATGCCGTGAGCAGTTGAAACAGTGCATAATGCAGTGTATGAGTGCAGTTTGTGAGTGCCGTGAGCAGTTTATCAGTACAGAATGCAGTGTATGAATACAGTGTATCAAGTGCCGTGAGCAGTTTATCAGATGTTGTGTTGTGCATCAGATTATGCGAAGCAGTTTGTGTATGCTTTGAAGCTATGTCAGAGAGAACATACCGGAAGGCTGTAAAAGGCTAATAACTCGAAGGTCCGCTGCAGCATCCCCGCCATGGAGGCATTCATCTCCAATGACCGCCGGGTGTACTCAGAAGACGCCTGCAAGGAAATCAGGTGCATCAATATTCTGTGGGATACCAAATAAACCGAAATGAAATAACTGTACAGAAATGCAGTAACACATACCGGAGGTAAGTCGGGCACACCGACAAACTCGTGATCAGCCGGCGGAGGGGCGAAGGGAATCTGATAGGTCGCCCCATCCGATCCCCGAAAAGACAGTGAAGAAGGTAAAGCGGGCCAACTCGCCTCCCGTCCTCTCTGAACTCCGCCCCTGCCGCGGACTCGAGCCCTCCTCGGCACTCCTCCTCCTACTCCTGCTCCGCCACGGCGCAGTCTCTCTCTCTCAGCGACCACCGCCAGAGGCCAGATGATGAAGGTCCGACGCATCTGAGTAATCGCTTCGCCAGAGTCTGCCTCCCCACCGATGGTGTAGTCCGCCATCCGCTCGCCGTGAAACGGTTTGTCCTTCATATGCTCAGGAGGGTGCGCCGGGACTATCTGCTCAGGTAAGCCTAGGGTCTGACGCAAGAAGCGCTCGCCCAGGTACCAAGCCCGACAGACCGGGCCCTCCAGCAGAATCCGGTAATGCGAGGTCTCGACAGCGCCGGCAAACCGATCCCGCATCATCGCTGGCAAAGGAGCCCACGGCTGCCAGGTGATCTGAAATTGAAATACAGTTTGTTACCTACTGGTATTGCAAATATACAGTGGAAAAGCGAAGCTTAAATAAACTGCAAGTAAAACATACCTCTGCGGGAGTGATGGTGTCGAAGTAGCGGCGGAAGAAGCTGAACGTCTCCCGCGGCCGCCGTGCGCACCTCCCGTCATAGTGGCGTGAGAAGGGAATGACTAGAGGAGTCTCCATCTCCGGCACTGGCTCCAGCCTGGGAAAGTAGGCATAGACCCACAACTGCAAGATGATACCAAGACATTTATCGATAAAGCGAATCTGAGTAAAGCGAAATAGCAGCTGTGGTTGTGCAAGATATTTTGCGTAATGTACAATGTGAGCGAAGCAGTATGCAGTAAAGCGTAGTATGTGTGCAGGTGTACGATACTGTAAGTGTAAAGCGAGTATGTGTGTGCCGCAGTGCGAATCTGAAGTATAGAGCAGAAATGTAAAGCAGATGAGAAGACGTACCTCCCAAGCTCTCCAGTAGCCTCCGAGCAACTGCCCGCTGCCACGGGAGACCGAGCTCATGTAACCGTAAAGAGTGGCCAGAGCGGCGCCACCCCAGTCATAATGCAAGATGTGTCGGACGTCCACCAGTGCGCTGAGTAGGCAAAGAGGCACGGTGTTCTCCTGGTCGGCGAAGAGGGTCGTCCCTAGCAAAAACATCAAAAAGTCGCGCGCGTACTGCTCTACAGCCGCCTCGGTCATCGGAGCCGCCGCCACCAATGCAGGCTGCACTCTGAACTGCACCTCGAACCAGGAGTAGCGGACAAAGCCTGGACGAGCAAGAGGTGGCGCCTCGCCAAGCAAATAGATCTGAGCGGCGGTCCACTCGTCCATATCGGTGTCGAAGGGGATCGGATCACCCCCCACCCCGATGCCTGTGAGCATCGAGAAGTCGTAGGGAGTCATCGTCATGTCTCCCGCCGTGGATAGGTGGAACGAATCGGTGGTGCCCCACCACCTCTGCCGCGAAGCAGCTAGAAGAGGCTCGCAGAAGCCGTCACCGCAAAGCGCCGAAGCTGGCATGGTCTACGATACGTCGAACCGCCTCGGGGAGCTCCGCATACCAATCTCGAGCCGCGACGTTCCCATACCCGCGGATGGTATGAGAGTCTCCCTGTTTTCAAACAAATAGTTGAGAAGCAGTATGAAATGTACAGTTCTGAGGAAACATGTTAAAGTCGATACAAATCTAGCATGCGTGCAAGTTTTTCAGATCCAAGCAGATATCAGGTTTCAGTGTACTACGGTGGACTACGGCCTGTGATATGTCAGTGTGTTTGTGAGGATCAGCATACAGATATGGTGCATGTGTGCACATTTTTTTTAGATTCAAGCAGATGTCGGGTTATAGTGTGCCAGTAGGTGAACTACAACGTATGATGCGTCAGCGTGTTTTGTGTGGTTCAGTTTAAATACAGCATACAATATATTTTTAGATTCAAATAAGTGCCAGGTGTCGGTAGATTTGCAGTGAAGTACGGTGTGTGCCGTGTGTTTGGGTGATTGAGACTAGTGCAGTGTGTGTGCATGTGTCCGTCTTAAACAAATATCAGTTGTAAGCATGATTGCGATCAACTACAGTGTACAGCATATCAGAGCTAAGCAGTTAAAGAACAAATTCAGCTATGGCAGTTAACAGTTCTACATTGCAGAAAGTAAAACAGAGAAAAAAATGTTACCTCGGAAGCGCCGAAGGATAGGTGAGAGGTCGGCTCGCGCAGGAGAAGCTCCGGGTCCAACGCTCGGTCAGAGCCGCGGAAATGGCGAAGACCATCCAGAGGTAGGACGTGGATCGCCAGGCGGTAGGTCGCCGGGTCGAAAGGACGCTCGCTCAACGGGAGGAGCTCGACCCCGGGATCCATCTCGTGATCCGGGGGAGTCCCGACGTGTAGAACATCGTCAGCCATGGCAATGGTGGTGAGAAAATGGCCAGAAGAGCTGGAATGTGAAAAGTAAACCGAAAAAGTCAACCCCGAGCGGGCCGAAAATGACCGGGAAGGCCGGAAGATGCAAAGGCACGGAAATGAAGAGGAAATCAAGGGGAACAAGTCCCGAAAAGTGGAAATAGCAAAGGATGCTCCGAAACGGAATTTCAATCGGTCGAAAATGTCCGAAACGCGAAGGAGATCGCGAATCCGAAGACGAAACGGACGTAAAACGCGAAGAAAACAAAGAAAAGAGGAAGAGAAAATGCTCTAGAAAGAGAGGGCAAGAGTTTTCGGCGGACAAGAAGTGAGAAAATAGGGTTTAGGAGCCCTATTTTATAAAAACCCGAGGCAAATTGTCAAAACTACCCCCGATCAGCAATTTTTGGCCGGTCGGCACTATTTTGTGCCGGTCGGCACAATATTGTGCCGGTGGAGTTATTTTGCAGCCGGTGGCCAGCCGGTGGCTTCCTCTCCCAGCCGGTGATGTTCCCACAGCCTTGTTTAGGCCATGTGGGTAGTTTCTGGTCTTCATAGCTCAAGAAAGTGCAAGAAAGTGAATCCCCGATGCTCAACCGGCCTCCGTTTTGACCTCGGACCGTGTCTTCTGTGCGTGGCACCCAGATTCAAGCAAAGATTGTATCCTTTTGTATCCTTTGTCTTTTACAAGATTCAAAATTGCCCCGTGTGCGTTGCGCACATCCATCACATTGTCCGGCGCGATCGCTACGCCTTGCACGTCCCTTGCGACTTGCACCGTTTTGCATTTTCGTGTGGCATGCGTGTCATACTTGCATTTCGTTTTCCATTCAATGAGGTACGCGTGCCTCGTTTTGCATTTCATTTTCCATTCAATGAGGTACGTGTGCCTCATTTTGCATTTCCATTGCATCTCGAGGTACGCGTGCCTCGTTTTGCATTTCATTTTCCATTCAATGAGGTACGTGTGCCTCATTTTGCATTTCCATTGCATCTCGAGGTACGCGTGCCTCGTTTTGCATTTCATTTTCCATTCAATGAGGTACATGTGCCTCATTTTGCATTTCCATTGCATCTCGAGGTACGCGTGCCTCGTTTTGCATTTTATTTTCCATTCAATGAGGTATGTGTGCCTCATTTTGCATTTTCATTGCATCTCGAGATACGCGTGCCTCATTTTGCATTTTATTTTCCATTCAATGAGGTACGTGTGCCTCATTTTGCATTTCCATTGCATCTCGAGGTACGCGTGCCTCATTTTGCATTTCATTTTCCATTCAAATGAGGTATGCGTGCCTCATTTTGCATTTCATTGCATCTCGAGGTACGCGTGCCTCGTTTTGCATTTCATTTTCCATTCAAATGAGGTATGCGTGCCTCATTTTGCATTTCATTGCATCTCAAGGTACGCGTGCTTCGTTTTGCATTTTATTTTCCATTCAATGAGGTACGTGTGCCTCATTTTGCATTTCCATTGCATCTCGAGGTACGCGTGCCTCGTTTTGCATTTCATTTTCCATTCAATGAGGTACGTGTGCCTCATTTTGCATTTCCATTGCATCTCGAGGTACGCGTGCTTCGTTTTGCATTTCATTTTCCATTCAAATGAGGTATGCGTGCCTCATTTTGCATTTCATTGCATCTCGAGGTACGCGTGCCTCGTTTTGCATTTCATTTTCCATTCAAATAAGGTATGCGTGCCTCATTTTGCATTTCATTGCATCTCGAGGTACGCGTGCTTCGTTTTGCATTTCATTTTCCATTCAAATGAGGTATGCGTGCCTCATTTTGCATTTCATTGCATCTCGAGGTACGCGTGCCTCATTTTGCATTTCATTTTCCATTCAAATGAAGTACGCGTGCCTCGTTTTGCATTTCATTTTCCATTCAAATGAGGTACGCGTGCCTCGTTTTGCATTTTATTTTCCATTCAATGAGGTATGCGTACCTCGTTTTGCATTCCATTTTCCATTCAATGAGGTATGCGTGCCTCATTTTGCATTTCATTGCATCTCGAGGTACGCGTGCCTCGTTTTGCATTCTATTTTCCATTCAATGAGGTATGCGTGCCTCATTTTGCATTTCATTGCATCTCGAGGTACGCGTGCCTCGTTTTGCATTCCATTTTCCATTCAATGAGGTATGCGTGCCTCATTTTGCATTTCATTGCATCTCGAGGTACGCGTGCCTCGTTTTGCATTCCATTTTCCATTCAATGAGGTATGCGTGCCTCATTTTGCATTTCATTACATCTCGAGGTACGCGTGCCTCATTTTGCATTCTATTTTCCATTCAATGAGGTATGCGTGCCTCATTTTGCATTTTATTGCATCTCGAGGTACGCGTGCCTCGTTTTGCATTCCACTTTCCATTCAATGAGGTATGCATGCCTCATTTTGCATTTCATTGCATCTCGAGGTACGCGTGCCTTGTTTTGCATTTCATTTTCTAGTCAATGGCGCATGCGTGTCTCATTTGCATTGGCATACGTGTCCCATATGCGTTGCCTCACACCCCCCCTCTCTCGCGTGTACTACACTGAGAGGGTTTTTGTCTTTCCCCTCTCGCATCTACTACGCTGAGAGGCTTTTTGTCTTTCCCCTCTCGCGTGTACTACGCTGAGAGGCCTTTTTGTCTTTCCCCTCTCGCGTGTACTACGCTGAGAGGCCTTTCTGTCTTTTCGCTCTCGCGTGTACTACGCTGAGAGGCCTTTTTGTCTTTCCCCTCTCGCGTGTACTACGCTGAGAGGCTTTTCTCTTTCCTCTCGCGTGTACTACGTTGAGAGGTTTCTTTTTGCTTTTCTCTTTCCTCTCTTGTGTACGATACGCAGAGAGACATTGTGTTTGAGACTTCGAGTGTTCTCGGTAGTCGCTTTTAGCCTTCTCCGCATAGGCACTGTGAGAATTGCTTAATTCTCTTAATCCTTGCTGCATGAGATGTAGTTTGGTTCGAGTTTACTCGCTTGCATCGCATTCACTTAAAGTGTTGCGTAATTGTTGTCCCCGGGTCTGGCGAGACCTTAAACACGCACGGTCTAGGAGACCTTAAATCCTCGGGAGGTGCAAGACCTTCGGTGCATTAAGGTGCACACCTCATTGCATTTGGCATGCATCGCATCGCGCTATCTTGCGCATCGCACTATCTTGTGCATCACATCTCAGTCGCGCTATCTTGAGCACCTCAATCGCGTTGTTTTGCGCATCTCATTGCATTTGGCATGCATTCTATCACGCAATCCTACACATCGCACTGTCTTGTGCACCGCATCTCAATTCATGCATTGCCCCACCCGGGTCTGGCGAGACCTTAAACACGCACGGTCTAGGAGACCTTAAATCCTTGGAAGGTGCAAGACCTTCGTTGCTTCGGCACACACAATTCATGCATTGTCATGCATTTGTAAAGCCGCGTGTTGCCGCACATTTCAAATTCATGCATTGTCATGCATTCAAAAACCGCGCGTTGGCGCGTATTTCAGAAACAACATGCATTGTCATGCATCGCATCCCGGTCTAGGAGACCTTAAATCCTCTGAAGGTGCAATTCCTTCGGTGTTTGTCGTGCCCGAACGACTTTCGGTGGTCTGGTAAAGCCACCTGCCTGTGTTTGCGGTGAGTTCCTAGGAGACCAACTGGGATGGTGAAAACTAGAGTTTGAACGGCTTATGCCTAGAACGCAAAGGTTCGGAATTTCCGAGACTAAAGTCTGGTTTAAATACCCAAGGGGTGTACCCTCGGCTTGAAATCTATATGGAAGCCCCATAGGTTGAGGCGGCATGTTTACGCCTCAATTCTGGATATTGAACCAACCTAGTATATCGCCCTGTTGGTAAGATAGGGAAAACTACAATCGCAGCCATTGCATCATTCTAAATACTGCATTGTCATGCATTTCAAAAAATCCAAAAAAAACATGCATATGTCATGCATTTCATTGTAAAATAGTGCATATGTCATGCATCCTTTATAAATATCCGTTCCATTGCTTATTGTCTATATTGCATTTTAGTTGCAAGCATCCGCTGCATCACCACCTCCATCTATGGCTTGCACCTTTCCTTGTTGAGCTTGGTGTGGTATGTGCCCTTACTTTTCACGTTGAAGCACAGTTCTGCATGTGTACGCGCCTATTCCTTGACGAATTTGGTTTGAGGGTGGCGGCACCTTTTCTGTGTTAGACATGGCTTGTACGTGTACATGCCTTTCCTAGGCAAAATACGGTTTTGGCTACAGGCCATATCCATTTCTATTACATTGTAGTATCCATTTCTATTACATTGTAGTGTAATTATTGCATCCAGCATTGGGATCATTATTCTTTCCTCAACGGGTTGTCACCCCACTTATGTCATTCCATCCAATACTTGTTCTTGTGTCCGTCTACATTACTCATAGTTCAGACATCGTTCTATGGTAGACGGACTCGTTACTTCCATCAATCTATTTGACATTTGTGTGGTTTCGAACCGCTCATGATTGAATCATGATTCGATTGCTCTGCATTTAGTTTGCATTGTTTCAATTGCATTGCATTATCATTTGCATTGTTCATACATCATTTTGTATATATTGCATATCATCTTGCATATTTCGCATTGTCATGCATATTGCTAACAATATTGTACCTGTTAAGTTTGCTTTCTTTGCAGGCACGATATTGTATGTACGGGGCCGGTGCAACCGGACGAGCCGCACAGGTATCGTATCCTCCGAGTGAGACGTATTGAGAATTGCATAATTCTCTTACATCCTTTCTGCATTGTAGTGTAGTTTGGTGCTTGCTAGCTTATAATTGTTGCATATATTGCTTCATTACAGCTTTCTTTGCATGATCATAAGTTATGCTTGGCTTCTTGCATTGTCTTGCATTTTGCCCCTGCCTTCGGGCGCATACCTTGTTTGTCTTGCCTGTTTGTCCAAGTCTTCGGCCTTCTCAAAAATGGGTCGTCTCTGGGCTTTGACATTCACTCCCGTCATTGTTATGACTTCCGAGTTCTGTCAAAGAGGGGCAACTGTAGACACCCTATTTTTGACCGTCCTCAAGACCTGGACGTCACCGCTTGAACACCCGGTGATTATCCATGTTCGTGTTCGTTTGGAGTTCCTGGAGTCCTCGGCTACGCGCCTTGCCTCAGGACCTCCGAACTTGACTGTTTTGTGTCTGGTTTTGCACCAAACACTTGTGCTCTGCCTTGGAGGGGCAGGGAATGCCTTGTGAGGCATCCCCACACACCACCGGCAGTGGCTAGACGCCACCGGCTGGTTGGTGTTGCCATCGGCACTATATTGTGCCGGTCGGCACTCTTTTGTGCCGGTCGGCAGTCAATTTTGTCAAAATGACAATTTTGCCCTGCCGACTACTGTTCAGTTGCTTTTTGAGATATTTTGAAGCAGCTGTAAAGCATTTGTTTCCCCTCCATACACGTGTATGGAGGGATGAGCCTTTGTTTTGCTTAGTTTGTAAGCTTTGTTGCCTATAAGAGAAGGCTCTCTTCTCTTGGCTTAGGGTTAGCAAAAATTAGGCATTTTAGAGAGAAAAGACAGCGAAGAAGCTCTGGTTCTAGGTTAGAAGTTTTGTATCTATCCTATCTCTCTTCTTCCCTCTTATTTGTACACTAGGTGTTTATGACTTACTATTGCTCATCAACACCTAATGTTTCACCTTCCTTGGCAACTGAGGTTCCAAGAGGTTGTCTTGGAGGTTTTTGGCTGGATTTGAGCTCAAGGAAGCAACAACATCAACTCTTGTGAAGGTGGTCAACAAAGGTGAGAAACTCCCCCTTTTTACCCCATTTTTGCACTCCATTTTTGCATAGCTTAGAACTATTTTTGTGCTTAGTGATTAACACATAAAAGTTTTTTTTTTAGTCCTCTTTATTGTCTATTAAGGGTGTTTTGTGCTTTGGGGAGGTTTGACCCCTCTTAGGCCTTGAAAAGGCCTCATTTTGTGCTATTTTGTGAGAGCTCCGGGATTTTGGTGTTGGGGTCTCTTCACCACTAAAATCTTGAGGGATTTCAGTGGTGAAGATGATGCCTTAAAGCCCTAAGAAGGAGGGGGTCACCCCCTCTCCTTGATGTCCTTGAAAAGGGCAAGTTTTGCCTCTTGAGGGAGCATTGTGCTTGAGTGTGTGTTGAGCATGTATGGACTGTTATTCATGCTTAGGATATCATGATTTAACATTGCTATGTGTTGGTTTTGGTCCCTTATGCATGCTTAGCATAGTTGCCATGTAATGCCTTGTATTGCCTTAACATACCTTAGGTTGTTAGCCCTAATTTGAGCATGCTTTAGGCTTAGACTTATGAATGTTTTGTGCTTATTTTGACATGTTTTAGCTCTGTCCATAGTCATTTGGGTTGATCTTGGCATGCATTATATAGCCCCTTTGCATTTTAGGCTTGCTAGCCTTTGAGCATGCATGTGTAGCATGTGTTGCTTACCTCATTTTGATGGTTTGGAACCATCTGGCATGTCATTTCAGTCCCTTTGGTGTGCTTGTATGCTTGCCTTAGTTGCCTCTTTAATGCTTTAAAAGCATGTATTGAATGCTCCATGTTTTGATCATTGTGCATGCCTTTGGTTTCAAGCCTCTTAGATGTCATCTAAGTGGCCTTTTGGCTTTGTTTTAACATGCTAAAAATCTGTTTTTAGTCGTTTGATGCAAGCCATAATTGTCTTGCATAAGTATAGTTCAATGCCTCATTGACTTGCTTTAAGTCTTGGACCATTTGCATGCTTTGTTTGGCCTATCTTGAGTTGGTTTAGCACCACACTTTGACATGATTTTAGAGCTCATGTTGCATGTTAATCATCCATGTTATCTCCTTTCAAGTGTGCTTGAGAGTGGTTTGTTTAATGCCTAAGTTGTGTGCCTTAACATGTGTACATGTGCATGTGTGTTTAGCTCTCATAGTTAGCATTTTGGCTACTGATTTTAGGCCTAGTTAGAGTTGCCTAGATCATGTTTAAGTCCACCCCATTGTTCGGTTTACATGTTTCTCTTGTAGGTGTGTTTGCATATTAACATCCTTACATTACATTGTCCATGTTGCATGCTAGCCAACATGCTTAGGATTTCATTGCATTCACATGCATGATAGGCCTCTTGAGATAAACATGATAGAGGTTTGGCACCCTTGTTTGTTTATATGGTTTGCATGCATTTGAAATTGAAAGTGCACATTTGGTTCCTTGGGCCATCATGCATGGGAATGCGTGATTGGTGGCCCGAGAATCGAGGCACATGCCCCTTTGAGTCACAAATATGATAGGGGGCATGATTGGTGCACACATTGCTGGAATTACATTGCCATGCAAGTTTTTGCCCTCTGCTGCTGTGAGTTGCAGGTTCTGCAGACATTCAGTGCCGGCCGGCAGTGTTTAGTGCCGACCGGCAGTCTATTTATGGCCGATGGATGAATCTTGTGTCGGTGACCTCATCCTGATGCCGGTGGAAGTCCTACTCAGCCGATGATGTCCCTCAGTGTCCTGGGAGGCACTCCAGAGACTTTGGCAGTTTTCAGAGGAATAAAGCAGGGAAAACAGAGGCAAGCTAGGCATGGCAGTGCAATTCCGAGCGGAATCCGAGCGCGCGTGCATTGAGCCCTCGCCCCGAGGCGGTTTACTGTTTTTCTTAGATTAATTATTTTGTTAATTTAATTAATTTGTAATATTTAATTAGCTTGCGTAGTTAATTAATTTGTATTATTCTTTTGGTCCCTCCTAGCGAGGGCAAATCTGTAATAAGTGTGCGTGGGTGTGTGCATGTCTCCCAACCCCCACTTCTTTCTTCCCTTTTACTTATCCGCTTTCAATGGTTAGTATTAGGGCACGTTTATTTTAGCATACCTTATGCTATGCATGCGTGCATCCATGCATTTGTTTACATGCACCGGGCTCGGTACATCATACAAACTGCATTGTATTTCAATTCCAACTTGAATACGTGCATCGAATGATTGCATTTCACGTGCCATTTTAGGGTTAGCCGAGCCTACTCTAAATTGCATCCTTGCCTGTGTTGCATTAGCCATTTAACATGAACTAGGTCATGCATGTTTGCTAACTAGTTTCTTGTTTTGGCACGGAGTACGATGTAAGTATTTACGCTTTAGCATATCGCACGCGTGTGAATGTTAACCATGTGGCTAAATGCTTATATGTGATAAACTGTTTCAATGCCTGTGGGTGGAGGTTGGATTGCTTGAGTTGGAATAACTCGTTGAAATCCGTGTTTTAGCCTACTTGGGAGTAGCAAATCCAAAGCATTTTCAAAACGAACGGATATGCAATGTTTATTTCCAAATTAGGCAATCTAGTCTATACTTGTTTGCTGCGCGCATAGCATAGTAATTCTAGGTTAATAATTGGAATAAGAACACATCAAGTTTTCAAAATCGGATATCACGGTTAGTAGAGGCCGGTCTTCGGACCGGGCGAAAGGGGGTGCTCATAGCTGACCTTCCCCGATCGTACCCAAGCTCCCGAGCCAAGACCACTTTTGTGATGACGGACATCTGGCCTTCGGCACCGAGTCAGGGTTTCCTAAATTTCCCATTTCAAAATATTTAGGTGGCGACTCTGTAATCTGGCAAAGCAGTTCATGTTTGGCACTACTTTTCAAAAAATCTGTTTTTCTCAAAACGATTTGCCGGATTTGGACTCTTTGGTTCAAGATTAAGAACCGTGACATTCGAGTCCTTGAACTGTAGTGACCCCAATATGAACGGAACGGGACTTAACCCTCCCGAGGCGTTCGGGGACGTCTACAACTAGCATGCTTGCCATGAGGCTAAATGCTTACTTGCTAAACTGTTTGAATGGCCGTGGATGAAGGCTTGTTGTTTGAATTCAAATGATTCGACGAATGTATGTTTTAAGCCCACTTTGTTAAGTGGCAAATCATGTTTTAAGCCCACTTGAGGTGGCAAATTCAAACCATTTTCACAAACAAACATGAAATTGAATTGTTCCAATTTGAGCAAACTAGTCTATACTTGCTTGTGCACATCACATAGTAAAGCTAGTTTAATAACCGGAATAAGAACACATAATGTTGATAAAAATCATATCATGATTAGTAGAGGCTGATCTTTGATCGGGTGAGCAGGGATGCTCAATTCATGACCTTCCCCTCTCGTACCCAAGTTCCCAAGCCGAGACAACTTTGGTGATGACGGACACGTGGCCTTTGGCACGAGTCATGGGTTTCCTAAATTTCTCCAAAATAAAATATTTAGGTGACGACTATGTATCTAACAAAGCAGTCCAATTTTGGCATTTTTTATTCCAAAATCAATTTTCCAAAACAATTTGTCGGATTCAGACTCTTTGGTGTTTATCAATTTCACATTGCCCTTGTGAGATTAGATTCAGAACCATAGGAGTCCGAACTGTAGGGCTTTCTTTTCAAACTTCCAAAAGGGGGTGCGAAAAAGCTGTGCTACAATAGCACTTCTCAACATAGTTTGATGAGCCCACAATATACTCGGCAATTTTTCAAACCATTTGCATTTTGCTTTCTCCAGCCATTTCTTGATGCCGTCGAGAACTATTTTGTAGGTAGCCTCAACCTATCCATTTCTTTGCGGATAGGCTAGCATAGCAAAGTAAGGCTGAATCCCATATATGTCGCATCACTCCCTATAAACGCTGCAATCAAATTGCTCCTCTTTTTCTCTCTCTTCTTTTTTATACCCGCAACCTTTTGATATGTTACTTAGAAGATTTTTTGATAAACCTAAATAGCCCAAATATGAACAAAGACAACCCTTTGTACAAGTGTTTCAACAATTTTTTCTCTACATGAATATATATATATATATATATATATTTCAGCATTTATACGTCAAACTGCTCCTCTCTCTTTTTTTTCTTTTTTCCTCTCTTCTTTTTTACAGTAGTAACCTTTTGCTGTGTTGCTTAATAGATTTTCTACTAAACCCAAATTGCCCAAATATGAACAAAGACAACCCTTTTTATTTGCAACAACCTATTTGTTGTTGTGTTGTTTCTTTGTTTAAACCACGCAACCACTGTGATAAATTAATTATGATGAAGGATGGTAAGAAGTCAACTTAAAACTATAGCTCCCTATCTTTTTTCTTTTCTTTTCTTCTTTTTTTTCTTTTCTTTTTTTTTTTTTTTTTTTGGTAACCATATAAGGAGACCTCTTTTTATTCAGCCCTTCCTCCCCTACTTCCTTATTTTTTTACAACAGCAGCCCATTCTCACTCTCTCTCTCTCTCTCTCTCTCTCTCTCTCTCTCTCTTTATTTTTATGCTGAGACCTCCTCTCTCTCTTTTTTTCTCTCTTTTTTTTACTCAGCCCTCCTTTCTTGAAGCTAAAAACAACCTGCTACCTTCCAAAAGAAACCTTTTTTTTTTTTTTGCTATTTGTAAGGAATAAAACAACCCCTTTTTTTCTTTTTTTGCTGTTTGCAAGGATTTTTTTGTTAGCATGTATGTATATAGTCATGCTAGTTAACAAAGGATGGCATCTCTTAGGTCAGCAAAACCGTCTTTTTTTTTTTTTCCTAAATCTAATCAAGCCCTGCCCCTTCGTGATTCATGCTAGTGGATCTTAAATGTATGAATCACAATAACTGAACCTTTTCTTTTTCAAGAAGACAATTCCTTTGATGTCTTTTCGCCTTATTTTGTAGTTACTACGCAAGACTTCGGAGTTATTTCAGGTATCACTACCCATTTCACTCCAATGGTTTTAATCTACTTATAAGGGTTTTTGTCGGTTGGTAGTTGCAGCCTTAAGATGGCTTTGCAAAATTGGAATTTGGACTTAATTTAAATCCTACGTTAGACCATCGGACCATTCTAGATTTCACTCCTTTCACCCCAATGGCAGTGATTGTGTTCCTTTCACCCAAAAGGCTTTAATCCTTGGCATTGAATGTGTTCATTTCACCCCAATGGCTTTAATCCTTCTATGAGGGATTTTTTATTATTTTTTTATTGGCAGTGATTATATCCTCTCACCCCAATGCGGTTGACTCTAGTATCTTCAAAGAGGCTTTTGTCACTTAATGACCTTAGCTCTCAAAAGAGGCTTTTGTCAACTTCCTTAGCTTATTGCATTATTATTGTGTATTTTCCTTAACTAACCCTCTTTTTTTTTTTCTTTTTCTTTTTCTTTTTCCTTTATAGGATTCTCACAGAGAAAAAAAAAAAAAAAACCTTGAATATCTTCAACGCGATGAGAGGGATGTACTTGACGAATCTAGTTTGAAAATAATTAAGCATGAACCTATCACTGCTTTATTGTCTTCCGTTGAGTTGGAGCCTTAAGTTTCCTTACATACACCTTCCGCAGACTTGATCTACACAGGAATCCAAAACTACTGCAAGATTCTTGAGAATGGACACTCCAAAGCATTTAACAATCTTCTTAGGAGGATGAAAAATGAGAAATTAAGATGGGATAACTCTCTTAATGTTTGTGGCATCTCTATCTATCTTCAATCCCCTGTATGGACCTTTTGGTTGAATGACGTTCTTCCCACATTTTTCCCTATCTTGAAGAAGTCTAGGTCCCAGTCTATATATCCTTATTTTCTTATGCTAGGAATGTCCCTATCATGACCCTATCCCATCCCAAACAGGTTAACAGTTATAACCGGCCAGTAGTGTATGACTATCAAAGGCCTGGCAAGACAAGACAAGACAAGACTGAACTATCACCTTGGGGCGTATGCGAAATAACATGTTCATTATATTAATTAAAGTCCATCTAGAGCAAGTGCATAAGAAAGAATGGAAACAAAACAAGCAAACCTCTTATTTATTTATCTTGATATTTACAAGCCCAAACAACAAAAAGAAAAGAGTACAACATAAAAAGACATTCTTACAAAAACTATAAATATATAAATATGCCATTGTCTCGAAGTTACAATTTCCAAAAGAACAAAATAAAAGAAAAAGGGTTCTAGTGCGACATTTCCTCACGTCCTTGATCATCATTTTCACCAATATATATATATAGGGGAGAAGGGTGAGCCATTGCCCAGTGAATAGTAATAAAGTAAGGTGGTAAATGAATGAATATTGAAAGCTTTAAACATTCTTTCAAAGTAACATACAGGCTTGTACAAGACAAAACATAGCCTGGCTTGTGAACAAAATACATGGTGGTGAGCATTTCAAGGATTACAAGGTGCTTAACTAGCCCGGGTATCGGCTAAACGTAACAAGATGAGCTCGGCCATAATACATGATTGGATATTCCCCCAATTGTGTGACATGATCCAAGAATGCCATCTCAATACATGATAAAAGAGTATAAAAGTTCATTCATAACAAGATATATCAAGCTTGTTTGTGGGTGTTTGGGAAGTTACTATTTTAGTAGGCTATTTTAGTTTTTAGCTACTTTAGTAGGCTAAAATTTCTTTGTTTGGGAAGATGATTGAATTTTTTTGTAGTTGGATGTGATATTTGTGGGAGAAAAAGTGAAATGATTATGAGTTTGATGTGACATTTTGTCTTATTGACTATTTTAGCCCATTTTATTTTTTTGTAAATTTTAGCCTAAAATTAAGCTAAAATCTCACTTTCCAAATAGCCCGATAATTAAGGTTTATATTGAAAACATATTTGATTGAACATAACGTTATTAAATCACCACTCACAAATGGCTCGGTCAAACAAGAGGTTTCATTCTTCTGAAGCTTAACGTCCATCAAACAATAACACAACATTGAAGTACAAACCTAATTCGAATAAGCTTAACAAACTGAATACTTAAATGTTGTTTAATGTTTCCATAATTCTTCTAAGTGTTTAATATTGTTGTAAGTCCAGTTCAAGCCTTATCTAGGTGTCAAATGCATACAAGAAGTGTCCCGAGTGGAAAAGGATAACAAAACAAAACTTTGCTCAAAACAAGGCATTTCTGCATGTGCAAGACCAAAACAGCATGTGCGAGAAGGCTGGGACAGGTGCAGCTGTAGGTGCAATTTTTTCAGAATTCAAGTCAAGAACAGGGCAAGCTTGCTAATATGCAAGAACCCCCCACCGCACGTGTGGTTTTTGGAATCCAGGTGCTGTTTGAGAAAATCTACAATTTTCAACTTCTTCTTTCCATTTCTTTGAGCTAGGGCCTAAGAAAACTTACACAATTCATGAAAATTTAATGGCAAACATGAAAATGAAGTTGTTTCTAAATCAAAACATCAAAACTTGGTGTGAATCTAAGAATTAGGAATCAAACTTTGAAATTTGACAAGAATTCAAAGAAAACCTATCTTTTCCTACACTAATCTTTTCTTTTCTTTCTCATCATGGATTCAAGTCACGAAATTCATGAAAATCAAAGGAACAATGATAACAAGGATCCATATGCATCAAAAACATCACAAACTTCTTCAAAACAAGATGAAATCTTGTGTTTTCTGCCTAAATCTTCATCTAGCTCAACTTTCCTTATTCTCTTCCAACTTCTTCATTTCTAAACCAAACCGTGGTGAAATGGATTTAGAAATACTCACTCGTTCAAGCAGCCTCCTCCATCACTTCTATCTCACCCCCTTTTATACTGTCCCACATGGGTTCTCTCAGGGCCCACTACACCCTCCTGGGCTTTGACTTCATTCTTGGGCCTTTTACATAACCCACAGGTTACACAGCTCTCACAGCCCTTCAACTCGATTGTACTCAGCCACAGCTCTCCACTGGACCTGACATAGGCCGACATATATGCGGCTAGCTAATGGGCCTGATATGGGTCGTGGCATGGCCAACTTGTATGTGGCCAGCTTATTGGCCTGGCATGGGCCAACTTGTATACAGCCCGTTCACGAAGCTTAGGACCGTATTTATTCGGCTACTACAATTGCTCCCCGAACACCCGATTAACATCTATTATTTGGCGTAGTCGGTTTCCGTGTGTACTTTTCGGCTGATAGATTTCTCAGGCCTCGAAAGTCAAAAATATGGCGCACGCGCGTCTTTTAGTACTGATACATCAGATCAGACGCAATATGGAATCATCATTGCTTCCCGCCTTTTTGTAATTTGATGCTCATTTAATGCAATTTGAAATTTGTATGTGTTGAACCTTGGTTCTTCGGCATTCTTCACACCATTCTTCCTTCCTCACAAGATTCCTGCTTTTTCAACTTTGCTTCATATCACTTCTTCGCTTTGCTCCCTTGTTCTAACTTGTAAGTCCCTCATTCTCTTCCTCTTTTGTTCGTATTCCAATCCCTTTATGTTTTTTTATTTTCATTTCTTCTATTCCATCTAGAATGGCGACTCATTTGAAAGATCTCCTTTCTGCGGAGTGAGTTGCTACTTTTCTTCGTTACTTTTCAATTCCAAACGATGTCCACCTATCGTTTGTTGCAAACAGTATGGTTGATATGGAGAGAGAGGATGCAAACACCATCGTCTTCCCTCTCCTATCAATTGCTGAGGGTGGGGTCCATTTCCTCTTACACCCTTTCCTCAGGACTATTCTGCATTACTGGGGTCACATTCTCTCTCAGCCTAATGTGAATTTTTACCGTATAATCATGAGTTTAGTGGAACTAAACCACCGACTTTGGCTCAACCTGGGAATTCCAGCTATTCGGCAGTACTACGTCATGGCAAAATCAATTGGTCGGCAAGGCCATTATTTTCTTAGAGCCAAGGACATAGATCACTACTTGGAGACTATGCTTGCCAGCTCTAGAAAAACAGTCAACAATGTAATGGTCGCCGTTCTAGGCAATTGGGAATTCGGCGAGGGAGAAGATCGCCAAGACCCTGTGCCGAGAAAGAAGGGCGAACTAGGTAGCTGAACATAATTCTAAGTTTAGCGTTCTATTCGGCTCTAAAAGACTTCTGACTAGTTTTGTTGTGTGCAAGTAAAGACTTAAAGAGAGTCCTTCCATTTGGCGGATGAGGCCATTCTTAATCAAGTGAAGACGGTCCTTAAGTGCAAAAGGCGTGCAAATCTACAAGGGCAGAGGCATGCCGCGCACCTGCTGTTAAGATATGACCCAACATACTCAACATTTTCGGTGGCTAACCATATCCCTATGCCGAGGGGGGAACAGCAACTTACAGCGCTCATATTCCCCAACTTCAGGAGCCTAAGGAGCATTGGCCTTGACGATTCAGACGCCAAAGAGGCTGGACCTAAGGACCATTTGGAAGAAGGTTCAGACGCCGAAGATGCTAGATAGGGGGACCATTCAAAGGAACAAGAATTAAACAGGGAAATTAAGTTGGCCTTTGAGCAACTTAACCCTAAGGGCAACGACCAACCCTCTACTTCTAGCCGAGCAACGACTGTTTCTCTAGAGGATGACATATTAATCGAATTAGAATATTTGCCTGGGGCCGAGTCTGAGGAGATAGGCAAAGAGTTACTTGCTCGGTTTTCCAAACGAAGAAATGTCGAGAAGATGGCAACAAGGAGGAAAGCCAGTGATTCTAGGGGGAATCTAGAAACTCCACCTCCAGCGACCGTCCCAGAAACAATTCAGGAATTGGTTGTGGCTGATGAAGTCCCTGATCGAAAACCAATAGAAACCTCTACCTCCGATCAAACTGATCAAAGAGGCAAAAATCGTCCTACCGAATATATTGCCGAATCACCAGAAGAACCAATTGATAAACGGAAAAGGTTGGAGGCGCTTTTCACAGATTTGGCTAAGTCGTTCATCATCCAACCAAGGATGAAAAATGTGCTTGTTCTTACCAATGGATCTGTCATTAGGGATTCGGCCTTAGCTTTAATTGTAGTGTCAATGCTTTCTCTTCCGTCGGACAAAGCCACGTTCCGTGCTGAACCGAACGTTGTCTTTAATCCTTTTTTGCCATTTTGTTGTTGACTAATGAAACTGCTATATCATGCTTGTTAGGTGGCGAGCAGGATAGCGGAAATTGGCCATCATCACTACGATGTTTTGGAGAGACTTGGCATGATAGAAGGCCAACTTGAGGACAAAACAAACAAGGCTACAGCCGCAATGGCTGAACTAACGGCGGTGACAGCAAAGGCGGAGGTTAAATCTAAGAGGGCAGAAGATGAGCAGGCGAAGGTTGTTGCCGAAGAGAAGAAAGCAAGGTATGCTGATCTGCTTTGGTGGGCCGCCAAGGAGAGGGCTACCTTGATATATAGCGAGTTGAAATTGGCCAAAGTAGAGAATGCCAAATTAATGGCCGAATTGGAGGAGTCAAAGGGATCCCAGGAGTGCGAAGAGGCAGATGCAGCCAAGGCATTTAATGCCGGCGAGCTTAAAGCCAACGAGTTATATGTAGACAAAGCATTGAAGTTTGAAAACTGAGGCTTCAAGCATGGCTGGCTCAAGGCTTTAACGGCTGCCAAAGTGACTCTTGACCTGTCGATTCCATATGAGTAGTTGGAAGTTGAACCTCTGGAGTCAGACCTAGAGGACTTTGAAGATGTTTGAAGATAGTCTGCTTGTAGTTTGTTTATTTATCTAGTTGTTTTAGTATTAGTAAAGTTTTTGTATTAGGGCAGTTTTCATTGATAATGTGATACCTGTTTGTATATAGTTTATGAATGAAAAATGTCTGTTTTGAGAAATTACTTATGTATGTCAATGAAACCTGTTTTGAGAAATAACTTATGTATGTCAATAAAAGTTGCAATGAAAGTTGTGTATGTTGTCTAAAGCACCAAACTAAGCACAAAGCAAGAAACAAGCTTCAGAAAATGGTCAAGTAGGGCAGTGGAGTAATTCGGCCAAAGATGGATAAGCCGAATAGATTCACAAATCTACCCTTGCCCCATTTGAGCATGAGTTCACTGCCGAATACACCGAATAACCTCAATGGTCAAGTGGAACAATGAAGTAAATCAGCCAAAGATAGATAAGCCGAATAGATTCACATATCTATCCTTGCCCCATTTGAGCATGAGTTCACTGCCGAATACACCAAATAACCTCAATGGTCAAGTGGGGGGCAATGAAGTAGATCGACCAAAGATGAATAAGCCGAATAGATTCACATATCTACCCTTGCCCCATTTGAGCATGAGTTGCTGCCAAATATACCAAATAACCTCAATGGTCAAGTGGGGCAGTGGAGTAAATCAGCCAAAGATGGATAAGCTGAATAGATTCACATATATGCCCTTGCCTTATTCAAGCATGAGATCACCGCCAAATACAGGTGGTAATGGCGTCGGCGGCGAGCGCATCGTTAGTGGTGCACTTCGTAATTAATGAAGGGGGCGTCATTAAACAACCCTTGCATAGCCCATGAAAGGGGTTATCCAACCATAGTGGGCAGTGAACAAAGTGGAAGAGGTGAAAGTATTTGCGCCGTAATCAGTGTGAGCGTATGTCTAGTAGATTATTTTTCAACAGTAGAGGTGTAGACGCACCCCGAGGGCCTCATGCTACAATTCGGACTCAAATTGTCACGGTTCTTAATCTGATCTCACAATGTGCAATGTGAGATTGATAATCACCAAAGAGTCCAAATCCGGCAAATCGTTTTGGAAAACTGATTTTTGTAAATAAGTGCCAAACATGAACTGCTTTGCCAGATACAGAGTCGTCACCTAAATATTTTATTTTGGGAAAATTTAGGAAACCCAGACTCGTGCCTAAGGCCACGTGTCCATCATCACCAAAGTTGCGTCGGCTCGGGAACTTGGGTACGATTGGGGAAGGTTAGCTATGAGCACCCCCACTCGCCCGATCAAAGATCGGCCATTACTAAACATGATATCTCGTTTTTGAAAACACATGCGTTCTTATTCCGGTTAATTAGCTAGAATTACTATGTGATGCGCACAGCAAAAACAAGTATAGACTAGATCGCCTAATTTGGAACAAAGCATTGCATATCCATTTGTTTGGAGATGGTTTGAAGTTTGCTACTCGCAAGCAGGCTAAAAAACACGGATTTCAATGAATTGTCCCAATTCAACTAATCCAACCTTCACCCACAGGCATTCAGGCAGTTATAGCAAATAAGCAATTAGCCTCATGGCAAGCATGCTTTCATGTCAACATTAACACACATGTAGTATGCTAAAGCATAAACACTCATAGTGTACTCCGAACCAAAATAAAGAACTAGTTAGAAATCAATGCATGATCCTAGTTCATGTTGAGATGGCTAATGCAGCACATGCAAAATGCAACTAGAAATAGGCTCGGCTATTCTAATATGACATATGAGATGCAATTTAGATAATCATGTATTCAACTTGGAATTGAAATACGATGTAGTTAGTATGATGCGCCGAGCCCGGTGCATGCAATACGAATGAATGATGCAAACATGCATAGCATAAGGATGCTAATTGAAAATGACCTAGAACTAACCATCGTAAGCGGTTAAGTAAAAGGGAGAAAGAAATGGGGGTTGGAAGACATGCACACATGCACGCACACTTATTACAAAATTTGCCCTCTCGACGGAGGATCCGAATAAATAATACATGCTAACTAATTAACTAACTAACAAGCTAATTAATTATTACACAACCGAATTGAATAACTAGCTACAACTAATTATTACAAAAATTAATTAATTAACAAATTAACTAATTATTACAAATTGATGCTAACTAACAATTAAGCATGAAAAACAAGCTGCTCCAGCTCTGTTCGAAGAAGGAGAGGATGCATGCTCGGATGCCGCCCCGAAAAGCTCTCCGGTTGCTCTTTAGGGGCTCTGTCTGCAGGGTGTCCTCAAGGAATTCCTGCTGGACCTTACCAAAAACATGCTGGGGAGTGCATCAGTGGCCTGCCGGCCATGGGGAGCCACTGCCGACCAAAAATGAAGGGGTGCCGGCCAACAACAAGGCACTACCGGCCATCTGCAAGGCACTACCGGCCACTAATGTGCTGGGACACCAAGCTGCAGTAGAGTACAAAACAGAGAAAATGGAGGGTCTCCCAAGGATATGTACGCACTATGCCACCCCATATTATCTCAAAACATCAAGGGAAAGGCATAGTCGGATCTACGACCATCAATCACGCATCCCGATGCATGATGGCCAAAGATCCAACTTGTGCAAATCAATATGAAAAGAATGCACAAATAAACACATAAAGCCTAAAACTCTATCATGAATCATCAAGAGCGTCGGCGACCGAGAATTGAGACACGTTTCATCACTTGAAGTATGAAACGCCCCTCGTTCCTCATGCTCGAATTAACACTTTAATCCAAATGACAATGCAAAACAAGCATGGCAAACATGCAATCTGACTTAAGCATGCAAACATGCAATGCAATAACCCGAGCATGCAACAAGCATATAAGCATGATGTGAGGTAACAACCTTGAATAACATGATAAAATGCAACATGAACATACAAACACGCATGGCATGTGACGGCGGACAAGTATGCAAAACATACGAAATGGGACAAGCATGTGACAACATGGTAAGATGGGCTTACACTAAACATGGATAGGCCTCATCCATGCCTAAAATCAGTGGCCATAAGACCAAAACAAAGGCACCAAAAGATGAGGCATGCAAGCATACAAGCTCAGCCATAAACTAGGCAACAATGCACAACACTCAAAGACACTTAAAGAGTGAATGAAGTGGGAACATGGCAATGCTAAAAGCTCTGAAATGTCATGTTAGATGATGCCAAATCATATACATAACACAAATGAAGCATACAATGGTGCTCAAAGCTTGAAGCAAGGAGGAGCACTTGTACTACAACTTTGCAAATCATGAAGCATGTGATCAAGGCAACCAAAAACAGGCCTAAAACATGTCAAAATGAGTCTAAAACATGTAAGGAAGGAAGCCAAAATAAGCTAACATGAAGGGCATAAGACATGGTGAATGCAAGGCAAATAAGGTGGTTTACACTACACCTACCAAGACCAAGCATGGGATGACTTAACCAATGAAAAACAGAGTTATATCATGGCATAATAACCCCAAAACCCCACTGAGATGGCATCCCAAAGACCTAAGCATAGAGGCATGCACAATGATCCATTGATGAGGCATAAAACACAAACTCTCCAAGACATTGAATAAGTGACAAATGCAAGTGTATGGCCACATTTCATGGACTGAAATAACACTTAGAATAATGGCAAAGCATGCAAACATCACATGTATGGCATGGTAGGGGCCTCAAAACCCAAGACTAGCCTAAGCATTTACACTATAGCTATACAAAGCATGAGTGATATGGCCATGGCAGCCCAAAACAGTCCAAGAACAGCCCAAAATAAGAATAAAATCATGCTAGAGCAAAGCCAAAATATGCTAGGATGATGAGTCAAAATATCATGCACATAAAGCTAGTGAGCAAGATTTGTTCTACAAGTATATGGAGCATGCAAGGATGACCAAATCAGCTATGGAAAGAGTCAAGACATGGAAAAACATCACCAAAAACATGCTGAAATGGACTCAATATAAGCTAGGATAACATGCTAAAGCAAGAAGCATATAAAGCTAGTTTATGGGATTTACACTACAAGTGTATTACACATGCATGGAGTGACAAAACCAACCCAAAATAAATTTAAGGCATAGTAAAACATCACCAAAAACATGCTGAAATGGACTCAACATAAGATAGGATAACATGCTAAAGCAAGAAGCATATAAAGCTAGTTTATGGGATTTACACTACAAGTGTATTATACATGCATGGAGTGACAAAACCAACCCAAAATAGATCTAAGGCATGGTAAAACATCACCAAAAACCTACTGAAATGGACTCAACACAAGCTAGGCAAACATGCTACTTTGATGAGCTACAAATGGGATTACACTACACATACAAGATGCATGCAAAAGGTGACCAAACCAGCCATGGATAGAGCCAAGGCAGGTCCTAAAAGTCACAAAAAAGGGCCTAAACCAAGCCTCAAAAGTACAGAGAGGCATGCTCCTTTGGAAGGCCAAAAATGCAAGCAAACAAAAACCAAAAGAGAGGGGGCCACCCCCTCTGATTTGTGGCCTCAAAACCACATGCCTACCACTGAAAATCCACTAGATTTCAGTGGTTAGAAGTCCAAACCAAGGCTAGCTCGGAGGCCTTAAGGCATGGCTCAAAACAAGGCCAAACAAGGCCAACAAGAGGGTTGAAGACCCTCAATAGCCAAAAGACCTTAAACAACCACCAAAAGAACTTAAAAACAAGACTTTTTTCAGTTGAAAGAAAGGCCTAAAACCATATGCAAGGATGGCCAAAATTAGGTACAAGAAAGTGCTAAAAAGGGGAAAAAAACTCACCCTTGAAGATCAACTTCGAAACCAGCAACTTCAAGGGGTAAAACCTCACTTTCAAAGCTCAAGAAGTCCTCCTAAGAACCTCAATCCAAAGAGGGTGGTGTATCTCTAAGTGTTGTAGTGTAAAAGTGCAAGGAAAATGAACTTCAAGGCACAAATCAACAACAATATAGAGAGAGAAAGAGATATTTCTTCTCAAAATGCTGAACCACTGCTAAGGAGATAGGCTCTCTCCTTATATAGAAGAAAAGCAATTCAAAGCTTCTTCAAGAATCTTGGCAAGAGCTTCATCTCTCCATACACGTGTATGGAGGGCAGATAAAAGGATTCCAGCTGGCTCAAAAGATCTGGAGTGAAACCTGCTGAGATAAGGGTGCTGCCGGCCATCAGGGATGGCCGACAGTGGCTCATTGATGGCCAGCAGGCTCAATCAATGGCCAGTAGCAACAAAGTGAGGGCCGGCAGGTCCAAAAGGGGGCCAACAGTGTACCAAGAAACACATTTTGAAAGGACCAAGTCATGGTCCAAGAATGGGACACAAAGGATACAGGGTTTGGAAAGCTCGAACCTGTGATGTTCCGCCACAAAATTCGAATGCCCGCCGAGCAATCGAACTTGTGTCTGGATGTACCTGCAAGCACAACCGAGTCTTGAGGACGGTCAAAAATGGGGTATCTACAAGAGGCGAAGGAAAAAGTTTTGCAGAACTGTATAAGGAAATGAATCGTGGAGCAGGTGGCGCAACTTCCCAAGTGGGCATAATAGCGTCGAAGGAATGGAAAAGACGACATTCACCCCGTCAACAAAGCAGGTCCCCAAGGAGGAATGAGATGGAGAGATCACCTAGAGGTGGGACGCAGCAAAAAGGTAGCACCAGGGCTGTAACCGTACAAGAATCCATGCGACATAAGCCAAGTAGACTGTTGCACCCTCTAAGCTTTGCTATCTTTGTTGGCAACAGGCCCATGACCGAAGCAAACTCAATTATTAATGATCGGAATGTGGCGGTGGACTTTACTCGGTAAATATTTCCACCCGAAGTACAGCAATCGATGATCAAGCGGGGCAACTACGAAGTTTTCAGAGATGGTGTGCACAGGTCAATCAAAGGACTCTACTGTGCATATGAGATCGGCATGCGGCTTTGGGCCACTCAGAAAGAAATCGTTCAAAAGGATGGGCGGATTTGAGATTTGGAACGCCGTATAGAGAAGGCAGAGAGTGAACTATGCAGAGCCAGGGCCGCCGAGAAGCAGCCCTGGAAATAGTGCATTAATTTCCTAGCAGCCACCACAAACGCCAGAATCAACTTTTCCAATGGTAGGTACCTAGTCTCGGCGTCGACCATTGCCTTGCTGACATAGAAGATAGGCCTTTGCTCGTCTGACTCTTCTTCTAGAAACACAGCACTGACCGTGCGATCCGATGCCGCAAGATACATGATGAATAGGTCGTTCGGCAGTGAAGTTGTTAAAAGCAATATTGAAGGGAGATAAGCTTTCAGTCCATCTAAGGCAGACTGGCACTTGGGGGTCCAATGAAATGCCTTTCCCTACCGAAGGGTGTGAAAAAACGGTCGACAACTATCCGAAGAACAGCTGATGAATCTATTGAGAGCTGCAGCCATCCCCATTAACTTCTGCACATCTTTGGGCGATTGAGGTGAGCCGAGTTCTAGGATTGTCGTAATTTGCTTTGGGCTGGCTTCTATTCCACGACGGTTCACAATATAGCCGAGGAATGTGCCAGATCCGATGCCAAATACGCATTTTGAGGCGTTAAGTTTCATCTTGTACTTTCAGAGAATGTCGAACGTTGTGGACAAGTCAGCTAGGTGGGCATGCTTCTCTTTGGATTTTACCCCCATGTCGTCGATATACACTTCCATGGTATGGTCAAGTCACTCTTTAAACATTGTAGTGACCAGCCTCTGGTAAGTTGCCCCGATATTCTTTAGGCCGAAGGGCATGAGTTTATAACAATAAATGCCCCTTGGGGTGAGGAATGTCGTTTTGTCTTGGTCATCAAAGTGCATGGCGATTTGATGATAGCCCCTGTACGCATCCAAGAAGCTCATAGTTGATGGTGCGCAGTTGTGTCAAATAATTGATCGATTCTAGGGAGAGGGAAACAATCTTTGGGACAGGCCTTATTCAAGTCCGTGAAGTCCATGCAGATACACCAAGACCCATTTTTCTTCTTAACCAAAATAGTATTGGACAGCCAGGTGGGGTAATGTGACGACCCAGAATTTTTCCCTCCGCTCGAGCGGAGGAGTTTGCGCTCGAGCGGACTTTTGGGGTTCTCAGTAACTTTGCAGATAGCCTGAGATTCTGGGAGTTGTGAATCTCCGCTCGAGCGGAGAAGCTAACGCCGAGCGATCGCCTTATTGGTGGAAGTGACGCTCGAGCGTGAAAAGCAAGATTTCCCTTGACATTGTAGTAGTGTATTTGGAATCTTCTTATTTTATTTTGGAGTATTGATTGAGGTGGTAATATGATGGTGAAGTAAGATAGGACCAAAAACTTTAATTCGAATAATTTGTTTATGTTCAGCAGTCACTCTTTTGCCCTTTTCTTTTTCCACACTTTGAATTTGGATGTGAGGTTAGAACCATTGGAAAGCTTATTTCCGGGGCTTCAATTTGGACACAAGAACGACCTAAAACGGAGTCCGGGTGGAAGAGTTATGCCTGTTCAAAGTTTCAAAATCTGTGCTGAGGACAGGTCCGCTCGAGCGGGAATTACGGGACAGCAGCGTTAAAAATGAGATTTTGGACCATTTCTTGACATTTTCTTTCCCCTCTCTTCTTTCCTCTTCTCCCCTTCGAAACCCTAGCCTCAAAACCTTGATTTCCTCTATTTTGAACAACAATCCACCATGGTTTTTGCATCAAGAATGGAGAATACGGAAAGATCAATGTTTGTAACCGATTGGAACTTGGATTTGCGAAAGGTTCTCCTCAAGCTTGCTCCTTTGTTGATTCTTGAGGTAAGGGGTCTAATACTCTTCCATACTTACATCAAGGGATAGATTTGTGGTATTTCCATTGTATTAATGGACAACCTTGCATTTTTTAGCATATAGAGTAAATTATAAGATTTGGGAATTTCGGGTTTGAAGTATTGAGGGGTCAATTGATGGGTTAAGGTGATGGAGTATGATCTTTAGATGTATAATCAAGAAGGAAATTGGGATGTAAGGTCATGGTATGAGAAGTATGAATTTTTATGGAAAGCTTTATGTTCTTGAAAACCCTAGGTTAATTTGTGATGATAAAGAATGATTTTGCTCAAATTGGAAATAGAATCATGGAATTAGTGAGTTGAATTATATGAATACAAGTTTAATTGGATTTGAGAGGCGTTTTGAAATAATGTTAAAAATTCGCGAATGGACTTTGTTATGAATATTGTGAACCATGTGAAAATGAGAAAGGAAATTAAGGGAAATGATCTAAAGAATTAATGTGTGACTTCATGTGTGTGTAGGACACGCTTCGGGAGGAATGAACGCTCCACCAACGTACGGTGAGTAATAGTACTCCAATGAGCATTAATTCCCGTTAATAGTGATTCTTATTAACATTTTGTTCTCCGTGGTCAATTAAGTTAACATGTATGTGAAATGAGAATTAGTGTGAACGTATGTAAACATTGAAGGATTTGGCACACGCGGACATGATATAGATATCTACCTAGAGTGGATCATCAAAACGAATAAGTGGATAAGACTACGGGTGGTTTTGTACGCTAATAACCATTGTGAAATTATGTTAAATATCAAATGAACCTCCGAATGACTTAATCCGGAGAAAGAAGCGAATGTCAATAATACGATTATGTGAATCACGTTATGATATAAATGGTTCCACTCTTATTAATGTAATGGAATACTTACCTTCAGTTTATTGTTAATAGTGTTATTCTGTTATTGTGAGATAATCTTGTCACCTTATAAGAAACTATGGGAAATCTGAGAGCATTACTGAGTACTACATTCTGTTTATGGTTGATAATGGCTACTAACATACTGTTATGTGTAAGTCAGATGTATGGATTTATGACAAACAAGTGGAATGTAAGTACATTACGAGACTATGGTAACTACGTATTTCTGGGCTCATTTAATATGTAATAACATTCTGTTATTTATGAATCAGTGACATTAATTTATGACAAACAAATGGAATGTGACTGTGTTATGAAGTCTAATCTGTTAATGGTTGTTATTAGCACTCTGTTGAACGTAATATAACCCATGTGAATATTTAGAAGGAATTATGTGCTTCTGTATGACTATAAGACCAGTCTGTTCTGATGACATCTGTTTCATTATGATGTTCGTTTCGTTTATATTATGACATGATAAACTTATTATTTTCTGGTATGGAACAAAGTGCTGTACGGAACGAAGTGCTACACCTTGGTGGGAGCCACCTCTGGAATCCGTACGAGCCACCTCTTGAGTCCATACATAGATATTTCAGGGCCGCTAGGCCGTTCTGTATTTCAGGGCCGCTAGGCCGTTCTGATATTTCTGGGCCGTTAGGCCGTTCTGATATTTTCTGGTATGGAACAAAGTGCTGTACGGAACGAAGTGCTACACCTCGGTGGGAGCCACCTCTGGAATCCGTACGAGCCACCTCTTGAATCCATACATTTGTTGTTTCTGTTACCACGCTTATGCGTTCTGTTATTTATGGGCTGATAAGCCGTTCTGTTATTTCTGGCCGATGGTAATTTGATATTTGTGGACCTCTGGTAGCTTTGGAAATAATTGTCTATATGGCAGCTTTGGAAATAATTACGGAACGTAGATACCCATGTATTCTTTATTGACAAATGCACGGATATGTATTATAATTTATGTTGAGCATTGAATTGTTATGTGCTATTATTCACTGAGTGTAACTCACTTTATTTTGTGTTTGTTTACGTAGGCACTCAACTTGAGGTTAACCTTAACCTGTGACTTCCGTCACCCAGTGTCAATCCCTGAGTATCTAAGCTCTTAGGTGTTGACGTTCAAGTTATGGAGTTTTGCTAAGTTTTAATTTGTACCCTAAATGTTTGTTTAGATTAAGGTGTATGTAATTCGTTTACCTTCCCATGTTTTCATTATATGCCCGACCTTGAGGGCTGGGTCTGTATATATATATGTATGTACTTAGCTATCTGCAGATGCATGACACTATCTATTTATCTGCATTATGTTCTGTTGGTGATCCTGGCATAGTAATGGTAGCTCAATGGATGTTAATCTATGTATTTTATATTATTGAATGCTTCCGTTCAGGCCCCGTATGATATGTATAACAGGATTAGAGTCTGTTTTCGAGAGGGTCATGCCCAAACTTTTAGGGGCGGGTTTGGGGTGTGACAGGTAATTCACTTCGCGAATTGCTCCGGCTTCCAGAAGTTTATCGACTTCGGCGACAATAGCCAAAGTATGTTCGGTTGCAGATTGGCGACTCTTCTGAATGATAGGTTTGGCCTTTGGGTCAACATTCAAATGGTGTTGTGCCACACTGGGGTCCACTCTTGGCATCTCATAGGGCATCCAGGCGAATACATCAATGTTGCCGAGTAGGAAAGAAATCAACTCTTGACGGTCATTGGCAATGAGCAAAGTGCCAATCAGGAAAGATTTATCTGGTTCATCCGCAAGTCTAATCCGCTCGAGATCTTCAGTCACCTTATCGGTGGGGAGTTTCTTAACATCCTCGAGGCTTTCTTAGCCTGGAATTTCAATGGATTTTACTTCCATCTCCCTTAGCTTTTTTGCTGATGCAATAAGGTAGCATTCCTTTACTGACTTCTAAGAGCTGTGAATCTGCTCAATGTCGTGTTGCGTTGGAAAGTGGAGTAGCTGATGGTAAGTACTTGGTATGGCCTGTATCGTGTGCAACCAGGTCCTACCCATGATTAACTTGTAGGGGGATGGAAGCTTTAGGACCAGAAACTCCACATCGAGTGTCCTAGTGCCTACGCTCACCGTAACCCTAACCTTACCTAGAAGGGCATTGAAGCCGAACAAAGAGAATTCTGCCAGCAGGAGGTCTGACTCTTTGAAGTCGAGCTTATGAAACATCTTGTAATACATGATCTCTGATGTGCTCCCCTGATCAATCAAAATGCATTCAACAACATACTTGTTCATGCATAGCTCGATAACGAGAGGGTCGTCGTGGAGAAGGGTCAATCCCTCGAGATCTGTGTCGTCGAAACTAATCTTGCCAGTCCAATGAGGCCGTTTGGCTGGCATGGACGGCTTGGATGGACATGGTTGATACCCTTAAGATTGAATCGCATGGATGCTATTTGCTAGCGGCAGACTATATATCATATGAATTACACCCAGTAGAGTTGAGTCCAAGTGCAGAGCCACCGCATTGGATGTGTTATCTTTATGGTGGAGGTATTAAACCAGTCGGCCATCCTGTACTAGCTCCTCAAGATGGTCCTTCAAGGCGTAGCACCTGTCAGTTTCATGCCCATGGTCCCTATGGTATTCACATCGTCGATCCCTTCGTCTTGTGTCGAGAGGTCCAATCATCTTGGCCGACCACTTAAAGAAGGGTAGATGCTAGACTTTGGGGAGTATCTTGCTAATCGGCTCGGTCAATTCGGTATATTTCTTGTCAGACTGCCTGGGGGGTCTACTTTCCACTTGGTATTGCTCGCTCGATCGGCATGAATGCTAATCTCTCAATCGGTGTTGGTCTCAACGACTTTCTTGTTTTGGCCTACTTCATGGCTTGGGGCTCCTTTCTGGCAGGGCTACACTTATCGGCTCTACCGGGGCAAGTGCCACCATTTCCATGACCTTCTGACCTGCCTTGACGCGAAGGGCGTCATCTTCCACCTTGCAATACTCTTCAACCTTCTTCATTAGGGCCCACATGATTTTTGGAGGTCGCCTTGTCAACGAGCTCTGGAGCAAACTATCAGGATGCAAGCCCATCTTGAAGGTAGTGATTGCCATGGAGTCATTGCAAGCATTGTCAACTAGGTTAAAACATTCCCAGTAGTGCACTGAATACTCGCGGAGGGTCTCTTCTGGCTTGATTTGCATCACCCAAAGCGAGTCAGCTTGCTTAGGCTGAACCTCATTGGTGATAAATCTTGCGAAAAAGACTTTTGAGTGATAAAACTCTTCACCGAAATTTGGTTTGAGTTTATTATACCACCGGACTGCCAACGGACCCAAACTGCTTGGAAACATGCGACACATAAGCACCTTGTCATCAACGTGCAATGTCATTGCCTGCTTATAATGGCAAATGTGATCCGTAGGATCCAATTTACCATCATACAGTGTAAACCCGTCGGTACCTTAAAATTTTTAGACAAGACAACCCTTGCAATCTGTCGTGCGAAAGAATTATGTCTGTCTTACCCATCTAAACCACCACCTTTTCCTTGCCTATGTTGCACATATGGACTTCCCTCAAATGAACTAGTCATGCCAACACACCCTTTTTTTCTGGGTTCTTGAGCTAACGAGTTAAAGGCAGTACTACTGTCACGACCCGAACCCGCCCCCGTGAGTTAAGGACATAACCGGCCAATAATCATGAGATTACCTGCGGCCTCAAACCAAAACAATTGTATTTTAACAGAGTTAATGGGGGCCAAATGAAAGCAAAATTTAAAACTTTGTCCATAGAGCTGTGCTTACATGGCACGTCCAAACAACCAAACATATATACATTAACAACTCACAACAAAAATACAGTAGCGCAAGTTCTGTACAAACGGGATCATCCAAAAAATAAGTCAACCCATGAAAACTATATACAGACATATGCAAAGTCCTTGCCAACATGACAAAAATAACATAGCATAGCAGAAAGGCGAAGACGAGTCTCATGCGTGAGACACTAAGGCTGACTCTCCAAAAACTCGATTGTTCCACACAAACTTCACTGGGGCTGGGTCTGGACCTCTCTTGGCTCACCTACAAACACATGAATGAGCGTGAGCGATAGCCCAATGAATAATATCAAATAAGAAGATACAAGTGATATATAGAATAACAAACTCCGAACGACCTTGGGCCCAATTCACATTTTCTTTTCTTTTTTTTACATTTATATACACAATTCAAGTCAAGTGACTGTGGTTTCAAACATACTGGTGTTTGGCCCATTTATCTTTCATTCCTGTCAAAACGGCCTCTGGCCCACTCATTTATATCAAAACGGCCTCTGACCCATCCAATCATGTCAAAACAGCCTTTAGCCCGTCCATTCATGTCAAAATGGCCTTCGGCCCACTCGTTCATGACAAAACGGCCTTCGGCCCACTCATTCATGTCAAAACAGCCTTCGGCCCATTCATTCATGTCAAAACGGCCTTCAGCCCATTCATTTATGTCAAAACGTTGTCCACCAATCAATCGACAAATTAATAAAACTTACACAGAAGTAAGCAATAGACAATAATGTATTTCAGATATCTCTGATAAGATATTACTCACAGTGATCGGTTGGTTAGTTTGCCCTGGAGCTCGACCCTACACAGTCCATGAACACAAAAGGGTCACCAACAATTCAATCGGTTCTTAAATTCACATTTTCCCCTTTAGGCTTTATTCATATCTCTTTAACTCAATTACAATGCTCAATGCATACCTAAGAGTGCTTGCAAGTGAAAGAGAATGGAAAATGAAACACAGAACGAGCATACAAAATTTCAGAAAACAGGGTCCCCGCTAGAGCGTGGACTTCCCCGCTCGAGCAGACCCAATTGGTCTGCAAAAGTGCTGGTTGCATCAAATTCACGCTCGAGCGTGAACTCGGGCGCTCGAGCAGAATGCCTGTCTACATAGCTCCCCGCTCGAGCGTGGACTTCCCCGCTCGAGCGGACCCATGCCTGCAAAAAAAAAATACTGGGAGCATGAATTCCCCGCTTGAGCGTCAGTTCCCTCGCTCGAGCGGACATCATAAATTCTAGGTTTTCCAGATTGGTTTCTGAGTTCAAATTCGACATTTCAACCACATTCCTTGCATATTATGGCTCCAATTTCACATATACTTGTACTAACATGGTACCAACACTAAAACACATCAACATGGAGCTCAATTACATGACTCAAACCCATGCATGGCTTATTTTCCAGCAAACTCATTACCAATATAACAATTTCATGCATTCACCACTTACACCCTTATAATTTGCACATGCATGTGGTATATTATTCTCATTCTCAACTTATATGATGAAGAGATGGTCAAGAACATGATCTTCAACTAAAAACTCACATAGATCATGCATTTGGTGCTCAAATATGCAAATTCAAAGCAACTACATACATGCATGCAACATTGACTTCCAATTCAATATGATCAACTCAACTTCATTTCAATTCTTGTTCTTGACCACTAATCAACTTTGAACACACGCAAGATTACACATTACACTCATGAATTCAAGAATCAATTGCTTACCTAGAGGCTCAATTTTTCCAATCAATAGCAAATTCTTGAATAATCTTCAAGATCACCAAGCTTGAGCCAAAAATTGCACAAGTCTCTTCCTTTCTCTCTCTAATAGCCGGCCTTCTCTCTTTCTAGAGAGTTGATCAACCCAAATGAAGATAAAAGAAGGAAGTTGAGTGTATAGTGCCCTTTTACATAAATTCCCACTAGCCACATTTAATAATAAGAAATAATTGGGCACTAATTTTCCAATTTAATCAACTTAATCTGGTCCGAATCAATTTTTCAATTAAACTTCACCATAAGCTCTAAAAATTATGCCAATCACAACGGCGCGGCCAATTTCGGTTTCTGTGGCCGATAAGGCCTTTAATTTAATTTCCAAAGCAGGCAATTAAACAGATATTCCTACGGTGAACAGATAGAAATTCAAAACCACATATTTTCACATAATGGCACACAAAATCATATTAAACACATAATCATACTCATATTTGAGGACTAATTAACATATTATGGAACAGGGATATCACAGCTACTATCATGTTTCCAACGCCGACATCATGGATTATCCTTCCTCTGTTCTAGCAATCGATCTCGTTCATGATACGATGTGGTCTGTTGAGATTTGGCTAACTCTAGAGCCAGCTCTTTACGTAGACGTTCATTATTTGCCGCCATCTCTTCCAGTCATTGTTCATTTTGTTTTGCTTGGTCCATTATCGTCTGGATGGTTTCTTGCACTAGAGTCGAAGGTGAAGACTGAGTGAGTGGATCGACTGGATCGAAATTCAAAGCTTTTCGTGCGGTGATATTCTCCGGACCAACCAGGGTTCTTAGTGTAACATCGTCAGCAACGAATGGGGGATCATGAACGTGCTAGAGTATTTCCCACAGACGGTGCCAATTGTAATGAAATGGATTTAGAAATACTCTCTCGTTCAAGCAGCCTCCTCTATCTCTTCTATCTCACCCCTTTTATACTGCCCACCATGGGTCCTCTCAGGGCCCACTACCCCCTCCTGGGCTTTGACTTCGTTCCTGGGCCTTTTACATAGCCCACGAGTTATACAGCTCTCATAGCCCTTCAACTTGATTGTACTCAACCACGGCCCTCCACTAGACCTGGCATGGGCCAACGTATATATGGCCAGCTGATGGGCCTGATATGGTTCGTGCAATGGCCGACTTGTATGCAGCCAGCTTATTGGCCTGGCATGGGCTGACTTGTATACAACCCGTTCAAAAAGCTCAGGACCGTATTTATTCGGCCACCACACAAACCAATCCTAGTTTTTTCTTGATTTTAGTTGTTAAGGATGTGTACTACAAGATTTTGGGTAGAAATCCTACCTTAGATTCATTAAGGATTAAGTTTTGGCAAGATCTATAAGCTTTTCTTCTTTTTCCTCTTCTTTCTCTCTTTCTCTCTTTTCTTCTCCTTATCTCTAGTTGTTTCTCTAATTCTCCAGCAAAGTTTCCCTTTTGTTTGTTTGATTGCTTAAGGTTTTATTGAGTAAGGTGGGGCAAAAGTTGTAAGGTTCATTAATTGGTTAATTTCCTTACTTTGGCTTAGTTAACTAGATTTATGTCTAAGAAATCCAATCTTATCATAAGTATACTTAACTTAATTAATCACTAATCATGCTTAATTATCACTAATCTTAATTAGCAAAATAACAAATAGCATGAAATGGATAAGCACATTAGACTAAGGTCTTTAAGTTCCTCAATTAACACAAATGTACATCCTATGATTTTCAAATCAGGTCCTAAGTCACCCCCCTAACTTGAAACATATAACAAGAAATTTTTTAAACTTAAGTTTTCTAACTAACTCCTCATTCTCTTATAATTCCTATCAAGTGCCAGTTCAAACAAGTAATATTTAACATAGCTTAAAATACATGAATGTGATGATATGCATTATGCATGAGATGTTGGTTGTCACATTCTTCCACCCTTAAGAAGTTTGGTCCTCCAAACTTGTCTTACCTTAGCTTGGAAACAAACTAGGATATCTCATCCTCATCTCGTCTTCTTTTTCCCAAGTAGCATCTCTCTCATAGTGTTCTTGCCATTCCACTTTTACCATTGGTATTGCTTTGTTTCTGAGTTGTTTTACTTGACGGTCAATAATTTGGATAGGTCGCTCCTCATACTCCAAATCTTCATCAATAACTAGTCATTGATAATCAATCACGTGGGAAAGATCCCCAAGCATAACCTTGTAGCATAGAAATTTGAAACATGTTGTGCACTTGTGTCTATCTCTAGTGGTAGTGCAATCCGATAAGCCACTGGGCTGATTTTCTCCAAAATCTCAAACTGTCCAACACAATGTGAAGCCAAATTTCCTTTCTTTCCAAACCGTGTCTAGCTCTTCATTAGAGTGACTTTCAAAAATACATGATAACCAACTTCAAATTCTACATTCCTCTTCCTTGCATCTGTGTAGCTTTTTTGACAACTTTGAACAGTTCTGATTCATTGTTGGATAACCTTGATCTTTTCAGTAACTCGAACGATTTCAGGCCCTAACATTGCTTGATCTCCTACCTATGTGCAGCAAATGAATGATCTATATTTTCTTCCATATAATGCTTCATAAGGTGCCATGCCAATACTTGCTTGGAAACTGTTGTTGTAGGCAAATTTCACCCAACATCAAATGAGATTCCCAACTTCCTTTGAAATCCAAAACACACAAATGAAGCATATCCTCTAGAGTCTATATGGTCCTTTCTGACTGTTCATCTATTTGTGGCTAGAAAATGGTACTAAACCTCAATTCTGTTACCATTGTTTTTTGCAAGCTCTGCTAAAATCTAGATCTAAACTTGGAATCTCTATCTGATACAAAAGAAATAAGCACACCATGAAGTCTAACAATCTCATTTATATACAATGTAGCAAGTTTGTCTGCATTGTAAAAAGATTTCAGAGGTAAGAAATGAGTGGACTTGGTCAATATATCAACAATGACCCAAATAGAATTCATACCTCTTTGTGTGCAAGGAAACCAACTACGAAATCCATCATAATGTGTTCCCGCTTTCATTCCAAAATAGAAAGAGGTTGAAGAAGATCAGTTGGCCTTTGATGTTCAGCTTTGACTTGTTGGCATTAAAGGCAACATGAAACAAATTCTGCTATGTCCTTCTTCATGTTTGGCCACCAATAGACTTGCTTAAAATCTTGATACATCTTAGTATTCCCAGGGTGGACCACAAACTTGGAACGGTGTGCTTCCTCCATGACCTTCTTTTTCAACTCTACTACATCTAGAACACACATTCTGCCTTCAAATTATAACACTTGATCTTTGATGGTAAATTCTGGCCTCGGCTTTAAATCAATTTCTTCAAAAACTTTCTTTAAATAAGCATCCTCCATCTGCTTCTGTTTGATTTCTTCAATAATCATTGTATGTGCTAAAATTGCAACCAAAATTCCTCTTGTGTTAGGTAGAACTAACTCGACCTCCATCTTTTGCAGTTCTTGTAAGATGTCTTCTTGCTTGGTAAGTAAACACGCCAAATTCTCCATGGATTTTTGGCTAAGAACGCATGCCACAATGTTTGCTTTGCAAGGTGATATTGGATTTGCAAACAAGTTTGGAGGAAGGTATAACTCTCTCTCTCTCTCTCTCTCTCTCTCTCTCTCTGTAAATACCTTTCATTTTCTTAGGCACTATGCATGTTGCTCGAACTTCCCTAACTGCCCCGTATATGCTATTGGCTACTTTCAAAGGTATTCTTATTCATTCCTTGTACCTCATTTTATTCTATTATATATACGTACTCTAGGAACTCTTTTCTCTTTAGGTCATGCTACAATGTAGAACACATGGTCCACCTGCAATAATCACAATCTGCTTTCTTTCACACCTAAGTCTCATCAAGCCTTACATCAAGGTATACTTCATTCATCTACATATCTATATTCCTTTTACATTCCATCTTTTTGTTGAGTGTCTCCCTCTATTTTTTCATAGAAATTGCTTCTGATACATTGGAAGATACCCAAACGCTTGTAGACTTGATTAAAGCAACAAAGGTTAATAAATTATTTGACTAACTTGAAGCACCTCTTTATCTATCTAGTCTTCTTTCAAGGACTTCATCTAATGAAGCAACCACTCGTATTTAGAACGGCCTTGCTATTTGTCTCTAATCAATGACGGATGTTAATGGCATGATTGTTGTAACAAATAGCGTTTTATGGTTTTAAAGAGTTTGGGTGTAGACTTGACCTCCTTTTACGAGAAGGTGAAGATGTTTATGGGGTGCTTAGCTTTGAAAACTCAACTTGTAGATTCTTCAAGCTCCTCTATCGTAGAACTTGAGGCCCAATACCATGAGAAAAAGCTCTATTTTGACAAAGTTTCTGGTGATCATGAAGAGTTGTCTGCTTCAATTACCAAGTCAGATGAGCGCATTATGGGCCTTAATCAAATGATTATTTAAACCAAAGAATTACTCAAGCAACTTGAAGAGGAATTATCATCCGCCCATGTGGAGCATGCATTCTTTACACGCGATTTTGCATAAGTTTCCGAGGGTATATCCAAATCAAAAGAAGATGTTCAAACTGTTTTGAATGCTTTGAGCCAGCACAAGAAGAAGAATGTACAATACAATGTTGTGGAACGTTCTTTTGATAGGGCCAAGGCTTCTCTTAATGAATGAATCTATTTTTATTTTGTTATTTGTTCATTCATTTATTATTTCCAAGGAACCTTTTTTCTTTTTTTTTTTTTGGACAATATTATTTATGAAATTTAGCACAATAATAGATTTATTTATTATATGAAATTTCATAACACAATACATTGACTTGTCTTATTTTAGCCCTTCACTGTTTATAATCTTGCAGGCCAGGTGTATAAACTCTTACGGTCCAAGAGTACCCAATGTTTTACCTCCTTAGACTTTGGTGGGGTATTTTAGCAGTTTAACCACATACAATACCGTTGGTGGATCTTTAACTTATGTTTGGGTCATACACAGTTTATGCTCTTGCGGGTTAGGAGTATCCAATGTTTTACTACCTTAGACTTTAGCAGAGTATTTTAACAGTTTAACCACATACAATACCTTTCATAGGTCTTCAACTTATGTTTGGGTCATACACAGTTTATACTCTTGGAGACTAATGGGGTATTTTAGCAGTTTAACCACATACAATATTGTTGGTGGGCTTTCGACTTCTTTTTTGGCCGTACATAGTTTATACTCTTGTGAGCCAGGAGTATCTAATGTTTTACCACCTTAGACTGTGGTGGGGTATTTTAGCAGTTTAATCACGTACAATATCATTGGTTGTTTTCAAATTGTGTTTCGGTCTTTTATTTTTTATATTTTTATTTTTAATGCCTTAACTTTTGCCTTGGCCATCCTTTCGAGTTTTCAATCTAGCATGCTTGTTTTTATTTTTTGCCTAGGCCGCCCTACTAGGTTTTCAACCTAGCGAGTTTTTTTTTTTAAATAATTATTTTAATGTTTTAACTTTTGCCCAAGCCACCCTTTCGAGTTTCCAACCTAGCTTGCTCTTATTTTTTCCTAGGCCACCCTTTCGGGTTTTCCACCTAGCAAATTTTTTTTTTTTTTAACGCACTAAATTTTTCCTAGGCCGACTTTACAGGTTTTCAACCTAGCGGATTGTTCTTAAGGGTGATATCTCTTGAAGAATCTTGCATTGGTGGGGGTAAATTATGCCGTCCCCATCCATCTTAATCAACAAACAAGCCTCATTAGAATAAACTTTCTTAATCACATAAGGTCCATCCTACTTGGGCTTAAGTTTTCTCTTGGTTCTTCGTGAGAACACTTTGTGAAAGTCTGCCATATTTATTTTCCCTTTTGTCTCGATGATAGGATTACTGACATACCACTCAATGGTGTCTTGAAGCATAAGCATGTCACTAAAAATCGCAATCATTGCCCTTTGATAAGTGGCCCCAGTTTCCTTTGCTAAAGGATGACCTCTTCTTTTACGATTTGCTCAGTATTCACTTTTTCTTCAACATTTCCAAGTAAATAGAATATGATGGGTCTTGACTATTTTCTTTTAAGAGCAACCACAAACTTATTGTATGTTTCCACATATGTGCATTTAGCCTTTCTCAATGCCAAGTATAAATTCACCAATTAGATCCAAAGTTGAGTTTATTGGGGCTACAGCCTTTGCCCCTGGCTTCCTTTTAGATTTTGACACATCATTTGAATTGGAGTACTCTTAAATTTTTCACATCTTTTTGTTTGCTTTGTGAAGTCCCTGTATAGAAACAAGTATCAACATAATAGGTTTTTACCCCACCAAATGTGTCATTGTCAACCACAATTATTCCCCTATTTTTTAGTAGAGGTAACAGTTATCTGATGTAAAGGTATTGATTATGCTTCCAAGGGCGTTACTCATTTTAATTGAATCCCTTGATAAACCCAATGATAAGGGCGATTATGGTTTGTCAATTCAGCACACATGTCATCGTTGCTAAATGTGTCATAGCCATGCATAAAACTGTTTTCCCTTGACTTTTTACCTCAACCTCTTTGTGGAAGTCTTCCGCCTTTGACAAGGCATATATATCATAGATCTTTGAAGATCTAAAGACATTTTTAGTGCATCATTCATACTCAACAATGCCAAAATTTCCTTGAGATGAGCTAATACATCATATTTTACTTGCTCTTCCTCCAATGACTTATGGGACTTCTTTTTATGCTACTGATGTTTGAGTGTCCTATGGATTCTGTGGTCTCCTTCGATATGAGATATAAGTCTAACATAGCTCAACTTTTTGCTTCATCACTTATTTGGACCATGTTAATTGATTTGACTAGACATCGATTGTCATCCCTAATCATTTCTTTATCTTTCTGAAGTTGCATTCTTGTTACAATTCTTAGGTATCAAGAGCCGCGGCTATATTGGGATTTATAAAGGCATTTTTCATAGCTTCCCAACTAGGCATAACATCCCTTTCAAATGAGAGTAATACCAATCAACAGTTATCCCCTCTAAAAAGGGAATATCGTAGGCATAGTGTTTGACTTTGAGTCATTTCCCCACACTGCTTTCAGAAAACACTTAATGTATTTTTCAAGATTTCCATGTCCCTGATATAGAACAAAATTTGCAAGTTCATATCTTTTAGGACATGGTGTTTATCCTTCCTATAAACGGAACAAATCACTTGGTTTGTAAATGCCAATTTCATGAGGATCAAGAATAGTTTTAATGTTCCCTCAATTATACCTCCTATGAAGCCATATCTTTGAAAAGATGTACATTCATCTGCCAAAGGTTTCAACATTCTGATTTCCATTACCATTGGACTATAAAACCTCTCATAAAATCAATTAGCCATGATGTCCCAATTAGGGATTGAATTGGATGATAGACTGAAGTATCAATCTGTTGCCTATTTATCTAAAAAAAAGGACAAATTGTCATAGAAGCAATGCTTGGCTTTTCACTATATTTCCTCATTGTGCAAGGAAACTCTGAAGTTCGTTCATTGACCTTGCATTGTGAGTTGCATCTGCCTTTGATGAGGGATCACTTTGCGACCTTTTACTTTGTCAGTGGGTTGAACTACTTTTGCTTTACACAACTAGTGACGTGTGTTGATGAGAGATCAAGTAGACAAAGTCTAATATTTTGAGTCCCGTTAAGCCAACAAATATTCTTCCTTTTTATTGTGGACTCATCATAAATGACCGAACCTTTTGTTCAAAGGTTGGCCAAATTTTAATGAGAAAAGTCATGTTTTGAATAGCCAAATTTTGTGCCTTAACCAAAACCTTTTGTTCAAAGGCTGGTATTGGCTTTGCGTGGTTAGGGGATCCCTCCACCTTAACGGAATTTTCAAACCTTTTGAGTAGCCGCAGGATTTTTTGTTGTTCTTGTAGAGTTGTAGCCTAGTCCACCTCCTTTGCTTGGATTAAGAAAATTTTGTTCGAGGAAAGAAGTGCATCTTTTCAAGATTTTGCTTCCTCCATTTTGGAAGATTTTGGAATTGCCAAAGTGTAGGTGGGCCTTTTTGTTCCATTAAACATTTTGAAATGTGGTTGGGAAGAGCCAGAAGGAAATGGAATGGTGTCCACCCATACTGGATAAGGCTTTGTAATCATCCAAAAGCTCAAATCATCCTTCTCTTTGGCTTTATTTACTTGTCTCCTTACTATATCATCGATCATGGCTATAAGGATTGGATTCATACCACCATGTAATAGGTCTAAGAAATAAGAACCAATACCCCCAGGGCTGGTACATTTTGTGTTCCTATAGATGCCTACACTACTACAAATTATGTCTTTTGTTGTCATCATGTGGGCTTGCAATTGTTGCATTTACTCTAACACAATAGTCCTTTCCTGTTCATTTCTTTCTAGCTCGTCCTATTGGGTCTGCGAGTTTTGGCCATTTTCAACATCAATCATCATCACTTCTACGTCTTTGGAGATGTCTTTCAGAACGATTTCAATGTTGGTTTAAGTAGATGAATTGGATGAGACAGAATCATCATGTTCACACAAAGGATTATTAATCCTCATAGCCTTATTTATACTTAAAGCATCTGACTGTGAACCCAACATAGGTCATGTACCTTGTTCCGGGTCCTTTTCTTGCCACTTCCAAATGACATGCAAGTGCACCCCTTCTACTCATTATTTTTGTTTTTTTTTTTTTTTGACCCGTACACTGTTGTTGACATGGATGGTCAAAACAAATTTCTAAATTACCCTCCAATTGCGGTAAGATCATTTCCCCATGGTAACTTGCCCTCAGGTTTTGAGAGGTTTAAGTTTAACTTTGCAGTGGAACCTGATTCCCTAGTTACTTCTAATGTGAAGAGAAGAGTTTCCACTTGGCTTTGACTATCATTCCTTCCAAGAGCCATATGGATAGCTCCTATGACATGTGCTGCCATCCAGCTCCCTTAAGGCTTTATTTTATTTTGCCTTTTGTCCTTTTAAACCTGGACCATTTGACTAAACATCAAGGCGAGCTCCTATAGGCATAAAAGGAACAGCTTGTGTAGTGCCTTTTGCAAATTCCTTCATGTGAATTTTTAAGACATTGTGTATTTTTTATAACAGAGAAAGTTTTGTTATGTCCCACAACCGAGTTTTGATGCTGTTAATTTTGACCTTATTAAGCCAACAATTGTTCTCTCATTTTTTGGAGTCAAAATCAATTCGTCATAAACAACTGGGTGAATTTTTAAGACAATCATTTATTTTTAGTTTTTTTAATAACAGAGAGGGTCTTGTTCTGTCCCACAACTTGGGTTTGATGTTGTTGATTTGGATCCTATTGAGCCAATGGATGTTTTTCTATTTTAGGAATTAGAATCAATTCCTCGAAAACAACTGGATGAATTTTCAGGTCGTGTTATATCCCACAATCGGTTTTGATGTTGTTGATTTGGAACCTGTTAAGCCAACGGATGTTTTTCTGTTTTAGGAGTTAAAATCGATTCCTCAAAAATAACTGGGTGAATTTTGGGGTCTTGGTATGTTCCACAATCGGTTTTGATGTTGTTGATCTGGACCACGTTCAGCCAATGAGCATTCTTTCCGTTTTAGTAGTCAAAATTTACTCCTCAAAAACAACTAGGCTCCAAACAGCCAAACTTCATTTCTTTTAGTTCCATAGCCTTAATGATGGTCCTGTTTTCAGCAAAGACTTTCATTTGGGTTGATTCCATCATTTTAAGGGAATCTTCCAGTTGGGTCACAACATTTTGTTATACTTGTCAAGGTCGCAACAAGGGTAATAGTTGCAGTTTGATCCACCACCCTTACCCTAATCAAAAAATTCTTTGTTTGGGTCGTGGTCCTCACGAGTCACCACTGGGATAACCATGAGCATTCGCTCCAGAGCCCTTGGGTGATAGGCATCGAGGAAAGAAGTGTATCTTTTTAGGATTTTGCCATATTCGTGTATGGTGATTTTGGACCTTCTCTGTGACACGAGTAATGTCACGTCCCAAACCCGCCCCTAAAAGTTTGGTCATGACCAACCTGCTATCAGATTCAAAAGTCAACAATCAATAGCATAATTATCTTATGCATTACGGGGCCTGAACAAAAGCAAATGTCAATTTAAAAAGAACATCCATTGAGCCAGTGTTTACATGCCAGGATCACAAAACATTTCATTTCATAAACCTATACATAATTAAACATATATGTGGGGAAGTGGTTCTGGAAATACTCTTCAGATCCTGGGAGACGCTCTTGATCCTCAGCTAGTTACCTGCAAAGACAAACACTCCGGTCGAGGATGCCGGGGTTAGCACTCCGACGGGCAAGTCAGTTCTTATATTCAAGAAAGCTTGTTTACTAAGTTTAGTCAAGTGATTCTTACCTACCCTTCCAAGAACGCTGCTTCTTTATTTATATATGTTCCTTCTGAGGCCTCGGGGCCTGGGCCTACTTTTCAATCATTACCCGTTCTTCTATTCGGCCTCAAAGATCCTTTCTTAGTCGACTTACGTATTGTATTCGGCTCATCCTAGTCTTCTTGAGGATGCGGTAGGTTAATGTCTGCGAGGATCTGAGGTTAATGTCAATCTACTAAAATATTCCCCTTCGATTTAGCCATTTATTGGCTCCCACAATTGCCCCGAACTCCTATTGACGGTAGTTAATCGGCGTGTTTGGTCTAGAATCAGCTTAGCATAGATCGGTGACCGTGTTCCCCAAGATGTCAGAGGATGTCAGAAGGCGCACACCTTTTTGTTTATCATTACACTTTCCCGCGCCATTCATGTGTCTCTCACATTTATTGCGATTTGAAACTTCAGTCCTTTTGGGTGCACATTTCGTCGATCATCTGATACGTTTGGACCGCCAGCACGCATCTCTTCTCTCACTCACATTTTCTGCAACTTTCGTCCGTCTGCCTTTGCCTCATCTGCTCTTCGTAAGTCTTCTTCCCTTTTCTTTGTAATCCTATTCTCTGTTTATCGTCTTTACTTTCGGCAAATCCTTGGGTCCCCGTTGGAATGGCTAAACACTTGAAAGACCTCCTTTCTGAGAGTCGCATTTCTGGATTCCGGCGACATTTTTCCATTCCCGATGATGTCCATTTGTCTCTCGTAACGGACAACACTCTAGATATGGAGAGAGAGGATCAGAATACGATCGTATTCCCCCTCCTGTCCATTGCGGAGGGCGGAGTTCGTTTCCCCTTACATCTATTGCTTAGGGCCGTTCTTCGCTATTGGAGTCGGATTCCTTCTCAACCCAATGTAAATTTCTTTCGAATCATTATGGGGGTTATAGAGTTGAATCGACGCCTTAGGATCAATCTCGGAATTCCGGCCATTCGGCACTACTATGCTTTAGCCAAATCCTCTAGTCGGCTGGGGCAGTACTTCCTCAGGGCCAAGGATACTGACCATCATTTGGTGACTATGCTTGCCAGTTCTGGTAAGAGGGTTGACGATGTAATGGTCAATGTCTGAGGTAATTGGGAGTTCGCTGAAGGCGAAGATCGCCTAGACCCCATTCCCAGACATAAGGGTGATCCAGGTTACCACGTAGTATCTTATGTTTGTCGATCTGTCTTTTAATCGGCTCTCTTTCCTTAAGCTCTCCTTATCTTTTGTAGGTAACAAATTGAAGAAGATTACTTGATTGACGGCAGCGTCCTTAGGGACAATAAGGCGCACTTTCGACTACTTCGGTCGCCCAAACGTGCAAAAACAAGGGAGAGCCACCCACATTTTACTCCGATACGAACCCACTTATACCACATTCTCAGCTGCGAACAACATCCCAATTCCATTCGGCGATCAGCACCTCTCGGCTCTTATCTTCCCCAGCTACAAGAACCTTAGGCAGATTGGTCTTGAAGCTTGATTGAGGGCAAGGCAGAGCGGTGATAGAGGTAGTTCGACCGGCGAAAAAATTCGAGGAGGGGAAAAGGTTGACGAGACCGTGCGTTCGGCATTCGAGGTTGCCGGACTCAACCAGCCTTCCTCACCATCCGCTTCGGGTCGGGCAGAGTTTTCTTCCGAGGATATTTTCACGAACTTAGGAGATCTACCCGACGATTTCTTGAGGTATGGCAAAGGAAAGCCTTACGCAAATGGCACGTGGCGAAATCTGAAAGCGATGGTACGCTCGAAAAAAGGCCGAGGTCGAATCCGATCCCAGTTGACTAAGGCCTCTGTACCCATTATTGAAGGAGCGGCTCGAGTTACGCCGGTCGAAAGCGGAAAAAGTGGTTGAACAACGGGCGGCGAAAACGGTGATTAGGAGGAACGGCCAAAAACGTAGTGCCGAGGAGGAGGCTAGTTCAGAAATTAGTCCCATTGACAAACGGCCTCGCCTCGAAGAATCAGACGTGGTTGCTCCTTTTGTTATTTAGCCCAAGATCAGAGATACGCCGAATCCTTCCAATGCTTCGGCCATGGAGGATCCGACCGTTGCATTGAGCCTGGCGACTTCAATTTCCTTGCCGGTTGACAATGCAACCTTTTGCGCCGTGCCGGATATTATGGCCGTAGCTCTGTCTGCACAGTCAGCACTTTTGGTAGGTTATTTCAAATTCGCTTAAATCTATTTTTATAGAGGTATCTAACGGTCGCTTGTTGTTTGCAGACCGTCAGCAGGATCGCCGACTTAGGCCGCCACCTGCATGATGCTCTTGGCAGAATTGACCGTTTGCAAACAGAAGTGGACGGTCAGAAGAGTAGGGCCGAGTTTGAGAAGATGAGAGCCGCAATGGAGAGCGCCTGGAAGCGGAGAAGGAGAGGGCTCGCTTGCCGAGCAACCGTTCGGCGAGGCGAGGCAGTGCGAGTGAGGAATCGCTCAAGCTCTCCAAAGACGAACTTGCCGAGGTGAAGAGTCAATTGGAGGAGCTCAAGGCGGCCCAGGAGAAAGCCGAATCTGAGGCTTTTGAGGCGGGAAAAAGAGCCGCCTTCACGGAATACGTTGATAAAGTTCCCAAATTTGAGAATCGGGGGTTCAAACACGGGTGGCTCAAAGCCCTTGCTGCCGCTGGGATTACATTGGATTTGCTAATTCCTTACGAGCAAGTGGATGTTGAGCCCCTTGAATCCGACACCGAGGAGTGATCTGGGAAGCATTTCCTAATTCATTTAGTTTTTTCTTTATTTTTGTTTGGTAGAGTTTTGTTGGTTCAGGGTGGTTTTCATGTATAAATTGGTTACTATCTTGTGCGCAATTTATTAATGAAAATCTCCTTGTAATTTCATTACTACTCGTACACAATTTTTGTGGTTATGTTAATGAAACATTTTGATTCGTCTTTAGAGATTGAATATCCTGTGGCAATATTGATTCGTCTTTAGAGATTGAATATCCTATGGCAATATTGATTCGTCTTTCTTATGCCGACTGGATTCGAATTATGAACTGTCGATTTGTGAACCGGCTGGGGTACCTGAGCTGAATATATTGATAAATCTACCCTTGCCCCAGGCGGTTCCTGCAGAGGTTAGAATCGATTTGGGAGCCGGCTGGGGTACTTGAGCCGAATAGATTGATGAATCTACCCATGCCCCAGGCGGTTCCTGTAAAGGTTTGAAGAATCGATTTGTGAGCCGGCTGGGGAACTTGAGCCGAATATATTGATGAATCTACCCTTGCCCCAGGCGGTTCCTGCAAAGGTTAGAATCGATTCGGGAGCCGGCTGGGGTACTTGAGCCGAATAGATTGATGAATCTGCCCTTGCCCAAGGCGGTTCGCGATATTCGAATAGATGGTAAAATCATGCCCCTGCCGTCGACTCAGCCGGCGTCGGGCGATTCAGGATCTCCAATTAATGAGATTGCCTCGATCGTGCTACCTCTGTGAAGGATAAATAAACAAGGGTACATCCTTTATGAGCTTGGTAGACAACTGACTCGAGCTCCTAGAGGAAGACTGATTGCGCAAATGTCGAACCGACTCTTCTTTAACGATGAGGAAGCGAAGACCCTATTTTGGCGGAGATATGAATCGAGGTGGTGAACCCTCGCGTACAGGAAGTAGGAGTTCCATGGGTTGAGAGAGGCGTCAGTCTCCCCGACGTCGCAGTAGATCGCCCAGGCGAGACAAGCAGTCGCAGGGAAAATCTCCACAGTCCCGAGTCGAGAGGAGGTCTGACGCAAATCCGTGCCCATTAAGCTTTGCGGTATTTGTGAAGAATAGACCCATGACAGAGGCGGACTCGATCATTTGAGACCCAGACGTAGCGGTCGACTTTGCCCGACAAATATTTCCTCCTGAGGTTCAGTAATCAATGCTAGGTCGACAGGACTACGAGGTGTTTCGCGAGGGCATTCACGGCGCGGTGAAGGGACTCTACTTTATCTGAAGTCGGCATCTTGCCTGTGCCCGTCGAGATGGAGAAAGAAGGAAGAAGCGTGTTGAAGTTTGGAGGCCAGCGTGGAAGCGTGGCGGAACTAAGGAAGACCAAGGCGCTCGGGCACAATCCACAGCGCCGCGTGAACAATTGTGGAAGAGGGTTACTAGTTGGCTTATCGACTCCGCACTTGCGTCGAGGCGGCAAGTATGTTCGCAATAGAGGCGAAGGGAGGGCCTATGAGAAAGGTTTCCATGAGGGTCGAAAAGTGGGAATCGAAAACGAGGAAAAATTGGCGAAGAAGTGTGCGATGTGAAAACCGTGGGTTTAAACGCGGTTGGATCAAGGCATCTCAAGCATGAAGCTCTTGAGTGTGCGGAATCGATTTAGCATCCTGCGCTTGAGAGTAAAGATTTTTCGTTTTCTGCTTTTGAAGTTGAGAAGAGTGAGGATGGGGGTGACGCCGTATGAGTTTAATAGTTGTAAGATTGGAACGCAGGGCGCGTTTGAAACTATGTAACTTATTGTTTTATTGAATAAAGAACGTTTCATTATAAATGTTTCGTTGTCATTCATATTCGGCATATGTGTATTTCGTGTTGCTTAAATGTTTGAATGAATGTCTAAATATTGTCCGACCCAGGTAGCTGTTAACTGTCCGGTGATACGCAGGCTTATCAGCAGGATCTGCACATGGGCAGGATCGACACATTCGCGACAACCGTTAAGGTTTTATTGAGGCTATTTCAACGGCCATTTATCTTTGACTTGGGTCAGTGCATTGATGCTTGGCCAGTTGGATTAGTGGGCTGGTCGAGGGTGATCGGCATGTGAAGACTTGGCCGACCGGTTTAATAAATCTATTTCGCTTTGGCCCAGCCGGTCTGGCGTTTGACCGGCCGTCGGGATGGCGGTCGTGCGAATGTCAATCGGCGCTCGTCTTATTAACCAATCGTTTTGGCGTTAATAAAATTTTCTTGGGATTGGGACCTCGAGATCCTGGTCGTTGCTGAGAATAAAAGGAGTAGGCGCTTCACCCCAATAATCCCACCTGTCTCATCATTCCTTTTGTAGGATGGTGATTTTGATTCTGAGGCTCAAACTTGATCAAGTTTGGTGTTAAGATGGTTTGCGTGAAGAAACCTACCCGTCTTGGGAGTTAGGTCATCCAAAGAGCTTGAGATCTGTAAGTCTCCAAGTCATCAAAGCAGATCACCCCGAAAAGAGAGTCAACAACTGTCAAGTTCATTCACTTTTGTGTATCTAACGCACATGTTCGTGAGAATTGTATAATTCTCTTACATCCTTCCTGCATGAGATGTAGTTTGGTTCATGTCTACTTCGGCATAGCATTAAGCTTAAAATGTTGCATTTATTTTGCATAATTGCTTCATCACGACTCTCTTTGCATGATCATAAGTTATGCACTTGCCTTGTGCATCACTTTGCATCTGCCCTAAACTTCTGTTGGTTTGATTCCTTGCAAAGGATCGTGGGCGACTTGAGCACAACCATTTATTTATATTTTGTTTGTTTGTCCAAGTCTTGGCCTTGTCAAAAATGGGTCGTCTCACAGGCTTTGACATTCACTCCGTCATTGTTATGACTTAGGGATTCTGTCAAGAGGGAAGCTGTAGACACCCATTTTTGGCCGCCATAAGACTTAGGCGCGACTAATGGTTTGCTCTGTGTTGGAAGGTGTGCGAGGCCTTGAGTTCGGTTTCTTCGAAGGAGAGAGGCGAATCTCAACTTCACACCCCATTTTGAACCAAAATTATTTTGGATGGTTTTGAGACCTTAAAACCCTCTCTTTCAAAACATTTTTGAAATAAAATTCTCACGATGTTCCGACGCTCGCATTTCGGTAAATGGTGCGCTTTTCGATAAACTGACCAAGGACAAAGTGGAGATGAATGAAAGAGAGATGAAATCTTTGAAAAATCTTTCAAAACACCTTACTTCGGGGTTTGAAGTTGAAGAGAAGAGGAGAAGAGGGGAGAAAACAAGTTGGAGAAGAGGTTCGGCATGAATCCGGGTAGAAGAGAGTCGAGCAGTCCTCGCTAAATCAAGCTCATCTATCTATACACTTGGAGTTAAGCTATGAGGCCATAACCATTGGAAACAAGACTTCCGGGGCTTCATTTTTCACTCAAGAATCTCTCAAAACCAAGTCCGGGTGGGGGAGGTATGATTGGTTGAAGTTGGGCATCATCCCGGTTGGATCAAGTCTGCGCGGCTTCACCAAAAAGGGCATAACTTTTTCCACAGAAGGAATTTTAATGCAAGGTTTGCGCCATTGGAAAGCTAACTTCTGGGGCTTCAATATGGACATCCATCGGCACTTTTTGACCTCATCAGCCACCCATCGGCACTGTATTTAGCCGACCGGCAATTTATTGTGCCGACCGGCAATTAATTTTGGCCGACGACCTCATTTTCTGGCCGGTTTGCACCCTTTGCACCCTCCAGGCTTTGTGCATGCCAGCTGTGCCAGCTGGGATGCACATACCCGACCCCCCATACACATGTGTGGCCTTTTTGAGCCTTTGCACCCCTTTTGATCCAACCTTTTGCACCCTTTTGATCAAGCTTCTTGGGGAAGCTTTGACAAAGGGTCAAGCTTCCTCAAGAAGCTTGCACCCTTTGAGATAGCTTCTCTTAGAAGCTTAGACTCCTTTGACCCTTTGTAGCTTGTCTTAGAAGCTTAGGCTTGGCCTATATAAAGAGCCTTCCCCCTCCATTGTAAGAGGTTGGAGTTTTTGAGCAAAAAACCAGAGAGTAGACATATATATCTAACATATATATCTACAACCCTCTATATCTATCTTATCCAAGCCTCCAAACACCTTTGTTCTTGCATCATTTGCCCTACAACACCTAGCACAACACCTCCATCCTCCATTCCAGCACTTTGGAGGCCATTTGCAGAGGTTAGAAGCTCAGAAACTTGGGCCAAGGGCTGTTGGTTTGCTGCTCTTCAAGGGTAAGCACCCATTTCCCTTAAACTTGCATTTTTTAGCTTCATTAGTTAGCCTTATTTACAAGTATTTTTGAGCTTCGATGTAAACTACAAAGAGGCTTATCTTGATCCCTTCTTCAACATTGAAGAAGGGCTCAACACTGTTGGGGACCTCCATGTATCACTTGCCATTGAACCCCTCTTTGGTCCCCATTTTTGCATGACTTGTTAGTACATTGAGCTTCTTTTTTTCGACCCTGATCAGAACTGAAAAGGGTCTTATTTTTCCCCCCTCTCCATGTCCCATGAAGGGTCTTTTGCTGTTTGATGCATGTTTTGTATACTTCATGTTATAGCCCTCTTGTGGCCTTAATCTTGCATTGCATTTTGAGCATGTTTGTATATTGATTTGGGGCTTGTCATCTACTATAAGTAGTCATATTTTTGGTCCCTCTTCAGTGTTGTAGAAGGGTCTTTTTCAGTTTGGGCTTTGCATCTACCACTTGCTTCATTACCTCCCTTGCGGAGCCATTTTTGCATGATAGCTTAGCCTCACTTTTGTTCCTTTGTTTGGCCATGTTTTGAACTGTAAACATGCTTTTTTTGGGGCTTCCTTGCTTCTTTCTTCATGCTTCATAGTCTAAAAATGCTTGCTTTGCATAGTTATAGTTCAATGCATCCGACTAGTTTTGGGTTTCAGGGCCTATAGCATGTATTGTATGGCGTATTTGCATGTTTGGGGTCATTGTGCATCATATTCCAGCACTGAAGTTTGCATGTTTATATGCCATGTTTCATCATTGCCATGCCTTGTTAGAGTTGCATGTTGTATCTTAGGATTGGTCCATGCATTGGACATGTTTGTGTGCATTCGGTTGCCTCATTTCACCTAATGGCCGCCTATGTGAGTGTGGCTGAGGTCCACTTATTGGTGTAAGCCCATCTTGCATTGTGTATGCCATGTTTCAATCGTTGTGCATGTTATGTTATGTACATTGTGTGTGCCATGTGGTTGCATTGCATGTTTGTGTGTTAGCTTGCATGCTTAGGTTGCATGTGCATTGTTGTGCATTGCCTCACCTCTTGATCAGCCGTGATTGAGGTTGGGTCCCTTGTATGTTTGTGTGCATTGCATTTGACATTGAAATGCAAACTTGGCCTCTTAGGCCATCATGCGTCGAAATCGCCATTGATGGCCCGGGGTCAAGGGCCATGCTCCTTGAGTTCATTGCATGATAGGGAGTGTGTCCATGCATACATTGCCTTGAAATTCCATGCCATACATGCGGCCTTGTTCTTTATCAAAGCGTCTTCTGCAGAATTGTTTGCCGACCGGCGAAACAGTGCCGACCGGCAATGTATTGGTGGCGATAACCTCTCAGCGGCCGATGGTCATTTTAAGCGGCGGTGGTCATTTCATCCGGCCGATGGTGTCTTTGCGGTGTGCATAGAAGGTGTCACAGGACTTTGGCGATTTTGAAAGCGGGGCGGTGAAAAGCAGTGGCGATGGTATGGTGCGGGTTTTCCAGGCAAGACGGATCGAGCATGCATCATTCGCGCATCCCGAAGCGGGGGCTGTGGCCACCTTTTCTATTCTGCATTTATTTGATAATTAGAGTTTTATAATATTTTATTTTGTATTTGGACTGTATTATTTGGGACTGTATATTCTTTTGGTCCCTCTGTGTGAGGCATATTTGTAATAAGCGTGGGTGTGTGTGTGTGTGTATGTCTTCCAACCCCACGTCTTTCTTCCCTTTTATTTACCTGCTTATGATAGTAGATTAGGGCACGTTTAATTTAGCATACCATATGATAGCATGCGTGCATCATTCATCAGTATTTGCATGCACCGGGCTCAGTACATCACGCTAATTGCATTGTATTTCAATTCCAAATTGAATACGTGTTATCTGTCGCATTCCACATGCCATGATTAGGATAATCGAGCCTGTCTAGATTGCACTCTGTATGCGTTGCATTAGCCACTTAACATGAACTAGGACACGCATGTTTGCTAACTGGTTTATTGTTTTGGCATGGAGTACGATGTAAGTATTTATGCTTTAGCATATCGCATGCGTGTGAATGTTAACATGACAGTATGATTACCATGTGGCTAAATGCTTATATGAGATAAACTGTTTGAATGCCTGTGGGTGGAGGTTGGATTGCTTGAGTTGGAAAAACTCGTCGAAATCCGTGTTTTAGCCTACTTGCGAGTAGCAAATTCCGAAACTGTTTTCAAAACAAACGGATATGCAATGTTTGTTTCCAAATTAGGCAATCTAGTCTATACTTATTTGGTGCGCGCATAACATAGTAATTCTAGGCTAATAATTGGAACAAGAACACATAACGTTTTCCAAATCGGATATCACAGTTAGTAGAGGCCGGTCTTCGGATCGGGCGAAAGGGGGTGCTCATAGCTGACCTTCCCCGATCGTACCCAAGCTCCCGAGCCAAGACAACTTTGGTGATGACGAACACGTGGCCTTCGGCACCGAGTCAGGGTTTCCTAAATTTCCCATTTTAAAAATATTTAGGTGGCGACTCTGTATCTGGCAAAGCAGTCCATGTTTGGCACTTCTTTTCAAAATCTGTTTTTTTCTCAAAACGATTTGCCAGAGTTGGACTCTTTGGTTGATTCTGAACCGCAACAAACAAAAAGTCGGCGTAACCGTGAGTTCCCTCGCGGACCTGTTACATTTACCGGCACGTCTTGTTCTTTTTTTGCTTTCGATATTGTAATGCTCGAATGTGGGTTGTGTTTATGTAACAACTGTTTAATCAAATAAATGGTTTTATTTTAAATCTATTTGCGTGTTATTCTGAATTTTGCTTGTGTACTAAAGCACATTACTTCGAATGTATGATCTGTTCTTAGTGTGTTACATAGGATCAATTATCAATATCTTTTGTTCGTGCCAACGTTTGCTCCGGATTTGGAGACGTAATTAGCACTTAGCATTGTAGACCGATTAGTATGGCCGAACGGATTAATGCAATAATACTCTGAAGCACTAAAGCGGTCTCCTTATTTGGAGGCTTGAACCCAGGGCCCATTCGGCCTTAAGGAGATTAATCGGCTCGAATCCGAAGTCTTAATCGGCCCTAAGGCGTCATGCGCCAAAGGGGGCTCCGAATCCGGAGACTTGATTTGGCCAATCGTGATATCCACGAAGGGCGCTCTGAATCCAGAGACTTGATTTGGCCGATCGTGATATCCACGAAGGGCACTCTAGATCCGGAGACTTGATTTGGCCAATCGTGATATCTACGAAGGGCGCTCCGAATCCGGAGACTTAATCGGCCCTAAGGCGTCATGCGCCAAAGGGCTCGAATCGAAGACTTGATTTGTGTCGTGATATCCATGAAGGCGCTCGAATCCGGAGACTTAATCGGCCCTAAGGCGTCATGCACCAAAGAGGGCTCGAATCCGAGACTTGATTTGGCGTCGTGATATCCAAGGCGCTCGAATCTGGAGACTTAATCGGCCCTAAGGCGTCATCGCCAAAGAGGGCTCGAATCCGGAGACTTGATTTGTGTCGTGATATCCACGAAGGCGCTCGAATCCGGAGACTTAATCGGCCTAAGGCGTCATCGCCAAAGAGGGCTCGAATCAGGAGACTTGATTTGGCGATCGTGATATCCTGAAGGCGCTCCGGGAGACTTAATCGGCCCTAAGGTGTCATCGCCAAAGGGGCTCGAATCCGGAGACTTGATTTGGCGATCATGATATCCACGAAGGCGCTCGAATCCGGAGACTTAATCGGCCCTAAGGCGTCATGCTCAAAGGGGCTCGAATCAGGAGACTTGATTTGTCGTGATATCCACGAAGGCGCTCGAATCGAGAGACTTAATCGGCCCTAAGGCGTCATCGCCAAAGAGGGCTCGAATCCGGAGACTTGATTTGGCGATCGTGATATCCACGAAGGCGCTCGAATCTGGAGACTTGATTTGTGTCGTGATATCCACGAAGGCGCTCGAATCAAGACTTAATCGGCCCTAAGGCGTCATCGCCAAAGGGGCTCGAATCCGGAGACTTGATTTGGCGGTCGTAATATCCTGGCGCTCCAACCGGAGACTTAATCGGCCCTAAGGCGTCATCGCCAAAGGGCTCGAATCTGGAGACTTGATTTGGCCAATCTGGCGAGTGCCCTCTTGGGGAATTGACATATGATTTTGAGCAGCGAGGAAAAATAGTTAAGTATTGCGAAGCGAAATATATTCTGTATCGAGCCACAGATCGGGTCAGTGATAGGGTTTTCATCAGAACTCTGCTTGTGCCGATTGGGGGGAAACATGTATTTCTTCAATCTGTGGGTTGTTGGGAAGCGAGGATCGATGGTAGGTGCTTGGAGCGGCCTTCATGATATGTAGCGAGTTCTTCCATGATGGCATTATCTGGCGAGGAGCTTCACGACCAGAATTCCGCCGGCCGATTCTGGAACCGCTCGAGCAGTAATGTGACCTTGCCCAATGGATATTCGGGATTCGTATTAAGCGACGGATGGATGGCGCTAGAGATAGATCCAGGCTTCGTTGAGGCCGAGCTTGATGAAAATTTGGTAGTACATGACCTCTGAACTACTCCCTGGGTCTATGAGAATTCGTTCAATGATGAACCGGTTTATGCGTAATCCAATGACCAACGGATCAATGTGGGAAGCTGTTGCGTCATTGAGGTCGGAGTCGTTGAAGGCAATTGTTGGAGTTTCTTGGACGGTCGGTCAAAATCTGGCGCCCTGTGAGAGTTGGATCTTGATCGAATTGTGTGCAATTTGGAGGTGTAGGCAATTTGTAAATTACATGGATCACGCCAAGTGGGGGAGAGTCCTGCCTCAATGCTAATGCCTTGGTTGGCTTTCCCTGTTTCACATACTGCTGCAGTCGGCCGTCTTGCACCAGTTCTTCTAGGTGATCTTTTAATGTGTAGTAACTCTCTGTTTCGTGGCCGTGATCTTTGTGATATTCGCACCTCCGGTCCCTTCGTCGTGTATCAGGTGGCCCCACCATCTTTGACGGCCATCTGAAGAATGGAAGGTGTTGGATTTTGGTCATTACCGCGGTGATTGGCTCTGACAGTTCTGTGTACTTTTTGTCGGCGCGCCTCGAGCGTCTACTGTCGACTTGCAATTGTTCATTCGTCAGGTGGGAGCATTGATCACTCGATCGGCGAGAGTCCCACCTTTTATCTCGTTTAGCACGTTGTCGCGGCTCAGAGTTCAGAGGTGTCACGGAACTTATCGATTGAGCAATTTTAGGAGGTGCCGGTTTGGTGGACACTTGTCTGGCTTTAATCCTCAAGGCATCGTCTTCCACTTTGCAATACTCTTCTACTTTCTTCATCAATGCCCAGACTGTTTTGGGGGGTCTTCTGGTCAGGGAGTTGCGAAGAGCACTGTCAGGATGTAGTCCCATTTTGAAGGCGGTGACGGCCATGGAGTCGTTGCAAGTGTCGTCAACGAGATTGAAGCACTCCCAATATCGCGTCGAATATGCTCTCAGCATTTCTCCTGGTTCGATTTGCATAGCCCAGAGAGAGTCGGCCTGTTTCGGCTGTACCTCGTTGGTGATGAACCTGGCCCTGAAGGATTTTTGTAATTGATGGAAACTTCTGATCGAAGTCGGCTCCAGCTTGTAATACCATCTGACAGCTAATGGCCCCAAGCTGCTGGGGAATATTCGGCACATGAGGGCTTTATTGTCTGCATGCAACGTCATGGCCTGCTTGTAGTGACGTATATGATCAGTGGGGTCTGATTTTCCATCGTAGAGAGTAAATGATGGAGCTTTGAACTTCTTAGGCAGGGCCGCCCTCGCAATTCGTCGGATAAAAGGATCGTGCCGGTCCTCTTCGTCTGAACTGCTTCTTCTGCGCTTGTTCCTTGTGTGTGGACTTTTTCAGAGAAGCTGGAAGTGTCTGAGCGTCCCTTGTTATGCTCCGTGGATAATGAGTTGGAGTCGCTATCGGTTTCCCTTGGTCGGGCTTGTAGACACCCCATTTTTGACCGACCTTAAGACTCAGACGTCACCGATTGAGCACTCGGTGATGTTGCATGTTGTGCTCGTTCGGAGGTCTCGAGTCGCGGTAGTGTGCCTTGCCTCCGGACTTAGAACTCTCTTACATGCCTTGTCTCGGTTTTGCGAACGAGCACGGTTTTCTCTGTTTTCTTTCAGCGGGAAGGGTGGTCCTATAGACTATCTCCGTGACGTGTCTTACATTTCGTGGCGCGGTACTTTTGCCCATTTCGAGCCGGTTCCGGTTTTGAACCGTCGGGCAGTCGATGGACTGACCAACCATCTCCGATGTCTCCGGTTCTTGGTGGTACCTCTGTTTTATCATTTGAGAACTCTTGGGGCCTGATGCCCACTTCATGGCCGTATGCCACTTCGATTACTGCGGCGGTTTTGGATCGGCTGCGTGATTTGGGCTGAGCTTTCATTTGCATCGGTTTTCTCGATTTTTGGCGAGAACCTCTGTTTTGTCATTCAAGGGACACTGGGTCGAGATACCCTTACTTGAACACCACTTCCACTGCGGCCATTTCGATCTGGTGCGGTTTTGACCGGCGTTCATTTCTCATTAGTTTTTGTTCAAATTTGGCAGGTACCTCTGTTTCAACACCAGGAAGATCACTGGGGGGTGGGAGGCCAGCAATTATCCCAGATAACCAGTTTCGCTCCTCCGGCGCCCGTTTTGCTCACTTCCGGGCCAATGTTGAACACCCTGGGGATATTTTCTTCCAACCAAAGCTACATATCTGTGATCAGGGGACATGGGAGGACCCTAAAAACTACTGGTCGGCCAGCAATTGTGGATTTCATTTCTGAGCCTCTCTTTCAAGTCCTATGTTGTGGCTCCTGCTTCAGTGTTGCCAATTTCCGACCTTGGAACCTTGTTCCACACATCTAAGAGGACCCTAAAAGTTGGTGGTCGGCCAGAAATTGTGGATTTCATTTTTGAGCCCCTCCTTCAAGCTCTATGTTGTGGCTCCTGCTTCAGTGTTGCCAATTTCCGACCTTGGGGCCTTATTCTACACACATGGGAGGACACCATTGCATGGTGGTCGGCCAGAATTTTTGCCCTTCATTTTTGGTCCATGGCCGGCCGGCCAGGGTGAGTGGCTGGCCGACCAGGTGGGGTGGCCGGCCACCTCCGAACCTACGGGCCGGCCCGACTTTCGGCCCTTTCGGTGTCCGGATATTTTTCAAAATATCCCGGGCATCCGGGGGATATTTTGGGAGGGAAAGCTTGGGTGCTTTTCCCTCCCCTTTTACACCTTTTCTTGCTTACTTAAAAGGTTGGGCAGCTCCTTTGCTAGGGTTGGAACATTTTCTCTTAAGGCTCCATCTTCCCTAACCTCCATTTTCATAGCCAAAAACTCAAAAACTTTCAAGCTTCCTAGCTAATTCCTTCATCAACCCTAAGCTCCACCATGACCACCTCCATTCCAGCAGCAAGGGAGTGTTCTTGAGCTTAGAAGCAACTTTCATCAAGGCAAGAAGAGGCAAAAGACTTGTCTTCAAGGGTAAGTCTCAATTCCTTTTTTTTCTAGCATAATTTTCCATCAATTCTTTACCCTATTTTATTTCAGTTTTTGGGCTCCGACCCCTACTGGTTTTGGGTTTATTTTGAGCCCCTCTACAACTTTGTAGAAGGGCTCAACCTCATTTGGTGTCTCCATAATATACTTCCTTCAATATCACTCTTTAGGCCATTGTTTTGCATGCTTTATTTTCCTTATGAGTAATCTGATTTCGAGACTGATGTAAACTGTTAGTGGGCTTATATTGAGCCCCTCTTCAACATTTAAGAAGGGCTCCATCATGTTTGGCTTCTCTATCATGCACTTCCTTTGAAATTCTTCCATTTTACCGTAAAATTGCATGATTGTTTTTGCCTATTTGTAATCTGAGTTAGAGCATTCAACATACTGATATTGTGCTTATTTTGAGCCCCTCTTCAACATTGAAGAAGGGCTCAACCTGGTTTTCTTGCTCTACATATCACCTGCTTTGAATTCTTGTTCCACTCCCATCTTGCATGCTTTTTTAAGCTCACCATGCTTCGGATTTAAGCCTTCATCAGGCCTAGAGAGTGCCTTATTTTGGTCCATTCTTCATGCTTTGTTAAGGGTCTTAGGCCCTTTGATGATTGGTTTTGGTACTTGTTTTGTAATCCTCCATATTTTCCGTAAAATTGCATGCTTTGTTAGGCTTGCTTAGCTTCGGATTTCAGCCTTCATCAGGCTTAGAAAATGTCTTGCTTTGGTCCATTCTTCAAGTTTTATTAAAGGTCTTAAGTTTTTTGGTCATTGCTTATGATACCTCTCTTTATAGCCCCCTTTTGGCCCAAATTTTGCATGCTATATTTAGTATATCTACACACTGAATTGGAGGCTGTCATCTATTGTAAATATACACATTTTTGGTCCCTCTTTAGTTTTGTAGAACTGATTTCTTGGGTTTGAGCATCGTACATACCGCTTGCTTTGTAATTCCCCTCTTTTCCCGTATTTTTGCATGCCATTGTTGCCATATCTATGCTCACAATTTGGCCTTGTTTTGTACTGAGAAGATGCTATTTTTGGGGCTGCCTTGCTACTTTTTTAGCTTTCATGTACCAATTTTGCATGCTTAGCATAGCCGTAGGCCATTTCGGGTATTTAAAATCACATTTCGGGATGATTTCATGCGTTGATCGTCATTTCGTATCATTTCGGGGCTGTTTTCCCCTTCATTTAGCTACTGAAATTTGGTTTGCATGCTTGCATATCATTTTCCATGTCATTTCATGCTTTAGTGCATTGCCTCGGTTTGCGTGCAAGCACGCACTTAACACTCCGTTCATTCATTGGCTTCCTATGTGAGTAGGCTGAGGCTCTCTCATGTTGGTGTAAGCCCATCATTGCATTTCTGTACCATTTTCATGCTTGTATATCATCGCCTCGGTTTGCGTGCCTTGCACGCTTTGGGCACCTCTGTTTTACCCGACGGCAGCCTATGTGAGTGCGGCTGAGGCTCTCTCATGTTGGCGTAAGCCCATCATCGCATGCCGTATGCCATTTCATCATTGCCTCGGTTTGCGTGCTTGTGGGCACGCATTTCGAGGCACTTCGATTTTATCCGATTCGCATGTCACATCATTGCCTCGGTTTGCGTGCCTATGGACACGCATTTCGAGACACTTCGGTTTTATCGATTTCTTTCCATCGTTCCTCGGTTTGCGTGCCCATGAGCACGCATTTGGCACCTCATTCATCTCACGGCCTCTTATGTGAGTGCGGTGAGAACTCTCTCATGTTAGTGTAAGTCCAATTTGCATTACGTATGCCATTTCATGCTTTCGTATGTCACCGCCTCGGTTTGCGTGCGTGGCACGCATTTGAAATATCTCATTGCATAGCATTGCGCATGCTAGGATATATTTTAGTTGCATTCATGCATATCATGCATATCGCATCGTGTTAGGGATAGGAGTTAGCAAGCACGGAACGAGGCCGCGTTCGTACTCGTGTGAGCGGGTCTCAATTCCCAAATCACCAACACTCGGATTACCCATGATGGAGTTAGGTTTTATTGTAGTATTCATATACATTCATCCTATATTGAGTTGTGCAATCCGATTCCTCGACCATCATGCATCGAGATCGTGATTGGTGGCACGAGATCGAGCATGCATATATTTGTGAAATACATTGCTATGCCCTTTCACGCTCTGTTGCGACAAAATGAAGAATCGACAACCTTCGAAATTCGCACGCATTTCAAGAAAAATGCAAATAGAGGCTAATCGGCACCGTCGTGGATTTCGGGCAAAGGCATCGGGCATGCATCATTTCATCATCGGAAGCGATAGCAAAAGCCTGGCTTGCATGCGATCATTACTCTTTTGTAATTAATTTGTTAATTAATTAGAAATTTGTAATATTCTTTTATTAGGAATTTGTATATTTATTAGGACCCTCTGCTTGAGGGCAATGTTGTAATAAGGGTGTGTGAGTGTGATGTATGTCTTCCAACCCGTCTTTCTCCTTTTATTTACGACTACGATGGTTAGATATAGGACATATTTCAATTAGCATCTGACATGATGACATGTTTGCATCATTCATCTGTTTACGCCGCATATCGGCGCAGCATCATACAAACTCCATCGTATTTCAATTCCAAGTTGAGTGCTTGATGTTGTTGCATCTCATATGCCATGTTTAGAATAGCCGAGCCTGCTATAGTTTGCATCTTTGCATGTGTTGCATTAGGCATTCTGTATACTTAGGATCATGCATGGATTTCTAATCAGTTTCCTGTTTTGGCTTGGAGTACTCGGTAAGTGGTTATGCTTTAGCATCCTTGCATGCGTGTGAGTGTTGCCATGATAGCATGCTTGCCATGAGGCTATGTGCTTATATGATATAGCTGCCTTGAATGCCTGTGGGTGGAGGTTGAGTTATCTGAATTGGAACAATTCATCAAATGCTTGTTTTAAGCTCACTAGATAGTGGCAAAATCATGTTTTCTAAGCCCACCCGAGGGTGGCAAATCCGCATTTTAGCCTGCCGGCGGGCAGCACCATCACACCATTTTCAAACAAACAAACATGAAATGTTTTGTTCCAATTCGACGCCCAGTCTATACTTGTTTCTTTGCGAGCATCACATAGTAACCTAGGCTAATACTTAGGAATAAGAACGCACAAAGTTTTCAAAAGCAGATATCATGGTTAGTAGAGGCGGTCTTTGGCCGGCGGAGAAGTGCTCACGATGTGACCTTCCCCAATCGTACCCAAGTTCGAGCCAACTTTGGTGATAGCGGACCGTGGCCTTTGGCACCGAGTTAGGGTTTCCTAAATTTCCCATTTTAAAAATATTTAGGTGGCGACTCATTATCCGCAAAGCGGTCCATGTTTGGCACTTCTTTCAAAAATCTATTTTTCTCAAAAGCGATTTGCGGATTTGGACTCTTTGGTTCAAGATTTGGAACCGCGACAAAACCGAGTCGAATAGGCGAGGTCCCCGCGGGCTTATTCTGAGGCTCGAGGTCGTTGTCTACCTGCCCTCAGGGGTCGTTCGGGGTCTTGGCGCGCGGCTTCTTTGGATTTTGCTACTTCCAGGACCAAATCTTGACGGAGGCGTTCGTTTTCTGCGATCATATTTTCCAGCCTTAGTTCATTCTGTTTAGCTTGTTCTATGATGGCTTGCATCATCTCCTGCCCTGAAGTCGTTGGCGAGTCAAAATTCAAGGCGCGTCTCGCAGCGATGGTTTCCTTCCCGAGCATATTTGCCGAAGTGATGTCGTCTCTCTATGTAGTCTCGTCGGTGGCTATCGGAGGGTCTTGCGTCACGCCTTCCATGGATGTACTTGAGTATTCCCACAGACGGCGCCAATTGTGGGGAAGTGGTTCTGGAAATACTCTTCAGATCCTGGGAGACGCTCTTGATCCTCAGCTAGTTACCTGCAAAGACAAACACTCGATTAAAGTGCGGGGTTAGCACTCCGACGGGCAAGTCAGTTCTTATATTCAAGAAAGCTTGTTTACTAAGTTTAGTCAAGTGATTCTTACCTACCCTTCCAAGAACGCTGCTTCTTTATTTATATATGTTCCTTCTGAGGCCTCGGGGACTGGGCCTACTTTTCAATCATTACCCGTTCTTCTATTCGGCCTCAAAGATCCTTTCTTAGTCGGCTTACGTATTGTATTCGGCTCATCCTAGTCTTACAGGATGTAGCCGGTTAATGTCTGCAGGATGCAGCCGGTTAATGTCAATCTACTAAAATATTCCCCTTCCAATTTAGCCATTTATTCAGTTCCCACAATATACATAAATGTCTACTATATACACATATATGTACATATATATACAGTCCCAACCTCGCATCTGGGGATATAACTAAAGCATCGATAATGAAGGTTATATATAATTGACAACATTGACAAAAGGCTAGTGGCCAACGCTATGAGCTATGAAAAGAACTCCACAAAAACAAATAGGCTTCATCTAACTGCTTGGGCACAGCGGGGTTAACAAAAGAAAAACTGATAAATTTGGACTAGGATTGATTTCCGAGCTGAGAACCTACAGAGACATACATAACAAGGAGTGAGCAAGGCTCAGTGAATAATAGTAGGTAAGGGATTCAAATGAATAAACATGAATTACAACGCATATAAGCACATAAGTCACATGTTTGATCTCGTTTTGAAAACAATTCCATAATGGCCTTGGGCCTAATATATGTACAAAATGGCCTCAGGCCCAATATCATGCAGAACAGCCTTAGGCCCAACATATTATACAGAATGGCCTTAGGTCCACATCTCGACAGTTGTTCACACATTGGAGGGTAGGTAGAACATCGACATGTACACTACCTCCCTTGGCCTTAGGCCATGAATCATAATCAATTCGAATCATATTAGGGTCAGTGAGACATCGGCATGTCCTCACCTCCCTCTGTCTTAGAGTTATCCACACTCAGTGGCTTATAACTGAACAACCTCAAGCTCATCACTGGCAAAGTAGAACGACCTCAAGTCCATAAGGATATCATTGCTCAATAATGCACATAAGTTCTTTAGTTGTTCACCATAAGGAAACATAGCTTACTTATGCATAACAGAACGCCAATGATAACTATTAGTAGTAAACGAAACATATCACTACACTACTATTACTCACAGTGTTGTGGCGAAGCGATAGTTCCTTCCTGTATGTGACCTACACACACATGCAGTTCAGAAATTAGTCTATTTTCCTTTTTAATCAATATCCGATTCGTTCGACATTCATTTAATTATAAGCATTTTAAAAGCTTCAAATACACATTTTAGCAATCCCAAAGGGTTAAACAAGAGAAAAGAAGCACACAGTATTTTTCCACATGGGCCGCACGTACGGAAGCCCTTCGCCACATGTGCGAGACGGTGGGCCGCACGTGCGCCCTGCACGTGCATATATTTTAGTACCTCAAAGTCGGATTCCCCTGTTTTTCGCACGTGCGGCTGTGAGCCTCACACGTGCGATGGTGATTCTCGCACGTGCAGCAGTGAACCCCGCATGTGTCGTCAGAACCCCTGTTTTAAGCAGCTTCGAATTTAAGCAGTATTCAATTAGGTAAACACATCATAAGGCACAAAATGGGGGCAATCAACTCAATATAATGGCATAACATCACCATAATCATGAATTATAAGTTGTAATACCACAATAAACATGAATTACAAGTCTACTTAGGCCATAATCTTTCCTTGATTCACATGCACAAATTCAATTCCCTTGTGTTTATGGTTATATTTGATACATGAACAATATATATGTATCACTATGTGAGTTCAACATGAACAATTAAAGAGTAGGTTGCAATTCCTCCATATAACTCAAATTAATTCCAAAACAACTCAATAATAAGAACATCTTTCCAATTAAGCAATTGCCACACTCATGACCTCAATTACAAACCCTAATTACATGAATTCAAAAGAAATTCTTACTCAAGTCCAAGTGAGGGGTTACTCTAGATGGATTGAACCTACCTTAAGCTTAAATCTCTACAATCTTTCTCAACTTTCCAATCTTCCCTCTTGTTAAAGCCCTCTTCCCTTTTTCTCTCCTTCTCCAGCACTCTCTCCTTCTCAAGAGCTATTTCTCTTATGATATACAAGTGACTTAACTTAACTTAAGAGGGTTAACTAAGGGTTGACTACAAGTTAATCAATTTAATCATTCCGAATCGAATTTTAACAAAAATTCATATTATGATCTAAAAACCATGCTCATCACAATTATAAAGTCAATTTCGAGTTATCAAGCTTCTAAGGCTTTCAATTACTGATCCAAACGTCACAATTGCAACATATTTTTCTCATAATTGACAAATATAAACCCATAATCATATAATTCACACAATTAAACTTAATTTCCCCTAGAATTTCACATTAACTAGATAAATGCACATAATAAGAGACCGAAAGCATACCAGAAAGCATATAAGAGGGTCGGGTTATTACAAGTAACCTTTAGAACAACCAAGAGCATTCACTCCGGAGCCCCTTGGGTGACAAGTGTAACAACCCCCATACTGTTTACCGATAAATTACTGAATTAACTCTCGATTCTTTGCTAATTGGACGCTTAAGGCGATAATTGAAACAAGCGAAATCTTGAGCGGATGATTGGCGGAACTAAATTGACTGAGCATATCTATTGTATTGCATTTTTATCTGTTCGATTATTTGATTATCTGTTCGTGTTTTTATGATTAAACTGCAAATTGAAGGCCTTATCGTGCGCCGAAATTGTTTAGTGTTTCATGATTCATGAATTTATGTGATTTAATGGTATATCTATCTAAAATGTGATTAGGTATGATTAAACTAGATTAAATAAAGCCAATTAATAGAGTTTCATTAATTACGGAATTGCCATTGAGTGGGCCCTTGTTTATTCATATTTGAGGCCTTGTTTATACTTAATCAAAACATATTCATCAACCTATTTTGAGTACCCAACTGACCAAACAAGAGAATGAGAGAGAGAAGGAGTTGATCTTGTGATTTTGGCTTGGATTTTGGTAGAATTGAAGTATAGTTTGCAAATTGAGCCTCCAAACTTTGAATACAAGACTTAGGTAAGAGAATACAACCCTCTAATTGTGAGTTTAAGCTAATTCTCGCATGATCCTTGCCAAATTGTAGAGTTAAGTCTTGTTTTAGTTCATACATGTAAGATTATAGCTTAATTCATGCATGCATGGTTGAAATGTTGAAATTTGGGTTGAGTTCATGGTAAATTGCACATGCATGGTCATAATTAGGCTTGAGTCCATGATTTCACCATGTTCTTGAAGAAATGAGTTCATTTGAACAAGCATTGGAGCTTTAAAATGGTTGGGTTTCATGCATGTTTGCATTTCTCCATGTTTGTGAAAAATGGGTTTGAAAAATGGTTTTAATTGACTCATCTTTGGGGCTTGAATTCATAAATTGAGCTTTGAAACTTGTTATACAATGAATTTAGATATGTTTTCCAGAATTTGGGCCCAAGAGGTCGAGTTTAGAGTGGTAGAATGCTTGGTTTGAGCTTGGGAGGCAAATCTGGAAATTCTAGATTTGGCTTCCTCGCTTGAGCAAAGGATTCCTCGCTCGAGCGAGAACCTTTGTCCAGGGCTCCGCTGGAGCGAGCATCGAGCGACCATCGCGCGTAAAATCATAGCATCCAGTATTTTTACTGTTTCGACAGACCGCTCGAGCGAATCCTTTGATTTTGGAAGTTCGCTCGAGCGAAGGAAGGCTCGCTCCAACGAGGCTCCCATTTTCAGCAAACTTTGCAAAATGTTTTCTAAGTGTATTTTTGCATCCTCATCCCATTCTAGGCATTCTTAGGCCTAGTTTAAGGCATCTTAATGAGGATATAGATGTAGAACACACCAAGGCAAATTAGAGATTAAGTTATGATATTTCCCAACTGTGTAGCTTAGTGTGTGTTCAACCTGTGAACTGTGTAGGGTTGGCGACTGGAGAGACACGCTCTAGCATACTGTAGCCCAACCTCTGTGAGTAACAATTGTGTAAAGATATGTTCAACTGAGAATGTTTTACATTGTTTTATGTAATTTTCAAGTAATTATTGTTAATTGATTGAATGTATGTCCTATATTCTGAAATGTATTGTGGCATCCTTAACGACTATTGTATAATGTTATTGCTACTGTTATAGAGATCTCTGTCGGTTCCCTCGTGGAACCACTACTGTTTACTGATTGATGGCCATCATTACTGTTCGGTCTTTAAGACCTACTGTTTACTGCTATGCTAATGGATGTACCGCATATGGTGAATAAGCATTACATTGAGAAGATGAAATCTTGTTTAATGAACTGTTTTCATTACTGTAAGGACATTTCATTCCTAACCTCTTTACGCATTATGTTATTCACTGGGCTTTAGCTCACAGCTCATATATATATGCAGTGTTCAGCACCGGCCATGACTGACTAGGGCGTCGGGGTAAACTCGATTTTGTCGAGCCACTGTGTGCCTCCTTTGCGAGGTTCGAGCCCGCTGCTTAAGCTTAGGGTGTTTTTACTTCCCGTCTATCTTGGACTTTTTGTATCTTGTATAGTATTCTTGTCGCTTAATAGGGATTTAAGTCCCTGTACTGAATGATTGTATATGATGTATATACTGGTTTGTCTCTAACTGCATATATGTATGAAAAATCTTTTTGGCATACAGACTGTCACAGCTCATTGGACATTGTTTTATTACTGTATTGGCTTTCGCCATGCCCCTGTACTCTGTTATACTGTCTTACTGTTAAGCAGGCCTTCGGTAACCTCGGATTACTGGCCGGTTACGGTGCTAAACCTATAGGGACGAGTTTGGGTCGTGACAACAAGCTCCAGGGAAAGAAGTGTATCTTTCCAGGGTGTCAACATCTCTGTCTTTTGTGATTTCCGACCTTCTCTATGACACGAGTAACCTTTAGGACAACCAAGAGCTTTCGCCCTAGAGCCCCCTAGGGGACAGGCTCCAAGGAAAGAAGTGTATCTTTCCAAGATTTTGACATCTCTGTCTTTGGTGATTTCAGAACCACCAAAGTGTAAGACAGCCTCTTGACAATCACTTTGGTGTTCCTGTAGCTTAGAAAATGCATCAATGAGTTTAGATATATATATATTCTATTTGTTTTTCAAAAGATATGAAGAGAAATAGGTCCCACTGAGCGTACCAAAATTTGTAGACACAAATTTCGAAATGTGAAATGTTTCAACACGTTTTGAAGTTCATGTTACAAATGTCCATTGGTTAGTTTTTTGACTAAATAATATTGATTATTTGAATTATAGGTTCCTATTTTTGATCTGTATTTCAGATCGTTAATTACTCATTTTTAATTAAATGAAACCTTTGATTAATGAAAAACAAAAAATTAACAAAAAATAATTTAAGGAAAAGAAATATTTTATTTAAATTGTTGTGGATTTTAAACCCTTGAATATAAAGTACAATTCTTGGGCTTGGAACCCTTTACGTATTGATTGCCATTATCTATTGCAGCATTAGCTCTTGAGTTCTCTCAGTTTCTCTTATTCATTCTTGTGAGGACTTCTTTAACTCTTGATTTCTCTCTCTCTCTCTCTCTCTCTCTCTCTCTCTGATCTTCTGACTTCTTATTTTCAATCTTTGATCTTTTGATCTTTTTTCTTTTTCTCCTACTCTCTTATGTGATTGTCCTTAGATTTATAGAGGGTCATTCATGTGATAAGAGTGTCTCATCTTAAATTTGAATTTCAAATGGAATGATAATGCTAGTTGAATTTAGGCATAATCGTATCTGATTTATTGTATTTTTTTTTTTTTTTATCAGCAAAGAAAAATTTTATTAACAGCATGAAATTAAAGGTACAGGCAGATGATATGCATCGAGAGAGATTCGGAAAGTACAGAATACCCCTACTACTGTTACTCACATCCATACAACCAACCTTTTGGCCTCACAATTTTTTTTTTTTTTAAACAAAAAAGTTAAGAAGAACTTAACTATAAAACAAAATACAAGACTCCCCACAACATCAACCCACACAACCCGAACCCAAACTAAACAAAACAGCCAAACTAAACAAAACAACACCCAAAGTTGCTGCACTCCCATGCTGCTGAACAGCCAAGATCCACACACGCCACCCAAAGCCCACACCTCTGCTGACTCACCATCATCAGCCCCTACCTCTATTGACTCACCCTCATCAGCCCCGTCTTCCATTCTGCTGTTGCCCCTTGCGGACTCACCTACCACCTTGCTCCTGCCGCTATCATCATCCACCACAATGATCCGTCTCTACACTGGTACACCAACCTCCTGACCTATGAAACCATCTTTTAACTCCATGCCAGCAACCTCTTTTAACTCACACTGCCAGCTGAGCCACCCAAACCCAGAGCAGAACCAAAACCCACTGCAGATCCAACCCCCAATATCTTCTTCTTTCACGCCCAGCGGCTCCTGCTAGCCAACCTGCTGCTACCAACCACGCCACTCATCTGAACACCTACTGAGCACTCAATGCATCGGAACACACCCAACGCCGAGACCCACTTCCACGCCAATACCCGCTGCCAACTCCACTTCTCCACTCCTATGGTCGAACACACCCAACGCCGAACACGAACACACCCACTGCCAACTCCAGATCCATGGTCGGACACCTCTGTTCCGAACCAAACTCCGAACACACCCACTGGATACAACTGGATGAAGTACACCCCTCAAGCACCCACTCGAAAAGGAGCGCTCGAATGGAATCTTAGATCTGGATCGAAGATTTGGATCTAAATCTGGACTCTTAAATCTTAGATCTGGATCGAAGCATCTCCATAGATCCGAACCAACATTCATCCCTCAAACTCCCACTCACATAGGAGCGCCCGAATGAAACTCCTAACCAGATTAGAACAACCTCTATTTCGGTCCAAAACCGACCACCATCTACTCTGATCTGACCCCTATACCAAGCACCTCCTGGTGAAAACAAAACAAACAACTCCAAAGGGAGCTGGACCAGCAGCACTGAAACACATCTAAGTGGGAAAACATTGTGGGAATCAAGTTATTATATGGAAAAAAAACAACACACAAACAGAAGAGGAAGTTGGACCAGCCGACCGCCATAGAGAAAGGCGGCGAAAGTGAGGCCCGGGGGTGGAGGTTTTTAGAGAGAGAGGGAGAGAGGTTTTAGGAATGAATGAAACAGATGCACAAGGAAAATTTACCTTAATTTTGATTTGTTGTATATTTAATTAACCGTATTGATCTTTTGCATTTCATCTCATGTGATGTCCATACTATAGGCTCTATAAGTATATCATCTTTTGTAGGCTCTATGTATCATTTGAATATCTTGAATAACGCCTTGCTTTGAAATTTTAACATAAATTTGGTTAAAATTTATGTGCCAACATGTACTTTACTCCTCACTAATCACCCTTCCTCTTTCTACCTCTCTCTATTCTTTCTCTTTTCCACCTCATTAGAGGTCAAAATAAATGTGATATATTAGAAGATACAATATCACTCTATTAAAAAATTACTCTCAAAGCATGGAGTCAAAAACAACGAAAAGAAAGGGATAAAAATAGTTACAGAATGCACATTTTATATACTAGAATGTTACATGTACTTGCATCACGTGTAGAAATGAAAGACAATTGTAACAGTTATTTGGAGAAAATTAAAAACTAAAAAATTGAATGATGGAGGAAAAAACAATTGAATGAAATCAAAATTTTGAGTAATTATATAACAGTAATTTGTAGATAAAAACGTATGTGACATAATTTCGCTTAGTGCTGTGTGTTTTATATAATATAAAATAGGAAATAAACTTTGAACAGGTGGCTTCACGGTGATACAAATTCTGGAGAATAAAATCGACAGTAGTGTTATTCTAATTTCAAAGTTAAATTCATTTTTTCAAATTTAATGATGTGACAATTTATTACAATATCTAAATTATCTATCTCTTTCATGAGTAATTATTCAGTAATTCTGGAGTATAAACACATGATATTCCATAATATTATGATTGGTGGAGAAAGTAGATAGATAGCGTATTGTGTTAGATGATTGAGGAACATGAGGGGCATATTGAATGATGATTGGTTAAAAAATACAGACACGTAATACTTCGAAAATATTAAATTTTCCCTCTTTCATAACTTTTCTAATCAATTTTCATTGAATTTCTCTCATATTACAGAATTGTATGTAATTGTTTAATATTTTCTAATTTAGGCTTTTTTTTTCGATCGATAGAAGAGTAGTTACAAATATGACAAATATTTATATTACCAAATAAATCATTATCCCACAATAGTTAGAAAGTCAACAAAATCTAATACAATCAATATACTAAGCCCAAGGCCAACCCCATAATGAGGGAGAAATAAACCACTCTATAGAAATTGAATTCAAGACCTCACACTACAAAGAGTATTACACAACCATTAGGCAAAATGTGCTGGTTATTTTTTTATTTTTTATTTATTTATTTGTTTTGTGATGGTTACTGGGTTTAGTCAGGGATGAAATTAGAAATTCATTTGTAGGAGGCCAAGACGTGAATAAATATTTTTATTTGAATTGATATAAACTACTATTTTTTTAATTCAAAAAATAAAGTAAAATTTAATATTAAATTAGTACGTAAAAAATTAGACAATCATACATTCAGCAATAATATATGGATAAAAGTAAAGTCATGTGTTAAATAATTTTTATACAAATCAACTCAATCATGTATCAAAGTGGAACTCGATATTCTTTCCTTTTTCGAAAGTCTTTTATGATTGATTCTGTAATAAAAATTTCAATAACTTTCTTTTCAATATACACAAACAAAGAGTCTGTGAAAAATTAATCTTCTATTTTGTTGCGAAGTCTAATTTTGACTAATTTTAATCCGAAGAAGTAAACTTTTTTATTATAATTCAATTTTCATCTTGTTCCATAATGGGAAAGTGGGGTGTATAAGGTTGAAAAGTACCTTCTCCTTTTTTTGAAATCAGCAGTAGGAATGGCAACGGGGCAGGGCCGGGATCACACCCCCCGTCCCCGATCCTCGACGGTGGAAATTCCCCTATCCCCGACCCTGATCCCCGACGAGGAACCTATATCCACCCCCGCCCCCGCCCCCTAACGGGGATTGGGCTTCCCCGACCCCAAAAATTTCCCGGCCAAAAAAAAAAAATTAGATCCAACAGAACTATAATCTGTTCATGATCAACAACAACAACAACAACAACAACAACAACAACAACAACAACATAGTAGAGAGATCTGATGAGCTCAAATGTTTAAAAAAAATTATAAAAAAAAAAATATTCAGATCTAACAGATCTGTTCATCATCATCATCATCATCATCAACAACATAGAGAGAGAGAGAGAGAGAGATCTGATGCTCAAATCTAATATATATATATATACATAACAAATCGAGAGAGAAAAGGAAAATTCCAAATCTAGGGTCACCGCCGAATGGTGTCACCACTGGATGGTGTCCTTCTTAGAATCGAAAAGAGGCGATTGGCAATCTTGGCCTCACTACCGTTGGAGAAGAAAAAGAGACGGTAGAGCGGTGGTCGGAGATAGTGACGAAGGTCGGGGAAAGGTAACTCAAATCTCGGCAGTGATGGGAGGAAAGAGATTGCGGTGATGGGATGATGGAGATCGGCGAAGGGTTTTAGAGAGAGAGCGAGGTTGGTTTGATCTTTCATGTTGTGTTGTGATGTGAGTGAAAAGGGTTGGTTTTCATATATATATATAGAGGGGTAAAATGGTAATTTTATTTTGAGAAATTTGGTGCCGGAGACGGGGACGAGCCGAGGCTTAAATACTGATCCCCGTCCCTGGCCCGAAATTGATCAGGGATTTAATTTCGAATACCATCCACGTCCCCATGGGAGTATTTTTCAAGAAAAAATCATTCTAATCGAGGTCGGGGGATCGGTCCCCATCGGGTTGGGTTTAAATTGTCATCCCTAATCAGCAGGACCGTGGCCCTATTAATCATGTTGTCAGTCCGTCCTTGGGCTTAATGATGGTTGGACTCTAACTATGTGCGGTTGAATAATAATTATTTAAGGGTGATTTGGTAATGACTTTTTTAATTAATTTTTTAATTTTTTTGATTGTTTTAGTCTGAAATTTTTTGTTTGTTTGATTTTTTGGTTTTGGAATGGTAAATATTTTTTTATCATTTTGTGAATTTTGATTTTTTGATTTGTTAAATTTTTTTTTTTTTTTGTTTTTATATAATTTTTTAGCCTAGAAAGAAAACCAAACTAGAGCTTAATTTACCATAATTATTTATATTGATGATTAATGTTCTACCAATTAAGATTTTTCTGATTAGTATGGGCTTGGTGCCACAAATACTTCTCGATTATAAATTCGATTATAAATTATATTCATTATTTTTAGCCTTGCTGGTCGGACAAGAAAACGGACACGCAAGGTCATGGTTCACCAATCATCAGGCCAGCAAAAAAAATTTTAAAAACAAATTGAAAAAAAAAAAAAATCTAATAAATATCACCTTATTATAGGTTAATAATTAACAAAAATAATATGTGTCCATACCCAAAAACTAGTTATATATGTGAAGATCAAATGTATATTATGGTTACCTAGACTTTGAATATAATATAAACATTCTAAAAGATATGCAAAGGAGAAAGCTGGTGCTCTCAGTCGACAGATTTTTTTTCTTTTTTTTTTTTTTGGAAGACAATTACATATGTACTTCTTATAGTTTATTTTTTGTATTAATTTAATTTTGTAATTCTAATTGTATCAATTTTATTTTAGAATTTTTCAAATTTTGGAAATCTAATTCAGTTGATAACGCCCTTTTAAAATTAGACTGAATTCAAGAAGCAAAATAAATCACTTATTCTCCTTAAAGTGATTGTGCAGTTGACGGCCAATTCAAAATGGTCCACTCCTTTTAATTGGATTACTTTACCTTTGATTTATGTCTTATCTAATTTTTTAACGATATTATTAATTGGATTAAATTCACATAATATGAAAAGTTAACGAAATTGATATAATTGGAACTAGATGATGAAATTAACACAAGTTACAAATTACAAGGATTATAAGTATAATTTATGTTTTTTTGGATAAGTAAATGAATTGTATAAAGATGGAGATATTCATTGTTGTTTGGTTATAAGTTTCAAAATTATTTTTAGATAGGTTTTCATTTATCATTTCTAAACATTTTTCATATTTTAACTTTTATATAAAAAGTAAAAAAGTTTACCTAATAAAAAAAATCAATAAAAACAAGTGAAAATCCGAACAAAAATGCACACAAATTTGTGTTTGAATTTGTGTTTGTTTTTAGTGATTTCTTTAATGCTTGTAGCCAATTTATTTTACTTTTTAGATACATCTTGATTATGTGCATCTAAAAGTATTAAAAAAAATTAATTAAAATATCAAAAAAATCATTAAAAATAAACGAAAAATTCATCCAAAAGTAGTTTTTGAAAAATCAAACCAAACAGGCATTAGTTGGAGCAGAAATAATTACAAAACACAATATAAAACAACACTTCCAAAATGAACTGGAAGGTAATTAAATAGTTTGAATTGATTTTCAATTTCTTCATTCATTAACTAATTGTATCATAATTTGTTTAATATGTTGACAAATTTTGTGAGAGATTCGTATATCATATTAATTGCATGAAGGGTACTACTATATGGGATAAATTACACCGACCTCTCTTTTTTTTTATTGGCAAAAAGAAAACTTTATTAATAAGACACATACAAAGTATGAAAAAGTACATCAATAAAGAGGAGCTTGGAGCTAGTTCAAGCTCCAACATTCTAGTTGGTGAGAGACCAACAAATAGAGCAAAAGCAAAGAAAAAACCCGCAAGCAATCCATTGTTGAGCTTAGCAAACCAACAGATCAACAGACCAGCTGAGCAACAGAGCAGTGCAACCAACCCCAAAACTTAGAAGACCAACATCAGCAAACAACATCACAACCCAGCAAACAACAACCAGCAAAAAACACCCATGAGTTGCAGCCACTGCTAAACATTGCATTCCAACAAACTATGTAGCCCCAAAACTAAATTTGAACAAGTCACACTTTACACCCTTCCACCAATACATTTCCTAGTCTGGTAAATATTAAACAAGAATCATTAACAGACTATTGGAAGTCTTTGAATGAAGCTTTGAGCCAAATAGCTACTCTGATGATAATTGATTCTTGCAACTCTTCCATCTTTGGTTGAACACCATTGAACACACAATCATTTCTACACTTCCAAATTGAAGCAACAAGTGGAAGAGCCTTCCAGATTCTCCTCTCTGATTTGTTAAACCAGATGTCAGCCCACCATTGCAACCGACATTCAACTGAACTAGGCACAACCCAAAGCACACCCCACCACTGCAACAAACCTGTCCACACCCTCCAAACCATGGGCACAAAATAAGCACATGCTCTACTAAGTCTAGTTCATTTTTGCAGAACACACAATCAAAAGGTATACTCTCATCTAGTATCTCAATCCTCTATAGAAACACAAAGGTCTTTACCTTATGTTTCCAAGCAAACCACCCAAAGAATTGCACTTTGGGTGGGAGATAGTTCACCCAAACTGATCTACTGAGAAATCCCAACTCAACAGCATCTACAACTGTGTGATTATACAGGGTTGAGACAAAAAACTGACCTGATTTGGCAGCCAACCAAATTGGTTTATCTACACCATCCAGATTAATAGGTGGGGCCAATCTTAGCACATCTCTAAGCCTGAGAAGTTCCTCATCCTCCCAAACAAACAAATGCCTTATGAAGCTAAACTCCCAATTTTCTGAATTTCCTTTCTTCTCAACAAAGAGCCTTAATGATCCCCTGTGTTCAGTAGATATTCTAAACAATCTAGGGAATTCCTCTTTAAAACATACATCACCACACCATTTATCATGCCAGAACTTCACTCTAAGGCCATTACCCACTGCAATCCAGAAATGACTTACATAAAAATGAACCAAATTGGCCCTATGCTTTGCTACAGCTAAGATGTCTCTCCACAGTTTTGAGATCCTCTTACCTTGATTCAGAATAGGAAACCATTCTCTCCCTTCCATATTATACTTGCTGCATATCACCTTCTTCCATAAAGCTTCCCCTTCATTTGCAAACCTCCACTACCACTTAAGCAATAGGCAAACATTTACATCTCTAATTCTCCTAATACCCAACCCTCCCTGTATTTTGCTTATAGTTTACCTCTTTCCAACTCACCATATGTACTTTCCTCTTCAAATTTGTGCCTCTCCATAAGAATGCAACCTGAATTCTATCAATTTCCTTAGCAATTCCTTCTAGCATCTTGAGCAATGATAGGTAATACACTGGCAAATTAGATAAGACTGTCTTGATCAACGTCAACCTACCAACAAATGACGAAAATCTTCTCTTCCATCCAGATAGCTTGGCCTTTAATTTATCCACAACTGGTTTCCAAATCTTCTTTCTACTTGGACTCACTCCCAGAGACATCCCAAGTTATTTCAGTGGGAACCCATGAGTTTTACAGTTCAATAGTGTTGCAAACTCTTTAAGCAGTGCATCAGAAATACCAACCCCACAAACCACACTTTTGTGATAATTAATCTTGAGCCTTGATAAAATTTCAAACCACCTGAGAATTCTTTTGAAATTTAGCAACTCTTGCCTATTACCCTCATAGAACAATAGTGAATCATCAGCAAATTGCAAATGAGAGACTACTATTCGATTGACACCTATTTCCACCCCTTTTATGATTTCCATTTCTCTTGCTCTCCTCAGTAAAACACTCAGCCCTTCAATAACCAAGTTAAATAAGAATGGTGATAAAGGATCCCCTTGTCGAAGCCCTTTTTTAGGAAAAAATTCTTTAGTTGGTGATCCATTCACTAAAACTGAGACTCTGGTTGATGACACACATTCCTTCATCCACAAAATCCACTTTGATCCAAACCCAAAATTTGAGAGCATTGAAACAAGAAATTCGATTAATGGAATCACAAGCCTTCTCAAAGTCAAGCTTAAACAATAACCCTTTTCTTCTTAGCTATCTTCTATCCATCTACTACTTCCTTGGCTATCAACACTCCATCCAAGATGTTTCTCCCCAATCTGATTGTGTTTCACTAATTATCTCATATATCACTGACTTGAGCCTAGTTGCAAGAACCTTAGATAAGATCTTATACTTAGACCCTATCAAACTTATTGGCCTAAACTCATATAGACTTATTGCATTTTTCTTCTTTGGAATAAGAGTAATAAATGAGCAATTCAAACCATACTCCAACCTTCCTCTGTTATAAAACTCTTTTATAAAAAGGATCACTTCTTCTTTGAACACCTTCCAATTCTTTTGAAAGCACAACAGATTGAAACCATCTGGACCCGATGCTTTATTACCATTGCAGTCTTTCACTGCAGCCCATATATCTTTCTCAGAAAAATCTGCTTCTAGCTGTGCAAAATTCTGACTATGCCTTACAGTCTTGAAATCCCTATTAACACAGGCCTACTACTCCAATCTTTTGAAAAATGCTTTTTGAAATAATCCCACACTTCATTGTTTACTTGGCAGGTTCTTCAAACATAACCCTCCCTACTGTAATGGAATTTAGTGCATTTTTATTGAGTTTGCTGCTTGTTGTGATATGGAAGAATGTAGTATTCCTATCTTTCAGGTTCCAATCCAATCTTGATTCAGGTCTGCCTCCACTAATGAACTATCTTCAGCTTTCAAATCAAGCATATGCAATTCATTCTCAGCTGCTTTTAGTTTTGATTCCACATTACCATACACCTCTCTATTCCACTGTTTCAAAGCCATATTTAAAGCCTGTAATTTCTTTTGGAGAATAAAACCAACATCCCCTACTATGTGTGACTCTCTTCATACCTTCGCCACTAGAGGATCAAATTTAGGGTGCAATAACCAAGCATTCAAGAACTTAAAAGGTTTTGGGCTCCAGTCCCTCACATCCTCCATAAGAACTAGGAGACAATGATCTGATATTGTTCTTTATAATCCCCATAATTTGAGCTTGAACCTTTCAATCCATTCAAGACGAAGAAGGAACCTATCTATTTTACTCCATTTAATTCCATCTTGAGCATTGCACCAAGTATATTTTCTGCCAAGCATCTGAATTTTAGTTACCTCACACATGTCTATGAACTCATTGAAGTCTTTTATTTCCCTATCTCTTCTTGAGCATCCAACTTGTCACGACCCAAACCCGCCCCTATGGGTTTAGCATCAGAATCGCCAAGAATCCGAGATTACAAGGCCCTATAATAAGAAGACAAGATAACAGTCTGAGCATAAGCGCAACCAATACGATAAATAAACAATGTCCAATGATTTGTGGATCTGTATGCAAAAAGATTTTTCATACATACATAGATATATACAGTCTGAGCAGTATTTACAAATATTCTGATCATTGAGCGAGGACCAAATCCTATTAAGAAAGATATGAATCTATCTATCATACAAGGCAGACGAGAGAATGCACAAGGGAAAAATAAAAACACCCCTAAGCCGTAGCTCGGCAGGCTCGGAACCTTGCAGTGAGGCACAGTGGTTGGCTTGACAAAATTGGGAGTCTACCCCGATGCTCCTAGCTCCGGTCTGGTGCCTGTGCACCTACATATATATATGAGCAGTGAGCTAAAGCCCAGTGAATAACATAAAGCGTAAAGGGGTTTAAAATGAATGTCCTTACAGTAATGAAAACAGTTCGTTTCAATCAGTATATCAGTTGTTCAATATGAATGAGTCATATGTGGTACATCCATTAGCATAACGAGAAACAGAGGTCTTAAAAGACGAGCGATAAATGATGGCCATCAATCAAGCGATGAGTGGTTCCAACATGGGAACCGGCAGAGATCTCTGTGATAACGATCGATAACCGTAGTTACTAAGGATGCCCTGTCTGATTGAGAATATAGGACATACATTCATTGATTAACGATGGCATTGAAAGCGATGCAGTTCAATTGTTCAGAAGACAATCATTTTTTAACATATCTTTACACAATTGTTACTCACAGAGTTCTGGGCTATAGTAAACTAGAGCGTCTCCTCAGAAAGCCAACCCTACACAGTTACAGATTGAACGCACACTATGCTACACAGTTGGGAAAGATAATAACTTAATCCTTAATTGCCTCGATGTGTTCTACATCTATATCCTCATTAAGATGTCTTAAACTAGGCCTAAGAATGCCTAGGATGGGATGATGATGCAAAGATGTATTCAGAAAATATTTTCAAAATTTTCAGTGAAACAGGGTCCCGCTTGAGCGCATATTTCCACGCTCGAGCGGACATTCAGACAACGGTTCCCGCTCGAGCGTCACTTCCTACGCTCGAGAGGACATGCGAAACAGTCAAAAGTGCTGGATACTCAAAAATCACGCTCGATTAGGCGCTCCATAGCCGCTTGAGCGCAAGACACAAGGCCCCGCTCAAGCACCAATTACCCAGCTCGAGCGGACTATAATACAGTGCAAAGTACTGGGAGCACGAATTTCTCGCTCGAGCGCCACTTTCCCCGCTCGAGCAGGAGTCCAAAATCTGGAATTTCTAAATTTGAACTTCCAAGCTCAAATCAAGTTTAAATGCATCAAATTCGATCCTCTTTGGCTAATTTTCTGAAAAACACTTCAAAACTCATAATATCACATGTTTCAAAGATCAATTTGGTAAATCAAAGCCCAAGGGTGTTTAATTCAAACTCAATTTCAAACTAATTTTCATGAACATGCTACAAACATGACATGCATGAGTTTAAATCATTTCAAAGCTTTAAATACAAGCTCAAATGAGCTCATTCTTTTCAAAATAAGATGAAATCATGGTCTACTCTCAAAACATGGACATGCATATGAGGAATTAAGTACTACAACCTCAAAACTTCAATATATATACATGCATGCAACAATTAAGCTCCAAGACAACAATTTGAGCCATAAATTGGCTCTAGACTTCAACTCACTCTAAACCATGCAAGAAATCAACTCAAAACATAAACAAGGAGGCAATGAATCTACCTTAAGTCTTGTAGTTCAAGAAGGGAGCTCAAATATGCAATCCCTTCTACAATTTCTTCAATTACCAAGCAAATCACAAGCTAGAACTCAATTTCTCTCCCTCTAACTCTCTTGCTCGGCAAGAACAAGGAAAAAGGAGCTGAAGAAAATGTTTTGGTCAAGTGTACAAAGGCTCTAATATGTTCAAGATAGTGGTTCACTAGAATAGCAATGTTATAATTAAAGCCAACTATGCAATTCAACCTATTTAATGTAATTTAATCATACCAAATCAATTTTCAATTAAATACACCATAAATCATATAAATTCTAATGAACATAGAACATCAATAAATTTCAAATTCGACCGCCGATAAGGCCTTCAATTTGCAGTTTAAACACAAAGACATGAACAGATAATCAAACGATCAACAGATAGAATGCAATTCAAATTGGTACACTCAATCAATTTGGTTTCAATTTTCAGTCAATCAGTTCAGTATTTCAATTACTTCAATTATCAGTCATAATCAGTCTCAGTTTAATAGTATTCGGTAGTTTATCGGTAAACAGTTGTGAGGGTTATTACACTACTTTTTCAACTATATTTCTAATTTCATTAAAATCTCCACCCAAACACCATGGCTTTGAGAAACTGCTTTTATGGTTTAATATGATCTCCCATAAGTTGCCTCTCTTCACCACATCATTTGGAGCATATATATTTAGAAGCACACACTCAAAAGATTTATGAAAAGTACCTGATAGTAGAATAAAATTTCTATTTCTACAACAATCTGATAGCTAAAAAACTCCAGGATCCCAAATGCATAACAACCCTCCAGCTCTTCCTTTAACCTCTATAGACATGAATTCAAATCTGTCTCTATGCCATAATCATTTGACCTCCACCTCTGATATGCTTGATAACTTGGTCTCTCGAAGTAGAACCACATCAATTTTTCTAGCAGTTAAGAGTTTCTTGATCTATTTTTTTTTCTCAGGTCTTCTAACCCCTCTAATATGCCAGCTAAACATCTTCATAACAACATATATTAACCACTGTAGGCCACCCTCATAAAGCTGATTACAGGCATCTACCATTCCCTTTTCCTAATCTTTCCTTATCATCTTCCTCAAACAGGATTAATTTTTGTATGATTACATCATCTTGGCCCTTGGTTGCAATCCCTAACCTTTTACCTAATTGTAGAGTTTCATGTGCCTCCTTTAATCTTCCATCTTCACAGATGAATGGTAACTTTTCTGAGAATGACCTTGACAACACTTTTGCCGTAGCTCTGACCACCACAGTTTTTTGGGTGCCTTTGCTTGGCCATGTTCCTCTCTGCCTTAACCTTTTAACAAAACCAGAAAAGCCTCCCTTTATTATCTAGTTTCTTGAGCCAATACTAGTCGTCCCTCTCATTTTCCCTTTCTTCACTTGATTATTAATAGAGTCACTACAAAAAAAAAAACTTATAGTGTTACTCACATATGACTTAGAGCCCACCATAACAGGCCCATACCGTCTGTCTTCATTGGCCTGGCTTGTACTCTTCAGATCTGACCTACACAACCCTAGCCCATTGAGTTGGCTTATGAACTGATCATGGCCCAAATTGACCTCTAAACAAATGCCTGGCTTCTCCCGTTGAGTCCCATTGATACTCGAAATAAAGCCATGTGTGACAATCTGGCCATTTACTTTCTGAACATCATGATTACACCTCTGCAGCTGTCTTCTCTCATCCCTCAACAATGATTCCTCTATACATACGCCTACCACATTTGATTTCCCCAGGCAATCTTCAAACTCTACAACTACAAATACTACCTCTCACCTGTCGTCCACCTCTATCTCACCTCTATCTTGCCTCCGAGCTGTCATATCCCCTTTTGTCACCTTTTCCTTCTCAATTTCTTCATCAGCAATGACATCATCATCTTCTTCTTTTCTACCTTCCTCCACTAGCTGAGTCTCACCATGAACATTTGAACTAACATAATCCATAGCACCTTCATACGTATTACATCTGCAACTGACCTTCACCTCCTTCACTATTTGTTCTTCGCATACCCTTATTGGGTATATTCTTCCTTTGTATTCCAAACTTAAACTTGAATTAATCGACTCCATAACACTTGTAGCTATTCTAATCCTTCCACATCTGAAAGATGAAGGTTCACAGATATCCTCATCAAAATTAACTACCTCATCCCATAGTCTTCCAATTTTTCTGAAAGTGACAGAATTCCACAGATTCAATGGAATACCATAACAACTCAACCATACCAATCTTTCTTGATCAAGGTGAAGACCGAATGACCATCTTGTGGCATAGTCACACCACTTGTGGAAACCTGCATATAGTACACTCTCTTTGCTTCTTAGCTCCTCCATCAATTTGAATGTTATTACCACATCCCTTCCACCTCCCCTTCTGACTAACACATCACTCAAACCTCTGTTTATGAGTTCTTCTTTCAGCTCCATTGTAGAATACTATGATTTAAGTCTCCTTACTCTCATATAGCCACCCATTCCCAATCTCCTCTACTTCAATAGTAGCCATTGTTGTTCCTCCTTTCGCAACCCCTTTTAAAACCTCAGCAAACGATCTTTTATCCATACCAAAAGTCCTCGCATTTTTCTCTATTGCCACTGAAGCTTTTTGCACCTCAAACTTTCCCCTGTGTGTGGGCTGCCTCCATTGGATTTTACCTTGTTCTTTCCTATAGTCTACACTTTTAACAATCAATGCTTTGTTGTCTATCCAAAGGCTATTTGTTTTTTGTTCAGCAATTTGAGCTGCTACTAGGCAATCAAAACGAACAAACCCAAACCTTGTTTTTGTTGCTGACCTCCTTTTCTTTGGGATAAAAACATCCCTAACCACTCCAAACTTTGTAAACAAAGTATACATGCTCTTTGGATCCATTACTTCAGGTAGATTATCCACAAATAATGTGAACAAACCTGATCTTCTCTTCTCATTCCATGCTTCCAGCTTTCCATGCCTACCTCGTTGCTTTACCACCGGTATCCACCCTCCTTGCTCTCGTTGCTTGTCCATTACACTTACTAGTTTATATAGATAAAATGGAAAGATATATAGGAACCTTTTACTTGCACATACACCGACCTCTCTTGAGTTGTAGTTGTAGAGGAAATATGGTAAATCCTATAGTTTTGATATAATTATATTAAATTTTCTTGTGATTTTAATTTATACAACACTTAACTCTCTTTTCATCAATAATTTCTTAGTTATATTGATGAAAAAAATAATGCTATCATCTTTTTTTACGCCAAAATATAAATTTTTATGTTATTTATTTTTGTATTTTCGCAACATTTGCATAAATTTCGATCAATTTAATTTTACTAAAAGGGAGATCGGTGTAATTTTTTTTTTTTAAATTGTGGAATTTACCATATTTTTTCCAAATCTCAAGGAGGTCGAGTGATAGATCTAGCCTGTGACCAAGGGAGTCACACGACCCCCATGAACTATTAATAATTATATTAATACCCTAGATATATAGATTATATCTTATATATCCTCTATAAAATTGTAATAGTATCCATTTTTAAAATTGTAATAGTGCCTCTCTATTAAGAATTTTCTTTCTAATTACAAGGATCTTACTAAAATGGATCATTCTATTATACACACCACCCAAAAAGGGTGTACCATATGCAAGTTATGATAATTTGTAATATTGATATCATAAAGCTCATAGCCAAAATCACTTTCAGTCATAATTAAAACGATGGCTCTAAATTAGGGTACTCAAGCCATGTCTATTTTAAAGACTTTTAAGGGTATAAATTCAATAGCTTTTTTGTTTGGGTCCATAAGGACAGACACATAATTTGCTTGGTCCTTGAGGACAACCATTATCTGTACAATTTAATCATCAGAAGACAAAGAATTCAAGCAGAGTAAACTATTGAGAGAAGTCTCGTTTTTCTCTTTCCTCTAAAGTTACACAACCATGGTTGCCTCCACCACCACCAATCTCTCTCATCTATTATCTTCCTCCCTCCAAAAACCCTACTTTCTCTCCAAAAACCTATCTCTCAATCATTTCTCTTTCTTTCCGATGACCCAAAATCATTACCCTAATTGACTCCGTCAAAGCCGCTCTCGATCGAGTTTCATCAAAGTCTTCTTTCAACACCAACAATAGTAACAACTCCACATCCTCCTCCTCTTCCTCCTTGACTCTCATCACCACCGCCCATGGCAAGTTCTTCTCCAATGGCTACGATCTCACTTGGGAAAAATTCAATGGTCCCACCTTCGCCACAAAAGACCATTTCTTACTCATGTCCTTAAGTTCCACTCTGTCATCACCAACCTCATTTCTCTTCCCATGCCCACCATCGCCATCATCACCAACCATGCCTCTGCCACTGGTTTCATCTTCACTCTCTGCCACGACTACGTTTTCATGAGAAATGATCGAGGGTTTCTATTCATGAGCGAGCTACATATTAGCCTTTCCATTCTGGCTTGGTTCACCACTGTGCTTTGAAGTAAGAACAGTTGCTCGATGGCTTGGCGCAACATGCTGCTAGGATCAATGAAGTTGATGGTTGAAGCGACGGTTGAGAGAGAATCATCAAGTCAGCACATGATAGCACGGATGAGACGGTTAAGGTTGTTGTGAAGTTGGGGAAGAAGCTAGTAGGTAGAAAATGAGATGAACACGTATATGACAAGATAAGAATGGTTGTGTTTGATGATTTGTTGAGGGCAAAAATTTAAATAGATAGTGTGATGCCCCAAAAATTGCGAATATCAAAGAATATATTAACAAATAAATATAAGATTTTTCTAAGGTTATAAGTCCAAAAATAAATAATAATACATCAGAGTTAAATTTATTACAGACAACGTTGTTCTAATTTTACAATTTATAGGTAAAAATAAAATAAAATAAAATAAATAAATCCAACTTCGGTATTGAGGTTGAAAATTCGACGTCAGTCCACACTTGATGCAATCTTTAAGGGTGAATTCTTCAAAAATCTAGCATTAATGCCAGGGCAACGAAAATGGCCATGAGCGCTTGATACCCCATAAGAACACACACACACCCCAACTTTCTACACTTTCAGAATATATGAACAAGTATAGACAGTATGAACAAGTATAAGTACAAAATATAATTTGCGTAAATAGAATATTTCATGAAATTACGAGTATAGACAGGAAATTAAATTCTGTAAAATAAAAGAAATAAGAAAATAACTTTTATTTTTCAATTAATTTGGAAATAAAATAAAATTTTATTTAACCAAATTAATTCCACACAAAAAATTAAGTTCTGTAAAATAAAAGAACTAAGAAAATAACTTTTATTTTTTAATTAATTTAGAAATAAAATAAAATTTTGTTTAACTAAATTAATTCTACACATAAAATTAATTTCTGTAACACTTCAATAATTAAAATACTAAAACAGAATTTTAAATAAAGAAAACTCAGAAAATAATTTCTAAAATCCAAAATTAATTTCTAAAAAAATTTCACAAAAATATATTCTGAATTGTTAATGAGTAGTTGTCAAAGAAAATAGACAGTATATTACTACTATCTGTCAAATAGCATATAATCACTATTTATTTTTCCAACCAGAATTTATTTTGTAAATCTACAGAAAATAATTTTCTTAAAAGAAGAAAGAGAAACAAAGCGAAAAATTAAAAGCAGAATAATTCAATTATGTCTTAAGATTGTTGGAACAATCTTCTGTGTAAATAAAATAAATTGATACAAAGTCACAAAACAAAATAAAACTTACAGAATTTATTTTGTTGAACCGAATTAATAATTAAAGACCAAGTCGAGAGTATGACACTCATTCTTAAGATGATTCGCCCCAATTACCAGTACTTACGGTTGAGTGGCGTCTATCTCCCAGGATAGAATCATCTTAACCAATTTATAGTAGCACTCCAAAACAAATTGTTCGGTGAACCAAACCTGTGTTCTAACTCTCTGATTATTTAATCTAAAACTAATATATGATGAATAAATGCACTAGAGCAAAATCTGGACAGCAAAAGTAAAAAAGCAGACTAATTTTCGGATGAAAAATTCGATCTCCAAGACTGCTGGAATTGATAGGTATATATAGGCACTAAACCTTGTCCGAACAGGTTCCAAAGTTTGAATGAACAGATGCAAAGTATTTATTTCAAACAAATCTGACCGTTAGCACTTTGAACCCTTAAATTCAAACAATTTTTGAAAAGTTGTCCGTTCGTGGACCAAGTCAAAGGAACTGTTGCTACTTTATTATTTAAACTATTTGAAATATATATATATTAAACTATTTGAATATATATATATATATATTAAACTATTGAAATAGTTTAATAAATAAAGGAAGAGGTACAAACTTTAGAAAACCACTAAGGAACCCAAAATTTAAATTTAGAATTTAAATTAAATTTCCACAATAATTTTTATTGAAAAAATTCAAATGAATTTTATCTAAAAAATTAATGTTAGACCCGAAAACGACGTCAACTTCCCAGTCACTCATAAATGGTTTTGACGTTCTGTCTTCAGTGTGACTTGCCACGATGAGAACACTTCACCCCTTCGGACCCCCCCCAAAAGACATTTGGGGCCCACTCAAAAATGGGCTAAAAAATATGCCTATATTAAACTATTTTTTTTTTCCAACATAAAATTGAGTTAGACGATAACTTCAAACTTGCAACTGAAATATTTATGCATCTTAGAAACTCTAATTGAAGGGCTTAATAGCTTAATTTGATGTTTAGAATATTTTAGAGGATTTGTTGAAAAATTGATCAGGTTAACGGAAATTAGGCGAGTTTAATTTAATTTAATCGAAATCAAATAGGTAATGGAGATCTAAAATTGAATCTGATTAATTAAACTAAATCAAGGTTGATGAGTTAATGAAAGTAATTAAATTAAAAGAGATTTTGTTTCAAATCAAAATTTGAGTTATTATCTGATTTAGAAACCATAATGAAGAATTTAATAAATTTGGTCTAATGTGTAAAGTTCGTGCAAGCTTAATTAAATTTAAGTAAGATTAAAATAAATAAAGATTTGGTTGAGATTCAATAGATTAATTATCATGAGAATTATACATAATTAATTAAGATTAAGAGGTGATTAGTTAAGTGATGGGATAGTATGTTAATTTAACTTGAGTCAATAAAATGAAAGATAGAGAAGCTTAATAAATTCAATTTCATGTGTAGGGCCTTTAGTTGAATTAGAAATTGAAGGTTGAGATAACTGAAGAAACCATACCTAACGAACTTAATTGAATTAGTTTAATATGTAAAACTTTATGGGAAATTTATTAAAAATTTGATTGATTGATAAAATTAGATATGATTAAATTAAGTAGCAATTGGAAATAATTAGATTAATTAAGTTATGTCACAATTATAATTGATTAAGACTAAGTGATGTTTAATTAAGTTAATGAACAATTAGTGTGTTAAGCCCATCCTAATTAGAATTTAAGTTGTGAAATAGTATAGAGTTTTGAGGGTATATATGTATATGTTGTGCTGGAAGCCTTGGGTACACGTGTTATATTTTCAAGAGGTGGGTGTGCTTTGTATTCATTTGTTTTGCTGAGCCAAGAGGTAAGGGTTAGCTCATTCTGCTGGAAGAACTCAGAAAGTAAGAGAGAGCACCAAAAGAGACAGGGAGAGAGCAACGTAAGGAGAGAAAAAGAGAGAACCAAGAGAGAGAGAGAGAGAGAGAGGGGGGGGGGGGGGCACCGAGAGGGAAAAAGAGTAGAGGAGAAGGAGGAGGCTCAAGAATTTGTGAAGGGATTCACCAAATTGAAGATTATAGGTAAGAAGTTTCATCATCTTCCTAGTATTGTTTAAATAATCTAGACATAAATTGATTCAAGATGGATTTTGAAAGAATTAAAAATAAAAGATTTGAAGAAACTTTGAGTTGAGATGGATTTCAAGAAGATTTTATGGAAGGTATGTTTTAAATCAATTAATCTCCAAAGTCCTTGTAGACAAATGTTTTTAAAGATTGTAATCTTCTATGCATGGATTAAACATATAAATCTGAAATTGAGGTCTAATTTAGATGGTTGCTATTAACACTTACCTAATTTCTTTGGACCTCCATATCTTTGAACCCCACCTTAAATTAAATTTTAATAAGATTTTTTTGAACAGTACACTTAATACCAATTTTACCTATATTCATAATATTATCATACCCAAGTGCACACTCACTTAATTTTGCACACCATTCTTTTTCTCTTAGTAAACAATGAACGATTGAGAGACGATCGAGAACAACAAACGATTGAGAGACGAATTGATTTTCCCTCTCTACTCCTTCTCTCATAAACGATGGTCTCTTTCTCTTTGTCACCGTGAACGACGACATCTTAGTCAGAAATCTTTTTGACGGTCTCTTTTTTCTTCTCTCAAGCAATCTCCAACTCCCCATCGCATATTTTTTAATTTTTTTTTTGGGGTAAAACCCTCGATACAGGGGGTTTTAGAAGAAAAAATCCTCAGAAAAAAATAGAAATAGGGTACAAAATGGAACCGCACTGTATTACTAATCTAATTTTTTTTGTTCAGCACTGTATTACTTAACAGAACCTTAACAATCGACAAATCAGTACCGAACCAAAAATATCCCAGAATCATGAATGCAAGATAGATAAACTTACCAATGCAACATCAACCTCATTAGAGTTGTTGTCATCTTCTTTCATTGCTCTATAAGTATCAACGAATGGTGAAAACGACCACAAATGTAGAAACTCAAAATCTGTAATAAGATTATTTGCAACGTTAACTAATTTGGAACACCAAACACATTTGAAATCACCGAACAAAATGTTAACTAATTAGGTCGTTTCAAATGCTTTTCATTAAAGATAAATACGTGGGTTTAGGATGGTGATAAAGAAGAATACGATTAGGGTTTAGATTAGTAAGGAATATGTATAGATGGGGATGGAGGTTGGTGTACAATACTGTAGAGTTTCATTCTAATTGTTTTCATTTGGTGGGTAGGTGTTCTATTAAAAGTTATCTTTTAATGTAATTTTAATTTAGGGTATAATTGTAATAAAAGAAAAGGTGAGAATTGAAGGGTCCAAGGAAATTAGGTAAATGCTAATAGCAGCACTCTTAATTTAAGAAGATGGAAGAAAATTCAATTAATTTAAGAACAAAGAAATTTATTATTTGAGTTTGATTTTTATTATTTAAATAATCCTTCACGAATTTGACCTCAATCTTTGCATATCTCGTGATTTTTATAAGTTCTAAGACTTTAATTTCATGATCAAAAGTAAAAGAAAGAAAGGTTTTGGTAAATATTAAGTTCATGGAATTTTAAGTTTAATTTTGGAATTAATAAGATTTTGATGTTTTGATTTAGAAAACAATAATAACTTCATGTTTTCCATTGATTTTGAGTGTTTTTAGGTGTTTTAGCTTGAACCTTAGCTTGAGAAATGGAAGAAATTGACTTAGAACCAATAGCTTTTTCGGACAGTAGTAGTCTACCCAGCACTGCATGTGCAGTGAGGCTTCTCACACGTGTGGCACACTGTTTCCAACAACAAAGTTAATCTGTTTTAATTGCACGCTCCTCTACACATGCGGCTAGGGTTCCGCACATGCAACCCTGTTCACCGCATGTGAGGTTTGAAAGGCAATCACCCGTTTCGTTTCTATTGACCACTGGATACCCGTATACATGTTTTGAACCTTAATAAAAAATCGAATGCATTTAGAAACCAACCTAAAACAAGTTAGAAGAATAGCAAAAAGTTAAGTAGAAACCGATTCATCTTGTTTGTGCTTGTGAAGTTCAATGTCTCGTTCTTGTTTTGTAGGTCAAACCTTGAAGAGTTTAGCCTTGAACAATGAGCCACTGTGAGTAGTAGTGTAGTAAAGTTATGTTCTTAAAATTATATTTTGAAATGCAAATATATGATATGTTTAGAAAGTTATTTTATTATTTTGTTATGAATGAACATCATATACTTTTGTATACGATGACATATTGGACTTATTTGTCATTGGGAATCATGCCAATAACCTCTTGCTAACTGAGCTCTGCCATCTGTTGTGGCCTCTTGTCTTGTGAATCGAAATGCCTTGATAATAGTCATCGTTATGCATATGTGGCAAGCTTGTTTTTCTTGAAAAACTAAATTATGTTCAATTGCTTGCATACTTGGTTTTGCTAAAACTTGCAGGTGTTCATTCGTTAACCACTTTACTATATTACTATTCATGGAGTTTTGGCTCACCTCTTTCTCTTATATGTATGTAGGTGAGTAACACAAAGGGCAACATTAGAGTTTGCATTTGAAGATTCTTAAGAGAGCCATCTTGGGTTGTCGCGGAGGGAGTCTACATTATGAAGTTGTGTCTTGTGAATGGTTGGATTTAATTTACTTGTGTGGGTAATAAAAACGTGATATATATCTAATATTTTCATGTTAGTTATGCACCGCTCAATAGACAGGTTTATTTTTTGATTAGTTATTGGCCCTGTTTGGTAGAGCTGTGGGAAGCTGCTTATAGCTTATGCCCAAACAGCTTATAGCTTATAACTTTCAGCTTAGGCTGATTTCCAACTTATTCTCAAAGCATATCCAAATTGACTCACGAGAATAAGCTGGTTTTCAGCTTCCACAAAGCTATAAGCTATAAGCATAAGCTAACCCAAACATATCAAAACAGCTTAAATTAAGCTGAAAGCTGAAATTAAGCCCTGACAAACAGGACCATTGTAAAAAAATAATAATAATAACTTCCACTTGTGGCCCTAGTATTCTATTAAATATTTTGTATTTTGTCAAGATAGGCCTTGGGTAATCTAAGATCACTGGCTGGTCACCTCTCTTACCTTTAAGGGCGAGTTGGGGTTGTGACACTAATAGATTGGGATACCATTATGTTGTTGAATGAAGGGTTTCAGAGTACTACGCTGCCATTCGGTGGCCAGAGGATGCAAAAAAACCACTATTGATGAGAAGAGACAGACGACAAATAGATAGAGGGAAAGCGGGAGAAAGTGGGTTTGTGTTTTTGTTTTTCATCGACTATAACAGGTAAACTTAGGTGGGTTTTGCTTATGATCAGACGACACAAATTAAGGCAACGTTTATTTGGCGGTTTAGAGTGGACAAGATTGTCAGTGGGAGAATGATTATTGAACAGATTGTTAATATGAGAATTGTTAATGAGAGAATTAAATAAGTGTGCTTATTTTGATAATAGTGAGAGAGATGGTTAGTGATGAGATTATTGAATTATTTTTATATAAAATAAAAAAAAAATCTATATTAAAAACATTAAAACAAATATAATTTTTTTTATTATAGAAATAATAGGTTGCTGTTGGGTAAATAAAAGAAGAAGAAGAAGAATAAATAGCACTGGATTCTTAATCCCCTCATTATTTTTCTAATCTTATACTCGCCCTACCTTTGTTAATTCAGCTGTGCAATGGGATTGCCAATCTGGCTAGACAAATAATCCACTCACAAATTTCCTCAACCAAACATGCTTTCAAAGTTCCAACCTCACTATCAGTCTAATCCCACCACTCATGCGGCATAACAAACATGGCCTAAAATATGAGGATCAATGGCTGAAATTAATTTTTATGACACTGTAAAATCGCTTTTGCATACTATAGTCAGACCCTCATATGAAACTTTTAGATTATCTCCAATGTTTATTCTTTTTTTTCCCCCCATTAAATTTGAATAAAAATTTGAGTAAAAATTTCATATGATATTGTTTGTTTTAACGGAGGAATCTAAGATTTTATCAAACCATTGGTTAGTGTAAATTTTCTAAAATTCTAAAGCAAATGTTGCAAAGAGTTAATTGACTGAGAGATAATTGGCTAGACATCTAACTGGTCATCTGATACTCATGCATACCTGTAAAGCTATCAACTATTTACTATAAAGGGCAAATTACACTAACAGTCCCTATAGTTTGGGGCTTGTATCACTTTAGTCCCTGACTTTTTAATTGTGACACATTTGACCCTGAATTTTGAATTTTGTTTCAAATAAGGACAATTAACATACCATTGCTTAATTTCATGGGCAAAATCGTGAATTTGATAAAATATAAACTAATTTGACAAAAATAAATGTCAAAAAAATATTTTAAAATTTTTAAAAATTATTTCTACACACCAAAAATAAAATTATGTAAAATTGATAAAAATTAATAAAAATTACATGATTAATTTTAAAAAATTAATTTTACATGATCATCATCCAAATACATAATAAAAATTAATTTCGTAAAAAAAAAAAGAAATAAATGTCTAAAAAATTTATCAATTTTATATAATTTTATCTTTAGTAGGTAGAAATAATTTTTAAAAATTCAAAAATAATTTTTTAACATTTATTTTTGTCAAATTAATTTATATTTTATCAAATTGACAATTTTGCCCTTGAAAAATCTAATAGTATTTTCAATTGTTCTTATTTAGAATAAGATTCAAAAATCAAGGTCATATATGTTACGATTGAAAAGTCAGGGACCAAAATGACACAAGCTCCAAACTATAGGGACCGTTAGTGTAATTTATCCTACTATAAATTAATAAAGGGAAAATTACACTAACACCCCCTGAGGTTTATGTTTATTACAATTCCTCTCCTCATCTTTTGGAAATTACATCTCCCTCTCTGAGGTTTAAAGTTTCATTATAGATTCCACCCTCAACAATTTAATTTTTTTAAATACCAATTTTGCCCTCACTAGGTAAATTACATTGACACCCATCACATTTTAGAAATTACAATCCCCTCCCTAAGGTTTAAAGTCGCATTACCAATTGCCCTCTCGATTAGTATTAGTTGGAAAAAAAATTCATTGAAAAAAAAATTATTGGAAAAAAATTTTTGTTAGTAAAATTTTTATTTAAAAACCAACGTAAACTCATTTTTTAAATTTACGTTTTTCCATAATTTACAAATTGAGATAACAATTTATAAACTAAAAAAATTATCAAATAATATTTTATGACAGTTTTTAAAATTTTTGTAAATATAAATTGAAAACTAAAAACGAAATGATTACCAAACAAGCCTCAAATGATAAAAATGTCGTAAAATTAACAAATAATTAAATAAGTTACCAATGTAATAAATGACTTATCAAAAGTTCTTAGGCTATGTATGATTTGATTTTTAGAATTTTTTTTTTAAATTAAAAATTAATTTGGTTAAGAAATAAAAAATAAAAAATAATTATCATTTTTATATAATTTTTATCTTTCAAGTGGTTAAAAATATTTTTTTACAAATTAAATTGAAACAGCCATACGTATGTATATAACATGCCCAAAAGTTAAAATTATAATTATTTTTTACCCTTAAATGATAATTATTTTTTATTTTTTATTTCTTAACCAAATTAATTTTTAATTTTTTAATTTTTTTTCTAAAAATCAAACCATACATAGCCTAAGAATCTTTTGATAAGTCATTTCTTATGTTGGTAACTTATTTAATTATTTGTTAATTTTACAACATTTTTATCATCTAAAGCCTGTTTGGTAACCATTTCGTTTTCAGTTTTCAATTTATATTTACAAAAATTTTAAAAACTGTCATAAAAACTTGTTTAATAATTTTTTTTGGTTTATAAATGGTTGTTTCAGTTTATAAATTTGAGGAAAAAACGTAAATTCAAAAAATGAGCTTACGTTGGTTTTTAAACAGAGATTTAAAAATTTTACTAACAAAATTTTTTTTCAATTAATTTTTTTTCAAATAATTTATTTTCCAATTAATTTTTTTTTTCAGAATTTTTTTCAAACTAATACTAACCGATGAGGCAATTGGTAATGCTATTTTAAACCTTAGAAGGGGATTGTAATTTTTAAAATGTGAAGGGTGCCAATGTAATTCACCCAGTGAGGGCAAAATTGGTATTTAAAAAAATTAAATTGCTGAGGGGAACCGGTAATGAAACTTTAAACCTCAGGAAGAGAGATATAATTTTCAAAAGGTGAAAGGAGAACTGCAATAAATATAAACTTCAAGGATGTCAGTGTAATTTACCCATTGATAAAAGATATCAATTAGGGTGCCTCTATTTACACACTGCATTTCATCTCAAGGTATACCATTAATTAGTTTATTTTTTATTACAATATTAACCTAATGTAAAATGACCACGAGGGATAAAGGGCTATGATACATATCTTACGTACTACACACCAATTACTCATTGCACACTATACCCAGTTTTGATTTTTTATTTTTCACTCAGTACACATTATCAATTTTTAAATATTTCCAAAATATCCTCATCCTCTCTAACCATAACCATAACCCTAACCCTAACTCTACTCCGCAGCTGCCGTCGTCATCAACCATTGCCGTCAACCATCTTACCTCTTTCTGCCGCCGTTACCCTCCGACCGACACCATCCCCTTTTTGTTTCCATCCCCAATCCATTTGCGTTCTTGCCATGGCAGTAACTCGCGTTGCTCTTTCCTTTACTGATGACATTGCAATTCGTAATAAAATTTGTATTGTGTGGATTGAGAAATTTATATGAAGGTTAAAAATATAATTGGTTAGAAGGATAAAGATGTAATAATTTTTTTTAAGGAACTGGAAGACTGAAAGTGATAGATGCGGTGTGTGAGTGAGTAAGGGTAAAGAGGTAAGATTATGGGTGGAGTGTGTAAGAGTAAAGATAAAAGATTGTTGTGTATATTGAGCAAATTTTTAATTTATTAAATTACTAAAAGTATGCCTTAAATAATAACGTACCTTAAGATAAAATATGGTGCATAAATAAAGGCACCGTATCATCCATCCTTAATTTGATAAAAAGTTTACAAAAATAATTTTTCCCCCGATTTTTCCCCCCCGAACAGTCTGAAAGAGAGAAAGAGAAAGAGAGAAAGAGAAGAGGGAATGGAGAGAGGGAGAGAGAGGGCCCCTCCTTCGTTTCTGCCTCCGCCACTGCCGATCGACCGCAGATCTACCGGTCCATTGTCACAAAGATCTCACGATTCATCTATCTTCTTCTTCTTTTCTAATTGAACCAAAAAAAAAAAAAAACAAAAAAAAAAATCCAAAACGACCAAACGACATTATTTTTGGATTCGGAGGAATTTGGGGCCAATCTTTCGAGCTATATAGCACAGCTTAGTTTACAACAATGATAGAGACCACTAATTTTGGAGCTCTAAAAAGATCACTAATGACATGACACTCAATAAAAAAAGAAAAAAAAAAAAATACAACACTAATACTAAAATATCAAATCATTCATAATAAGACCCACTGTCACATAATTAATTATAATACTAATTAGTACTCTCACTTATTTTCCCTTTTAACCCCACGTGTCCTCTATTTGATCAAAAAAGAAGAAACTTTGGAGAGGCTGTCAGAGATCCTGATTGCAATAGGAGAAGAGAATCCTCATTGCAATAGGAGAAGAGACAGCGAGCGCGCCAAAACAGCCCAAAAGAACCAAGCGTAGCAGAGTCCTACCGCAGCAGCCGTGCAGATCCACCACCACCATCGCCACCGCCATGGGAAAGCAGAAGCAACAGGTCATTTCCCGCTTCTTCGCCCCCAAACCCCAACCCCAACCCCAAACCCAAACCCAAACCCCTACAGCTTCTACTTCTACTCCTTCACCCTCACCACCGCAACCACCACCACCATCAGAATCTTTGCACCATAACCCACCAACCCCTCCCCCTAAAGTCTCTGCTACTGTTACTTTCTCACCATCCAAACGCCGCCGAAACTCCCAACTCACCTCCCCCAACCAGCCCAAACTCTCCAAATTCCCTACACTTTCTTATCCAGAACCTTCCCCCAACAGACCCTCCAAAAACCCTAAACTATCTCCCCATACCCACAACCCTATACCTCCTCTTCCCAATCCCTCACTCCACCAACGCTTCCTCAAGAAACTTCTGGAACCTTCTCATGACCTTCTCCAGCCTTCTCCACAACCTCCACTTTCAAATCCCAAGTATACTCCCCTTGAGCAACAAGTTGTTCACCTTAAAGCTGAGTACCCTGATGTTCTTTTGATGGTTGAAGTTGGTTACAAGTATCGGTTTTTTGGAGTAGATGCCGAGAATGCGGCTAGGGTTTTGGGGATTTATGCCCATGTTGATCATAATTTCTTGACGGCCAGTGTGCCAACTTTTCGATTGAATGTTCATGTGAGGAGGCTTGTCAGTGCTGGGTATAAGGTGGGTGTTGTAAAACAAACTGAAACCGCTGCAATTAAGGCACATGGGTCGAACCGGTTAGGACCATTTTGTCGCGGGTTATCGGCATTATACACAAAGGCTACATTGGAGGCATCAGAGGATGTTGGAGGTGGTGAAGAGGGATGTGGTTCATGTAACAATTATATGATTTGTGTTGTTGAGAAGGGTTGGGTTGTTGAAAATGCAGAATGTGGGATTCAGACGGGGTTAGATGTGAGAATCGGGATTGTTGCTGTTGAGATTTCTACTGGGGATATTGTTTATGGTGAGTTCAATGATAATTTTATGAGGGCTAGCCTTGAAGCTGTCATTCTGAGCTTATCCCCTGCTGAGTTACTCATTGAGGAGCCTCTCTCTAAACAAACAGAGAAGGTAGCTTTTACTTGCAATGAATTTCATTAACCACGCCAAAGAGATATACTTTTTTTTTTAATCTTTTTGGGTTGTTATGTACGCAATGCTTCCTCCTTGTATTGAATCCCATCATTTATTGTTTTTATCTAGGGAACTATGCCCTGTATCATTTAAATAATTGAGTCTTCTTTGTATAAACAAAATGTAGGGTATGTTTGGTTTGTGTTTGAGAGATGTGTTTTAGAGATAAAAAGTACGAAAACATGTTTGGTTTGGTTTTTTGGAAAATTTGTTTTGGAAAATTGTTTTGAGAGAGAGTTTTGGAAAAAAGTGATTGATTTGATGTGTGTGTGAGAGAGATTTGTTTGGAAAACTTGTTTGGTTTGTGTGTTTTGGGAAATTTTTTTGGAAAAATTTGTTTGGTAGAGAAAATTTCTGAAATTTGTTTGTAGAGAAAATTTCTGAAATTTTTTTCAGAAACACAAACCAAACCTACCCGTAATTTCTTTACTGTTGAGAGAGAGAGAGAGAGAGAGAGCGCGCAATACCTGCAATTGAATTACTAAGGACAGTTACCTTCTTGCTTTTAGGAAACTCAAGGATAGTGCTCGCTCACCAATTTAAGGAACTTTATCAAACACTACAATGTTCATTTATCTCATTTTTGTTAAGAATAGTTTTCATCTTTCAATTGCAGAAGTTTCCTTTTTTGTCATTACGAGTCATGGTTATTCTTATTGTATGAAAGATCAGTTTTTAAGTGTCTTTTAAACTAAACATGAAAAGGAATTGTCTTGTTTTCATTTTACAAAATGATTTGTTTTGTATGCATTTTACAGAATGACTAGGTCTTATCTTGTTAATCATCTATCCTAGTTGGCTGATAAGATTGAGAGCTATCATTGCAGTTGCTATTGGCATATGCTGGACATGCCTCAAATGTTCGTGTGGAGCGTGCCTCCCAAGATTGCTTCAGTGAGGGTGGGGCACTTAATGAAGTGATGACTTTATACGAGAACATGAGTGAAAATTGCTTAGCGAGTCACCAAGGGGAACAAACAGTGGTGGCAGAACAGGGAAATAACCGCCTGGCAATTGAGGTATACTATCTCTTTGTGTGTTCCTCTATGCACAAACTATCAGCTTGTTAAAAAACAAAAGTATAACCTTCTGTGCTTATATTACAATAGCCGAATAATATCCTACATGCCTAATTGTGTAGATTCATAGTGGTCAATGAATGGCTGTATTTTTCTCTTGCTTTCACTTTCCTGAAAAGATGCCACTTAGTTATTATTTCTGCTTTATGGAGGCTGCTGTTTGCCATATAAATGCCGATAATTTATTATTTATTGTGCTGATAATTTTTGGTTTTAAAGGCAATTATGGCCATGCCAGATTTAGCTGTCCGAGCATTAGTGTTACTCATTCGTCATCTAAAACAATTTGGATTTGAAAGAATTTTATGCTTGGGAGCTTCATTTCGGCCATTCTCAGGGAATAAGGAGATGACTTTGTCGGCCAATGCACTTCAACAGCTAGAGGTAATTGACATGGCCACTGCACTATTAATATGTAGATAGAAAACATTAAGATTCCTAATGGTGTTTGAAATTTGTATTACTTTTTATCAATGATTTAAGGCATTATTGGCCAATACTACTGGATCCCATTCCCCCTGTTTATCTATCCCTTCTGGCAGCTTTGTGCATGTCTCATTCTTTGTCAGGCCTTGGAACACATAATATAGCGCTTAGCAAGATGGGAGAAACTTGACATCGTTCTTAACCAGTTTAAAATATTAGGAACTTTCTTTGTATTTTTAACATATTTTTGTAGAATCAGTTTGTAATCACTCGGTGAAAGAGATCATAAAATTATAAGCTTCATTTCAAACTTTGAAATTGTTATTTTTCCTAATTTAGACTTTCTTCACTTTTGCTTTTTCACTCTAAATTATGGGTTTAACTAGTGAAATGTTTTTAGGTTTTGAAGAATAACTCTGATGGATCCAAGTCTGGCTCCTTGCTGCAGTGTATGAATCATACTCTTACTATATTTGGTTCGAGGCTTCTTAGGCACTGGGTATGGGGTTGCACTTGATTCTTATTTCTTTGTGCTGATGGTTGTGTTTACATATTTCATGATATTTGAGTTTGACTTTTTCTGCATGGTACAGGTGACTCATCCTTTAAGTGATCGAAACATGATCATTGCTCGTCTTGATGCTGTTTCTGAGATTGCAGAGTCCATGGGGTCTTGTAAAGCTTCACAGAATTTGAGCAGCATTGATGTGGGTGGTTGCAATGTCGCATTTGCGCAACCTGATTTTAGTTATTTGCTTTCTTCAGTTTTAATTACTCTAGGAAGGTCACCTGATATTCAGCGTGGAATAACTAGAATCTTCCATCAAACAGCCACTGCGTCTGAGGTAGAATGGCTTATCCTGATGCTTGCTTTTGTGTGTCTGTATTGATGTCCAACGTGTTGGGTTATTTTAACCTTCACCTCATCTTAAATTTATTCTTTTAAACCTGTGTGTTATGCAGTATGAGTTTTTAATGTATAAAGTTTGAACATTTTGTATGTTTAGAGCTTAAACATCTATTGATCAACAGAATGTTACTGGTGGACTTTGTGCAACGTATTTTTGTGCTCTTAATATTAGGGGTGCAACTTGGGCAGGTTTGAGAGGGTCCAAGCCCAGTCTGATTGCTAAGAGTTGCCCAAGCCCGCCCAAGGCTAACTTTCAACCCGAGGTTGTCTACCCAAGTTTGACCCGAATTACTTGAATTGCCCAAAAATTTGGAGTTTTTTTTTGGGTGTGTGGTGAGGTTGATTAATTTGTTAAAATAGACTCTATCAACATTTTTGATAAATCTTTAATAACATCAAAATGATTAATTTATATAATGTGAGAGAGATGGAGAGGAGAGATAAAGAATTGAAGAATCGTCATAATTGCGGTGTTTTTTTCAATTTCTTAGTAAGAAAAAAAGGAAGGGTACGGTTTTGTGTTGTGTTACTTGTGTATATAATGTATATAGTGAATATGATCTAACGATATCAATTATTTTAACTTAATTTAACCCCTAATAATTTATATGTATATTTAATATTTTTATATATTTATATATACAATTCGGACTCCGGGTTGCTCAGGTTGTTTGATGTCTCTACCCAAGCCCGCCCAAATTTCATTGGGGCTTTTGAATTTATGCCCAAGCTCACACCGAATTCAGAAATATGTTACCCAAGCCCTAGAAATTTTTGGGCTTGCCTCGGGTTGATCTGGTTGAGCTTGCCCAAGTTGTAGCCCTACTTAATGTATTGTTGGAAGGCATGATGGTTGACTGAAATAATTAGTCGTATGATGTTATGGCAGAAATAACTAGTTGTGTCTGAACCAGCTATTTATTTGTTCTTCTTCTCCTTTTTTCTTTTTCTTTTTCTTTTTTTCATTTTTTTTTTATTTTAATCTAAACCAACTGGAATCAAAATGGAAACAACATTGGTAGTCTGAATTCATTTAAGCAAACACATTTCTTAGCAGGAGAACTACTCTTCATTGTTGTCATCAATTTACCATGCCCTTGACAGTGCTTGGTTATGGTCTTCATGAATTGATGGTACAGTTTGTGGCAATTATTCAAGCTCTCTTAGTTGCTGGAAAACAACTTCAGCAACTTCAGATTGAAGAAGAGGTCAAAGGCGAGCCAAGAAAGACTGTGCGCTCTGTCTTGTTGAGAAGGTTGATTTTGACAGCTTCATCATCCAGCGTGATTGGCAATGCGGCAAAACTTTTGTCCACCCTAAATAAAGAAGCTGCTGATCAAGGGGATCTTCTAAACTTATTCAACATTTCCAGCGGGCAATTCCCAGAGGTTTCCCATGAGAAGCTTCATGTTTTGAATTTGCTTTTGATTTCTACTGCATGTTGCCTTCACTTGTTTCCCGTAATCATTGTAGAATAATTCTTGTGCAGGTTGCTGAAGCCCGGTTAGCAGTTCAATTGGCAAAGGATAAATTGGATTCAATGATTGGTTTGTATCGCAAACAGCTTGGAATGCAAAAATTGGAGTTCTTGAGCGTGTCTGGAATAACACATTTGATAGAGGTGTTTCAGTTGGAATTGACTCTGCCCAAAATTTTTCCTGTTGAAAGTTTCGAAATTCATTCAGCTTGATATTCCACTCTTTTTTGTATGGCTTGCAAAGTTTAGTTTTATTTTGGTGATTTCTTGTTTCTTTAGTTCTTAATATGATGGGAGATCATTGAAAATAATGAATGTTTGAGTTTCTATTGTTTTTAATCATATTGATGTGTGAATGTCTTCTGAATCAACTGTTCTAGATTTCTAGGTTGTTTTCTAGTTGCGTAGTCTGGACTGGTTTTGCAGTGGCATAATATGAAACACAATTTTTTGTTGGCTTGTTTGTTGGGGTTGGGATTATGAATTTAAGTAGATACACTTAGTAGTGTGCTTTTACTTAGAGAGTGACTAGATAGGTTTCCCACCCCCAATCAGTTTTCATTCCCCAATCAGTTATCAAATAGTTTTAAGAATATACCTGCTTTGATATCAACTCTAATAAAGTGACATTATGTTGTTATATTTATCATTTGATTATGGATTTAAGATGTGTATGTATTGCTATCCTACATATAAATGCTATGCAGTATGCCCTGAGTTTTGGTTGCTCTATTAATGTTGTTATTGATATCATGATGATGTGTTGTTTCTATGTACCGCTTTATGCGTAGCCCTAATTATGTGTAGCTTTAATTGCAGGTGCCATCAGATGTAAGGGTACCGTCAAACTGGGTCAAAGTAAATAGCACTAAGAAAACAATTCGCTATCACCCTCCGGAAGTATTGACTGCTCTGGATCAGTTATCACTGGCAACTGAGGAGCTTGCTGTTGTCTGCAGAACTTCTTGGGATGGTTTTCTTAAGGACTTTGGTAAATTTTACGCAGAGTTCCAATCTGTTGTTCAGGCACTAGCTACTTTGGATTGTCTACATTCTCTTGCTGTTCTTTCAAGAAATGAGGTTTACTTTTTGGAGGATTTCATGGATTTTAACTGTTCATCTTGCAACATTTGATGTTAAACTATCCCCTTAACTTCTCTGTTGCAGAATTATATCCGTCCAGTTTTTGTTTATGATACTGATCCTGTTCAGATACATATATCTACTGGTCGTCATCCGGTATGTTTGTTAGCTGCTCATTAAATCACATGTCATATGTTAAAATAAGATCTTTATCAGGATGCCAATTACTTGTTTTATTCAGATAAAAATTTAAGAGCTTAAGTACCTAACTATATCGATGCTTAAGGCAATTCACCCCACTTCTACAATAAAAACTAAGAAGCCATCTCCTTTGACATTTGGGAGCAGATAGGACTCTTTGCTTAGATAGTTTTCCCTTATGAAGTCAATTATGGTGTCAAATGATGAGTTATAAAATGACACTTTTCAGTTGACAGCCCCATTCCACAAGTGCTAAATTTCATGACTATTTATGTTTTATTTATTTATTTTCACTAGATTCAATTCAATTGATGTCCGAAAAGTGTATATATGCAACTGTCTTCTGCAATTTCATCAATTGGACTAATAGGGCTATTTCAATTATTTGAATAGAATGCTTATCATGTTAGAACTTAGGTTGACAAAGTCAATATATAATATATAAACTATGAATCTTGAAGCCAGAGGTAGTGATGCAGGACAGTGCTGTTTATACAGCGTTGTTTAGAACTTAGGTTGACAAAGTCAATAAATAGTATATTTCTTTTTTATCTATGTACTCCAACATTACTCTTTATTTTACCTATTTATACACACAAACTGTTTAAAGAGCCTCCCAAGGCTCTTCAAATATAACTAGCCTTGAAGAATTTTGTTAAAATAACTATTATATTAGCAAAAATATGATAATGCTAGCTATAATAGCTAACAGGTCTCATTTAAGCAGCCCCTTGGAGATGCTGTTACATGACTTTATTTATAACTAGAAAACTTCCTAAACCAACTAGAACCAAAAAGGAAATTACTAAAACCTTGACTTCCAAAACCCATTTAAAACAAAATAAGAAACAAACAAAAATTAATTAAGTAACTTGACCCACAAAATACCCTAAACTAGAAATTTGACCAACAAAACCCATAAGGCTAAACTATTCCTATCCAAGGTTCCAAGTGAGTTGCTTATCATCCAATGCATGCCAAATCAAAGCTTGGGTCTTAGAGGCATTTCTTCTGCGTCTCTTGTACACCTTAGGAGGCTGCTACCACCTGCCTCCATCATCTCCCCCCGGCTCAACCCTGGTGAGTTAAAAGCATGGAATCGTTCATACAAATCATGGTCTAGGCTATAGAACTCCTCATCATTGTTGGTGCCTTTTTGTTTGATGTGGTTAGTTTGGTTGGAGAGGAATCGTTGTACTTTTCAAGTGACTTCACATTCGATGTCGTGGCTTAAGAATCGATTGATAGTTACTTTGTATAGTTGGTTGGAGAAAAGAGTGGATCCAGATTTGTTCCTTTTTTTAGACTTTTAGATAGCGTCATTGATTAGGCTTTGTAATGTCTTCTTGAGATTGAGTGTTTTGTATTCTTTGCATCATATTGATGCTTTTTCAATAAAGTTCGTTTATTTATCAAAAAAAAAGAAAAGTGGATGCCCTTCCATTAATGAGGTACTTTTGATCACCACCACCTTTAGTTGAAACAAGTTTATGATCAATAATGTCTTCAATCTCTTCCTTCAAACGTGGGGCTGGTGGAAGTCAAGTAGAGCCATCATTAGGCTCATCATCATCGTGACCTCGGTGTATGTAAGATCTTCAATGTTGAAGACATTACTTATGCCTACGTTGTCCGGCAAATCATGTACATAGGCATTAGAACTATTTTTTTTGTGAATTTTATATGGACCAAAACTTCTTGAATGGAGCTTCTTGTATGCACCCTTAGGATATCGCTCAGGTTTGATACGGACCATAACCATGTAAAGGAACCAAACCAATTGGTTTTTGAGGAAGTAAACCTGTTACCGTCTCAAAGGGGCTGCAACTGGTGATCCAATTAACTGAACTGTTATATGCAAATTCAGCCATAGAAAGAACTTGATCCCGACTATCAACATGATCACCTACAAGGCAACGAAGAAGGTCACCTAAACTTCAATTAACAACCTCTGTTTGACCTTCGGTTTGGGGATGGAAAGAAGAAGAAAATTTCAGCTTTGTATGCAACATCTTCCACAAAGTACGCCAAAAATAACTCATAAAGTTCACATCACAGTCCGAGACAATTGTTTTTGGCAAACCATGAAATCAGACTTCTTTGAAGGATATTTTAGCAATATGGATAGCACCGGAAGTCTTTGAACAAGGGACAAAGTGAGCCATTTTTGAGTAGCAATCCACCACCACAAAAATCGAGTCATCCCCTAAGAGTTCATGGCAACCCTAGGATGAAGTCCATACTTAGGTCTTGCCATGGGTCATGTGCTATTGGTAATGGAATGTATAAACCAGTATTTTTCTTTCATCCTTTACAAAGTTGACAGGCACGACCTTGAGAAACTGCTCTAGCGACATCTCGCTTTAAACCTTGGCCAATAATAACATTCTTCAACCATTGTAATCATCTTGTCTTTGCCAAAATGACCTGCCGCTCCTCCAGAATGCAATTTTCAAATCACCTCTTTGCGTAGAGATGTACTAGGCAAGCAAAGATGAGTTTGTTTAAAAAGAAACCCATCATATAAGAAGAATTCTGGATATTTAGCATGCTATCCAGCCTCTAAGTCAGTGTAGATTATGCTGAAATCCTTGCAAGACGAGTAGTCTTTCTTTAGCGAATCAAAGCCCACAACTTGGATGGACGTAGAGTTGAGAGTTAGCACCACAAGGCTGAGTGCATTAGCTGCCTTATTTTCTGTTCCAGCCTTATGTTTGATGACGAATGTGTATTCTTGCAACTCTCTTTGTCCTCAGTGGTGTGTGATGTGCAAGAGGAACTTGAAGGAAGCGGATCATCTATTTCTTCATTGCCCGGTGGCTCGTGTATTATGGCAGCGGTTGTTCGGCTTATGTGATGAGCAGTGGGTTGCTCCGCGGGACTGTATTCAAATACTTCTTATTCGGTTTATAGGATTTGGGAGAACCAAGAGAGCCAAAACAATGTGGACATGCATTGTTTTTGCTATTTGTTGGGCCATATGGTTGGAGAGAAATGCTAGAATCTTTGATGGCGAGGAAGCAAGTGTAGAGGCTTTGTAGGATAGGGTGAATTATTTGGCATCATTTTGGGCATTTGTATCCCCTCATTTTAAAGGAGTTTCCTTGTTCTTGATATCTAGAGATTGGGTTGCTGTTTGCCTTCCCCAGGGCTATGAATTTTATGTTTTTGTTTCGCTCTTTTTCTCTCTCTTTGTATGAGGACTCCTTGTCCTCTTTCACATTTTTAATAAAATTTTGTTGTTGCTCAAAAAAAAAAAAAAAAAAAAAAATTGAAGATTTTTGGGTAGGGGAAGGGATTAGGATTGATTTGAGGGGTGATTGGATGGAGTTTTGAGGATGAAAAGCGCACTTTCAGAGGGTTGTGAATAGTAATCCGACAATAGTAAATTGAAACAGAAAAGAAGAACAAAGAAGAGAAGAAGATAGGTTTAGGCATTGCACCTAGATTCCATAGACATCACACCAAGGATTTGATTGCATCACACAATCTATAAAGAAGCTTCAAAGATCTCTACTTTTTTTTTTTTATAATAAAATATCAACTCTATTGAATTAGAAGCGTTACATGACTTTATATAGAATTAGGAGATTTCCTAAACTAACTATATCCAAAAAAGAAAACTATTATAATATCTTTGACTTTTGAAACTAATTTAAGGTCAAATAAGAAACATAAATAAACACTAATTAAGGGGTCGTTTGGCATTGGTTAATATAGCCAACTTTTTTGTGTTGGAATTATTTTAGCTTGGCTTTTTTAGCCTCGTTTGGTTTTTTTTTAGGAGACTTTTTTGACTTTTGTGAGAGAAAAAATGTAATGATTATGGGTAAAAAGTAGTATTTTGTCTTATTAACTTATATAGCCTATTTTGTTTTTTTGTGCTTTTTTAGCTCCAATGAGAAAACCAAACGAGGGCTAAATAACTTGACCCATATGACAACTCTTGGGCAGCCCACGCAACCCATATTTAGAAATTCTGCAAATTACCAAAATACCCTTAAGCTTAAAATCCTAAAAAACATAAATATAATTATAAAATAAGACTAATAATACTAGAAACATAAGTATGGGATATTTCTATCAGTTTCTCTATAAAATCATGCCAATGTCCAAATATCGTCACTTCTTTAAATTTAGCCTTCCTTGAACTTCTTATACTATGCATCACCCATAAGGCTAAAACATAACCATCCAAGGTCATAAGTGAGTTGCTCATCATCCAATGCATTCCAAATCAAAGCTTGGGCCTTAGAGGCATTGCTTTCGCGTCTCTTGTACACTTAAGAGGCTGCTGCCACTTGCCTCCATCAGGTATCCTATTGTGCTAGTTGATGCAGGTCATCCAAGCCTATGAAGTAATGTGTGGCATGCATGGTTATCAGAATCCCGATCCGGATCTTACAATCCATTTGAGTACAATCGATCCGGATCGTGTAAAAAACTCCTTATAGGTAGGATCTTTGGATCCTGGTAGTGGGATCTTATAGGATCGTGGAATCTCGATTTGAATCTGATCCTATCCGATCCAATTTACAAGCCTTGTTTTGTATTGTATGACATATTTTATTGTAAATTTTATGTTTGTTGTCTAAATACCAATTTATGTGGCCAAAATAAATAATAAAAATTAAGTAGTATTGAATCAAATAGACTAAGAAAAACAAACTAGGAAACAAACATTCAAATATTGCGGTGCGGTAATTTAAAAAAATTAAATAGTTGGAAAAACAAACTTAGCTTTAGCGGAGTCTAAGGAGGGTAAGATGATTGCAGCTTTATCCCAATTTTTGGAGAGATTATTTTTGTGACTTGAATCCGCTCCACCAAGGATGCTAACGACAAACTTTATCATTCGACTAAGCTACTCTTTTGAGTTCTTAATCTATTTTCATATCCAACTTTGTTAAATATTTTTTTCTTTACTTTTTATGCATTATTATAGATTGTAAAGTATTTTGTTATAGAATTCTTCTTCTTCACCTTCTTTTTTGATGAAATACAAAACTTTTACCATTGAGTTTTTTATTGTATAATATTATATGTACATTTTACATGGAGTATTGTATTTTTTACAATATCTTCATTTCTTTTTAATAGAATATAGGCTCATTTTGTGTATACTTTATAAAAAATATTTATTTAAATTAAATTATTATGTAATTTGTCTTTTCGGTAGGATCTTACGATTCTCAATCCGATTCTACGATCCGATCCTATAAACACCTCCAACGATCCAACGTAGGATCCCGATTTTAACAACCTTGGTGGCATGTAAAAAACATTTACATTTTAAAGGATGCCGGTTTGCCTAGCTGGTAAAGTCACTTAGTAACCATACCAGAGACTTGGGGGGATAGTTTATGCTCAAGGGGAAGGCTACCAATCTTTCTTATTTATTTATTTATGTTTTGGATCAGCCGCTACCACTCTTTTGTAACCTGTTACCATTGGTCCCAAAAAAAAAAAAAAAATCACCATCTCTCTCTCTCTTGAATACGTGCATGCACAAATATAACTTGTTTTCTCGTAAAACAGTCTTGGCCAAGCAAGTTGGCATCTTCAGACCATTATCTGGAGTATAGGTAGGTATTCTGATCTGACCTTTTCGCTGGAACCAGATAAATTCATTTATGTTAGAAGTTAGAAACAATTTTGTTTTTTTGTCAAAATGTAGCCAACTAAATTGAGACACTTTTGTCTTGCTAAGGGGATCACTCTTATAATTATATCAATTTATTGATTTTGTCAAATTGAAATTAGCGAAATAGACATTTTCATTCAATGTATACACTTTACAGTGCTTGTTAGTTCTGACCAGCATGATTCTCCCAAAATCATTTTTTACCAGGTTATGGAGACTATGTTACAAGATAATTTTGTCCCAAATGACACAAATCTGCATGCAGAAGGCGAGTACTGTCAGATAGTGACAGGACCAAACATGGGAGGAAAGAGTTGCTATATTCGCCAAGTTGCTCTCATTGCCATAATGGCTCAGGTAGATTTTAATATTCAGTGCTCTCATCAATATTACATGTTATGTTATGGTCCATGTTTTATTAGGGCATGAACTGTGTCCTTCCCCTTGATTACAAAGAAAACCATATATATTTTCCTTTGGCCAGAAAAAATAAAAACTAAATCTCATGGTTGTAGTTTTATAAAAATGTGCCCTCTGATCCGTCTAGGTTGGTTCCTTTGTCCCAGCGTCTTTAGCAAAACTGCATGTGCTTGATGGCATCCACACACGAATGGGTGCTTCCGACAGTATCCAGCAAGGACGGAGCACCTTTTTGGAAGAACTGAGTGAGGCATCTAACATAATCCAGAATTCCACACCCCGATCACTGGTTATCATTGATGAGCTTGGGCGAGGCACAAGTACACATGATGGGGTAGCAATTGCTTATGCTACATTGCATCATCTTCTTGAGCAGAAAAGATGCATGGTCCTCTTTGTCACCCATTACCCTAAAATTGTCGACATAAAGAATGAATTCCCAGGCTCTGTGGGGGCATACCATGTTTCATATCTGACATCACAGAATGAGGATATGATGGAGTTGAGTGATCAGAATGTTGAGACAATGGATCATCAGGATGTTACTTACCTTTACAAGCTTGTTCCTGGTGTTTCAGAGAGGAGTTTTGGTTTTAAGGTTGCTCGGCTTGCCCAGGTAAATTACCATCTCTCTCTCTCTCTCTCTCTCACACACACACACACACACACATGTGCACACCCACACCCACACCCACACCCACACCCACACCCACACCCACACCCACACCCATGGAGACCTGAAACTTTGTTCTTGCAAACAAATAAATAGAACTCCTTGGCAAGCTAATTCCCAAGCATCTGAGTCTCTGCTCCTAGAAGTAGAATGGGGCCAGACCAAAGTTGAAGTTGCTTTTCAAATCTAAGGGTTGTCTACTTCATGTAATTTACGCTCTATATTTGATTCATCTGCAGCTACCTACCTCATGCATTCACCGAGCTATGGTCATGGCTGCAAAGTTGGAAGCAGCAGTAGGCAAACGAGAGAAAAGTAGACTGGTGCAGAAGTTGCTAAAAGAAAGATTGGCAGTGAATGAAGAAGCACAAGAGGACATCTTGAAACCTCTTGATTGTTCCCATGCGGGAGGGATACTGACTGACGCTTACAGGGAATTCTTTAACAACCTAAACTTTGCATTGGCTGATAATAATGACCTTGCAAAATGCTTTCAGTTTTTGAAGAACGCTAGAAACATTGGAATGGAGTTGATTGATAGGTAAGAGTATTTAGCCTTCTTTTCTTTTGTTTTGTTATGTGAATGATGTTATTAGCTGAAATTCATTTTTTTAGTTTTGTGAATGGTGTTTTATTTTTTGTTTTATATTTGATTTACTTTAGTTAACCATTGACCATTGGTTCAATGGTTAGGACTTGGCCTAATAACTTTCAGGTTATGGATTCAAGTCTTGGGACCACCACTTTGTGCATTATACCAAATGTTAGGTGTATACTCAATCTTTTCCCTCCCAAACACACATTAATGTGTACTAATTGGGCGTTGTTTTTTTACTTTAGTTGGGGGTGGTTGGGTTGGTTTTGGCCTTGATGATTTGTGGAGCTATTTAGTTTATTTGGGGGGGCGGGGCGGCAAGAGATTTATTACTTCTTACATTTATTTGAATCAGAGATTTCTCTCAGGATATCATATATGATGTATGGAGGTTTGACTTTGTTTAGGAATCAGTGTAACCCCATCATGCGAGATGTATATATTTGTCTTTCCACAATTCACTCACTTACGCATCTGCACTTTCCTCAGAAGTTGTGTCTCTGCCAGTTTGCTTCATTAGCTTCATAGGTTCTGATTAATTTACTAATTTTGAAACATTTGCAGAGCAATGACATAATCAGAGAGCTCGAGTAACGAATGACATACGAATCTGTAAATACCCATGGGTACAAAAATATTCGAAAATTGTGGTTCTCTCTGCTGCAAATTTTCATTTTGTGTTCTTTTCTAAAGGGAGAAGTCAAATGGCAAATTCTCTCATATAGCTCCTGCATGAAGATGGACAAAACAAATTGGGGGGATTAGTTGCAAATTCTATTACCAGCCATTGTGCATGTTTTCTCAATGCAAGTGAGTCCTGAAGTAGAAAGGCGACGATGAAAAGATCGTTTGAGCAGATTATGAATGTCCATATGTATTCTCTCTTTAGATTTGCAATTATGCCCAGCAGTTTGTACAATTTTAAAAAACGAAATGAGTTAAATTTCGTAGTAAAGAAGGCCGTGCCATCTCAAATTGGAATTGTGTTGTGATTTTCTCTACTATGATGATCTTAATGTCCTTATCGAACAGTTGAATCAAAATGACATCATTTTGAGATGTGAGTATTTTTATTTATTTTTTTTATTGTAACTAGTTGGGGAATTGATTTATAAACGAAATATGGGTTCTTATTTGGATTGTTTTATTAGATAATCTTGTATTGATGTTATAACAATTCTCATTTTGCTTTAATCATATTCATGAGAATTTATATGATTTTGGTTTGTTAAGCTTTCATCTTGTGAACTTTAATGATGTCTTAGTACGGGAGCATATCTTGTTTTGTGCTATTTTGTTTTGTGTAAGTATAAGATCCATGCTTTGTTCCTTTGTGTGTTGAATTTAAGCCATCTATCTTTGCTACCTCATACTTAGGTCACACCTTTGAACCTCTTACGCTTAGGCTGTTGAGCGTTAACACCTAAGATCATCTTGGAACCATTTTGGTTGACCTCTACCTTCACCCTTGCACCTTGGCCGAGGTGTGCATCATCTAGACCGAGATGTGCATCATGTAGGCCGAGATGAGCATCACCTAGGCTAGGATGCGCATCACCTAGGCTAGGATGCGCATCACCTAGGCGTCTGAGATCTTTGATCCTTGAACTTTGCAGTCTTGTGCACTTCAGCTAATGCATAGCAATCTTGTTCATTGACTTGTACAACCCAAGCTGAGGTGTGTCACACTTAGGTCAAGTGTTACTCCTCCTAGGCGAGATCAGAAAGACCTTACTTATCCTTCACTTGTCTGAAGCTTATGTTTTGTTTCAGGATCCTTGCATTGTCATAATGCCCATGCCACTTTCTCTTTGACCTATTATTGTCTTTTCATTCTGGCACCATTTTGAGAAGATTGATCAAATGATGCCATGTGTCTTAGTAGTGGGTTTAAGTCAGATTAGTAGTTGAGAACTCATATCTTTGCCATATTTCTGTCTTGAAGAGAGAGAAGCTCGAGGAAGAGGATGAAGAAAAAGTTATTAGAGTGAAAGAATTAGATTTTTAAGTTTAATTTGCAAACCTTAAACCATTGGATTTGTGTTTTGAGATTAGATTCTTAATCTACTTTTGTTGTTCTTTATGTTAATCTGATCACATTACATAATCTAACATGACTTATGAGCTATGCATTGATTTAAAGTTTTGTTTAAAGAGAGAAATGTTCTTGTGTTCTTAAAGAAAAGCTTTGTTTTGAACTAAAAGTTTGTATTAAGTTCCATGTTTTTGTGTTTGTTTTCATGAAATTTCAAGTATGGGTACCTAATTCCATGTTTTTGAACTCATATAATGAATTCTCAGATTTTGAATAAGAAATTATGATTTTTAGCATTCATATTCTTCATGTTCATGTTATTCATATTTTTCAAGAGGAAACCCATATTTTCAAACTTCATTTTCCTAAGTGTGGTTATCGAGACTCACTTTTGTCTAGTTTCCACACCTAGGCCAAGCATTGCATCTCAACTTGGCCTACCTTGCAAGATTACTTGAACCTCAGTCTACTTTGCATGCACTAGGGGTGAGCAACGGATATACCGATCCACCCAAACCGACCGAACCAAACCGATCCACCACATTTTGGACGGATGCGTGATGACGAGCAGACAGTTGCGGATTAATTTTTTCCAATCCATCTAGTTTTGAACAGATGGCAGATTTGAGGTTCATTTGGCCGCAATTGAACCGTCAAACTGCGAGCTCCTCTAATAATTTGTAAGACTTTGTGTTTTCAATTTGTATAGATATTTTGTTTTTGTTTTCAATTGAAAAAGAGTTTCAATATTCTGTTGAAAAAGAGTTTTCTACTTGAATATATTTTTTGAATTGAAAAAAATAAATGTATTATTTATCTATATTTTTTTGTTTTTAAATCTGATTCTAAAAATAATAAATAAAAAAGATGATATATGTCGGTTGGTTTTTGTTTTCGAAAACAGATATAGACATAATACTACAGAGGCATACAATCTCTACTACTACTTTGTTCATGGTTTTGGTGGTTTGAATTATTTTTATATTTTAAGAACCACATATTGTAATACTTTATGTGGATGAGGCATGATGTAATCGTAATATGTGGATGGGGCATGCAGTGATTGTAATATTCTAAAGTTTCAAACTTTCTTTCTTTAGATGAGGCATGCAGTGATTGTAATACTTTTTTAAGTCATCAATTTTTTTTTTTTTTTTAAGAAGTGCACAAGTTGAATTATGTTGAAAATTTATAAAATTTTAAACTACCAAATCGATTCACATCCATCCGTCAATCCGCCAATTTACTCAATCTACATCCGCTAGATTGGCAAACAGATGCAAATTGATTTTTTCCAATCCGCCAATCTAGCGAACGAATGGCAGATTAGAGGTTCCGTGGCTGCAATCGATTCACGCCCACCCCTAGCATGTATACCTAGGCTGACCATAGTACACCTGTGACAGTTTGCTTTCAAGGCCGCTCGAGCAGGGAAACCGCCGCTCGAGCGTAGAATTGTCGCTCCCAGTATCTTGTTGCTTTGCAAGCGTGTTCGCTCGAGCGTGAAATGTTAGCTTCCAAAAATTCCACTGTAGCGTTGCAAAACTTCTGAGGTTCCCCTTTCTCCGCTCGAGCAGAGAAGTTGTCGCTCGAGCGGGCCTTCTTGACGGTGTCTGGACGCTCGAGCATAAAAAGTCATGCTCGAGCGGGGAACGCGATAGCAGCTTTTTAAACTAGGTGATTCTAGATCATTCTCTTATTTTTCTTTGGTTCTATCTTCATCTCCTCTTTCTCCTCCCATGAAACCCTAGATCTCTATCATCAACTACCTTCCATACCATTGAAATCCACTCAAATTCGTTGGCTAGGGGTGAAGAACACTTGAAGATTAGCATTATCTTCCGATTGGATTACGAGTTTGCGATAGGTTTGTGAAGGAGCTCGAATTTTGGCTTGATAGTTGAGGTAGTGATATTTTTACCCTTGTATCTCTTCATTCTTGAAGAAATTTCATGGTATTGTGTGTGATTGGGAACTAATTGAAGATTTTGTTGAACTAAACCCACATTTCACATAATTACTCATTTACTTAATATTTTGTTTGAAATCCCTGAATCTCTCTCTCTAATATAAATGTAGATATGGTTAAAAATTAGGTTGGTGACAAGGAGTAGAAACCCCCAAATTTAGGGAAACCCTAAGTTCCCAATTGGATAGAAAATACTCAAGATAATGGAATTTTCTCTTGATTCATGGAAATTGATGGATAATGGAGAAATAAAATGTGGGTATTGATGTAGTTTAAGAAACAATAGCTTGAATGTTGTTCCTTGAGTTTTATGTGATGTTTATATATGGTGATGTTTAACGTTTGTTTGTGGGATTGAGATGTGATATAATTGTTGCATGTGCATGAGTCCAAGTGTGAGTCGATGGTGAATGAGTGTGGTGTTGTGTTGGTACCCGTGCGGGGAGTTAAAAAGGTGTCCAATTGCCTTGTCTAGGCTTATCACTAGACGAATGTGAGAAAACGTTTTGGGTGTCCACACAGTCCCGCCATATAGTAGCCGGCGAAAGTGAAAAAACGGATGATTTTCTTAGGGTGCCCACTTCCCGCCGTATAGTAGCCAGCGAATGTAGGGGTTGTCTTTAAAAAGTAAAGGTTGTTCTCAATTGGATTCATGTAGAGAAAAGTGTGGTTTGATTTCCAAGATTGGTAGGTGCTTAATTGTTGTACATGATGACATGAGTTGCACTTGCCACATTATACTATAGTGTTTCATTATGAATTGTTGACTATTTCCTGTGAAAACAAATTTTATTATAATGTTTTATCACATAAATGCCATAATCTTGTTCAAAGGATTAGATACCTGGATAAATGTATTTCTACTAGGCATAGAGCTCAACCCTAATTGATTTTTCAGGAATCGATGAAGGTTAGCCTCATTGAAGGGTGGTATAGACACCCCATTTTTGACCGTCCTTAAGACTTGGATATCATCGTTTGAACACTTGATGATCATCCATGCTTGTGTTCGTTTTGAGTTCCCGAAGGCTTCGGTTGCGCGCCTTGTCTTAAGACCTCTCAACTTGTTTTCTTTGTGCTTGGTTGTGGACCAAGCACTTGTGTTTTTACTTCTGAGGGAAGAGGGTGACTTGTTTGCCATCCCCTCAACCCACCGGCCGAGGATTGAAGCCATCGGCCTTGTTTTCTTGCCATCAGCCAAAAGTGTTGGCCGATCGACACTATTTTTGGTCGGCCGGCCTTTTTTTTAGTCGATCGGCCATATTTTCTGGCCGAGGCCTTTTCTTTGCCTTTTTCAGGCATTGTGCATGCCAGCTGTGCCAGCTGGTGCGCACAGATTCTCCCCTCCATACATGTGTATGGAGGGATTTGAACCAAAGCTTAGCTTCTCTAAGAAGCTTTGAATGTGATTTCCTATAAGAGGGGAGCCTCCCCTCCCTTTCCAGGGGGTCAGCAAAATAGATATAGAGTTCATATATCCCTCTCTCTCTATATCTCTCTATATCTCTCTCTCTCTCTATATTTGTGTGTGTGTTGGTACCTTAAAGTGTGTTTTTGTTCATACTTTTGCACTAGAGCACCTAGTAGAATACCTTCCTTTGATTGCTGAGGCACTAGGAAGTTGGTTTCAGAGTTCTTGGGTTGGTCTTGATCCAAGGGAGTGGCTAGAGTTGTGTTCTTGAAGGTGTTCTTCAAGGGTGAGCAACTAACCTTTTACTTCCCCATTTTAGCTTAAGCTTTTAGACCTATTTGCATATTGTTTCAAGCTTAACTATAAACTGAAAAAAGTTCTGTTTTTATATGCTTAAGATGATTGTTTAAGGTCTCTTTTGGGTTGGGGGTTGTCTACCCCCTCTTAGGCCTTGTTTGGCATTATTTTGGGTCTTTCTTTTTGGCCTTTGTTCTTGCTTTGGCTTGACCTTTCTACCACTGAAATCCAGAAGATTTTTAGTGGTGGAAAGGTGGTTTTGGAGTCTTGTATAGGAGAGGGACACCCCTCTCTCATTGTGTCTCATATGCTTGTGTTATTGGCTTATAATGGTAACATGATTGCTTACCATGTTTTGACCTTATTTCAGCATATATTAGGCCTTATTTTGCCATGTTATACCTCTGTCCGAAGTTGGTTTAATAGCCTCTTACATGCATCATGCACTTGCTTTGCAATCCTCTCATTTGCCTTAACATGTATCATGCATTTAGACCATCATGCTTGCACACTTTGGCTCAACTCAAAGGAACTTTTAGTCATATTTCAGCATGCTAAAGCTCTGTTTCATGTTGTTTTGATCATACATACATTGCTTTGTATAGCTACCATACATCTTAGCTTGTTAACTTCGAGTATCTAAGCCATTAGCATGCACTACTTGGCCCTTTTTTTTCATGATTTGGCATCATCTCATATGTTATTTTAGTCCATGTTTCATGCTCATATACTTGCATTTTCCATCCTTTCAAGGCTTTGAAGAGTTGGTGTCTTATGCCTTAAGGTTGGGTCATTGTGCATGCCTCCATGATTGGGCATTTGGGATGCCATCTAAGTGGGTTTTGGGGCTTATTTTAACATGCCATAACTCTGATTTTTATTGGTTAAGTCATGCCGTGATTGGTTGTAATGGGTGTAGTGTAATCCCCTTTGTTGGCCTTATTTGCATCTTGCCTTCGGCCCTTCATTTTGGCTTGTTTTAGTTTCAGCCCTTGCATGTTTTAGACTCCCTTTAGCATGATCTAGGACTGTTTTGGTTGTCCTTGGCTCTTTGGAGTTTGTTTCATGTGGCCTTAGTACAAGCTCCTTGGCTAGCCTTAAGCCTTGAGCTTTCTTGCGTGTTATGCTTGACTTGTATGTATGATTTGGCATCATCCTTGACATCATTTCAGAGCATGTAGTGTTGTCACGCTTGCATGCTTCTCACCCTTTGAGTGCTTTCGAGAGTTGTCCTCTTTGTGCCTAAGTGATGGACCAATATGTGTACATGTTTGTTTTGCATGTTGGTGCCTTAGTTTTAGTGTTTCGGCCACTGATTTGGGCATGGCTAAGGTCTGCCCATTTCAGTTTAAGTCCATCTTGCATGATCCTTGCATGTTGTTGCATGCTTGTTCCATTTCATCGTTATTGCATACTTGGTACATTGCATTTTGCATGCTTCGTACATTGCATATTTGCATGTTTAGGTTGCATAGTATTGTTGCATACTTGTCGCATGCCATGTTGTTTACATGTTAGCTTGAGTCATATTGCATTTGGCATGCTTATGTTGCATTGCCTTGTATTTCCATGTTGCATTATACTTGGTTGCATGCATTGCATTGTGTTTGGTTTGGGGTGTCAAACCAAACACGAGGACCAAGGGATGTTTCGTACTTAAAGTGACGAAATGTGCCTTAATCCTCGGTCACCGACGCTCTTGATCAAGCATGATAGAGTTCTAGGCATTCATATGTTTTTGTTGCATTCATTCCACATTGACTTGCACACTTGGCTCCTTTGGCCATCATACATTGAAATGCGCGATTGATGGTCCAAGGGTCGAGAACCATACTCCCTCGAGTTCATGACATGATAGGGAGGGCGTTTGTGCACACATTGTCTTGAAAATGCATTGTCATGCTCTGTTTGTCCTCTGTTGCAGCAAAACAGCATTCTGCGGAAAGATATGGCTGGCCGGCCATATTCAGTGCCGATTGACTAAAAATTGTTGGCCGAGGTCCTTACAAATGGTCGATGACCAATTCCACATGGCCGATGTTCCTATGTTTTGGCCGGTGACATCCCACAGTGCTTAGGGAGTGGTTCGGAAGCATCCTTGGGACTTGTGCAGTTTTCAAAGGTGTAAAAATAGTGCAAACAGAGGCAACATGTGGCATGGCAATGGGTTTCCGAGCGAGGCAATCGAGCATGCATCATTCAATCATTCCGAGGCAGAGCTGCGGCGGCCTCTTTAGTTTCATAGCTTGGTTAATATGTTTAAATTAGTTAAGGGTTTTGTAATACTTAATTAGCTAGGGTAGTTGATTAATTATTCGGTTTGTATTATTTATTCGGACCCTCCGTCGAGAGGGCGAATTATGTAATAAGTGTGCGTGAGTGTGTGAATGTCTTCCAACACCACGTCTTTCTCTCTTTTACTTACCTGCTTTCAATGGTTAGTTTTAGGTCATGTTTCAATTAACATCCTTATGCTCGCATGTTAGCATCATTCATCTGTATTGCATGTACCGGGCTCGGTGCATCATACTAACTGCATAGTATTTCAATTTCAGCTTGAATACGTGTATCGAGTTGTTGCATTTCACATGCCATTCTTAGATAGCCGAGCCTATTCTAGTTGCATTTTGCATGTGTTGCATTAGCCATCTAAACATAGCTAGGATCATGCATTGATTTCTAACTAGTTATTGTTTTGGCTCGGAGTACTAGGTAAGCTTTATGCTTTAGCATCTTGTATGAGTGTGAGTGTTGCCATGATAGCATGCTTGCCATGAGGCTAACTGCTTATATAATATAACTACCTAAATGCCTGTGGGTGAAGATTGGATTACTCGAATTGGAACAATTCATCGAAATGTGTGTTTTAAGCCCACTTTGCGGAGTGGCAAAATCATGTTTTCTTAAGCCCACCTGAAGGTGGCAAATCTGTGTTTTAAGCCTACTTGCGAGTAGCACCCCCAAACCATTTTCAAACAAACGCGAGATATTTGGTTCCAATTTAGGCGATCTAGTCTATACTTGTGTGTTGTGCACATCACATAATAAATTATAGCTAATAACCGGAATAAGAACGCATATGTTTTCAAAAAAACAAGATATCATGTTTAGTAATGGCCGATCTTTGATCGGGCGAGCGAGGGTGCTCATTGCATGACCTTCCCCAATCGTACCCAAGTTCCCGAGCCGAGGCAACTTTGGTGATGACGAACACGTGGCGTTAGGCAACGAGTCAGGGTTTCCTAAATTGTCCCAAAAACAAAATATTTAGGTGGCGACTTTATATTTGGCAAAGCAGTCCATGTTTGGCACTTCTTTCTTAAAAATCAGTTTTCCAAAACGATTTGCCGGATTTGGACTCTTTGGTGATTTATCAGTCTCGCATTGCACTTTGCGGGATTAGATTCAGAACCGTGACATTTGAGTCCGGACTGTCGTAGCAAAGCCCGAGGGCGCGTCTACAGGTGGATTCAAGCACTAGCTCCATCTATGTTTTTGGGAAATTAATTGAAGTCTAAGGCATATTAGATGTTTTGTATTTATTTTGGGATTTTGTAACTGAACTTTCATATGTACTTTGTAATGTTGTATGCCCACTGGGCTTATGTTTTGTTAAGTCATCTAGTTTATTGAACTGAGTCTTGTACTTCGGACATTGTGGAAATGTATTAATTGAATTGTAATCACGCAACCCTTAGTTCAATGAGAAAGATGACCCTTCTGGGATTTCATGATCATGTTATTATCATATATTATGGTGTGATTTATCAGGGCATTACAACACCTTTGCCGACACCTTGTAACATCTCGAGTGGGGTAGCCCACATCTCGGCTAAGACATCCTAAGTTCACCCAGCTAGGCCATTTCGACCCAGCTCATCTCTGTGCATCCATTCTAAAACTTGGTTTGTACCCAGCATGTTTTTCCAAGAAGAAAAACATTGATTTAACTCCCAACACATGTTTTGCTTTGTTTTAACTTGGTTTTGGAAAGAAATGTCAGGATCTATTTTACTCATTTGAAGCTTGTTTTGAGTGTGCATTTCATAATCATCTTTGAGCATATCTTCTTACCTTCTTGAAGTGCATTCAATTGAATTACTATGTACTTGTAGGTTTTGGATCATTCCCTTAATTCCCACAACCGAAGAACTATTGTGAGTAGTATTTTTAATAAAGTTATGTTATAATGTTTTGATAAAAGTTTTGCTTTGTTTTGGAAAAGTATTTTGTTAGCCCCAGGGTTATTCAAATTTTAAATTCTATTGATTTTGATTATTGACAAATATTAAGGTAGCGTTTGGTAACATTTACCTTTTTGGTTCATGTTTACAAAAAATTTATAAATTAGTTTTTGTTTATTTTTAGAAAAACATAAATAATAAACGCATTTGGTTTGGACAAAATGTTTGAAAAATTTTAAAAACATAAACTAAAAAACATATTTGTTAAGGCCTAAAATATTTATTTATTTATTTTTATTTTTGACAATGAGATCATACACATTATAATAAACATCCATAATAACCATATTGATATAATATCAACCATAGATAAATTTAATAACCATATTAGTAATGTTCATAACAACTTACAAACCATAATAATATCTCAATTCTTCCACAAACCATAAAACATCTTCCACAATTTATTATACGCATAAACAATATTTCAATTGTTTCTGATAGATTCCCAAATTTGACCATCAATTTGATTCCTTACATCAGACATATGACATATGAAAAATCTAGAAACCCTAGATGTTGATTTGTGATTATGTATCAATAATAAGCAAAATATAACAATCCCAATCAAACAATCAAGAGAAAGAGACACAAATATTTTACGTAGAAAAACCACAATTGGACACCTTCCAATTGTGATAAAAAAACCACGGGCAACTGCCACAAGAACAATCCACTAAGAAGATTTAAAGGAATTACACAGGTATCACTCTCAATTATCTAGCGAATCCACAACGCCTAATTGAACCAACCTCTATGTGCCTCTTCCAACCCCATCTTCAGCACGGAATTGTCTTTCTGATGAGCCACTTCAGATTCCACCAAAGCTTCAGGTTCGAATTCTTCAGAATTCACAACTGAAGAACAACTCTCTCTTTTGTGTATAACAAACAAACCTTTGATGTACCCTCTTTAAACCATGAGTTGAATACTCAATAAAACATCAAAGAAAAAAATAACAAAATATCCCCAGATATAAACCTTCAAGAACCAAAAAGAAGATCTGGAGGAATTCAATAAAATCACTTAGTTTTGGGAGAAAACCAAGTATTTATAGAGAACCAAAAGTAATCCTAGATTGGGAAGAAAACAAACTCCTTGAGAAATCTGGATTCTGAGGCTCGCTCGAGCGAAGCTTTGCTGGCTCGAGCGAGGAGTGTATTTTTCATGATTTCTACTAGTGCCTTGGCTCGAGCGACGGATCCTTGGCTCGAGCGAGGAATACACTCTTTCAGGTTTTTGTATGGACGCAATCCTTGGCTCGGCGAACTCCTTGATCGGCGAGCAAACCTTCGCTCGAGCGAGCTCTTCTTGGCTCGAGCGACCAATGGCAGACATGCAATTTTGAATGCAATTTTGAATGCAATTTTGCATTTTGCTTCGGCCGCGAGCTAACTCGACCCCCGTAATAATCAGCAAAGTGGCAATCTTGAAAGTATTAACATCACAAACTTCTCTGCATGGCTCGATTCGGGTTTGGATTTGCATCTAATAAACTTATAGCCTCACTAAAATAAAAGGGCGAAAATAAATACATCTGAAAGGAGTTTTGTCAAACGGGGTTGCCAAGAATAAAAACCTAACAACATAGTTAAGGTTGACTAATGTCTACGTCAATTGGTTGCTGAGAACTGCATGTGTCAAGCTGCTACTACCACCTCCACTAAGCCCATCATCTTCAACGATACGATCTGGATTGGCCCATTTAGTGAACAATGTGTCACCTTGAGAATGTATCCTAATCTAGTTGTGTATTGTACAACATGCAATGGGGATGTATCACTGTGTCTTAGTTGAATACGGAGGCATGTCTCTCAAAATTAGAAAACGAGCCTTCAAGACACCGAAGCATCTCTCAATCACATTGCGCAGTGAGGAGTGCCGGTAATTGAACATTTGCTTCTTGTTTCTTGGTTGTCGACGTTGAGTACGAAACTTATTTAGATGGTACCTCTCACTACGGTATGATGATAAAAAGCCAGGCATATTTGTATAACCTGAGTCGACAACATAGTATTTATCTGTTCAACATGTATGTATCTATTATTATGGGTTGGCAGAAGAATATTCATTAAAAATTAACAAAATGCCATATAATAGGAACCTCTTGGTGGCATTGGAAATAAATTTGCTGGATCATGTACGATTTCAATGAACACTCTTGAATCATTTGCAGTGCCCGCCCAACCGGCCAATACATACGTAAATCGCATGTCAAATGAGCAAACTGTCACGACCCAAACCCGTCCCTAAAAGTTTGGTCCATGACCAGCCTGTACTTAGGCCTCAAAACAAACTTTCAAAATAATATTTATTCAAATACGAGGCCTTAAGCGGAAGCAAATACCAACATAGATAAAATGCCCATTGAGCTCGTGCATACATGAAGGTTTAGAGTAATCTAAGCATTTAAATACGCTTCCATATGTACATATATAATCACAGAATTACACAGATCTCACACACATATTTACATAAGACTCAATAAATTACATAAATCCCAATACAAAATTAAGGCCTCAACGCAGAGGCGTAACCCGGGCGGCTTGACAAACAGGTGGACCTCAATACAACTCTAGTGTCAATCGCTGATGGCTCACCTACATATATATATATATATATATAAAGGCGGAGTGAGTAAGGCTCAGTGAATAATAGCAATGTAAAGAGGTTAGTTAAACGAGCATAGTCTTAGAGAATATAAATATACATATCAAACCATACACAGATCTTATTCATAACCATATTTCAAAACGGCCTCAGGCCCACATGTAATACAGAACGGCCTCGGGCCCATGTATGATACGAAACGGCCTTAGGCCTAACATAACGACAGCTATCCAGAGCAATATAGGGAAGATGGAACATCGGCATGTCTCCATCTCCCTTGGCGTTAGAGCCATTAGTCATGTATGATTCATATCATTATAGGGTAGATGGAACATCGGCATGTCTTCATCTCCCTCGGCCCTAGGGCCGTGAGTCATAAACAATTCACATCATAACGGCCTCGGGCCCACTTTTATTAATAGGAACAAAACGACCTTAAGTCCATATCAATGCCATCGTTCAATCATATCCATTAATTCAATCAAAGCACAATGACAATAGTATATGCCATTCACAAACTACGATATATAAATCATGATCACAAGAAGTAAGTAAAACATATCGTTACACTACTATTACTCACAGTGATGGGCTTCCGGTAGCAATGGGACGATGTCCTCGTCTTGACCTACAAACACAATGCGCAAAGCATAATATGAGAATATAACCGATCCCTTACTTGTTCTCTTTGATCAATTAGTTATATTGGTTCTAAACTCATTAGCCCTCACTAGATCATAATCTATGTCCAAGAAAATAGGAGGAAACGAAAGGAAACTAGGTTACGACGGAGAATAACATGAAACGGTTAAAGGGAAACTGAGCGGTCTTCACTAATTTGGGCATATCTATTTATGGATTTAGAATTTGGGTGTGAGACCACTACCATTGGAAACTAGACTTCTGGGGCTTGAGTTTAGGCTCAAGAATCACTTAAAACAGAGTCCGGATGAGAGAGAGATGCTTATTTGAAGTTGGCTGAAACATGGCTGTCCTGCACCTGTGGGAAACAGGGCCACACGTGCAGGACTTGGGCCGCACGTGCAGGACAACGTGCTTTTTTAGCATAATCAGATTCGGTGTTAGCAATGGACTGCCGCACGTACGGGAAGCCCCGCCGCACGTGCGGCTCTGGGCAAAAACCAATCCGAAAATGGCTTCTTGACTTGGAACCCCTCATTTTCAAAATTAAACTTCAATTTCATTTAAATTAAAGCCCAAAACTCTTTAACAGATGTTAAATTTCACATTCTTAGCTTCCATAAAAAATCATAACTCCAACATACTACTCAATTTCCCAATTACAAGAACAAGATTAAGAATCAAAACACAAAAGCATAAAGTAGACATGGTTGGGGGTCCAAAGCTCACTTACATGGTGAAATTCTCTTTAGCCTCTTCAAGAGCCATAAAACTCCTACAAGAAATTAAGTTGTAACATAAATTCATGTCATGTACAAAGATTCACATCTTCTTGCTTGAAGAAACAAAACTCATACATATAATCATAAAACTCACTCTTTAAGTTATGATCTTCAAATATTGAGAGGGAAAATCTTACCTTAAGCCTTTAACACCACTTGTTCTTGCATAATCATGATGAATTCAAGCCAAATCTTAGATTTCCTCTTTCATTCCTACACTTTCGCCCTTTTTCTCTTCAATCTCTTCAAACCCCCCATGAATGTTGCTCTCTCTTAGAGAAGCTTTGTCTCTCTCTCTCTCTCTCTCTCTCTCTCTCTCTCTCACGGTTCTCTCCCTCTCCCTTAGATATTTTGGACTTCAATTGATGAGTTCAACAACTCATATCATATGTGTATATATATATATATAAGCTTATCACAAGTAGGGAGAGCCAAACGCGCCCTTACGAATCGTACGAAATCAAATTTCAATTAAACTTTCCAAATGACTCTAAAAATTATGTTGATCATAATTATGTACTCTATTCTGGTTTCTGAAGCCTCTAAGGCCTTCAATTTGCAATGCAAAGTTAACCACCAAAACATACATTAACGAATCAGACAAAATAAATTTCCAATTAACTTTCTCAAATGGCTCTAAAAATTCACATTTGCATATTCGTGTACTCAATTTTGATTCTTAAACTCATAAAGGTCATCAATTTCAGTTTTAAAGTCATAATTCAACAGATAATTCTTCAATTTGAACCGATATCATTAAATTAAAGTACATTTACCCACAAGTAAACAAAAGTAATTTCTGATATGCATTTTGGGGTCATTACACAAACACACATTACATTTTGTGTTGTAACAGTATGCTTACCCCGATATGGTATTTGCTCTGATGTTGGCACATTTGCAGATATGTGGGTACCATCAATTGCTCCAACACAATCCTATCTGACAAATGACTTTAATAATGCAAGATATTTTACTAAAAATTATACTTCAAATATTTAAAAAATGGGTAGAATCATGGATTATGTCGGATTTCTACAGGCACCTCATCAAAATCTGGAGGCCTTATAACTTGTTTACCAAGCCTACACACTGCTTTCAAGACTCGGTTGAAGTATTTGGAGATGGTCTGGCCAGAATGTGGGAATCGCTCTTGGACAACACGATTCCATTCGTTCTGACCAACTGTTAGCAAAAATATACAAACTTGCTATTGGACAGTTAAATAACATGAGTGTTCTAGTTTACCATATACCTTAAGTGCCTCACACAAACCAATAAATACATCTGGTTCCATTCTAAAATTTTCGTTGGACCTTGTTTCATTTCCATTCAATATTTCTAATACGTAGTCATGTCCTTGTAATATGGACGTTCAGCATGGTCTAGGTTGAAGGTAAATATTACAATACTCATGTAGTGCTATAAACTCCAGAAATTGTATGTTTTCATCGTCACTGTCTGAGTTAAAACTCAAATCAAGAGCATGCATCGGCTCCATATATATCACTGTGATGTTGTCTTGATCACCAAAATAATGCCATGCGCATTATGCAAATAAAAGTGAGAGGTCAAAAATTAGTACTCCAAATTTTCCTTGTGCATATTTTTGTCATAATGTTATACAAATTTCTCATCAATTTATTACTACTAGAGACAAATGTAATGGAACCTAAATACCATCGAAAATACCAAATTTTTGAACCCAAATATATATATATATATATTAATGTGAGCATTTATGTATGTCTAGTGTAGTAAGAAAATATGAGTACAAATTTATTTATAAATATATATAATGTAATGCAGTAAGAATCTTTGTTGGACTCTTATGAAAACAAATGTTTGTCATACATACCCTTTTCAATTGTTGACAATGCAGAAGCTTTGTTGGACTCTTGATAAAAAAATAAAAAATAAATAAATAACTTGGAATGACCACCGTTATATAGGAGAAGATCATTGAATATAGCAATAGCATTCAAGTTGGGTTGTTTTTGTTCAATACTTCAACTACCCATCAACTCCCATTGTAATAGCATTCAAGATTATTGAATATAGCAATAGCATTCAAGTGCATTGTCAACAATTTGATATCTACCCCTCAACTCACAATGTAATAGCATTCGAGTACAATATTAAAAACATGCTGCATACACCCAACTCTATTTCCATAATAAATAATTCTAAAACAAATAAAATAAAATAAAAAGTACAATACACTGAATCAGCAAATGCCATGAGAACATCCATACGAACTAACATATTGAACTGCCAAATATTATTCAACATTACTAGTAAATAAAATAACACAAAGACATATCACACTAAGTTTGAACTCTCTGAGAATAACTTTCAAAGATTGAGGACCCAATCCCTCATCCAACTAGCTGGCTTATCAACAAATACCTCCCTTATTATGGGATCCGATGCAAGCTTGTTCACAGCTTTAGTGTAAGCAGGTGCAGGAATTTCCTCCATAACATGCAATAGTGCCATGTACTCTTTCAGTAGTGAACGTGAGGCAGTAGAGCCACCTTCAATTGAACCACTGTCATCGCCAACATTAGTAACTGAAGCACTTGTCAATTGCTTTTCCATTAGGTCGACCTTCCTCTTGATATTTTCACGCATTTCTTTGAGTGCTTCAAAAATATTAGCTTGAAAAGAGCTCCTCTTCTTACTCTTTCTACCTGCCATTTTGCTCTTGTCTTTGCCCTTGCCTTGGCCATCTCCATTGTCATTGTCACTATCAATTTGCAATGCATCTAAGTCCTCATTCTTTACCTTAAATTCAGGATCAGAACTAGCACTACTTTCAGAAGGTGATTTGGTGGAAGGGTGAGCCAGTTTACCAGTTGCGGATGTGTCTCCTAAGATATGAGACAACTCATGGTAGTAAACCATCCCTTTCTTCCTGAACCTCTTTGCATGGCTATTAACCTACAAATCAATGAATTTCAAGTTAACATGAAGAATTTCCCAATTAAATGTAGCAAACAAAATGCAAAAAGTTAATAAAACCTTGTAAAGGGCCTCCCAAACATCATCCGGTGCAGTGATAGTAAGCCATTGGCGATCCCAACCAACACCGGTATGCTTCAGTAATGCTGTAAATTTGTTGAACATAATACGTAGCTAATTGTATTTGTTTCGAAGCTAGTGTGCGTTATACTGGTATTGGGTTTTTACGTTCATTTGATCTCTCAACCTATTCCAAGCTTGTTTAGTGAATGTCCCAGTTATTTTACTATTCCTAGTTTTGACCTCCTCATTCATGAGGGTAATGAAAAGAGCCCCATTTGCTTGAGGCAATTGACCACTGTTTCCTCTACGAACTTCAACAACATCATCATTATCAATGGGGACATCATTGTGTACTATTGTTGCCATTGCCTAAATACCATGGTGTGAAAATAAATCATAAATTTTAATAAGTCTTCAATAATAAATTCTAAGAGTAGAAATGCATAACAGTTCTTAATAAAGGAACTAATAGCCTAAATACCATTGTGTATTCTCTGTGTGTGTGGGTGCTGTGTGTTTAATGTTCATGTTTGATTTTACAAAAATTCAAATTAGCTTTAGTATTTTTATCCAGTCACTAAAATCCACTCAATCTAGTGTTTGATAAATTAGCTTCAGGCAACTGGGACATTCAGGCAACTAAATCTAGTGTTTAAATCTAGTATTTTTATTCATTCACTAAAATCCACTAAATCCAAATTAGCTTCAGGCAACAATATCATTAAAATCCACTAAATTAGCTTCAGGCAACAATATCATTACCCCACTGAAGATCTAGAACAATGGAAGGAAACAAAACAATTGTAATTGCTAATATGAAATTTACCCCACTCAACATCCAGAAATTCAAAGCAAAATGAAGAATCACAATAACAAAAAGCACAAGATCTGCAGATTTAAAATGAAGAATAACAATATATGTTCTTTAAAAAAAAAAAAATGCAACACAAGCAAATTTACAAGGTGTATACCATATGCTCCTTTTGAGGGCTGTGTATAGTAATACTTCTGGTATGTATATATACCAATATTATCTTTAACAACTAACACTTTTACATCCATAAAACATTCTTGAATAAACTGTCTAGATAATTAAGGGCAACAAAGATACAATAATCCCATTCTAGCATGAATATTTTCCCAAACTCAAGATTTGCCTAAATCAACTGGGAATCTTGAAATGTTCACATAACACATTGTATAATACATTGACGGTAAAATAAAATTTGTATAGCATCGACCATTATCGTCTATAAAAATTTCAGTTGTAAATGTCCAACAATCTATACTGACAATTCAAGATCATCTTCCATGTATTCTACCTACTAATAATGATACTAATGCATAGATGTAGTTAGGCAAAATAATAACAGCTTAATGAACCATTTATACACCTTAAAATGATATATGCATTGGACCAAAACATGTGAATTTATCATCATTACAGTGCATGACATATGGACTTGTCAATGTACTTATCTGCTTAGCTCTTCCAACTAATTGAAGAAATACCATGAGATATATTAAAAAATAACCACCATAGAGACAACATTGTATCTCAATCACAACATTATTTAGTTATACTCTCGTGAAACCTGGTCTTTAGCTTTCTATCATCAAACTTGCCCCCACTTAACTCTTGGAAACACTAGATCTAGCATAGATCTATAACAAATCTACAAAAAACCACCAACAATGTTTATATATATAAAAATATAAATAATAATAAAAAAAAAGTGGATATGTTGTTAAAAAAAAAAACAGAAGTTCAAGCTCTCTGTGAAACAGAGAACGAGAGAGAGAAGAGAGGCAAGAGAGAGAGAGAGAGAGAGACTAACCTGAGATCAATTTGGTTTGGAAATTTGCAAAATATCTGCAGATTTGCAACAGATTTTTTGTTTTAGAAAGAAAAAAATACCATGAAGCTCGATGAAACACAGAGAATAGAGGAGAGAGACCTGAGATCGATTTGGTTAGAAGATCTATAGATTTGCAACATTAGTAATGTTTTAGAGAAAAAAAAAATGGAAGCTCGGTGAAACACAAAGAATAGAGGAGAGAGAGAGAGAGAGAGAGAGAGAGAGAGAGAGAGAGATTGACCTGATCTTCAAGATTTGTTCAACATGAGCATAGGAAGAAAATAAGGTTAGATACAAGTTTTATTACCGTTACAGAAAATAAATTGAATTGTGGTGCTCCGAAGATTCAAACTGTTGTCGTTATGCCCACTTTTCATTTACTGTAGCTCTGCTACAATGGCTTCCACTACAGTGACTTCCGTTTTTCTATTTATAAACCAGTGAAAACACATTTTTTTAGTTTACATTTTTTTGGTCAAATTTGCAAACTGAGTAAAATTATTATGAACCAAAAAAATTTACCAAACAAGCTTTTATGATAGTTTTTAAATTTTTTGTAAATATAAACTGAAAAATAAAAACAAAATGGTTACCAAACAAGGCCTAAGAATTCATTTTATTATTCAAGTTTTCAAAATAACAGTATACAAATTGTGCTTCAATCGTTGTAGAAGATATATGATTCTAGAGTGTTGATTTTCAATGGCTTTTAGCCCCTCAAAACATGAGAATAGCATTTGTTTGCAAAATTCTATTTATGCTTGAAACAGGTCCAAGGATCGACACCAAAATAGCAAGGGTCGACACTAGAGTGAAGCTCAAAATGTCTAAGTGTTCTAGAAGCAAGGGTCGACACCAAGAACAACAAGGGTTGACACCAAGAGCAGCAAGGGTCGACACTAAATTTTAGAATGCAATCCAGTAGCAAGGGTCGACACCAAGAATGATAAGGATCGACACTAGGAACACCTGGAACTAAACTCAAACAGAGAAGAAGAGCAAAGGGTCGACACCAAAAACAGCAAGGGTCGACACTAAATTTCAAAATGCAATCCAGCAGCAAGGGTCGTAACCAAGAATGATAAAGGTTGACACCAGAAACACCTGGAACTAAACTCAGAGAAGAGAATAAGAGCAAAAGGTCCACATCCAATTTGTAGGGGTCAACACCCGTAAAATCTGGATTTCAAAAATCCAACTGCCAAATCAAATCTGGATTGACACACCCCTTTTCTCAGCCACTTTTTTAAATTTATGTGCAGAATATGTCATCTTTTCTGACCCCAGAGTAGATCTTCTACCACCATAGCTTCTTCCATGAAGACTTATAAGAATGAGCATTAAATAAAAGCTTGTGCATTTAATGAACCTTCTCTTCCCAAGACCTGCCTACAATCTGCCTTCTCCATACTCTGAGCAAACATAGTTGGAAGATATCTTCTATGATTCTCTCAAACGGCTAGAAGATTCAAATCTCCTCTCTTCGACAGCTAGAAGCCATTAATGCTATAAAGATGAAGCTCTCCTTATTCAATCAATACACTTCTTCAATACAACAAACCTGGAGCATTCAAGAGTAAGCAAGAGCTTTTAATATACTCCATTGTGCTTCCATTTTTACATTTGAGTGAGTCTTATTACCTGTGAGCTTCCACTTTCATATCCATCTTTTGAGAGAGAATATTTGTAAAAAAGGACAGTTGTACCTCTTTTTCATGCTCCTTATTTTCTGAGTGAAACACTTATAAAGTGAGGCATTTAGTTGAGAGGTCCTCAACAGATTAAAGTAAGTCCTTTGTAAAAATCCACAAAGCATTGTTTCTTAGTGAAGAAATTCTCAAAGAGGTCTCTTGAGGAGTGGACGTAGGCCGGTGAGCCGAACCACTATATATCTTTGTGTTAGGCTCTTCTTTCCTTTCCTTTTATTTTCTGTGTACTTATTAATTGTCTACTGCATTTAATCACTTAGTCTTTGAAATCTATTTTCTTGCTAATTTTTTAATTACCTAATTCACCCCCCCCTCTTGGGTTGTTTTCCTGTATAACAATTGGTATCAAAGCCAAGTTTCTAGTATTGTGTCTTAACCGTCTTAGAGTGATCTGTGGAAACCCCTAGCTCCTCTCTTCTTGAAGGTCAAGCCTCAAACCGACCACCCTTCTTCAATGGCACAAATTTCAACTATTGAAAAACTCGGATCATTATGCCTATCCAATCTATCAACTATGAAGTTCGGAAAATCATATGTGATGGTCCTCAAGTCCCCACCAAAACCATAGATGGCCTATTAGTTTCCAAACTTGAGAGTGAGTGGACTAGTGCTGATTATAAAGATATTCAATCCAATGCCAAAGCTGTTAATATGTTATATTGTGCACTTGATGCTACTAAGTTCAACAGAATATGCACTCATACAATGGTGAAAGAAATTTGGGATAAACTTATTGTAACTCATGAGGGAACCACTTAAGTCAAAGAGTCTAGAATGAGTTTGCTTGTTCATAACTATGAGCTCTTCAAAATGAAACCTGATGAGAACATATCCCAAATGTTCACTCGCTTTACGGATATTATAAACAGTCTTAAATCTTTTGGAAAGACTTGTACTAATGCAGAAATTGTCAGAAAAGTCCTCCGTTCATTACCAAAAAGCTAGGAGAACAAAGTTATTGTAGTGATAGAAGCAAGAGACTTGTTAACATTAAGTCTTGATGAGTTAATGGGATCTCTCCTAACTCATAAGATCATTATGCAAGAAAGAAAAGAAGAAGAAGACAAGAATAAGAAGAAAGGGATAGCCTTCAAGTCTACCTCAAAATCTCAAGAGGAAGAAGAAGATGCTTTGGAGGAAGATGAAGAAATGACTTTCATTACCAAAAGGTTCAAAAAATTTGTGAAGAAGAAACAAGGTGTAAGGAAGTTCTTCAGAAAAGACTTCAACAAATATTTTCAAAAAGGAGAAAGCCAAAAAAATCTGAAGTTACTTGCTACGAATGCAACAAGCTGGGACACTACAAATCGAAATGTCCAAAGCTCAAGAAACAATTCAAGAAGGACAAGAAGAAAGCCATGATCTCAGCATGGGAAGAAGACAGTGATGACAACGACTTAGTGACTGATATTTGCAAAAATGAATTCGCAAATCTATGCTTGATGGCACTTGAAGATGAAAATGAGGTAAATGATGGCTCCTTTACCTTTGATGAATTACAAACTGCTTTTGATGAATTACATGTTGAATTTAAAAAATTAAGTATGAAAATGAAGTCTTGACTTCTAAGATCAATATTTTAGAAAATGAAAATGATCTCAAGTTTATCTCAAGAAAAGGAATCCTTGACTTCTAAGATCAATACTTTAGAAAATGATGTCTTGACAATGGAAAAAGAGAAAGAATTTTCAAATGAAAAAGAATCTTTCATTTTTGAAAAGAAAGTAGATGATTTGCAAAAAGAAAATGAAACTTTGGAAAAGGAGAAAATTGTTTTAAATGAAAATATAGAAGATTTAAAAAATATTCTTTCAAAATTTACTCAAGGTAGAGGTACCTTAGAAAAAATTCTCAAAAGTCAAAATCAAACCTTTGGAAGAATGGGAATTAGATATAAACCTTTTTCAAAAGCAAAAAATTCTAAAAAGACTTTTGTTCATGCATCATCTAATCATTCCTATCTCACTTGTCATTATTGTGGGAGAAAAAGCCACATCTCTCCTTCATGTCCTGCTAAGAGAAACTCATTTGTTAGAATGAAAAAGAAGTGGGTTCCCAAAAATACTTCAACTCCTAACTCTCATGGACCCAAGAAAGAATGGGTACCAAAAGGCCAAAAAAAATCTGATTTTGCAAGTGTGCTTTAGGTCAAAATCCAGCAACAACCGGTGGTACCTTGATAGTGCATGCCCAAGGCACAAGACCCGCGATAGAGCAATGTTCTCAACCCTTAAATCCAAAGAAGGAGGTCACATAACCTTCAAAGACAATAGTAAGGAAAAGATCATCGGCGAAGGTAGTATTGGTAAAACTTCTTCACCCATCATCGAAAATGTGTTGCTTGTTGAAGGATTGAAACATAACTTGCTTAGTATTAGTCAAATGTGTGATAAAGGCAATCATGTTACTTTTGAAAGATCCCATTGCACCATTAAAAATTATGCTGATAACAAAGTGCTTTTTGTTGGTCATAGGCATGAAAATGTGTATATATTTGATTTGCATAGTTTATCTCCTAATCATGATATTAAGTGCTTATCTGCTATAAATGAATCTGGCTGGCTATGGCATAGAATGCTAGGACATGCTCATATGGACTTGCTTTCAAAACTTTCAAAACTTTCAAAACTTGATTTGGTTGTTGGTTTACCAAAAATCGATTTTGAAAAAGATAGACTTTGTGATACTTGTCAACCAGGAAAACAAACAAGAGTTTCTTTCAAATCCAAAAATATTATTTCCACTTCTAGGCCTCTTCAATTGTTGCATATTGACTTGTTTGGACCTTCTAGAACTTTAAGTCTTGGAGGTAAATCTTATTGTCTTGTTTGTGTGGATGATTATACTAGATTCACTTGGGTGATTTTCTTGGCACACAAAAGTGATACTTTTTCTGCATTTTCAACTCTTTGTAAACATATTCAAAATATGATTAGTTGCTATTTGTAGCATTAGAAGTGATCATGGTAGAGAATTTGATAATGGTGAGTTTATTTTATTTTGTAATGAGCATGGCATTGATCATAATTTTCTACTCCTCGAACTCCTCAACAAAATGGTTTGGTAGAAAGAAAAAATAGAGTTCTTGAGGAAATGGCTCGGACTATGCTTTGTGAAAATAATTTGCCAAGATATTTTTGGGCGAAAGCCGTCAACACTGCTTGTTATGTTATTAACCGTGCCCTGATTAGACCCATACTTAAGAAAATTCCATATGAATTGTTGAAAGGAAGAAAACCCAACATTGGTCCTTTTCGTGCATTTGGTTGTAAATGTTTTGTACTTAATAACAATAAAGAAAATCTTGGGAAATTTGATGCAAAATTTGATGAAGTTGTGTGTAGACACCCCATTTTTGACCGTCCTCAAAACTTGGACGTCATCGTTTGAACACTCGATGATCATCCATGTTCGTGTTCGTTTTGAGTTCCCGAAGGTCTCGGCTGCGCGCCTTGCCTTAAGATCTCTCAACTTGTTTGTTTTGTGCTTGGTTGTGGACCAAGGACTTGTGGTTTTGCTTCTGAGGGAAGAGGGTGGCTTGTTGGCCATCCCTACAACCCATCGGCTAAGGCCTTGCGCCATTGACCATGTTTTCTTGCCATCGGCCATTTGTGGTGGCCGATCGACACTCTTTTTGATCGATTGGCCATATTTCTTGGCCGAGACCTTTCCATCTGCTTTTGCAGATATTTTTGTGCCAGCTGTGACAGTTGGTAAGCACAAATCTCATCATCCATACACGTGTATGGAGGGATTGAATCAAGACTCAAGCTTGTTTAACAATTTTGAGAATTGAATTTCTATAAGAAGGGAGACCCCTCTCCCTTTCCAGAGGTTCTGAAAAGTTGATATACAAAACATATATCACTCTCTCTCTATATTTTACCTCTCTCTCCATATTTTCCCTAGTTTGTGCTCAAAAGTATATTTTCTTCATACTTTTGCACTAAAGCACCTATTAGAACACCATCCTTTTGTTGCTGAGGTACTTAGGAGCTGGTGTTAGTGTTTTTGGACTGGTTTTGGTCAGAAAAGAGTGCTGGAGTTGTGTTCTTGAAGGTGTTCTTCAAGGGTGAGTCAACTAGCCTTTAAACCCTTGTTTTGGTTTAAGCTTTTGGACCTATTTGCATGCTGATTTAAGCTTAACTTTCTACTGTAAAAATTTCTAATTTTTCATGATTGTAATGTTTATTTAAGGTCACTTTTGTGTTGGGGGTTGTCTACCCCCTCTTAGGCCTTGTTAGTCTTGTTCTTGTGCTTTCCTTTTAAGCTATTGGGACCACCTTGTTTTGGCCTTCTCACCACTGAAATCCAGAGGATTTTTAGTGGTGGAAATGGTGTTTTGAGGTCCCAAATAGGAGAGGGTCATCCCCTCTCCTTGTGTTTCATATGCTTGTATTATGTCTTATATGCTTGTATTGATGGCTCATAAAAGCAACATGTTTGTTAAGCTTGTTTTGGCTCCATCTTAGCATGTATTAGACCTTATTTCAGCATGATATACCTCTATCTAAGGTTGGTTTGATAGCCTCTTGCATGCACCATGCACTTGTAGTGCAATCCTCTCTATTGCCTTAACATGCATCTTGTGTTTGGATCATCATTCTTGCATGTTTTGGCTCAACTCAAAGAAGTTTTCCCTCATGTTTTACCATGCTTGAGCTCTGTTTGATGTTGTTTTAGTCATGCATGCATTGCTTTGTATAGCCATAGTGCATTCTAGCTTGTTAGCTTTGAGTGTCCGAGTCACTAGCATGCATTGCTTCGACCATTTTCATGATTTGGCATCATTTCATATGTGATTTCAGTCCATATAATGTGGTCATGCACTCACATTTGTGACCTTTTCCATGCATTGGGAGGTTTGTGTTTTAAGCCTTGAACATGAGCCATTATGCATGTCTTATTGCTTAAGCTTTTGGGATGTCGTCTTAGTGGGTTTTTGGGCTTATTTTGACATGCCATAACTTTGGTTTTTATTGGTTAAGTCATGCCATACTTGGTCTTGGTAGGTGTAGTGTAACCCTCTTTATTGGCCTTGCATACATCATGCCTTATGCCCTTCATGTTGGCTTGTTTTAGCTTTGGCCCATGCATGTTTTAGACTCATTTTGGCATGATCTAGGACTGTTTTGGTTGTCCTTGGCCCTTTGGGGTTTGATTCATGTGGCTTTGGTACAAGTTCCTATGCTAGTTTCAAGCTTTGAGCTTTCTTGCATGCCATACTTGTCTTGCTTGATTGATTTGGCATCATTCCAACTTAATTTCAGAGCTTATAGTGTTGTTACACTTCCACTTTTGTCACCCTTTGAGTGCCTCTAAGGGTTGTGTTCTTGTTGCCTAGCTTGTGGACCAATATGTGTGCATGCATGTTTTGCCTTTTGGTGCCTTAGTTTTGGTGTTTTGGCCACTGATTTAGGCATGATTGAGATCTATCCATTTTAGTTTAAGTCCATTTTGCATGTTGTTGCATGCTTGTCGCATTGCATGTTGTTGCATGCTTGTTGCATTGCATGTTGTTGCATCGCTTGGTACATTGCATGTTGTTGCATGCTTGGTACATTCCATGTTGTTGCATGCTAGTTGCATTACATAACATTGTTGCATACTTGTTGCATACCATGTTTAGGTTGCATTGCATTGTTTGCATGCCATTAGCTTTGTTAAGTTGTACATGCATTTCATTGTGTTTAGTTTGGGTGTTAAGCCAAGCACGAGGAACGAGGGACGTTTCATACTTGAAGTGATGAAACGTGACTCAATTCTCGGTCGCCGACCCTCTTGATCATGCATGATAGAGGTTAATGCATTTATGTGTTTTTGTGCATTTCATCCATATTGATTTGTGCAACTCGGCCTCTTTGGCCATCATGCATTGAAATGCATGATCGATGGCTCGAGAGTCGAGCACTACACTCCTTTGAGCTTCAAACATGATAAGGAGTGTGGTTGTACAAACATTTTCTTGCAAATGTATTGCCATGCCTCTGTTTGTACTCTGTTGCAGCAAAAGGAAGAGTTTGCAGGAAGAGATGGCCGATCGGCTATCTAGTGTGCCAATCGGCTACAAATATTTGGCTGATAGTCTCAAAATTGGTCGATGACCATCATCCACTGGCCGATGGCCACCCCTTTTAGCCGATGACCTCTCAGAATGTCCATGAGGTAGGTCAGAAGCATCACAGAAGTTGGCATAATTTTCAGAGATGTAGAACAGTGCAAATAGAGGCAACCTGAGGCATGGCAACGGATTTCCAAGCGAAGTCAATTGAGCATGCATATGCCCCTCTTCTCGAGGCCGTTTTAACTGCTTTGTATAGTTAGTTAATTTGTAATTAATTAGTTAATGTGTTAGCTAATTTAATTCATCGTTGTAAATTCTTAATTAGCTTAGCTTAGCTAATATTTAATTTGATTATGTAATAATTAGTCTAATTAGATTATTAGATTAGTTAGAATAGCTTAGCGTAGCTAGCTTGTATTATTTATTCGGACCTTCCGTCGAGAGGGCGAATTTTGTAATAAGTGTGCATGAGTGTGTGAATGTCTTCCAACCCCACGTCTTTCTCCCTTTTACTTAACCTTTTACGATGGTTAGTTCTAGGTCATGTTTTGATTAGCATCCTTATGCTTGCATGTTTGCATTCATTCATCTGTCTTGCATGCACCGGACTCGGCGCATCATACAAACCGTATTGTATTTCAATACATTTACTTGAATACGTGTTCAAACAACATGTTATCAAGTTACATCTCATATGCCATCTTAGAATAGCCGAGCCTATTTTAGTTGCATTTTTGCATGTGTTGCATTAGGCATCTTAACATAGCTAGGATCATGCATTGATTACTAACTAGTTGTTGTTTTGGCTCGGAGTACACTGTAAGTGTTTATGCTTTAGCATCCCTGCATGTGTGTTATTGATTGCCATGGCAGCATGCTTGCCATGAGGCTATTTGCTTAAATGATATAATTGCTTGAATGCCTGTGGGTGAAGGTTGGATTGCTTGAATTGGAACAATTCATTGAAATGCCAGTTTTAAGCCCACTTGAGAGTGGCAAAATCATGTTTTTCTAAGCCCACTTGAGGGTGGCAAATCCACATCTTAGCCTACTTGCGAGTAGCACCTTCAAACCATTTTCAAACAAACATGAGATGTTTTGTTCCAACTTAGGCGATCTAGTCTATACTTGTACGCTGTGCGCATCACGTAGTAAGCTAGCTAATAAACCAGAATAAGAACACATGTGTTTTCAAAAACAAAATATCATGCTTAGTAAAGGCCGATCTTTTTTATTGGGCGAGCGGGGGTGCTCATTGCATGACCTTCCCCTCTCGTACCCAAGTTCCCGAGTCGAGGCAACTTTGGTGATGACGGACACGTGGCCTTAGGCACGAGTCAGGGTTTCTTAAATTTCCCAAAACAAAAACATTTAGGTGGTGACTTTGTATCTGGCAAAGCAGTCCATGTTTGGCACTTCTTTCTTAAAATCAATTTTCCAAAACGATTTGCCAGATTTGGACTCTTTGGTGATTTATCAATCTTGCATTGTACTTTGCGAGATTATATTCAGAACCGTGACATTGAGTTCGAATTGTAGTAGCTAATGACCAAAACGGATTTCACGCCATTCGCGCGCAGAGCCGGGACGTTCGAGCACGTCTACATCGTGTTTCTTGGCTATGCAAATTCTTGTAAAGCTTATCGTGTCTTTAATAAAAGAACTTTACTCATTGAAGAATCTACACATGTTGTTTTTGATGAATCCAACTCCTTTGCTTCTAATAAAATTGTTAGTGATTCAAATCCAAGAATTGAAGGCAATTACTTATCGAAAAATGATGAACTTCATTCTTCGGAACCCAATGTTGAAGTCTCTATGGAAGATCTTCAAAAAGAGTTTGCACATCCAGCAAACGATCTACCCAAAGAATGGAAGTATGCTCATGGACATCCCAAAGATCTCATCATAGGAGATGCCACACAAGGTGTAAGAACTCGTTCTTCTATTCGTAATGTTTGTGGCAATTTAACTTTTGTTTCTCAAATTGAGCTAAAAACTTTTTCTGAGGCTGAACATGATGAAAACTAGATTTTTGCTATGCAAGAAAAGTTAAATCAGTTTAAAAGAAATGAAGTTTGGTTTTTAACTCCTCGTCCTAAGGATCATTCAGTCATTAGAACAAAATGGCTTTTTCAAAACAAAATGGATGAATTCGGTTGTTATTCGAAGCAAAGCTAGACTTGTAGCCCAAGGTTATAACCAAGAAGGCGGCATTGATTTTGATGAAACTATTGCACCCGCTGCGTGTCTTGAAACCATTCGCATGCTGCTCGCATTTGCTTGTTTTAGAAATTTTAAACTTTACCAAATGGATGTGAAAAGTGCTTTTCTAAATGGGTATATTTCGGAGGAAGTGTATGTTGAACAACCTCCTGGTTTTGAAAATCACAAACACCCAGACCATGTTTATAAACTTTCAAAAGCTTTGTATGATTTGAAACAAGCCCCTAGAGCTTAGTATGAATGCTTAAGCAATTTTCTTATTGAAAAATGTTTTTCTCATGGGAAAATTGATACTACTCTTTTTATAAAAACCAAGAATGATGATATGCTTATTGTTCAAATTTATGTTGATGATATCATATTCGTAGCTACTAATGAATCCTTGTGCGAGGAATTTGCCAAAGGATATGCAGGGCGAATTTGAAATGAGTATGATAGGAGAGTTGACATACTTTCTCAAATTACAAATAAAACAAACCCAAGATGGAATCCATTTATCTCAAGCCAAATACGTCAAGGATCTCCTCAAAAGATTTAAAATGGACTTATCCAAACCCGTAGCAACTCCCACGAACACATCGATTAAAATCGACAAAGATGAGCAAGGTAAACCAGTAGACGAAAAGAAATACCGATGTATGATTGGTTCCTTACTCTATCTAATAGCTAGTAAACCCAATATCATGTTTAGTGTGTGTATATGTGTACGTTTTCAATCGGCTCCAAAAGAATCACACGTCACCGCAGTAAAACGCATTTTTAGATATCTTGTTGGCACTCCACTTTTGGGTCTTTGGTAAAACAAATGTTTTTGACCTTTTTGATTACTGGGATGCCGACTTTGTGGGATGTAGACTTAACCGAAAAGCGCTAGTGGCACTTGTCATTTTCTTGGAAATTCACTCACATCATGGTTTTTTAAGAAACAAAATTTTGTGGCTTTATCTACAACTGAAGTAGAATATATTGTCGCCGCTAGTTGTTGTGCTCAAATGCTTTGGATGAAATAACAACTTCTTGATTTTGGACTTCACTATGATCACATTCCTATTAAATGCGATAACACCAGTGCCATTAATCTTTCAAAAAATCCCATACAGCACTCACGCACTAAACAAATTAAAATAAGGCATCACTTTCTACGAGATCATGTACTTAACGGTGACATTGAACTCGAATTTGTGTCTACAAGCCAACAATCGACCGATATCTTTACCAAGCCTCTCAATGAGGAATAATTCTACTTTATACAAACTGAGCTTGGCATGTTAAATATTCCTATGTGATGTTAAACTATGTGCTATTATGCTTTATTGTGTTATTTGCTATGAAAAACACTAGTTTTTGTCTTTCAGGACCCCTAAGGGTCGACCCCCTGCTCTATAGGGTCGACACCCTGTGAATAAGTTTTGTGCTTTCTATTGGTAAGGGTCAACACCCATCTTCTCTGGTGTCGACACTAGTTGATTTTTGATTCACTACTTTTTAGGGTCGACACCTCTCTTCGAAGGTATCGACACCTGATGTATTTAAGAACACTGCTTTTTAGTGTCGACCCCCTTCCCCTAAGGGTCGACACCCTTCCCCTAAGGGTCGACACCTGTCTTTGGCCAAGGTTTTGCTGTGCGGTCTTTTCAAATTTGAAGGGTCGACCCCTCTCTTCATGAGGGTCGACACCCTCTCAAGGGTGCGACCCTTCCATTCTCTCCTGCGACACCTTCCAAAACCTAGCCCTAGCTCATTTTCCTATTCCGACGATTCACATTCTGATTCTCTTTCATCTCTCTCGCAATCTCTATTCTTACTCTTCATGGATTCTCAAGCCCCTCCTCCTGCTCCAACACGTAAGTGACCACGAACCTCCTCCACTTCCACCGTCGTCGCTGCTTCTCCTCCCGTGCTTCGATTCAAGAACCCTGAGTGCAGATATGCCTTCAATAAGGACTTCAATCTACGAAAGGTAATCTCTGGTCGCACAATAGACATCTCATTCTTTGAAAAACATTCTATTCTCATAAAAACTTGGTTTGATAACCAAAAATGGTCATCTCTTTTGAAACTCAACTGTGACATCTACCCTACTCTCATTAAAGAGTTTTTTGCAAATCTGTCCTTTGATAAGGATTCTTTTCCTCATACCCTAGACTACTTTGTTAAGGGTGTTTCTTTCACTTTGACACCCTCTATCATTAACTCCATTCTGAAAACCTCCTATGATGGACACAGGGTCAATCCATCTGTAACTCTTAAACCACCCCAATACTCTCATCTCACTGGTCTCCATCTCCTCACAAACAACCCCGACCTAAATCACCATGTCACTGTCTTTGGGAACGATCTTTCCCTAGAACTGAGACTGTTACATCACATCATCACCCACAACATTATCCCTCGGTCCAGTCGCTTTGATGCTGTGACCTATGGTCACACTTATCTCATTTGGGCCCTATCCACTGGCTTTCTCACTGATTTCGATTTTTTGGTGATTCACTGTATTATCAATGCTCATAAGCAAAATAATCAAACTTTTCCCTATGGAATGATTTTCACAAAAAATTTCAAGCATTTCAAAATTGATCTTAAGGGGGAAGAAAAAGTCCCTAGAGACCCCTCTTGTTATGGGGCTGAAACTCTAAGAAATATGGGCTACTCTCTAATCAACCGCACCTAGACCAAGACCATGAAAACTGGGTCTTCGCCTAGTCTCTCTACCCCTGGTTCTTTCCTTCTCAGTCCCTCTACCCATCTTTTCTCCACCCCTGGTCCTTTTACTCCACCACCTCCTTCTGACCTCTCCTCTCTCTCAAAAAAAATTAAGCAACTTGACTTTATGGTTCAGGGTCCCCTGTTCAATGGGATTGCTTCAATCAATTCCAGGCTTAACAATCTAAACCTAGATTCCCAACCTATCCCTACCTTAGACATTCCATTATCCCCTCACTCTATCCCTGCTTCATCATCCTCTGCTTTGGAACAAAAGGTGGATGAGTTGGCCTCTTTGGTTCTACAACTTATCTCTCAACAAACTAAAATGCAAAATGACATTGATCGTATGAAGCTGCAACAAGCTCAAGTCATTGCTGCTGCTAAAGAAAGTATAGAAAGTATGGTGATTGCAGTGTATGGGATCAAGAACTCCAACGAAGAATTCCATCAAATCTTCCAACAGCGCTGGGACGATGATTTGGGTGAACAAATCCGAAAGTTCATGCTGTGGTTTGCCCAAGGTTGGCGCGAAGCTGCACCACATTGGCCTCGCTCTCCTCCTCCGTTTCGCTGATGCTCTGTCCCCACTTTTTGATAATGACAAAGGGAGAAAAGTTGTAGATGTTGTAGTTATTCTAACTATAGTTGGTTGGTTGTTAACTATTAAGTACAATTAAGTCTTTGGATGTTAACTGTCAAGAAACATAGATATATATGGATGCCTGGGTCAAAACACTTTTTGGGTACAAAATTTGGGAAACACAAGTTAAGAAATTGATGTATATGGGTATTTTTGGGCACATAGATACTTTGTGCTAATCTCTTTAATGGTATGAAAACTTGATGCTACTTAAGTGTTAATTGCAATTGGTTATGAATGCTTATGATGTGTTGTGATTTTTTTTTACACTTACTTGGAGCATTATGGAATTTGTTTTAAAGAGCTTGTGATTTCATTCAATGAAAATAAACTAAAGAATTTAGTTTTACTAATGAATGGTTCAATGCATACTGACAGGGGGAGCTTACTCTATGTTGTATCAATTGAAAATCTCATTGACATACATATTCCTCATTATAATTTGAGTTATCTTTGTTACGGCCTCAAAGTCCTTTTTCTAGGGGGAGTTTTCAATCTCATTTTTTTCAAAACCTTGATTTACAAAACTCCTTGAAAAACACTTCTCAAGGTCTTCACTTTTAAACTCGTTCTTTGAAAACTTTTAATATATTTGTCATCATCAAAAAGGGAAAGATTGTTAGTGTAGACGTGCCCGAATGTCCCAGCTCCGCGCGCGAATCGGCGCGAAATCCGGTTTGTTCATTAGGTTGCTACAGTTCGGATTCAATGTCACGGTTTTGAATCTAATCTCGCAAAGTGCAATGCAAGATTGATAAATCACCAAAGAGTCCAAATCCAGCAAAATCATTTTGGAAAACTGATTTTTATAAAGAAGTGCCTAATATGGACTACTTTGCCAGATACAGAGTCACCACCTAAATATTTTATTTTGGGAAAATTTAGGAAACCCTGACTCATGCCTAAGGCCACGTGTCCGTCATCACCAAAGTTGCCTCGGCTTGGGAACTTAGGTACGAGAGGGGAAGGTCATGCAATGAGCACTCTCGCTCGCCTGATGAAAGATCGGCCTTTACTAACATGATATCTTGTTTTTGAAAACACATGCGCTCTTATTCCGGTTTATTAGCTAATCTTACTACGTGATGCACACAACACACAAGTATAGACTAGATCGCCTAAATTGGAACAAAACATCTCATGTTTGTTTGTTTGAAAATGGTTTGAAGGTGCTACTCGCAAGTAGGCTAAGACGTGGATTTGCCACCCTCAAGTGGGCTTAGAAAAACATGATTTTGCCACTCTCAAGTGGGCTTAAAACTCGCATTTCAATGAATTGTTCCAATTCAAGTAATCCAACTTTCACCCACAGGCATTCAGGCAGTTATATCATTTAAGCAAATAGCCTCCTGGCAAGCATGCTATCATGGCAACATTTACATACATGCAAGATGCTAAAGCATAAAAGCTTACCTAGTACTCTGAGCCAAAACAACAACTAGTTAGTAATCAATGCATGATCCTAGCTATGTTAAGATGGCTAATGCAACACATGCAAAATGCAACTAAAAATAGGCTCAGCTATTCTAAGATGGCATATGAGATGCAACTTTGATAATCATGTATTCAAGTAGGAATTGAAATACAATGCAGTTAGTATGATGCGCCGAGCCCGGTGCATGCAATACAGATGAATGGATGCAAACATGCGAGCATAGGAATGCTAATTGAAACATGCCCTAAAACTAACCATCATAAGCGGGTAAGTAAAAGGGAGAAAGACGTGGGGTTGGAAGACATTCACACACTCACGCACACTTATTACAAAAGTTGGCCCTCTCGACGAAGGGTCCGAATGAATAATACAAACCAACTAATTAATTAACTACCCTAGCTAATTAATTATTACAAAACCTTAACTAATTAAGCAAATTAATTAAGTTACAAAACCAACTATTTAAGAAAAGAAAGAAGTTGAATTTGAGTTGCCACAGCTCTGCCTCGGGATGATGAATGATGCATGCTCGATCGCCTCACTCATAAATCCGTTGCCATGCCTCATGTTGCCTCTGTTTGCACTGTTTTTGACTTTTGAAAACTGTGAAAATTTATGTGATGCTTCTGAACCACTTCATAGACACTTTGAGAGGCTATCGGCCAAATGGTGTGGCCATCGGCCAAACGATAAGGGTCATCGACCACTTATGAGGTTATCAGCCAAACATTGTTAGCCGATCGGCACACCAGATACCGATCGGCCATCTTTTCCTGCAAACTGCTCCTTTTGCTGCAGCAGAATACAAACAGAGGCATGTCAATACATTTGCAAGAAAATGTTGTGCAACTACACCCCTTATCATGTTTGAAACTCAAAGGAATGTAGTGCTCGACTCTCAAGCCATCAATCATGCATTTCGATGCATGATGGCCAAAGAGGCCGAGTTGCACAAATCAATATGGAATGAATGCACAAAAACACACAAATGCCTTAAACTCTATCATGTTGGATCAAGAGTGTCGGCGACCAAGGATTGAGGCACGTTTCATCACTTCAAGTATGAAACGCCCCTCGTTTCTCGTGTTTGGTTTGACACCCCAAACCAAACACAATGCAATGCATGCAACATAGAGATGCTATGCAATGCAACATAAGCATGCCAAATGCAATATGACTCAAGCATGCACACAAGGCTAAGGTAACAAGCGTGCCAAATGCAATGCAACCTAAACATGCAAACGTGCAATGTAATAAGCATGCAACAACAATGCCAACAACAAGCATGCGACAACATACAATCTAACAAGTATGCAACAACATGCAAGATGGATAAGCATGCAATCAACATGCAAAGATGGACTTAAACCAAAATGGGCAGACCTCAGTCATGCCCAAATCAGTGGCCAAAATGATGAATTGAAGACATGAAATGCAAGACAAGCATGCATGCCAAATGGCCCAAGAACTAAGGCATGAAGACACCAACTCTTAAGAGCACTTAAGGAGTGAAAAGTGTGGACAAGTGACAATACTATAGGCCCTGAAATTAAGCATGAATGATGCCAGATCAACCAAACAAAACAAGTGTAGCATATCAAGAGGCTCAAAGCTCAAGGCTAGCAAAGGGACTTAAGCCATGACCATGCAAAGCAAGCCTCAACGGGTCAAGGGCAATCAAAACAGTCCCAAGGCAGGTCAAGATAAGACCAAAAACAAGCTTGAACCTAGCCAACACAAGCTGGAACAAAACACCAAAGGCATGAAGCATGCAAGGCTAACAAATGGGTGTTACACTACACCTATTACAACCAAATATGGCATGACTTAATCAATAAAAATCAGAGTTATGGCTTGTCAAAATAAGCCCAAAAACCCACTGAGATGGCATCCCAAAGCCTAAGTATGATAGCATGCACAATGATCCATTCTTGAAGCACAAAACAACAACTCTTCAAAGCATTGAAAGAGTGACAAGCACAAGTGTATGACCACATTTCATGGACTAAAATAACATTTCGAATGATGCCAAATCATGAAAATGGTCCAAATAATGCAAGCTAGTGACTTGGACATTCAAAGCTAACAAGCTAGATTGAACCATGGCTATACAAAACAGTGCATGCATGACTAAAACAACATGAAACAGAGCTCAAGCATGGTAAAACATGACTAAAAGCTTCTTTGAGTTGAGCCAAAATATGCAAGAATGATGATCCAAATGCAAGGATGCATGTTAAGGCAATAAAGAGGATTACACTACAAGTGCATGATGCATGTAAGCGGCTATCAAACCAACTTTAGACAGAGGTATAGCATGCTAAGATAACACTAAAAAGTTGCTGAAATGGGGCCAAAACATGCCAAGCAAACATGCTACTATTATGAGCCATTTATACTAGCAAATGAGACACAAGGAGAGGGGTGTGTCCCTCTCCTATTCAAGACTCCAAAACCACCTTTCCACCATTGAAAATCCTCTGGATTTCAGTGGTACAAAGGTCATGCAAAGGTTAGAACAAGAGCCAAAAGGGATGGCTCAAAACTAGGCCAAACAAGGCCTAAGAGGGGGTAGACCATGCCCAACCAAAAAGTGACCTTAAACAAACATCACAAGTATGAAAAATCAGAAATTTTTGTAGTTTAGAGTTAAGCTTAAAACAATATGCAAGTAGGTCTAAAAGCTTAAGCAAGAATAAGGGATTAAAAGGTAGTTGATTCACCCTTGAAGAACACCTTCAAGAACACAACTCCAGCACCTTTTCTGAGTTTAAACCACTCCAAAAACTCTAAAACCAACTCCTAAGGACCTCAGCAACCAAAGGATGGTGTTCTAGTAGGTGTTTGTGTGCAATAGTGTGAATGATTTACACTTTTGGGCACAAACAAGAGCAAATGGAGAGAGTGAGCTAAAATATATAGAACTTGTATCTCAGATTTTTAGAACCCCTGGAAAGGGAGGGGAGGCTCCCTTCTTATAGAATTTCAATTCTCAAGCTTGTTGAACAAGCTTGAGTCTTGAATGCAATCCCTCCATACACGTGTATGGAGGATAAGAATTGTGCCCACCAGCTGTCACAGTTGGCACAAAATATCTACAAAGAGCAGATGGAAAGGTCTTGGCTAAAAAATATTTCCGATCGACCAAAAAGAGTGCCGATCGGCCAACACTTATGGCCGATGGCACAATGCCTTAGCCGATGGGTTGCAGGGATGGCCAATAATTCACCCTCTTCCCTCAGAAGCAAAAACACAAGTGCTTGGTCCACAACCAAGTACAAAATAGACAGGTTGAGAGATCCTAAGGCAAGGCGCACAGCCGAGACCTTCGGGAACTCAAAACGAACACGAGCATGGATGATCACCGAGTGTTCAAACGATGACGTCCAAGTCTCGAGGATGGTCAAAAATGGGGTGTCTACAGTTAGCCCCAAGGTTATTCAAATTTAAATTCTTATTGATTTTGATTATTGACAAATATTAAGAATTCATTTTATTATTCAAGTTTTCAAAATAACAGTATACAAATTGTGCTTCAATGGTTCTAGAAGATATATGATTCTATAGTGTTTCTTTTTAATGGTTTTTAGCCCCTTAAAACATGAGAATAGCACTTGTTTCCAAAATTCTATTTATGCTTGAAACAGGTTCAAGGGTTGACACCAAAATATTAAGGGTCGACACCAGAGTGAAACTCAAAATGAGTGTTCCAGAAGCAAGGGTCGACACTGAGAATAAGAAGGGTTGACACTAAATTTCATAATGCAATCCAGCAACAAGGGTCGACACCAAGAATGATAAGGGTTAACACTAGGAACACCTGGAACTAAACTCAGAGAAGAGAAGAAGAGCAAAGGGTCGACACCAAAAACAGCAAGGGTCGACACTAAATTTCAGAATGCGATCCAACAACAAGGGTCGACACCAAGAATGATAAGGGTCAACACCAGAAATACCTGGAACTAAACTCAAAGAAGAGAAGAAGAGCAAAGGGTCGACACCTAATTTGCAGGGGTCGACACCCGTAAAATCTAGATTTCAAAAATCCAGCTACCAAATCATATCTGGACTGACACGCCCCTGTACTCAGCCACTTTTTCAGATTTATGTGCAGAATATGTCATTTTTTTTGACCCCAGAGTAGATCTTCTGCCACCATATCTTCTTCCATGAAGTTAACTTATGAGAATGAGCATTAAATAAAAGCTTGTGCATTTAATGAACCTTTTCTTCCCAAGACCTGCCTACAGTCTGCCTTCTCCATACTTTGAGTAAACACAGCTAGAAGATATCTTCCATGATTCTCTCAAATGGCTAGAAGATTCAAATATCCTCTCTCCAACAGCTAGAAGCCATTAATGCTATAAAGATGAAGATCTCCTTGTTCAATCAATACACTTCTTCAATACAACAAACCTAGAGCATTCAAGAGTAATCAGTACCTTTTAATATACTCCATTGTACTTCCATTTTTACATCTGAGTGAATCTTAAATTACCTGTGAGCTTGCACTTTCATATCCATCTTTTGAGAGAGAATATAAGTAAAAGAGGACAGTTGTACCTCTTTCTCATGCTCCTTATTTTTTGAGTGAAACACTTATAAAGTAAGGCATTTAGTTGAGAGGTCCTCAACAGATTGAAGTAAGTCCTTTGTAAAAATCCACAAGCAAAGTAAAGCATTGATTCTTAAGAAACTCTTAAGGAAGTCTCTTAAGGAGTGGACGTAGGCCGGTGAGCCGAACCACTATAAATCTTTGTGTTAAGCTCTTCTTTCCTTTCCTTTTATTTTCTGTGTACTTATTAATTGTCTACTGCATTTAATCATTTAGTGTTTGAAATCTATTTTCTTGCCAATTTTTTAATTACCCAATTCACCCCCCCTCTTCGGTTGTTTTCCTGTATAACATATTTGATCAAGCATGAATGATTATCCCTTAGTTTTGTATCAATATTATGTTTGTTTTGATAACATTCTTGAAAGGTCCTTAGTGCTAGGGGACTTTTATGCAACTAGTACCTTTGTTTGAGATATCTCATTTGCCACCGATGTGTGGACTTGTCTAATCGATTCTAGGTCGGTTATTCCTTTGTTTGGTCAATGAATGTTATCCTTTATATTATGTAGATATTAGTAAACATCCCTTAAAGTTTTGAAGGCCTTTGATTGATGAACTCGGTTCATCCTTTGATTTTGTTACAAGCTATGATATGTATTGTTTTGATAAAATCTCAAATATCATTCATTCAAAACCTTTATTGCTTATATCATTCACTAAGTTTTCAGCTCACCCATCTCCCTTATATATATGTGGGTGATGATTAGGAAGGCAATGTCGCCTAAGCTTTATTTGGAAGATTTTTTTGGTTTATGGCTTGTAGCATCTTGAAGATTATGTTTCTTAGCTTTGTAGATCATTTGTCTTGTATGTTTAGGCTTGAGAAGCCTTTTGATCAAGATGTAATATTAAATTTATTTTATTTTGTATTCAAGTTGTAAAACTGTGTTAATATATATGTCGTTTCATTTAATCTATGTACAACTATTATGGACTAATTATATTTAAATTTATTGCTTCTGCACATGTATACCCCATATGTATACTTTGTTTGTATGAATCTTTGTAAGTTGGCATTCGATAATCTCGGATTACTAGCCATCATAGCATCATCCTATTAGGGGCAGAATGGGGTTGTGATAGATTGGTATCAGAGCACAAGTTTCTTATAGTACATTTATTCACACACTCTTGGTCCTAAAGAGTATAAGATTTTCCTTAGAATGATATTAAGATTGCATCATATTGCTTGCTATTTGACAAGGTGTACATTATTTCGGCATGGTTATTTGCTACTTGCCTACTTGTCTTTTTGTTCATCTTGTTTTTTTTTTTTTTTTTTTGGGTAAGTAAGTCATAAAATAAAGACAATGAAATATACAAGTTTACAAGGGGCATACCCCAGGCACGCCCAACAACAAATAAAAAACAAGTATAACCAACATAAACTACCACTGCACCCCCCAAAATAGGGGGACAGACAAGAACAATAGAAACACAAAAAAAACCCCAAAACTCTGCCCATATATCCTTATTGTCCTCAAGTAACTCCTACCATCAGAGATAATAGAAAGAAACTTGAGGCAGATATATGGGCAAAGAAACACACAAATAACACCACAAAGCTAAAAAACAAACTGACACATTGACACACTGACAAAACCCACAAGCCGAGTCAAAGATGATAGTCAACCCCACAAGCCCCCAGTCTCGACTGCAGATAAAACATGGAATCCAATAAGCATCCCACTCCTCACAGCCGTGACATCCAAGCCACTTACCCAAAGCCATGTCGGAGGATAAAATCTACCCCATGAGAAGTCCCAACAGAGTCACATGAAGCTAGCACAGTCAAAACCATAAGCCACGGTCTAGGGAGTTGAAGTGAAAATACAGTAGCCCCTTAGCAACAAACCAAAACACAGCCAACAAAATCATGAGATCAATCATCACATCCCCCAGTCCCTTCCGTGGTAGATCACAAGCCTCAAACCCCACGGCAGTGTGCCCTTCACTCCATGTCAGGCGTGGCAATACGATCAATTAGGACGGGTCACATGAAGATAAGAAGCAACCAGAAAACCGGTAGCTATCCTCCCGCTCATCTCCCAGTCTCTAACTCGGTTGGTTATCGAACCACTATTCCCCAAAGCAGTAACTCCCCAATCACTCTTGGCGGAGATGGCTCAAAACCACCCTCATATCGAGTCACATGAGGATCACACAATCAAACATCATAAAATCATCAACTATATATGATCCGCTGCAAAGAGGCTAAACAAAGAGAATTTTCCAAAAGAACCCAAATATAAAATGGCCACAAAAACAATTACAAACATTGACCAAAATAGAGCCCATTTTCCCCCAATATAGTGACCCACGGGCAGCCCAAAATAAAATCCAATCCGTGGGCCCACCAATTTTCTATAACCCAAACGGCCTCCACTAGCACATGGGCCAACATGTTTTCCTGATAATCTTTCAAAAGGAACCCACACGTGGCCCACCAACTACATAACCAAGACCCAAACTAGGCAGCCCAACCATGAGTCAACCAAAATATATATATAAAGTTGATATAGCTTTTACCTTTCCAACACCAGCACCATGTAAAAGTTAATGTACACAGCACCCAACAAGAACTGACCAGCCACCTTGTTGGTCTGCCCCAAGACCCACGTGTAATCCTAGAGCAGAACAGCAGCAAAGCTTATACAACAAGCTTGGGTGGAAAACACGACACCTACGTCCACGCGACAGACCACACGTGACCGTCACACTCCATCTCAGAACTTAACCAGTGGCAACACCGACCATCTCCAAAAGCCGGAGCAAGAACCAGACGCCGGAGCTACACCAATCGCATCACCGTTGACCCACGCCATTAAACCATCGAGACCCAAACGCACCAGGTCGATGCCAACCCGACCAACCCACCTGCGAAAAAAGTCGCGACGGTGCCGGAAAAATTCCAACGTCAGCGAACAGACCCAACCAGCAATAAATCTATTGAAACTCCGGTAGTAGATAACCAGAGTTCAAATATGAACCCAGAACTAGCGACCATGACGAGCCTACAGTACGGGATTACCGAACACGCCCAAACGAGAGCAGCAAACTCCACACAGTCAGTTCAAAGTCACCACCTACGCAGCAACAATCCAGATTCCACCCACGACATCATCTTTCTCTCTCTAGAAAGAAACAACCATGGACGGATGAACCCAAGAGTACCACGAAGGACGAAAGAAAACCGCCACTAGGACGGTGAGACCACCTTCATACAACACTCAGGTTATCAAAACAGTAACACGAAACTAACAAACCCACTTGCATGAGCAGTCAGTTGAACACAGCAAGCACAGCAATGAATTGTAACACCCATAACTGAACCTGTACATAAGCAACATGGCTCAAGAACACAATCGGCGACAGAAACCTCCGCCGGAAACGCAAACTCACTCTCCCTCATAAATGGGCAAAGGAGCTAAACAACTGGCCAATATTGCACCAGACACACACCTCCGGGGGGAGCTTTCTCTCTCTAGATTCTAGAGAGAGAGGCTCTACTTTTCTCTAACCTTTCTCTACCGCCTCTCAGGTGTTCATCTTGTTTTAAAGTCACATTTCGCATACCCTTAGCATCATGAGAAGGGAAATACCTCCAATTAGACGACATCATTCTAAGGATAGGTTGGATAGATTAGAAAGGATGGTAAAAGGTTTGACCCGTGAGTTGAGGCAAGCAAGGGAACAGAATACTGGTATCACCTCTACTCAGGTCGAGTAGACAAACGGTCGAAATGTAGTTCCACCTCCATATCCACCTCCTCTAATACTGCAAATGCCTCCATAGCTAACTTTATATGGGGACAACACGTTAACTTTGATCAAAGAGTTTAAGAAAATGAATCCGCCGAGGTTTCAAAGGGGTATAGAGCCATTGAAGGAAGAAGCATGGGTTCTTGAAATTGAGAAGCTATTTGAAATATTTCCTAGTATCGACACCTAGAAGGTGTCATTGGCGGCATTCACACTAGACGACGATGCTCGTAGGTGGTGGATGATGATCCGAGAAGGTAATCCGGGTTTGACATGGGCTAGATTTTTGGAATTAGTTTATGACAAGCACTTTCACCTTAGTGTCCAAGATCGCGAGACCACAGAATTCCAGACTCTGACGCAGGGTAATAGAACAGTAGCTGAATATGATCATATTTTCATCGAGTTGTCTAGGCATGCACCTCAAACTGTCAATACCGAATACAGAAAAGCTAGAAAGTTTGAGAGTGGGCTTCGTGGACCAACAGAAGATCAGATTAATATACTCAACATGTCGACTTACGCCGGGGTATTAGACAAAGCCATTCTGGCAAAAGCTAACTTGAACAAATATCAAAGTTCATGAGAGAATCAGAGAAAGAGGTAGAATTATGACAATCGTCAAGCACCATTTGATGCCAAGAAGAAAGTGAATGTGGGCAGTCCAAGCAACTCAAGTCAGGAAAGTGGTACTAAGCCGACGCGTACAAGTTACGGAAAACAACATTGGGGAGTTTGTCATCGGACATCTAGAGCATGCTTTGAATGCGGTGAGATAGGTTATCGTGTTAAAGACAGTTCCAAGACAAAGGCTAAGGATGGTAAGAAAAATGAAAGCACCTCAAGTTCTGCATAGAAAAATAATGTTGGGAAAGGACAAATAAGGCAGGGTAGAGTCTTTGCATTAGTGCCATGGGATACTCAAAGTGCCAAGACAGTAATGTCAAGTATACTTCCTATTTGCACTCAAGATGCATATATATTGATTGATTTGGGTTCTACACATTCATTTGTATCTGCTAAGTTTGCCGAGAAGTTTAATAGAGAACTAGAACCCCTTGGTTATTTATTATTTGTCGCTACTCCATCTGGAAGAACTATGATTGTTGCAGCCATTTATAGAGCATGTGTTGTTATGATTGAGAATGTTGAATTATTAGTTGATTTGATGTCGTTGAACATAACTCATTTCGTTGTTATATTGGCAATGGATTGGTTAGTAGCAAATCATGCATCCATTAATTATGTTTCTAAAAGTGTCACTTTTAAACCCCTGCACCAAGCCGAGGTTACATTTCAAGGTAAAGGAGTAGTATCCCCACCTTACTTGATTTCATTCACGAAAGCTTATAAGTTGATCCAAAAAGGATGTTAAGGTTATTTGTGTAGTATACTAAGTAATCTGAATAGAAATGTTAAATTGCATGATATCCCAGTTGTTAATGAATTTCCTAATGTTTTTTCGAATGATTTGTGTCATGACCCGAACCCGCCCCTATGGGTTAGGACCATAATTGGCCAGTAATCATGAGATTACCTACAGCCTCAGACAGAAATCAAATCATATTTAATAATAGGGGGCCAATAGTGGAAGCAAAATCTCAAAGATTGTCCAATGAGCTTGTGCATAAATGGCTTGAAATAAAGACTTTTTCATCATTTATAATAATAACTCACACATTCATACAAAACAGTATTAAACGTGTCTAGGATCATTCATCACATACTCTGTCAAGTCAAACTTATATACATAAGCGGTTGCACGTGACCAACAAAAGCAACCCAAGGACAAAACAAAAGTGTAAAAATGAATCCTCTTCCATGAGGCATCCCGGGTTGACCTCTCAAAACTTGGTTTCCTCACAGATCACTGGGGCTAGAGCTGGACATCCTGCTACTCACCTACATACATATAAATAAAGAGTGAGCTAATGCCTAGTGGGTAATATCAGAGTAAAGGGGTTGATGAATGAGATTCATTAAATATATCATACTAGTAATTTAAACACTTGAAATACTCTTCTCATTCATGCCAGATTTAGAATTCATAATAAACCAAAACGACCTTAGGTCCAGTATATCATATCCAAATACAAAACGATCTTGGGTCCAACATTCCATATTCACATTTGTGCACACGTTCGGATCCATGATCACGTTCACATTCGTATTCATATTCCAAACGACTTTGGTTCATTTAACAAACATACCAAAACGACCTTTGGTCCAATTCATATATAAGACGATCTTAGGTCTGTATTGTCAAACACTCAAAACAACCTTATGCCCATTCTGTGTCTTTGTCAATTATATCAAACGGCCTTAGGCCCATTTCATGTTCATACGTCAATCACTTTATAGATTCTATTACGAATCAAACAGATAGAATACTTCATAATACAAATTCATAAGTTCAGAAACTTACCACCTAAGTAACATTTAGAAAATAATACATACACAAAATATCTTTACTAAGATATTACTCACAGTGTTCCGATGCTTGATTCGTCCTTGCACTTGACCCTACATAATTCACAACACGTTGGGTTATAATACAATTCAATTCGTTCTTCAGTTTGCTTAACTTTTTTAGGCTTCTTTTGTGTTCTTTAATTCATTTGGAAAGCTCAATGTATGCCTAGAAATTCTTAGAAATGAAGGGGAACGAAAATTGGAACATAAAACAACTTTTCAAAAGTTCCTGAAACAGGGCACTCCGCTCGAGCGTAACTTTGATAGCTCTCGAGCAGTCTACAAAGCTCTGCAAAAGTATTGGTTGCTTGAATTTTAGGCACGACACAAGAACTGGTCACTCGAGCCATGAGTAGTTTAAAACAGGGTTCGCTTGAGCGCAAATTTTGCCACTCGAGCCACCATGCAATTGTCTGCAAAAATACTAGGAGCTTGCATTTTATGCTCGAGCGACACTTTCTTCGCTCAAGCGACCTGCATGAATTCTGGGTTTTCTAGAATTCCGTTTGAGCTTCCAACTTGCACTCATGTATGACTCACTCAAATATGCAAGAATACTCCCAAATACATATATTTTAAGGTAATTTCAGCCCATTGTTCAAAATTCCATGAATTCATCAAAATACAAGCCACAAATTTCATGTATGTAAAAGCCATGTTTTATATCTTGCATTTACAAGCTTCAAGACTTCAAATTGAACCTCAAAACGTGACAATCCATGCATGCATGTGCAATATGGCTTTGAACCCAAACTTAAACATCACAAATCATGTTCAAAAGCGTGAGACTTCACAATTCCATGCATGCATGTATGATATTACACTAAATTCTTCATGCTAAGCTCATATCTTGCATTAAATTACAAATTCTTCTTGAATTCATATAATTATAAGATTTCAATTCACAATCTATGGTTCAATTACTTACCTAGAGCCTTTAACCCTTTCAAATTGACTAGTTCTTGAGCCTAGCCCCTCAAATCACCAAGTTTGTAGTTCAAGTCTTCAAATTAGAGCCTTCTCTCTCTTGGAATCACACACACACTCTCTCTATAATGCTTAATTTCAGCCAAATGTTGAAGAAGAGTTCAAAAATTATGAGCTTAAGCACTAACTCCTCATATAAATAGTAAGTGATTAGCTTACGCTAATTAAACATGATTAAGACTAATCAATTTCACTTAAATTAAATTAATTTAATCTAATTAATTTGATCCAAATCAATTTTTAATCAAAATTCACCGTAGGCTCTAAAAATTATGCTAATCACCATGGTACAGTCAATTTTGGTTTTTGTCGCCTTTATGGCTCTCAATTTCAATTTATAATAGGAAATAGAACAGATTTCTCTATGATGAACATATATAACTTCAAATTCACATATAATCACATGATTGGCATTTAAATTCATATCAACACATAGTCACAGGTATAATTAAAGGTTAAAAAGATAACACAAAATGGGGTTGTCACAATTTGCCTGGCCATTTGGTGGATAGGAAGATAGAATTTTCTGTTGATGTTATACTGGGAACACAACCTATTTCCAAAACACCTATAAGATGGCCCTTGCTGAGTTTAAGGAGTTAAAAATTCAGTTACAAGAGTTGTTGGACAAGGGTTTTATTAGGCCTAGCACTTCACCTTGGGGAGTGCCAGTTCTATTTGTTAAGAAAAAGGATGGCACACTTCATATTTGTATTGATTACCAAGAATTGAGTAAGGTAACCATTACGAATAAATATCCATTATCGAGGATTGATGATTTGTTTGATCAATTACCGGGAGCACGAAACTTTTCTGAAATTGATCTCAGATCGTGCTACCATCAGCTCAAGGTTAAAGCCGAGGATGTTGAGAAGACTACTTTTCAAACAAGGCATGGCTACTACGAATTTTTGGTAATGCCTTTTGGAGTAGCCAATGCTCCTACTGCATTTATGGATTTGATGAACAAAGTCTTTAAACCATACTTAGATGAGTTTATGGTTGTTTTCATTGATGATATCTTGATCTATTCCAAGAGTAAAGATGAGCATGAGAATCATTTGAGACTTGCCCTACAAATTTTAAGAGGCAGAAAATTGTATGCTAAGCTTAGCAAGTGTGAGTTTTGGCTTTCAAGCATTTCATTTTTGGGTCATGTGATTAATGAAAAGGGTATTTCTATTGATCCTAGCAAAATTGAAGCCATTGTGAGTTAGCTGAGACCAATTAATGTATCCAAGGTTCGTAATTTTTTGGGTTTGGCAGGTTATTACAGGAAGTTTGTGAAGTACTTCTCAAAGATTGTAGTACCATTGACACAGTTGACTCAGAAGGGAGTGGCATATGAATGGACCGAGGATAAGGAATCAGTTTTCTAGGAGCTAAAGATGAGGTTAGTCACAGCACCAATTCTTGTACTACCATCAGGTTTATAGTGATGCTTCATATAAGAGTTTGGGTTGTGTGTTGATGCAAGGGGATAAAGTCATAGCATATGTATCTCGTCAATTGAAACCTCATGAAAAGAATTATCCTACCTATGACTTAAAATTAGCAGCTGTGGTATTTGCTCTAAAAATTTGGCATCCTTACTTGTATGGAGCTTCTTGTTAGGTTTTCATAGATCACAAGAGTTTGAAGTATTTGTTCACTCAGAAGGAATTGACTATAAGGCAGAGAAGGTGACTTGAATTATTGAAAGACTACGGCATGCAGATTCAGTATCACCCAGGTAAAGCTAACTCAATGGCTGACGCATTGAGCAAAAAAACATGTTGGGAGTTTGGCATGTTTACTAACCAAGCAAAAGAGCATACTTCGAGATTCGCAAGACTTAGATATTAATGTTGTTCTTTGCCGAGATGATGGAATTTTAGCAATGGTTTTAGTAGAGCCAACTGTTATTGAGGAAGTAAAGACAAGACAGATGGAGCATGAATTTTTCAAGAAGGTAGTTGATGAGATTATCACGAAGTCGAGACCAAGATACACCATTGATAACCAAGTACTAAACTTTGAGGGAAGATCGTGCGTGGCCGACATCCTAGAGTTGAAAAGGAGAATTTTGCAAGAAGTTCATAGTTCTAGATTTGTTGTTCATCCAGGAAATACCAAGATATATCAAGATATGAAGCAAACTTTTTGGTGGCCGAACATGAAAAGAGAAATAGTCTAGGTTATCGCAATGTTTATATTGTCAAAAGGTGAAAGCAGAACATCAAAGGCCAGCCGGACTTCTTCAACCTTTGTTAATTCCCCAAGTGAAAATGAAAACACGTCTCCATGGATTTTGTTGTGGGTTTGCCGAGGACGCAAAAAGGTATGGATGCAATTTGGGTTATAGTTGATAGATTAACTAAGTCAGCACACTTTTTGCCTATTAAGACTACATTTAATGCCGACCGACTTGCTTCGTTGTATATGAATGAGATTATAGACTTCATGGGGTGCCAATATCTATTGTTTCAAATCGAGATCCAAAATTTGTTCCTAGATTTTAGCAGAGTTTACAAAGAGCTTTGGGAACTGAGTTGAGATTTAGCATGGCTTTTCATCCTCAAACCGATGGGCAAACAGAGAGACTGATTCATACACTTGAAGATTTGCTCAGGTTATGTGCATTGGACTTCAAGGGAAGTTGGGAATTACATTTGTCATTAATAGAATTTGCTTACAACAATAGTTTCCAAGCTACCATTAGCATGGTGCCGTATGAAGCTTTGTATGGGAGAAAGTGTAGATCACCAGTTTGTTGGACTGATGTAGGAGATAAAGCATTGACAGGACCTGAGATAGTTCAAGTGACAACCGAGAAGATTAAACTCATTCAACAAAGGATCAAAACCGCTCAGAGTCAACAAAAGAGTTATGCCGACCAAAGAAAAAGAGAGATAGATTTTGAAGTTGGAGATCACGTATTCTTGAAAGTTCCACCGATGAAGAGTTTCAAGGTTTGGAAAGAAAGGTAAGTTAGCACCTGTAACAAGCCCGCGAGGGACCTCGGCTACAGTTCGGACTCCCCTTTTTTTTTTCTTTGTTGCGGTTCTTAATCTGAACCAAAGAGTCCAACTCTGGCAAATCGTTTTGAGAAAAACAGATTTTGAAAAGAAGTGCCAAACATGGACTGCTTTGCCAGATTCAGAGTCGCCACCTAAATATTTTTTAAAATGGGAAATTTAGGAAACCACGACTGATGTCAAGGCCACGTGTCCGTCATCACCAAAGTTGTCTTGGCTCGGGAGCTTGGGTACGATCGGGGAAGGTCAGCTATGAGCACCCCCTTTCGCCCGGTCCGAAGACCGGCCTCTACTAACCATGATATTCGATTTTGAAAACGTTATGTGTTCTTATTCCGGTTATTAACCTAGAATTACTATGTTATGCGCACAGCAAACAAGTATAGACTAGATTGCCTAATTTGGAAACAAACACTGCATATCCGTTTGTTTTTGAAAAGCGCTTTGGAATTTGCTACTCGCAAGTAGGCTAAAACACGGATTTCAACGAGTTTTTTCAACTCAAACAATCCAACCTTCACCCACAGGCATTCAAACAGTTTATCTCATATAAGCACTTAGCTGTATAGTAAGCATACTGTCATGGCAACATTCACACGCATGCGATATGCTAAAGCATAAATACTTACATCGTACTCCGTGCCAAAACAATAAACTAGTTAGCAAACATGCATATTCTAGTTCATGTTAAAGTGACTAATGCAACACAAGCAAAATGTGATTAGGATAGGCTCGGCTAATCTACAATGACATGTGAAATGCTACAAGTAACACGTATTCAATTTGGAAATTGAAATACAGATGCAGTTAGAATGATGCGCCGAGCCCGGTGCATGTAAGACAAATGAATGGATGGATGCACGCATGCATTGCATGAGGTATGCTAATTTAAACGTGCCCTAATACTAACCATCAAAGCAGGTAAGTAAAAGGGAAGAAAGAAGTGGGGGTTGGAAGACATGCACACCATTCACCCACACTTATTACAGATTTGCCCTCGCCCGGAGGGACCAAATAAATAATACAAATTAATTAACTATGCAAGCTAATTAAATATTACAAATTACCTAATCAGTTAACAAACTAATTAAACTAGGAAAAGCAGTAAACCGCCTCGGGAGGAGGGCCAGATGCAGTGCATGCTCGGGTCCTACTCGGAAGTGCACGGCCATGCATAGTCTGCCTCTGTTTTCCCTGCTCTGCCTCTCTGAAGACTGCCAAAGTCTCAAGGATGCCTCTCTGGATACTGGGAATCACCACCAGCTGAGTAGAATTACCATCGGCAGTGAATTGTGGTCACTGGCACAAAATGAATCCATCGGCTAGTTATTTACTGCCAGTCGGCAATGTATACTGCCGGTCGGCAAAGAATGCCTGCAGAACCTGCAACTCACAAAGAGCAGAGACGAACTTGCATGGCAATACAATTCAAGCAATGTATGCACCAATCATGTCCCCTATCATGTTTGTGACTCAAAGGGGCATGTGTCTCGATCCTCGGACCACCAATCACGCATTTCCATGCATGATGGCCCAAAGAATCAAGTGTGCAACTTTCATGTCAAATGAAATGCAAACCAAACAAACGAACCAAGGCCCAATTCCTATCACCAAGTCAAGGAACAAGGCATGCATGCAAGATGCAATGCAACCTAGGCATGCAAGCTAAGGATGCAACATGGCATGGCAAGACACTTATGCGAGCATACAAGCAAACATGAGGCAATGCAAGCTAATGAAAAGATGGACTTAAACATGATTTAGGCAGCTCTAAATAGGCCTAAAACAGTGGCCAAAATGCCCAAAAATGAAGGCAAAACACACATGCACATGTGCACATATTTTGGTCCAACACTTAAGTATTAAACTAGCAACTTTAAAACACATTCAAAAGAGGCCTAACATGGACAATTAGTATGCACTATTAGCTCTGAAAATCATGTTAAAACATGGTGCCAAACCAACTCAAATGAAGCAAGCATAAGCATGCAAATAGTCCAAATTCTTAAGGCAAGTCATGGAGGCTTGAACCAAGGTCAATTCCACCAAGCCTCACAAGGCTAAGGAGGCTTAAAACAGGTCAAAAGAAGGCTTAAACAAAGCCAAGGGTGCACCTAGATGGCATCTAAGTGGCTCAAATCCAAAGGCATACATAATGACCAAAACATGGAGCATACAACACAAGCTTTCAAAGCAACAATGAAGCCTCTAAGGCAAGTATGCAAACATGTTAAATGGACTGAAATTTCATGCTAAGTGTTTCCAAACCACTGAAATAATGCAAGCAATGCATGCTATACACTTATGCACTTAAGGCCAACAAGCCAAATATACAAAGGGGTTACACAATGCATGCTAGGGTCGACCCAAACAACCTAGGACAGACCTTATACATGGCAAAACAAGCACCAAAGCTTCACAAGACTAAGCCTAAAACATGCTAGAATAATGGTTTACAACCTAAGGCATGTTAAGGCAACAACAAGGCATTACAAGATAGGTATGCAAGGCATGCATGGTGTACCAAAACCAACACACAACAAGGTTATATCATGGCATAATAAGCATGGAAAACAGCCAAGACATGATCAATACACACTCTAACACGATGCTCCCTCAAGAGGCCAAAAAGGGTCCCTTTCAAGGACAACAAGGAGAGGGGGTGGCCCTCCCCTTTTGGAGACTTCAAGGCACCATCTCCACCACTGAAATCCCTCAAGATTTCAGTGGTGAAGAGGCCCAAACACCAAAGTCTCGAAACTTGCACAAAAATAGCACAAAAAGAAGCCTTACAAGGCTTAGGAGGGGTCAAACAAACCCAAACCACAAAACACTCTTAACAAACAATCAACAGGGATAAAAAATAGAACTTTTTTGTATTATACACTAAGCACGAAAACAGCTCTAAGATAGGCAGAAAAGCAATGCAAAAATGGGGAATAAAAGGGAAGTTTCTCACCCTTGTAGACCACCTTCACAAATGATGCTCCAATAGCCCTTCTTGGCTTGAATCCAGCTCCAAAACACCAAAACCAGCCCCTTAGAATCTCAGTAGCCAAAGGAAGGTGAAGCACTAGGTGTTTGTGCGCAATAGTATGGACTAAAACACCTAGAACACAAAGAGAGAAAAAGAGAGATAGGAGATATGTATGAACCCTAACCCTAAAACCAGAGCTTCTCTCTGTGTTTTTCTCTCCAAAGTTCTCTAACTTTTTTGCCAAGAGAAGAGACCCCTCTCTTATAGGCAACTAACTTGTAAAGCTTATACAACAAGCTTACAAGGAGGGCATCCCTCCATACACATGTATGGAGGGGAACCAAATGCCACACAGCTGTCTTAAAATATCTGCAAAAGAAGATGAACAGTAGTCGGCTGGCCAAAAATGTCATTTTGACAAAAATGACTGCCGACCGGCAACAAAGAGTGCCGACTGGCCACATACATTGCCGGTGACAACAAAAACCAGCCGGTGGCCTCTAGCCACTGCCGGTGGTGTGTTGGGATGCTTCACAAGGCATTCCCTGCCCCTCCAAGGCAAAACACAAGTGTTTGGTGCAAAACCAGACACAAAACGGTTGAGTTCGGAGATCCTGAGGCAGGGCGCGTAGCCGAGACCTCCGGGAACTCCAAACGAACACAAACATGGATAATCACCGAGTGTTCAAACGATGACGTCCAAGTCTTGAGGACGATCAAAAATGGGGTGTCTACAGCACCTCGTTACATTAGGCCATTTGAAATTCTTGAGAGAGTTAACCCCATTGCCTACTGACTTGCTTTGCACCGGAATTAAGTCAAGTCCACAATGTGTTTCATGTTTCGATGTTGAGGAATTATACTTGGGATCCAATGCATGTGATTGATCATTTCGGGATTGTGGTTAATGGAGATTTAGGTTACAAGGAGAAGCCAATACGGATTATTGATAGGCAAATGAAATAGTTGAGGAGTAAGTCGATACCAATGGAGAAAATTGAATGGAAAGGACATTATGACAAAGATGCCACATGGGAAATGGAAGAGTAGATGAAAATCTGATATTCGAAAAAGTTTTCAGGGCAAGGTAACTTAAGTTTGGGGACCAAACTTCTTTAAGGGGGGTAGACTGTAACAACCCTTATTTTGCCTTAGTCATATTCATGAGAATTTACATGATTTTGGTTTGTTAAGCTTGCATCTCGTGAACTTTAATGTTTTCTCTTAGTATGGGAGCAAGTCTTGTTTTTTGTTGTTGTGTTTTATCTAAGTATAAGATCCATGCCTTGTTCCTTGCTTTGTGTGTTCAACCTAGGCCATCTATCTTTCCTACCTCACACCTAGGTCACACCTTTGAACCTCTTACACCTAGGCCGTTGAGCATCAACACCTAGGATCATCTTGGGATTATCTTGGAACCATCTTGGTTGACCTCTACCTTCACCTTTGTACCTTGGCTAAGGTGTGCATCATCTAGGCCGAGATGAGCATCACCTAGGTTGGGATGTGCATCACCTAGACATCTGACATCTTTGATCCTTGAACCATACTGCCTTGTTGTGCACCATAGCCAACACCTAGCAATCTTCTTCCTTGACTTGTAAAACCCAAGCCAAGGTGTGTCACACCTAGGCCAAGTGTTACTTCTCCTAGGCGAGATCAGGAAGACCTCACTTATCCTTCACTTGTCCGAAGCCTATGTTTTGATCCATTATCCTTACCTTGTCATAATGCCCATGCCACCTTACTTGTTATATACACTTTGACCTACTCTTGTCTTTCCATTCTGGCACCTTTTCAAGGAGATTAATCTGATGATGCCACGTGTCCAAGCAGTGGGTTTAAGTCAGATTAGTAGTTGAGAACCTATATCTTTGCCATATCTTTGTCTTGAAGAGAGAGAAGCTCTAGTAGGAAGACGAAGAAGAAGTTCTTAGAGTGAGAGAACTAAATTTCCAAGTTTGATTTGCAGACCTTGAACCATTGGATTTGTGTTTTAAGGTTAGATTCTTGATCTACTTTTGTTCTTCTTTATGTTAATCTGATCACATTGCATGATGTAGCATGATTCATGAGTCATATATTGATTTAAAGTTTTGTTTAGAGAGAAAAAGTGGTGTTCTTGTGTTCTTAAAGAAAAACTTTGTTTTGATCTAAAAGTTTGTATTAAGTTCCATGTTTTTGTGTTTATTTTCATGAAATCTTCAAGTATGGGTACCCAGGTCCATGTTTTTGAACTCATATCATGAAATCTCAGATTTTGAATAAGAATTTATAATTTTTAGCATTTATGTTCTTCATATTCTTCAAGAGGAAACCCAGAGTTCCAGATTTCACTTCCCTAAGTGCGGTCACTGAGACCCACTCTTGTTCAGCTTCCACACCTAGGCCAAGCATTGCATCTCACCTTGGCCTACCTAGCATGATCACTTGGACCTTAGCCTACCTTGCATGCGCACCTAGGCCAACCACAGTACACCTTTGCTGACACCTTCTAACATCCCAAGCGGGCAGCCCACATCTCGGCCAAGGAGATTACACCTCGACCAAGACCTCCTGAGTTCACCTAGCTAGGCCATTTCGGCTCAACTCATTTCTGTGCATCCATTTTGAGACCTAGTTTGTGCCCAGCATGCTTTTCCAAGAAGAAAAACATTGATTTAACTCCCAACGCATGTTTTGCTTTATTTTGACTTGTTTTTAAGAAGAAATGCCAAGATTTATTTTACTCATTTGAAGCTTGTTTTGAGAGTGCATTTCATAACCATCTTTAAGCATATCTTCTTACTTTCTTGAAGTGCATTCAATGGAATTACTATGTGCTTGTAGGTCTTGGATCCTTGCCTTAATTCCCATGACCGAAGAGCTATTGCGAGTGGTATTTTTAATAAGGATATGTTATAATGTTTTGATAAAAGCTTTGCTTTGTATTGAAAAAGTATTTGATCAAGCATGAATGGTTATCCCTTAGTTTTTGTATCAAGTATTATGTTTGTTTTGATGACATTCTTGAAAGGTCCTTAATGCTAGAGGACTTTAATACAACTAGTACCTTTATTTGAGATATCTCCTTTGCCACCAACGGGTGGGCTTGTCTAATCGATTTCGGGTCGGTTATTCCTTTGTTTTGTCAATGAATGTCATCCTTTGTATTATGTAGATGTTAGTAAACATCCCTGGAAGTTTTGAAAGCCTTTGATTGATGAACTCGGTTCATTCTTTGATTTTGTTACAAGCTATGATATGTATTGTTTTGATAATATCTCGGATATCATTCATTTAAACCTTTATTACTTATAGCATTCACTGAGTTTTCAACTCACTCCTCTTCCTTATATATGTAGGTGATGATCAGGAAGGCGATGTCACCTAAGCTTTATTTGGAAGATTGTTTTAGTTTATGTTTTGTAGGATCTTGAAGATTATGCTTCTTAGCTTTGTGGATCATTTGTCTTGTATGTTTAGGCTTGAGAAGCCTTTTGATCAAGATGTAATATTAAGTTTATTTTATTTTGTATTCAAGTTGTAAAACCATGTTAATATGTATGTCATTTCATTTAATCTATGCACAGCTCTTATGTAATAATTAGATTTAAATATATTACTTCCGCACATGTATACCCCATATGTATACTCTATTTGTGTGTGTCACAACCCAAACCTGCCCTTCTAGGTTTAGTGTTGTAACCGGCCAGTAATCCTTAGATTACCAAAAGCCTCTGTACAGACCAACATATAATTAAGGGGCTAAAGGAAGCAACTTACAAAAAATAATGTCCATAGAGCTGTGCAGACATACATGGGATAGAAAAAGTTAAAACTTATATACATATAAGTGACGTTATATTTACATTAATCTTACCCCCCCAAAACCTACATATACAGAACTTACAAAAACTTGTTCGGTCAAAATAAAAGAAATACAAAAGTCTCAAAACTTGATTCATATAAACTTGATTAGATCTCAAAAGGGAACCTCCTCGGGAGGCACAGAGGTTGGTAGACAAACAGAATTCCAGGCAATCATCGCTGAGCCTGGCCATGCGTCTGGTCACCTACATACATAAATAATACAGTGAGTTAGAGCCCAGTGAATAACAAAGTAAAGGGTTTAATGAATGTTGTCCATAACAGATACAGAAAACTGAATTCAGTTCATATCAAAAATGGAATCAGAATCATATTCGTAATTAGAATTCACAGTTAATTATACGTGGTACATCTACTAGCACTAACAGAAACAGTTGACCCATAAAGGGACAGCCATGAAGGCATACAATTGACTCGCATGCACAGAGACGATACAATTGGCTCATCAGACGTACAGTTGGCCTATAAATGGGACGTATACGGAAGGATCCATAACAGTTGGTTCATGAGACGTACAGTTAGCCCATAATTCAGACATAACAGAATAGATAACAAATGTCATCTGAAACTAAGGATGCCACGAATACATTTCAGAAACTTGGACAATCATTCATTCATACAAAGCATAGCATTTCAAAAAAAACTAATCATTTCATATCATCAAAAAATAATTAAAGTTAAACATAACTTTACAAAATTATTACTCACAGTTGGCTCCAATAGCAGACAGACAGAGCAGATAAAGCAAACAAACAAAGCAGATAACCAGATAGTCTACGATGCTTGACCTACACAAACACAGAACATATACACATTGAAACATACGCTCAAAATTCATTTAATTTATTTCTTTCTTGCCTGGGTGTGTTTCTAATCTTTAGCCTCATTATTATGTCTTAATTAGGGCTTAGGAATGCCTAAGATGCATTGAGGATGCCAAAATGTAACTTGAAACACTTAGTCAAATTTTCAAAAATAGGGCAGTCCGTTCGAGCACAACTTCTGTCACTCGAGCGGTCTGCAAAGTACTGGTTGCATGATTTTTTCGCTCGACGAATGCTCGACCGTCGCTCGAGCCAAAGACTGAGTAAACAGGGTCTTCGCTCGAGTGGTCTGTAAAAGTTTGTAAAGCTTTTGGGAACATGAATTTACACTGGAGCTTAAACTTCTGCGTTCGAGCAGAGGTACAAAACAAAGGGTGGTCGCTCGAGTGCAACTTCTGTCGCTCGAGCGATGATGCCGAATTCTAGAATTTCCAAATTACATTCCCAGCTTCAAAACTCAATTCTAAGGCAACAAAACATGTTCTTTTAGTCCAAACTTAAGAAAACACTTATAAATTCATAATATATCATGAGTCAAAAGCCATTTCGCAAAATTAAGCCCCAAAACTATCAATTGTACAAAATCAATGTTAAAAACATAACATGAACATGATGTGCATGATAGAGTCTCCAAATCATGATCAAATGAGATGTTCTACTCAAAAACATGGTGAATTCTCAAACTAAAACCAAAATATGAACATGCATGGGACAAATTCGTAGACAACATGCTCTAAATGCAATGTAATGCACATGCATGTATGCAATTCATGTCGAATTGATCATATTCATGGAAATTCATGTTCAGCCCACTCAAATTCATGCCAATGATCCTAGAACTCCATGAACTTAGTTTCTACATGACTTAATTCCAAGAATTTAGAATGAATTTCATACCTAATGTTGAACTCAAGTATTGTCTTACTTCAATTCTTCAAGTCGCAACCAAATCTCCTTCAATTTCTTCTTTCTCTCACCAAATTGTTGAGTTCTCTCTTATCCTTTCTCTCTCTCTCTCTCTCTCTCTCTCTCTCTAATCTCAGCTAAGGGGTTGCAAGTATGAGCATACAAGCTTAATTGGACCCTTTTATAGGACTAGACTAAGTTAAGTTAGTCATAGTGATTAGAGTTAATTAATCTGCCTCTAATTTATTCTAATTATTTGATTTCAAATCAAATTTCAACTAAACTTACTATAAAATTCTAAATAACACATACCGAGTCGATTTCGTGATCGGATGCCGATAAGGCCTTCAATTCACAAAATAGAATAAAAACACAAACATATACTTCTATGATAGACAGATACAAATACAAATAACACAATTCACATGTAATTAATTCAGAATTTCCTCTTAATTACTTATTAGACATTCTTAATCAAAGATTTAGGTAAATCACAGGCCGGGATTGTTACAGTGTGAATCTTTATATGTTGGTCTTTGGTAATCTCAGAATACTAGCCATCACAGCATCATTCTATTAGGGGCGGAATGGAGTCGTGACAAATGTATTAATGTGAGGATTTATTTTATATAGTGATTTTGTGCTTAGGTTACAATACTGTAGTTCTAGTTGATTTTGCTGGCACAATCACTCTAAGATGGAAATAAGTTAAAATACTGGCTTGTTTGGGATGGGCTACCCGTTTCAAGCTAAAATAGTCAATAAAACAAAATATCACATCACATTACTTTACTTTCTCTATTTTTTATTTTATTTTATTTTTTTTGACGTCTTTTCATAAAAAAATCAAATAGTCAACTAAAATAGCTTATTCTCAAATGGGTTAGCTGATCATTTATGGATCTCTAATCCTTTAGAAGTCAAGTTAATCTTTAGTTTTTTTTTTTTTTTTTTCACTTGGTAAATCTATGATTTCTTTTTTTTTTTTTTTAAGTAATGTTAAGTGCAAAGAAATAGACTATAAAACATATAAAGAAATTGTCTTGGGTAATTAAAATTCATTTTGAGTGTGATGTGAGTTAGACTTAAAATAAATTCCATCCAACACTTTTATTTGTTTTATTTTTGTGAATCCAACACTATTATTCCTATTATCTAATATATATATACATATATATTATTTCCTTCCTTTTACATAATCCAACTATTGCGAAAAATTTATTGAATACAAAATAATACAAAAATTTAGTACATTTTAATATTTTGTTATATTCAATATTTTTTTTAAAAAAAAATTGTACAAAATATATATTTTTTAAGTGTATATATATTGGTCAATCTAAAATTAAAAACTCAAAAAATCAATTTTGAAATTTCAAACTATAGAGTGATTTCTTTCTTCTTCTTTTTTTTTTTTTTTTGACATAACCTTTTTTTAAATTACTAAAAAAATCAATCAATTTATAATTAGTGCACAAAGGACTATAAAATAGGGAATAACTTCTCTCCAGCTCGATCGGACTGGAGCTTGTTGTTAGGCTCTGTGAGCTCACCGTAAAACCAATATTAATAATATGAACTGTTTAATGTATAGTCCTTGTTGACTACTTTTACCCTGCAAAAAATAATGTTGATCAGATATCGATTGCCACTTAATCAGATCAAATTTGTGTCAATGGTAATTGTGATTTTAAAAATAAATTCTTAATACAAATGTGGTTTAATCAAGTGGCTATCGATATCCGACCAGCGTGATTTTTTATAGGGATAAAATACTCGACGAGTTCTACATATTGAACGGTTTGGATTATCAATGTGAGCTCCATACTAGGCCAACAAAGACTCAACAATACGCTCCAATTGGAAAACCCAACTGGAGAGAAGCCTGAACTTATAGAAATATTGTCATAACTCGAACCCGTCCCTAAAGGTTTGGATTATAACCAGCCAGTAACTATATGGCCTCAGGCAAAATTCAAACATATTTAATAATAAGGGGTCAGAAGCGGAAGCAAACTAATAATTTTTTGTCCAATAAGTTGTGCATATATGGCATGAACGGAAACACTTTACACATTAATAACTCACATCGGATTATATATACTTTTTAAAATATTACACATATCCATACATCAATCCACACAAGGACAAAACATTATCTTACCATACTTAAGGTTTAAAGTACAGAACATGGTCAACATGACCAACAAAAACAAAAGATCAAAAGTAATAAAAGCCTTGCTCATGAGGCGCTCCAAAACAGACTTCATAAAGGTTGGGTAGACATAACGGGATCACTAGGGCTGATCATCACGCTACTCACCTACATATATATAAATAACAGAGTGAGCTAACACCTAGTGAATAACATTAGAGTAACATCAGAGTAAAGGGGTTATATGAATGAGTTTTATTAAATAATCATAAGCTTTCCATATCATATGCAATTCGAAACGGAATGACCTTTGGTCCAATAAATAGCAGAAGGATCTCAAGTCCAACGTATAATAGATGTACAGAACAGAACTGATCATAACTTAACAGAACAACCTTGGGTCCAATCATTTACAGCTGTATAATGACCATTCGGTCAACTCATAACAAATAATCAGACTTATCAAATATTCAGAAGGACCTTGGGTCCATCTTATCCAATATACAAAATGACCTTGGGTCTATTTCAATTTTACAAAACTTAGGTCCAATCATATGCTTTAAGTCTTGCCAATCACATTTACAGATCTTTTTACGAATCAAACAAATCGAATACTCATTTATAGCACAAAATCATAAGTTTGGAAAACTTGCCACATTTGTAACACATAGAAAATAAAGTATATAAAAATATATTTACTAAAATATTACTCATAATGATTTAGTTGCCGACACGTCCTTGCAAATGAACCTACACAATTCATAACATATACATATTGGATTACATTGCTTAACCAGATCGTTCTTTAACTTATTTAATTCTCTTAAGTTCCATTCTAACTCGTTGATTCATTTAGGAGGCTCAATTCATGCCTAAGAATGTTTAGAAATGAATGAGAATGTCAATATGGATAAAACATGACTTTTCAAAATATACTGAAATAGAGCACTTTGCTCAAGCGCAACATTGGTCGCTCAAGCAGAGCACATGGTTTGCAAAAGTACTAGATGGTCTGAAACTAGGCTTGACTGTCGCTCGAGCCAACATGCAAAATAAATGGAGGTTGCTCGAACGGTTACTTGGTTGCTCAAACCGACAACAAAACTCTGCAAAACTATTGGATGCATGATAAGTGCACTCAAACGATAACTTGGTCACTCGAGCTATGTGGAATATTGCTACAAAAATACCGGAAGCCCTCATTGTGCACTTGAGCGATAACTTTTTCGCTCGAGCGATGAGGTCGAATTCTGGGTTTTCCAAAATAGAATTAAGTTTCAAAACACATTTTTCAAATCATAAACTTGCATGGCTCATTCACAACTTAAAAGAACACTCAGAAACTCTTTCAAAAACATAATCATGTACTCAATTTCAAACCCTTGGCTCAAAACTTCAAGAATTCTTCAAAATGAACCCCAAATTCTCATGCATGTATCAATAGACTTCAAATTCTTTTCCAAGACTTCAAAAACATGAGATTCAACTTTAAAACTTTATGAATTATAAATTCATGTATGAAACAACTTCTAATTCAAGCTTAGATAGCAAAAACATGATTAAAAATGGTAGAACTCTTCAAAATCATGCAAACATATATGAATTGACTCTAATTTCAACATCCTTAGCTCAATTCTCATATTTAATCATATAATCTCTTGAATTCACATAATTGGTGACTTAAATTCATAAATTAGTGATTAATCACATACCTAGAGTCTTCAATTATACTCAATTAAGCAAAATCTTAAGCTCTACTTTACAATTCTTTAATCTTCTAGCCCAATTCTCCAAGTCTAGCTCTTCTCCTTCTCTAGAATGAAGTCTCTCCCTCTCTCTCAAATTTTCTAGCAGATTTTGATATAAATATGAGTTCAAAAATGAGCTACTACTCCTCTTAACATATATATATAGGCTAGGTTAGCTTAGGGTGCTAATTAAGGCTTAAGTTGATTAATTAGGTTTAAGGTAATTAATTGAAACTTATTTTTTCTAAACTGGACCAAATTTTAATCAAACTTCCTAATAAGCTCTAAAAATTATGCCATTCTTATTAAACTAACCAATTTTGGTTTCTGAAGTCGATAAGACATTCAATTTCAGACTCAAAGCAAAAATCATAACAGATTTTCTGACGACGAACAGATATGCATTCAAATACATATCAAACATATAATTAACATTCAAAATTGAATAAATATAAGTATAATACAAGGTAGGGTTGTCACAAATATACTCAAGAGTCGTCTGCTTTTCTTTACACATACATGAACGAAGAACGAAAAAAAACAAGAATGTAGCTACTTGTATAAAGCCTAACCTAATAAGTGGACAGTTTATCTACGAATTAGAGTGGGCTGTTATGTTTTCATCTATTTATACAACCACTGGGTTGTCAAATAGAGTTGATTGAGAAACAATACGATCGACTGTTTGGTTTTGAAATCTGAAACATACTGGGTAACAAAGAATTAAGATGTTATGATAATTCAAAATAATGAATCAACTCAATAATCCAAAAAAAAAAAAAAAAAGAAACGAATTAAGGGTACTCAACCCACTATTAGTGGTTTTAACAAAATCACCCACTCAAATTGATTGTGGGGTTATACTATTTAGGTAATACCTTTGAGCTGTATAAGAGCCTTTTCAATCAGTTGACAATATTGACAATATTACTATGAATAGTTATACATGTAACGCCCCAAAATAAATACAATAACCCATCCACAACATTGATAAATATCAACAATGATAGAGTAATTATCTTCTATTAGTTTCCAATTTAGTTTACAAAAGAGTAACATATGCAGATAGACATTCATAAGTCTATCCCTGAATCTATAGCATATGTTACTTAATAAAATGAACATCAAACAAATAAGAAATGCCCTAAGGGCTTACAGTTTTCCAAGATAGTACTTGGTTACAACAAAATTGATTTAAATCCAATACAATTAAAGCCCTAGGCTTGTACAATTAAATACAACAAAATAAACAAAATGAAGCCCTTGCTTCCAAGTCCTCCCAAGCTATTGCCTTGGCGAAGGCATATCATCAACACCTGAAAATGGTTTTCCTACATAGGGTGAGACAAAGTCCATTAAAAATATTCCAACACAGCATATGAGTCTTAACAAAGATATAAGGATGAGATACATATGCAATGCTTGTGACAAAATATTTTATATCTCTTTCAAACCATGCAATGACCGGTTTATATCATAGTTCATAAAACATTCTCTTTTGAATGGAAAACTGGGTAATGAATCATATCTCAAGGAATCTCTAAAACAAGTATCACATTTCATGAAAATTTCGTCTGTGGGAAACCGTAAACTAGCACCCATGTAAACGTAGGTTATACAAGCACTACTATTGCGATTTTACGAATATTTCATCCATGGGATTGGCACCCATGTATACGCGTGGTTTTTGAAACTTTCACCCTAGACACACATGCTAACTTATTTGATGCGACAACAACTCCTTTCTAGATGCTCAATGCAATTTCTCAAAACAACACATTTTCGCAAAACAACACATTTTCCACAAAACAAATGTACCACAATGCTTAATGCAAAACAACACATTTTTCTCAAAACAACACATTTTCCACAAAACAAATGTACCACAATGCTCAATGCAAATGGATGAAAAATTAGTTTTCAATTCTCCTAATTTTCATGAAATTTCTACAACAATCATAGCTATCCTCCACCGATAGCCCAAAATAGATCTCTCTAAACACATAGATAATTTAAATAAAGATAAACTTTCCAAATTTCAAGATGCGAGTAATAATACATATCCAACTCCACCATCCTCATCCATAACAACTCAGTGTCACCATTTCAATATCAATTCCATTTATCAATACAAAATCAACATTTGAAATTTCTAGGGCAAAAACCCTCTTTCCTTTCTCAAATCATTTCCCAAGGTAAAAACCCTTCATTTCATCATGCCTCAACAATAAACATCTATCCACAATCATTTCCGATAAACCATTTAAAAACTCCTTTTTTGTTTTTGAACCAAAACCGAGGTTGTGCAAAAATCCATTTCTTTCACAAAGTGGTTTTATAAAAAGAAATAACTAAGTTAAAACTCATAAGGAACTGCGGAGAATCCCTACCTCAAGCTTAGAAGATGGAAGAGAAGAACTCGAAAAACTCAATGTCGACGAAACAACAAGCCACTCAGATCAAAAGGAAGCCCTTGAGACGATCTACAATCTATTTTAGAGGATCAAGATGAGAAGGTACCTCTGAGTGAGTAGATTTAAATATCTAAGTGAGAAAAAATGAATTCTAAGAGAAAGAGAGAAAGTCACGGGTGAGAGGGGAAAAAGAGAAGGAAATGATAAGAGGAAAGTGTTTTGGAACCTATTTATAGTGGCTAGGTATTAATAGAATAATAGCTCCAAAGTCAAATGAAAAGAACAAGTCAAAATCCCCAAAAAGTAGGGCCCAAACTGAACAAAATCTGGAAAAAGACTAATAGGGGTCGACCCTCGCGACAGTAGTGTTGACCCTTCAGGAAGAAAAGCTATGACACTAAGGTTTTGCAGCAGACAGGGGTCGACCCTAGGAGACAATTGTCCCGACCCTTTATTTCAGAATGCAAAGGATGGTCAACCCTAGGAACTTAGGGTGTCGACCCTAAAAACTAGTAGCAACACTGAGAGCAAAGCAACAGACAAGAGTCGACCCTAGGAAGACTGGTGTCGAGCCCAGAAGCTGAACAAAACAAAAGAAAAAAGACAGTGTCAACACCACCAATGCTGGTGTTGATCCTTGAAGCCAAAACCAAACATAATAGGAAGAAAAATAACCACCACGGACATGGTTTCCCAGATTTAAAAGTAATAAATGGGTTGGGTCAAATCGTGATCGCTATACTGCATATTATAATACAAATAGTATAATTGAATGATGATACATATTATAATACAAATAATATAATTGGACATGAGTCATGAGTCTGAAATAGAGAACTTGACAACTTTACAAAGTACCAATACTACTAATATGTAATGTAAAGATATTCAGAAAAGTCAAACATTTTGGAAGAAAAGCTCTCCGAATCATCCAAGGTGTTTGATAGTAGATTTTGATATTTCAAGGTGTTTGGTTGTTTTAAGATGTATGATGTTTGAAGGTGTTTGAATTTTGAAAGATTTCTGTGGTTGTTTGTGGTTTTGTTGATGTTTAATAAGTTTGGAAGGGTATTTTCAGGATACGTAAAAAGTAGAAAACATGACAATTTTTCATACTTTTATAATAGTAGATAGATTAGATTGTTGTCATTTTTACAATAAGATTATAACAGGAAAATCATGAGAGTATGTTGTTGCTCACCATCTCCTATATGATATATGATATATGAGTATGAACTTCATGATGTCTCTTCTAGTTTATAGTTGTGTTGAAGAATTATTTACAAAGATTTTTTGGAGGCCATGGCTATTACAAATACTGAAATGGCTTTGGGAAGTACCTATTCTTTTAATGTCTTGTACCTTATAGCTCGTTTACACTGTGTTTGGTTAGGGGATTTGGGAAATAATTTGGAAAGGAAAGAGAAAAAGGTAGATGAGATGTGCATAAAATATGTCTATATTTCACTTAAATTCACACTTTTTTCCTTTTTTTCCTTTTTCCATTTTTCTTTCTAAATCTCTATCCAAATCCTCCAACCAAACACAGCGTAAAACTACTATATTGCCTTGGCCAAAATCATTTTAGTTTTGAAAGTAGCCACTTTCCTAGAATTCGAAGCCTTTTCCAAGAAAATGTGGAGCGCCAGAACTTATCCAGTGCCTTTTAAATTTCGTACCAAACATTCAAAGACCATGTTTATTTTATTTTTAATTTTTTTTGTCTTAAATTTTTAGGTAGTCAAATGAAAACTGCAATACTTTCTTTTCTTTTCTAATCTAAGCTGTATTTGGGGGTTGGTTTGGAAACAGACTATTTTAGTAATTTTTTGACTTTTTAGTTAAAATATGAGGTTAAAAAAGTTAGTATATTTGAGATGATTTTTTTCTTTTTATGAACAAAAAGTTCAAAAAAGTAGAGAAGAAAATGAATCATTGATTTTTTTTTTTTTTGACTTTTTTAGTGATTTTTTGACTTTTTGACCATTTTTGAAGTTCCCAAACTTATAATATCATAAGAATTTTGGTATTACTAATATAAAAAATAATTGTTAATCTTGTTTATCACATTCTCTTTTTTTTTTCTTTTTTTTTTTTTTTGATTCATAAATGATATTGCAATGAAACTCGAAATAAGACACAAACAAGTAAAAAATTTGAACCACTGAGCTCCTAGTAAAGTACAAGATTACTGATTCTTTTTATCACGCTCTCTTTATTCAATCCTTTTGTTCCCATCTATTTATCTCACGGTACAATTTATGCCCAATAATTGTATTCATAACCCTATTACATATCTAATCTTTAGTTCCATCTATCCATGCCAATAATTGTATCAATAATCTTATTTATATCTAATACAATTAAATAATAATAATAAGAAGAAGAAGAATAATAACAAAGGTAAATTACATTGACCTCCCTAACGTTTGAGGTTTGGCTTCTCTCAAATTGGTCATCTCAACTTAAGAGAGCATTCGAGCTTGGTAGATCCATTTCGGAGATCAATTTCGGTGATCCAAACCGTTCACTTTTTAAGAATCATTGAGTACAATATTCATGCAAAAAAAATTAGGATGATTAGATATTAGTAACTATATGTTTGAATCAAATTTGTATTACAAAAAATGAAAGGCTATTCTTGAAATTATATTTGTAGTCCATTTTTTAAAATAAATATAATTCAAACATATAGCTATCGATATCCAATCATCTTATTTTTGCATTCATATTCTACTCAACGAATTCTAAAAAATGAACGGTTTGGATCACCAAAATCGGTCCTAAAATGAGCCTATTATAAGCCCAAACTATGAGATTTATTGTATTCTACATGTTAAACAGGGTATGATTCTACATTAAAAGACAATTTTCACAATTTTTTTTTTTGGTGGCTCTATTTGTATCCCCAAAGTTTAATTGAACTAAGACTGTGTAAAATATCGCCCAATTTGTATCGATCCATTTGTTAACTACGGGTTTGTTTGATCCACGGTTTGAAATTTATAATTTTCCTTTGAAACCGCCCTGCTTCACTATGGTTAATACATATATATATTTTTTTTATGAAATATCAGAGTATAAATTAGTGTAAGAGATATTTAAGATTTAAAATTTGTTACAAATTAGTGTAGTATATAAAAAATATTATGTAAAATTAGTTAGTGTTATATATGAAAAATATTTTGCAAATATTTAAAAACTATTTCAGATTATTCTTCAATCAACTAACAAATTAAAACTGCCCAAATCACAGTTTTGTTATTTGTCAATCCGCCATTCACAATTTGGTTTATAATTTTACTCTAAAACCGCACCGAACCGCACCATGACATCCTTACTTTGGACACCCCAATTTAAAATTTAAAATTTATTCTATTATTTTGAACACTCCAAATAATATCTATTTTATCCTCAAAAACTCTAGAGAGATACTTAGCACACCCCCACAAATCAAATTGGTCACAACTGTCTCCAATGCAACTTATTATGCAGAGCAACACAACAAATTAAACTTCTCCCGTCGGAGCCCACGAACAATTCCAAACATTACCCTAAAACATAATAGGAGAAGTTAGAAAGTTTAAAAGTATAGAAACACAAAGCCGAATATTTTCATTTTTTTGGGATACTCAATACCAAACAAAATTGAACTTATTTGGAAGCAAATTTCCAAACATATGTAATTTGCTTGGAGATATAATACCAAATAGTTCTTTTTGTTAGGAATTGGAATATGAAGAAGTTAAAAAATTAAATATTCGAAAATATAGAATTGAACATAGACAATTTGTTCTATTTTTTTTTTTTTTGGTAAATAACAATTTGTTCGAATATTAATGAAATGCTAAACAATGTCAAATAATTCGGAAACACAATGCTAAATATATGAAATTTTTTTAGAAATAAATTTCCAAATAAATTTGATCGGTCTTTTTCAATAAAAATAATATAGAGCTAAGCTAAACACTAATTCTATAGAATAGTGGATTGTCCAAGTATCGTACCATGAGGACTATGGGCTAAATTGTATCAATTTGATTGGTAATTTCTAAACTAACTTGAAGAAGAGAGAATGATTGATTTTAACTAATGAGAATTTAAATTAAAACTAAATTAATTGCGCGAATCAAATTGAGTTGTTCCAAATTTGGAGAGAGACTTAGGATCTCAAATCCACTACTAATCGCATATTACATAATTTAAATATCCAATTCTAGTAAACCAAATGCCCGGATAATAATGATGTATCTTAGCTACAATCATCAAGAGAATGAGTATATTCAAAATGTAAAAACTAGGGTTGTGGCACGACTCATCTCCCCTATGACTCATCTCACAGTTTGTATATATAAGAAAGTAAAACAGTTGTATGATCACGCATTCTCAATCACAAAAATCGAATACATAAATCGAATGAAAAAATTATTTGAATAAAACATCTAAAACTATCATACAACGATTATCCAAATCCAAAGACAAACTAGAATTGAAGTAAAAAATTTCATGATATTTGATTAGAGTTTTATCTCGATCATAGGAAGAGCTTAGCCGCTCATGGAGAGGTTGAACACTTCAAAGGTTGAAGAGAACGCTATGGATTGATGATTGTTTTTGCTTCTCAAGTTTCTTTAGCCATTTTCTATAGGGTTTTAGATCGCTAAAACGAGCTCCAAACCCTCTTTTTATCACCTCTAGTCAAATCTAAGTAAAAAATGTGCACACGTAAAACAAGACAAATCTGCTCGTGCGGTTTAAAAATTTTGCTCGAGTTGAGTCGGGGAAAAAATAGGTTCTGGGAAATCCACTCATGCAGTTTCTTAATTCCTGTCGAGCGGATTGACTCAATCAGGAATCTTTTCTCTTTTCGTCTCTTTTGCAATCTTTTTGTCTCCGAAGTGATACTAGCTTGAAAATGAAGAAAAACACTTTATTTTATTAAATATTGTAATGCCTCAAAATAAATAACAATAAATCAACTCATAACATTACTTGCAACTGATCAACAACATCATGTCTTCTATTCCATTCATAACTTGGATCAATACAAAAGATGACATATGCAACATACATTCAAAAACCTTAGGCTAGGTTTGGTTTGTTTTTCAGAAAAAATTTTGGGAAAAATTCTCTACAAACAAATTTTCAAGAGTAATCAAACCAAACAAATTTTTTCAAAAAAAATCTCAAAATTTTGTTTAGTTACCTACTTTCCAAAATCACTCTCTCTTTCTCTCTCATACACATCAAATCAATCACTTTTTTTAAAACTTTCTCCCCAAAACAATTTTCCAAAACCATTTCTGAAAAAAGGCAAACTAAACAAGGTTTCGTTCTTTTTATCTCAAAAACTACTCTACAAACACAAACCAAACACAGCCTTAGATTCTGAATCTATAGCATGTGGCATGGATACATGAAATAAAGTAAAAATAAAACCAAATAATTATATGCCTTAATGGCTACAACTTTTTAAGTCAATGCTTGGGTACAACAAAATAAGTTTAACTCAATATAGGTAAAGCCCGAGGCTTAAAAAAAATAATTACATCAATAAACAAAATGAAGCCTTTAGCTCCATGTCCTCCCAAGCTACGTCCTTGGTAAAGGCATATCATCAGCACCTGAAAGTTGTTTTCCACATAGAGTAAGCCAAAGCCTAGTAAAGACGCTCTAACACAGTATATAAATCTTAGCAAAATTATAAGGTGAATGCACATGCATGCCATTTGTCAAATATTCCTCGTTTTCCAACCTCAAAATAATGCAATGCTAGATTATAAATTAATTCATAAAAATAATCCTTTTATAACAGAAAATAGGGCAGTGGATACAAAACACTACGAATCTCTAGGTACATGTTTGCTACAAGCACTACCAAAGCCATTTTACCGGTACTAACCAAAAGGATAGATCCCTAATCGCGTGGGTTTTCTGGACTTTCACCAAGGACATACAGGCCAACATCATGACCACAACCACACCCCCTAACTAGATTCACCAAGATATTCACCCATTTTTCTCAAAATCAACACATTTACAATATTCAATGTGAAATGATACTCAATGCACAATGTATGAGAAATTAGTTTCAATTCAACCTAATCCTCATGCAATGTCTACAACAATCAAGACTATCCTCTACCGATAACCCAAAATAGATATTTCTATATAACAAATAGTTTTCAATCAAAAGATATAATTCCATCATTTTTCAATGGAAGTGATATTACATATCCAACTCCACCATCATCATCAACATAATCATTGTTCCAATCTTACAAAACCCAACATCATTTTTCATTTTCTTCCACAAATCCAAACATCCAAAACTTCCATTTTCTTATAAAATCAATTTTAAGAAAAGATATCCTTCATTTTAATATATCTCATCCATAAACACATCTCCACAACCATTCTCAAGAATCCATTTAGAAAACCCGTCTTTTGATTTCAAACTCTTTTCCTAAAAATCCCCAAAACCATTAAACCTTTCAAAGAGCAAATAATTAAGCTAAAAACCATATTAAAGGTAAAAGAAATCCCTACCTCAAAGTAGAAGACAAAAAGGGCACAAGGGAACTTGACAGAGCTAAAAACACTAACTTCTCTTATTAGAATGAAGCCCTCGACATGCTCAATCTTTTACTCCAAAAGACTAGGGTGAAGAAATCAAAGGATTAAGAGTATTTAGAGCTAAGGTAAGAACTTAGAAAGAGAGAGGGTGTGGATTTAGGGTTTCAAAATATTTAGCGAGAGAATGAGATGAAAAAGTGACTCAAGATGGCCTTTTCTCTGACTGATATACGCATAGACCGCTAGAGCGATCAAAACAACTCTCGAGCAAACAGACACAATAAGTGACACCGCTTGAGTGACCAAAACCACCGCTCAAGCGCACAATGACCCCCTCCCAATAGTTTTGCAGGCTATAAAAAACTGCTCGAGTGCAAGAAGGACTGCTCGAGCGAACAAGCAAAAACTTGGGCAACAACTCATTGAAAAACTAACTTCCCAACTTGTTTCAAACGCAACCAAAACTCTCAATAACCAAACTCAACAAGAAAAAAGATGGAAATGAGATGAACAACAGTTAAGTACATGGGTTCTCGTATTCAAAAGTAAGAAAATGGGTCGGGTCTAAACTAGAATAGTTATAAATATCATAAGCAAAAAGACTAAAAACATACATTAGGAAGCCTCAATGTGTAACATTTTGAATCATATCACACTCTCTAGCTTACACTTTACTAGTCCTCAAGTAAAGCGAAACAAAGCCAAAATGTATCTACTCCACTTTCATAGAGATCACAATTGCATTTAGCATATCAACAAGCCTGTGATGACCGGGTCTTTTCTTTTTTTCTTTCTTTCCCTCTTCACTTCATTTCCCTTTTATCTTCGTTGGGTTTGAAACATCCGGAAATGGTTTCCTAGTTCTTGTTTCATTTGGTGTTGAATTTCGCTTGTTCCGGAAGGTGCGCGGGTGAGTCTGGAGTGCCGGGAGCGAAATAGGAATTTTGGGTGGCTAGGCCAGGGCCGTACGTGCGGGGCCCTAGGCCACACGTGTGAGAAAGGGCTGCACGAGCGGTGGGCTGGGTCGCTCGAGCGGTGGAGCTGTCACCCAGAATTCTACATTTTGAAATCGATGCACGAGCGGGGGAAGTGAGCTGCACGAGCGGCCAACTGGGCAATCCGAAAATCTATTTTTTGTATCTTTTTGGTCCGAATATATCTCACATTTTGCTCATCTCTCTCTCAGTCAAAACCCTATTTTTCTCCCCTTTCTCTCTAGAAAACTCCCTCAAACACCTAAAGCACTTAGATTCTTGTAAATCTTGAGTCAAGATCATCAACATCTTCCTCTAATCTTGAAGATCTAGGGCTAGAGCTTCACTTGGTGTGGTGGAAGTCAAGGCTCTCTCTCATCTTTGAAACTAGGGTTTCTCTTCTTCATCTTCTCAAAGACCTTGAGGTAGGGATTCTGGAGTTATATATAGTAGTTTTGCTATTTTGATGATGACGTAAGAGTTTTCTTCTAGTTTTGATGATTCCAACTTTGTGATTTCAAAAATGTAGAGATTTTCTTCAAAAGAGGGTTTTTCTTTAAGCTTTTAAAATTTTGGTCAATCTTTGAGGGTTCCATCTTGTTGATCTAAGAAAGGTGTTTTAATGAGGGTGTTCACCAAGAAATGAAAAGTGATTGTCTTGAGGAAAACCCTAGAATTTGGGGATTTTGAGAAAACATGAAAATACTTGTGAAATCATTTATTATTTTGTGTCGTGAAGATGAATGAGAATGTGTTGGATTTATGATGAAAACCCTAGAAATTGGAGATTTTTGGAAAATATAGGAAAGTCCATGAAATTCTTTCTTTTCTTGTGATAAAGGATGAGTGTATGTAGATTCCATAATGTGGTTGCAAAAGATGGAAAGTTTTTGACATGCAGATAAGGAGAACTTGTTTTAGAACACCATGATTAAAGATATGATGAATTTGTTGAGAAATTATTGTTAAATACTTGAATATATATATTGCTATGAAATGACAAATTGTTGTGCATAAGGGATTGTGAGAATTATGAATAGTGGAGGTTGATATTTGAAAACCTCACATGTGGCTTCGAAAGGATTAAATTGATGAGAAATTGTTGTTGTGTGTTGAAGACACATGGTTATTTTGTGAAATAACGTAGAAAGGAGGAAATGAGACATGCATTTGGTTGTTATTGTTTTTATGCCTTCTGGAAACGAAGAAAGGCCGTGAAACATGGAAATTTATTATCTTGCATATTCATTTGATTAACTATCATGCATTGCATAATTTGAAAGGAAAACATTTGTTTCATGGAAAGAACATATCTATTGTAATGAGAACAATGGAAATGTATAAGGGGTAAATACGGTGGTAAGTCCGGTTAAGAGGTGTAGATAAATTTTGTTAAGTTGGCCAGAGTGTCCATAGTGAAAGACCAAAAAACCGCGTAGATAGGTGTCAAGCCTTCCGGTAAAAATGACAGTTTGGTAGTACTCGTAGAGTCTACTTGCAGACACCAGCCTAGGGATTACCAGTGTCGTATTTACCGCCCCTACTGATTTAACTATTGGAAATTGTGAAATTGATGAGATTAGAAAATATTATGACGAACATGATGATTTCTAAACAGTGCATTGAAATAAAATTTTCTTTCATTATTGGTGCTTGTATGGCTTTACATTTGCATTTTTAATGTTGAAGGAATTGGCATAACTATATATACTTTGTGAGAATTCTCTACTGGGCTTTGTGCACACCCCTATGGGTTTTGGTGTAGGTAAAGATGCTGTGATCCCGCTGAATTGAGGGTGTGGATATGTTCTTGTGAAGAGTAGATTGCTCTTTATTTTGTTGTGAATTTTTTTTGTAAAGCCAAGGGCTAAGGTGTATGGGTCTGAGAGACCATCTTGTGTAACCGGGCTATTGCCTTGGAACTTGTAAGCCATTGAGGGCCTTATTCGTTTTGTTTTTAATGATTTTACATGCTATAGATTCATGTACTATTTCGTCAATGAATGTATAATCACATGTGAGATTACTATCGTATAACATTCAGAATTATGTAAAGGAACATGGTTATTATTATTTTATATTTGGAAGTAGAATTGATGCAATAGATTTGTGGGATTATTTTTTTGGGGTGTTACAAAGCCTTTTAAACTATAAGGTTACCAAGTGGATGAGTGAAGTTTCATGAGGGTTTTCAAAGATGGTACTGTAGCTCGCCCGAACTCTGTCCGCCGGCCCCCCTTTCGGAGAGGACACGAATTGGGTTCTAGCTACTACAGTTCGGACTCCTATCACGGTTCTGAATCTAATCTCACAAAGTGCAATGTAAGACTGATAAATCACCAAAGAGTCTAAATCCAGCAATTGGTTTTGAAAAATCAATTTTGAATCAAAAGTGCCAAACATGGACTGCTTTGTTAGATTTCAGAGTCGCCACCTAAATATTTTATTTTGGGAAATTTAGGAAACCCTGACTCTTGCCTAAGGCCACGTGTCCGTCATCACCAAAGTTGCCTCGGCTCGGGAACTTAGGTACAAGAGGGGAAGGCCTTGAAATGAGCACCCCCGCTCGCCCGATCAAAGGATCGGCCTCTACTAAACATGATATGTTATTTTGAAAACACATGTGTTCTTATTCCGGTTTATTAGCTAACCTTACTATGTGATGCACACAGCATACAAGTATAGACTAAATCACTCGATTTGGAACAAAACATCTCATGTTTGTTTTTCGAAAATGGTTTGGAAGTGCTACTCGCAAGTAGGCTAAAACGCGGATTTGCCACCCTCAAGTGGGCTTAAAACAACATGATTTGCCACTCCGCAAAGTGGGCTTAAAACTCACATTTGATGAATTGTTCCAATTCAAGCAATAAAGCCTTCACCCACAGGCATTCATGCAGTTAAACACTTAAGCAAATAGCCTCATGGCAAGCATGCTAAACATGGCAACACTCACACTCATGCAAGTATGCTAAAGCATAAACACTTACAGTGTACTCTGAGCCAAAACAGAAAACTAGTGAGAAATCATATATGATCCTAGCTATGTCGAAGATGCCTAATGCAACGCATGCAATAATGCAACTAATAGGCTCGGCTATCTAAGATGGCATATGAATGCAACACTTGATAACATGCTTTGGAACACGTATTCAAGAAAGTGTATTGAAATACAATGCAGTTTGAATGATGCGCTGAGCCCGGTGCATGCAAGACAAATGAATGATGCACGCATGCAAAGCATAAGATATGCTAATTGAAATATGCCCTAAATTAACCATCAAAAGCTGATAAGTAAAAGGGAGAAAGAAATAGGGTTATAAGACATGCACACACACATGCACACTTATTACAACCATACGCCCTCACGCAGGAGGGTCTGAATAAATAAGAGCTAAGCTAAGCTAAGCTACTTATTACAAATCAACTAATTAATTGTGCTAAGCTAATTAATTACAAACCGAATTGAAACTAGCCATACTAGGCTAATTAGAATATTACAAAGACGAATTAAATTAGCTAAGCACATTAACTAATTAATTACGAAATCGGCAAATTAACTAGCTAAGTAAAGCGGTAAAATAGCCTCGAGGGAGAGATGCATGCTCGGTTCGCTTCCGCTCGGAAATGCACTGCCTTGCCATGAGTTGCCTCTGTTTGCACTCGCGGTGATCTCAGGACATCATATGGACTTCCAGGTTGCACCTGCTCCAAAACAGGAAGATTTTGGACAATTTTGCTGCAGATGGCTGGCCGGCCACCTCAACTGGTCGGTAGGCTACCTCAACTGGCCAGCCGGCCAGTGAAAGTGGTCGGTTGGCTAGTGCAAGTGGCCAGCCGGCCACCTCTCCTTCCAAAATTCCAATTTTGCTGCAATAGAGAACAACAAAGGCACAACAATGCATTTGCAAGGAAATGTATGTGCAACTACTCTCTTTATCATGTCTCAAGCTCAAAGGAGCGTAGTACTCGGCTCTCAAGCCACCAACCATGTATCTCAATGCATGATAGCCAAAGAGTCAAGCTTGCACAATGTTAGTGAATGCACAAACAACACATAAGAGCCTCTACCTCTATCATGCATGGTCAAGAGGGTCAACGACCAAGAAATGTGACACGTTTCATCACTTGGAGTATGAAACGTCTCGCATTTCTTGTGTTTGGATTAACGTCCGATCCAAACACAATGCAATGCAAACAACATGTGTTATCTTGGCATGTTTTACTTGGTTGATTTTGTTTACACATTTTAACATTACCGATTAATTCTTTAACCGGTTAAGTGTAATGTGAGTGTCCTCTAACAAGGAGAGGTCAACCAAAAGGGGGGGTTTAAGGCATGAGAGGGATGATGCCTTTGACCAGGAGGAACCCTCAAAAGAGGGTTAAAGCCATTTGAGCACTAACCCTACCTCATGTTTAAACACAACCTTAAGGCCAAACCAACCTCAAAGCAAATTGAAAAATGACGAAATAGGGAAGGTTACTGCTACTCAATGCTAATATGGCATGAAACACAAGACTTAAACATGCAAACAATGCATGCATAACATGTTAAAGGATTAAAATGATGAAACTAGTGAAGGACACAACACTAGAGACATGCAATACAATGCTCCATGGACCAAACCAGCCCTAAACAGACCTTATGCATGCCAAAACAGTGGCCAAAAAGTGCTAAGATGATAGCATAAAAAGGAAGAAAATGCATGCTCAACTTATGGCTCGCAAGTAAGATACAAAGTTCAACTCTCAAACACATTGAAGAAGTGATATATACGAGAGTATGACTGAGATATGAGCACTGAAATCACATGCCAAATGATGACGTATCATGCAAACATCACAAGTATAGCATGTAAGAGGCCCTAAAACTCAAAGCTAGTTAAGGCATTCACACAAGAGGCATGTAATACATGGCCTAAACAGTCAAACTAGCTCTGGACAGAGCTCAATCATGTCAAAACAAAGGCCAAAACATGTTGAGAAGGAAGTTCGTGAGGCGATAAAATCATGCTCAAGCATTGGCTCACAAACAAGGCATAAGGCACAACTCACAAAAGCTATGAAATAGTGGAATATGTGAGAGTGTGACTATGCTATATACACTGAAATCATGTGAGAACTGAGGCTAAGGCATGCAATCATCACATACAAAGCATGCTAGGGACTTTGAAACTCAAAGCTAGTCAAAGGCTTTTACACTATAGCTATACAAAGCAAGCCTCAAAGGGCCAAGACCACTTCAAACAAAGTTTAAGCATGCTAAAACATGAGTAAAAGCATGCTGGAGTGTAGCCAAAATAAGCTAGAATGGTGGGCTAAAGCATCAAGCATACAAGGCTAATTAGCAAGATTACACTACAAGTGTAAGAAGCTTGCAAGCAATAACCAAACCAGCCTAAAACAGAGTTAGAGCAGGCCCAAAAGTCACAAAAACATGCTTGAACTCAGCTTAAAAGAAAGAGAAATGCATAGTCATTTGGTAGGCCAACAAGACATGCAAGCAAGACAAGAGAAGAGGGGACCACCCCTCCTATTTGGGACCTCAAAACCTTCTTTCCACCACTGAAATTCCTCTGGAATTCAGTGGTTAAACGGCCAAAAAGATATAGTTCCAAAAGCTTTTACAGGATAGCCCAAAAGCTTAGCAAATAAGGCATACAAGGGGGTGAAACACCCCCAACTCCCACAGGGCCTAAACAACCATTTTTAACACTTAAAAACAGAGTTTTTTGTAGTTGACAACTAGGCCAAAACAAGCATGCAAAGGTGGCCTAAACTAGTATACAAAAGTAGACTTAAAAGGGGAAGAGACTTACCCTTGAAGACAGCAGCAAGATGGCAACAATTCTGAGCCAAAACCAATTCCAAGACCTCTAATCAAGCTTCAAAGGACCTCAACCTCAAAGTGAAGGTGTTTGACTAGGTGTCTTTGTGCAAATGTGTGAAGAAAACACACTTTAAGGCTCAAAATAGCACAATAAAGAGAGAGAGTGAGAATTCCACAGAGAGAGGGAGATTTTAGCTCTGAAAAATCTGAACCCTCAAATAGGGGGAGAGACCTCCCCTTATATAGAGCAAGCAAGCAAAAGCTTGTATCCATCCCTCCATACACATGTATGGAGGATGAGTTCAGTGAGCCACAGCTGGCTCAAAAGATCTGAAAATATCTAAAAGGGAGAAAGATTGGCCGCCGGCCAGTTAAGGTGGCCAGCCGGCCACCTCCCCTAGCCGGCCGACCACTCAAAGTGGCCTACAAGGGAGAAAAGTGGCTAGCAAGCGCCACAAGTGGCCAGCAGCCCTTCCCTTCCCTCAAGCAAGAGGCAACAAGGTTTGGCCCAAAAACCAGGGCCAAAACACAAAATGTTAAGAGGCTCAAAGACAAGGCACTCAGCCGAGAACTTCGGGCGCTCGAAACAAGCACAAACATGCGCAATCATTGTGTGCACAAACGATGACGTTAGAGTCTTAAGGTCGGTCAAAAATAAGGTGTCTACAGGTACCCACAAACATCATACTTGATCGAAGGAGTTGAAATTTAGCACAGGTTTGTACACAATACTTAGCACCACCCCCTTTTTAATCAAAACAACCCCTCTTTCAAGCAAGCAAGTTAGATGAATATTCAACTATTCATGAGCCCATAAATATGCCAACACACTGTATCAAATCACAATCAGATAGAATCCATCACATGTTTCTTACGTGTAAAGTGAGATTCAGTGTGAAGTGAAAGGCAAGCATCTCCTACTCATTTACTTGCTCCCAACAAAAACTATGTGCTTTGAACCTTCAAAATCAAACATGGGTCCCAATCTTCTTCTTCTTTTTTTCTTTCTTTTTTTTTTTAATTTATGAATAAATGGTTCTCTTAAACTTTCTAATTAACCCATCTAGCAAGTGTTAGGCCAATGACTCCCAATCCATATGGATTTAGGGCACTAGGTATAGAAACACCCCCAACGAGATATACAAGAAGATAGGAGGTCCATAGTTAGTACCCTAAAACAAATATATATACAGATCCAACAAAAAACAAATGAAAAAATAAAAGAAGAAGTGAACTAAACCCTAAAAGAAGAGGAACAAATCCAAAGTATAGAGAATAATAATAACGTCATAACCTAACAAGAACATAGCAGAGATGAGTAGGGTATCACTGAGGCAGAGATGGGTGATATTCCGCAAAAAAAGAGAACACATAAGAGATTGGGTCTCAAACGCATTCTGGCAAATCTGGGACTGCATATTAGCAAAGGACTACTGCATATACACCTGAAAGGCATCATAGCATTGCTGAGAGAGGTCCCAATAAGCATAGAAATTGGTCTTGAGGGTATCTATAAACTGTTGAATACGGATGTGCTCATGATGGAGGGCCTCATAGTCAGCACGAGTCATAAAGATGAGTGCAAGAAGATCAGCAAGGGCGTGGGCAACAGCACCAAGGGCAGAATCGGCCATGAGAACATTATCGCCCAAACCCTCAACGTTAGTATGGGCAACGAAAGGTTGCATCTGAAGAGTATGTAGCCGAGCCAAACTATGAAGCCAAGTTTGCTCGGTGTAGGACATGATCTCATTAATCACCTGTTCCTCTGGATTGAGCCAGTAGGTAGTGTGGCAGCGAATGAGATGTGTGATCAGGTTGGCAAAGGGAAACGGCCAAGTTTAAGAGTTCTTAGTTTTCTTGAGCTAGACATCGGTCACGATTTTATACATTTGCTCCCAAATAAGCTTCGAAACATCCACCCAAAAGTCAAACTTGAAATGGTGAAGTGCATGAAGAAAGGCACCACGTCGCTCCTTTTTACGTCCCAAGGGAATTACATTCCACCAGAAGATGACATCAATCAACCAGATGCGAGGCAGCAAATTGAAATACAAGGTACTGCTAAGTTTACAAGTTCAAGAATAAATAATGATACGTCACTAATGAGTCCTTTGATGAATAGCCAAGTAAAATCCCAGGAAAGATCGAAGGAGTCAAAGTAGCCTTCTTTCTAAGTCCAATCCCCTTAGATAGCAAAGCTACATTTTATACAGATCTTAACAAGGTATTAACACAAGGTCTACATAAGTTGACAAAAAATAAATGACAGGTTACAAAAAAGATACGCATAGATATATGAGCAAATAAAAATTACAAAGTTATGTCTTAAGTAACAACAAGAGTTTTTATGTTACAACCCCAAAACAAGATTACGAAGAGAGACTTAAGAAAACTAGTTCTAGTTTCTTCTAAGATAGCCATACGTCTTTGAACATTTCCGCGGTACCGTCATCTGGATAAAGTTCTTCTACACCTAGCATGAAATGCCATGAGTTTGGAATGCCCAATAAACTCATACACACCCCGTCCCTTTTTCCCAATCCAATACACAATTACAACAATAGCACAATCATATCATACAGCGGGAACAATAATCAAGCATAGCTTATAATAAATTTCAGTTCACAAGAATAACAGTCAATCAAGTTAGTTCTAGGCAACTCCCTGCGGAATTCCATTCCTACCCAACACTTCAAGCTTGGCTTAAGCCAAATTGGTACCCTTTCTTGCTCACCTTTCCAGATTTCCCAGTCATAGGGCTATGTACCCAGATCGTGCCATCTTGGAATACAGTATAGTCACAACCCATCAGCCATAAGAATACTCATTTATGTTCCAATCTTCCACATGAATTCTCATCTGTGCCACAAGCATTCTCATTTGTGTTCTACAAGACCACCGCACAGTTGATATAAATGACCACATTCTAAACCTAAGCCAACTTGAGTAATGCAACACAACTTGCGTAAGACTTAACCCCATAATCCATCATTTTCCTTCCATTTCCAAAATAACTAGTCCCTTTGTCTCATCAATCTGATTATCTCATAAAAATTTCTTTGGCGATTGAAAACCCAACACCACCCTTATTAAGTTTCCCGTTGAGTTAGGTGTGTTATGTTAAGGTTAGAACAAGTTATTGAAAAAACATTTACTACACAAGTATAAGCATTTCAAGCCACAAATTTGAAGTAATAAACCCACAAACATATGTAGATGTCATACTAAAGCTTGAACAAATAATAAGAAGCATATTCAATCAACTAAGAACATGAAACTATTAACAAGAACAAGCTTCCAGATTCGGTTTACCTTAAAGATAACTATCAAAGTGCTATTTTTAAAAAATTTCAGAACTTGGGTTCTATAGACAATTTTGTCTAGTTTCAAAATCAATTTACGGAAGTGGGATAGCTTTTCTAGATTTTTAGTTATTAATGAAATATTCCAGCTATGTCCAGATTCATCGACTGTTACGAAAATTGGTTTTTCTCTCAAACCACTCATTCATTTTCAATAAAAACCAATTTTTATTGAAATTTAATAATTTAAGGAAGGTTTTGATGTAAAATTGAGCTCAAGCGGAGTTTTCTATTATTTTCTAGAATTTTTGGAAGTTGGCTAAAAATACCAGTTATTGGTGTACAAAACTTGAAATAAAAAAAGTTAAAAGAAAATGGGGCAACCATGGGTAATTTTCTACTTCTCTTATGATGAAACCATGATAGATAATATACTAATAACTTAGATTTTTAGTTCGAAAGTGTTCCTTTAAAAATGATACATGAATTGCATGGAAATTGGTGACTTTGCTTCAACAAAGAAATAATACAAGCAAGGTAATCAACAAAGCTCAACCTCTCTTATTCAAACACAAGGACCCTATACATAAACATATGGAAACAATATTCTAAGCACATATTATCATGTATTTAGTAGAGAAAAGAAAATGATAGGTTGTGTTGTGGCTTACTTGTTTGCTTAGGAAATGGTGTATGCAAGCTTTCCCTTCTTTTTTTGCCTCTTCCTCCTCCCAAAGCTCACACTTTTTTTCCTTCTCTCTTCCTCTTGCTAAAAATGTGTGTGTGTGTGTGTGTGTGTGCGCGCGCGCGCGCGCACGTGTGTGTGTATGTGTGTATAAAAGTGTTGAGGGAGGTGATCTATATATATGAAAATTGTGGTGAAAAGTCCAAAGTGCCTTTGGTTCCAATGGAATGGAATAGTTTTTGATTTGGCTTGAATGCAATGAAATGCAGGATGATTACAAGGTCTAATTAAGTGTTAAAGTATGATTTAGTTATGGATTTGTCAAGATTGAAATAGATTGATATAGGGTAGAAGACAAACTCCTAAATTCTAGGTAATTTAGTCAATATTCTTCCAAGATTTAAGCAATTTATTCCAAAAAGTACACACCAATTCACCTATATCTATATGGCTGGTCATGTGGAGGTGATTTTAAGAGATTTTTCAATTTATTTTTGTGTACAAAATCTTTTATATATATATATATATTGTATCATAATAATGGATTGTACCATTTCACATATAAAGAATGGTCTTGGGGCTAAAGTGCAATTTTAATGAAGTGTGACAGCATGGGCTCAATTTATGAATTATGATATCTATTTCAAGTGTAGAATTAATTAAGTTAGGGCCAAAGGTGATGGCGACACCATCAATAATGGACCTCAAACAACCACAAAAATTTGGATCTGTGAATAGATTCTGATAAAATAACCAAACAAGTAGTGCATACTCAAGGACATCAACCCTATATAAGCCTAAAAGCTGACGAGTAGTTAAGGTGGTGACCGCCTAACCAGTGGAGGCATTAGCCGTGAAGTTGGCCTAATCAAATGTGTTATTCCGGGTGATGTCCTGGTGGGCCCATTAAATAGTAGGGATGTCCCGAGTAGAAGTAGCAGGTGTAGTATCAATGGTGGAGTAGACTGGTTTGCCGCATCGGCCAACATTGATCTTCATATTTACAAAACTAGGTAACCACAAAGAGAACGAGATACATGAAGCATAAGCACCAAATAATAAAACAATATAGTACGTGCGCAACTCATGAAAAACAATAGTGCATTCATACAATGAATGTTGTCCCTCTGTCCCCAATTGTTTTCAAAACAAGAACAAATAAACAACACTATTGTAGTCGCCAAAATACTCAACCAATCCCAACAATTATGCCAAAATATTACAACCAATCCCAACACAAGGAGTTAATGAATATGCCACATAAGATGGAGATAAGATAATTCATCGAGAAGCATGTCCCATAAGCAAGTGACACAAAGAGAAGGTTCCAATCAGGCTACAGGTATATCAACAACAACAACAACACGTGCATCCAAGCTTCTTTTTTTTTATGTTAAGTTTCAGTGAGACAATTATGGATGTTTGGTGATGTTATATTTATATTTTGTTTATAGAGTTTGTTGTTGTTGTTGTTGTTTTTGTAGTATAAATTGTGTAATAAAATAAAACAAATAGATTCATAATTACCAATCTAAATTTCATGGAGGAAAAACAACATGCTAAAAATTACAAGATCGACAGGAATACATAATAAAATAAAATGGCAAAAAGAAGCAAACCGAAGCTTGCACTAGAGAGTGTCCTTAAAACATATTCTTCGCCTCACCGTTTGGGTGTTGGAGGTTGTTTGATGTCGATCTCCCAAGACACAATGGTTGGACCAGCTACAGCAAGGCACCTACTGAGTAGCTTCAGTGAACTGAACTAAGGCAGCACTCTCTCACACTAGGAAAAATGAAAAAATTGGAATTTTTGAAAGAACACAAAGAGAGCAAAATTTCTAGTGTTCAAAACTGAAGGAGATGGCCTCCTTTTATATACATTGAGGGACAGAGGAAAAGGCTCCTGCTATCAAGGCCCATCCCAAATGTAGAAATAAATTTTGTATTAACCTGCAAAACTGATGGATTAATCCATCATGAATGTAGAGGGGTTACACATTTTATACATACACATGTATAATATTTATAATCCTACAGCCACACATCTGGCCTGGCCCAAAAAGATTAAGATAGGTAGGCTAAGAACTCGGCCCAACCCCCATACTTAATCCAGTCCAACAAGCCTCAAGCTCAAGCCCAAGATCCAAGATCAACGACCCACGACCCATGGATCATAGACCACAGACCTGGACCGGCCCAGGCGAGCGGGCAACACATGCACATATGGTGATTTTTGCATGCCCAACTTGGACCATAGTCTTGGCCCAAGTCCATCCATGAAGCATCCATAACTCCCTTCCGTCGGAAAATTTGGATGCCCCAAAGGGCTCACACCCTTAGACAAAAAATGAGATTTAAATACCCATCAATGATTTCCTCTACAATCAATGTGAGATAAAAGACTTTACACCTTTTCCAACACCTCTTTCATGAGGCCAACTTAATGAGTCAATTTCTCATTCAAATCTTAATGATTTTTGGTCATTCTTTTTGTGGTGTAAAGATTTCATTACAAAGGATCTAAATCCAGTTTAATCCACCTCAATTGAGGATTGGCACCCATTTTAATATTGCATTAAAGTCACCAAAAAACCATTATTTTCCAACAGTTTTTTTCTTTTTTTCCCAACTAAACTAAAGAGAATAGGCCAACAAATCAAAATGAACAAAAACAAAAGAAATAAAAATAGGAATAAAAGAGAAGGAATAAAACTGAACGGGAAAAAAATATATACACAAAGAATAGAAAGCATAATGATAACAATAATAATAATAATAATAATGAGTAAATAAATAAATAAATATGTATAAAGAATATAAAAATATATAATAAAAAAATTTAAAAGAAATGGAAACCTGCTGAAGGAGGGAGTGATCGATAGTTGGGGAGAAAAAGTGTTCGCCGGCAAGGGAGAGGTGCTGGCGACGGCAAGGTAGCAGTGGTGTAGGAGGGAAGGGGGTGTGAGTTGGTGATGTGGTGAATGAAGGGGAAGAAAAAAGTGGAGGAGATAAGGTAGTGCAGTGGCGGCAGACCTGCGATGACGGTAGTCGGCGAGATTGAGTAGTGGTGCGCCGGTTGGTAATCCGGTGGGTATGGAGAGGGGGAGAGAGAGAGAGAGAGAGAGAGAAATAGATAGGTCAATGGTGGGTTGGTGAGTGGTTCCTAGGTTTTTTTTGACTAATCTAATTTTTTTTTTTTTTTTTTTTAGGAAGGGGGGTGAAGACATTTGCACGGGCAGATTAAAGAGGGAACTTGGGTAGATCAAAGCATAGATGACCTAATTTGAGCAAGGACATACTGCACGTGCGGAAATGACTCGTCGCTCATGCAAAAATCTGGGCATGAACCGCTTGTGCAGTACTGAAAATCCGCACGTGCAAATCAAGTAATTTATTTTTTTTTAAGACAAAAACAACAAAATTGCAAACCGAAAAAATAACCCATTACAACTTCTACTTTTATTTTGCATTTGAAATAAAAATAAGCACTTCAAAGACCCCAAAATTGTGACGCCCCCGAACCTACACTATTGGTTGCAGTCAAGGGAGAGTCACTAATGAGTCCTATGGTCAATAACCAAGTAAGATCCCAGATCGCCAGAGGAGTCAAATTAGCCTCCCTTCTAAGTCCGGCTTTCTTAGGCAGCGCACTACCCTTTTGACAGATCTTAAAAGGTATTGACACAAGGTCTCATAAGCAACGATAAGGTGTATACGTATAAATATTAAAATATAAGTACATAACAGCCACAAATATCATTAATTTCAAAAGCTTGATCCATTACATTACATTCCAAGAGAAAACTTAAATCTTCATATGAGTCTTACAAAATATCAAAAGGAATTTCTAACTTTTCTAAGATAGCCAAAAGTCTTCGAAGGTTTCCGGTTTGTCGTCTCCAGCTATAAGCTCCTCTTCGGCACTTGGCATGACACGCCGTGAGCTTTGAATGCCCAGTAAACACACACACACCCCGTCCCTCTTTCCCAGTCCAATACACAATCACAAATATAACATCAAATAATAAAGCATGATACTCAACTAAGGGGTTACAAGTTAGATGTTAGTAAACTAGAAATCCCCCAAAGAGATTTCGTCCTCCCAACCACAAGAATTGGACACCAGACTATTCGGAACTCCCCCTTTTGCTGCTTTGTTGCAGAACTAACCTCGGATGCCTACCAACGGTTATATACCGCGTAGTGCCAACCGCAGGGCCTCAAAAGGGATAGCGAAAAGAAAAAGTTTTATCTTCTGAATCCAACCTCATCCTTCCAGAAAAAGTTTTATCATCCTGAATGTCCCATCCGGACCCAACCTTATCTCACCATTCAAACCGTCGCAAGGAGTCCGAATACGTCCGTTCCATTCCAGGGTTTATGCGACAACTGCTTGCGCAAGACTTTAACTTTCAAATAGGGAACACATCCCAAAAATCCATATATCACATATTCTCATCTTTTCATTACTCAAGTGCTCGAAAACCTAATACCCTCCTAATTAGGTTTCCCATTGAAGTTAAATGTTTTACATCAAGGTTAGTCTAATTGATAAGACAATAATATCCACATAAGCATGCATCCTTAAGATGAAGAAGATAAATAACATAACCATAACACATATAATATCATGCCAAGATATGCTCATAAGTAAGTGGCAATTTCATGAATTCAAGGGCATAAAACATCCATGCATAACACAGTTTCCAGATTTAACATCACATAAAGATTAAAATGAAAGGACTATTTTAGATCTTCCACCGGACTCGGTCTTCCTATAGTTCGTAGAGAATTTGATCTAGTTTCTAGAACATTTTTTGGAAATGGGATTGCTTTTCCAGATTTTAAGTTATTTAGAAAACATTCCAGCGCTGTCCAGATTCTGTCCAGATCCGTCGAATGTTACGAAAATTTGATTTTCTTGCAAATCGCTTAATGTTTTTCGATGAAACCAATTTTATTTGAAAGCTAACTCCTTAAGGAAGGTTTTGACATAAAATAGAAGTCTAGAATAATTTTATACATTTTTCTAGAATTTCTGGAAGTGGGCTACAAAAACAGATTCTAGGGTAAAATGTCCAAAACAAGAAGATTTATGAGAAAAGGGTTCCACAAGGGAAAGTTTTCGTTTATTTTGTGAAGAAAATATGCTAACTAACATATATTTAACTCAGAAAGTTTTCTTGAAGGTGTGCCTTTGGAAAGTTTGAGAGATTGGTATAAAAAGATGGTTTTGTGCCAAAATGGGAAAAATACAAGAGAGATGGAATCAATGCTTAACTTTTAGCATTTTTAACACAAGTAACTCATCAATAACAGATCTGAAAACATTATTTAGAACCCTTAGAAACACGTATTTGAAAAAGGAAAATGAAAGAAAATGTTGTATTGTGGCTTACCTACTAAGCTTTGCACAAGAAGGCTCTCTTCTTCCTCCCTCTTCTTCTCTTAGACTTTTCTCTCTTGCTCTTCTCCCTCTCTCTAGCCGAAATGTGTGTGTGGGTGTGGTGTTTGTGCTTGCCAAGTTAGTGGAGGTTGGTATTTATAGACAAGTTTTGATGCAAAAAGTCCTAAAAGCCCATTAGTTGGAAATGGATGGAAAGGTTAGAATTTGTTTGAAGTTTAAAGGAAAATGGATGGTTTGGGAGGCTTACTCATAGGTTTAGGCAATAATTGGTTGATTCTTAGTTGAAAGAAAACTAGTTTTGAAAACATCACCCTAGGTCTAAGGTACTAGGTCTAGAGTTTCCTAGAATATCATGATCATAAACCTTGAAAATTGGCTCTTCACTTCTCCCTATGGTGGCTGGCCCTTGGGAAGGGTGATGGGGTTATTATTTTAATGATTTTAGGTATTAGGGGCACAGTTCTCAATGTATGCATATGATTTCAATTGATTGATGGTACTAATAGTATTAGGGTACATGTACTATTTTTTGGATAATTCTTAATAAAAGAAATGAGGGCTTGGAATTAAACTCATGTATTGGAACCTTATTTATGTATTTACTTATGATCTAGTTAGATTTAGGGCTAATTTAAATACTCATAGCAAATCTTTATTGGTACCAAAGTCATTATTGCTCCAAGATTCAAGGGATTTGTTTGTACTAAAGTATAATGACGATGGCTCATGTCCTTGAGATTTGGGGAGATTTCCCTATTTATTTTGTGTACAAATCTTGGAAATTGTAAAACATAATGTTAAAAAAAGATTTTAGGATACAAGTGTATATATAAATATATAATGGTACTTGTTTGAGGTCAATTTGTGATTTAATAAAAATGTGAGGGCTTGGGCTCAATTAAAATATCTATTTCAAGTGAAGAGTTAATAAATTAGTGTTTAGGAAAAATAATTTAGTTTGTATTATCTTGCTTTGAATTTAAAGGTAAATAACTGAATGAAGACTGTAAAAACCGGAAGTTAGGGTTTAGAGCAATTAATCTAAAATTTGAGAGTTAAATAATTAATATTAGAGTGTTATGATTCTAAGCTTATAGGGTCGATTTGGGTTTGTATGGGTTCGTCCGTGATACGTTTTCGGCTCTAGGTTTAATTTGCGAGCAATCAACGAATTAAAGGCTTTGTTATAGTAACTCAAAATTTTGGGACCTAATAAGGTTTACAAAAGTTACGGGTCTCACAAAAATGCTCAATAAATGTATAATCTCCATGCAAAAACCATGAGTACTACTTCTCTCCCTAACTATGTTTACAACTTTTATAACAATTCTAGTTTAGACCCAACCCATTTTCTTGCTTTTAGATTCTATAACCCATATACTTAATTGTTGTTCATTTCATTTCCATCTTGTTGCTTATTGAGTTTGGCTATTGGGAGTTTTTATTGCGTTTGAAATAGGTTGGGATGTTAGTTTTTCAATGAGTTGTTGCTCAGATTTTTACTTGTTCCCTCGAGTGGTCTTTTACAGTCTGTAAAATTACTGGAAGTTGGGAATCTTCGCTTGAGTAGTATTTCTCACGCTTGAGCTGTAACAACCCCGACCTATGATTAACTACTAAACAACGATTAAAGATGCCTAATAAGTAATTACAATGAAATTCTAGATTAATTGCATGTGTGTTGCATTATTCATGTTTATATCTGTCTGCTGTAGAAATATCTGTTTGTATTTCTGCTTTGTTTTGTGAATTGAAGGCCTTATTAGCATCCGATCACAAAATTGACTTGGTTCATATGTTATTTAGACTTTTCGGGAATTTATGGTAGATTGAATTGAAATTCAATTCGAAACCAATTAATTAGAATAAAATGATCCCAATTAGTTATCTTTAACTTAAGTTAATTAAATTTCATTAGTTGAGCCTATATAAGGCATATGAGACCCCTAGGATACACTTTACACTCTCATTTCATTCTCTTTGAGCTCCAAACGTAAGGGAGAGTGAGAAGAGTGAGCTTAGAGTCATTTTGGAGAGGGATTAAGCTTAAGCTAAGGGAATTCCTAGAAATGTAAGGCATTGGACTTTAGAGACTCGAGAATTAACCCTCTAGCTCTCACCTTGGAAAGCCTAGGTAAGAATTCAACCCTTAGATTGTACAATTATGATGTTTAGGCTGTGAACTCTAGAGAATTAAGTTGAGTAATGAAATAATGAATCTAGAAATGAAGAGAATTGAGTCATTCATGCATGCATGCACTTTCATCACATTTTTGAGTTTGAATTTCAAGTAATTCTCACATGCATGTGCCAATTGTACCTTAGGTTTGAGAGTTTACCATGTCTTCCATCAATTGATCTTATTTGATAATGATTTGGAAGCTTTAAACTCAATCCATTGCATATATGTGATACTTTCAAGTTTTGAGTTTGATTTCACACAATTGGCATGCTTTTGGACCTTAATTTTGCGAAATGATTTTGAATTCATAAGGTTTGCCAAGTTTATACAAGTTTCCTTAAGTTTTTGGCCCAAAAGATCATGATTTGCAGCTTTAAATTGGAGTTTTGAGCTTAGGAGCAAATCTAAAAATTTTAGGATTCTGCTCCTTCACTTGAGTGACGGATCCTGCACTCAAGCAACCACTTTATGTTTTGCACCTCCGCTCGAGCGACTAAAAGTTGGCTCGAGGGTAAAATGCATATGCCCAGAAGTTTACACATTTTGTAGACCGCTCAAATGACCAGAGTTGCGCTCGAGCAAAGACCTCAGTCTCACGCTTAAGCGACCGTCGAGTGTGCGTCAAGCAGAAAAATCACACAACCAGTACTTTTGCAGAGTTTACAGACTGCTTGAGCAAAGGAAGTTGCACTCGAGCGACTACTCATATTTTTTGGACCTCCACTCGAGCGAAGGAAACTGCACTGGAGCGAGGACCATGTTTTCAGCAAATTAGACTAAGTGTTGAACAGCATGTTTTGGCATCCTAGACATTCCTAGGCCAAGATTAAGACATAATAGTAAGGATATGGGCTAGAAACACACTAAGGACGAAATGAAATAAGTTAAATATGACCCGAGCGTGTGTTTCAATATGTGTATCTGTTATGTTAGTGTAGGCCATGCACCATGAACTGTTGATCCATTGGTTGCTATCAAAGCTATCTGTGCAACTATCTGTGAGTAATAACTTAGAAAAGCTATTTTCGATATGTAATACTTTCTGAACGTTATGATATGATATGAACTGTTTCTAAATGATACAAAAGGCTATTTTGTAATTATATGAATGATGATCCAATTCTTTGAAATGTCTTTGTGGTATCCTTAGCAAAGGCCCTCACCCAGGGAAAATAATATTGTGGCTTATGGTTATGAGGCCCTCGCCCGGGGAAAACAATACCATGGCCCAGGCGCTCGCCCGGGGGAAACAATACCATGGCCCACGTATAAGATATGTTACCCGGTACCGAAGGTTTCATTATGGAACTTGATATGCTTGGCCAAAGAGATATGTTAATGCTAATGGATGCACCACGCATGATATGAATATGAATATGACTATGTTTCTGTTACGAACATGCTTATGATTCTGTTATGATAAGAGATTTGAATCTGTTAAAGACATCATTCATTAAAAACTTTACTCTGTTATTATTCACTGAGCTCCAGCTCACTGTATTATATATGTATGTAGGTGACCAAGCACCTGACCAGACACAAAGTTGATGACTTGGAGTCTCAGTTTTGTCAGCCAACCGTTGTGCCTTCCGAGGAGGTTCCCTTTTGTGGCCTAATCTAGTTTATATGAAGCTCGTGTTTGAGATCTTCTTTCCTTTTGAAATTATAAACAAGTTTTCTTTTGTTATATCTATAATGAATGTAACGTGGATTACTATAAATATGACATGACGCCTATGTATATAATGTTTTTGAAATTTCTGTCCTATATATGTCTACACGGCTCAATAGACTATGTATATTTTATATTTGCTTCCGCAGCCCCTTATTATATGGTAATCTGTTTAGAGGCCTTTGGTAATCTAAGGATTACTGGCCGATTGCGATGCTAAACCTATAAGGGCGAGTTTGGGTTGTGACACAGATAGTCTTTTACAGTCCGCAAAACTAGTAGGGGGTCATTGTGCACTTGAACGGTGGTTTTGATTACTCAAGCGGTGTCACTTATTGTGTCTGTTCGCTCTAGCAATATTTTGGTCGTTTGAGCGGGCTACACATATATCAGTTCGAGAAAAGGCCATTTTGAGTCACTTTTCCATCTTATTCTCTCTCTAAACATTTCAAAACCCTAAATTCACACACACACACACACACTCTCTCTCTCTCTCTCTCTCTCTCTCTCTCTCTCTAAGTTCTTACTCTCTAGCTCTAAATGCTCTTAATCCATTGGTTTCCTCACCCTAGTCCTTTGGAGAAAAACGTTGAGCACATCGAGGGTTTCGTTTTAATCGATGAAGTTATTGTTTTCGACTCTGTCAAGTTCTACCCCTTGTTTCCTTTTTGTCTTCTACTTTGAAGTAGGGATTTCTTTGACCGTTAATATGATTTTTAGCTTAATTATTTGTTCTTTGAAAGGTTTAATGCTTTCGGAATTTTTGGGAAAGCCTAGGATTTGAGTTTGAAATCAAAAGAGGGGCTTTCTAAATGGATTCTTGATAATGGTTGCGAAGATGTGTTTATTGGGTGAAATATGTTAAAATGATGGATATCTTTTCTTAAAATTGATTTTGTAAGAAAATGGGATTTTATTCTAAATTTTGGTTATTTGGATTTGTGAAAGGAAATGAAAAATGATGTTGGGTTTTATAAGATTAGAACAATGATAATGTTGATGATGATGGTGAAGTTGGATAAGTAATATCACTCCAATTGAAAAAGAATGAAATTATATCTTTTGATTGAAAACTATCTACTGTATAAAAATATTTGTGTTGGGTTATCGATGGAAGATAGTGTACATTCACCTTGTATCGCACTGTGCGATACAATGTGAATGCACATATAGTCTTGATTGTTGTAGACATTGCATGAAGATTAGATTGAATTAAAACTAATTTTTCATACATTGTGCATTGAGCATCATTTCATATTGAACATGGTAAATATATTGATTTTGAGAAAAATGCGTGAATGCCTTAGTAAATCTGATTAGGGGGTGTAGTTGTGGTTATAATGCTAGCCTATGTGTCCTTGGTGAAAGTCTAGAAAACCCGCGCGGTTAAGTACCGATCCTTTCAGTTAGTACCGGTAAAATGGCTTTGGTAATGCTTGTAGCAGAGACGTACCTAGAGATTCCTAGTGTTTTGTATCCACTGCCCTGTTTTCTGTTATAAAATGATTGTTTTATAATCTAGCATTGCATTGGTTTGAGATAGAAAATGAGGAATAATTAACAAATGACATGCATGTACATTCACTTTATAATTTTGCTAAAATTTATATACTGTGTTAAAGCATCATTACTGGACTTTGGCTCACCCTATGTAAAAAATAACTTTCAGGTGCTGATGATATGCCTCCACCAAGAACGTAACTTGGAGGACTTGGAGCTAAAGGCTTCATTTTTGTTTATTGATGTAATTATTTTTGTTTAAGCCTTGGGTTTTACCTGTATTGAGTTAAACTCATTTTTTTGTACCCAAGTATTAACTTGGAAAGTTGTAGCCATTTAAGCATATAATTATTTGGTTCTACTTTTACTTTATTTCATGTATCCATGCCATATACTATAGATTCAGAATTTTGGATTTATGAATGTATATTGCATGTCATCTTTTGTATTGATTAAAGTTGTGAATGGAATAGAAGTTATGACATTGTTGATCAGTTGTAAGTAATGTTATGAGTTGATTTATTGTTATTGTAATAAAAGTTATGAAAAAATATTTACAAATTAATTAAAAAAAACTATGTTACGTTCAAGATATTTATTTTTGAACTTGCCATTCATTTGTTACTGGGGAAATCACTAGCAAGTGGTAATTTTTTAAAATAATTACATATTAATAAAAGAAATGACAAATTACCAATAAGTCCTTTTTGAAAGAGGTGTAACCTATTTAATCTCACACCTTTCTATTTATACCCAAAAGTCATGTAGCGTTTTTCTTCTTCTCTATCTTCGAGCTTCTCGGTCTCTTTCTCTTCTTGATTTCCAACGATCGACGACCAGTGACCACGTTTTACTTCTTCTCCTTCTCTTTTTGATATATATAGTCACTGGCGACTAACGACCACCATCGATTAAGGTTTACCACAGACCACCGACTACTTGCTTCACCTTCACCGACGACGAAGGAGATGAGTAACCGACAAAGAAAATGAATAGATCTACTCAAATCTGATGTAGATCTACTCAGATCTAGATCAGATCTGGCTAGATCTAAACAAAAAAATAATTACCGGAATACAATTCTCTCTTTATGTCTTTCTCCTTCGATCTATTAATTTTTTTACCTTTTCTCTGTTATACACTTCTTTTTTCCTATTTTAATGGAGAAAATTTTCAAATGCTAAACAAATTGTTATCGAGTTTTAGTTATAGGCGATAAAAATTGTAAAATTTTACAATGTCAATTTTTTGATACTAAAATGAATCATGGTTTAAAATTATAAAATTTTACAGTTTCATAACAATCTTTACAATTGTAAAATTTTCAGTTTGATTATATGCATTAGAATTATAAAATTTTACAATTTTATAATATGTTTTTCAATTTGATTAATAAGGATAAATACTTAATAGATTTTTACTTTGAAACTGTAACATTTTACAGGTTCAAAACTTGCTTTTCAGTTTGATCAATATTGAAAATTATTTACTTAAACCTTACAAAAATTAAAAAATAACATATGTTTTTTTTTTCCTATTATTGCTATTTGTTGTTGTTACGCTTTTTTTTTTTCCTTTCAGTTTATCAATATTTGTGACATTTTGATATATTTTTTCACTCTAATTTCTTTATTTATTTATTTATTTTCCCTCTAATTGGTACAAATATTTTATTTTTGAATTAAATGAATTTTAAACTTTGAGCTATTTTGAAAAGATGGTTATAATTAGCTTTTTGGTGAAAAGCTGCTTATTATAAGCAGCTTTCTTGTGAGAGAGGAAGTGGGTTATAATCTGGCAAGTAGATTATAATCCACTTCCCAAAATAGGCCAAATGGATGAGATTTACTGGCAAGTTATCCTAAACCAAATTATATATTTTGGTAAGTTGTCCTAAACCAAATTATATATTTAGACTTCGTTTGGCAAGTGACTTTTTTAGTTAAAAAATTACTAAAAAAATCAAAAAATCAATAACTTATATAAAAAAGTCAAAAATTTTATTTTCTCTCTATTTTTGACATATCTTTTCATAAAAAATTAAAAAAATATCCCAAATAAATTAATTTTTTGACATCATATTTTAATTAAAAAATCAAAATATTACTTAAAAAAGCATCTTCCTAATCGAGGCCTTAATTATTGATATTTATTACCCTTTGCTAATACGTTCAGGTTATTTCCCCTTTGTTATTTCCCCTCAAGAAAACGACTTACCGTATTACGAGAGAGAGAGAGAGAAGAGGGAGAGACAGAATCAGAGTTGCTGTTGCAAATCTGATTGGAGAAGTAGCAAATCATCGAAGCTGGAGAAAAGAATCGAAGCTTGAAATCAACCGTCTTTACAGATCGGAAGCCAAAATGAATCCTTGAATCAAAACCCTTGGTTTGCCTTGTATGTTGTATTTCTCAGATGCCTCTCATTTTCCAATTTTTTTTCTTTTTCTTTTTAAATTTCCATCACAGAAGGCGTAGTACGCCTCAACCATTAAAGCTCAAAATCGCAAAACATTTTCATAATGCCAAACCAACATATAATAATGTAAAAGTACATGTTAACATGCTTTTCAAGTTTTTTTTTTTTTTGTTTTTCCCCCAACAAATTTTACAAAAAATCAAATATACATATTATGTATATATATATATATATATATAAGTTAATAATCAATGAATCAACTCCGACATTGTACAACTTCAAAATCGGCTACTTCAAGCATGTAGATGTAAGATTTTCATATAATTCTGTGTCTTTTCTCTGATTTTAATGGCTAGGGGGAAAAAAATGAGAAAAAAAAGGCCTTGTATACCAAATTTGTTGAAAATGAACTGTAATGGCTGTTACGGCCTTTGCGTATGGTGGCAGCTATTACTGTTGGAATTTATGTCACACTACTACCACTATAGTGGTTGTAATAGGTGGCGGTAATTACGAAATCTTTGTGTAACAATTGTTGTTGATTTTATAACCTCGATCCCAGCTGCATAGTGGGTATTATTTATCAAAACAGTAAGCCTGTTGGAGCCTTGGACGCAAATCGACGCAGATCGATAGTGGTACTTGTATATTCTTGTTGTAGGACATCTGCACCTACCATTTAGAAGTGCATTTAAAATATAGCTTAGATGACTCAGAAAGAATTTGGCTTCCGTATGGAGCCTTGTTTTACATGGGTACATAAATAATCTGGTTCTAAGCATTTTTACATGTGTTTATCACCTCTTCTGACAGAAGGGAGTTGTTGTTCCCTGTGCTGGATGGTTTTATTTTTTATTTTTTGGGGATAAATTTTACACTTAATAAGTTCTTTAATGGTGGTATGGCGATGCCACCTTCCATTCGGTATTCATATGTGGTAGAATTATTCTTGTATGTTGTTCATCATGAGTTGCACAAACAAATTTCGTGTCACACTTATTCAATAGAAAAGTTGTCTTGGCATATGTTGTATTTATAATGGTGTTCGCTTTGGCATTATAGGTGGTTTGTGATGTTCTTTCATTGTTATAGGTATGTCATTGCTTGGAAGTGTAGGTATAACTTTCCAACTCTGCCATGTGGCATCTCCAAATTGGCATCTTCATGAGTATGATGTTAACCTCGTGAAGTGACGTGTGGGCCAATATGACATCCCCACGTACTGCCATCTGAGGTCAAGCAGGAGATGACAGCCAAGGGTAGCGCAGCACACATGGTGCCTTAACCTTGGCTTAGGCATTTAGGGAAAAACATTCTCTAGACAGCATGTCTTCTCCTGCTTGTGACTAACACGCACGGTGTTGCATTGGCTTGGCCAAGTGTGCTCCATCCTAAACATACACCTATCTCATATCTAGACTATTTAGCATGCACACTCTCCATCGAATGTGTCCTCCATCACAACTGCTTGGTCTTCCTTGGCTTGTCCAGACAACCTCTACCAAGAGGTATCTCAATCTCGTATATACTCATCTCCAGAGAAGCCCCATGGCACTTCTGTATCAGCTGGGTCAGGAGTAGAGCCAAGGAACTCCACTTGAGATCACTAAAGGACTTGTGGCTTGTAGGCTAGAGGGCTATAGTTGAGGGTTTGTTGAGGTCTCTTGCCATCCCCCTCCTCCTGGAGACCTACACCCCGACTAGTCTTAGAGAGAGGAAGCTTCACACACCAAGCCATTTAACCAAGGCATTACATATCAAAAGACAAAACATACCTACACTGCAACTTCTCAATATCTGAGGCTTAACATACCTACTCACTGCAATCCTATGATATGACCACCAAGGTTTGACCATGGGCACAGTGGGTAATTGAGAAACCTCCAGCTTGTCATATCCAGAGAGTTGAGCCACCTATCCTTGAGCATGGGACACCATGCATAGCCACCCTAAAAGGAGACCTCCCCCATGCATAAAGCATCAAGCCATTTAATCAACTCCACCACCTCTGGCAAAGCTTGAGATCTACACTGTCACCCTCTCTAAGAGTTGTCTATGCTCTAGCCTCCTTCGTGGATCTATTTTCTAGACAGGCACATGCATGCCTTGTAGAGTAGATTTCTACAAAAATAATTTGCTTTGTATTAAAGATCCTTGTTAGCTTCTGTGCAATTATGATGATCTCAGTTTGTTGTCCTCTCCTCTCAAGTCTCAAAATAACATAATCACTTCTATCTGTTTTATAATGACATCATCAACAGTCCAAATTCTGGTCGGTACTCTTTCTTTTAGTTTTTAGAATCTTTCTTATTTTGAATTCCAAATTTTAGATAATAATCACTGCCTTCAAATGACAGGTGACGCGAAGCTTCATATAATTCAAAAACAAAAGAGAACTACAGCTTTGAAGTGAAGGAATCAAAGGATGACTGAGGAACTGGAGGAAGAACCAATAGAGGACCCTGATGAAGATCCTGAAGAGGATCCAGAAGAGGAACCTGAAGAGGATCCAGAAGTGGGCCCTGAAGAAGATCCAGAAGAGGAATCAGATCCAGAAGTGGGCCCTGAAGAAGATCCAGAAGAAGAGGAATCAAGTGTTGGACCAGATGAAGAGTCAGTTGAGGAAACTTCAAAATGTGTTTCTCCAGTAATGTCTTACTGGAAATATGATGAGTCCAAACAACCAGTTGAGGATCCAGATGGGAATGCTGCAAAAGATTTTGCTTCTGAGCTGTCTTCTCAGAATGACGCTTGTGGAACTTATCACCAATCAGGATCTAATCACAACTATTCAGAAGAAAAGAAGAGTTCATTGAATGCAACATCTGATTCAGATCCGTTGCAAGTTTGTCAGTCACAAAAGAAGTTCAGACAGGAGGATGCATTTAAAGCAGAATCAGATGTTGGGACCATTGTTACAGATTTCCATGGTAAATCTGTAGTTTCTGAGGCTATTTTGAATAATGAAAGTGTTGCTAAACAACAGGAGCATCGTGGAAGTTCTGGAAAACGAAGGCGTAGTAGATGGGAACCTCAGCCTGAACAAGATGGGGAAACTGGGGAAGGCAACATGACTAGTAAAAGAAGGAAAACCAGGTGGGCTAGTGATGTGTCACAGTTAAAAATGCTTGGCCCAATTCAACTTCCGGACTTCATGAAAGGCTTTGTTGGATCTGGGTTAGATCCAAAGATTCAGAAGTTGAAATTGAGACTGTCAGAGCTAAACAGTAAGTTGCTTAGTTCAGAGTTTCATGATGACAGGCCTGAGGAGGAAAGATCTCCTTCTCCCCAACCAGTGTACAACAATCTTGGTATAAGAATAAATACCAGGCAGATGAGGGTTCGTGAGAAACTAATAGAACAACGCCAAAAAATCATTTCAAAGTTGGTTAAGAAGAATCCAACCTTCAAAACTCTTCCTGATTACAAGCCACCAAAGCTCTTTAAAAAACTATACATACCGGTGAAAGAATATCCTACATATAATTTTGTTGGCCTTATAATTGGCCCAAGGGGAAACACACAAAAGAGAATGGAGAAGGAAACTGGAGCTAGGATTCTACTGCGGGGTAAAGGCTCTGTGAAAGCACCACAGAAACCTGATACCTCTTCTGATGATGAAGACTTGCATGTTTGTATAGAGGCAGATAACCAGAAGTCTCTGGATGCAGCTGTAACAATGGTTGAGAAATTGCTAATCCCAATAGATGAAGGAATGAATGGACACAAGCAAGCCCAACTGGTGGAGCTTGCAAAACTGAAAGGAACTTATAGAAATGAGAACATCTGCAGTGTGTGCAAGGAGGAAGGACACAAACACTATGCCTGTCCCCTCCGGCAATCTACTTTTAAAATGGAGATCACCTGTGCAATGTGTGGGAGCTTTTGCCATCCCACGTCTAGTTGTCCCTTTATTACATCACCTCAGGTTGGCACCACTTTGTGCGGTACTTCTGGGCGTGGCAGTGGTTCAGTTCCTAACACAAAAAGGAAACCCAACAATGAAATCAATGATGCAAGCCTCTATGTTGGCTATCTTCCTCAAGTTGTTGATGACAACCAGTTGAGAGAGCTGTTTTGTTCATTCGGTAAAATCACCGAAGTGAAAGTAATTAAAGATCGAAGCACAGGTTTCAGTAAAGGCTACGGCTTTGTTACATTTGAAAGTCCCATTGATGCTGCCATGGCTGTGACACACATGAATGGGCACAAAATGGAAGGGAAGATGCTAGCAGTAAGGGTGGCTGGCCGGCCACCACCTGCAGGATTGTCAATCATGAGCCAACTTCCAGTATACCCTGGACCTGCAGCTATTTCTGCTAATGTCCCAAGCCAGACAGCTTGGCCTGGCCCACCTGGATCGATGCTGCCTGAAGCTCAAGCTACCTTTCCAAATAGTGAGGACTTGGGTTTGCCTTCTTCCTCTATCTCATTGGGACGTGGTAATCACCTTCCTGCAAGTGAGGCCGTAAATTTCTTTCCGTCTGTTGTCTCAGGCAACTTGGGTTCAAAACTGTCTACCAGGTTTGATTCGTTTTATGGATATCCTAACCAAATCCCATTCTCATCCCCTGGATTGATGTCACAATTTCCTGCTGCTCCAGATTATCCTCCTGGGTCCCAATTGCCATCATATTTTGCTACACCAGTGCAGAAACCATCTTCATTCCATTTCAGTAAGACACCTGATAGTATCTGATGCCCCATTTCTTTGTCGTTCTCTTAGCTTCCTTGATGAAAAATAGAGTTGTGAAACCTCAATTCTAGAACAATAATGTTGTTGCACTTGCAGAAAGTGTAACAGTGTTGCTTCCATATGGTGAGTTGTCTTCTTTTTCTTTTTTTTCTTTTTTTTTTTTGAAAAGGAAACATTTGTAAACCAAATTTAGCATTTTTAAGTGCCGGGTCACAAACTCCTCACTCCTGTCGCAGCATATCATCAGATAAGTAATGATTGAGGATACAAGGAGCTGCTATGTGAAACAAAGTGAGCCCTACTTCTCTAGTGCTAACTTGTCTGAACAATTGTTGCCTATATGATAAATGTAATTAATTGTTGCTATGCCTAGTTGGCCCCGTGAGAAACCTGCAGTCAGAAATAGGATGAAAGTGCAAATAAACTCGGGTTAAGTCATGCAAGCAGATTTACAGCTGCGTCAAACACAGAAGGTTCTAGAACTTCTAAATTTGGAGTCAAAATGGAATGGGATCACAAAATTCAGAATTTCTGAATTACCAAAAAAAAAATCGATAGCATTCTGTCTGTTTTTGTTCCTGTTCTTGTTCCTGTTTCAGGTTTCAATTTCAATGTCCACTTGGGACCATTAAGTGAAGAAGATTTCGTGTAAATCCTCCCAGACTCGAGACCTAACCCTGTTCATTGACATGCTAGAATTGCTTTGGCTTTGTTTAATCTTTTTTTTATTTTTGTGTGAACACGGCCTTGTTTAATCTGATGTCAGTGGCTTCATAACATCACAATAATAACGTAAAAGTGCCTACTTTTCCAAGACTAGGTGCAAGTTTTTTATACAATATAACACAAGAAGCAAATGAACATTCCTTAACCCAGCTGGCCTATCTGTAACAATGCTACGAACCATTTCGCTTTTAACAACACTGAAAAAGGAGTATCATATATGAATACTAAAAGTACAGTGTGCACACACATTCACACACTCTGTAGAAATACAATATACATATGCATAATGCTCATATTCAAGAAATGTCTTTTCTGATGCTATCTAAGAACAATCTCAACTCTCTAGCCTTCCTGGTGTGCTCTGGCGATGCTTCAGTTTCTGATTCACTCAAGTCAATCATGTCGATACATTCAACATTGGCTTGTTGACATCTCGAAACAATACGGCCATGCACAGGTGGGGAAGGGCTCAAGAGATCAATGACCTCCATAGTTGCAACACTTGAACCTGTTGTGTAGCAATCTGTGGCATTTTTCCTTTCAATGTTGCCTTTTGACTTGGTAGAAATATGCAGGTTTTGGTTCATCGGATCACCTTTGATCACAGCTGCATTTCTGCCCTTTGGTTCATTTCCTCTCTGACTGGCACGGCTTTCTTGTTCAATGTCTAGAAGCAGATCTTGAAGTTTTAGTTCAATTTCTTTCATCGGTGCTCTGTTCTCTGATTTCTTTGTTCTTGGTTTACGATGATTAGGTTTGTTTTGTTGAGCTCTTCTCTCCTCAAACTCCAGAATCTTTTCAGGACAAGCTCTGGTGAGAAAAGGGAGAAAATGAACATTTTCCATTAGTGGAAGGTACTGAGTATCCTATCGAAATCATCTGCCGTACATCTTTAAAGGAAAAATAGTATACAAGCTTACTTTTCTTACAGTTTTTTTTATCCAAACTGATGTGCCATGTAATAGTGAAGTTTTGGAATTTACAAACTTTACAAACCGATGTGGCAATGAGTTGTTACTATCAAAAAGTTTTGGAATTTGAAATGAGGACCACTGGATTCAAATGATAGTAACAACTCATTGCCACATCGGTTTGTAAAGTTTGTAAATACATACATATATATATATATATATGTACGTACATATATTATCGTCCTTAATTTAATATAATAAAAATGAAGGTTAGTATAACTAGATGGTATGGATGAATGCAGTACAACTCAGAAACTTATTTTCTTTTGCCAAGCATGTCTTGAAATCCTTCCAAGAGATGCTCCACTCTTAGGGTGGAAAATGTAGGAGTATTGACCAATGCTAATCTTCTTGGCATCTGAAATACAGGTGGAGAAATGCTGCTGAAATTTTGAGTGAGCACTAAATCTCCACCAAGTTGAAGTATGATTCTAAAGCAGCTACAATTTACAATATCAGACGCTAACAAGCCATGAAATAGCATGCCTTTTATGGTAGAGATAGTTGCTAGATCACCAAATGTCCCAAGCCCAACAATAGCAATTTATGATGTTTGAGTGGAAAGTCAAGAAATTACAGAAAGAAATACTACATACAATCTACTGAGGATGTGGTCCTAAATGAAGCCAAGCAAGAATTGAATCCCAACCTAAGTGGCAACGACTTGAGGCTAATTTGAAATGAATTTCCTTTCTATGAGGAAGATTTGTTGCTATTACACTTTTTTTTATTTGATTAAACAAGAGAAAATTGTTTAGGATATTGTCACTCACTTCTAGGCTTGATTGGAGGTAACACATGTTTTTCATTGTTCTCAAAATACCAAGTAAAATTGTAAAGTCTTGCTTGGGTCTTTTTCTTCATGTCATTCAACTCAAATATGAAGTTAAATTAGAAACCTATTTCATCATGCCTACCATGCATACCTCAAAGAAATGCAATCAATTAGTTGTTACTATTTTACTAGTAGTCTAGTACAACAACAATGACAATACCAATAGTGATGGTCATTACCTCTCAATTAGATCAGCTGGAACTATTGAGGTGTTAAGCCCATGCATTTCTTCCCAGGAAACCTCCAAGCAATCTTGTCCTTGAATTTTTCTCTGCTTGATGATTCCATATACAGGACACTTGACAGGCATCTGTACTCAGAAAAGAGTTGTCAGTCGGTGCCAAGTATTGAAACAACAAAATCTTGGTCAGTAGAGTGACGTGATAGAACCCCAAATGAATTATTTGCCGAGATTTTGATACCATGGAGTACAAAGATGAAAGTATACGAGTATATAAAATCAAAATTTACCAATTATTCATATTTCACATGCTGGGCACATTATGAAGCCATTTAGTTGTGCTTTACCTGTTGGAACAGGTGCAATTTGTTGATCTTGATCATATGAACTCAATTTTTATCCAAGCATGAAAAGACATCCTTGGGTTTTCCTGTAATAATGATGTTGATGGCTCTAATTTGCCCCTTATTGTTTATGGGGTTGAATGCTGCTCCATGGATTACACAAGTGCCATTAGAGCAAACTCACTCCAGGAGGTAGTTGGTACACATTGTAATGATTTTGATGGCCAAGAAAGGATCTATCGTGTATTCTATCAAAGCCCCAAACATCGGAAAGTTTATCAATTGCTCCATAGATGGATGGCACAACTAGCTTTCATAGTGGGAGGAAGGTTGTACTGGCTCCATTAAATATATATATATATACTTCTGTCTCAAACCCTCTTGAGAAAGAAAATAATAAAATAAATTCCAATTTCATAAAATGTCCAAGCAAGCCTAGTAATTCAAGTTCGCCTTCTGGGAGTGAGTCAATTGATTTCTTCAGAAGAGATTGAAGTTCAACACGCCATACAATTGAGTAAAATTCTAGGATAAAAAAAGCAAAAACTATCAAATAGTACCTTGTCCAATGGAAGCCTAAGTCCTAGTTCTGATGAAGTAGAACGCAAATTAGCAAACCGCCGTAAGTCTCTTTCAGCAATCTTAGGTAGGATATACTCATCTGAAACACAAATACCAAACAAGATAAATATGAAAATAGGCAGAACAAGCCTCCCTCTTAATCGCACATGGAGCAACTCTTTTTTTTCCTTTGTGATTCTCACTGATTAAAAAATGTCATACTTTCTCTCCGCAATTTCAGGTTTTTGAATAATAGTAGTCGAACGCTATTTGACCATTTCAAATTTCTGAATTTTGAACATGAGAGAAAAAAAAAATCCCAAAATTTCAACCACAAAATAATAAATAAAATTCTCATTGGTAGCCTAGCCATTCCTTCTCATCAGTGATTGACAGAAAAATGTGATAACAATAGTTATGATCAGCTGGCAGTGTTACTAAAAGTCCAAAAGAAAGGTTCCAATACTGGTTGCCCATGCTGTAACAAAAATCTATAAGCTGAGGAACAGCCCAATAAGGAGCTAATTGATATTGTCTTGTAAATGAACCAGTGAACCAACTAGATGATAGAAGTACAGATACCTAACTCGAAAAAGCTCATGAATCCAAATGATGTGAACATGTGCATGCTTGCAAGTTACTCTAGAATACATAATTAAGATTGTGAATAACAAAACCTGTTTTCTCAGGAGGCCAATCAAAAAACTGAGCACATATCTGTTGAATATTGGTGCGTTGAAACAGATACAGAGCAAGAACCCTACAAGATTTAGGTAGTTAATGTTAGAATGTTTCATTACCCCTCTTTTTTTTTTCTTCTTTTTTTTTTTTTTTTCTTTTTTTACTTGGGCAAGTTCACAACCCTGTTTCCAAAACAAGGTCCAGAGTCTAAGTTTCTAAATGACTTTCAGAAAAAGATCAATTTCTTAATCCTCTTATTGATAGCAACTGGTGTAAGTACTGTGGGAAAAAAAAAGAAGCAAGCAGTGATACCCCCACCTATGAACAGCCTCAGAGTCACCTGAATGGCACTTTGGCTTTAAATATGCGTCAATCACTTGCAGGAATTGATCTTCCCCTTGTAAATCATGTTCACTTCCTACCAAAACAACGATATATTCCATAGCAAGAGTTAGACAACCAAAGATCTAGAAGACCATAAGAATATATAAAGTCTAGCTTTATCCTTTTAATGCTTTTTCTAGGGACATTCAACTATTATTATAGCCTTCTCTTCTCACTGCCTTGTATCAATTCGATGCAATAGAGTACCCCTGGGAAGTACAACTAGGATAAAGCATGATTTCTAGGGACATTTTGCTTTCTCCTTTCATTACTTTCTAGGAATGTTCCGCTACTACTACAGCTTTTTTGTCTTACCGCTATACACCAATGAATTGTTGCACAGCAAAGTATACCGACTACAATGCCATTTTTTTCTAGTCAGGATATGATCATCAATTTCTCCATTTTTCTATATTAGCATGAAGATAAAGAAAAAGGAGAACGGAGAGCTTGTTATGTTGTACATTTTGCATTGGAGAACTTTTTATTATGGACACTCTAAAAAATATTGGATACATCAATACATCAATATCGCCAACATTGGAGATTAGAAATCATATCATAGAATATTAAATTGCTTGGGCTAAAGATATTGCTTCTCTGGAATTAAAATTTATTCCCAAAACCGCTTATGAAAGTGCATAGCAATACTATCAGTTTGGATATAATTGGGTTAACTAAATTCGGAGTTTATCTGGCATAAAGATCCAAATGCAGGCTACGCCAGAATATTCACAATTCATTGGTGGTATGTTTTGTTTGGTTTACCATTAATTTTCATTTCATGATCCGACTCGTTTTCTTTGTAACTGCATCTGATAATGTGCCCTTGTTTCCTTGAACCCTTTAACTTCTTTGCAAATGACAATCCTTCTGATACAATTTGTTGAAGAATGGCACTATCACCCACTGACTTAACAATCCGGCATGCCGACTCCTGTAAGCAGGTTGGAAAGTGTAAGAGTCCATCTACTTGGTGCTTTGCAAATCATTCAATAGAAGGGAGAAAAAATGCAATCCAACCAATCTGAGGAGCAATAGACTATTCAACTTACAGGACCAAGCCCACGAACTCCTGGAGAGTAGTCACTGCCAAGAAGAATGGCCAGTGAAATCTGAAGATCATAGTCATAAAGTTATAATGATACTTGAGAACAAATTTAATCCCATGTGATAAGCTATAAACTGGAAATTTGGTTTTATTATACTAGATCAGTTAAATGTGAAAAAGGCTCCCGCATTTGATAGAGTACATATACTTTTTTATGGGTCGCACATTCCACCCTGAACCATTTGGTGATCCCTTCATCTGAAGGTGAACAAAGGTGACCGGTCACCATTTGTTGGCACATAAATTTTAACCAAATTAATGTTCAAATTTCAAATATGGTCAATCAGTTAATGACACATATAGCGCTTATGATAGGATTGTCATAGGTAATCACTTCCTAAAATGATCAACTTGATCCATGGAAGTGGATAAATAAAACGACGTCATATCTTAGCGATGTTATTCAAGATATTCAAATGACATGTGGAGCCTATGAAAGATGACACCTCTAGAGCCTACAGTAAGGACACTACACAAGATGAAATCCAAAGGAGCAATATGGTTAATCAGATATGGTCATTGGTTACACCTAAATTCAAATGGCGCTATTATTTAAAATTCAAATGGCGTTATCATTCAGTTTGAAATTCAAATTGAGGATAAGGCACTCTTATCACTTGGATGGCCCTCTATAAATATGAGGGATCATCACACAAAAAGGGAGATTGAAAATCAAAAGTCAAACAATCAAAGGTTAGAGAGAGAGAGAAAGAAATCAGGATTTAAAGAAATCTTCACAAGCAAGAAGAGGAGAAATTCAAAGAACTCAAAGAGCCTACACTACAAACGCATGATAGCAATGAATAGGTAAAGGGTTCCAGGCCCAAGAATTGTAGTTTGTATTCAAGGATTTAAAACCCAAAACAATTTCAATAAAATATTTCTTTTCCTAATATTATTTTCTGTTAAAATAAAATGTGTAATTAACGATCTAGAATACAGATCAGAAATAGGAACCTCCTATTCAAATAATCAACACTGTTTAGTCCAAAAACCAAACAGTGGATATTTGTAACATGAATTTTAAAATGTGTTGAAACACTTAACGTTTCAAAATTTGTGTCTACAACCACAACCTTTTTTTTTTCTTCTTTTCCTGTAACCTTAGTCTAAAAATGGAACTCAAATCTCTTATTGGTTATTTTATCAGAAACTTTCCAGAAAGAAAATTACCAGGGAGTTCCTTCCGAACCCGAGCTTTTTCTCAATGTCAGCCATTTCATAACAAACAACATAACCACCTTCCCCTAAATCATTAGCAACTAGTCAGCATTATTAGCACCAAAAGGACTGAATCAAAATAAGGATGTTGTGAATAGAAAAAATGCAGAATCAACAAAAACCCATTTAATTACTCACCAAGGCAAATATCTCTGTATACTGTCCTTGCACCAAACAGGAAAATATCAGAATCTGAAGTGAAGCATCCATCCTGGTGACATGATAATAATAACAACAATAATTATGAGATTGTCACCCTCTTCATGAGTCCCTATTAAGTATCATTTAATCCAAAAAAAAAAAAAAGTAACAGATTCTACTTACACATAATGATTCAGAATTTAACAATGCACACTGAGCTTCAGCTTCCTCAACCCTGAATATTGTTTGGAAAAATGCAAGGGCTATTATTGTGTTCGAACTGTTTCAAGCAAATGCACATTCCTAGATTTTATATGACACAGATGATTATGATGTTATGATGTCATGTCGCAGTCAGATTTTCACAGAATCAAAGTTTAAAAACCTTTGGTTGTGTTTGGTGGAGCTCTAGAAATGTGATTCCAGTGTTTGGTTTGAACATTGTGTTTGGTTTGAGCTCTGAAAATGTGATTCCACACCCACTTTTAAAACTCTTTTCTAGGCGAGAAAATCTGGCTAACCCGGACGTCCCTCCAGACGTCCAGCCGGTTGACCAAAACAGTGTTCGTTTTTTTTTTTTTTTTTCGCACTTGTTATTTTTATATTGTAAATAAAAAATATTTTCGATTTTTTTTAAATTTTTATATGAGCTTTGAATAAAATTTTGGGTTGTATGTTTTGTTATGAATTGTAAGTCTTTGAATCAAATAACTTTTCTAATTTCAAAAACTCAAAACTCCCTCCAAAACTTAATTCACAACTCTTTTCAAAACTCATAACCAAACAAATTTTCCACACTCAAATTATAATTCCAAAACTCACAAACTCAAAATACAACTCTATTCTCAATCATATTAGAAAACTCTACTAAACACTACCTTTGTTTCTCCTTAATGCAGTTCATTCCAAAATAATAGAAATAAACAAGCTACTCTTACCTTACTGAAAACGTGAAACTGGCATTCAAGTCTAATGCATTGGGTAAGCGGGAGTGGGGGCAGGAGCGGGAGCGGGAGCGGGGCAGGAATGGGACAACAAGGCCCTATAAATAGTTTAAAGTTGGGAGCATGAGCAGGAGCAGGGGCAGGGGCAAGAGAGCGCCCCCCCCCCCCCCCCATGTAGGAGTTTCTTGCAACCTAAGAAGCATGGACACGGACACAAGTATAGACACAGGACAACAATTTTTAATAAATTAGGATATGAACATGGCGGGTGTAGACACCTCACATTGACTGACCACAAAGACTCAAGCGTTTGGATGATTCCCGATGATGAAAAGTGTTGAGCTTTGACCAATCCTGAAAAGGTCCACATGAGGAGGGGCACAACCTAATAACTCAAAAATACTTCACTAGTTGTGAGTCAAATTTAACAGAGTGAAAGGTGAGTGACTACTAGTCAATATCTTCCGAATATACAACATCTCATCTCATCTTCTCTGTTATGTCTCCTCTTTCTAAAGGAGAATGTTACCTCAAAGACCAAAACAGAAAAATAAATACACTCAAGAAAGAAATATTAATCATCATAAACCTTCCAAAATCATTTCTTATTCATCATCTCCACTTCTAGAGTTCATTTGCAAGTTAGATGAAAATTCTCAGAGTAAATCAAGATTACCCATCTAAGCAAGGAATCCCAAGTGCCACACCAAGAAGTTTGGCCTCTTTTATCATACAAGAAAACTCAGATCCCATATTTCTTCGAAGTGAAGTCACTTTAAGTGAATTTGTTTCATCCTGCGTAGCCTGCCTTAATTAACAACTACAGTTAGTACAATAGAGAATTTTAATGTGAAAAAACTTAAAAATCCAAAAGAAAGAAAACAATGTGAAGTTTATCTAATAAGTTTCCTACCTCAGTTCCCGACTTTAAGCGCCGCCTATAAGTAGATAATTTGATGGCAGGAATTGATCCATCTATAAACCAACACAGATTACATAGATTGTTGAATGTTTGTCATCTTTTGTAAATAAGAAAAATCTCAAAGTAAAGATTATACAGGTTGTAGACATTTGCTATTTAGGAACCATCCAAACAATTAACAGAAAAATTAGAAATCCAATAAATTCTTGAATTCACTACTTGTGTAACCTTGACAGTTCAAAGCAAAAGCCAAGTTCTCTATCTTTAGCCTAAGAATACAGTTTTTGAATATAAGCATATATTCCACTGTCACTATTAAGTTTTCTTTCAGTTGATCTGCCAGTCAATACACTAGGCCTGGACGCTTTTTACGCTAATGACATGATTGTCCTTGTGTTCTGAAAATTTTTGTCACACCATTGTGTCTGACAGTGTTCAACTTCTGCAAAATTCCATTGTAAGTCCGCAATGCATCCTACAAAATTCGAAATTGATTCAAGGTCTTTATTTCAAAATCTTTACATCCATGTCAAACACCTATTGCCTCAAACAACCATTGCAAATGTCACTATTACATGGTCATAGCACTGATTAGTGATATGTGCCGAAATGTACACATTAAGGCCCCCTAAAATACACTTGTTAAGTCCATAAATCCATTGTTACTTGATTCTTTGATGTGTTTGCATGAATACAGGTTGCTTGGGATCTTGGAATGAAATTGAGCTTATTTTAGAGTAACTGAAGTCAAGAAAGCAAAATGGGACTGTCAGTTGCTTAAATTTTTATTTTCATATTAATTCTTAGTTTCGGTTTTGTGTAGTCTTTTTATTTTGTTCTATTTTGTGATTGCAATTATTCAAGTGATTGTAGGGAAAGGACTTCCAGCTATTGCCACTGCAGAATTCAAGTCTCAAAGGGAGTAAATTGAAAATATATATATATATATTCTTTCAACCAAGTGTTATGAGTTCTATTTGTTTACAATTAATTTGAATTTTGTGTATTAGAGTTAGTTACAAGAAGTGCGGTGTCTCATATTTGCATGATACGGTGTTGTTCTTGTCATCCAAAGTTAATCCCTATTGACCCTCAAATTGAGCGCACCCTTAGAATTCTGCGAGCATCCTCTTGAACCTCTAGAGCTTTAGAAACTCTCCTACATTCGGCAATGGCAGACGAGCAAGACCCCCCCAAGTAGTTGAGGGAGTACTTCACTCCTCTTTGGACTTAACAATGAAGATCAATACAAGCAACTCGACTAATTCCTAGAAATTTGACGGTAAGTTTCAAAACTTCACCAATGATGATCTAAGATTGCTTCTTTTCCCCTTTTTGCTCAAGGATAGAGCTAGGCAATGACTCAATTCCTTGGTGGCTAACACCATCTCCACATGGGCTCAGATGCAACAAGAAATTCCGAAAAAGTACTTCACCATTGACAAGACTAACCAAATCAGGTGAGCCGTCACTAGTTTTTCTTATATTGATGACAAGAACTTTCATGAAACATAGGAGAGGTTAAAGGACCACATTTGCAAATGCCCCCTGATGTATGACAGCTTTGTGAGGACTTTAAAACTGAAATTCTGTTAGTTTTTATGGTGGTGTAAAGCTAGATTTCATAGGTTTCGCAACTAAAGTTAGGGTTGCATCGCACAAACCCAAAAAAGGCTTCAAAGTTCTAAAAATTCTTTAAAATATCAACTCTAATAAATTAGAAGTATTACATGACTTTATATAGATAGAATTAGGTGACTTCCTAAACCCCCTAGAACTAAAAAAAGAAACTACTAAAACTATTTTGACTTCCAAAACCCATTTAAAACCAAATAAGAAACATAAATAAAAATCAATTAAATAACTTGAACCCACAAGACAACCCATGAGTGAGATCCTTATAGCCCATGTTAGCAAATATGAAAATTATCAAAATACCCCTCACCTAAAAATCCTAAAAAATATAAAAATAATCATAAAATAAGATTAAATACTATAAACATAATTAGACAATATTCCTATCAGCTTCTCTTTAAAATCATGCCAATGTCAAAATATCATCGCTTCTTTGAATTTAGCCTTCCTTGAGCTTCTTATACTTTGCATCATCCCCACCATGCATTGCTCAACTGGCAATTAGTTCAATGTTTTTACGATGGTTTTTCTGACCACAATCGTCAAATGATTGATGCATCATGTGGTGGAACATTTATGCTCAAAAGTGAGCATGAGGCACGAAGTTGTTTGAAAACCTTAGTGAAAATTCCATTTAACATGCTCTGCCACTCGTTCTGAGAAACTTACATCTTTTGGTTCCAAAAGCAATGAAGCATTTATGAGGTTGAACACTCCGTTGATGTCTCGGCTAAAGTGGACACATTGTCTCACAAGTCAGATCAGCTGATGTCAGTTGGATACATGCCTACTCCACCATATTCTCCTATTTTACACAAGGCATGTGCCATTTGTTCTAGTCCTGCTCACTACGTGAGTCAGCGTTCATCAGCCCCCACTTTCTTGAGTTTGTCCAGGAGCAGGTGAAGCTACACAAGGGTACTCTAGACCAGGTAATGATCCGTTTTCAAATACCTACAACCTGGGATGGAGGAAGCATCCCAATCTTACTTGGAATCAACAAGCTCCAGGTAATTCCTCTACTCAACCTTCAAGAAAAATTTTCCCAATCCACCTCATCCTTCGTCCTAGCCTCCACAGCAATAGCAACACCAACTCCTCCACCCCCTCAAAGAAATATCGCTTTTAGGGAAAAGGTATTGACAGCCCTTCAAAGCCTTGAATCTTATTCTCAATTGCTACACTCCCATAAACAATCTATAGCTAAGTGTGAATCTCAATTGGGGCAACTAGCTAATGCTATCCATAGAAGGGAGGAAGGGAAGCTTCCAAGCCAACCAATGAGAAATCCAAAAGGTTAAGATGCAATTATAATGCTCAAGTGCATGACCAACACTATAAGCAAGCCAAATCCATCACGACCTTAAGGAGTGGACAAGTAATAGGTAATAATAAGGTTGGGAGAGCGAGGGTTAAAAAAGGGGAGTCCATTGATGACCTCGTGGATCATGGGGTCGAGGGAGTGAGTGCATCGAAGGGGGATTCCCATCCCTCTCATTCTTTATCTAGTGCAATTCCAGAGGCACTTATGTGCCCAAGGTCTCCTTCATACAGTTTTTAGCTATGTTGCACGGACACGGACACGTGACACGACATGTTCACGCAGACATGTTAATTTTCAAAAAATGCCGAACACGACACGTTAAGGACATCTTAAAAATGTATTTATTTATTTATATAATATACCTCATATGTATAAATATTTTATTTACTTTTATAAAAAAAAATTAATTTAACACTAATTAAAAATTTAAACATTCAGTTGCAACACACAAGTGCAAGTTAAAATACCAAAAATGAACCGTATCACACATTCAGCAAAAATATACATTCAAATAATTATTTTAACCATTTGACTGGCAGGTGGAAGCCTTGACCATTTGACTTCTAGGTAGAACCTTTTATTAGTCTGGTAGGTGGAAATTTGTATACCTTTTTCTTTTCTAGGAATACAAGGAGAGAGAACAAAAATTTGTTGCAGCAGTAGTAGCAACAAGAGGAAGCTTCCTCTCGCAGATGGAAAAGCTTGTTTGTCTTCTCTCTCTCATCTCTCTTGCAACTGTGACTTTGAATCGTGCTCGATGGGTCTCAAACATGCCGCCCAAACAGATCTTCCGGTATTTCTTCTTCTTCGTCTTCTTCTTCTTCTTCTCTCTCTCTCTCTCTCTCTCACAAACATGTCCAGGGCATGTCTGAGATGAGGGGGAAAAAAAAAGGGACACGACAGACTGAGTGTCGAACACGTGTCTACTGCGTGTCCGACACTGATACATGGGCTTGGCAAACATGCCGGTGCTTCCTATGTTTTTAGATGCACCCTCTCCCTTTGACAAAAAAGAGTGACAAAGAAAGACATGTTCAAGGTTTTTAAACATGACAAAAACAACCTCCCACTCCTAGATGCCATAAAAAAAATCCCCAAAATATGCGATGTTTATGAAGGACCTTTGCATGTAAAAGTGGAAATCTAGAGCACATGTGTCTAAGAAGGTATTTCACATCGATCATGTAAGCTCTATTATTAAACACAACACCCCACCCAAGTTCAAAGATCTTGGGGCGCCCACCATCCATTGTGTCATAGGAAATCATTCCATAGACCAAGGACTCTTGGACTTATGAGCAAGAGTGTTAAATTTTTTCCCTAGTGTATAAGCAACTTAAGTTGGGAGAGTTAAAGCTCACAATAGTATCCTTGCAATTAGCTAATAGATCCATTAAAATACCACGTGGGCTGATAGAGGATGTTCTGGTCAAGGTGGAAAAGTTTTACTATTCAGTGGGCTTCTTGTCCTTGATATGGGCCAGTGCATAATCCTATGAAACAAATTACTGTCACCTTAGGTCGTCATTTCTTAGCTACAGTTAGTGCTTGCATCAATTGTAGGACCAGGGTAATAGATGTATCCTTTCAGAATATGAATGTTACTTAATGTATTTCATGTTCCAACCCAAAGGAGGAGTGTTCTTGGTGAGTGTAATGAATGATTTAGTAAAAAAAGCATCTCCACTGCCTAAGGAATTGCCTATCGTTGCTACTGCGCCGATTCTTCTCTTCATGGAACCTCCAACAACTTGAGTAGGAACCATTTTCGGTGCCACTCAAGCATACTTTCTTAGGGCCTAGTGTGAGTAGTCTGGTGAACATGTTTTGACATATGAATGTCATATTGGACCCCGATGTGATGGGAATTGGATGATTGATTGTGCTTCATTAGGTCTAGCTGAAGACCATAAACTTAGCTCTACATGGGAGGAAACCCAAGCTTTTGTTGTTTTGTGACATTTTTAACGTCGCTTATCTCTTTTTTTATTTTCTTTCTTTGCTTTATTTTCTTTCTTTTTTGTTCATTTCTGCTTAAGCAGAGGGTCCTTAGTGCTTGAGAGGCAAAACTCCTATTTTTGTCACTGCCTTGAACCACTGGAGTGGTGACATAATTCCACTTGGGTGGCAAATGCCTAGTCTTTTCTTTTATTTTTTGCCTAATCTCGCACCTCCCAGAAGAAAAAAAAATAAATAAATAAAAATAAAAAATAAAAATATATATATATATATCTTTAACTTTGGTAGTTCTATTTTTCTTTCAAAAACTAACTCATTTATTTTATTTATTTTGCAGATGTCAATTTCTAATCTTTTATAGGTACATTTTGCTTCAAGTTGGGGGGAATCTCTCTCTCTCTCTCTCTCTCTCTCCCTCTCTCTCTCTCACCTTTATATTTGTGTGCCTATCCATTTCTTAAGGTGATATCTTTCTTACTTGCTTTATGTAATCCATTGTCAATTTTGTGAGTGACATTCAAGTTGGTGGAAAAGGTTTGTGCTTAAATTGTTCAGATTTTTATTTTTTCACCTTGAGATAGATGCCTTGCTTTTGATGTTGTAGTCAAATGAATGCCTAATCCAGGTAGTTGATATTGAGTATTGAATGATTGTGGACTATAGTTTAAATTCATTGATTGAGTTAACCTTTTGAACACTTTTCATGGGTTAAGTGATGTTACATCAGTTTTTATATTTGTGTTAAGCAGAGAGTTTATCACTTGTTTACCTTAAAATCACTAGCACAGTGTATGTGTCCTAAGACTTGAGACTAGTATGCATGCCTTTGATATTATGTGATGAATTGTATGATCCATAGAATGAGTGATTTTTGGCTTGATTGAATATATTAAGTAGTAAGTGGGCCTCTTGCCTCACTAAGCATTGAGTGTTCACATCAAACGAAAAGAGTTTGTGCAGGATGAAAAGAGTGGCTAGTTTGGGTTCATAGCCTTTTTTACTCAAGTTATTAAGCCTGTAGGGGTATCTCTACACCTAGTGCCCTGAAGCTGTTTGGTTTGGGAGTCGTTGGCTTAACACTATTTACATGGGTTAATTATAAATCTTAAGGGATTTAAACATTGAACAATCACAGAAAAAGGATAAGAGTTTGTGTTGTTCTATGAAAGGTCTGATAAGTTGTGGGATATTGATGAAATCTATGTTGGGATTGGGGGGTCGCACATCTGCGTGAGCATTCACTTTACACCAATGGAGCATTTGAGGATTTCTATTCAGGTACAAATAAATTGAACTTGAGTAGCATTACTTACAAGTGAAGTGTTAGACTGTTTAAATTAGTTGATGAGTGATAATAGTGTACCAAAGTTGTTTAGTATTTGATATTGATCACTTGATAAAAGTTGGGCATTCCTTAGTAACCATCAAAAATGATGTTTTTAGGTAGCATCTCTGGAACCCTCATGAGACTACAACTCATCCACTTGGGGTAACCTTGTGGTTCAAAGATTGTTGCATATGCTAAATGCAATCGTGTATCCCATGAAAGATGATATAGTTTAGATTTATTCTGGTTTTCCTATTTTTGCTTTGCTCAAGGACTAGAAAAGGGTGAGTTGGAGGGTGTGTTAGGTGCCAAAATGTATACATTGAGACCAACTAAAGTACACTTGCAAAGTCCATGACCCATGGTTACTTGATGTTTTTGACGTGTTTGCGAGAATATAAGCTGCTTGGGCTCTTGGGATGAAATTAAGCTTAATTTGGAGTAACCAAAATTCAGAGAGCAAAGTGGATTCCGAATGACGTGAAACCAGAAAAATGTTCAAGAAACTGTCTTGGTCCACTCGAGCAGACCATGACCTTCACTTGAGCTGAGGTCCCTAGCGAAGTATGATTTCTGCATTTTGGGGGGTGAAGCTACTGGACAATTTCGCTCGAGCAAAGCCTAAGCTCCGCACTAGCAAAGACTAACGTGAGGCACAGCATGTTTAGGTCGATTTACATAGAATTTGACCTACAAAAAGACCTAGTTTGGAAAGAAAGTATAAATAAGGAGTTAAATCTTTAGAAAAAGGGCCTTGGACATTAGAGAATAGCTCCAGAGGCAGAGCAATAGTTTTTCAAGGCAAATCCATTGAGTTCTCACCAAAGATGGCTGATTCCACCTCAATCATAGGCAACCAATCTTCATCCTTAGGGTTTAGATGAAACCCTAGTCAAGTAACACTGGGTGTTTTGTATCATTATTTTGGGATTGATTATTTAGGCATGATGATTGTATAGTATTGATATTCGTTTTATAAAATTATTTCAATGGTTGAGTCAAATTTTGTGATCTTAAATACAATGCTTATACAACGGTATTATTGATACACATTTTGATTGTTGAAATGAGTCATGCCCAAAGAATACGAGACGTCCCACAACCCTATTTTAGTGTAGATGTCTCATGCCAATTGAAGATGGTTCATACCTGATTTTCAATACATGATCTCTCAAGGATCTCATTGTGGCTTGTAGTTACAATATATCATAGTCATGACTCGTGACACTTAATTAGTTTATGATATTGATAAAAATACACATGTTACAAGGCTAGTAGTGGATTAACCTAAGATCTCCTCTACTTTATTTCCACTTAATTTAATTTTCATTCAACAATTGCTTTTAGTTAAGTTAGATTTAGATTGAAAAGCACTATTCTCTTTGTGTGAATTAATTAAAAATTGGTTCCCAAGATTTTAATAACTCAACCTTTTGGCCCCTAAGGATGTACTTTTCCATTGTACTCATTTTACGTTGTTACAGACTCTTGATTCTAACATGATCAATTAGTATGTTTCACTCAACACCTAGCATCCTCTTGAGATTTCTTCTATGTTGATGTCATTCATTCTAATATCCAAAGTGCTAATCTAGAAAGCACAAACACTTCAAAATGGGTGTCGTGTTGGACACATATCAAACACCGACACGCCACAGACACTCGTATCCATGTGTCTAACATACCACCTGGTGTGTCAATTTTTAATATTATTTTCTCCTCTGTTTGGACATGTCTTAACTTAACATTTTGAAATTGCAACCCAAAAAGAAAGAGAAAAAATTATCATCGAAACAAGATATTTATTTATTATTTAATAATATGAAGAGAAAGAAAATCAGGGTGAAATTACAATACCGGTAACAAGGATAAGGCTGCAATTCAAAGCAATGAGGGCTCTGAGTCGGTGAAAGAGGCCCTTGAGATAAAGCTTGTCCTTGAGGGGACAGTGAGACTTGTTGACATTATGAAGTTGAACCATCCAACATGATAAATCTATACACACCCTTTTATTCCTAGTGGCCAAAAAGACATAGCCTTTATACATATGCATATACAAATATACAAATATAAATATGTATGTATGTGTAAATTATGGGTTTTGCAGAAACAGTAAGGGGGTATGTGGTTTGAGTAATTAAATCGAGAGAGAGAGAGAGAGAGAGGGAATAATGGTGCAAGAAGCTTAGTGGATTGTACAAAACAAAACAAAAAGAAACTTACTGGAGATGATGAAGAGGGAGAGTTTTCTTGCAGGATTCTAGGATGTCCCACAGGTTTTTCACCCCCATATTTGCCCTACTTCTTCTCACACGAACGAGCGAGAGAGAGAGAGAGAGAGAGATGCGGTTAGAGGGACGTTGGAAAGCTTTGTTTTGCAGAGATGAGAGGGAAATTTGGGGAAGGCGAAGGTTATGATAGTTTTGATTTTCACAAATTTTTACATTAAAAATTAATTTAATGAAAAATAAATATAAATATTTACCATTTACATATGACTTCTGGTGGGGATCTAAAAATTAAACCAATCACCGCACAATTTTAAGTTGGCTTGGTAGTCGAAGCGCTAGTATACTCTTTCCATGGTCTCAAGTTTAAAAAAATTTTAAATGTAAATAATTTCTTGAGATCAATTGTGGATGGTAAGATTGCCCTTCAATTTGTCAATTCATTGGGAACGTAATTAAAATAAATAAAATTTGGTGATAAATTTACATTTAATTAAATATGCATGGTGCATTTAGGCTAAGTTTGCTAGTCATAAAAATATGTGACTGTAATTTTGTAGATGTTAAAGGTTATCTAAGTCCAACTTAACTTAAGTTATGCTAAGAGTTGACTAAGCCACCAAGGCTTAACTTGCAATCCAATGTTGTCATTTCAAATTCAATCCAAGTTTAGTCTTTTTTTTTTTTTTTTTTTTTGATCGGAAGAGATATTTCATTTAATAAAGCCAAAATGGAAATTACAAGAGTCCATATAACCCTGAAACTTACACCAAACAAAGAAAAAAATAATGCAAGAAGCACCAAGGAAGAAAACTATAAAAATATTCAAACATACATAACGTACTTGTGCTCATATTGCGATGCAGAGTCGATCATAAAGTTCGACAATAGAGCATGTCCGAAATAAATCATAGATCCCAACCACAATGAGGGTAAGCTAAACAAATACGCACAGATAGACTCTAAGAACCAAACAAACCCAGAAAACACAAACTATGGAAAGAAAATCAAAAAACAAACAAAGACAAAACCAAACAAGATAGACCCACAACCAAAGCAAATCCGGCAGCAGCGTTGGCATTTTCGGCGAGGGAGAAGACCGGCGAGGAAGAGGCGGCGGAGAAGGGTCGGTGAAGGCGGTGGCTAAGGCGAATCTGGCGTCGACAAAGGAGGGAGGAAGAGAAGGCGGTGGCGATGGAGAAGATGAATCCGACCAGCGAGGAAGAGAAGGCGGTGGCTATGGAGAAGACGGCGGTGCAGAGGCGGTGAAGGCGCGGATCTGAGAAGGCCACTCCTGGAGTGAATGGGTGGGGGAAAACACTTCACAAAGGAGGGAGAGGATGGAAGGCAAAGCTTCCAAGTTATGGGAAAGCAAAAAAGGAACGGAAAGAGCAAAAAGAGGGGTAGTGTCTTTACTCAAGTCCGATCCAAATTTAATTTGGACTTTTAAATTTTTGTCCAATTCCTCACCAAAATCAAAAACAAGTTGTTCAAGCCCTAATAAAATTTAGGAGGGGTTCGGGTTGAACCTAGCCAAATTGCATCCTTACATTAGTTTACAGCTTTTGGTTTTATGTGTTTTTTGTATTAAAAAAATTTTAATTTTATAAATTTGTTTTTAATCAAATTAATATTTTGAATTTGTCTCTTCGAAATTTATTGAACTAAAATTTTCTCAATTAAATAAAATTTTTAACACAATTAGACTTCACTATGAGGATTAATGAACAATTAACGTGAAAATTAAAATTAAAATGGATAATAACACACCGTTAGTAACAGTTAAATCGTCTTGTGCACACAATAAATTTTAACTGTATTTTATATATATATATATTGGATCCGAAGATACAATAGTAGCTCATACACACAGTTTGTAGCAGGAAAAAAAAAAAAAAAAAAAAGACCATACGAAGAACAACACTTCAACAGTCATTGCTGACGCAATAAAAGAAAAAACATGAACAACAACAGCTATATATACGCCAGCAAAATCATTAACAATAACACCAATTCCAATACATAAGGGCACAACCAAAAATATACCATAAATTTTATCGAGGGGGTCAAGATGTCCATAAAAAAAATTGAGTTAACTTTAGTACATTACGGATTAGGGGTCACTGCTGTACTCTTTGACTATTATGTCTCAATTTGAGATAGATTATGGATTTATTTTTATAATTTAAATCGTTCATTTTGTAGGGTTTGTTGAGTATTTTGTGCCTACCAAAAATTATATTATCGTAATTTAGAAAAACTTGGAAGGGGCCATAGCCACATCTCGTCCTTGCATAGGTTCGCCACCGACAATTAAGAGTAGACATTAGCCTGCCGACCCGTGTTGACACCCCATTTTACCGATCCTAAGACTTTAGCACTTTCTTTTGATTACTCGGTGATGAAAATAAAAATATGTTTTTCACAAAATCTTCAGTAAAAAAAGATGGAATTTGAGCTTTCTTTCTAACCCTAAACTTGTTTTGACCAAGTGTATAAGACTTGTTGGGCACTGGAGCAAAACTGGACTGAACCGAAGCAAAATGGGCAAATTTTTCACCAACTAATCGACCACCCAATGACAATTTTGACAAGATTTTTGTTGGTTCGAGTGGGGCACTTCTGTAAAGTCCCGGTGTCCCACATCGAGAATGGAAGGGGAGTTCCTGAGCTATAAAAATAAAAACCTGAACCCTTATATAGTATCGAGGCCTTTTCCTGGATGGTGAGATCCCTAGCAAAACTCTTGTCACGACCCAAACCTGTCCCTAAAAATTTGGACATGACCGGCCCATACTTAGGCTTCAAAACCAAAATTTTTATTCAATATTGGGGCCTGAACGGAAACAAATATAATATCAAAATAAAACGCCCATTGAGCAGTGTCTATATGCTAGGATCTTAATACATCATATCATACATATACATAACATTTTCATATACCGTTCATACCCATTGAGTCCACACATGTAAGTCTATACAAAGGGTAGCAACCCAAAAGTTAAATATTGATAATGTATCTAAGACAAGTCATCTAAGACTAGCAAAATATGCCATCACATGGAACTCCCCAAAATAAAACAAAAGGCCACTTCGAGTGGCTCGACAAAACAGGTTCAGCAAAAAGAGCTCCTAAAGCTGACCTAGGGTTGTCTCCCGAGCTGATCACCTACATAAACATATATAAATACGGAGTGAGCAACGCTCAGTGAATAATAGTAATGTAAGGAGGTTTATGTGTATAAGCATAAATCTTGTAGTGCATGATCATAAGTCACAAGTCGGTCTTATTCATATTTTCATTTCTGAACGGCATCGGGCCCACATAAGACAAAATGGCCTTAGGCCCAACGTATCTGAAGCGGCCTTGGGCCCATTATAATAGCAAAACAGCCTTGAGCCCAATATAATAGCAAAATGGCCTTGGGCCCAACATATCAACAGCTTTTTGAAACAGTATAGGGTCGATGGAACATCGACATGTCCCCATCTCCCTCGGCCTCTAGCTGCGAATCATAAGTAATCCATGTCATAACGGCCTTGGGCCCATTATATATATCGGCATTCAATCATTTTCGTTATTCCAATTAAAACACAATTGATATAATATGCACCATTCACAAGTAACATTATAAATCACAATACATAAATGGAACATATCGTTACATTACTACTACTCACAGTGATGTGGATGAACAACGGTTCCTTCTGGCACGTGACCTACACAAAGTACACACACACAACTTGTAAGTTATTCACTTTTCTTTAACCTTTTCATATGTCCGATTTGTTAAATTCTCATTCAGTTGTAAGCACTTTAGAAGGATCAAATATACACATTAACAGTTTCAGAGGGTCAAACAGGGGAAAAGAAGCTGACAAAATTTTCCCCCATTGGTTGCACGTGCGAGAGTCCCCCATTGCATATGCGAGAAGGTGCGCCACACGTGTGGCCCACACGTGCTTTTATTGCAGAATGCTCTAATCTATCTCCCCTATTTTTCGCACGTGCAACTGTGAGCCCCGCACGTGCAGCTATGCATCCCACACGTGTGGTTCTGGCTCTGTTCTGAGCAGTCCGAAAATTCAACAATTCAGTCTTTTTAAAGACAATTCAAAGCTCTAAATCAAGCAATTTAATTCTCCAAAACAAAAGATATAAACATGATTTTCATGCTCAAGTAAATTATAACTCTTTTATTTACATAATTATAACCCTAAATTGTCACATTTACAAATCAAATTTCCACATTTCATTCATTTCTTCATCTTCTCATGGTTATCAAACATATATGCATATAAGAGCCAAACACATGTAAAATTAAAGATTAGAAGGTAGCTCCTCTCAAACTAAATCAAAATAAACTCCAAATACAAGAATCAACTCCCAAAGTAGACAAGGACAATGAATCTTGATGATTTTCATGGATGTTTTCTCCAACAATGAATCCAGTAATCATTGCCAAGTTCAACAAACTTAAAGAGTGATCATTTCCTATAAACATACTTGTCTGAAGCCACTATTCTAGCTCAAATTCCAAGCTTTTGAATTGAGAATTGAGAACACAATTCATAACTTTGAGGGTGATCAAAAGAAAATTTGGAAATCAAGAAGTTTATTCTTTCTTTGAAAGGTGAATTTTCAATTTATTTTATTTTCTTATATTTTCTATCTTATATTTGTTTTCTGGCTTTAATTTTATATTAATTTTGTTGTAATTTAACTGGAAGTGGTTAGTTGAGCCACCTACATATTCCTTGTTTGTTATTTTCTTGGTGTTGCAACAAGATAGGTTTTGCTAGGCCTAGTTAGCCGGCCAGCTAGTTATTTGGTCAGTCAGCTAACTTCTTTTGGATGGAACAAAGTAGTCTTTCGACGTTGAGCATACTAGTTTCCAACGATCCTTATGACCGACATCTTCTATTTTCTTTTCATTAGAGAGTTTTGCGAGGTTTTTATTTTGTTATAATATTTCCTTCCTCTTCCTCTCATTCGGTTTGTAATTATTTATTCAAAGTGTTGTAATAATTCCCCGTCTCGTTTCTTTTTATCCCGTTCTTTACTCTCTTTCCTTATTTGTACATAAGCATCATATTTTGCTTTTCATCATATCTATGCTTTGCATCTATATTTCATGCATCTTAATTTTGCTAAGTTTGCATCTATGGATTTAATCAATTCTTATGTGATTATGTGCACTACCTCATGTTCTTGAGATGATTCACATGTCATATATTAGAAGTCACATCTTTAGCTACATCTCATGAGTGAATTGCATTAGGATTCTGTATATAAGATCATGTATATTTTACTAACTTTGTTTTGTAACTGTTTGCGGGACATCTGTAAATATGTAAGTTTTTATGTTTTAACATCCCGCTTTTATGTGTTTTTCTTACTATGTTTAGCATCCTACCATGTGGCTACTTGCTTACTTGATATAACTATATGAATGCCGATGGATGTAGGTTGTGTCTCTTAATTTGAAATGATGTTGATTTTCATGTTTGTAAACTCAATTTCTTTAAGTTGTACATCTTCAAAATACATGAAATCAAATTGTTCCAAAATGAATGACATAGTCTATACTTGTTTGCTTCAAATAGTAAATTTTATGATTGATTAAATAATCGGAATATGAACATATAAAATAAATAAAACTCATATCATGGTTAAGTAGAAGCCAATCTCTTAATCGAGTGAGTGGGGGTACTCAATTAATGACCTAAGGTTTTGAATCGAGATATCTTTGGTTACAACAAATAGTTGCCTTGGCACGAGTCATGGGTTTCCTAATTTCTCAAAATATTAGGTGACAACTCTAAATGATGCAGTCTATTTCTGGCAAAGGTTTTGCAATAAAATTTATTTTCTATAAAAGTTGTCGGATTTGGACTCTTATCTATGTTTCACATTGCACTCGTGAGACTAGATCAAAGAGATCAAGGGTCCGAACTATTTAACACGTGCTGGTAACCCCTGGGCATGTTACAACCTGCCTAGCCCAGCCCTATTTTTTTAGAGCTTGGGAATATTATTTTAGCCCATAGTGTTGGGCTAGGTTTTATATTCAACCCGATTAATTAATGGGTTGGGTTTGGGAATTATACTTTTAGTCGACCCGATCCGATCTAACCTGACCTAACCCACTACATATTTAATTTAATTTATTTATTTATATAATATATTAAAAATAATTATATACTCTTTTATTGTTGGCCATATGGTTTTTAAGATGTTCAAATAGGCACTGTTTTGCTGAAGACATTCACGAAAAAATATTTAAAGAAATCTAAAGTTTAAACTATGGATTTTTTTTTTTTTTTTTAGTTTGATGTACTACATACAGTTAGGTTTAAAAAAAATTTGAACTTATGAAATTATGTAAGTGTTTAGTTTAAAAAACTTTGTAATGTTTTAACTGTTTGAAAATAATGATTTTTTGACAAATTTAATGTGAAATTAAAGTAAAACTCAATCACCGATTGAGGTGGATCTAAGTGATTTTATATTCTCTTAAGTGCGAAGATTATAATACAAAAATGATGGGCCAAAACCATTGAGTTGTGAATGAGAATTGCCTCATAAAGTGGGCATCAATAAAGTTGGGCTTAGATTTGGATTTAGTCTTGGTTTAGAATGGGCCTACGCTTGTGCTTGTGTATGTACTAGGTTTGGTCTTAGTCTTGGACTTGGACTTGGACTTAATCTTGAGTTTGGGCTGAGCTATGTATTACCTTGTGCATAAGTTTAAGATTATGCTTGGATCGAGTTGTGACCCAACATCTGTATCCGTTTTGCGACCCATTAGTTTGAATTATTCAAACATCATTACATACATATTTATTTGTATATATTAAGCACATGAAACTTTAGACTTTTGTAACTCTCATCTTTTGATGATGGAGTTGATGAGCATAGCCCAAATAGGTGGTCCAATGGGTCGTCCAAATAATTCCTAACCCAACTTAGGCCCAAGGGCCAAACAAAAAGAAAAGACATGCCGCCCATTTTTCTTCCGTGATTTCTGTGACATGACGATGCTGCCATGGCCGGCTACAGATAGCTATAGACTTATGATTGGTAGGACAGTGTGAAAAGACAAAGACAGTAAAGCAATCACGAGTGGGGCATGGTAAGCCAAGAGGCCAACAAAGGTAAGAAGTATATCAATACATACATACTCTTTCTAATTACTTATTCACTCTTTTTTTTCCAATCTAACTTAACAATCGGAGGATTCTCAGGAAGGAACCTTACCCCCTGAGTCCTTCTTACCAAACTTGGTGCAGGTGTTGTTGGAAAGACGAAGTTCGGCCAACCTGTGGAGTATTAGGATCCTGTTCGACCCATCTTTCATCCGACCAAATTGCATCATCAACCATATTTGTGACAACCCTGTTCTGTGTTATGCTTTTAAAATTCCTTAATTGTGCGTGTATTAATGTGCTAAGTGTGAATTTGAGTGATAATTATGTTGTTAATGTCGTTTGGACTCTATATCTATTGATCGTAGAAAATATGTTATGATTTCTGTTTTAATTTGAAAATTGAAGGCCTTAATGGCGTCAAAAACCAAAATTGGTTAATTTATTATGATCAACATAATTTTTAGAGTCTATTAGAAAGTTTGATTAAAATTTGATTTAGTCTAAATTAATTAAATTAAACTAATTAGAACTAAGAGTAATTAATTAATCTTAAGCCTAGATTAACAGCCTAATCTAATCCTCAAGTATAAATAGGTTGTAATTAGGAGCTTGAAGCCTTAATCACAATTTTGAGTTCAAAAAATTCTCAGTTAGAGAGCTTTAGAGAGAGAGAGAGAAAGAGTTCAATTGTAAAGAGAGAAAGAGTTTGGATTTGAAGAATCAAGGAAGATAATTCAAGAACTTGCTAAGTTGAGCCCAATTGAAGACCTTAGGTAAGCTTTTGAACACTAAATCATGAGTTTAAAACACCAAATATGTGGATTCAAAGAGATTATGTAATTAAAGGAGAGAAATGAGCTAAGATTGTTGAATTTAAAGTCAAATTGTACATGCATGCATAGTTTTGTTGAATTTCTTCATTTATGGGCAAGATTTTGACTTCCATGTTGAATTGGAAGATGAATTATACATGAATGCATGAACTAGAAAGTTTTGGAAGTGAATTGTAAGGTTTTGAAGCTTTGAGTTAGAATTTGAAATCAAAATTAACATGCATAAAGAATTAGGTTTCATTTTGAAGAATTCTTGAAGCCTTGAGCTTTGATTTTTGAGAATTGGCTTTGTGTTCATGTTTTTGGAAGATTTTCTAAGTGTTTTCAAAGTTTTGTTAAGTCATGCAAGAATTTGATTTGAAACTACAAGTTTTGAAGCTTAACCCTATTATGGAATTTCCATAATTCTGTTGCACCACTGGAGTGAACAATCCGTCGCTCGTGCACACATTGCATGCATCCATCATTTTTGCAGATATTTGCAGTCGGCTCGAGCGACCACCTTTTATTTTGCACCTTCGCTCAAGTGAATATCGAGCCTAGATACGAACCATCCAATATTTTTGCAGACCAAGTAGATTGCTCGAGCGACCAATGTTGCGCTCGAGCAAAGTGCTCTGTTTCAGCAAATTTTGAAAAGATATATTCTGATCAAATATGCATTCTCATTCCATTCTGGGCATTCTTAGGTATGAATTGAACATCCTAAATGAATTAAACGGATAAAATGAAGCCTAAGAGAATTGAATGAGTTAAAGAACAATCCGATTAAACAATGTGATTCAACATTTGTATGTTAATGAATTGTATAGGGTCATTCGCAAGGACGAATCATCAACCAAATCACTGTGAGTAATATCTTAGGAAAGATATTTTCTTAATTACTTTATTTTCTGCCTATCTTACTGTGGTAAACTTTCTAAAACTGTGAATTTGTAAAAGTGAATGTGTTTTTATCTGTCTGATCATTGTGATATCTGTAAATGTGACACGAATGTGTATGATGGACCCAAGGTTGTTCTTTATACTTGAATTGGACCCAAGGTCGTTCTGTGTAATTGAAATGGACAAAAGGTCGTTTTGTATACTTGATAAGATGGACCCAAGGTCGTTCTAAATATCTGTCAAGTCTGGATATCTATTATGAGTTAATCGAATGGTCATAATACAGCTGTAAATAATTGGACCCGAGGTCGTTCAGTTATGATATGATCAATTCCATTCTATACAACTAATGAACCCAAGGTCATTCTGCTATCTGCTGCACCCGAGGTCATTCTGTTATGTAATGCTTATGATATGGAAATGTTTATGTTTATGTCACATAAATCCTTTACTCTGATGTTATTCACTAGGTGCTAGCTCACTCTGTATTTATATGTATGTAGGTGAGCAGTAGGATGCCCAGCCCAGCCTTAGTGAACAAGTAAAGGAAACCAAGTTTGGTGAAGTCTGTCATGAGCGCTTCGCGAATAAGGCTTTAGTTTCTTTAATCTTTTGATTTTTTATTTCTTTCTTTTGTTGGACATATTCGATTGTTTCTGTATATAAGTCCTGGTTTGTATGACAATGATACTTGAAAGATCTTGGATATATGAAATCTTATTATGTTTGCATGAGTGTGAGTTCTTAATATATATTAGAAGTTTTTGTTTATTCCATTTATGCACAACTCATTGGACAAAATTTTTATTAATCTGCTTCCGCTTCTGGCCCCCTTGTTATTAATTATGTATGTATTTTGTCTGAGACCATAGGTAATCTCATGATTACTGGCCGATTATGATCAAAACCTCTAAGGGTGGGTAAGGGACATGACAATATTAGTGGCCATGAGTTTTTAACCTTTGTAACTCTAGCCCTAATGGCTAGAGTTGATGGCCTTAATTGCCATTTGATAGCCCTATTGATGTTAGCCTTCATGGTTAGAGACTTCCCAATTGTATAAATAGAGGTTTTTCCCCTCCAACTTAGTAGGATGATTTTGAAGAGACTTTTAAGATGGAAAATGAATTTGGTGTTTTGAGATAATATAGTTAGAGATGGTTTTTACACCAAAGAAATTCTTTTCCTATCTTCTTTTTGCCAGCCTCTTCTTTCGTTTTTGTTAGAGAGAGAATGTTGTCATCGTCAGTTCGCCGAAGCTACACAGAAGATGCTTCTGACTTAACTGGTTTTGACTGCCATATCCTGAGAGACAGACGTCGGCATACCTCTAGCACCCATGGTGAAACAACGAATCTATTTTAAGGAAACAGTGGTATCACACAGATTTCGATTTGTTTCGTATTTCTTGTTTCAGTTTACTATTTTATTCCAAAATATTTGTTATATATTTTTTTGCATCAAATTGTAATCTCCAGCGTAAAATAGTTATATTATTTCTTGTTTTGTAGTATGAATTTAATTACATTTGAATTTGTTTATTTTATTAAAACATATATTTTGTACAACAATCTTAAAATAGATTCGATATTTCACATTAATGCCTTATAGATTTACCCAAAAAAGTAACTAATCTTAACAAATTGCATTTCACTAACTAAGAAAACCCTCCATTTTTTTTTACATTGGAACAGTTCATTTGCATTGTCTCCACATTTAAAGTGCAAAGATTATATCGATCCCGGTTTCCCCGTCATGTATTGTGTTCCGGTCTTAGGTTCCGTAGTTGTTGGTTGTTGTCTATATCTTGTTTCCATCCTTTAATTCCTTATATTTGAGTTTTTGGATGTGTTGGGTAAGTTTGGAATAGGTTGGTTGGGTGTTGGAACAAATGGTGGCTATCCAGATTTTGGTTCCTTCTCTCAAGCGAGGCTTTTGTCGCTCGAGAGAGCTTTGGGTTTTAGTTCCTTCGCTCGAGCCAGGGTTTCTTCGCTCAAGCGAGATTCGTGTGGTCTGTCTCTTGGCTCGAGCGAGAACTCTTGCGCTCGAGTATGCATCTGCGTCTCTTTTTGACTTGAAGGTTGTGTTTCTCCGCTCGAGCGAGCTTTCCTTCGCTCAAGCGAACGAGCTCTATGTTTTGTGTTCCTTCGCTCGAGCGAGAACTCTTGCGCTCGAGCGTGCGTTTGAGTTGCAGACCTGAAGCTTTGAATTGTGCGCTCGAGCGAGGCTTTTTGCGCTCGAGTGAGGTGTTTGTTGTGTCTGGTCGCTCGAGCGACCACTTCTTCGCTCGAGCGAGCCTCGCATATATCAGTTAGCAACAGTGGGTTGTACATCACTTTTTCATCAAAACCCTAGATCCGACTGCCTCTCTCTCTAAACTCTCTCTCTCTCTCTCTACAAATACTCCATGTTCTTGGGTCTCTCTACCCTAGTCTCTTTGTAAGAAAGGTAGAGCTTTGTGTGGGCTTCACTTTGATCTGAAAAAGCTTGTGTTTGGATCATCTTCGAATTTCCTCTCTTTCTCTTTTGAGCTCCTAACCTTGAGGTAGGGATAAACTACTCGTCTTTATAAGTTTTGACATAAATTTTAGTCATTTTGATTAAATGGTGAAGTTATGGAAATTTTGGAAAGTTAGGGTTTGATTTGAAATGTATAAAGAGGGGTTTTCAATTGTTGAGCACCATGTGTATGTTGGACCTTGGAAAATGGGGTTATTTGTGTAAAATCGATGAAATTGAACCTGAGGGTTGATGTTCGAGAAAAGGGAAAAAAAGCCCTAATTGAAATTAAATAATTAACTTGTACAATTAATTTGGGAAAATATGAGATTGAGTTGAAAATCATGAAATTGGGAAATTATGAGATTGAGTGGTGTAGTTGGATTGATTAATCACTCACCTATGAAAATGTTGATAATTTATCTGTTTCATAAATTTATTATCTGTTTAGAAATAATTGTTTTGAGCTATCGGTGGAAAATAGTCTTGATTGTTATAGACACTGCATGATGATTAGATAAATTGAAACTAATCACCTGGAATATGTCATTGAATATGACTGTTGGAATGACACATTGAATATGTGCATTAATTGATCATTGTTTATGATGAAGTGCTTAAATACATTGTATATGTATATTAGTATGGGAGGAGAAAGGGGATGTACTCCATTGTGTGGGAAAGGAAAGGGAATGTACTCCACTGTTTGAGAGGAGATAGGGGATGGACTCCATTGATAATTAAGTTGGCCGGAGTGTCCAGGGTGACAGTCCCGAAATCTTATATATATCTGAATGATGTTGATGAATTGAAGTGTTGTCTTTATGAGTTGTAGTCTCATTTGAAATTGTTGATGATAGAAGTGTTGATAATATGAGTTATAGTCTCATTTGGAATTGTTTGGATAAATAATGTACCATGTTGTTGACTTGATTGAAATAAAGGAATGGGAATGAATTGAAACACGGTTGTAAATGTGAATGGGTTATAGAAATGGTGTAAATCGAATGTTAATGTTTTAGTTAATTCTCATATTATGTTTAGCGTATCTCTACTGGGTTTTGGCTCACCCTTTATGGGACATCATTTTCAGGTACTGGTGATATGCCGCCTCCAAGGTCTTAGCTTGGGAGGTTTTGGTAGTTGAAGACTCTTTTGGTTATTTTTCTTTTGTTTGATGTTAAATGTAAATCCAAGCTAAGGGCTTAATATGTTTAGAGTTAGAACTTTCTTTTGTTGTAACCAAGTGTTGACTTGGAAAGTTGTGAGCCCGTAGGGCATTTACTTTTGTTGTCAACATGTAATACTTTTGTAAAGAATACTCTGATGGATGTATATATTTTATTTTCCTATGTCTATGGATATTATGAATGATTGATTTCTGCATTTATTTTGAGGATGTTACAACTTGGTATCAGAGCGTACCGGGTTTGAATACTTTGGTACGTGGGAAGTGGTTAGTACCACAATGGGTTTGTCTCGCTTGTTAGAGACTTATGTGTGAGATTATGTGTTTATTTGATAACATGCTTATGTAACTATATGAGTATGGGATTTAGTTTCTAGGATATTGATCGGGTCTATGGATTTCCAGGAGTCCTATTGGAAAGGCACTTGATCATTGCCGTTTCTAACTAGAACTCTAGCAACTCCACAGGACGGTCATTATCCGGGAATAAAATTCATAAGTGCTTATGTGATTAGGTGCTTATGTGGAGTGAATTACAGTTGTCCAACGTTTTAGGACGTGAGTGAAATAGCTTCGGCACATTTGTGAATGTGCTAATCCTTTTGTTACCTTTATTAGGATGTTAGGACGAGGACGTGGTGGTAGGCGTGGTAGGCCTAGGAGGCAGGAGATGCCTATACCGGATGAAATTCCAACACAAAAGAAGGGTGTTGGTCAGGCCAACGTGGCCGAGCCAGTAGGTCAACAGGCCATGGGCGCCTTAGCCCGCGAGATGACAGGAGCTTTGAAAGAATCCATGGACATTCTCAGGGCTGAGAATCTAGTCCAGGCCTATGTAACTGAGGCAGGGCCTTCTTTTCTGAAGAGGGAGTTCTTCCGATCGAATTTGGACAAGTTTTTGGGTGATCCAAAAGAGCCACTGAAGGCTGACGAGTGGCTAGAGTAGATGACGAAGATGTTTGAGATGCTTGGCATCGAAGACGGAGGCTTGCGAGTGACCTTGGCGTCCTTCCAGTTAAAGGGAGACGCGGGTCAGTGGTGGAAGTTTGTGCGAGGGCGCATTGGAGGGACTTGGGAGGCTTTCGTTGATGCCTTTCAGGAGAAGTTCTTGCCTCCTACTATTAGGGAGAAGTTGAGAGACCAGTTCTGTCAGCTTAAGTAGCTGAATACACCGGTGGCAAAGTTTGAAGCCACCTTTACTAGCTTATTAAGGTTTGCACCAAAGTTGGTGGCGACCGAAGAGCGTAGATGCTTGGAGTTTGAGAAGAAATTGAGGACCAGACTCATGTTTCGAGTGGCTGGGTCCATGACTAGAGAGTATGAGCGCCTTGTGCAGGCTGCAGCCCATCTTAAGACCATTATGTAGGCAGATGAGGAGAGGATGAGGGGCTCTAAGAGGAGTCAGGAAGGTCAGGGGGACAGTAAGAGGCAGAGGGGTCCTAACCCTCAGCAATCTTAGGGAGCATATTCTAGATCTACCTTTCCAGTATCGAGTTCAGGTTCTAGGAGAAGCAGTCAGGGAGACGTTACTTGTTACAAATGTGGTCAACTAGGCCACAAGTCTCCAACTTGCCCGCAAAGGGAAGGAGAGTAGAGAGCAGCTTCATCTTCGGCTCGTCCTCAGAGCCAAAGTCAGGGCAGAGGCCAGCCGCTCTCTTGTTATCAAGTGGTCGAGCAGGCACTGAAAAGTTTTGCCCAGTTAAGAGCACATCTCAGTGCGTCTGGTTCGAGGCGGAACCTGAGTCGTGCTTGACTCGGTCGGTTTAGGCCTCAAGAGCCAATCAAGAAGCCTCTTCGACTTCGATGCATGCGGCGATCTTATGCTCCGAGAGGTGGCAGTAAATCGAGGCCTTTAGGGAGGCGTGTATCTTTACTACAGAAGATCTTATCTTGGCTCTATCTGTTGTGAGAGGTACCTTTTTGTTTTGCAACTCGGTTGCTAATGTGTTGATTGATACGGGTGCATCCCATTCTTTTATATCTGCTGCATTTGCATCTGTTTTGGGGTTGGAGTTGGCACAGTTAGCATCTCCTATTTGTGTAGTATCACCTATTGGGGGTGAGTTGATTTTGAAACAAGGGTGTCGGGGTTGTAATATAGAGGTCGTTGATCGTCGGCTTCCATTTTCTTTTGTATTGATGGATATGTCGAGTTTTGATGTGATTTTGAGTATGGACTAGCTATCGTCATACCGGGCTGTTATAGACTGTTACTGCCAGAAGGTTACTGTATGTACCTTGAGCGGGGATTGTTTTCATTTCTTGGGAGATCGAGTTAGTAGAGTCTTACCACCGGCGTATGATCCGCGACGGCGGAGCGAGCTTAGCTGTCTTCTCGCTAGCTGTATGAGTAGTGAGTGTGATGAGACCGGGACTGAGTTGCCCAAAGTGGTTTGTGAGTACTCGGACGTCTTTCCTGAGGATCTTGTTAGTTTACCACCCCATCGAGAGATTGAATTCTCTAATGACTTAGTGCCTGGGACGGCACCGATTTCTATGGCACCGTATCGTTTTGCCCCAGCCGAGTTGAGTGAGCTGAAGATTCAACTTTAGAAGTTGTTAGATAAGGGTTTTATTCGCCTTAGTACCTCACCGTGGGGAGCACCGGCCCTCTTTGCTAAAAAGAAAGATGGGGCTTTGAGACTTTGTATTGATTACCGAAAACTGAACCGGGCTACGGTTAAGAACAAGTACCCTATGCCTTGTATAGATGATCTATTTGATCAGTTGAAAGGATCCCGTTGTTTCTCTAAGATAGACTTGAGATCGGGTTACCATCAGTTGAGGGTCAGGAAGGAAGACATCCCAAAGACAGCATTCCGTACCTGGTATGGTCACTACGAGTTTCTGGTGATGCTTTTTAGACTCACCAATGCACCGACTGTGTTTATGGACTTGATGAACCGGATCTTCCAGGAGTTTTTAGATCGCTTCGTGGTCGTTTTCGTGGACGACATTCTGATTTATTCACCTTCTGAGGAGGAGCACGAGGAACACTTGCGAGTGGTGCTTTAGTTGCTTAGAGCCTATAAGCTATATGCTAAGTTTGGGAAGTTCGAGTTCTGACTAAGAGAGGTTAAGTTCATAGGCCACGTGGTATCCGGGGAAGGAGCGACTGTAGATTCATCCAAGATAGAGGCAGTGCAGGATTGGGCAAAGCCTAAGAGCATCTCTGAGATCCGAAGTTTTCTGGGATTGGCCGGTTATTACCATCGGTTTGTGAAAGATTTCTCCAGGCTAGCTTCGCCCTTAACTAAATTGACGTGGAAAGGGGTCAAATTTGTATGGAGTGAGACTTGCGAAAAGTCATTCCCAGAGCTTACGATTAGACTTACCACTGCTCCAGTCTTGATTATTCCGGAGAGGGGTTTGGGTTATGCAGTGTATTGTGATGCCTCACGAGAGGGTTGGGGTTGTGTATTGATGCAAAAGGGGAAAGTAGTAGCCTATAGCTCACGTCAGTTGAAAACACACGAGAAGAACTATCCTACACATGACCTAGAGTTAGCAGCTGTAATATTTGCCTTGAATATTTGGAGGCACTACCTTTATGGTGAGAGATTCGAGGTGCTCTCGGATCATAAGAGTCTGAAGTATCTGTTTACACAGAAGGACTTGAATTTGAGGCAGAGACGGTGGATGGAGTTCATAGAATATTATGACTTTGAGTTGTACTATCATCCGGGAAAGGCCAATGTTGTGGCCGATGCCCTTAGTAGGAAATCCATTAGTGATGTAGCTTGTATCGCTATCCGGGAATGAGAGATGTTGGGTGCTCTTAGAGAGTTTGACTTGCTTTCTGGGTGAGTCTGTTAAGTCTACAACCTTGCTTTCTGTGGTTGCACAATCTACGCTTGTGAATCGAGTGTTAGAGGCCCAGAGGGGTGACATTGAGGTAGAATCACTCCAGGAGAAGATCTCCAGTGGGAAGGTAGAGAAGGATTTGACCGCATATCCTGACCTGAGTGTGAGGTACAGAGAACGCTTGTTTGTGCCGAAGTCTTGCCGAGAGGAAGTACTCTGAGATTTTCACCATTCATGCCTTGCGGTGCATCCGAGAGGCACAAAGATGTATCATGATCTGAGTCGCTAGTTTTGGTGGAGGGGTATGAAGAAAGATGTGGCAGTTTTTATATCTAAGTGCCTTACTTGTCAGCAAGTGAAGGCCGAGCATCAGAGGCCAGCGGGTTTGTTGCAACCCTTACCTATAGCCGAGTGGAAATTGGAGTATGTCACAATGGACTTCGTTGTAGGTCTTCTGAGGACTCAACGGGATAGTGATGCCATTTGGGTGGTAGTGGACCGGTTGACTAAGTCGGCGCACTTTATTCCTATGCGCGTAAGAGATTCAGTAGATCATCTTGCCAACTTATATATTTGGGACATAGTGAGGTTGCACGGGGTCCCAGTGTCAATTGTCTCAGATAGAGATCCATGTTTTACTGCTAGGTTGTGGCAAAGTTTGCAGAGTACCTTGGGCACTAAATTGAGCTTTAGCACGGCTTATCATTCTCAGACTGACGGGCAGTCCGAGCATACCATTCAGATCCTTGAGGATATGCTTCGAAGGTGTGTCCTTGACTTCAAGGGGTCGTGGGAGAGGCACTTACCCTTGGTGGAGTTTGCCTACAATAACAGTTTTCAATCGAGTATTGGTATGGCACCATTTAAGGCCTTGTATGGCCGACCATGTAGATCCCCAGTATGTTGGGCCGAGGTGGGTGATGCACCTTTGTTGGGCCCGGAGTTGGTGCGAGAAACGACGGAGAAAGTTGAACTTATCCGTAAGAGACTAGTTACAGCCCAGAGTCGCCAAAAGAGTTATGCTGACCGTAGGAGGAGACTTTTGTCATTTGAGGTGGGTGATCATGTCTTTCTAAAAATATCACTTAGGCAGGGTTTGATGAGGTTTGGGAAGAGTGGGAAGTTGTCCCCTCGGTTCATTGGCCCTTTTGAGATCCTTGAGCGGATTAGAGAGGTTGCATACCGTTTAGCCTTGCCGCCACAGTTATCCGGAGTGCATGACATATTTCATGTTAGTTTGTTTCGGAAATACGAGCCGGATCCATCTCATGTATTGGATTGGACCGACTTAGACGTAGACGAGAATGCTTCATACGAGGAGAGACCGGTGAGGGTCTTGGATAGATGGTACCAAGTCTTGCGAGGCAAGACGATACCCTTGGTAAACGTTTTGTGGAAACATCATGGGTTGAGGAAGCCACGTGGGAACGTGAGTTGGATGTCCGTGAGAAATATCCGGACCTGTTTGTTAATGTTTGAGCATATGTTGAAAAATTTTGTTTTGTAATCTAAGAACATTGTATATGTTTAGTTTGTAAAACATTGTATATGTTTTGAGAACATGAGAGTTATGAGAATGATGCAAGTTTAGTTTAACATTGTATATGTTGAAGGTGTTTTAGAAATGCAAATATGTTATTAACATTGAATATGTTATGGAATTATGGGATACATGTGTGAAGTTGATGGATTTCAAAGGAATGCATGCTGATAATGCATAATGAGCTATATTTTGTAATGTTGTTCTCTTGAAAAGAGATGGAATGACCGGTGAATGGGTCATGGTGGTGGATGTTGAATTATAATATTGTTGAGAATTGAAAAATCACAATTTTGAAACTTATGTCTAATTTCGGGAACGAAATTCTTTAAGGGGGGGAGGTTATAGTGATCCCGGTGTCCCCGTCATGTATTGTGTTCCGGACTTAGGTTCCGTAGTTGTTGGTTGTTGTCTATATCTTGTTTCCATCCTTTAATTCCTTGTATTTGAGTTTTGGGATGTGTTGGGTAAGTTTGGAACAGGTTGGTTGGGTGTTGGAACAAATGGTGACTGTTCAGATTTTGGTTCCTTCGCTCGAGCAAGGCTTTTGTCGCTCGAGTGAGCTTTGGGTTTTAGTTTCTTCGCTCGAGCCAGGACTCCTTCGCTCGAGCAAGATTCGTGTGGTCTGTCTCTTAGCTCGAGCGAGAACTCTTGCGCTCACGCGTGTGTCTGTGTCTCTTTTTGACCTGAAGGTTGTGTTTCTCTGCTCGAGCGAGCTTTCCTTCGCTCGAGCGAGCGAGCGAGCTCTACGTTTTGTGTTCCTTCGCTTGAGCGAGAACTCTTGCGCTCAAGCGTGCGTCTGAGTTGCAGACCTGAAGCTTTGAATTGTGCGCTCGAGCGAGGCTTCTTACGCTCCAGCGATGTGTTTGTTGTGTCTGGTCGCTCGAGCGACCACTTCTTCGCTTGAGCGAGCCTCCCATATATCAGTTAGCAGCAGTGGGTTGTACATCACTTTTTCATCAAAACCCTAGATCCGGTTACCTCTCTCTCTAAACTCTCTCTCTTTCTACAAATACTCCATGTTCTTGGGTCTCTCTACCCTGGCCTCTTTGTAAGAAAGGTAGAGCTTTGTGTGGGCTTCACTTTGATCCGAAAAAGCTTGTGTTTGGATCATCTTCGAATTTTCTCTCTTTCTCTTTTGAGCTCCTAACCTTGAGGTAGGGATAAACTACTCGTCTTTATGAGTTTTGACATAAATTTTAGTCATTTTGATTAAATGGTGAAGTTATGGAAATTTTGGAAAGTTAGGGTTTGATTTGAAATGTATAAAGAGGGGTTTTCAATTGTTGAGCACCGTGTGTATGTTGGACCTTGGAAAATGGGGTTATTTGTGTAAAATCGATGAAATTGAACCTGAGGATTGATGTTTGAGAAAATGGGGAAAAAGCCCTAATTGAAATTAAATAATTAACTTGTACAATTAATTTGGGAAAATATGAAATTGAGTTGAAAATCATGAAATTGGGAAATTATGAGATTGAGTGGTGTAGTTGGATTGATTAATCACTTACCTACGAAAATGTTGATAATTTATCTGTTTCATAAATTTATTATCTGTTTAGAAATAATTGTTTTGGGCTATCGGTGGAGAATAGTCTTGATTGTTGTAGACACTGCATGATGATTAGATAAATTGAAACTAATCACCTGGAATATGTCATTGAATATGACTGTTGGAATGACACATTGAATATGTGCATTAATTGATCATTGTTTATGATGAAGTGTTTAAATACATTGCATATGTATATTTGTATGGGAGGAGAAAGGGGATGTACTCCATTGTCTGGGAGGAGAAAGGGAATGTACTTCACTGTTTGGGAGGAGATAGGGGATGAACTCCATTGATAATTAAGTTGACCGGAGTGTCTAGGGTGGAAGTCCCAAAACCTTATATACATCTGAATGATGTTGATGAATTGAAGTGTTGTCTTTATAAGTTGTAGTCTCATTTGAAATTTTTGATGATAGAAGTGTTGATAATATGAGTTGTAGTCTCATTTGGAATTGTTTGGATAAATAATGTACCATGTTGTTGACTTGATTGAAATAAAGGAATGGGAATGAATTGAAACACGGTTGTAAATGTGAATGGGTTATAGAAATGGTGTAAATTGAATGTTAATGTTTTAGTTAATTCTCATATTATGTTTAGCGTATCTCTACTGGGTTTTGGCTCACCCTTTATGGGACATCATTTTCAGGTACAGGTGATATGTCGCCTCCAAGGTCTTAGCTTGGGAGGTTTTGGTAGTTGAAGACTCTTTTGGTTATTTTTCTTTTGTTTGATGTTAAATGTAAATCCAAGCCAAGGGCTTAATATGTTTAGAGTTAGAACTTTCTTTTGTTGTAACCAAGTGTTGACTTGGAAAGTTGTGAGCCCGTAGGGCATTTACTTTTGTTGTCAACATGTAATACTTTTGTAAAGAATACTCTGATGGATGTATATATTTTATTTTCCTATGTCTATGGATATCATGAATGTTTGATTTATGCATTTATTTTGTGGGCGTTACAAAGATAGTTATAAAAAATTTAAACCTTATTATGAGCACATAAGAGTTGTGTGACTAACTGGTTCATGTGAATTAGATCTTGATTCAAATCTAATAATTATTGACGTTAAAGTTTTGTTGAATGATCATTGTTGGCCATTGTTCAATGATCAAATCTAGACCACAAGGAATAAATTTATCTTTGAGAATACTATTCCAAATTAGTTGGCCGAAGAGAGAGAGGGTCCCCGGAGTGGAAAGGGGACTACCAGAGAAGAGGAGGAGTTACAAGTAGAAAGTGTACGGGTGAGGTTCAAAGGGTATATTTGAGATTATGGTAGGGGTCAAAAGAAAATTAAAGCGAAAAGCAATTTTGGTGATGGAAGGCCAAAGAAGCAGGAGATCTACAATAGAAAGTTAGGGGCATTTAGCAGCCCTCAAAATTTATTGATTGGAGTTTTCAAGTGTAGTTTTTTGAATTTTCAATTCATATATATTTTTTTATAGTGAACATTTTTATTTTTTAACCAATTTTTATTTATTTGTTTATTTTTAAAATTTTTATATCTATTTGAGCCAGATCAAAAAAATTAAAAACTTAATTACATTATTTAAAAAAAATTACTAAAAAAATGAATTAAAAATTTTTAAAAATATTTTTGAAAACTCAAAATATAGAGTACTTTTATTGATTTTGCAAGACAAATAAATAAATTTCACAACATAAGAAGATGTATCTAATTTTGTTGTATTTAACAAAAATTAATTAAATATAAAAAAATTATTAAAGACAAATAAAAACTCATTTAAAAAGTTAAACCAAACACAATCTATGTTTTTTAATATCAATGGAGGCAATCTGAATTTAGGTACTAAATGTTGTTTAAAAAAATAATAATAATGTAGTAAATAAATGAAATGTGAATGCAATGCAACGTGACAAGGACCAAAAGGACCACACAATGGTCATCCTTTTTTTGTTTCTTCTTCCATGATTCACTAATGTCATTCTACAAATATTAAATTCCAAAAAAAAAAAAAAAAAAAAAATCTAACATCATTCAGTGCCAAAGCCATCTCTCTCTCTCTCTCTCTCTCTCTCTCTCCATTATGGGTTCATTTAGAATATGGATTGACTTTTTAGTTATTTTAGCCTAAGGCTAAAAAGACTTGTTTGGGATAGGCTTTTTAAATTTTTTTTAACTTTTGTGAGAAAAAAAATGAAATGATTATGGGTTGAATGTGACATTTTATCTTATTTAATTAAAATAGTCTATTTTGTCCTATATGACTATTTTAGTTCAAACGCTCATCCCAATGGGACCTTTATTAATTAGTTTGTGGTACCTCTTAACAATAAGTTGTTTTATGCACATAAACTTCAATAAAAAAAAAATTAAATATAATTATCTTATATGAAATGAGATTAACATATTTTGTGGAAGAGAGTTGAGTTTTTATTCAGTTTAGATTTAGATGGAAACATTTGGTTCAAATTAGTTTTAATAATATGAATCATTTAAAAATAAAAAATAAAAATCTTTCATATACATCATTTATAAAAAAAAAATTAAATCAATTCACAAGTTCATTTCTACTTTACTAGTCCATTAAACCTCTCTCTTTTTCTCTCCTTTTCATTTGTGCTACCACCTTATACTTGGGTACATGTAATCTATTGAAGGCATCACTTGATATTATCACATGATATTCTACATTAATTATAAATTTCCATTCTCCATCAGAATTCGAGATTAATTTTTTAATAACTTTATTGTTGACTCTTTTTCCGTCTCTAATGAGGTTATTTTTCTTTTTATTTTTTAAATTTACCTTCTTAAACTCTACTTGACTAAACGAACCCCCCCTCCCCAAAAAGGCCAAAATAGAGAGTTTTTAGTTTTTAGTTTTTAGTTTTTAGTTTTTTTTTTTTTTTGAATTTTTTTGTTTTTTGTTTTTGTTTTTTGGGGTTGCATTCTTCTATACTACAAAGAAAAAATTTCAACATAATTTATAAAAAAAAAAAAGTAAAGAAAAAAAAAAGAGGATGAATTACACTGACCTCCCTGAGATTTGGAGAAAATATAACAAGACCTATAATTTTGGATTGATTACACCCACTCCCATTTAGTGAGGCTAAAAAGATCATAATTAATGTAAACGGTGTGTAGACACAAAAATAAACAAAGTGGAATATGCATTTAAGTGTAAAAGAGATAACAATATAATTTTTTTCATTCATATGACTAATAAATTTATAATGAAAAAAAGGTTAAATATTATATAAATGAAAATTTTATGGGAACTGAATGTAATTATGCAAAACTTGGAAAACTTATTTTAGTTTTTTCTTTTCAGGTGAAATACCAATAAATTCCAAATAGTGATCTTATGAACTGTTTGGTCCTCATTTTTTTTCCTTATAAACCCAAAGGTCCGATTCTAGTATGAAAGAGCCAAAATATGGATTTTCTCATAATGTTGAAATTATTAAACGTAACACTTTAAAAAAAAAAAAAAACTCCCTAGTGTAATTTTTCCAAACATAACACTCCAATCTAACACTTTAATGTGACACGTTAAAAAATTCTTCTGTGTACTTTTTCTAAATGTAACACTCCAAACAATATAACACATGAAAACTTCTTAATATACTTTTTCCAAACATAACACTCCAATGTAACATATTAAAAAACTTCTTAGTGTATTTTTTCCAAACGTAAAAACTCCTTAGTATATTTTTCTCAAACGTAACACTCCAATCAATGTAACACATTAAAAAAACTCTTTAGTATATTTTTCTCAAACGCAACAACGTAACATTATAAAAAAAGAATTCTTAGTGTATTTTTTTCAAACATAACATTCCAATCAATGTACTTGTGTACTTTTTTTCAAACATAACACTCTAATGTAACACACTAAAAAACTTCTTAGTGTACTTTTTCTCAAACATAGTAGCGTAACATTTCAAAAAAACTCTTTAGTGTATTTTTTTCCCCCAAATGTAACACTCCAATTAATGTAACACATAAAAACTCCTTAGTATATTTTTTCAAATGTAACACTCTAATATAACACTTCAATGTAACATCCAAATATCACACTAACAGAAATGTAGATTTCCATGTTCAACACCAACACTTCAGCCACCAATTCCTTCAAAAAGAATCTTTTACACCTCACATTTCCATTCTCATTCCAAAAATGAATTGGAAAATTAAAAAAATAAATCATAAAAAGGCATTTACTTAAACTTAAATGGTATCAAATTAAATGAATACAATTTTTCAAAACAAAAATGACTAATTAGTTCATAAGAAAACTCTTATAACTAAATGGGTCAACATTCCCCAGTATGAGATTTGTGAGTAAATTTTCCTTTATTTTTAAAATCTCAAAAGAAATAGTTTAATTTATCAATAAAAAAAAAGTAATTAATTAGATCCCAAATCATGATAAAAGCCAATCACTTCCAGCTCACAAAATGCCTCTTCACTAACACAAAAATTCCTCCATTGACGATGTTCACTGTAATTTTTTGGTATTATACTAATGAGCTCAACTATTCTCTTTCAAAACTTAACACTGTATCACAAGTCCATTAGGGTTCAACACAGCCTTTTCATGGGGTCCACTCCAGCTAACTTTTAAGATTTGAAGGCAATTATTCATGTTAAAATTAATCTAGAGGACATGGCTAATGCTGGGTAATTCTAGTGACGCTATGCGAAAATCTTTTGATCGAATTTTAAGCTTGTTTGTGGCATATGGTTGAATTTCATTGGTGTTAGATGGTGAGTCCCTTCCTTTGAGTCGGGTTAAATCAGGCTGGCAACTAGTTACCCCGAGACTTGAGTCCACCGATGCAGTGATAACACCTCAGAGTATCCTTTTTTTTTTTTTAACTTAAAAAAAAAGATGGCTAATCATATAATTAAATTCTATTTGTAAGTATCCAATACGGGTATGACATGTTTGTCAAATTATCTATGCTTTATAGTCTCAAAATAATTCAAAATGAGAATTGTCATATTTTTTATTATTTTTTTTGCAAAGTATATATTATTTAAAATTTAATTTTTTTATTATTGGGATAAAAAATTATTTATTAAATATTTAAATTTAATTTTTTTATATTTGGTGAGCAAATTGATTTTTAAGGTATAGTTTGGGGGGTAAAATGAAATTCCAAATAAACTTTGGTGTCACGTTAGCACATTCCGTCTAATTGTAGACAAAATGTGACGACAGGGGTTAAATTGATCAATTTGATGAAAGTTCAGGTACTAAATTGAAATAAATCGAAGTATGGGGGTCAAATTGAAAAACACGTAATAGTTTGAGGGACAAAATGATATTTCCTCTATAATGTATCTTGTAGTTTGCCTATTGTGGATATATCTTAATAATTTAAATTATTTATCTTACAAGGCCTGTTGAGTAGATAATTTATACAAAAAATTAAGTTAATCGAATATTGTTTGCCACATGATTGGAACAAAAAAAAAATTGAAAAAATGTATGGCATGCATCATTTCAAGAATTGACAGTTTATTTATTTATTTATTTTAAATGTGATTCAATCGTGTGGATATTGATATCTGATTAACTTGATTTTTGGTATAGATGATCTACTCGAAAGGTCTTACAAGATGAGTGATTCGAATTATTAAAATAAGCTCACAATAGACAAATTTCACCGTGCAGGCTATACCCTTTCAAAATAATTTTTGTTGTTTACTTTAGGGTAAATGTCACGACCCCAAACCGCCCCTAGTAGAATGGTGCCGTGATGGCCAGTAATCCGAGATTACCGAAGGCCAACTTACAAAGATCACACACAATCAAAGTAATATATATATGGGGCTCACAAATGCGGAAGCAATAAATCAAAACGCAAGTGGTCCATAAGAGCTGTGCATAAATCAAATGTGAAGGCATACATGACATGGTTTTACATTCGGTTGAGAACAATATACATAATACAATCTTGATCAAAAGGCTTCTAAAGCCAACATAAAAAAAACAGTAATTACAAGCCAAAGAAGCATAATCTTCAAGATTTGCCGACGTAAATACAAATCTGCCGACATAAAACAAGTCAAACCGACATGACAAGAATCCAAAACAAGCTTTGCAAAACATATCTAGGCGTCGCCGCCGTCCTGCTCATCACCTACATATATATAGAGAGGGTGAGCTTGGATACTCAGTGAATGGTACTAATAATAAAGGTTTTGCATGAATATAGCCGAAGTTCTTTCAAAACAAAACAAGCCAAAACCATACAAGTATTCATCAAGGTCCTTCCAAGGCAAAACATGCCAAAACTATGCGAACATTAGCCGAGATCCTTTCAAAGCAAGACACATCAAAGCTTTACAAAAACAAGGGATGAACCGTATTCATCTAACAGGTCTTACAAGTCTCAAGGGATGCTTACTGGCATCGGCAAAACACAAATCAAGCTTTCCGAACAAACAAGCCCACGCGGTAAACCGTCAGTGGCAAAACAAGGGATTGTACGGTCTGTAATCGATTAAACAAGGGTACTGCGAAAGTTTATAGTCCTCCAGCACAAGGGACTTGTGTCACTTAGGCCCGTAGCCCTTTTTAACACGATGGTCTTATGTTACTTAGGCCCGTAGCCCTTTTTAACACGATAGTCTTGTGTTACTTAGGCCCGTAGCCCTTTTTAACACGATAGTCTTTTCGAGAAAGGACTGTATCCTGTTATACTTAGTGCTGCAAAAGTTTAGAGTCCTCTAGCACAAGGGACTTTCAAAAGATGACATCAATACAAGGCTTATACTTGATACATCAAAATAGAGCTAACCATTCATGCTTAACAAATACTTTTCAAAACAAAGGAAAACAAAGCTCATCAAAACTCGATAACATAACTTTATTAAAAATACCACTCACCTAGACCTTCTCGGATGTAGGCTCAAAGCAAAGGTCAAAGTCCTACAATCACATGGCAAATACATTCTCAAAACGAGCTTTACATACATGCAAATGATCTCGGCACTCTCTCACCGAATCTAAGTAAATAACAAAGCAAAACATGCTTGGAGTCAAGACACTGTTTTCCACCTCATGGAAACACACAGGGTACCATCCAGGTCTAGCCGAGGTCTCACACCTCCTTGCCGAGGTGTGGTCCTGATGGCCACATCAAAAGCGAAGTCGGGAGAACCTAAGTTTCCCCTTGAAGAGTCATGGAGGACAAGATCATCAAGAACATGCGTGCTAGAATCATAACTCGTTTATTCAAAACTGAGATTTCATGCTAAGAGTTCAAAAACATGGACCTGGGTACCCATACAAGAAGATCTTGCAAGAACAAACACAAAAACATAATTCTTGTTCCAACTTTCGGATCAAAACGAGACTTTTCTTCAAGAACACATGAACATTATTTTTTTCTTCAAAAACCAACTTCAAATCAATGCATGGCGTGCAAAACGAACTCAATCATGCAATGCAGCTTGATAGTCAATAAGAATAACTAGAGCAGAGCAAGAATCTAACCTCAAAACTCAAATCTAACGGTTCGATCCTCGAAGATCAAGCTCGGAACTCTACTTTCTCACTTTAAACTCCTTCCTTCTTCCTCTAGAGCTTCCCTCTCTAAAAACAAAGCTTTGAGACAAAAATGATTTTGTTTCTAAGTCTGCCGGCTGTCTTAACACTCAGCTCGAACACGTGGCGCCACCGGGTTGGTTTAACTCAAAAGGTGACTGATTGAGAAGACAAGTCTCTGACAAAGCGTATTCAACAAGCTAGATGGCAAGACACATCGGCAAGTAATGATATCGGCTAAAGTCAAAATCTTCGGCAACAGGGTAACAAGGACATCAGCTAGGGAGGACGACACTTGACTAAGCTGTGCCACACCTCGGCCTAGGTCAAACCTGCCCAGTAACAAAGGTCACTAAGGGTAAAACATCTCGACCTAGACAGTGAGATCTCGGCTAACATGCCGGGGTGAAGTTGGAGGTCAACCAAGGGGTTCCAAAATGGTTCTAAGTACAAACGTTCAAAGGTGAACTAGGCTCAGGATGACCTCGGCTGCTCACCAAGCAAGGAACAGAATCAAGCAAGCAACACTTAACAAAGCAAGACAAAACAAGATAACAAGATTTGCAACATAACAAGGCAAGATCATACATGAATGTATGCAAATATGACTAAATCAAAGTGAGGGTTGTTACAGTAAATTACAAATACACCTCTTGAGGTTAGCTTAAAATATGAATTACCCCCTATGGTTCGGAAAATTACAAATATCTCCCTGTCATAATCTTTTATTTAACAAAATTAATTGAAAAAGTAAAATTTCTAACTATTAACCTATACAATAATAAAATTATTTGAATTATTAATTGAAATAAAATTTTAACATTATTAAAATTGTTAATTAACTTGATGATTTATTAATAAAAGGACCTATTTGTTATGAAATTATTAACCTTAGGGGTCATAATGTAATTTGTAGAACTGTAAGGAGTAATTTGTAATTTAAGTAAATCTCAGGGGGTATGTTTGTAATTTATCCTTTACTTTATTTATTAACTAGTGTTAAGCTCATGATCCGCATGGCTAATGTATATATATTTTTGACATATTCATTTTATCTTAATAAAATACAATAAAAATCATTGTATAATGCATAATAAACACAAAAGATTAAAAATTATGTGAAACATTGACAGTGTAATGATAAATTGTAAATCACTTAAACAAATTAAATTATTTCAAAATTAAATGCAAATCAATCCAAATAATAATGCAATTAAATATACACTAATTTTACATCCATTTAAACCAAAAGTAATAATAAAAATTGTTTGATGATGAAATATCATTACATTCATTTCATATGTTCAAAGTTTTTTGCAATAGTTGCCGAATATAAAAGGCCACTAAACAACAGGGGAAAAAAAATTAAAAATAAGTTAAAGTATGAGTAAGAAATTAATAAAACAGAAACAAATTATATTAGTATAGTCCTTACATTTTATCTCTTATATCATTTTACTCTCTACACTTAATCAATTTTGACTCTTAATTTTAAATTTTGTGACTCTTAATCAATTACTTCTACCATTTCCAAATTTATATAGACATAAAGTTACCAAAATTTCACGTCTCTTCCATTTTATAATTTTTTTCCAATCTAAAAAAATGTACTCCATTGATTGGTTTTCCTAAAAAAAATAATTAAACTAAGAAAAAAATATACACACATATACTTTGATTTTCAAATAGCCAAATGATCGGTAAAAATTCTAAGTAAATTCTCTTATATTGATAGTAAAAACTCTTTTCGATTCCTCTTACATTGTAGTAAAAATTTCTTAAGATTCCCTTACATCATTATTATAAGGATGTCAACCCAAGATTATCATCACTTTTGTTTCATCTTTAGGAGGGAGCAAGGTGCTCTTGTTGTACTAGAACTAGATTTAGCCGGCTATAAAAATAATTTTTTTGTATTTTGCTTTTTTTTCATTTGTACAAAAATAAATATAAAAAAACTTTATTAAAATTAAAAAAAAGATATATACAAAGAAATTGGCTAAAATAACCTAACAACAACTCATATTAAATAGAGAATATAAATATCCATGAGTCATTTAAAATATGTGGATCATATTCATAATTTAATTTGCACAATTCGCTTGTTTTTCAAGCTAAAATCTCTGAATAATTCTTTTTGTATTTCTATTTTTTTCCCCATATACTTAAAGAATTATGTTGTGATTGTGTTTTAAAGAAGGAACAAAAAAACAAAAAACAAAACAAAATTGAGGACCTAATATGCAGCTTTCTTCCCATTGTTATATTTCCTAAACTTTTTAAATATAATTATAGAAGTCTTTGAAGTTTGGTATGTATAATCATATAGATTATGATTCCAATTAGAATAAGGTAATTCTAGGAATAATAATTACAAAATTTAAGGAAGCAATACTAATAAATTTTGGTAATAGTTTAGAGGATTTAAAAATTACCTTAATTTATATAAATTATATTTTGAGCTAATCATAGAATGACATGTGTATTTTAAGTGTTATAAAATTTAGAAAAATTGAGAAAATTAGAGTGAGACTTTCAACTTCAAAGAGGCTACAACACTTTCACTTATATTATATAATAATAATATGATTTTATCATCTACCAATACTATATTAATTTAATTATTTACACGAATGATTTGTTCGATAAATTTTACAAAATAATGATTTACATATAGAGATAACATGAATTGCGTTGTAATAGAACTAGCATATCACCCGTGCTATGCACGTGCTAAAATAATATATAATTTATTAAAAATACGATAATTATATTTAAATTTTTTATATTTTGTCTCCCGTAAATAAAATTTTATATATAAGTTTAAGTGTTTTGTTTCAAATATTCCTTTACGATAACATGTAGTATAGATAAATTAAAATTGTTGTATTTAACAATTAGTAATTAAAATTATGCTTTGTTATTAAAAAAAAAAAAAAAAAAAGACATAGTTCTAATATTTCACTATTTTAGAATAAAAATATATGAATTTTAAAAAATTTTCATATTGATTTTTGAAAGGGAAATAATTAAATAAATTTTAAAAACTTAATGAGTAAGAAATAATCATCATAAAAAATAAATTTCTAAATGCTCTACTATATACTAATAAAATTGGTTGAATTATTTATTAAAATATATTGTTGATATCAATAATAGCTGTGACTAGATGATTGATTGGTAAAATGACCATTTGTTATGAAATAAAAACTTCAAGGGACATGATATAATTTTTAAAATCACATAAAATAATTCATATTTTAAATAAATCTCGGATGTGTATTTATAATTTATTCATTTATCTCACTACCTAAAAAAAAATAACTTAGCATGTTTTATCCGTAACTTTTTTTTTTTTTTTTTTGTGTACATATAATTAACACATAAGCCATGTCATGGTATTAGAAAGGATTTGGCTTTTTTTTTAAGTAGTTATTTAATTTGAGAGAGCATTTGGATTTAGTAGGTCTATTTTAGAATCGATTCCGATGATTTGAACCGTTCATTTTTAAAACTTTTTAATTAAAATATTCATATAAAATTAAGATAATTGAATATCAGTAGCTATATATTTAAAGCATATTTGTTTCAAAAAAATAGACGATAAATATAATTTTAAAAATAATTATCTATTTTTTATAATGTAAATTTAATTTAAATATATAAGAATTAATATCTAATCATCTTAATTTTTTATACAAATATTTTACCTAATAAGTTTTAAAATAAGAACCATTCAAATTATGGAAATTAGATTCCAATTGGTAAAATGAGTTCGTGGATCCCTCATCCCTCCATATTGTACCAAACCAAGCCTTTATAGTTTCGTTGCCTTTTGCCGCCTTTCCACACAATCTCTCTCTCTCTCTCTCTCTCTCTCTCTCTCTCTCTCTCACAAACATGGCCGAGTCATGAAATTCTAAGTTCAAGTATTTCTCCGGCATCCTCCGCCGCCTCCTTTGCATCGGCACCCTCCCAACCCAACCATCCGACCCCACCACCGACATCCCAACCACCACCACCACCTTCGAAAACCCAAAAAAGAATTTCAAAACCCAAGTCAAGACCCCAGGAGTAGTCGCAAGACTCATGGGTCTAGACTCACTCCCAGACCCCAGGAAGGTTTTTAGGAGAAAGAAAGATCAGAAGGAAAAAAGTGGAGTTTCTGTGTTTTAATTTGTTTCTGTGTTTACATAGCTAAGTGTAGTTTCTGTGTTTTAATTTGTTTTTAATTTGGTAGTTTATGTTTGAGTCTACGTCAGGTTTGTTTTTAGTTTGGTAGTTTCTGTGTTTATTAGTTCAATGTGATAAAAAAAAAATTGTAAATTTATTATATTTTTAAAAAAAACCTTAAGTTGGTCAATGTAATTTACTGTACGGGAAAGAAATACACATTCTCGTATAATCCTGTTGATTAAGTCTGTGCTCCTCCGTACAACGTCGCTTTATCACCTGAAAACACAAACGTGAGCTAGCCGGCGGGTGTGTGCCGAAAACCTCTCCGATGCTTAAGTCAGTAAGCTTGACAAATAGACAAAAGCTCTGTGTATTCAGAAAACAAAGTTGTGTTACCCCTCCATAGGTGATATTGGTGAGCTTTTTATAGGTTTCGTGTGGCACAATCCTAGTAGGACTCTTACTCCTCCATGTAGAGTCCTCTTAGAATTCATACTCCTGAAAGATAATACTTATCTGTCAACACCCCCCTCACTGCTTAAACCAAGTGAGATGGTTTTACCATGGCCGGACTCCAAAATGACCGGAGTAACTGCTAGTTCAGCCCTTACTTTCCTTTCTCTTACCTTGGCTTACCCATGCTGAGACCGAGCTATCCATAAGAGAGTTGAGCCGAACTATATTCAAAACCAAGTCCTTAACAGGACTTAGCATACCTCGGTTTCCACATGCTACGACCGAACCAATTACTGAAGACCGAAACATTCACACTACACTACTCAACCGGAGTAGAAATCAGACCTTATGTGACCGGGCTAATCACCACGGCTGTGTGACCGGTCTAACTCCAAGGCTTCTTCTTCGGACCGGAGTAACTTTACGGCTATTTTACCTGGCCTTTCGCAATGCGACCCAACATGGCCCTTCATCCAGCTCGGCCCAATTTATCTGTATAAATTACCCTCTCATTTACCAACAAATTTTTGTACATAAAATTTCACAGTAGTGATATGTTTTGTGAGACATTTTCATTTCAAATTAGAACATTTATTATTGTGCCTTTGAATTTAAAAATATAACTGTCCCATTATTTTGAATAAATTTTATATCTAAAATCTTTGTATGTAAATCAAATTTGTTTTACTAAAAAACTGAAAGTTTCAAAAAATAAAAAATAAAAAACAATTTGACAAACGAGTTTATTTTCAAAAACTAAAAACAATAATACGAGGTATCATCATCATCCAAGCTTATAGTCTTATTTTGTACGTTTGTAACAGGACGCACAAAGGTGTGGGGTTTGATTTAAAATTTTTGCAAATATCATTTTTTTTTTAATTTCTTCATCCGATTTGATAACAATGCATATCCCGATTTTTCTTTGAAAAATCAGAATTTATCTTCTTCTTTTTTTAAATTTATTTTAAATTTTGATCTTTTTGAGTTTTTGGAGTCTGGCTGCACAATATTTTAAAATAAATTTAGCATTTTAGATGAGATTCACAATTTTGTTCTTCTTATTGCGTGTTGTTTCAATTCATTGTTTTATTTGGTTTTGGTGATTTGAAATCCTGCATACACAATTTGCTTACATCTCTGTGCATAGTAATATGTATGTGTTATCTTGAAATGATCATCCAGGAAACAAGCAGATTCAAAGACAAAGAAGTCTAGCAAAATTGGCATCAAGTCATAGTTCTTACAGCAATGGCACCACTGAGGAAGATTAGGTACGTTGAATTCATGTTTTGTATCTATATTTGAGCTTTATGATTTGAAGTTATTAATTTTTCACATTGACTTTTGAATAGTCATTGCGAAAGCAAAGCAATGTTGCTTTTGTGATGTGTCAAACACTCAATAGTGGTTCTTTTTCATTTGGTTATACTAAATTTATGAATTTAAATTTCATTTTGCATATGGAGTTCTCATGTGAGTCGTGGAGTAGCTCTTCTAGACAAGTTACTGGCCCCCAATAAAGAAGTTATTAGTAGAAGAAATGTCAAAAGAAACGGAGTCCAAGAGACAGCCACCAAGTGTTATTGCCAGATTGATGGGTCTTGATGGGCTGCCTTCTCAGCGGCCTCTTCATAGACAACATAAAAGGCTCTTAGAGAGGTGGAAGATGTCCCGAAGGTATCAGAATTTTGGAGAAGTTGGTAAGGCCAGCACTCTAGGTCAAATGCTTTTTATTCGTGATACGGAAATGAGACCAGATAATTTTTATCCAATGACTGGTTTGGATGGATCCAGTGACAAAAATTTGTTAGCAATGATGAAATTGCTGAATGGGATAGTCCTTTGGGTATTAGTAGTAGGGATGGTTGGAAGGATAATATCAGAATTTCATCTAGATCGAGATCTTTTGCTGCTTCATCAGCAACCTCGACCAATTGCTCCATCCGAAAGGTACTCTCTTGTCTCTCTCTCTCTTGTCTCTCTCAGAGTGTGCCTATCCCTTCGTGCACTTTAGTAGGAATACAAAGATTTAGTAGCCTCATGCCTTATTCCCTCTCTCTTTCTTAACCAGAGCCTACTATCCTTTTTGGTGTTTTTGATGAATGTTGGATGTTGATGAGTGATTTTTGGAATGCAATGTTTTGTTTGATGAAATCTTCTTTGACTTCTTGTGATTTATTTATTTTTTATGGATGATCTATTCATATTGAATTAGTGTTTGTTGCTCATTATTTGGTTATTTTTGGATGTTATATTTGTATATATATAGCAAATAAAAAATATATTTTTTTAATTGTATCCCTTCTATGTTTGAGATGGAGAACTAGAGTTTCTAGGTTGGAGATATATTTATGTCCCAGGCCGGTATTTGTCATGGTCTAGAATTGTATAGAGATCTCTTTCTAAGAGTGGTTGAGTTCTTGGTCTCTTGAGGGAGAATAGGATGTACACCTAGACAAACCCTCAATTTAGTCACCTAGTCACATGTGTCTAGTTGATCCCATGCCATAGGATCGCTTGGACGCCTATGACTAGTACACCAACCTTGTGGGAGTCTCTAAGCCTTGTGCTCATCCTGGGTTGGCTTGGGAGCATCGGGGTACCATTGGAGAACCGATTGTAAAGCAAAGGTGTATGCTCTGTGGAGAACTACTTGCTACTAATAAGCCTGGACAAGTGATACGACACGGACATGTAAATTTTCAAAAAATGCAGGACATGACACACGAGAGACACATGCAAAACATATCATTTTATATATTTATTGTATGTCATATATTTGAACATTGTAAATTTACTCTTTCAAATATTAAATCACATCAAATTCATCAACCTTAGATATGCTACTCTGATGAGAAAAAATAAAACTAAAAACTAAAAACTAAAAAATGAGACACTTCCTCTAGCGTGTTCGATGTGTGTTGAGTGTGTCCAACACGTGTCTGTGTCCCACACTTGTTGTACACTAGTAAGTTACCTCCGGAGAGGTTCGTGTTCCATAGTCACTTGGCTAAGCCAAGGGAGACTTGAGTGTATTAACATGAAATATTTTAAATTGAAAACTAATAATAATGTAATTACGTAACAATGCGCAATTAGAGGATGAGATCAAAACGTTATAGGAAGTGGATAAAAGAACATTTACTTATATTCTCCTTTCCTCCCTCCCTCTCTTGAATGTCCTTTTGGTTCTTTTTTCTCTCGCCACAGTTATTTTCTCTATCCATGAATTACAATACAAGCATAATGCATACACTAACTTTTACTATATGTATATATCCTCATTAGTTATAGTTCAAGAAGAAAATATAGTGAGCAATTCTAATATAGGTATCTTATGTTGGTTGAAGGAAAGTTGGCTTACAGTATGCCATGTCAAGTGTGTTTTTGTTTAGTCAGAACCCTATTAGGTCGCTTCTCTTTTAAAGTCTTAAAAAATTTGACTTTGGAGATCACTTGACATAGTATGCAATTGGTGGTAAAAGGTATCACACATCTCACTATAACATATTTTGAGCTGGTTTCACTTCCCATCCCACAATGTGTAGAGCATTAACATTCATCTAGTTTGACACAAGGTTTGCTACTGTTGAAAGTTGTGCCAGGGTTTTGAAGATTTAATTTTCACCTTTGTTAAAGGATTTTTATGTCATTGACATGTGGATTATGTTCTTGCCATTGGTCCTTCCACCAATATATTGTGGGCATGAGTTTGGGAATGGGGCAGTTCCCAATTATGCTTATTATTCTATATATTACAAGCCCCGCAATGGATCACCTCCTTGGAGACCAGATGATAAAGATGGGCATTTTATTTTTGCCATTGGAGAGAACTTAACTACTCGTTGTAAGTTTGCATTGATAATCTTCAACTATTGTCATCATTTTTTTGTTGGTAAGTAAATTATTGTCTTCATGTGTAACGCCCTCGAAATAAACCCATAAATCATACAATCTAGACATGCTTAGACATAAGAGAATAAAACATAATTCCATTTCATCAAAGTAATCATTACAAAAATATTACATGTTGACATCAAAAGTAAATGCCCTATAGGCTTACAACTTTCCAAGTCAACACTTGGTTACAAAAAGGAGAGTACTAGCTCTACACAAAATAAGTCCTTGGCTTGTTATACATATAATACAACAAAAATAACAAAAAGAGTCTAGCAGCCTCAAGCCTCCCAAGCTACGTCCTTGGAGGTGGCATGATACCTGAACCTACAAAGGATGTCCCATATAGGGTGAGCTAACGCCCAGTAGAGATATGCTAAACATAATATGAGCAAAGACTAAAACATTAGCATTTGATAAATGTTTAACCCACATAAATCATTTCATAATCCATTTCAATTACATGACAAATATGTCCATGTTTCATTCCTCTTTCCTTTACTTAACCGGTTTTCGATTCATAAATATGGCTCAGAACCTGGCCAAACAATTCCCATGAGACCACAGCTCATATCAACAATACTACCATACTTCACAATAGATACACATATTAGTTGTATCAGTATCACATAAAATACATCCATACTTCACAATAGATACATATATTTGCTGTATCAATACTTCAATAGATACACATATTTGCTGTATCAATGGAGTCCATCCCCTATCTCCTCCCAAATAATATCCGGTTTAGGAGTCCATCCCATATCTCCTCCTAAACCGTGGAGTACATCCCCTATCTCCTCCCACACAACACAATGTATATAAACACATATCATATACATAATCAATCAATACATAAATTTAATGTATTATTCCAACCGTCACATTCAATGACATATTCAATTGATTAGTTTTAATTCACCTAATCATCATGTAAGGTCTACAACATTCAAGACTATCCTCCATCGATAGCCCAAAGCAATTTATTTCTAAACATATAATAAATGCTCCAACAGATAATTTGACAACAATTTTAAAGGTGAGCGATTAGTAAATCCAACTCCACCATTCCCTCTTATAATGAGCCAATTTCATTATTTCCAACTCAATTCCATATTTCCATGACATTCCCAAATTAATTATATAGATTAATTCATGCAACAATTTTGGGCTTTCTCTCCTTTTTTCTCTACAATGACCCAAAGGTCCCATATATCATCAACAACATCGATTCCATCATTTTAAGACCCAAGATACACATTTATGAGTCAAAATAACCAAACCCCTCTTTATTCATTTTGAAACCCTAACACCAAAAATTACCCAACTTCAACATTACATCAAAATGACCAATAGTTTATGTCAAAGACCATAAAAATGAGTAGTTATCCCTACCTCAAATTTGGAGCTCAAATGAGAAGATGAAGAAATTTGAAAGTGCTCCAAACCCCAATATTTTCAGATCAAAATGTAGCCCTCAACAAGTCCCACACTTTTTACAAAGGTCCAAGTGTAGAAGATCACTTCTACTAGATGAAACCCTAGAGAGAAGTTGGAGTTGTAGAGTAAGATGCTCTCCAATGGAGGTTTTGAAAAGTAAGAGAGAGAAAGAAAGTGTGAAAAGTGATTTAAAATCACCCAGCTGCCATCTGATATACGACTAGTCCGCTCAAGCGAAGAATAGGACGCTCGAGCGTCAAGCACAAGCTGGACACCGCCGGCGCAAGAATACCCACTCGAGTGCCAAAACACAACTGCAAAACACACCCGCTCGAGCACAAAGGGAAACCCGCTCGAGCGTAGATTACCCTCCTCCAGTATTTTTACAAACATTGAACACCCGCACGAGCGCGACCCACTCGAGCGTAAGGAAATCCGCTCAAGCGTGAAAAACGAACCTGCAGTACTTTTACAGGGACACAAAATGCTGGAAGAGATCCGCTCGAGCGGACCACCAAAAATCTGGGCAACAAGAAAAGGAACCAAGGCTCAACCAACCTGTTCGAAACACACCCAACACATCCTAAACCCAAATATATGGAATTTAAAGAATGATAACAAGACATATACAACAACCAACTCCACGGAACTTAAGTCCGGATACAACAATCAAAGGAGGAAGAACCAGGATCGCTATATCATGAGAACATCTCAACCTTATTTTCTTATTTGATTGAAAGTAAACAAACATTGACTCAACTAGAATTTATTTTTGGATTTTATCTATAAGAAAACAATTCCAACGACTGGATTCAAACCGTATATTGATGATAGTCCAAGACATCTCTACTTGTCAAAAAAAAAAACAAAGTCCAAGATTGAATAGAAGTCGTAAAACAAAAACGATGTGAGAGAGAGAAATCATAAAACATAGGGGACTAAAGACAGAGGCTGACAATGGTTGGCTTCTTGCTCAACTAATTTTTTTTAGTTATATGATATTTGGACTGCCCAGTTCTGTTGACTTATGAACAGTTTTCATGGATTAAATTGGCTGTCTGATTTTTATGTTTTTGTGTTTTTTTCCTGGTTGAAAAATGTGGTTTTTCTTTCAAAAGGATGCTACAGGTTTATCCCAGCTGTGTTCTGGCCCAATTCAAACTGGTTGGTCCAGTTTGCTTTTAAAAGATTCAAAAGGACACATCATGTAATTAAGAAGTGGTTTCCAAAATGCTCTCAAACATTTTTTCTAAAAGTTGTGTGAAAATTTTGAGGACTCACGTTTTTTTTTTTTTTTTGGTGTGTGTGTTCATATTACTATTCCTAACTAGAAACCACAAAATAGAGAACAGAAAATAGTTTTATGGTACTTCCTAGAAAATGGTTCTCTCTAACTCATTTCTAAAAATAGTTTTTGAAAATAACAAACTAATTGATCTTCAGGTTAGGTATGTCCTATTATTTGCGGATCCATGTTCTCAGTTTTTTCTTTGATTTGTAATCTGTTCACCAATAACATATTTTATTTACTTGTACTTGCATACAGGAAATGGGTGAAGGTTAGTTTTTCCTTCAACTTCTTTTCTTCTCTCTTTATCTGTTCCTTTCCTTCTTTTTTTATTTATTATTTATTTTTGTTATTAATACAAGTCCTCTAGACATTGGTATTAATATGAAACACTCACTTTTTGTGTTCCATAAACTTTCAAATTGACATTCCATAGTCCCATCATTGTTAATTCATTTGATGAATTAAATCCATTGGGTAATATAATTGCAAGGACTTTTGGGCAAGTCTTGGAATGTTTAGACAATGAAAGGAAAGAGATTTTAGTAATTAAAATTGTTCGTTTAATAAACAAGTACCGCGAAGTTGCCATGATTGAAATTGACGTCCTACAGAAACTTTCCAAGCATAATATTGGTGGCACACGGTATGCATCTGTAACAACCCTCGTCCTTTGTATCGATTACCCTCTTGATTCTTCGAGGCCGAACATGATTGATAATTGAATTGATTAAAATCTTGAATCGTATTTGAAATTTGAAATTTGAATCGATTGACCGTATCTGTTTAATTGCATGTTTATCTGTTTGACTGCCAAATTAAATTGTTCTCGTCTTAGGCATTAAGCGCAAATTGAAGGCCTTATCGTGACGAACCGGAAATGGATCAATGTTCTATGATCATTGGAATTTATGTAAATTAATGGTATGTTTAATTAGAAACTGATTTGGTATGACTAAACTAGATTAAATTTGATTAGTGGTGATAAAACACAAGATTTGGACTTATTTACCAAACTACCACCTAGTGGCCCACTACCTTAATATATTGAACTTCATTACATTTCATCAAAACACTTGTTCACCACTTTTCCTTGCCTTAGCCGACCATAGAGAGAGAGGAAATGAGAGTTGAGTTCAACTTGGTGATTTGCTTGGAAATTGGAAGAAATTGTAGGAGATATGCCTAATTGAACTTCTACACATGTAATTGAAGATCTAGGTAAGGAAACTTAACCTCTCATTGTTGTCCTTAAATTGATTCTTGCATGATTTATGTCAAATGGTAGAGCTAAGACATGATCTAGTCTAGTAATGTCGTATCGTAACTTGAATCTTGCATGCATATGTATATTGAGGGGTTTTGAGTTTGATTTCATGGAAATCTTGCATGCATGTCCATCTTTTGATCATAATCCATGATTTCACCATGTTCTTGAGGAAATGAGCTCAATTGAGCAAGCTTTGAAGCTTTAAATTGGTTTGAATTCATGCATGTTTGCATGTTTTCCATGTTCTTGAAAATGGGTTTGAAAAGGGTTTTAATTGACTCACTCTTGGGCTTTGAATTCACAAATTGAGCCTTGTAACTTGTTATATATTGAATTGAGATGTGTTTTCCAGAATTTGGGCCCAAGAGGTCGAGTATAGAGTGGGAGAATGCTTGGTTCGGACTTGGAAGACAAATCTGGAAATTCCAGAATTTGGCCTCCTCGCTCGAGCGAAGGATTCCTCGCTCGAGCGACCATCGTTTGTTCAGAGCTCCGTTCGAGCGAATAAATGGTGGCTCGAGCGTAAAATTTTAGCATCCAGTACTTTTACTGTTTCATCAGACCGCTCGAGCGAAGGATTCCTCGCTCGAGCGAATCCTTTGATTTTGGAAGCTCGCTCGAGCGAAGTAAGGCTCGCTCGAGCGAGGCCCTTATTTTCAGCAAATTTTGTAAAATGTTTTCTAAGTGTATTTTTGCATCCTCATCTCATTCTAGGCATTCTTAGGCCTAGTTTAAAGCATCTTAATGAGGATAATGATGTAGAACACACCAAGGAAAATTAGGGATTAAACTATGATATCTCCCAACTGTATAGCTTAGTGTGTGTTCATCACGTATCTTGTCAGGGGTTGGCATTCGAGGGCGCTCTAGCTTCTGATAAGCCCAAACTCCGTGAGTAACAATTGTGTAAAGATATGTTCAAAATGGTTATCTTTCGAATATTGAATCGGCATTTCTTGAACTTCTTGCCATTTCTTGAATTGTTTACTGAACTGGAATTATTTATTGAATGAATGTATGTCCTTTATTTCCCAACTGTTCTGTGGCATCCTTAGCACCCTCTTTGTTTCTTTATTCACATTAGAGATCTCTGTCGGTTCCTCGTTGGAACCACTCATTTCTTGATTGATGGCCATCACTTCTTGTTTGATGCTGTTAAGACTGGTCCTTTGGACCTCTTGTTTATAGGCTAATGGATGTACCACATATCCTTTGTTTTGGTGAATAAGCATTATGGCACGAAATATGAGCCACAAATGAATAGGTTGGTGAAATCTTGAAAGATGAAATCTTGTTTAATGAGCTGTTTCATTCTTTGTAAGGACATTCATTCATAACCTCTTTACGCATTAAGTTATTCACTGGGCTTTAGCTCACTGCTCATATATATATGTAGGTGTCCAGGCACCAGACTGCAGCTAGAAGCGTCAAGCAAACTTTAGTTTTGTCAAGCCAACCACTGTGCCTCACGGCGAGGTTCCGAGTATAATCAAGCTTAGACTGCTTTTGGGGTGTCTTAGCTTCACCCAACTGTCATTGTCTTTGTATAGTGATTCTTTATCTTGCACTTCTTTGCATCTTTGTTTAATAGGGATTAAGTCCCTGTACTAAATGTTTGTAAATGATTGTATAGGCATGCAGATTCAAGCTGTTTGATTGTATGAGAAATCTCTTTGCATCTGATCCTGACTCATTGGACATTATCTATTCTTGTGTTGGCTTCCAGCCACGTACTACTGTTTTTATTGTATTCTTTATTGGCGGGCCTTGTAATCTCGGATTACTGGCCAGTTATGGTGCTAAACCCATAGGGCCGGGTTTGGGTCGTGACAGCATCAGATTCCATATCTCGACCCTTTTTAACTATAAAAGTTTACAGTAATTGGGTATAAGTTGTTTTATTCTTTGCAGTTGTGTGCAAATACGGAATTGGTTTAACTATCGTAATCATATTTGTATTGTAAGTATTTATTGGTACTTGTGGTTTAATTAATTTGAAAGGGCGATGATGTCCCTTTGTGCCTGGATATTCTGTGATTTAAAAACTTGCGAATGGATTTAAATGGTCTTAACAAGTATTTGAGAAGCTTGGACCAAGCTTATACGATTTTCTCTGCAAAAACAACTATCGTTCATTTCCAACTAATCTTGTTCGGGAGTTTGGCAAACAACTTTTGGAATCTGTAGCATGTGTGTGCACACATCTTGCATCATTTTTTCTATAAATGCTTCAACTTATTGCTCAGCAGCTCAAATGCTTTTTTAATGAAGCTCAGATTTGGGAATCACTGGGACTCTATTTCCATCTTTGATTTATTTAACAGTAGATTGAAACCCAGAGTAATCTTTGTTTGCACAAGCATGATTAGTATTGATGATCAACTCTACTTCTGATTCTCATTCATTTTGCTCACTTGCTTTTGCGATTATGCATGATTTACGCTGATTCATACAGATCGATGCGGAAAACATACTTCTTGTTTCATCAGAATATGTTAAAGTGCCAGATTATAAGGTATTGACTCATGTGATATGTTCTCTTTATTTATTTGTTTACTAGTTTATCTTTAAAAGAGTTTTGTATTTGTGTGCGCATGCAAATCAGACTTGGCAAGATTAGGGTGCGTTTCAATCCATCTCAATAGGGCTGTATTTGGATCTAGGATTGAGAAGTGATTTGTGGAGGTAACGGAAAAAGAAAGGGATGACAAAAATTGAGCTTCTATTTCATTCACTTTTCCCTTCCTATTTCCGTTCCCTTCGCAAATCCCTCCTCACATCCTTGATCCAAACACAGCCTAAGGATTTTATATTTAAACCCAATTGATATGTTGGCCTTTTTGTTTGGACTCTATTTGTAGATGCAATTGATATTTTGGATGTTCTTTTTGCTGCATTTGTCCTGAATTACTGCAAATAAAAATATTTGGTCTAATTTTTCATGTAAATCGAGTATTGATATTAGTTGATGAGATAATGTAGCGATCTCGACTTTGACCCGGTCAACTTACGAGGGTCGAGCTGCCCGGTCAGCTCGCCAAAAGCAAAAATGCAAAATGCATTCAAAATTGCTTACAGGAAAGTGTATTTTACGCTCGAGCGGACCATGTTATATCAGTCCATAAATTAGGGTTTTAGATCACTTTTTGCAGCCCCTCTCTCTCTAAAACTCTCCAAATTTCCAGATCTAGAGCTTCTCTTTCTAGAAGTCATCTTCTCTCTTTGATTTCTCCAAATCCATTGAGATTTAGGCCTAAGTTCTTCACCAAAGTTGGTTATCACCTCAAGGGCTTCATTGCGTGCGGTGGAGATCGAGTTTCGACACCCTAAATTTTGGGGTTTCATCTTAGATTCTCTTCAAAACTTGAGGTAGGGATTTCCTTTGAGTTATATGTATGTTTTTGCAAGATCTAGATGATTTTCGAAATCATCCTTTGATTAGCTTTGACAAGTTGATTGTTGATTACAAGAAGATGAGTGATTTTGAAAGAGGGTTTATTTTCTATTCCTTTTAAAATAGAAATTGAGGGTTTTGAACCATATTGATTGAAGAAAGATGATTTTGGGGAGATTCTTCTAAATATTTTGGAGATGAATGGTTTTGGTGAGAAACCTAGAAATTGGGTCTTTTTGAAAGATGATGAAAATTCTTGGAAGATGTTGTCATATTTATTTTGTGTATCAAAATAAATAGATGTTCTGAAAATTGTTTATTTATATATAACTGAAGAATTTTGTGAACAAAATGAGAAATGTTGTTTATTTTGGAAATTGTTGTTAAAATGTTGATTTAGTCTTGAATTGACTAAATTGTTGAGATTGCTCGAAATGTAGGAATTACATTATTCTCTTGAATGAATTGGATGTAAAAGTATATATATATATATATTCATCTTGTGGATTTGTGTTGAAAAGAGGATTGGGAATTTTGATCACAATGGTATATTGTGTGGAACAATTGAATATGGAAGTAATGTTGCATTGCCTTTTTTTTATCATACATTGGCATTTCAATTCATTGGACTATGTTAAGCTTTGGAAATTTGCATTCATGAAATGGTTTTGGGGGTAAATACGGTGGTAAGTCTTGATAGGTAGTGTAGATGAAATTATTTAAGTTGGCTTGAGTATCCTTGGTGAAAGACCAGAAAGTCGCGCGGATAGGTGTCGAGCCTTCCGGTTAATACCGGTAAAAATGACAATTGTTAGTACTCGTATAGTCTACTTGCAGACACTAACCTAGGAATTACTAGAGTTGTATTTACCGCCCCTTGTATTAAATTGATAAATTTCGAATAGTTGAAATTGCATAACATCATTGAGCATGATGGTTTTTAAAAGATGAAGATGTGTTTTATTTTCAAAAAGGCATGGCATGGTATGTGCATTCATCTCTTGAGACTTGTATAAAATGTATATACTTTGTTAATGATTTCCTACTGGGCTTTATGCTCAGCCTACCAGATTTTTGTGCAGGAAAAGACGTGGTGAATCCACCTAATTGAGAGCGTGGAAATGTGTGTGTTGAGAGCACTAAAGTTCTCCTTTGTTGTGATCTTATTTGTAAGCCAAAGGCTATGTATGTGTGGGTTTGAATAACCATTTTGTGTAACCGGGCTTAAGCCTTGGAAGATTGTAAACCCTCGGGGGTGCTTATTTGGTTATTTACTTGTTGTTGAATCAATGTAATATCGTATGACGAACTATTATTATTATGTAATACAAGTATGGGAAGTTGTATTTGGTTTTTCTTTAAGAGAGCCATGATTGTTGCATTATCATTTGGGCTAGAAATTTGGGGCGTTACAGATAAACTGTGTAAATCAATAATACTGTCACGACCCGCTCCCCGTACCCAAGTGTTAAGCATCGTGATGCCCAGTAACTGAAGTTACCTCCGACCAATTCTTAAACAAATTAATAAACACAAGCAGAAGAAATATTTAAGTAAGGGTATCAAAATAATCATTGGAGCTTCTATTTTTATTACAAAATATATTGACCAAAAAGGCCGATATTTACATATAAAAATATCAATAAAAGTGCTATGTGTGTCTACTTCGTAGCCTCGCATCTAAGACTTTCCGAAAACTATTTCTGAATTGCATGTTTCCTGAAAATTAGTAAACAACTATAAGCACATGGTAGAGTGAGAAATATTATACCAAGAGTATAAGGGACACGAAATGACCATGGATCGTTAGTTAGGTCAAAACATTTACATAAACAAATCATTTAAGCAGCAGAAACTGAAATACATATATTATGTAAGTAAATGACTATAACCACGGTACAGAACAGAACAGAGGTACAGATTCAAGAGGTGGCTCGTACGGATTCTAGAGGTGGCTCTCACGATAGTGTAGCACTTAGCTCCGCACAGCACTTTGGTCCGCATGGAACAGAAGTCAATGGATCCATGACAAACAAAAGACCACAAAGTGGTCAAACAGAGGTCAATGGTTATTTAAGTCCCCCAAGGCGTGGGACTCCCGTGGTGGTACTTACAAAATATAATTGTATATAAGGTCATAACCAAATATTCTTTAAAATATAAAAAAAAACATATCCATGGGTTTCCTTTTAAGTAAATAGGGTTCAGAAATAAAATCACGTAACTGAAATTTTTATAAAACATAACTTTTATTAATATACTAATAAAACATACTTGTATAAAATAGATTTTGGTAAGTCAAAACATATGTAAAATACATTTTGGTGACTCAAGGTATAATATAACTCACCTTAACTTTAATACCTTATCTTTCTTTTCACTATCAAAAATCCTTTCAGCTTCCATTATTTTTCCTTTCTTTCTCTCCTCTCTTTTCTTCTTTCCTTTCTTTTTCTTTCTTCTTTTCTTCTTTCCTTTCTCTTCTCCAGATTGATCACTCTCCCTATTTATAGGGAGCCGACGCCATTCATCGGCCAACACGTGGTCGAGCCATCTCTCTCCCTCCAGATTCGTCATAACTATATATAGATTTAATCTTATCCTAAATAAATATTTGAGATAATTACCCTTTGACCCAATATTTTAATATAATTATATAAATTAATTAATTTCTAATTAAATTACACTTTATCATATACCAATAGAAAATAAATTATTTATTTTACTACCACACCCATTATTATTATTATTAATATTATCTATATTATTATTTATATTTTGACCCCTAAACTTTTAAAAATTATATTATTTTACAAAGTCACACATAATAATATATAATAAATTATATACTTTCCGAATTGAAATTAAATAATATTAGTATAAATTCTACAAAATAATTAAAAATCTGGGTTGTTACAATCTTCCCTCCTTTTAAAATTTCGTCCTCAAAATTTGTCACAGGTGTAAGCTATCCGCTGCACACTATAATAAATATATATTAGATGATTAATCTGATAGAAAATAGTACCTCAAAAAAAAACTTTACCAAAAATAACTCACTGTCTAGTTGTCAAAAATTAGTTTGGGCCGAAATGAGAAATAATGGGTGACTTTAAAAAAAAATTCACTCGTTTTATTTACGATAAAAATAAATAAAATAAGAACACAATGACAGAATTATATGCAAGAATTGAAAATTTTGAGATGAACTTTTCATTGATGAGAAATAGCTTCAAAATTAGTATCTTTAAAATTTGAACCCACTTTTTTAAAAAACATCAAATAAATAAAAAAAAATTCAATACTGAACTGAAAATTATATATATATATATATATTTAATTATATTATAATTTTGGTGAGTGCTTGAGCCCGACATCATTCTTTTCTTGTCCTTCTTTTATTAGAACAAATATAAATTATATCTAATATCCTTCACAAATTAGGCACACTAAAAAAAAATTATTACATGTATATAATCATATAAAATTATAATATAATTAAATCGACAAATAAAATATAATAATTCGGTATTAATTACCCGTTATCCTACTTCTTAAATGTGCATGTGTCCTATGCTCCAATGATGATTTTTTTTTTATAAACCATTGCTCTGATACTATTTGTTACGACCCGCTCCCCATACTCAAGTGTTAAGTATCGTGATGCCCAGTAACTGAAGTTACCTCCGGCCAATTCTTAAACAAATTAATAAACGCAAACTGGAGAAATATTTAAATAAGGGTACCAAAATAATCATTGAAGCTTCTATTTTTATTACAAAATATATTGACCAAAAAGGTCGATATTTACATATAAAAATATCAATAAAAGTGCTATGTGTGTCTATTTCGCAGCCTCGCATCTAAGACTTTCCGAAAACTATTTCTGAATTGCATGTTTCCTGAAAATTAGTAAACAACTATAAGCACATGGCAGAGTGAGAAATGTTATACCAAGAGTATAAGGGACACGAAATGACCATGAATCGTTAGTTAGGCCAAAACATTTACATAAACAAATCATTTAAGCAGCAGAAACTGAAATACAGATATTATGTAAGTAAATGACCATAACCACGATGTCTGCGAGCAGAGCGAGAACATAGGTCACAAGTGACAATCGAGAGCAGTGCAGATTCAAGAGGTGGCTCGTACAGATTCTAGAGGTGGCTCCCACAATAGTGTAGCACTTAGTTTCGCACAGCACTTTGTTCCGCACAAAACAGAGGTCAATGGATCCATGACAAACAGAGGACCACAAAGTGGTCAAACAGAGGCCAATGGTTATTTAAGTCCCCTAAGGCGTGGGACTCCCGTGGTAGTACTTACAAAATATAATTGTATATAAGGTCATAACCAAATATTCTTTAAAATATAAACAATCATATCCATGGGTTTCCTTTTAAGCAAATAGGATTTAGAAATAAAACCACATAGCTAAAACCTTTATAAAACATAACTTTTATTAATATATTAATAAAACATAACTTTTATAAAACAGATTTTGGTAAGTCAAAACATACGTAAAATACATTTTGATGACTCAAGATATAATATAACTCACCTTAACTTCAATACCTTACTCTTTTTTTCCACTATTAAAAATCCTTTCAGCTTCCATTATTTTTCCTTTCTTTCTCTCCTCTCTTTTCTTCTTTCCTTTCTTTCCTTTCTTTTTCTTTCTTCTTTTCTTCTTTCCTTTCTCTTCTCCAGATTGATCACTCTTCCTATTTAGAGGGAGCCAACGCCATTCATCGGCCAACACGTGGCCGAGCCATCTCTCTCCCTCCAGATTCGTCATAACTATATATAGATTCAATCTTATCCTAAATAAATATTTAAGATAATTACCATTTAACCCAATATTTTAATATAATTATATAAATTAATTAATTTCTAATTAAATTACACTTTATCATATACCAACAGAAAATAAATTATTTATTTTACTACCACACCCATTATTATTATTATTATTATTATCTATATTATTATTATTTATATTTTGACCCCTAAACTTTTAATAATTATATTATTTTACAAAATCACACATAATAATATATAATAAATTATATATTTTCCGAACTGAGATTAAATAATATTAGTATAAATTCTACAGAATAATTAAAAATCTGGGTAGTTACAAATACTGTTGCTAGGCTAGTGCTTATGAATTTGATTCTTATTTTAACTTCAGATTGCTAATATTTTGATTATATGTTGTCTGCATTCAAGCTTCTATCACGATCTACTAAAGATGGTTCCTTTTTCAACAATCTGCCAAAGTCAAGTGCTATTAAGCTAATTGATTTTGGGAGCACTACTTTTGAACATGAGGACCACACCTACGTGGCGTCAGCAGCGCCAATATCGTGCACCAGAAGTTATTCTTGGTAATGGCCATTTGTTATCAGATTTTGTAGTCAGTATTTTTATGTTTGTCATTTAATGTTGATGTGTTAAAATTATTTATTGTTTTGTTTTCACTAGGTCTTGGATAGAACTATCCTTATGACTTGTGGAGAGTGGGTTGCATACTTGTTGAACTTTGCTCGGTAAGTAAGATTGTGCTTTTTCTTGTTTGTATATTACTGAGAGCATTAGTGGCATGTTGGTTTTAGTTTATCTTTCATCTGTTGATCATATTGCTAAGAAGGATTTAGAAGATTTAGTGGAAGGTCCAATTTTCAATGTGGTGACCAATCACTTATAAGATGAGCGCCCTTCAAACGTTATGTTGTTATTGAATTAATTTATTGGGAAGGAAATTAGTGTCTACAATAAATATCCTTGTAATTGATTTGAGTTTTAGTTGTTTTATTCACTCATCATTGCATACTTCATTTAATCACGTTTCTATTTATGGCATTTTTTTGACTTCTACTTTGTTTGTTAACAGGGTGAGACCCTTTTCAAAGCACATGAGAACTTGGAACATCTAGCTATGATAGAGAGGGTGTTAGGGCCACTGCCACAACATATGATTATTAGTGTAGAGTAAGATCTGTTGTTTTTATTTGTTTATTTCATACTATTTATCTGCTTCATCCCATGTATAAAGCTCTTATTTGTATTTTTTCAGCCTTCGTGTTGAGAAATATTCCAAGCGGAGTGCACGCTTGGATTGGCCAGAGGGTGCAATCTCCAAAGAAAGTATGAGAGCAGTTTGGAAATTACCCCGCCTACAGGTAATTGGTAGATTTGTTTATTTTGAATTGTTAATAGAATCGTATGCAGCGGGTACTAAGTTAACATCATTTCCTCTGTTCTCACTAGCCTTTTTTTATAGGAATGAATAATAGAAATGCCTGGATGGCATTTAGCTAGCAGTTATGAGCATACTCTGAAACTGTTTAATCACTGATGTCAGCCAAGTGAAGTATCAGACAGACAGTGTTAGAATTTTATTTGAATTTTTTTGGGACATGAATTTTATTACTTAAACATAGAAGTAGTTTGTTACTTATATTATAGTTTAGAAGCATTAATTTATGATTAAGTATAAACTTGTTATGGAGAGCTCTTGGTCCAGTTGGTATCATTTTGCAGAACTTGTATCATGCATTCTTCAAAAGTCTGAATTTGAGAAGGCTACGATTCAAGAACATGATTACTTATCAAAAGAAAGAAAAAATATTCATGAGCATGATTACTCTCTCTCTCTCTCTAACACACGCACACACACACATGATAAACAGATTCATATTAATTTGTACTAGATTAATTTCCCCACTATTTCTCTGCTTTGCTTCTATGAGTAATAAATAAAATGAAATAAATATTAAAAAAACAGAAGTTGCGTTTATGTTCTGAAGTCACCGTAGGAAATTGTAGAATGACAAAAACCACTGTTTGATACATGAAGTTCAATTTCTAGGGTTTTTTTATATTTTTTTTATGCTACTTATTGCTAGTTGTTTATTATTTTAATTTCTAGGTTGATTGATTTTTAGTTTTCTATCATGATTTGCATGCTTATTTATTTCTAGTTTTTTAGAATTGTTTGCATGCTACTTGCTTCTAGTTTCCTAGAATTATTTGCATGTTTTGCTTTCTAGATTTTATATGATTATTGCTTCTACTTTCCTACAATAATTATGAATGATTTTGTTTTCTAAGATTATTGCATGTTTATTGCTTTGTAGTAATTTGATATAATTCTTGACTATTAAATTTTAATTTAATTATTTGGAATTATAAGATTTTTTTAAAACTTGTCTAGCATTTTATTCTTTAGTTAATTTTGCTATTAAATAGATTGCTAGAAAGGAAAAAAAATATATCATTGCGTTGCATGAGAATTTACAGTTTTTTTAGATTATTTGTTTAATAGTAATAATATAAATTTATCTTGATAAACGAATATGATTTTTCACAACATTTCTATACTTGAATATCAACCCCCTTTATTCAAGTTACATCAACATATTTAATGTCATACGCTTCTCATAGTTTACTATGCCAATCCCAATTTAGCAGTCTCTATGATATAACTAGTCATTCCCACCATAACTAATAATCAACATTATACCCATTTCTATTAAACATGAACTCAATTTCATGAATTAAAACCCAATTGAAACAAAACTTCATCTTTAGAACAAAATTCAAGACTTGGGTTTTAACAAAATTATGACTTCTACTTTAAATGACTCAAACGTGTTCTAATAGCTTAAAATTTCAAAACCCACAAGGAATCATAAGTTTAATCTCTCCTTTTCAAAACCTTAACTTCTTCTCACATGCATTTAAAAAAAAAAAATTCAAAAGTTATGTTTTCATGCAATAAAAAATACCACAATTCTACCCATACGAAAGTATTGAAGAGAAGTAAGAAAATCCCTATCTCAAGCAAAGAAGAGAGAAGAAAGCCCAAAAATCCAATTTCGACGAAAACACGATCCGCTTAGATTAAAAGGAAGCTCTTGCCGTGCTCTACGTTTTGGATGGAACTAGGGTGAAATTTTAAGTACAAGAAGATGAAACCCAAGCTTGAAAGCTTGGTGTTTTCGGAAATGGAGGAAAGAAAGAGAAATGTCAAAGAAGAGTGAAACAAAAGTGAGCAAAAAGTGAAGTGAGCAAAAAGTGAATTTTTTAAAGTGTTAATCCCAAATAGACCGCTCGTGTAGTGAAATAAGCATTTGAGTGTCAGAGACACAAGACTCCTCAAGCAGTAAAACCTTCACTCAAGTGTAGAACTTAAACTCCCAAAATCTCAGGTCGTACAAAGAACAGATTGCTCGAGCGGACCAATCTGCGCTCGAGCAAACATCACCACCTCTCAAAATTTTGGACTGTAAGCAAAAGTATTGGACGGTTCAAAAGAGTGCTCAAACTTGTGCTCAAGCGAAGAGGAAAAAATTCTCAGAGTGCTACAACCCACCCTGAAGCCTTTAATACCTTTTTTTCTACATTATGTTCCAAGTTAGTTCTACACTTCTATATTAGTTTGGATTTATTTTTTTAAAAAATCTTTCATCTATTCAACATGATTACAAGAGAAGTTTTATATGGTAACGAGATGAAGGGAGGAGAGTAAGGGTAATGACAAGGTGATGGGGCTGGTAGAAAGGTGGTGAGGGTAGTAAGAAGGTAGACATGAGGCTAAGGGTTGTAAGGCATGTATGTGATGGTGGCGAAGGGTTGCAAGGCAAGTAAAGGTAGAAGTGATGATGGAAGAGGTGTAACATTCCAATTATTAAAAGATTAAATAGACGAAAACTAATTATTCTAAACCTGATTTACTGAGATAAAAATTTTTTTTTAAAAATCCCATTTCATTTTCATAAGTTCAAGAGTTACTAACAATGATAGGAAAGTAAAAGAAAAACAAAAGAAATAACGTGATTTCAATACATACTTGTTAGAAATAGCGTGATTTCAATAAATACTTGTTAGATTTACAAACCTGAGATTAATTACATTTCCAATAACAAAAAGGTCGTGGTCTCAAATTAAACCTAGGTCTAAAATTTTTAGTTTTCAACATGATAAAACTCCTCTCTGAAATCAAGGCATATCAGCCCATGATCCACACTTGAAATGTAGGAGGTAAGGAAAAGAACAATGTGCACGCCGATATCTCAATACTACATATATGCATGTCATGCTAGGTGTATGAATGGTTAAATTTGATATACAAAGTAAGAATAATGTCATATCATTAAATGACCATACATCACTAATCAATTATATTTCCATAGTAAATCAATCTGACAACACATTCATGTTTAGGGGTGTGCGCAGTGCGGTTTGAGAGTAAAATTACAAACTGAATGGCGGATTGGTGGATTAACGAATTGGCAAATTGCGATTTGAGCGGTTTTGGGCAAATTGGCGGATTAAAGAATATTTTAACCAATTATCAAACATTTGCATAATATATAACACTAATTTGCATAACATTTTTTTATATATATAACACAAATTAATTTTACATAATATGTTTCATATATATAACTACTAATTTGTAACAAATTTCACATTTTAAATCTCTTTCATACTCATTTTTACTTTGATATTTCATTAGAGGTTAAAAAATATATATGTATTATCTATAGTGGAGCGGAGCAATTTGAAAGGCGGATTATAAATTTTAAAATTCAATCCGCAGTTGGTGGATAGAGTGGTGCGGATCGATGTGGATCAATGCGGTTTTAGCGGATTGGGTGGTATTTTGCATAGCCTTATTCATACTCCCAAAGGAACTCACACTTGTTCTTTTTCCCTAGTTAGGATCACAACTGGATGTTACTAGCCTCCGACGTTGTGTAGGACCTTCTCGGGCTCTAACTAGAAGTTGAACTTCCACATCACCTAATCAAGCTTACTCAAAGCCGGACTGTCACTATAACAACCCCGAACTGTGATTAGCTACTAATCCACAATTAAGGGTGCCTAACCAATAATTAAGAAAAAATCTTGAGTTAATTGCATATGTTATATGATATTTGAGTTCCTATCTGTCTGCCGTAGAAATACATGTCTATGTTTCTGTTTTGCTCTGCTAATTGAAGGTCTTATAGGCATCTAATTACGAAATTGACTAAGATTACGTGTTATTTGGGATTTTTAGAATTTTATGGTAGGTTGAATTGAGATTCGATTCGGAACCAAATAATTAGAATAAACTGAATATAATTGTTTAGTCTAAGCAAGGATTAATTAATTCTACTAATGGCACCTATATAGGCCTAATGTTGTCTCATATCACTACATACACACACTTCATCATTTTTGTAACATCAAAATCGAGAGAGAGAGAGAGAGAGAGAGAAGGAACTTGTATTCAAGCTTGGAATTGTAGAGAATTCAACTTGGAAACTCAAAGAATTGAACATCTAGAGTACAATTGAGCACCTAAGGTAAGGAATCAAGCCTTTAGTTGTGTAATTGGGGTATCTAACACATGTATTCAAAAGAAATTCAAGAATAAGACAAGATTTGAGCTCATATTATATGATCAAAGCTTAGGACATGCATGCATGCGCATTTCATTATGTTTTAATGATGTTTTCAAAGAATTTTCTCTTACATGCCCTCATTTTGGCTTTGTTATAAGAATTCAACATGTTTTTGAGTTAAACACCTCATCTGATCATGTTTTGAAAGCTTTGAAGCCAAGACAATTCATGCATATTTTATTCATATTATTTTCTTTAAGTTCCAAGTTTGATTTTGCACAATTGGCATGCTTTTGGGCTTTGATTTTGCGAAATAATTTTGAATTCACAATGTCTTACAAGTTTACATTTGTTACCTCAAGTTTTGGGCCCAAAAGGATGTGTTTCAAAGTCTTGGAGTTGAGTTTGCACCTAAAACTCCAACTGAAATTAGATTTGTAGCCTTCACTAGAGCAAAGGAAGTTCGAACTCGAGCGGAGAATGCGAGCTCCTAGGAACTTTACAGAGTTTGGGGATTGGCTCAAGCGGTAGAACCTGCACTCAAGTGACTACATTTATTTTTTACCATCCGCTCGAGCGATTGAAGTTTCGCTCAAGCGTAAAATGAGAGCTCCCAGAAGTTTTAAAAAACTTTTGCAAATCACTCGAGCGTAGGAAGTTGTGCTCGAGCGGAGACCCTTTTTACTCAGTCTTTGGCTCGAGCAACCATCGAGCGAAAAAATATGCAACCAGTACTTTTGCAGACTTTGCAAACCGCTTGAGCGACCAAAGTTGCTCTCAAGCAGACTGCCCTGTTTTCGAAAAATTGACTAAGTGTTCTAAAGCACATTTTAGCATTCTCATTGCATCCTAGGCATTCCTAAGCCCTAATTAAGACATAATAATGAGAATAAGACTTAGAAACATACTAAGAATGAAACGTAATGACTTAAGTATTTTTCGAGCTTATGTTCCAGTGTGCATCCGTTATCTGTTTGTGTAAGTCACGTGCCGTAAGCTATATGATCTTTCTGCTTTGTCTGTTTGCTTCTGGAGCCATCTGTGAATAGTAACGTAGTAAAGCTATGTTCAACTTTATTTATTTTTTGTATGATGAAATAAGATCTATTTTCTGAAATGTTATGTTCTGTACAATGAATGATTGTCCAATTTTTGAAATGTATTCGTGGCATCCTTAGCATATATGTTAGCTGTTACCCAGTATTGGAGGTTCCATTATGGAACTTAATATGCCTGCAATCTGTTACCCGTACCAGAGGCTCCATCATGGAGCTTAACATATCTATTATTTGTTACCCGAATCCGGAGGTTCCTTTATGGAACTGGTTACTCATAACCACCATCTGTTCTGTTAGCGCTCATGGATATACCACGTATGATTAAGCATGAACTCTGATTTTCATATATGATTTGAACAAGAATGTAAACATGAATCTGCTTTCCGAATCTGATATGGGACATCATTCATTTAAAACCTTTTATTCTGTTATTATTCACTAGGCTCTAGCTCACTGTATTATTGATGTATGTAGGTGATTAGGCGTGCAACCAGGCTCAATGATGATTGCCTAGAATTCTGTATTGTCGGCCAACCTTTGTGCCTCCCGAGGAGGTTCCGGAAAAAGCCATGCGGTCGTGTTTTGTGACCTAAGTTTAGGACTTTGTTTTCTTTTGTGAAATTTGAACAAGTTTTTGTTTATCTATATATTGGGCTAAGTCTCATTTTGGTTTTATCTGTACATGTGAGTGACGTAAGACTAATGTAAATATGACGTCACATGTGTGTATATAATGTTTTAAATTTATGTTCCATGTATGTCTGCACAGCTCTATGGATGTTGTATTTTGTATAATTGCTTTCGCTAGCCCCTTAATTATATGTTATATTGTACAGAAGGATTCGGTAATCTAAGGATTACTGGCCGGTTATGATGCTAAACTTATAGAGGCGGGATTGGGTTGTGACAGTCACAATCTGAACTCGCCCCTAGAGGTCTAGGTCATGACTGGCTAGTAATCATAGATTACCTACGACCTTAAAGACAAATACATAACACTTACTAAATAATGAGGCTTAGCAGAAGCAACCATCATTTAAATAAAATAAAATAAAAAAGTCCATGAAGTTGTGCATATATGATAAACTTCAAAACATATTCATCATTGCCACCAAAAGCTCGAAATAGTTACAAGAAGTTTAGACTTCAACTCATAATATATATACTTGACTATTACAATACAAAACAAAAGACTTAATCAACATGGTTCATCAAAAACTTGACTCCTTTCGAGTTCAAGCAACACCCCGACTCAGAGGCTCTTCACCGATGGCTTCTCAAAAGGGGTGGACTCCCAAGCGACTTTGAGTCTGATTTTCCATTTGCTCGCTTACATATATATATATATATATATAAGGGAATGGGGTGAGCTAAAACCAAATGAGTAACATCTCAATATAAAGGGTTGATGAATGAAGTCCAACATCTCATAAAACATATCTTCCAATTTCCAAAACAATTCATATATCTAATCATGTCAATCCTTTGTTAAACAATCCATTACAATTCATTATATGTGGTAACATCCAATAGAGTAACAATAAATCAATATGCTAAAGCTAATGAGACTACATAGGTCGATACAATGGGACCATATAAGTCAAACAATGTAACCACAACGAGTCAATCAATGTAGACCATTAGGGTCTAACATCTGATATCTCTGTGTTTCAATTATTCCATGAGCCATGGTATTATGTCCCCTAGGCAGGGCCTTACTAAAGGATGTCACAAATACATTTTCAAAAAAAACATCCATTCATAGATACAAAATAAGATTCCAAAGCATCATTCTTGAACAATTCAAAATATATTTCGAACATATCTTTATAGAGATATTACTCACAGTGGACTTGTACAAACGCTAGATTTTAGGTGTCTAACCTAAACAAAACACGTAATAAACATATATTGAAACATACCACTCAAACAAATATCTTTGATCCAATTCAATTCTTTAGGTGGGTTTCTAACGTATTGTTTCCTCAATGAAGCCGTCACAATGCCTAAAAATGCTTAAAAGAACATGAGAATGAAAATATATACATGAAATTGTTTAATTGCTGAAAATCGGGTGTTCACTCGAGCAGACCTTTGGCCGCTTAAGCAGTCTGGTCGATCTGTATGGTCTTAAAGTAGGCTTGATGGTCGCTCGAGCTATGTATAGTGAAAAATTGGGTTCGTTTGAGCAAACTCTTGGTCGCTCAAGCAGTCTGCGAAGCTTGCAAAATTATTGGATGCTCAAAATGTGCACTCAAACGAAGACTCCATCGCTCAAGCGATGAGGTCGAATTTCTAGATTTCCAAAATAGGATGTTCAGCTCCAAAGCATAAGTCTACAATTCAAAGGCTTGCATGGCTGGTCCAAACACTTAGAAATGCTTTGTAAAACATGGAAATATACCTAATTTGAAACCATAGATTTAAAACTCCATGAATTTGACAAAATGGAAAACAAAACCTCCATGCGTGAGGAGTTTTGAACTCATTTCTTCACAATTCTCAAACTATGTGCTTGGTTCTTAAAATTCATGAACTCAAACCTTCAAACTTCTCAAAATCAAAGATATGGATGCAATTTAACTTTAAATCCAATGAAGATGATAGATTTCATGCTGAAGATAGTGAAATATGGTGGAATTATGCATGTATGTTCATTCTAAGTCAATTTTCATCATCTTCAAGTTAATTCTACAAATTTCCCTATTTAATCTTAATTCTCATCATGAATACAACTCTTAGTTAGGTGAAGTACAAGAATTAGAGGTCAATTTCTTACCTTAAGCTTAAATTTGATGATATACAAAACTTTTCCCTTCAATTCTTCCTCTTGTCTCCAACATTCTTCTTGTCTCTCGCTCTCTAGAGTTGTTCTCTCTTTATCTCTAAAATCTCAGCTCAAAAGACGGAAAAAAAATGAGCTTAATCTCTTCTTAAGTCATATATAAAATAGGTAAGATTAGCTTAGGTTAATTAAGTATACTTACGGCTAATTAATCTAACTTGCATCTAATTGATTATTTCTAATCATTTTTAATCTGAATCAAATTTTAATTAAATTTTCCAAAAGGCTCTAAATATTAAATGGAACTAATTAAAGTCACCAATTCCGATTTCTAAATTCATCTAAACTTTTAATTTCTGATTCAAAACAGGCATTCTAACAGATATTCTATGATTCAGACATATACATACAAATTAAACACAGCACACAATTAAAACTTTAAATCTCTCATAATTAGATAGATGCAATAATGATATGCATGTTGGGGTCGTCACACGGACCTATGTTGTCTGCCAATTAATTACGTGATTACCACACACTAATTATCCAGCTCGCCTTGTTAGATAATTAAATTCATCATTTCCTACTTAGTTCTCATTTTCATTAACCATACTTGGAACAAAACGAGATTTTGTTATACTACCAAATACACCATGTATTTTAACATAATATCACAATGTATGAATAAAAGAGCCAAAAAACCAGCTCAAATCAACCTAGCAATTCCAATATCTTGTTAAACTGAGTGCAAACCGATCGACTAGTCTTTTTACCAAGCGATTGTTAGGCAGATGATTCGCAGTCAATCATTGATCTATTAAGGCCAAAATGCTACATTTTTCATGTTTGGACCATAAGGCTAGTTGACTCTGTCTAGGTCATAAGTGCAATTCTCAAATCGTAAAGGATTTTTTATTTTTCATTAATACTCACCAAACTTACAACAATACACATTTATGGCCTTAAGGGCAAATAATTATCAGCAATACAACATTAGTGACAAGATTCTCATGTATTTAACCACACAATAAAATGTTTTTACATGTATTGAGAAATAAATCTCTACTTAGTGTTCTCTGATACAAAAAGAAGAGGAAGAAGAAAATGGTGGTGCTAGTTCTCAAAGCTCCAAGCTTCCCTTTTAAAGAAGGCTTCCAAAAGCGGTTGCGGTTGCAGTTGCGGTTGCCGTAACACTTGCGGTGACATAGTTGCGGTTGTGAGATGTAAAGGCCGTAGCGTAACACTTGCGGTGACGCAATTGCGGTTGCGGGATGTAAAGGCCGTAGCATAATGGTTGCAGTAACCAAAACTATGATTTTTTTTTAATATTTCGCACAATTTGAAAAAAAAAAAACTTATCAATATGCATATATATTTTTTAGAATCACATTTATTAGGGTTTAAAATTGATTTTGATCAATTTTTGTTAGTTTTTAAGTATGATCCAATATAGTTTATATTTTTAAATCACTACAAAAGGAGTTTTTTATTTTATATTTTATTTCAATAGTTAATGATTTTAAGAATAATTGATTTTGAATGTCTATAAATTATTTTTGACCAATACCTGAATTAACTGAATAAAAAATATTTATAATTGTTAAATAAAATTATTATAAAAATAAAATTACGCTATAAACAAAAATGATTTTTTAGGCATTTTTTTAGACAACACTTTATAGGTAACTAAATAAAATTATTTACAATTAAAGCCTCGTTTAGGAATAGACTTTTTTAGTAACCTTTTGGTTTTTTGGCTAAAATATGATGTAAAAAAAATTAGTGTGTTTGGGATAATTTTTTGATTTTTTTATGAAAAGATGTGCAAAAAGTAGATAGAAAATTGAATCTTTGACTTTTTAGTATATATTGTTGAGTTTTTGATTTTTTTAGTGACTTTTTGACTTTTAAGCTAAAAAGTGATGTTGCCATAAGTACTAAATGACATGATTGTAAAAATAAAAATAGTGCCATATACAAAAATTATTTTTGAGCTACTGATTTAAAAATTTTTTTTTTAAAGACATTGTTTAGACAACATATTACAGTAATAAAATAAAAAATATTTATAATTAAATATTAATTAAAATGATTATAAAAATAAATACAACCACTGTTTATAATTTTTTTTAAAAAAAATTTATATGCTAATGTAATGAAATAAAAATTAAAAAATAAATTATTAAGAAAAAAAATTCTATATAACGGACCGTTACGACTATTACATAATATCGAAACTGCCGTTACACATGTGAATTTTTGTCACACCGCTATAGCAGCCGTAACGGGTAGCGGTAACCACCACAACTGTTACATAACGACGTTATGTAATGGTTGTAGCCGTTTTTTAAAGCCTTATTCTTAACCATCATAATGTTGTAATACGTCATTAAAATATAAAATTAATATCTATAACTATCCTATCACTAGAAGCATATCAAGTCCTATTTTATAGAATTATTTGAGGTTAGGTCTTTCTTAAGAGATTTTAGCCTATTAGTCCTTCTTAACCTAATAAGTCCTCTTATCAAGAAGTGTTTGATAACATGATTCATCACTTAAAATTGAATATATTAAGTGATAATCAATTAAGTCCGTTTGATAATTATAATTGATATCATTTAAAAATTTAAATGTCTCTTAAAATGTATGCTAAAATTTGAAAAAAAAAAAGTTCTATGAAACTTATTTAATTTTGACTAAATTTATAACTACTAAACATATGTATCGATATATATTATTATAAACTCACCACCACTACCGCTACCACCACCCCCACTACCATTACCATCACCATCACTACTGCTATCATCACTATTACAACCACTATCGCTACCGCCACCGCTACCGCCACCGCCACCACCACCATGCTGTAACAAGCCCGCGGGGGATCTCGCTACAGCTCGGACTCGATTTGTTGTCACAGTTTTTAATCTTGAACCAAAGAGTCCAAATCTGGCAAATCGTTTGAGAAAACAGATTTTTGAAAAAGAAGTGCCAAACATGAACTGCTTTGCCAGATACAGAGTCGCCACCTAAATATTTTTTAATGGGAAAATTTAGGAAACCCTGACTCGGTGCCAAAGGCCAAGTGTCCGTCATCACCAAAGTTGCCCCGGCTCGGGAGCTTGGGTACGATTGGGGAAGGTCAGCTATGAGCACCTCCTCTTGCCCGGTCCGAAGACCAGCCTCTACTAACCGTGATATCCGATTTTGAAAACGTTATGTGTTCTTATTCCAGTTATTAGCCTAGAATTACTATGTTATGCGTGCAGCAAACAAGTATAGACCAAATCGCCTAAATTGGAACAAAACATTTGATGTTTGTTTTGAAAATGGTTTGCTACTCGCAAGTAGGCTAAAATGTAGGTTTTACCACCCTCGAGTGGGTTTTTAGAAAAGATGGTTTTGCCACTATCCAGTGGGCTTTAAAACTCACAGTTTTAATGCATTATTCCAATTTAGGTAACTCGACCTCCATCCATAGGCATTCAAGCAGTTATATCACATAAGCAGCTAGCCTCATGGTAATCATGCTATTATGACAACATTCACACGCATGCGGTATGCTAAAGCATAAAAGCTTACCTAGTACTCCAAGCCAAAACAGAAACTAGTTAGTAATCAATGCATGATCCTAGTTCATGTTAAGTGGCTAATGCATCACAGGCAAAATGCAGCTATAATAGGCTCGGCTATCCTAGACATGGCATGTGAAATGCTGCAATTAACAAGTACTCATCTTGGAATTTGAAATACATATGCAGTTAGCATGATGTGCCGAGCCCGGTGCATGGAAAACAGATGTATGGATGCACGCATGCATTGCATAAGGTATGCTAATTTAAATATGTCCTAATACTAACTGTAGACGTCCCCGAACGCCCCGGGAGGGTTAAGTCCCGTTCTGTTCACATTGGGTTCACTACAGTTCAAAGGACTCAATTTGTCACGGTTCTAAATCTGAACCAAAGAGTCCAAATCCGGCAAATCGTTTGAGAAAACAGATTTTTGAAAAAGTAGCGCCAAACATGGACTGCTTTGCCAGATTACAGAGTCGCCACCTAAATATTTTATTTTTGGGAAATTTAGGAAACCCTGACTCAGTGCCGAAGGCCACATGTCCGTCATCACCAAAGTGGTCTTGGCTCGGGAGCTTGGGTACGATTGGGAAGGTCACTATGAGCACCCCTTTCGCCGGTCAAGACCGCCTCTACTAACCATGATATCCGTTTTGAAAACTTTATGCGTTCTTATCGGTTATTAGCCTAGAATTACTATGTTATCTTGTGACCAAAGAAACAAGTATAGACTAGATCGCCTAATTTGGAAATAAACATTGCATATCCGTTTTGTCTCGAAAAGCGTGTTAGGTTTTGCTACTACCAAGTAGGCTAAAATGCGGATTTCAATGAGTTGTTCCAACTCGGGCAATCCAACCTCCACCCACAGCATTCAAGCAGGTTTATCATGTAAGCACTTAGCGCATGGTAAGCATCTTGTCATGGTAAGCATTCACACGCATGCGGTATGCTAAAGCCATAAAAACTTACATCGTACTCGTGCCAAAAGCGATGGCGGTTAGCAAACATGCATGACCTAGTTCATGTTAAGTGGCTAATGCGACACAGGCAGAAATGCAATCTAGAGTAGGCTCGGCTAACCCTAAACATGGCACGTGAAATGCAACAACTATCACGTATTCAATTTGGAATTGAAAGTACGATGCAGTTTGTATGATGTACCGAGCCCGGTGCATGTAAACAAATGCATGAATGCACACATGCATTGCATAAGGTATGCTAAAATAGACGTGCCCTAATCTACCATCGAAAGCGGGTAAATAAAAGGGTTAGAAAGAAATGGGGGTTGGAAGACATACACCCACTCACGCACACTTATTACATTTTTGCCCTCGCTCGGAGGGACCGAAAGAATAATACAGTCCAACGAATAACTAATTAACCACACAAGCTAATTAAATATTACAAATTAACTAAATTAATTAAATAAATTAATTAATCTAATTAAGCAATAAATGGCCTCGGGATGAGGGTCCGATGCATGCGCGTGCCCGGGACTCGCTCGGAATCGCACTGTCATGCAAGTGTGCCTCTGTTTTCCCTGCTATCCTTCTCAGAAAATTGCCAAAATCCCAGGAGTGCCTCTCAGGGCATTGGGGAGTACCACCGGCTGGGGCAGAGAACCACCGGCTAAAAGATATGGCCACCGGCACTAAATGAAGTTATCGGCTGCCAATTGGCTGCCGGTCGGCACTAAACAGTGCCGGTCGGCACAAAATTCCTGCAGAACCTGCAGACCACAGCAGCAGAGGACAACAACAAGCATGGCAATACAATCCAAGCTATTTATGCACCAAACACATTTCCTATCATGTCATTGACTCAAGGGGGCATGTGCCTCGATTCCCGGACCACCAATCGCGCATTTCCATGCATGATGGCCCTAAGAACCAAGAGTGCAACTTCACTTTCAAATGCATGCAAAACACATAGGCACAAAAGAGTGCCAAACCTCTATCAAACTCACTTCAAGAGGCTTGGCATGCATGTCAATGTGGTGCAAACCTAAGCATGTCATCTAGGCATGCAAGATGTACAATGTCATGTGTCTATGCAAGCATACGAACAAGCATATAATGCAAGCATGCAAACCACAAGAGGGATGGACTTATACATGAGTTAGGCAACTCAAAATGGGCCTAAAATCAGTGGCCAAAGTGCCTAGAAAATGAGACCAAATGCACACACACACATGCAAGTGTTAAGGCTCAAGACTTAGGCATACAAAAGCAACTCTCATGCACACTTGAAGAGACCAAACATGGGCAACTAGTATGCACTTAAAGCTCTGAAATTCAAGTTAAACATGATGCCAAATCATGCAATGAAGCATGCCAAACAAAACATGCGAATGGCCTAGGCTTAAGGCAAGTCAATAGGGCATCAAACCACACTTATGCAAAGCAAATATGGCATGCATTGAACAACCTAAAACAGAGTTTTAGCATGTTAAAACAAAGCCAAATGGCTACTTAGATGGCATCTAGGAGGCTTAAGCATAAAGGCATGCAACATGACCAAAACATGGAGCACTTAACACATACTCTTAAAGCATTAAAAGGGGCATGCAAGGCAATCAAACAAGCATATCATAAGGTCTGAAATGGCATGTTAGATGGTTTCAAACCATCAAAATAAGGCAAGCATGGCATACTACACATTCATGCTCTCAAGGCCAACAAGCCAAATACAAAGAGGCTACAAGATACATGCTAAGATTGGCCAAAACAACTATGGACAGAGCTAAAGCATGGCAAAATAAGCCTACAAGCTTCATGGATCTAGGCCTAAAACATGCTAGAAATGAAGGCACACTACCTAGACATGTTAAGGCATCAAATAGGCATTACATGATAACTATGCTAAGCATGCATAGGAGACCAAAACCAACTTAGAAACATGTTATATCATGGCAATATAAGCATGGAAAACAACTCAAACATACTCAACACACACTCAAGCATGGTGCTCTCTCAAGAGGCAAAACTTGCCCTTTTCAAGGACATCAAGGAGAGGGGGTGGCCCTCCCCTTTCGGAGACTTCAAGGCATGCTCTTCACCGAAATCCCTCAAGATTTGATGGTGAAGAGATCTATCACCAAAATCTCGGATCTCTCACAAAATAGCATAAAAAAGTGCCTTTTCAAGGTCTAAGAGTGGTCAAACTTGCTCAAACCACAAAACACTCTTAATGAACAATAGAGAGGGCCTAAAACAGAACTTTTATGTGTTATAGACTAAGCACAAAAACTGTTTAAAAGTAGACAAAATGGAATGCAAAAATGGGGTAAATAAAGTTAGATTCTTACACTTAATGATCCTCTACACAAAGGTTGTTGTGCTTGGTCCCTTGAGTTCCAAATCAGTCAAGAACTTAAAAAAACAGCTCCTAGAACCTCAGTTACAAGGAGAAGGTGAAACACTAGGTGTTTATGTGCAATAGTAAGGCACAAAACACCTAGTCTTACAAGAGAAGGATAGATATAGAGGGTATATGTAACTCTAACCCTAAAACCAGAACTTGGTCTGTCTAAACAATGTCTAGAATCTCTCCAACTTTTTGTAACCCTTGAGCCAAGAGAAGAAGTCCTTCTCTTATAGGCAAAAAGCTTACAAGCTTAGTCATCAAGCAAGCTCATCCCTCCATACACGTGTATGGAGGGGAAACCAAACCATATAGCTGTATGAAAATATCTCATAAAGCAAGCGCAAAAGTGTCCCAGGCAAAAAGTGTCATTTGACAAAACTTAGTGCCTTGGGTCGGCACAAAAGTGCTTGATCGGCACAATAAAGTGCCGGTGGAAACTCTAGCCAGCCGGTGGCCTCTAGCCCCAGCCGGTGATGTGTGGGGATGCCTCACAAAGCATTCCCTGCCCTTCCAAGGCAAAACATAAGTGTTTGGTGCAAAACTAAACACAAACGGTCGAGTTCGGAGGTCCTGAGGCAAGGCGCGCGCAGCCGAGATCTCCGGGAACTCCAAACGAACATAAACATGGATAATCACCGAGTGTTCCAACAGTGACGTCCAAGTCTTGAGGACGGTCAAAAATGGGGTGTCTACACTAACCATCAAAGCATGTAAGTAAAAGGAAGAAAGAAGTGGAGGTTGGAAGACATGCACACACGCACCCACACTTATTACAAATACGCCCTCACTCGGAGGGACCGAATAATAATACAAACCGAATAAATAATTAACTGCCCTAGCTAATTAAATATTACAAAACCCTTAGCTAATTGACAAATTAATTAAACCATTAAAGCAGTAAAAGGCCTCAGGAAGAGGAATGAATGCATGCATGCTCGACTCTGCTCGAAAATCCAACGCCATGCACAAGTTTGCCTCTATTTTCCCTGCTCTGCTCCTTTGAAAATTGCACAACTCCCAAGGTATGCTTCATGGACACTGTAGAGCACCACCGGCTAGAAGAAATGACCACCGGCCATGGGGAATGATCATCGGCCACTGGTTAGGCCATCGACCACTGATGGATGGCCGGTCGGCACTAGAGATGGCCGGCCGGCCAAATCTTCTTGCAGAAACCTGTTTGACAGCAGTAGAGGGCAGACAAGGCATGGCAATGCATTTTCAAAGCAATGTTTACACCACCACCCTCCTTATCATGTTCATGACTCAAAGGAGGATGGTACTAGATTCTCGGACCACCAATCGCGCATTTCAATGCGTGATGGCCCAAGAAGCTAAGTTGTGCATTTTAATGTCAAATGTAATGCACACAAACACATAAGAGCCCAACCTCTATCATGCTTAATCAAGAGGCAAAGCATGCATGCTCTATGCTATGCAACCTAGGTATGGAGGCTAAGTATGCAAATGTGCAATGTGTCAAACATGCAAAATGCAATGTAACAAACATGGAACAAGGCCAAATATGCAACAACATAGAAGGCAAGCATGCAACAACATGCTAGGATGGTCTTGAACCAAAGTGGACAGCCCTCAAGTAGGCCCAAAACAGTGGCCAAAATGATGCAACAAAAGCATGAAAACACACACACAAGCATGCATGTACAAGGGCCTAAACATGGAGCATAAGCCATCAACTCTTCAAAGCATGAAAGGGATGGAAAATGCAAGTATGCAAACATGGAATATGGATTGAAATATGGTTTCCAATGATGCCAAATCATGAGGATAGGCCAAATAAAGCATGCTAGTGATCCACATACCCAAGGCTAGTAAGCTAGAATGCAAAGAAGCTATACAAAACATGGAAAGCATGACTCCAAGGACCCAAGACAGACCTTAAGCATGTTAAAACATGACCAAAAACTTCGCAAAGCTAAGCCAAAATATGCAAGCATGGTGGTCCAAATGCTAGATACATGTTAAGACAATTTCATGGCATTACAAGATAAGTATGCAAAGCAAGCATGGTGTGTCTAAACCAAGTAAAAACAGAGGTAATACATGGAAAAATACTACCAAATAACACTTAAGACATGGCCAACATGCACTTAAAAATGGTGCTCACACATGAGGCTAAAATGGGACTTATTGAAGGCAACAAGGAGAGGGGATGGCCCTCTTCTTCTTAGGACCCTAAACCACCATCCTCACCACTGAAATCCCTCAAGATTTCAGTGGTGAGGAGGCCCAAACAAGGTGGTCCCGAAGTTCACCAAAAATAGCATAAAATAGGGCCAAACAAGGCCTAAGATGGGGTAAACGACCCCAAACACAAAAGTGACCTTAACGAAGTATTTTAAACACAAAAAAAAAAAAGAACTTTTTTATGTTATACACAAAGCTCAAAACAGCAAGCAAGATAGGCTAAAAGCTTGTGCAAAAACGGGGAATAAAAGAGAGTTAGATGCTCACCCTTGTAGACCAACGTGGACAGCAGCCTTTGGTTCCAAAAACCAGTTCCTTAGCCTCTGAAAATGGTCTCCAAGAAGCTTAGATGGATGATGGAGAGGTGTGGTTGAGAGGTGGTGTGCAAAGGGGCCAAGAACTATGGACTTTGGAGCTTAGAATGTGGAGATATGGAGGGAAGTGTATGGTTTTTGCCTTAGACAAATTTCTTGGAAAACCCTTGCAATAGAAGAGAAGCTCTTTTTTTATAGAGAAGATGGAGGCTTGAAGCTTCTAAGAGAAGCTAAGCAAAAAGGGTCAAGAGGGTCAAGCTTCTCTTAGAAGCTTGGAGCAAAAGGGCCAAGAAGGCCAAGCTTCTTGGAGAAGCTAGACAAAAGAGCCAAGCTTCTTGGAGAATCTAGGAAAAAGGTTCAAGAGGTGCAAGCTTCTCTTGGAAGCTAGAAAGGTACAAGCTTCTCCAAGAAGCTAAAATGGTTCAAGCTTCTTGGAGAAGCTAAAAAGGGTCAAGCTTCTTGGAGAAGCTAAAAAGGTTCAAGCTTCTTGGAGAAGCTAAAACCAAGGGTTCAAAAGGTTCAAGCTTCCTCAAGAAGCTAGACCCAAGGGTTCAAAAGGTTCAGGCTTCCTCAAGAAGCTAAAACCAAGGGTTCAAAAGGTTCAAGCTTTCTCAAGAAGCTAAAACCAAGAGTTCAAAAAGTTCAAGCTTCCTCAAGAAGCTAAAACGGGGGGTTCAAAAGGTTCAAAACCCCCCCTCAAGAAGAGGTCTCGGCCAGAAGAAGAGTCAATCAGCCAAATAAAGATGGCCGACCGACCAAACAGAGTGCCGACCGGCCAAATATATGGCCGATGGAAACAAAACACTGGCCAGTGGCCTCTAGCCATGGTCGGTGATGTGTGGGGACGTCTCACAAGCCATTCCCTGCTCTCCAAAAGCAAAACACAAGTGTTTGGTGCAAAACCAAACACAAAACAGTTGAGTTAAGAGATCTTGAGGCAATGCGCGTAGTCGAGACCTCCGAGAACTCAAAACGAACACGAACATGGATGATCACCGAGTGTTCAAACGGTGACGTCCAAGTCTTAAGTACGGTCAAAAATGGGGTGTCTACACATGCCACTGCCACCTTGGCCGCTATCACCACCGTCGCTACTCTCACCACTATCACTACCACCACAATCACTACCATCAGGCCACCGTCACCACTACCACCACCATCATGCCACCACCACCATTACTACAAACACCTTCATCACAATTGTCATTGTTGTCATAAATACTATCATCATTTTACTATAGTTACCATCGCTACCACCACTACCACTATGCATCCGCCGCCGCCACCATACCACCACTATCACCACCATCACAATATAAAAATTAAAATATACAATATATTGTAAAATAATAAATTTGATCTTATACATATTAAACAATTTATTTTTAGTTCAATACTTAAATTTTTGTTAAACAGCTTTTCATCTTAAAAAATTCAACATTCAGTTTTCAATACTTAGTTTTCAGTATTCAGTTTTATTAAACAACACCTCAATATATCTCTCTTATAATGTATCTCCTTTTATCTCATTTATTTTTATATTATTATTCTAAATCTATCAAAATAAAGTTTTCAAATTTAATTTTGAAGTTTATATCTAAACTGTCATATCTAAAATTTAGTTATTTTCTTTTGAATGGTTAGTATTTAATCTTTTCATTTTAAATTCATAAATCTAAATGCAATTCTAATTTTATTTGTGATTACTATTGCAAGTATGTATTTTTCAAGGAGTGCATGTAGCAACAAACTATGTATCACTATATCCACATTACAAATATAATTATAAATGAACTCGAGCTTTACTTGAGGTGGGTTTAGATTGATAATTTCATGAGTTTCTCCATTTAGATCGTGGTTTGGAGAAAAGAAAACAGCTCCGATTAGCGCCCCGAAATTGGGGGCACTAATACCCCGAAAATTCCTAAAATGGAAAAACAAAAAAACAGTTAAGGCAAAAAAAAAAAAGAAAAAAATAATAATTACCCAAAATAGAAATTAGGGGCATTAGTGCCCATTTTTTTAGTGCTACAAATCATTTTTCAAAAGAAAATTGTGGAATCTCATGTAAGTGAGAAAATAAAAAATAAAAAATAAAAAAAATTTTCCTTTTCATTATTATATTTGGATAAGTAAAAATATAATAGAGATCTGAGTAAAATTTTATTTTTATTTATTCATATTTAGATAATATTGATTTAGTATTATGAAAATGACACAACCATTGAAATTATTTCTCACCTGATCTCATTATTTTTCGTGACAATAAAATAAAAGGGTTTCATTTCTCATAATTGTTCTCATTTATCATTATTTTTCACCCAACTTACCTACAGAACATAAAAAGAATAAAATATATTTTCTTATTATTTCTTACCATTTTTACAAAAGAACATAAAAAGAATAAAATATATTTGCTAATTACTTCTTACCATTTTTACAAAATCACTATATCCAAATCAAAGTGTAAGATGACAAGGGTTGTCCAAAGAGGGAATTAAACTCAGCTCCTAAAAAAAAGGTAAAACGGCGCGGTTTTGAAGTTGAATCGGTAACGCTTCATCTGTACAAAACTCCGTTTCTATCTCACACTAGCATCTCTCACCCACCTCGAAGCGATCATTTCACGGTCTCACCTCTTTCATAACTCTCTCGCTCGATCGAATTCTCTCTGGCTTTGCTCTTTTTCATCAGATTATTTTGAAGTCTCTAGGTTTCTCCTTCAGGCCGAGTTTGAAGGCTGATTTCGTGAGTCTCACTCTCTCTGATTCTATATATATATATATATATTTTATTGAAAAGATATGATTATGTGTGTATACGAAGTTAAAAAATATTGAATTGATTGCTAATTTTGCAAGTTTTTTGTTCAGATCTGTAACTTTTAGATCTGTATATACGAACTCCGATCTGTTCGTTTTTACTTCGGTTTGATATATACACACACTAATATATTGAAGGAGAATACAGATCTGAGTCAACAGTTGCAGCATGCAAGAAAAGTATATGAAAGATTATGAAAAATTGGATCTTGATGGCTGATCGAGATTACAGAAAATCAATATTAACTAATCAAGAAATTAATGTGATTTTAGCATGCCTGAACACCTAAGGTTTTTGGTTTCTTTTGCTTTCTGTTGTCTTATTCTCTCTGTTTGGTCATAAAAAATAAAAAAAGTGAAGGAACAAAGTTTTGAATCTTGTGTTTAGTACTGGGCCTTGTTGTTTTGGAGACTTATGTTTTCAAGGGAAAGTGAGAGCGGCTCATAGCTTCACATTCTTCTGTTGTTCTATGTTTTCTTGTTAAACAAACACAAGGAAATGAATTTGCATTCTTCAATTACTGGTGCTTTGGTGATATTATTATTGTTTCTTTTCTATTGTTCTTCATTTTCTTTCTGAGTTTTGAGAATAATTAACTCTGTTTCTTGTTAAAACAGACAAGTGAGTAAACAATTCTTTTGATTCAGTTGGAGTGTTGCTACTGCAGTTGCCAAGGTAAGTTTTTCCGTTGCCTTTCTTTTCATGTTTGGTTTTTGCATTTTTTCATTCAAGAAAGTCATGTAGTTAAAACATGATAAAATATTAGAATTTAAATGGTGATGTGATTTGTAATGTGCAATTCTTTAAATATCTATATAGGCTATTAATTGCTCATGCCCTATGCGATATTATGTTGATTTTAATCTCTTCTATTTGAGCTGTCCTCCATGTCAATGTTTTAAAAGGCTTCAAGCACACCGAGACGACAAGGTCTCCTATAGCCTAAGTGCGCCTTACCAAAGCGAGGTGCACGTAGTAAAAGCAAAGCAAAGCAAAATTATAGAGTAGGCAAACTTTTTAACATAACAAATATATGTAGTATATTAAAAATATAATATCCAACAAAAGGTATAAAGTATCACATTCACATCCACCAAAAACCTTATGTACTAAGGTCATCCACATAAACTTCAAAACAACTAAGCTTCTAACTTGTGGTTCAAGAAGGAAATTAAAAAATATAAGTCCTATAGTTGCATAATTGTACTCAAAACTTAATAGACATCATCATCATCGTGCAGAACTTCATGTCCTCCATCATCATCATTGGATTTGTATCCATTTACATTCATCCTTTTCAGCCTCATCTTCATCTTCCCATTCATCTTCTTCATCTACTAGTTGTTGGTGTGTTGTCCTAGTTGTGCTTGATCTAGTTCTTTGGTTACTCTCCTCAACTCCAGCAGCTACAACAACATCATCCCACCCCAAAGAATCATCATCAAACACAAGCTCATTCTCCATCCTCCCAGTCAACCATTCATTGCTCTCATCAATATCTTTCAAAGAGATGGGATCAATATTGGCACGTTTCATGTATCGACGCTTCAATGCTCTGTTACACTTCACAAACCCCAAATCATTGAGATGATTTTGAGCCAACCTATTTCTTTTTTTTGTTGTGAAGCTCCAACAATAAATAAAAAAGCATTTAAATTCATATATAACTGAATTTGTTTTTGGAATTCACTAATAGATTTGACAACGGGTACTCACATGTTCGAACACACTCCCATTTCTCTCACTGCCCGATGAACTATAAGTAAGACTAAGAACTTTGATGGCAAATTTTTGCATATTAGGAGTTTCATGACCAAAAGAACTCCACCAATTAGCTGATCATGATAATTAGTTAGCACTTAGCAAACATTTTGAAGTAGAAGGATACTAGAATAGAACATTGTAAATGATTATCTGGTACCCTTGTACTTTGTCTAATTGCCATAGGAATCTGAAAAAGTTCTTCAGCCTTCTCATACTTAGCCAATTTTGCACAAACTTTATCTTGGACCTCTAGTGTTGGGATCAACCTTGATATACATTGATATAGGCCTGCCATGATTTCTTTGTCCTTTGGAGCATTTGGATCTTTGTAAAATAAACTTGGATTTAAATAAAACCCAACAGCATGCAAAGGGCGATGCAATTGAATGTCCCACCTTTGATCAATGATTTCAAAGATCTGTTTATACTTCTCTTCCTTTCCATCAAATGTATTTGCAATAGCTTCTTTAGTCCCATCCGTAGCCTTGTAAATATATCCCATTGGAGGCTTTTCTTCACCATCAACCATTCTTAGTACATGAACAAGAGGACATGAAAAATGTGAAGAACAAAGAAGAAAAAAACAAAGCAAGAGAAGAAGACTAGAGAAGAGAAGAAGAGAAGCAAAACAGAGGAGAAAACAAATAGAGGCAGAAAAAACGTAGAAAAAAAGAGAGAAAAAGACCAAAAATGAGAGAGAAGAGAAGAAGACCAGAGAAGAGAAGAAGAGGAGAAGAGAGAAGAGACGATGACCAGAAAAGTAAAGCAAAAAAAAAAAAAGAGTAGAAACAGAGGTAGAGAAGAAAACAAGAGAAGAAGAAGAGAAAAGAGGAGAAGAGAGAGAAGAATAAAGCAAAAAAAAGAAAAAAGAGCAAAACAGAGGCAGAGAAGAGAGAGAAGAGGAGAAGAAAGAGAAGAGAAGAAGAGTCGAACCAGAGGAGAAGAACCTTCCTAGTTGTTGTGTATTCTTCCTATCGCATTGACGCGTCTTCTTCTTCTTCTTCTCCACTAGGGTTTTTTTTTTTGATGTTTTTGCTCTTTTGACCCACATTTTGATCATTTTATACTGTAAATGAGATTTTATTTCATGTGGCTATCCACACAAAAAACCAGATGGGCTGTTGGAGTGGGAGAAACGCGAAGCGCATAAGGCGCTCGCCTCGAGCCTCAACATAAAGCGCTCGCCTCATCGCCTCGACTGCACCTCCTCTACTTCGCCTCGCCTCGCCTCGCTATGCATGAGGTGCAAAGCTGTGCCTCACCTCGCCTCGAGCTTAGGTGTCTTGTTGAGGCGCACTTTTCAAAACACTGCTCCATGTGAAACATCTCATGTTTGATTGTTTGTGATTTAGGGCATAGTTGTCAAATCAGGATTTGAATCTTGAATCGAAATTGGTATTGTATCGAATTGCGAAGCGAATCGAATCGAATCGTGAATCGTAAAGATTTAGTCACATTTTTTTAATTACATAGAAAATATTTCTACACTCTTAGATATTAAATATATTTAATAAATATGAAATATTTAGACTTAAATCAATAAAAATATTATTTTAAATTATGATCATATGGTCTAGGTAAGAAGTTAACACTGGCTCCCATGTTTACCATTTCACCTTTTCACTTTTAGATACTATTTCTTATCAACCATTCTTAATAAAAAAAAAAAAAGAAGCAAAAAACAAACTTTCAATTTTCGAGTAACAATAACTCAACAACAATGTTTTTAACTTTTTACAAGGTTAAAAAATCAAAATCTTCAAACTTTTCAAAAAACTTACTTGATACCTTCAAAAAATTCATTTTGTAAATGCAAGTACTTAGATAAAATTGAATATGTAAGCCTAGAATATTGTAGAGAGACAAAGTTCATATTTTTTGGGCTAAGGTTTGAGTATTTGAGAGTAAATAGGGAGAGAGAAAGTTGACATATAGTAATCCTAGAGACCTTAAAAAGGTTGTGTGAACCATTTTCCAACAATAAAAAATCAAAAAAGAAGCCAAACATCAATTTTAGCGAATCAAATCGATTCACAATTCACCGATATGGTTCACCTACGATTCATAGCTATTTGTGATTGACAGAACTTGTTCGAATCGATTACCTACTTAGTCAAATCGAATTGTACTATTCAAATTGCGAATTGTACGATTCTAATAATAGAGATTTAGGGCTTTTCAATCAAGCTCACAATATAAGCTGAAAATGAATTTCGTGAGTGATTTTCAATTTCTTTATCTTTGATTTTTGAACATTTGTGATAATTTTTTGTTAAAATATGAATATATGTATACATGTATGTGTAAGGAATATTGATATCGCTTTAGACTTAGTTGCTTGTATATGTAGAGCTTGACAATCTTTGTGTACAGTGTTAGTGAAAGCTTATTTAAGATCTCTATGTGCTCAGTGCTAAATTGATTTGAAGCAATCTGGAAATCACTCTCTCTAGAGGTTAGCTTTTTCTCTTCTATGTTTTTGTGCCCATGTTTTGGTTGAATAGTCTTTGTACTATTTTTGTGACGTTACGTTCTTATATCTGTTGGAGTATTTGTTTTGCTTGAATGACCTTGGTGTTGGACTCTTGTATTGGTTGTGTAATAGGACTCTTCTTCTTCTTCTTCTTCTTCTTCTTCTTCTTCTTTTTGAGTGTTATTGTCTTGTCATCACTATGTTTTTATTTTTTTAAATTTTAATTTTCGTTTTTATGTATGAAATGGTTTTTATAAATTTTATTTGTTATTCATTGTTTTTTGTTTGACTAGGTTATGTAATAAGATTTTGTTGACTAGGAAATACTAGAGGAGTGGAGGAAGAGTAATTTAGTGTCAATCTATAAGAATAAAGGAGATGTCTAGAATTGCAATAACTATAGAGGAATCAAGTTGATGCGTCATATAATGAAAGTGTAAAAGAAAGTGATGGAACGTCGATTGCGAGATATAACAGAGGTGTTTGAGAATCAATTTGGATTAATGTCTGGTAGGTCAATAATTGAAGCGATCTATCTTTTGAGGAGAGTAATAGGAAAGTATAAATAGAAAAAAAGATACATTTATATGGTTTTTATCGATCTTGAGAAAGTATATGATAGTGCTTCAGGATATAATTTGGTGGGTTTTAGAGAAGAAAGGGGTGACAAAAGACTACGTTGATGTGATTAGGGATAGGTATGAAGGTGTGGTGACCACTATTAGATAGCTGACTGGAGAGACAAGTGAATTTTTAATTATTGTGGGGTTGCACCAAGGATCAACCTTAAGTCCTTATCTTTTTGCTTTAGTTATGGATGAGTTGATGAAAAATGTTCAGGATGATATGCCATGGTGTATGCTTTTTGCAGATGACATCGTGTTAGTGGATGAGAATAGAGAATGAGTTAACACTAAGTTGGAGACTTGGAAAAAAACTCTTGAATATAAAGGATTTAGGATAAGCAGAACTAAGATAGAGTACATGGAGTGTAATTTTAGTAATAGTCACAATGAAAACAGAAGAGAAGTGAAGATTGAGAACCAAGAGCTATTTAAGAGTGAATATTTTCGTAATTTAGGGTCGATTATCACAACGACTAGGGAGATTGGAGTAGGTGTAATCCATAGAATTAAATTCGGGTGGCTTAAGTGGAGGAGTGCGTTTGCAGTACTGTGCGATAAACAAGTACCCGCTAGATTAAAAGAAACGTTCTATACTATTAAACCAGCGATGTTGTATGGGATGGAATGTTGAGCAAATAAGAAATAACATATAGATAAAATGAGTGTTGTTGAGATGAAAATGCTAAGGTGAATATATGGCAAGACTACAAAAGACAGGGTTAGGAATTAGTATATTCGTAAATGGGTAAGAGTAGCACCGATAGAAGATAAGCTGAGAGAGAACAGATTGAGATGGTTTGATGATATATAATGGAGACCAACATAGACAGTAGTGAAGAGATGCGATAGTGTGACGATAGAGGGAAATGTTAGGAGAAAGGGTAGACCTAGGTTGACGTGGGCTAGTTTAGTAAATAGAGATATGAATCTTCTTAATTTGACTAACTAAATGGCCTTTGATAAAGTCGAGTGGAGAAAAAAGATTCATGTAACGGACCCCATTTGATGGACTTAAGGCTTTGTTCGGTTCGGTTTGGTTTGGTTTGGTTTGGTTTGGTTGTTCATTGTTTTTTATTTTCTTTTTATTCTATATTTATTTAATTTTATATTTTATAAAAAAAATAAATTCAAAAGGCTTATGCCCCAACACCTCACCTAATCAGGAGTAAAATGCTTCGCCTTGTGCTTCCGCCTTTAAAAGCTTTGGCCATGTAAATTATAAATACCAATTTCAGAAATTCCTTCAGTGCGGGTTACATTCTTGTTGGACCTGCTACTTGTTGGAACCTAATATCTGAGAATGTGTTGTTTAGATGTTTGTTTACCCATCAGGGTCTTTCTGTAGAACAAACTTTCTACGATATACCCAATTTCACAAACTATGGTCTGAGATTTGTCAGATGATGTATATGAAAGCATTGAAAGGTTTATTATCTGCATGTAAAAATATGCAATCATGAGTTAATTATGGATCCTAGATTCTATGTCTCTAAAAGTAATTGATAATTAAGACTGCAAGAATAAGTGATTACTTTTCTCATTGATTACTTTCTTATTTATGTAGGCATTATGATGCAATAGACCTCTTTAGAAATATTTGGCAAGCTTGTTAAATGGAAGACGGTGCATTAATTGTGAGAAAATGGGAGGACATGGACATTGATATACTGGTGAAGATATTCCAGTCTTTTGATATCTTTGAGTTAACTGCTGGCATTGGTCAAGTTTGTAGCACGTGGCGTTTGGCCGCTTGTGATCCCCTGCTGTGGAGAACTCTTGACTTATCAATGTTGAAGTCTAACTTCATTAAAATCCCATTAGAGCCATATGTTTATGTGGACGGTCGGTCTGATAAAACTTTAACACGAGTCTTGAAGATTGCTTTGAATCTAAGCAGGGAAGCATACTAACGCTAATTTTCCATTTCAATCTCTATGTCAGCGATGATCAGTTGACTTATACTGCAGAAAGGTATGTCAAAGAAATCAGTAGCTTGTCTGGCTTTATAACAAATTTTATATTCCATGGCATCATATGTATATATATACTTATTCCACCACAAGATCTTGGGCTACGAAACTGCTTCACTTTAGGTCCCAAAATATCTCTACCTTTTTCTGAGGCTGAGATCAATGTTGTTTGTATCCCACAGGAGAACATGATGTCCCCTGCAACCTGGAAATCATTTTGATAAAATGTGTCTTTGATATGCATATTAAAGTAGTAGTGAGTATTGATTAATTTTAGAGGAATAGCATTTTGGAATGGATACTCAGAATTGGGATGGGGTTCAATTTGTCATTCGTTTGAGTGGGAATACATGTGGCTGTAGTTGATAAGGTTTTCCAAATTTTGTATAGGTAATAATTACCAAGAATTTGTACAACATAAGAGAACAAGGGTAAACTACCAATAGGTTCTAATAGTTGAACTTAATTCCCATCAAGTCCTATTGAAAATAAGTCTTGATAAAATTGTCGCTAAAAATAATTTTTTTGTGATAATTTTTTATATGTCGCTAAAAATTAAGAACTAGTGACTTTTTTTGTTATGATTTTTATAAATTGTCGCTGAAACTTACAATTAGTAACATTTTTTTATGAATTTTTTTTTTCATAGGACCTATTTGATAATAAGTTCACTTATTAGGACATACACGTAAGTACCCCTAAGAACAACTTTGATTGATTCCGTGCATTATTTTTAGTCAAAATTGAAGTTGCCACAATCTGCTCAAATGCAGGATAACATGGCTTTTCTTGGTATATAATGGAATCACACAACATAAGCATTGCCTTGAACTTTTTTTTCTATACATCCTAAATAAACAGTAAATCTTATTATGTACTACCCGGTTGCTTTGACATGTTATCCATTGTAATGACATTATAGGGATGACCGCAGTTAGCATTGGGTTCTTTTATCATTACCAAAATATAGTAGCATGCATTAATACAAGTAGACATGTGTATAAGAATCTTAGCTCCCACCATCTGCCGAAAATAAAAAAAAAAAGAAAGGAATAACTCCTTGTATGTGACTTTTTCCTCAAAAATAAATCCCTTTGTTGCAGGTGCCCAAGGCTAAAACGACTTGTTATGCCAGCTTGGAACCGAATAAAAAAGACTGGAATATGCAGGGCGGTCCGCATGTGGAAAGATTTGGAGTCACTGACTATGCCGAGCATAGCAAATCCCCCATACCTGATGGAAGAAATTGCTCAGAACTGCAAGAACTTTTCCGAACTCAAGATCATGGGTCCTTGTGACATTTTCTTTGCGTCTACATTAGTTACTTTTCTTCCAACCTTAAAGGTTTTAAGCCTCCGGTGCTCAACAATCTGGAGGGATGCTCTGATCACTATCTTGGATGGCTTACCAAACTTAGAGGTGCTAAATATCTCACATTGCCTCGTTATCGAAGTCCCTCCACCTCCTGCAGCGAGAAGAATTGTTAGGGAGCTTGATGAATCAATTCTTGAGAAGGCTTCTAGGTTACGTGAGTTTTACACGTGCATGGATGACTCGTGCATTATGTGTCAGCGGCTAGAAATGATGAAGGGCTTATGAGGTGGTACAAGTACGAAGAAGGGCTCTGGAAAGCAGATGAGGTCAGATCACTTGCCCGTTGATATCGGACATCCTCATCTTAGCGGGTTAGATGACCCGCCTTTTCTTTTGTAACAAGTAACTTCTTATGTGCAAAGGCATAAACAACAGAATAAAACTTTGGTTGAGTGGATGTAGCAGAATAGTAGTACTTGTTTCTCTGTTCATCAACTTGGTATTAAACATATCCTCCTTATGACTTTGTGGGGGTGGTGTTGTGGGTTTGGGTGGGCGACCAGCTGCTTTTTTTAAGTGTGAGGTTTTTATGTCTGCACTGTACATATAGTATAAAATTGTCCCTTTTCTGTTATTGCAAAGCATTGCGATTGCCATTGGTTTTGCCTCTGTTTTCTATAAATAAGCTTTAGAAGTACTTTCTTTTCATAATTTTTTTTTTTTAAATTTTGTTTTGTTTTTTGTTTTTATTTATTTATTTAATTGTATTGCTTTTATTACTTAAACATTAAACAGCAGTGAGGTTAGGTTAGTTTTTGTTATACATTGTTTACTGTAAATGACAAATTAGAAATTGTCAACAAAGAAAAGGACACTTGACTCTGTAATATTGTACCCTATTTGAGCCAAAAAAGTTATTTTTATTCGGCAATTGGTAAGATTTAAATTCATCGTGCTGGGGATGAGGATTTTGTAAGACAAACCATTGAATGGCTGACTCTTCAAGGATCAATTAATTACATACATTGGCTAATATGTTTAGGTCTGATGATTGACTGGAATCTCTAACAAATGTTTTTCATTGCCCTGATCTTTTGAGAAGTACTTTTAGCTTTTCTGTACTGCAGTCTAACTTAACACACGACAATGGTTGTCAGAGTTATTCGGGGAATTTTGAATAAATTTCAAGTTTATATTTGTTTGGTGGGTAAGAAGTAAGAAAAAGAAGAGAGACTGGGAACTTCTACTCCTATTTGTTAATGTGCATGGTTCTACTGTTAATACATACTACATGTTAGGCATGAACTCTTCCATTTCTCCAAAGTAATCTTGCCTCCCAGATATACAGTGATATAAGGTTATGGACAACGTTTTTGACACATGCTCAATTTAATCACTTGATCTTTTGATTTTTTGCAATGTTTAAAGAATAAGAAAACTCACTTTTACTAAAAAAATAATATTTATAACTTCTAACATAGATGAAAGATTATATATATAAATCTTATTCAAATTTAAGTATATTTTTACATGATTTATAACAGTATGTGTGTGTCTAATGAATATATATATATATATATGTCATATTTTAAATACATATCCTAATCTTAATATTTTAAGATTCAAATTTATAAAAATTTAAGACTTAAACAAGTACCTATATCTAATACTAATACCCGAATCGATTCACATGAAATATACATGTGAGAGCATGAATTTTCATAATTTTTTTACATGTACTCCAAATCTAGAAATTGTCTAAGCAATGCAATTGAGAAGTTGACTATTTTAGTTTTTGACTATTTTAGTAGGCTAAAACAACTGTGTTTGGGAAAAATGTTGAATTTTTTATAGTTGGATGTTGATGTTTGTGAGAGAAAAAATAAAATAATTATGAGTTTGATATAACATTTTATTTTATTGACTATTTTAATCTATTTTATCTTTTAATGCTATTTTAGTTCAAAAAATTAAAAAAACTTCTCCCCAAACACTCCCAGTGGTTGATCATCATATATCCATAACAATGGAGCCAAAACTGCATGGTAATTGTAATATATGCCTTGTTTGCCTTGGCCTCGTCTGTCTGGTTTTTGCACCAACCGCGTACCTACCCCATTAACACTAAAATCTCCATGTCATCCCTTTAATCATATTACTCCATCCTCGTCTTCCGTCTTCAAAATCACTTCTAATTTTTTTTTTTTTTTTTTTTTTTTGGGGGGGGGGGGGGGGGGGGGGTTGGATGAATTGATTTTTTGATTAATGGCAATTCATTTTTGACTTTTCAATTTAATCGAATGAAAGTAGAGAATATTTCATTTTTTATTTTCTTACCTTACTAAATCTAAAACCAACATAGTATGATAATACTTTATAAACATATAAATGCCACATGAAATTGTACTTACACAACACATTTATGGGAAATTCTATTTTTACATATCTAATTATTTTAGTGTATACAATTAATGAAATATTATTTTAATAGCAATTATACCCTAAACTAAAATGACTATAATGGACATCTACCAACACTCATAATATTATATAAAAATATTCTTTGTATACATCTTTTAAAAACAAAAAAAAAATCTCAATATACACCTGTGGAGAAGTGGTTTGAAAATACTCTTCCGATTCCGGGGGACGCTAGTGATCATCTTCTAGTCACCTGAAAAGAAATAAACACTCCGGTCGGGGGTGTTGGAATTAGCACTCCGACGGGCACGTCAGTCTCTAATCTCTGAATTGCTTATATTTTAAGTAAAATGTAATAGTTCTCACATACCTCTTTCTGACTGATGTTCTTCTATTTATATATTTTTTTTTTTGGGCCTCGAGATTAGGTCCATTTTCAATTCTATATTCGACATATTTCGTAGTAGTCCGCTCTCTACTCGGCCCCTTGATTAATCGGCTATTTGGTCAAGTAGAGTTACGTTCGAGTGTGTGAGCATACGCCGAGTACCACGTATTTTGACTCTCCCAGGTTTGATTATCCAAAATCTCTACGACTCCCAATACTCGGCTCCCACAATTGCCCCCTGAGCACTCCACTAACAACAGTTGGTTGGAGTGTTTGGCTTCGAACTCGAAAAGTCAAAGCCGAAATTCGGCGGCTGACCATATTTCAACGCAAATGTCTAAACACATGCTTCTCGGTTATCATTTCAACTTCCCGCCTCTTCGTACACTTCTATTTATTGTGATTTAAAATTTCGCAGTCTTTTCAAATACATACACGCTTTTAGACGCTCGTCGCTGAACTGTCTTCCGAATTACCTCTGCAACTTCCTTTTCTTCTCTATTCTCTTCGCCTCTTGTAAGTTCTCTCATTCTCTTCTTTGAATCACTTTTCTTGCTTTATTTTTGGCTTAGAATATTCATATTGGCTGGGGGAAATGGCGAAACATTTGAAAGATCTCCTCTCACCGGATCGAATTTCTGGCTTCCGATGCCATTTCTCCATTCCTGATGACGTCCGTCTGTCACTTGTGATAGACGGCACCCTCGATATGGAGAGGGTTGATGAAACCATGATCGTCTTTCCTCTTCTATCAATAGCAGATGGTGGAGTCTGTTTCCCCCTTCACTCACTCCTTAGGGCTGTGCTCTGCCATTGGGGCTTAATCCCTTCCCAACCCAACGTCAACTTCTTTAGAATCGTGATGGGGATTGCTACGGGAAATAACGCTCGTGTCTTTGGCATTCCCGCTATTCGACATTGCTACGCCTTGGCCAAGTCTTCTGGTCGGCACGGGTGTTATTTCCTTAGGGCCAAAGACACCGGCCATCAACTAGTGACTATGCTTTCCAACTTTGGGAAGCGTGTCGATGATGTTATGGTCGTCGTCCAAGGAAACTGAAAATTCGGCGAAGGGGAGGATCGCCTTGATTGTATTCCTAGACAGAGGGGCGAACCAGGTGGCCGTGTAGATTCTTTTATTTATTTATTTTCTGTTATATTTATAAAGCTTCATTTTCGGGACCTCATGGTTTTGCTTATGCAGGAAATGATTTGAAGAAAGTCCTGACCTCAGCCGACGACGCTGTTCTTTCGGAAATCAAGGTTGTGCTCAAATATTTCGACCGGCCAAGTCTTCAGAAACAGGGAAGGGCGGCCCACGTTCTGCTCCGCTACTAGCCGACTTATGCGACCTTTTCGACGACGGAAAACATTCTAATTCCGAAGGGTGAGGAGTTTCTTACCACCCTTATCTTGACTGATTTCAAAAATTTGAGGCAGGTCGGTTTAGAGGGATCAGATTTGGAGCGACCGAAAGTAGCTAAGGCCGCTGAGTCAGACCAATCCGTAGCCGAAGTTGACGAGGCTTTAAAGTTAGCATTTGAAAAACCCGACCTCAATTCAGTTGATCCTCTGTCCACTTTGGGTCGAGGGGACCTTCCACTTGACGATATCTTTCAAGGTTTGGAGGACCTTCCCGGTGCGTACCCAGGAGATATGGCTGGATTGAGCCTCACTAAACTTGCCAAGAAGGCAAACGTGGAAAGGATGGCCGTGCGGCGAAGGGCAGAGTCCATTCGGGCTGCCGAATCTCAGCCCTCCCAGATCGCTGACGATCTCGGCCTCCCCGCCATCGGCGAATCTCAACCCTCCTTGTCTCTTATTGAGGAGGAAACGCAAAAACCGGCCGAGGCGTAACTGCCAGGCAGGCAAGTGTAGAGGTTGAGCAAAGGGTAGAGAAGCGCCCTGTCGAGGTCAAGGCCGGCTCAAAAGAAAATTGTGACAACAAACGACCTCGTTTAGAGGAATCGGATATGATTGTACCTTTTGTTATTCAGCCGAAGAAAAAAAATGCGCCGATCTCCTCCGATGCTTCGGTAATCAAAGACCCAGCGATTGCACTCAAAGATGGCTACGTCTGCTTTCTCGCGCTCGACAAGGCGCTTTTCAAAGTGAGCCGGATCTGGTTGCAATTGCGTTGGCCGCGCAATCGGCTCTTTTGGTATATATCTTAAACTCTGTCGTTTCACTTTACGCAAATATTGTTTTGGTCTCAACTTCTTGTTTTGCAAGCCGTCGGAAGGATAGCTGAGATGGGCCGTTGCCATCACGATGTCGTCGAGCAGATTGGCCGTTTACAAGCGGAGGTTGAGGGCCAAAAGAGTAGGGCCGAGTTCGAGGCTTTGAGGGTAAAGATGGAGGGCACCCGCGCCAAGGCCGAGATGGAGAGAGCCCGCAACGCTGAAGAATTGAGATCGGTCGCCAAGAAAAGGGCGGATGAGAGCAACGATGCGCTTAAATTGGTCCAGGAGGCGATCTTTAAATTGGAGGCTAAGTTGGAAGAAATAAAGAAGGTGAAAGAAGCAGCCGACCTGGAGGCTTCCAGAGCATTCGATGCCGGAAAAAAATCTGCTTTCGATGAACACGTAGACGAAGTCCTCAAATTTGAAAACTGGGGATTCAAACACGGCTGGCTCAAAGCCCTTACTGCTACTGATGTGACATTGGGTATGCCAATTCCATACGAGCAAGTGGATATTGAGCTGCTGGAGTCTGACTTCGAGGACTAATTTGGGCGGCTCTTGTTTTTGTTTTAGGAATGTTGAGCTTTTTACAGCTTTTTGTTTAGTTGTTTTCATATGTAAAATGGCTACAATTTGTGCCCAATTTACTTAATGAAAATTCCTTTTGCACTTTGCTATTGTTTGTGCTAAATTGTGTTATTGGATCATTCATTCATGTACACTTACCGACTAGACAATTAGGCAATTTTAACTCCAAAAAGTCGAAAATTAGCACATGGAGTGGCTGTGGCACATATTGATCGACATGGGGCTAGATGCTTTGCCAGTTAGATTAATAAATCTGCCCTTGCCCCAGCCAGTGCATGAGCTCCAATCCATTATTGCCGTTGAGATAATTAGGCCATTTTAACTCCAAAAACGAAAATTAGTACATGGAGTGGCTGTGGCACATATCGATCGACATGGGGCTAGATGCTTTGCCGGTTAGATTAATAAATCTGCCCTTGCCCCAGCCAGTGTATGAGCTCCAAGGCATTCATCCATTATTGCCGTTTAGATAGTTAGGTCATTTTAACTCCAAAAATCGAAAATTAGTACATGGAGTGGCTGTGGCACATATCGATCGGCATGGGGCTGTGGCTGTGGCTGTGGTTGTGGCATTTATCCATTATTGCCGCTTAGATAATTAGGCCATTTTAACTCCAAAAATCAAAAATTAGTACATGGAGTGGTTGTGGCACATATCGATCGGCATGGGGCTACATGCTTTGTCGGTTAGATTAATAAATCTGCCCTTGCCCCAGCCAGTGCATGAGCTCCAAGGCATTCATCTATAATTGTCGTTTAGATCGGTATCTTTTGGAGTTTAGCGTTAATGAAGTCGCCTCGGGGTCACTGCAAGCATTAGAAATAAATGGGATGGACTCTTCGCGCTAGTGACTCCCCTTACTGTGTTCAGAATCAATTTAAAACCATTTGTGGCGTAGGTAAGTGCGAATGTCAAATAGAGTTTTCTTCAACAGCAGAGGAGAAGCGCGAACTTTGGCTGAGCTTGATATTGCAATGAATCGCGGCAGCGAACCCACCCGTGCGGGAGGTAGGGCGTCCAAAGAACGAGAAAAGGGTCAGCCTCCAAGTCGTAGAAGCAGATCACCTCGCAAGGAGAAACAGCAACGAGGAAGTTCTCCGCGATCGCGACCGCGATTGAGAAATGAGGCCGACATGGCGCCACGACCGTTGAGTTTCGCAGTTTTTGTGGGGAATAAACCGATGACGGATGCGGACTCCATAATCAAGGACCAAGATGTGGCAGTCGAGTTTGCTCGACAGATTTTCCCACCGGAGGTCCAAAAGTCGATGATGGGTCGACAGGATTTTGACGTATTTCGAGAGGGCGTCCATGGGGCAGTTAAAGGGCTGTATACCGCCTATGAAGTCGGCATGCGCCTGTGCACCTCTCGACGTGAGATAGAGAAGAAAGAGAAAAGAATTCGCAGTTTGGAGGTTTGCGCGGAGAAGGCCGAGCGTGAGCTCAGGGAGCTCAGGAAGGCTCAAACCACTGAGCCCCATGCGATAGGTCAATCCAACCTGATTGTGGACGAAAGGGTGTTGAGTCACGCCATTGCCGATCGAGATACGACAAGCATGTTTGCCGTAGAGAATGCGAGAAACGTGGGATACGAACAACGCTTCCATATGGACCGGAAGGTTGGGATTGACAAAACCAAAGAAAATCTTGCGGAGGAGGTCTGCCAATGCGAGAACCAGGGGGTTTAGGCACAGTTGGATCGAGGCACTTTAGGTAGCGGAGACTCTCCGAGCAAAGGATGTTGATTCGGCATCGCCGCTATACCAGCGTGATCATTTACCCTTTTTCGCCTTTGAAATCGAAAAGAGCGACGATGAAGAAGATGCCGCATAAAAACTATGTAAACACAGCTTGCGTTAAAAATTATGTAATCATTAACTGATTGAATAAAAATGTTTTATTTTTCATGTTTGTGTTTCTTTACAATCTTTGTTCGGCATGCATATGTTTGCATGTTTCTTTAAAAAGTTGAAATGAACGTATTTCAGATGATTGAATAGACATTGATCGGTCTGAGTTAATCGTAATCAAGAATTCCATCTCGAATGTTTTTATGCTTTAACGTATAAACGGGTTTTGCCAGCTCAATATGAGAGTTTTCTACATTAAGTATTGATCGGCATAATTTGGAGGCTTTATTGGCCTATGGACGTCACGCGCTGATGGGGCTCCTGATCCACGAAGGGCGCTCTGAATCCGGAGGCTTTATCGGCCCAAAGACGTCATGCGTTGATGGGGCTCCGTATCCGGAGACTATTTGGCCAATCGTGATATCCACGAAGGGTGCTCCGAATTCGAAGGCTTTATCGGCCCAAAAGCGTCATGCGCCGATAGGGCTCCGAATCCGGAGACTGGCCAATTGTGATATCTACGAAGGGCGCTCCGAATCCGGAGACTTTATCGGCCTAAAGACGTCATGCGCCGAAAGGGCTCGACCGAGATCGCCAATCGTGATATCCACGGCGGGCGCCCGACCGAGGAGGCTTTTTCGGCCCAAAAGCGTCATGCGCCGATGGGCTCCAAATTCAGAGACTTTGGCCAATCGTGATATCCACGAAGGGCGCTCCGAATCCGGAGGCTTTATCGGCCCAAAGACGTCATGCGTCGATGGGGCTCCAAATCTGGAGACTATTTGGCCAATCGTGATATCCACGAAGGGTGCTCCGAATCCGGAGGCTTTATCGGCCCAAAGACGTTATGCGCCAATGGGGCTCCGAATCCGGAGACTTTATTGGGCCAAAGGTGATATCCACGAAGGGCGCTCCGAATCCGAAGGCTTTATCGGCCCAAAGACGTCATGTGCCGATGGGGCTCTGAATCCAGAGACTTTATTTAGCCAATCGTGATATCCACGAAGGGTGCTCCAAATCCAGAGACTTTATCGGCCCAAAGACGTCATGCGCCGATGGGGCTCCGAATCCGGAGACTTTATTTGGCCAATCGTGACATCTACGAAGGGCGCTCCGAATCTGGAAGCTTTTTCGGAACACCGTTGAACTAGAATGTGTAAATAGAGATCTTTGCATTACAGAAAATGAGATGTACATGGCGAACCATTAAGAACAAGCATCATGTCCTACAAGTCGGGTCAATGATAAAATTTGCATAAATGCGTGGAATTCCAAGGTCGTGGCTGACTCTTCCTGACATGTCTTTCAGCCGATATGCCCCTACTCCTGCGATCAAATCAATCTGATACGGGCCGTCCCAGTTAGGACCCAATTTTCCATCAGCCGGTTTCTTCGCAGCTAGCAGTACCTTCTTCAGGACCAATTCCCCTGGTGTGTAGTGGCGCAGCTGAACACGTTGATTGTACGACTTAGCCAACTGCTGTTGATACCGTGCCATGGACGCGAGGGCGCGATCTCTTCGTTCTTCAATTAGAACCAAATCCAAGGCTAGCATCATGTCGTTTTGGCCCATTTCAAAAGCTGTCGATTTTAAGGTTGGGAGGCCGATCTCCAGGGGTATAATTGCCTGGGTTCCAAAACATAGAGCAAACAGCGTTTCCCCAGTAGACCGCCTCGGCGTAGTTCGATGAGCCCACAACGCACTCGGCAATTCTTCGACCCATTTGCCTTTAGCTTTCTCCAGCCTCTTTTTGATGCCGTCCAAAATGGATTTGTTAGAGGCTTCAGCCTAACCATTGCTTTGTGGATAAGCCGGCGTAAAAAAGTAAGGCCGTATACCATACTTGTTGCACAGCTCTCGGTAGACACCACAATCGAACTGGGTCCCGTTGCCTGAGATAAGTGCTCTTGGAATGCCGAACCGTGTTATGATGTTTCTCCAAACAAAACACTTCACATCGGCATCTCAGATGTGGGTTAGTGCCTCCGCTTCTACCCATTTTGTAAAATAATCTGTCGCGACAATAAAAAATCACTTGTTGCCCGGGGCATAAGGCAATGGTCCAACGATGTCAAGCCCTCATTGGGCGAACGGCCAAGGACTGGTTATGGAGCTTAGTTCTTGTGCAGGCAGGTGGGTTAAAGGAGAGAACTTCTAGCACTATTCGCACTTTTTCACATAGCATTTGGCATCAGCTCTCATTGTCGGCCAGTAATACCCTTGTGTTATTGCTTGATGGGCCAAAGAACTCCCACTAGAATAGACGCCACAACTGTCCTCATGTATTTCAGTCAGAAGCTCTTCAACTTTATCCGGGTGTACACATTCCAGGTATGGACCAGAAAGGGATTTCTTATAAAGCTTTCCTTGCTTATCCAAGTAGTACCGCAGAGCTTTGTTTCGCAGCTTGTGCGCTTCTTTTTTGTCCGCTGGGAGCCGTTCAGAAGACAGGAATGCCGCAATGGGATCCATCCAACTCGGTCCAGCTTCTATAACACTAACCTGAACTTCCTCCAAAGGGCCAATGCTCGACTCCAGGATGAAACCTACTTCGGTGGTCCATTTAATCTTTGAGTTAATAGCGGAGGCTAGGTAAGCAAGGGCATCTGCGTGTGTGTTCTGATCACGTGTTATCTGGTTCAATTCATGATGGTCAAATTTTGCCAGTAAGGAGTTGGCCGTTTTCATGTAGGCCGCTATACGGTCGTTTCTTGCCGCGTACTCCCCTTTTAGCTGATTGATCACCAGTTTTGAATCGCAAAATACAAGCAAACGTCGGCACCCAGAAGATGTGCATTCTGCAAACCGGCTAGAAGGGCTTCGTATTCGGCTTTGTTATTTGACGCTTCGAAGCCAAGCTTAACGGCCTGCTCAATTATAGCGCCATCGGGAGCCATGATCACAACTCCGACTCCACTGCCCCGCTGATTGGATGATCCATCACAGTACAACTGCCAAATGTCCCCAACATAAATTCTCTAGTTCAGCTCTGGTCGAATCTTATCGGGCTTAAAATCGGCAAGACCTCCAGTGAATTCGGCAATGAAGTCGGCAAGTACCTATCCCTTGATTGAGGTTCTAGGTAGGAACTGAATGTCGTACTGGCCGAGTTCAAGAGCCCACTTTGAAATGCGTCCTGACGCTTCTGCATTTCGTAGTACTAATCGGAGGGGGTAATCTGTTAGCACTCCAATGCTGTGTCCCTGGAAGCAATGCATCAGTTTCCTTGCCGCCATGACTAGGGCTAGGATGAGTTTTTCCATCAAAAGGTAGTGTGTTTCGGCGTCAACCATTACCTTGCTCATGTGCCTTTTTGTGCAAAACTTAGTAGGTAAGCTACAAACACAACCCTCTCTTTCATTTTCCTTTTTTCAATACATGTTTCTAAGGGTTCTAAATGATGTTTTCAGATCTGTTATTAATGAGTTCTTATGTTAAAAATGCTAAGGGTTGAGTATTGATTCCATTTCTCTTGTATTTTCCCCATTTTGGCACAAAACCATCTTTTTTATACCAATCTCTCAACTTTCCAAGGGCACTCTTTCAAACAAATTTTTTGAGTTAAATATATGTTCGTTAGCATGTTTTCTTCACAAAAGAAATGAAAACTTTCCCTTGGTGGAACCCTTTTCTCATAAAACTTCTTGTTTTGGGCATGGTACCTTAGAATCTATTTTTCGCAGCCCACTTCCAAAAATTCCAAAAAAATATATAAATTTATTCTGGACCTCTATTTTATGTCAAAATCTTCCTTGTGGAGTTAGCTTTCAACTAAAATTGGTTTCATCAAAAAAAATTAAGCGGTTTGTAAGAAAATCAAATTTTCGTAACGGTCGACAGATCTGGACAGAATCTGGACAGCACTGGAATGTTTTCTAAATAACTTGAAATCTAGAAAAGCAATCCCATTTCCAAAATGTGTTCTAGAAACTAGATCAAATTCTCTACGAGCCATAGGAAGGCCGAGTCCGGTGGAAGATCTAAAGTAGTCCGTTCATTTTAATCTTTATGCGATACTAAATCTGGAAATTGTGTTATGTGTGGATGTTTTATACCCTTGAGTTCATGAGATTGCTTATTAGCTTATAATCATATCTTGGCATGATATTATATGTGTTGTGGTTATGTTATTTACCTTTCTCATCTTAAGAATGCATGCTTGTATGGATATTATTGTCTTATAAGTTGAACTAACCTTGATTTAAAACATTTAACTCAACGGGAAACCTAATGGGGAGGGTATTGGGTTCTCGAGCACTTGAGTAATGAAAAGATGAGAATATGTGATATATGGATTGTTGGGACGTATTCCCTATTTGTAAGTTAAAATCTTGCATAAATGGTTTTGGGACCCTTGAGCGGGCGGTTGTATTCGGACCCTAGGTGGTTTGGTGTAAGGAGGATTCGGCAAGGCCCTATTTTATCTCTTTTGAGGCCTCGGTTGGCGCTTCTGTGATACATAACCGTTGGTAGGCATCTGAGGTTAGCTCGCAACAAAGCAAAGAAAAGAGGGGCATACCAATAATCAAGGCCGATTCTTGTGGTTGGGAGGACGAAATCTCTTTGGGGGATTTCTAGTTTGCTAACATCTAACTTAACCCTTTATTTATTTATTTGAGTATCATGCTTTACTACTTGATGTTATAATTGTGATTGTATATTGGACTGGGAAAAATGGATGGGGTTTGTGTGTGTGTTTACTAGGTATTCAAAGCTCACGGCGTATCATGCCAGGTGATGAAGAGGAACTCATAGCTGGAGACGACGAGCCTGAAACTTTCGAAGACTTTTGGCTATCCTAGAAAAATTAGAAGTTTCTTATTGGATATTTTGTAAAGACTCATGTGAAGACTTAAGCTTTCTTTTGGGATGTAATGTAATAGGACCATCTTTTGAATTAAGTATATTGTGGTTGTTATGTATTTATATTCTATGTATGAACCTTATCATTGCTTATGAGACCTTGTGTCAATACCTTTTAAGATCTGTCAAAAGGGTATTGCGCTGCCTAAGAAAGCTGGACTTAGAAGGGAGGCTATTTTGACTCCTCCGGCGATCTGGAATCTTACTTGGTTATTGACCATAGGACTCATTAGTGACTCTCCCTTGACTGCAACCAATAGTGTAGAATCGGGGCATCACATTTCGTAGTAGTCCGCTCTCTACTCGGCCCCTTACTTAATCGGCTATTTGGTCGAGTAGAGTTGCATTCGAGCGTGTGAGCATACGTCAAGTACCGCGTATTTTGACTCTCCCAGGTTCGGCTATCCGGAATCTCTACGACTCCCAATACTCGGCCCCCACAACACCTTTTGAGTAAAACAAAACTAAACCCTAGTTTTTCCATTATTGTCACTTTACTTGTTACACACTCTATACTCCTCTATTGTTTGCAAAGCAATAGTCTCATAACAACTCTCATATTGCTTTAATCTTTACGTTTATACTCTATTATTTAATATCGTTTTCTTATTAGTTCCATAATTTTTGCTTGATTTTGTTATGGAAGAGTTGCAAACCAATGAAAGTTCAAACTTAAGCAAAAATATGTCTGGTGACAGCAAAATCAGTGATGGAAATGTTAGTTTTTTTGTGTAGATTTTTTTCTTTCTTTTTGCGGTTTTCACTTGGACAACTAGTGCCGAATTATTTCATTATATTCGGTTATCAACTGTTGAATTATTTAATTTATTTCAACACTTTAAGTCTGAAAATAATATATTAATTCGAATTTTGAATACCCAATTTTATTATTTTTTTTGATATTTGGAAACTAAATTTATTAATTTATTTCGGTTATCAAGTGCCGAATTGTATTGTTATATTCAGCTCTATACTGCCAACTTATATTTTTTTCCCCCATTCTCAGATTGCATGCACTGAACAAACTGAGGTTCGATTTGATATTATGATAGATTGTACTAGTCATTTTACAACAAATCAGGTAACATTTAACATGAATTTCATAAGTTAATAATTTTTATTAGTTAGTTTGTTTAGTTTATTCTTATAAAAGTTGTGTGACATTATACACAAGTTTTTGACAATAAAAATGAATTGCTTACTTGGGTACGTGATATTGAAAGGACCAATGGTTTTGTTATTATTATAAAAATGTCGGACTATGGTGGCGGTCGCAAGAGACCAAGAATTTATTTTACTTGTGAGTGGAGTGGCAAGTATAGATTGCATAACAAGTTAACAAATGGCTTAAAAGACTTGTTGAGACAAACTGGTACAAAGAAGTGCGAATGTCCATTTGATTTGAGGGCATACAAGTTGAAAACAAATGATGAATGGACATTGAACATAGTTTGTGGTTACATAATCATTCAGTGGCAGAGCATTTGCAAGGACATTCATATGTCGGGAGATTGTCAGCTAATGAGAAGTCACTATTAGTAGATATGTCAAAGAGCCTGTTAAGACCAAAAGAGATACTCATTACACTCAAACAGAGGGATGTCCTCAATATGAGCACAATGAAGACAATTTACAATGTACGACATCGATGTAGGGTTCTACAGAAAGCTGGTAGATCCCAGATGTAACAACTGCTGGGTGAATTAACAAAACATAAGTACATTGAGTGTCATCGATATGAGAAAGGCTCTATGACTTTCACAGACTTGTTTTGGGCACATTTAGTGAGCTTGGATTTGCTTCGTACATTCTCTTGTGTGTTGATTATGGACTACACATATAAGACAAATAGATATCGACTTTCTCTTCTTGAAATTGTGGGAGTGACATTAACTCAAATGACATTCTCTGTGGCTTTCACATACTTGCAAGTTGAGTGGGTTGATAATTATGCATAGGCGTTACAAACATTACTTGATCTTATCGACAACAGTATTTTACTTGAAGTCATTGTCACAAATAGAGAACTTGCCTTGATGAATGCCATTGACAACATCTTTCCGAATACCCAACATTTGTTATGTCGTTGGCATATTAATAAGAATGTATCGGCAAAATGCAAAAAAATGTTTGGGATAAAAGAAAAATGGAAAAAGTTTAACACTGCATGGAACTATTTAATATTGTCATCGACTGAAGAAGAATACAACGATCACCTTGCTATACTGCATAAGGATTTCAGTAACTGTTATAAGGCAGTCAAGTATGTTATTGTGAGTTGGTTGAATCCGTATAAAGAAAAATTCGTTACGGTACATACAAACATGTGTCTGCATTTTGGCAATGTCACAACCAATTGGTAATATTTGTTTTTCATTTTCTTATAAGTCATATTATTGTTTTTAATTATTATACTTGACTATTTTTTATTTACATCCATATGAACAGGGTTGAGAGTGCTCATGCTAGATTGAAGAGGCACTTAGGTTCAAGTTAAACGACATTTGAGATATTATTTGAAAAAATACATTGTCTACTTGAGTTGCAACACGTTCAAGTAAAAGTATCATCCAAGAAGAGTTTAACTGTTGTACAATATCAATTCAAACCTTCTCAATTTAGAGAGCTTTGGAGTAATGTGTCTATTTGTCATGACCCAAACCCTCCCCCAAGGGTTAAGGACATAATCGGCCAGTAATCATGAGATTACCTACGGCCTCAAATCAAACCAAACGTAACTCATCAGAGTAAAGGGGCTAAACGGAAGCAAAATTTAAAACTTTGTCCATAAAGCTGTGCTTACATGGCACGTTATAACAAACCATACATAGACATACTAATAACTCACATCAAAATACGTACTACACAAAGCTCTGTACATACGGGATCATATAAGTCTAAGTCAACCAATCAAAACTATATACAAACGTATCTAAAGTCCTCGCCAATATGACAAAATAAAATAGGATAACAAAAAGGCGGAGACGAGTCTCATGCGTGAGACGCTAGGGCTGACTCTTCAAAACTTGGTTGTTCCTTCCAAACTTCACTGACGCTGGGTTTGGACCTCTCTTGGCTCACCTACAAACACATGAATGAGTGTGAGCGAAAGCCCAGTGAATAATATCAAATAAGGAAGTTACACAAATGGTATTGAGAACAACGTGCTTCAAACGGCCTTGGGCCCAATTCGTATTTCTATCTAACATATATAAATATAGGTCAAGTGATTACGATTCCAAATACATCATACGGCCTCGGGCCCAATTCATTCGTTTCGTTCAAGTCAAACTGGCCTTGGGCCCATTCATACTTTCGATCATGTCAAACAGGCCTTTGGCCCATTCATTTATTCATGTCAAACTGGCCTTTAGCCCATTTATCTTTCATTCAGGTCATATTGGCCTTTGGCCCATTCATTCTGTCATTCAAACTCATACGGCCTCTGGCCCATTCATTCTATCATTCAAACTCATACTGGCCTCTGGCCCATTCATTTATGTCAGACTGACCTTCAGCCCGTTCATTCATTCATTCGTGTCAAACTGGCCTTTGGCTCATTCATTTGGCATAACAAACATTGTCCACCATTCAAATTAACAAACTTATAAACTTACATAGAAATGAGCAATTGAACAATAATATATCTCAGATATCTTTGTCAAGATATTACTCACAGTGATCGGTTGGTTGGTTTGTCCTGGAACTTGACCCTACACATTACATAACACATGCGGGTCACAAATGATTCAATCCTTTCTTTAATTCATATATTCCTCTTTAGGCTTTATTCTCATTCCTTTAATTCAATTACAATGCTCAATATATGCCTAAGAGTACTTAGAAGTGAAAGAGAATAGAAAACGAAACACAGAATGCCTTTTAAAATTTTCAAAAATAGGGTCCCCGCTCGATCATATACTTCCCCGCTCGAGCGGACCCATGAGGTCTGCAAAAGTACTGGATGCGTCAAATTTACACTCGAGCATGAAGTTGGGTGCTCGAGTTGAAGGCCTCACTACGTGGCTCCCCGCTCGAGCGTGAACTTCCGTGCTCGAGTGTACGTCATGTTTGCAGAAAAATACTGGGAGCTCGTATTTTACGCTCGAGCGGCTATTTCCCCGTTCGAGCAGACATCATGAATTATGGGTTTTCCAGAATGTGTTCTTAAGCTCGAATTCAATATTCAAACCAACATTTCTTGCATATGATGGCTCAAACTTCACATAAACACTTACTAACATGGTACAAATACCAAATTACAACATTTTGAAGCTCAATTTCTTGAATTACTTACATGCATGCTTCAAATTGACCCAAACTCATCACCAATACATTAAATTCAAACATTCAAAACTCACACTTCCATGATTTGCACATGCATACGGGAGATACACATTATTCTCAACTTAATTGGTGAAGAGGTGATCAAATACATGGATTTCAACCAAAAATTCAACATGGATTATACACTTATGCTCAAATATGGAAATTCATAGCAATTTCCTACATGCATGTGTCTATTGACCTGACATTCAACAAAACCAACTTAATCCCATCACTTATAGCACAATCCTTGATCTTGATCATCAATCAACTCTAAATTTACAAAATTACAACTAGAATTCATGGATTACTCACCAAGGAGCTTTAATCTTCACAATTTATGGCCAACTCTTGCACCTAGCCTTCCCAATTCACAATTCATAAGAGAAAATACACCAAGATGCCTCTTCTCTCTCTCAAGGTCGGCTCTCTCTCTCTTTTCTTGAGTTCAAAATCAAAATGAAGCCAAAGAGAGAATTTGAGTAAAAGTGGCCCACTAAATAAGCTCTTTTAATCAAAATTCCTAATATTTAAATAATTGAGCACTACCCCATTAATTTAATCCATTTAATTTGATCCGAATCAATTTTCAATTAAATTTCACCGTAGGCTCTAAAAATTATGCCAACCACAATGACGTAATCAATTTCAATTTCTGTGGCCGATAGGGCCTTCAATTTAATTTCCAAAGCAGATAATCAAATAGATATTCCTACGGTGAACAGATAGAAATTTAAAATCACATATTTTCACATAATGGCATTTAAATCATATCAAACACATAATCACATTCATAATAAGGACCAATTAGCATAAAACGGAACTGGGTTATCACACTATTTGTGCATTAGAGTACGTGTTGGCAGAGAATAAGAGAGCAAATTCAATTAAAATTGATGTTGTAGCATGTGGGTGCATTCTTAGGTGCACGCATGGTTTACCTTGTGCTTACGAGATTGTAGATTACATAAGACAAGTCTGTCATATTTTACTGGGTAGTATACATGTACATTGGACGTGACTTAATATATGTGTGCACAATCCGATGGTTGACAAATTGGTATTGACTTGTATTCCAAAACTTGAGATGATTTTAAAGCGGTTCAATGAGTATGATATTGCCATGCAATTGGATATGTTGAAGAAGTTGAGGGAAATTGCAAACCCAGTGAGCTCTTTCTTTATTGAGCCTGATGTAAAGCCCAATCCACGTCGAGGACATAAGAAAGTTGATATATCTTGCCGCCCAGCGAGCACTTTCCTTGTTGAGCCTGATGTAAAGCCTAATCCACGTTGAGGACATAAGAAAGTTGATATATCTTGTCGTCGTGACCTGTGTGCATTTGAGTTGGTTGACAATGACCATGATAGCCACAACACATCAAGAAAAAAGTCCTTGAAAGTGCATGAGAAGAAATGGAATGTGAAGACAAAGACATATCGTTCTAGAACAAGTTTACAGAGTGCATATGCTTGTGACTTCCCCGCCTATGTTAAAACCATTCATAAAGTTGATGAAGGATGTAGATGGTGATGGGAATTGTGGTTTTAGAGCTATTGCAGGTTTCTTTGGTCTTAGAGAATGATTGGGTGCAAGTTAGGCGTGATCTGCTACATGAATTGAATGATCACAAAGATGAATATGTCGTACTATACAGGTCACATGAGAGGGTTGAAGAGCTAACAGACATCCTATTATATTTTGAAGATAGCCCAAGCTTTGATCGTTGGATAACTATGCCTGATATGAGACATCTTATTGCATCATTTTATAATGTAGTCTTGTACCACTTGTCATTGCAACATTGTCTCACTTTCTTACCTTTGAGATCACCGCCAGTAACCCCTATTGATCGTCGCGAGATTACCATTGGATTTGTTATTAGAAATCATTTTGTGCAGGTATAGCCTATGAAACTTACCTACCATTGTTGTTTAATAACTGTATAATTGCAAATTTGATGTATTTGGTAAATATAATTTGGTTGGATTCTCATTGGATGTTCGTGTAGGTATTTTTGGAGGCCGGTCATCCAGTTCCTCTTATTGCTGTGCTTTGGTGAGTTCATCATCACCCTTGTGCATCAGAATGGGAGAATGCATATGTTAGTCGTATTCAAAAATTCAGAGACAACATAAGACCTAATGTAGCTACTCTAGAGACATTTGATGTAATTGACATTGATTGATGTATTAGAGAGGAATTGTAGGATATTTAAAACATTTAAGACATTAGTTTTTATGATTTATACTAGCACGGAGTTATGAAATGCATATCATTTTGCCATTGGATTTTGTAATGTCCATTTTTTGATGGAATATCATGAGTTATAATTGTCTTATTTATGGAATGGATATCATATTATTTACATTATCTAAACACAAAACATAATGAAAATAACATTAATCAAGTGCAACTACTGTTAAAGAGTAATAATATTAACTAACAAGTATCCAATAAAAAAAATAATATTAACTAGTAGTTCAATCCATCCACATATACATAACTAATAATGTCTTTTTGTACATAATGCAAAGATTAATAATAATATTAAAGAGTACCACTGATAAATGCCTACTACTCAATCCACCAAAGCATCCAAAAAGTACATAATCCAAAGATAATATAAATATTTGTCTCCTTGTACATCCACCAACACTGTCACAAAATACCTAATATAACATTATGAACTACTATCAACTACGTGACCGGCGAGTGTAATGTGCTCCAAAACGATGTGTAGTAGAAGAGCTGGGTGCAAACCGACCCTGAGTGGATGTGTTGAGTGCAATTTCACCAATGTGATGATCTTGAAGAAGGTGTTCAATTGCATCAATTATGTAGTAAAGCCTATCGGGATATTGAACATTGTCCTCATAGCCAGCTTCAATAAAAGGATGTGTAATCTGATATATCTGTGGCATATGTTGCATTATGAGAACAAGTACAACATTTTATACATTGTTTGAACAGTTTACATACATAATTTGTAATGTAAATGAAAAAGATGATACATGTGCATCTTGAATAGATACTGATAATGATGAATATTTTGGTCCACCTGAGAACGATGCGCTGGGTTTTGAGCATACATATGGGTAATAGTTTGGTACCAATCCATGTAACCAAGAACACAATCCCAAGGTTGTCGTATCGGTGTACTCCTCCTCCGCTCAAATAACATATGGTTGTCCTATTCCTCCCAAATGATGTCCAAGTATGCATACATAACATTGTAGCGGGGAGCTGTGGCTCCTCGAGAAGCATGCATAGGGCCAAGTGGTAGATTAGGAATTGTCTGCACTCTGCCAAACTATCTCAAAACTCTATCAAGGTGATATGGTTCAACTACTTCCAAACACTTCAAGCAACCGTGGTAGAATGTAACTGGGTGACACAAATGGACATCTTTGCAACTCTGATACGGGTCCCAAATAATCTATAAATAGTAACAACTCTAAGATATAACAAACTGTAAGATTTGTATGAAATAGAGTTTTAATTTTGAAGGACTTTTAACTTATATTGTGTACAACCAACCTATCAAGCTCCTTTCGAAAAGCCTGCAATTGTGTCTCTTTACCAGACTCTCTCTGAGAAGTCCAATGGTAAACTTGTGGCATGTCTTGAGTGTAATTCGTATTTAGGTGTGGTTGGAATCCACGAAAGTGCTCATAAATCCATCCTTCAAGGAGTGTCATGTAATCGACTATTTTATCTTACACCAGACTTGCTAGCGTACCCCAACTGTTTGTATAAGTATGCCAATGCAGCAGCACCCCAAGCATACAAAGGTACGGTCTTCAAATTGGACAACAAACTCAAATAAACAACAGGGACCCTAGTGCCAGTCTTGTCACTGAAAAATGTACAACCCAACAAAAATGACAAGTATGCTTTACCTGCATATGTAATTCTTTCCATTGAATCATCGTCTGTAATATTATGAAAGTGTGCCCTTAACCACTGAAGCCTCACTGAATTGCCTCCAGTACTAGACATCTCATATCTGACCTCTTGCTTATCAATTCTCAAGGTATCAACTACTAATGCAATGGCTTGCCGTTTTGACAACTTACGTACGCTAATAAATTTGTCTACAATGGGAAGCCCTAGAACAGTGGCTGCATCATCCATTGTGATAGTCATCTCTCCAACAGTCAAATGGAATGTGTTTTTGTCCGGTTGCCATCTCTCAACAAAACTGGACACAACAATTTTGTTGACAAAGTGGTATGTGCAACGAGCTAAGTGTGCAAGTCCTGATAACTCCACAATTTTTACAAATGTAGCGTTGTTGCCTTTTTCCCATCACGGCCACGAACGAATCTTAGACGAGTGATTATGACACTTCAAGGGCCCCTTTTCATCAGCACCATTCCAAATAGATGCGGCAAAATGACTTTTAAAACTTTAAGGATTAATGGATCAATTGGCCCTCCCGAAAATGGCTGAGTAAGGATATCTTCATCAATAATGTTAGCATCATCACCAGTAGGGTCATCATCCATAGCAATATCATCCATAATTGGTGCATCATGTATAGGATCATCATCCATGGCAATGTGTGCATCATCATGATGCACTTAAGCACGTCCACCTCCACGTTCAGCATTCTTTAATTCACGGAGTCTTCTGTTCGAAGCTGTTACTGACCGACGTTGATTGGGATCAGCATCCATCTGCATAAGGAAAATTGTTCTCATCAACCCAATATAGCATTTATAATGAAAACACTAACAAATATACAATCAAATAGTCAAATTGTAGTTATCAATCGATATAGCAATAACAACCAGTTGTGCTAACAATATAATGTGGGAATAACAGTACTGCACATTTTTTCCCCTACTATTGTTATGTATTGAAGTTCAAATAAATAAATAAACATACCTATAAAATAATATTGTTGGAAAAGAACTTAAGGTAAAACTAATCTTGGTGGCCTATGTAACTTGGTGTAAATGGTATATATATATATAAATCCATTCGGAAACTTCAGTGCCGAAACAACACATAACTTTTGGAACTCAAATGTCGAAAATATTACAAATGTTCGGAACTACAGAACCGAAACAATTTATTAAATTCGGAAACTATAGATTTTTTTTTCAGAACTAATTAGTCGAACTAATCATTTTTATTTGGAAGTTAAGTTTCGAATTAAATGCATACTTTTGGGAAAACTAGTGCCCAAATCCCCAAACCGAAAATCATAAAAAAAAAAATCAAGGGTTTTATGGCAATAGAGTGCACAAAGATCTGAAAATGATAAATGCAATAACAAAATGGTAAATGTAATAACAAAATAGAAAGATGCCTTACCTTCAACACTACTTTGGAAGGTTTTCAATGGTGTTTTCAACGGAGGTTCAATAGGGTCTTCAATGGAGGTGTTCAATGGAGAAAAAGTGTCTTCACTTCACTTCAGACTTTGATCTTCAAGGGTCTTCACCTGGGTGGGTCTACAAATGTGAAAAATAGGATCAATCAAAAGTGTGTGCAAATGAGGGTTAAGTAGTGTGTGTACAACGGTTATGAGTGAAGGGTACAATTGTAACTTTTAGAGTGTGGATTGAGAAATTTAATTAATAATCAAATTAATAGATGTGTGTATTGAGAAAAGATATGCACTAAGGTAATTAAGTGTGTGGAAATAGAATTTCCCCACATTTATCTCTTTACATCCTTCATTTGAGATTTTTTTTTTTTTAATTTTTTACCCATGTGTGAAATTACCTTTAAGGACAAGATAAAAATTAAATAGATTTGATTGTCTTTTTACACCAACTACACTTCAATCCCTACTTTTTTTTCTTCCTTTTTCATTTCTCTTTCCCTACTATTCTTCTACTTTCAAAAAGTAAGAATCATATAGTGTTTTGATCATAAAAGAAAGTAATGGATGAAGAAATGGTGATGAAAACCATCAAAAAAGTGAAATGACAAGTATTTTTTCTTTATTTTTTTATATTTTTGTTTTGTTTCATTTTTGAAGGGGACTGTTCGACTTTTGTTTGGTATACCAAAACCGAACAAAATCAAATAGCCCAGAATCACACTACCGAACAAAAAATACTTGTTTAGTAACGTACTGTCGAACAAAAAGTGCATGTCTGGTAATTCATTGCTAAATATTTTTAGTTTCATTTTTTTGGCATTTTCATTTATTTATTTATTTTTGCTTTGAAGGATTATGCTTCTATTCATTACAGTAAGACTAGTAGTGCATTGTTAATGATTTGTTAGATTTATCTGATTTCTAGTCATCTAGTACCCTCAAAAACAAGTAATTGGATTCTTTTTCATCACTCGTGTCCTAATAAATAGGAGAAAACATATACTATTAGTATTGATCAATTCTATATGCTTGTTAGCTCTAATGTAGTAACTATCAAAACTATCAACATAAATAGATTGTAATAACATTTCAGTATGTTTCTATAGATGTTTGTACATGTTTTTATGGATGCTTGATATTTTAAAGAAAGTGATTCTATAAATACGACAACAAATGACTGGACAAATCTAATTTGTTTGGTAATATGACATCGAAATAATCCAAATTATTTGGTAATATATAATCGAACAGGCCCATCAAAAATTTAGAGAAAAAAATGATATTTTAAGGAAAGTGAATATTTGTAAACGTGCGACAACAGATGGCTAGGCAAATATAAGTTGTTCGATAACATAATACTGGAGTAATTCAAAAAGTATAGGTGTAATGAGAAAAATCTGTAGGGATTTTGGAAAGGATTTAATTTAGGGTTAGTTTTGAAATTATAAAAGGGTGTAATGAAAATTTCAACTATTTCTTAGTGATGTAATGAGAAAATAAGTGTAAAGAGGTAAAATTGTGGTGTAAGTAGAATTTTCCAAATGTCACAAATTATTTTTTTAGGAAAATAACTAATATGTCTTATTTTGCTCTTAAGATTACTATTGAGTCTTATCAAGTTTCAATATGGACAATTAAATCCTGTTTATCATAAAATATTTCCAAAAAGTTCATTCCTCCATAACGGTGTATCATATCCCAATTTTACCCTTCTCATTTAATATGAAAAACAATTTTATAAAAATTTTAACTTAATTAAAATTAAAAATTTTACTCTTAAATCCTTTTTTTTTATATAAAATTTCACACTCTGCATACATATGGAAAAACTAGCGACGAAGTAATGGCTAAAAAGAATGCACACATAGTATGTGTTGCTCAAATGGTAAAGGTCTTCTTTCCAAACTTATGATCTCAATTTTGTGCGCCATCATCCTCTTAGTATAATTTTGGGCGAATTACACTAACAATCCCCATAGTTTGGGACTTGTGTCACTTTGATCCTTAACTTTTCAATTGTGATACATTTGATCATAAATTTTGAGTCTTGTTCCAAATAAGGACAATCAAAGATGTTTCATTTGTAAATAGTCCATTTCAAGGGTAAAGTTGTCATACAACTTATTTTGTATTGGTTAACTTGTACGTTGTTTGAAATGTAATGGGCTTTTTTTTAATACATAATATTGAAACTTTCTTCGTTATAAAGTTCTGTTTAGTTTGATTTTCAGAATTTATTTTTAGAAATTTTTTTCTAAGAAACTGAAAATTAAATTGGTGAAAAAAAAATTAAAAACACATCATTTTTATAAAATTTTATCTTTTGGGAGGGTAGAAATAATTTTTTAAAATAATTTTTTAATATTTGTTTTTGTTAAATTGGTTTCTATTTTTTCAAAAGTCAAACATGGCGACAACTTTTATGTCATTATTAAACTAATCTATTAAATCAAAAAATTAAAAATTAAAAATATTTCATATATTAAACATATCGATTACACATTAAAAACCTAATAACCATACATCACATGATAACCATCCAAAATTATCTATTAACAACAAATACAACAATATATTATATGATAACCATCAAAATATATCAACAAAAACAACCACTCATTACATGATCATCATTCAAACACATACTAAAAATTAATTTGGTAAAAAAAATAAAAAAAATGTAAAAGATTTATCATTTTTATATGTAATTTTCTCTTTGGTGGGTAGAAATAATTTTTAAAGAATTAAAAATATTTTTTTGACATTTATTTTTGTCAAATTAGTTTATATTTTATCAAATTGACAATTTTGTCCTTGAAATTGAGGTACAGTGTCTCCAATTGTCTTTATTTGGAACGAGATTTAAAATTCAGGATCAAATATATTACAATTAAAAAGTTAACGACTAAATGACGTAAGTTTCAAACTATAAGGAACCGTTAGTGTAACGCTCTAAAAAGAACCATCCCAGATCTTGTTCCCCCAGGTATTGCCACCACACCACACATACAAAATAGAAACATACATATAACAGGATTATATATTCTTTACATTTCTTCCCCTTTGAAATATTTCCCTAACATTTACAATGTCGTCTTCTTACATACATAACACAACAAAACAGTTCAAAGAGTAAGAAACATCTACAACAGTTAAATCCCAGGTCTACTTCCTTTCAAAATGTATCCCATAATACAAATTCTATTTATATATTAAAATTTATACAAAAAAAATATCATAAAAATATTTTGATAGTGATGTTGTAAATATAAATCATATTTATGGATATTTTGTTTTAAAGTGAAAGGTCACCATTAAGCTATATCATTGTGTTTGAAAATTTTATATAAATTTTATATTTGTATATCATCATTCAATAAGAATATGTTCATGTATAATTTAATGATGAACAGTTATAGAATTTAGTCATGATAATATAAAGAAATAGTATGAAAAAGGGCAAAATGGTTATTTAGAAAATTTTAGGATATGACATCAGCTATTCAAAGGTAATTTGTAATGAGATTACAAATTTTAAAAAGATAAATATAATTTTTTAAACTTGAAAAAAAAATCTATATTAAATAAAATCTCATAGAGTGTCATTGTAATTTACCCATAATAATATAGATGGATGAGAGACAGCCACCACATACATCCTTGAGAGTTTTATGGCCCCGTTTGTTTTGGGTTATAGGAAGGGTATTGGGATTACTAATACCTTGGGACTAGTATATGGGGTGTTTGTTTTGAGAGATAGCATTGGGACTACTAATACCTTGGGACTAACTAATACCTTGGTATTACTAATACCGTGTTTGTTTTGAGAGATAGGGAGGGTACTACTAATACCTTGGTATTACTAATACCCTTGGAGAGGGGATTCATAGTGAGGAGATAGAGATGGTATTAGAAAAATAGTGAGGGGATTAGAAATTTTTTTATTTTTTTTATTTTTTATATATTGGGATTTTTTGTTTAAATATTAATGTTTAATTTTTATATTTTTATATTTGTTTTATTATTTTATATAAAAATAATTTAACAATTCCTCACTATTAATCCCCTCACTATTAATCCCCTCACTAACAATCCCCTCACTATTAATCCCCTCACTATCAATCCCCTCCATTCTATCTCTGAAAACAAACAACCCTCACTAACAATCCCCTCACTATTAATCCCCTCACTATCAATCCCCTCCATTCTATCTCTGGAAACAAACGGGGCCTATATGATGGTCAACACGACGCAGAGGAAGATGAAAAACCTTGTGCAAACATCCTGTGGTTTGGATTATTGCTTTTGGGAATTATAATCAGATCTGACTTCTGTGTGTGTATGCGCGCGCGTGCGCCTATGTACTGACAAATAGAAGGACAACATGGATATCTCTAGTACTTAGGTCTCGTTTGAGAATATATTTTTTCAGTAATTTTTAAATTTTTTAGTTAAAATATAATGTAAAAAAATTAACATATTTGGAATGACTTTTTAATTTTTTATGGAAAGATGTGCAAAAAGTAGAGAGAAAAAAGAATTTTTGACTTTTTAGTATATGTTGTTGACTTTTTAATTTTTTTTAATGACCTTTTAACTTTTAAGCAAAAAAATAATATTGCCAAACGAGACCTTAAGCATACTTAATTCAGCGTGTTTAACTTAGCATACTGAGTTTTGAGTATCCGACATAGATATCTTACAAAATTAGATGAATCAATGTTACATAGGCAAAGTACAATACTAGACAAGAAGAGCAGTGGGAGGCTACTTTTACAAAATTGTCATTAAAAACATGATACATGCCGTTTATGGACGTATTTGTTATAAAAAAAATGATAACAATTGAAATTATTTGGACTAATTTGAAACAAAGTAAAAAATCAAGGTTAAAATTGAGTCAATTAAAATTATGCGGACTAAAATGACATCAGAGTTAAAAGTATAAGAACTAATAATGTAATTTTTCCAAGGAATAACTACTGGGAATTATGGGATGACCTCCGTGTTGGGCTGCTTTGAGACTCCTTAACCTCAAGATGCCCTTCAGCCTTGTGACAATCCTTTTTCTAAGCCTGTTGGGTTGGGTCAAGAACAAAGAAAAAAAAGAACTTGGGTAGCAATTTTGAAGCTGCAATAGTTGGGACTGAGGATGTCAATCTTTATCATTTTTTAAGGTATGTTGAAAATTGATGCTCCTTCATTAATCCACATGAACTACGTGAGTTAATGTGTATCCATTCTAAAGTACATCAAGAATTTTTAGAATCAGTCACGAATCGTTTATTCTCAAAATTCTTATTTTATGTCATGAATGTCTTCCTAATTAATCACACAATTGTGTTGAAAATTTTCATATTTTGATATTCTAATTGTTGACATTGAGAATGCATTGATGGCAAAAGAAAAAAATAAAATAAGAACATATAATATAAGAGAAATTACTGATCAGTAGGATCAGAAAAAATTATTTACAAAAAAATGATAAATATTATAACTATTAATAATTAAAATCATCATTTTTTTCATCATTTTATAAATAATTTTTTTCCGATCCCTATAATGTATGCGATTACTAAGCCTTCAATTTTGCCATTATTATAGTTGGCAATTAAAATTATAATAAAGATTGAGAGATCTAATTTTTGAACTCTAAAGAAAATTCTAGTGATGTGATAAGGAGTGGGATCCACATGTGATGTGATGTGATGTGATGTGTGTGCTTATGTTTTTGTTTTTTTTCTTGCCACATCACTAGAACTTTCTTTAGGACTCTAAAATTAGAGTTCTCTGTCATTGTTGTTAAAATTGTACACTGATAGGTCTAATTCAACCAAGCTGCCTTAATTAACCAAGAGTTTGTGCAACTTGGTAGACAAGACATGAGGCCTGTTTGGTGGAAGAGCTTTTCTCAAGTTAAAAGTTAATAATCAGAAAGCAAAAGTTAAAAGCACTTCTTCTTTAACTTTCAAATAATTAGTTTTTTTCAACTTATTTAAATTATTTATACTTAATAAATTATAAACAAAAACTGTACCAAACAAACTGATTCAGACTTTCAAATTAAAATAAATTATAATCACCTCCTAAAAATTGTACCAAACAACCCTATGTACTATTATAAATAAAGACTGATTTTTGAAGAAAAATGCATGCTTAAAACTCTGCTTAAAAAGAATCTTGGCACTAAATCACCCTTTTCGTTGACTGAACTATATCAGAGTGTTTGACTGGTAATCACCTGTCGAGTAAAACTAATGGTATCTTGTTGTTGCTTATTTCCTTATTGGGTTAGACTTCTGTCTAATTTGAGATCGGATTAAAATATATTATTAAATTTGTGAGAGTCCATAACGAATTTTGTTTTGATAATTCGAACCGTTTAATGTGTAGAAGTCGTTGAATATTTTATCCATCCAAAAAATCACTTTGATAGAATATTGATAACTACTTAATTGAATTAGATTTCTATCAACGGTAAATATAATTTTCAAAATAAATTATTGATAAAAATCTAATCCGATCAAGTAGCTATCGATATCCGATTACGCGACGAACTCTACACTTTAAACGGTTTAAAATATCAAACGTGATGGGTCCCATGAACCCAATAACGCCATCCAGTCTACAAAGTTAATTAGAGACAAGCCACACCCTTCTTTATTTTCATCAAAGTGTGGTCAATTTTGTTTCCCACACAAAGCTAAATGGAATGCCTTTTAAAATTTTGTTTAGTTATAATTCCCAAAAATTACTTTTAAACCCTTTTTTTCTTTGTTTTATTGGGGGTTTTTTTTTAATTTTATATTTTAGTCAAAATTTTATTTTGTAGATATATCAAAATTAGCTGCGTGTAAAAAGTAAAAAATTTTAACTAAAATATTAAAAAAATTCACTAAAAACAAATGAAAACCCAAACAAAAATGCACACAGAGTTTTGTTCGATTTTTTTCCTTCTATTTTTAATGAATTTTTTTATAAATATTTTAACTGATTCATTTTACTTTTTAGATCCATCTTGATTAGGAACGTTTAAAAGTATAAAGAATTTATTCAAATATTTTAAAAAACAACACTAAAAATAAACAAAAACTCATTTAAAAACAAATTCTGAAAAATTAAACCAAACGCAATCTTCTAGCTTTGCCTTTGACATTTAACTTCTTTTCATGGTTAGCCTACTAATCAACCACAACAATGCACATTCTTGGCTTATACTTGGACCACAGGGCAAGGATGGATTTAGAAAGGGGCAAGAGGGGCTGATTGCTCCCCCATACGATTTTTAAAAACTCTTTATATATTAGCATGAATGATCAATTATTTTTAAATTATACAAATTCGCCCTCTCCAAGTTTGCCAAATAAAAAAAAAAAAGAAATAAAGAAAAGAAAGTGGTTGCACAAGCTACACCTTTTTATCCAGTAGCAGAGGGAGTAAGGGGACTAGGGGGGTCACGTGCCTCCTCCATTTTGGGATTTTTGGATTTCTCTTTGTTTTTTATAAATATAAAGAAAATATTTTAAATAAAAAAAAATTACAAAAATATTATTAGAGTGAAATGTCAATGACATTTTAAAAATTATGAGAATAATAATGGTTATTTTGATTGAAAATAAAGAGACTACTATAAATCATATTATCTATGAAAATTTTTAAATATAACGGTGATGTCATTATTATTGACATGCAAGTATAAGTAATCTTACTATAAAGATATGAAATTTATTAGATTGTTAGTCACATTTGACATGTGAGGCTCACTCTCTATGTGTTTATTTATTATTAGTGGGTGATATCATATACTAATGATGACGTGGTATTACCATTATATTGAATTTTTAACCAAATTTTGTATAAAAAAAATAATTTATCAGTATATAATTTATTTTAAGACTTGTATCTATATTTTTTATATTGTTCATAATACACTAGTTATAAATAACATTATTTTTTTGATATTTTTCAAAATCAATCGTAAAAACTTGAGTGAAATATTTTTGTAAAAATTTTCGATATTGTAATTAATAAATGCCCTCTCTAATTTAATTTTCTGACTCCGCCACTGTTTGTATCTATGAAAGGTGGGGTTAAAAGTATAAAACTCAACAATTTCGACAAAATATGTCAACAAAATTTGGTTTCTTGTCTTATAATTGATCTTTTATTACTTAATATGAAGATAGGAAAACATGTTTATTTATATATATTTTTCATGCTGTCTTTTGCCTTGTATGTCCGTAGAAATTAATATTGTAGTTTATACTTTCTGTTAACGCCAAATTCAAACCCACCAATTCAAAGGTGACAATTGGCAGAATATGAAAAGGTGGGATCAGCCAATCAAAAGAGAGCGTGTGGCAAGAATTGAAAGGAACAAATGCTGGATTATAAGAGGTGCCACGTAACAATTCGCAACCTCAATTAAGGGTGCAACCGTTTCAAGCAGTTACAAAGAAACAGTTTTGGAATTCAAATTCATAGATGTAGTATGATGTTGGAGATCATGGATGTGAGGAAGTAATTGGTGCGAATTTGAAGGGCATCTATAAATAGTCAAAGTGAAAGACAGAGAGACCCTGACCAAATTTAAAGAATTAGTTAGTTTCTTATTTTTCTCTTTTCTTATTCTGCACTTACATCATTTCATAGGAGCAAATTTTTAACTTCCTTTTTTTTTTTGATCGGCAAAAGTCAGTGATTAATTGTTAAATTAGCACATCGGGGGAGTTGAAACTCACACTCATACACATTGCAAGAAAATCTTGCCCTCCTATTCCACTCCTAAAAGTGGAACCCAAGATCTCTCCCGTAAGAAAGACTTGATGGTCAAAAAGTTAGCCAACTAAGTTAGAACCCCTTAGTTGGAGCATATTTTAACTTAGAATTAGTGACTAATTTTTATCTTCGAAGTTGCCAGCACAATCAAGGTAATAACACATGTAATTGAATTATTCAATTAACCAGTTACTCAATTTATGTCTCCGTTTCTCTTCCCCCCTCTCTATTTCAAATTATTGTTGCATTTCATTCTCCTTGTTCATTAATTGATTCTCACTTAAACATAAACATTAAGTCTTCATCATCGAGGCAAAAAGAACATTTCTCAATCACCTGGTCAATTGTTTGGCTAGATTATCATCTACAAGGGTTATTTAATCCTTGTTGGCACTAGCGAATTTACGTTTTAACTTTCAAACTGTTAAAAAACCAACAACTTCTTTTTAATTTGCGGCCGTCCGTGCCCACATATCTATACAAAGATCAAGTGGTAATAACAAGCTGCAAATAATGAGATCTTAACAATCTCTGCAACTATGTATAATATATATATATCACAACCTTTCACCATCATATACCTAATGCTTTATAATTTTGTATTTTTCTATTATTGTTTTGCGAGGGCACGCTTGATTGAATCATTAAATGAGAATAATGCCCTATCACTAATTTAATAATGTGCAAATATGAGTAGATAATGGGAAGTCTATGTCAAATACTACTTCAAAAATTATGAAATTTTGCTCCATCTTTCTCTCCAAAGTTTGCCTCAACCCCCATTTTAAATATAGACTTCCAACTAACCTTCCTTGCAACAGAAACACAGAAACAACAATCCATTCTCTACTTTGAAATTATTTTCTCTAATTCCATCATTTTAGATAATGAGAATTCGGAACTCTTCACTTCTATTTCACATTTTTGTTATCGTGCTAGCAATACTTGTTCATCTTGCAAATTGCTGGGAAATCAACCAAGCTGCAACTGAACAAACAGAACAAACAAGAATTACAGCTGCATTCTATTTTCCATTTTCACGCCGTTTAGCAGCTACTCCTCACCCCAGGGAATTTAGTACTGGCAAGGTCGGTCCAGTTTATATCGTCTCACACCAACTTGTACCCGGTGGGCCAAATCTGCTTCGCGACTGATTGGAGATGTGTGAAAAACCCATCTGTTTCCAGGAAAATGGAATTCTGTTGTTTCCTTTTGTAAGCAGAGGAATACTTTTTTGAGTTTGTAGGGTATTTTTATTATATTGAGAAGTTTTTGTGTTTGCAATATGTACAATAGGAGTTTTGATATGTTTCGTATAAGCAGATTGTTGTAACACATTAATTAGTGAAAAAAGTGCATTCAAGCATATACAATACAACATTGCAAATTTCAGTTTGTTTGGCATATACAATCACTGGAGCTCCTTCTTTCTTTCTTTCTTTCTTTCTTCTTTTATATCCTTAATTATGGGGTTATAAATTAATCACAATATGATAAAATGAAGGGTAAATTTCACTTTGAGCGAAATTTCACTTTTGTTCTCGTATTTTCAATTCAAAAAAAAACTCTAAGGACCATCAATGTATTTATTTATTACACCGCTAGTCCCTATAATTTCTTTTAAATTTCACTTTGGTCACTTTAGTTTTGTATGTGATATTTTTTGTTCAAAATGTTAACTATGCATAACGGAGAGACTATATGGCAATAAAATTCAAAGTGTAGGGTGTAAATTATTCAAGGGCAAATTACCCTAATAGTCCTTATAGTTTAGGATTTGTGTCACTTTAGTCCCTGACTTTTCAATTGTGACACATTTGACCCTGAATTTTGAATCTTATTCCAAATAAGGACAATTGAACATACCTTGCTTAATTTCAAGGGCAAAATCGTCAATTTGATAAAATATAAACTAATTTGATAAAAATAAATGTTAAAAAAATATTTTAAAAGTTTTAAAAACTATTTCTACTCACCAAAAATAAAATTATATAAAATTGATAAAAATTAATAAAAATTACATGGATAATTTTTAAAAATTAATTTTACTTGATCATCATCCAAATACATAATAAAAAATAATTTGGTAAAAAAATAAATAAATGTCTAAAAGATTTTTCAATTTTATATAATTTTATCTTAAGTAGGTAGAAATAATTTTTAAAAATTCAAAATAATTTTTGACATTTATTTTGTCAAATTAAGTTATATTTTATCAAATTGACGATTTTGCCCTTGAAAAATCCAATAGTATCTTCTATTGTCCTTATTTGAAACAATATTCAAAATTTAGGGTCAAATGTGTCACAATTAAACAGTTAAGGATCAAAATGACACAAGTCTCAAACTATAGGGACCATTAGCGTAATTCACCCATTATTCAAATTGATATTATAAAGATTACAGTAACAGTTTACTTAAAATATAAGGACTAATAATGTAATTTATCCTAAAAGAAAAAAAAGGAAGGCGGCTCCAAAAAGGACAGTGTATGCAGCCTTCATTCAATTTGCGAAGTGACTGTTTCCATAATTCTAAAGATGGTTGTTGTTTTTCAGGAGCCAAGGTTCTTATCATTGCCAGATTACTTGGCTTTCGTTCTTGCGAGTCTACTTTTAGGCCCAATTTTGATAATCCGAACCGTTCATATTTTATGATTTATTCAGTATATCATACCTGTAAAAAATCAAGTTTATCAGATGTCAGAAAGTATATGTTCGGAAAACTGTTTATTAAATTATTTAAAAAATAGTTTTTAGTTCAATTTTTCAAACACATACTTTCTGATATCCGATAAACTTGATTTTTTACAGGTATGTTATACTGAATAAATCATAAAATATGAACGGTTCAGATTATCAAAATTGGATCTAAAAGTAGACCCGAAGGCTTGCAAGGACGGGCGCAAGCACGAAGGCTGCAAGGAGAGGATCCTCATTCGTTTTTCAGAAACATGAAAAAGACATGAAAAGAATACAGACAAACCCAAATGCTTCTGAGAGTATTTGAACAAATATTATGCTACTTTCCAATTATGTGATTTGGCTGCCAGGAAGACAAAAGAAAAGACAAGAAAACTAGGAATCTCACATGAGGAGGATGGCATAAGAATTGACAGTTGAAAGATTCCAACTTTCAAGTTCCCTTTCTCTTTGCCAACACTTTCTTCTATAATTTTTTTAATAGGAAAAAATAAAATAAAATAAAATCAGAAAACAACTTAAAATGTTTTCTGAGAAATGAGGTATTTTTCATATAGTTTCTCATATAACAGTTTGACAAACAAGGCTTTTCGTGTCAATTTCTGGCCTTTAGTTCAAGAACAGATTACCACAATGGAAAATGATACCAAATACATTGGTGCTTGATGTCGATGAGTGCTTATGATGTTAGTTTAGATTTGAATTTGAAGTAAGTTAAAACCCTATTGAGATTAATGGTTGACAAGCCAACAATGGACAAAGTCTGAATTGAATGAATAAAAAGAACCAAATAAGGTTAGAAGGGGAAAAATTGGATAAGGTAGTTTTTTAATTGGAACAAAGAGAAGTGATAAGCATTGGTAAAGAGTTATTTTGTCAACTAAAGACACAAAAAGAGTGCAAGGCTGCATAAGAGTTCAAATCCTTTGTGGTGCTTTGTCGTTGTAAGTTGTGCCCGCCCCCCCCACAAAAAAAAAAGAGCAAACAGATCAGGAGTTGAGGACCCAAGAAAACACTAGCCTTCTTTCTTTCCTCCTCTCCCCACCCTACCTCCACTGCCACCAACTCCAGCCAGCACCCTCCCCACCTATCCCAGCTCCAATGATCCTCTCCAACACATCCCCACCCTCACCTGCCCTTTCCCAGCTCCTCACTGTCACCCACCCGTCACTATTGGTTTGTTGCATGGTGGAGGGTTTCTTGAGGGTGGTTACAGCAGGTTGTGAGGGAGAGGGAATGCCAGTGGAGCAGGGGTTGTAGCGGCAGATGAATGAAGGTGGGGTTAAGGATGGCTAGGGTGGTTGGGGAGTTGCCGGAGGTGGTCTTGGTGGCAGCTGGGGCAAAATTGGGTGTGGGTGTGGGTGTGGGTGTGGAGTGGGGAAAGGGAATGAACAAGACTTGGGTCATCTGTTTGCTTTTTCTTCTTATTTACTTTAATTTTTTAAAGTTTTGACCCAAAATACAACGTCATTTTGGAGCACAAGCATTACCGGGACCAAGCATCACAGACCATTTGAACTCAGGGGTAATGGCACATAACATATGGTCCTTGAAAAATACATCAAAATGGTGAAACAAGATATGAACAACTGAGTGCTTTTTAGTGTCATTAATTAAGTGTCATTTGGTAATGTTTACAATTGTTTATAGAAAATATTAAACATATTTATGTCTAATTTTGATAAAAATCAAATAAAAAGAGATGTTTGGGTCACTCATATATTTTAATTTTTTTTTTTTTTATGAAAATAACTGAAATTAGAGGATGGCGGGAGGTGGTGGACCTAGGTGGTTGTCAATAGTTAGAGATGATGGCCAAAGGTGATTGTTAGCTGTCGAGGTGGTAACCAAAGGTGATTAACAACCATGGGAGCCAAAGGTGGCTGTCGATAGGTGTTGGAGGTAGTGGCCGGACGCTAGTGGGAGGTGGTTAACGGCATCTAGAGGTGATGGTTGGAGGTGTTTATTAGAGAAGGTCACCAACAACGATGGTTGGGGATGGTGGCTGGTGGTAGGTGGTTATCTAGAGGAGGTGGGAGGAGAGGGGGAAATGAATTTTTTTTTTTCTAAACAAGTGATACCAAATTTTTTTACAAATTTAGTAAATTTGATAGATTGTTTATAAGTTTTTGAAAACAAAAGTAAATATCAAACAAATTTTTGTAATACCAAATAAAAAATTGTAAAAATAATAAATTTTATGAAATAGGCTCCTAATGTTAGAATACAGTCATTTGTTCAATAGGGTTTGACAAATAAATTAATTATGCTAGGGTTATAAATAAGTTAAGTCAAACTAAATAATAGATTGTTTAATAGTGACTTGAAAACTTAACCAATTCTATAATGTATATAAGATTGATCTGTTTACCTTTTGAACTAATGATTGATATAGTCGATTTGAGTAGTAAGTAGTTCAATCTTGACTTGAAAATTAAAAGAGTTTTAAAATGTGTTCAAAATTTATTTGTTTACCCAACGAGTCAATCTTAAGTAAATTCTTAACAAGCCAAACACTAGTCAAACTTGAGTAACTGGATGCGTTTTATTGCCTTAGTCATGACATCCTAGATAAGTTGCCATTCTTAAAACACATTGACATTGTAACAGAAAAAGCTGTTGGTATTGTTGTTTGCTTAAATAAACTTCTATACATTCTTCGGAGAAGATGGGGAGTTGACTTTTTTGATTAATTTCTTACTTATTCTACGAAGTTGACATATGGAGAGATATAACATGACCGACCATCTGATGGGCCACGTCGTAGTCGAAAATTAAAAGTCCAATCATTAAAGAAAACAAAGTAAATTCTGAATTAAAGTCGCAAAATGCTTTTGATCTTTGCGTTATATTGCTGCAGCCTGCAAGATGACATCCATTTGGCCGAGCTTTGACATTTACAAACAATATTAATAACAGTTACTCTAACTCAAAAGTTAATACGTACTTTTCAAACTCAATGCGCACCTTATTAGAATATCTAAGGTATTTCTCTCATATTTTCTCTCATCATCATCATCAGCCGATCATCTCTTTTACAAGTCATTGGGTTTTAAAGGTAAGTTTAGAAAGTGGGTTCTATATCATTTTTCTTAATAAACTAATAACAATACTCATATGCCTTAACCCCCTATTACCTGTTTTATTCTCTTATGAAGATGTTCATGCACAACAATTTGGAACTATCGAGTGTCTTTATAAGTTAAAAACAATCACGGTCACGGGTTTGATTCCCTCTAGGATTAAACTTGGGATTTAAATGGGAGCTCCGGTGGTGGGTTGCTGTGATTGCTCTCTTGAGAATTAGTCGGACGGGTCAACAATCAGAGCCTAGATACCTCGGTTATAAAAAAAAAAAAAAGCAATATTTTAACACACACACACACACTTTCGATTTTATATTTGTGTGTACTTTTTAAGAGAAGGACTAGAATCAGATACACTAATGAACAAATGGAATCAGTACCGCTTGTTAAGAGAGGATTGCCGAATATTTATAATACTGACAAGAGCCTGCTTTTAAAACAAAGCTAAGAGCTCCTCCTTGTTAATATTTGGTGGCTGCAACATTTATTCAAAATTAATATGTAAACAGATTATTTTTAGTTTTATTTTTCTTGTCTTGATGAGAGAAATGACATTCCAGCATGTTGTGAAGAATGAGCCATGGAATCTAATCAACTGATGACATTGATAAAGCACGATTAACTTCCAAGTGGCTGCTAAGTACTCTGTTTCTCTGCTTTGTTTATTTTTCTTCTTTAATTTTTTTATTTTTTTTTCTCGTGCTGAACGAACAAATGAGGTTGGTACCAAAAAATAATAATCAAAGTCAATGTTTTCTGATTTGGTGCAATGCTTGATGATGTCTTTGCAACAAAAATCAAATTTTTGAAAAATTCAAATACCGACCATCCTTACCTTATAAATAGACTTCCACCAGCCAAACCAACCGATATACCAACACCTGAAAACTTTCTTCCTCCATTCTTCTGAATCTCTTCTTTTTTACTCTTCTTTCGTGTCATTAAAAATGAGAACTCAAAATTCTCCAATCCTAGTCATATTTTTCATAATCATGCTCTTGCTAGTTCACATAGCCAGTTGCCGGCACATACACCAGACTAGAAATGAAGAGGCAGAGCAAAGATTGAGAGCTAAGTACTTTTCAACATTTTCAAAGTACTTGTCTGCTATTCATGCACGAGCTGAGAATCGGCAGAACAACAGCCCAGCAGCGTTTAAAGTTTCACACCGTACTGTTCCTTGTGGACCTAACCCACTTCACAACTGATTTTGGGTTTCCTGGGAATCAAAACTCTGCTCTCATTTGAGGCTAGATATACATGTATCACTACTACTACTCTGGTTAAGATATCTGCAAGTCTTGGGATGTTTTTTAAGGAGTAGATTGATTAAGGCAACAAACATTCCAGGACAAAATGTGGAATGTTTGAAGATTTATGTCATTGATTTTTACAGTATACAAGCTATAACTTGGAATATGTGTTTTATACCTTTGAATACAAATCTTAAAATTATTTTCATGGTTCTAAATTGTACACAACTATGCATATCAAAATGAGGAAGGCATAATTTGGTAACTTCTTATTTCTGATGTTTGGTTCCCAAGAAATGAATAACTCCAGTCCTGAATAATATCTCACCTCAAATGGTTGTGAAGGCGTGTTCGAGTTTTTTTAAATTGTTCTTTCCGGAACCAAAATACAAAAACAATGGGGTTCAAATTTTCACTTTTTTCTTTTTTTCTTTTGTTTTTTGTTTTTTTTTTCATCAGCAGCTAGTAGCAAAAGAGGTATGAAAACTGGTAAAATATAAATTGAAATATTAAAGAGAGTTGATAACATCATTTATTTATTTGTATGATTAACAAATACTAATAACAAAAATGATTGAGTGTTACATGAATTTAAAGGAGCCAACATTATAATGTTGAATTTGTGAGACTTACTATATTTTTTTCAAAATTTCAATAGAGGTATCACATATAATATGATTTATCCAAGTAAAAATATAACCTAAGACCTTATCTGAAGTAGAAAGTGTCAGCAGCCAGAGACGGAACCAGGATTTCATTATCAAATGGGCCAAAAGAATAATAATTTTTTTCGCCATATACATAAAACACACATGTATGTATATATGATATATAAATTATATATATAAAATTAAAAAATTAAATATCATAGAAGCAATTTCTAATAGGATGAATAAGTTTTTTTTGATATAAAATAGAATGAGAATTCAACATGAAAGAAGAATGACATATATATTTTTTATACTGAGAGTCATTTTATGTATAAAATGATATATATATATATATATATTTAAAATTCTATGACAAACAATAATATTCACAGGGGGCCAGGGCCCCTCATAGTCTTCTCTTAGTTTCGTCCATGTCAGTGGCAGGATATATAAATTGGAGTTTGGCAGATTGAATAAGATTTTTAAGTAAAGTAATAGACAACTAATAAGGGATTGGAAGTAAGTTAAAATCTGTATCAAGACAAGTCAACGGGCACTTGAATTGGCTTTTATTTCATTTCCGGTTATTCTATTATTCAGCCTGCCCAGTGACGACTTGGTTTTGTGTTTTCTAAGGTTTAAAAATTAGCAAGATTATTAAGAAATTGTTCTTTGCAGTTCGTGTGTGTAGGCTTGTTATGTTCTCTTTGGATGGTTAAGAAATGCATTTTGGAAGCATTGCAGCTACCTCACAAGAGAAGACCCAAAAAACAAAAAAAAACTAAGAAATGACCCCTCATGCATGAGATTTGTTGTTTTGGCTCTGATTCATAGAGGCATGAAAGTCAAATGTGGCTGCAAATGAATAAATATATCTACTATTATTATAAAACTGTAAATAGTCTATCATATTTTTTTATTTTTTTTAAATCTAAATTTCATCTTATCAAATTTACTATATTTTCTAAAAGTTATAAAGAGTCGTATATAAAACAACTATCTCTTTATTTTTGATTTGAACACTCAAAAACAATATATCTGCTTCTAAGAGTCTTATATATATAAACATAAACAAATTGTCTCATTTCTTATATAAAAAAAAAAAATCATCTCCCTATTTTTTACGATGATGATTGAAAAAAAAAAAACAATTCGCAAGTTATCTTCATACATGTATTGATTTATTATTATTATTATTATTATTATTATTATTATTATTATTATTATTATTATTATTTAACATTAATAATTTTTTTCCAAAAAGAATACACACCAAATTATTTTCTAAGTGTATTTAGATTGTTGTTTGGATGATCTAAATAAATATACAATTGACTTTTTACAAAACGATATGCAGAAAAATAGAGATGTGATTTGACATTAATAAGTGCACTTATCTAAATAAGTGCATTTATTTAGTTTATGTCAAATAGTGCCTAACTGAATCTAGATCTAAAAGTAAAATTAAAAAATAAAAAAGTATTTAATTAAGTGAATCTAAAAAGAAAATAAAAGGGTTATTAAAAAAAAATAGTGTAAAAAACAAAAAACATGAAAATTCAAAAATTCAAAACAAAAGTTTGAAAAATAAACCAAACCAAACACTATAAATTTCTCTCTCTCTCTCTCTCTCTCTCTCTTTTTTTAATCTTTCTACACTAATCTTTAATTTTACACAAATTATTCACAAATTCCTAATTTTTATATGAATTTAGTAATTTGATTAAAAAATGAAACATACACACAAAACTATAATACTAAACATCTACATTATGACCAACTATTTAATTATGAATAATTAATTTCTCATTGTTACCTGTATTATATTGTTGCAAAAAAAATTCACATATTACTTTTGTGAAATTTTATATATGTCAATTTCTACATATATAAATATATAAAAAAAATATAAATGTAAATTTATATATGTTACTGTATTCATACATTGTCAATTTGTAATGCTTACCATCAGATACTTTAATTTTCTAACATATATCGCTTTAGTAATATAGTTATATTTGCTAAGAAAAAATTACAAAATTGTGCCTATCAACTTATATTCAATACATATATACATACATGTCATATAAACAAGTGTCCACAACAAATACTTTCAATTACAGACCAAGACTTTACAAAACACATACATCACGACAATAATTGTACTTCTTATATTAGTTTTTTTACGACAATTGTATAGCAATTGTATACTAATAACTAATGTTATATTTTCATCATGCAAGATATTCATGGCATAGGAAATGAGACCCAGCAACTCTTGATGTATAAAAATATATTACACATTGATATTAATGCATTCTTATGTCAATATTATGCAAATAATATGCAATAGTGGGTTCAATGAATTTGTATTATGAGATGAACTGTTAAACAAAATTGTGTAATTGTATAATTAATTTCATACCTTCAATTGTATTACATGTACGAATTATAAAAAATTGAAGTAGGAAGTTGATAGAAAAAGGTTTGTGTAAAACTATATATTTAAAGGACTTGTTTATTATTTATTATTTAAGATAAGATTGTTGTTACGGCCCAAACCCGCCCCTAGAGGTTTAGCATCATGACCGGCCAGTAATCTTAGATTACCTACAGCCTCTAGTTACAAAATCGGTTTAACATGAATTATGGGGCTTAGCGAAAGCAAATTAAAATATAGAAGTAGTCCATTGAGTTTTGCATATATGAAAAGAGTTCGCATTAACACTGTACAACCATTCTTTAGATAAGTGCATACATCACAAAAGTTTTTAAAACAACATTCAGCCCCACAATTTCAAACTTGTTAAGTCTGACATACACAAAACCCTTATACCAAAAACCAAGTTAAGAGTTCATAACCAAAAAGGGGTTTAGTCTATGCTTGGCTCCACATGAGTCCAAGTTAGCTCCTTCTCGGGAGCTCCACAAAAGGCTGACCACTGGGTGACTCCGAAGCACTCTTTATCCTTGATGCCCAACTTGCTTACCTACATATGTATACATAAATAGTGAGATAATGCCCAATGAGTAATAACAGAATAAAGAGGTTCTATGAATGAAATTCAATATAATTACAAATGTCATTTTCACATATCTAGTCAATCTTGTATCAATAACCATTTCATTCAAATCATGTGGCACATTATAGCGATCTCGGTTTCAATCATTCTTTCACGTTTTGCCACTTATTTGGGTGGTCAGGAGTCAAGCGCCGTCGGCTTCATGGGGGTCCAGAGGCGGTGCCCTTATGGTCCGGGCGGTTCACTGGTAGTCGAGGCGCCTCGAAGCAAAAAGAAAAAATGCATTCGAAGTTACTTGTCCGCTCAAGCGTCCATTTCCCCGCTCGAGCGGAGAATGTTTGGTTCCTGCACTTTGACCTGTCTACAAAAATACTAGAAAGGTGTATTCGACGCTCGAGCGGATATTCCACGCTCGAGCGGAAGTCTGTGTCTTACACTCGAGTGGGGTTTTCCACGCTCGAGCGGACCGCACTTTATCAGATCGTGAAAGTGACATTTCAGATAATTTTCTGCTTTCTCTCTCTCTCTAAAAGTCTCCAAATTTCCAAATCTTGAGCTTCTTTCTCTAGAAACTCACCTTCTCTCTAAGATTTCATCTAAATTCATTGTGTTCTAGACCCTAGTGTCTTTGAGAATAAGGTAGAGGGCTTCAAGAGCTTCGTATTGATCTAAGTAAAAGTGGGTTTCGTCATTTTTGGAGTTCAACCTTGCTTTGCTTGTCTTCTCTTCTTGAGGTAGGGATTTTCTACACTCTAATATGGTTTTTAGCTTAGTTATTTGCTATTGTGTATAGATGATGAGATTTGGTTGTGGTTTGGACAAATCTAAGATTTGGGTGTTATATGGAAAAGAGGGATTTTTGATGAGTATAAGGTAAATGAATGTGAGGCTTGAATATAGGATCATGTTGTACCAAAGTAATTGTGTTTGGTATTTGGGTTGATATTTGGTAAAAGGGGGATTTGTGCCCTAATTAGATTAAATCATTATTTTGCATAAATAATCAAGATTAACATTGAAAACGTGAAATTGGAAGTTTGTGATTATAAATGGTGATATTGGATATGTATTATCTTACCTATGGAAGTTTTGAATAAACTATTTATTTTGATATTGAACATCTCTTTAGAAATAATTGCACTGGGCTATCGGTGGATGATAGCTATGATTGTTGTAGAAATTACATGAGGATTACGTGATTTAATGCTAATCCATTGTTGGTGTCATTGAATATGACCATGTCGTAAATACATCGTATATGTATGTTTATTGGGAGGAGAAAGGGGATGTACTCCATATATGATTATGTTTATAAATACATTGCATATGTATATTTGTTTGGGAGGAGAAAGGGGATGGACTTCATTTAAATCAAGTTGGCCAGAGTGTCCTGGGTGTAAGACCCGAAATTTCATATATAAATGGGTGACGATTCCTTCGGATGAAATATCCGTAAAATGGCAGGTTTGAAGTGTTTATGTGTGTTTTGCATAGCTAGAAAACCATCGAGTTGTAGTCTCATTTTGGTTATTGAAAGATAATGAATTTAACTCATGAATTGAGTAGCATATATAAATTGGAAATGAATTGATGGAAAATGGAAATGAGGCTTAGTCTTAGTAACATATGAATATGCAGGCCTTGCGGATGTTTTAGTATCGGTATTGTCACGCCCCCAAAACCGCCCCTAGAAGTTTGGGCATTACCACTTCAAAATGGGAACTTAACTCGATGTACATAAGATATGGGGCCTGAACGGAAGCATTAATATCAAAAATGAACATAAAACAATATCCATTGAGCTACCACTACTATGCCAGGATCACAAACATTGCATAAGGTAGATGAACATACAGTGACATGCATCTGAGAATTTAGTTATGCACATATACATATACAAACCCAGCCTCATACGTGGGCGTATAACACATTGGAAAGTAAAAGGATTGTATACACTTCAACCTTAGACAGACATTCAGGGTACCAAAACCGAGAGCTTAACAAAACTCCACAAAATAAGCGGCCTCCATCTAGGTGCCTGGACACTCTGAGGTTGACAAAAGAGGAACGAATGCCACGGGGTAAGACTGACCTCCAGGTTGAGTGCCTACAGAAACAAACATAACATAAAGTGAGCCTAGTACGTAATTAATCCAATGGTTAACTTGAATCACAAGATATGTAAAGGCAGAGAACTTATAGTTAAACTTATCCTGTAATTGTTTTCAGAACAGCCAGAGGCCCAGTTTTTTAATTAGAACGGCTTTAAGCCCTTGAACAGAGTGGCATTGAACCCTTAAACAGAGTGGCATTAAACCCAGAATGCAGAACGGCCTCAGCCCTGTTTATGCATGTATGAACCCAAAAGGTGTCTCGTACGGATTCTAGAGGTGACTCACACTATAGCACTTAGTTCCGTACAGCACTTTGTTTCATACCAGAAAATACAGATTGGGCTCAGGCTTAACAGATCACACAGAATGGCCATAGGCCCAGATTGGCTTTAAGCTCAGTTCATGTATGTATGGACTCAAGAGGTGTCTCGCACGGATTCTAGAGGTGACTCGCATTGCAGCACTTAGTTCCGTACAACACTTTGTTCCATACCAGAAATCATTAGGTCTTAAAGACCGAACAATCCATATCATGTCATAACATAGCATAACCGGAACGGATAAACAGAAACAGAATAGTCTTAGTTTCCTAAGAATACCATTATACAATAGTGCACATAAGTTTCTCATGGTTTAGTTATAGATTAACACAGTTGTCTCGCGTATAACAGAATAAGAATAGTAACTATTACAGAGAGCACATAATAATGTTAAACCTTTGCATTCATATCGTAGGTTCTGAACGACCTCGGGTCCATATGTAACACAACAGAATTATTTTAGATTCATACGGATACATAGCTTTTCCAATTATTCTGATTCTTCGGAGATATCCATACTCGATGACTTATAACTGAACAGCCTCAGGCCCATTAGTAGCAAAACGGTATGCTCTCATATTTACACTGAAACCGTTATTCAAGAATGAACATAAGTTCCCTTTATTCATTAAGAAACGACGTAATTTACTTACGGAGAATAGAATGTTAATATTAACTATTAATCAGAATCATACAGAGGTATACACATTTGTTTAATCATTCATATACGTTAACATAGTTAACCTACAATTAACAGAGTGCTAATGGTAATTGTTAGCTGTAAGTAAAGCATACTACGACAGTACTACTACTCACAGTGCTGTAGCGAAGTGCTTGCTCCTCCCGGGTTATGACCTACACACAGGCACAACTTATACATTAATTCTTTTTCCTTCTTAATTCATTTTTTGATTCATTTCACTTCGCATGAATTTACAAATATCTTAAGAACATCAAATACAGATTTCAAAAATACCAGAGGACCAAGCACGTAAAACAGAGTGAACAAAGTTTTACAGCATGGGCTGCGGGTGCGGCGGTTGGTCCTGCACGTGCGGCAATGAAGCTCGCACGTGCCTTTTTAGCAGTAGCCAAAAGCCCAAAAATTCTTCATTTCCCGCACGTGCGGCCATGACCCCCACACCTACGGCGATTCTGCACAATTTCAGTTCGAAATTCAACAAAACCCTCACTTGGTACACTTCAGGCAAGGCTCAAAGCAAGTAAATTTAGTGCCATATGATAGTTCAATATCACTATAACATGCATTATAAATGCAATTAAGGTCATCACCTTCCTTTACACATGTACACCTACTCTCTTCATGATTAAATCATGTTTGGTTCCAACTATATATATATATGATCATCTAGGTAAGTAAATAAACTTCACACAACAAGTAAGATCAAGAGGGAAAGATAAGATTCCTAACACAAGCTTGAGATTACCACAACAACCACAAATACAATTAAACAAGAACACACGCACACTCTTGATTTCAATTACAACCTCAACTTAATATTGTAGAGAATTTCTCAATCAATCTTCAAGAGGGCTTAACACAAGTAAGGAATACATACCTTGAGCTTAAAATCTCTATAGACCCTCCTAATTTATCCAATCTTCCTCTCTTGCTAGACTTCCCTTCTACCTCTCTAACTTTCCTCTTCCAATTTGCACCCAGGAGATATTTGTGAAATGAATTCCCAAGTCAAATGTTTAAAGGACAAATATATATATATAAAGTGAATAAAACAAAAATCAATCAGTTTAATCATTCCAAATTGAATTTTTATAAAAATGCTTATTATGAATTAAAAATTATGCTAATCTCAAATGTAAAATCCATTTCAAATTATTAAGCTTCTAAGGCCTTCAATTTCTGATTCAAACACTAAGATTGTAACAGATATTTCTCATATTAAACAGATACACATCCATAAGCATAAGATTCACTTCATTAAACTTACTTTCACATACAATTTTACAATAAGTATTTAGATGCACAGAATAAAGGATCGAGAGTATATCAGGAAACATGTACGAGGGTCGGTTATTACAGGTATTGTTTATGCACGTAGTATTTATACCTTTGCTAAACCTCATAGATTGTGTTAGATTGTCTCTACTGGGTTGTTGGCTCACCCTATACGAGAATATCATTTTTCAGGTGTAGGTGAAATGTTTCCTCCAAGGTAATAGCGTGGATGGACTTTCTGGAAGCAAGAGCTTCTTAATTATGCCTTATGTGTGTATGTTTGTTATTTATAAAACCAATGGCTTAAGATGTAATGAGCGAGACTCAATTTGTGTAACCAAGCAATGAGTTGGAAAGATGTAAGCATACATGGCATTTAACTGGTTGTTAAACAGTGAACTCTGATATATGAAAGTATGTTGTTTCTCATAATTATTTCGCATATGAGTTATCTTTATTATATTATTTTGGGGGCGTTACACACATCCAGTAGAGTAATAATGCTTTAATAACAATGAGACCACAAGGGTCAATCGATGTTCAATATTCAATGTGACCATGAAGGTCTAACATCAGAGATCTCTGTGTTTCAATTATCCAATGGGCCACGGTATTGTTTCCCCCGGGCGAGGGCCAATGGGCCATGGTAGTAATCTCCCCTAGGCAAGGGTTAATGGGCCATGATATTAATCTCCCCCAGGCAAGGGTCACTGGGCCAAGGTATTAATCTCCCCCAGGCAAGAGTCAATAGGCCATGGTATTAATCTTCCCTAGACAAGGGCCTCACTAAAGAATGCCACGATTACAAATTCAAATAGAACTTCATTCATTAAGGATAAGTAGTGCTTCAATAAATCATTCAATCATTCATATATCAATTTCGATAACCAATACCATTTTCGAAAGTAACATAACTTGAACATGTCTTTATAAAGTTATTACTCACAGTGGGTTATGTCGTCACTAGGCCTCGGACGTCCACCTATACAAAACACATAACAAAAATACAATTGGAGTACCGTTCAATAACCATTTCGCTTTAATTAAATTTTCCTCATGTGTTTCTAACTCATTCCATATTTATATGAGCTCAATTGGTGCCTAAGAGTTCTTGAAATGACATGAGAATGTAAGTATGCACTTAAAAGAGTTAGTCAAAATTTGCTGAAAATAGGGTTCTCGCTCGAGTGTAACTTCCTTCGCTTGAGCGCAACTTCAGTCGCTCGAGTGGTCTATAAACTCTGCAAAAGTACTAGTTGCAAGAATTTTCAGCTCAATAGACGCTCGACAGTCGCTCGAGTGAAAGACTGAGTAAATAAGGTCCTCGCTCGAGTGCAATTTCGGTCGCTCGAGTAGTCTACAAAATTTTGCAAAACTACTGGGAACTCGATTTTTACACTCGAGCAACACTTTCTTCACTTGAGCAAACAGACCGAATTCTAGAATTTCCAAAACTGTGTTTGAAGTTCAAATTTGATATTCAAAGGTCCAAAACTTGTATTTTTGGTACAAAAACATGTGAAAACATTTTAGAACTTGAAAATATAGTCAATTTGAAACCAATTGCTCAAATCATGGACCCAATTCTCAAAATCAAACTTAAATCATGAAGTTGGAACCATGCATGACATGTATTGCCCTCATTTCTTTTCAAAACTTGATCAAATGGCATGCCAAGTGTAAAAACATGAAAAACTCTTTAAATGAATGTGTAAAAGTTCCATGCATGCAAGAATTCATAGAAAATTGAACTCAAAGATGAAGGATTATGCATGTATGTATGCTATTATACTCAGTTCTTCCATAATCAAGTCAATTCTTTTTACTTACATGCAAATAGACTCATAACTTCTTGAATTCATGACCTACATGTTTTATTTTCAAGATTTAAGGAGGAATTCCATACCTAGGATGTGAATTCAAGTGTATCCTAGTTTAATCCTTCAAGTTCTCTACCAATTCCCTTCAATTTTCCCTTGCTCTCTCTCTCTCTCTCTCTCTCTCTCTCTCTAAGTTGAGTTCTTTTTCTCCCTCTCTTAAAATCTTAGCCAAGTTATGTATTTGAGGCCAAGTAAGGATTATATCACTTATATATACATGTGATTAGCTTAGCCTAATCATATGTGATTAAGGTTGGTTAATTATGGTCAACTCTAACTAAGTTCAATCAGTTTATTCTAATTATTTTGGTCCGAATCAAATTTTGACGAAAGTTGCCATAAAATTTTAAATATTCTAATTAGCCTATTGGGCTAGTCAATTTTAGCTTCTAAAGTTGTTCGGGCTTTCAATTTCTGATTCTAAGTCGATAAGTGAACATATATTTCAAGTAATAACAGATAACTACAAAATAAAGCATGTAATCACTCAATTAAACACACAATCATGCAATTAAACTTATTGAATCAATATAATATAATAGTACGGAGGTTGGGGTCGTCGCAATTGTGATCTCAACAATCCAGTTATAAATTAATATTTATGTTTATAAAATTTCTCTTTTATCATTTAAATTCTTCATCCGAGTATATATTTATTTATTTCTTAGTTGTATTTTGGATGCAAACCAATTTATCTATACAAATCTCCATACTTTGTATACATATCACATACTAATTTAAGAGATACACAAAATTACAGTACTAACAATTGATGAAAAATCACGTGCCATGTGCAACGCACGTACCCAACCACTAGTATATATATACGAAAGTGAGTTGCATACTTGGCGTTGCAAATTCAGCCGAGCTAGTCCGCTATAAGGTGGTTGATAGGATGTCTGTTGTTAATCTTGGTGTAACGCCCCCAAATTATTCACCCATTTTATAATTAAATCCATTCAATATTTTTCACCCATTATAATGAATTCCATTAAAGAACAATGTCTTTTACCCAAGATAATCTCTTATCATTGTAGTATTTCAAATTAAATATACATCATTGTCCATTAATATATAATCATGAATAATAACAGTTTAGAGGTAATAAAATACAAAATAAAGTGCCCTAATGGTGTACACATTTTCAAGGATAGTCCTTGATTACACAAAAATGAGGATTTCGTCCAAATCCACAAAACAGTTTCAGAGCTTCAACAAGTAACATCCAATAAGCCTTTGTGCTCCAGTCGAAACACATCCATCACCAAGTCACTTTGGCGAAATCACACCATCATTTCTTGAAATGTTGTTAGTTGGGGTGAGCTAATGCCTAGTAGGAATACATTTGACAGAATATATAAATAATCGATATGTATATGATCATGCCATGCACTTGTTACAAAATCTATATTTTCTCTTTTAAAACCAAAATACTCAATGTATGATTTCCATTCAAACTCTCATTTACAACCGTGGAATGGAAAATACGCTATAACGTCCTAAGTAAGAGCCACAAAACCATACTTACATCTATAGATTTGTATACTGAAAACATCCCCACATTTGTGGGCTATTAACACGGTAGGGAATGGGCACCCAAAATCATTCATTTTTCCACTTTTACCATCTATAATACGGCAGAACCAGTGGACACCCAAAAATATTTTCCCGTATTCGTTCGGCAATAAGCTTAAGGCAGGGCAATTGGACACCTTAACTCTCCTGTGCGGGTACCAACACAATACACAACCATTTTTCAAAATCCGACTCAACTACCTAGACTCATACGCTATTTATCTCCTTTCAACATTTTCCAAACATCCACAAGATTGTAGGATCATAAGATAAAATCATAATGCACATGATGCATAAGTTTCCAAATCCAATTTGCCTAAGGTTCATTCAATTTATAAGCAAGATTTAACAATAGCAAGAAACAAAATGATTTTCTCCAATTTCTCATTTCCACAACTTCAACATTCATCTATCTCAACACACATTTCCAAGATGAATCAAACTTACATGTTTCAACACATTTATAACAATCATTCACCCAATTTCAAGGTTTAAAGTTAATTGATCCAAACCCCATTATTAAATCAAATTTAGTAATTAATTTTTGAGAAAATTGTGACTTTTCCCTCTTTTACACTTAAAGATTCAATATTTATCATCAACAATAATAATCAACAATAAACATTTATAATCTTTCCCAAAAACATTAGGTATAAACCCTTTTTTGTTTGTCAACCCATTTTATACAACAAAATCATCTCATACATTTCTATAACTAAGAAAATACCATATATATACCTCAAATCATGGATATACTAAGTTAAAAGTACCCCTTCCTCAAGAATGGAGGAAAAAAGATGAAAACCCAAATAGAGCTACAAGATAAACACGATTCAATTAATAGAAACATTAATCTTTACTTCATCTTCTTTTTTGCAAGGGACCTAGGCTTGATTCGTAGCGAAATGAGAGATTTTTAGAGAAAGAAAGCTAGGGTTTCGGAGTTTAGGAGAGGGGAAAGAAAGAAGATAGCATCCACTTCCAGATCACCCAATTGTGCTTCAACTACCCTCGTAACTAGGGTGGGTTGTGCGATGGCAGTGAATAGGATAGCTTGTTCCGAAGATTCATGAAGTTGCAAGTCAAATTCACTAACATCCCTTACTATCTTCCATTCCTTTATTGCTAAGCTGGCTAGAGTACTTACAGATTTTCTACTCAAGGCATCTACCACAATGTTGGTCTTACCGAGATGATTGTGTATTTTGAAGTCATAGTCCTCCAAGAATTCCATCCATCTCCATTAACGCAGGTTTAGATCTTTCTGAGAGAATAGATACTTAAGACTCTTGTGGTCAAAGAAGACTTCAAATTTCTCACCATACAAATAATGTCTCCAAAGTTTCAAGGCAAAGACAATAGCGACAAGTTCTAAATCATGCTTTAGGTAGTTTCTCTCATGAGTCTTCAATTGACGCGAGCCATACGCCACCACCTTGCCCTTTTACATCAAAACACACCCCAACCTTCTCTAGAGGCATCACAAAATACTGTATACCCCAACCCTCATTCTGGAATAATAAGAATAGGAGTGGTGGTCAATCTAAGTTTCAGTTCCCGAAATGAATTCTCACAAGGTTCATTCCAAATGAATTTTACTTCTTTACGAGTTAACCTTGTCAAAGGTGAAGCGATTGAAGAGAAATTCCTCACAAACCGACAGTAGTAACCGGCTAAACCCAGGAAAATATGAATCTTGCAGCATTTTTAGGTTTTTCCTAATTTTGTACTACCTTTTATCTTTGAGAAGTCCACCATAACTCCATCTTCGGAGACTACATAGCCCAAAAACTTCCCTTCTGAAAGCCAAAACTCACATTTCTCATATTTCACATATAAATGATGCACTCTAAGAAGTTTCAAAATAGTACGAAGATGTCCTTCATGCTCTTCTTTGGAAGGCGAATAGCTAAGGATGTCGTCTACAAAGACGACCACAAATTTGTCAAGGAACTCTCGGAAAATTCAGTTCATTAGATCCATAAATGTAGCTGAGGTGTTAGTTAAACAGAACGGCATAACCAAGAATTCGTAATGACCATATCTGGTATGAAAAGTAGTCTTGGGAATATCTTCCTCCCTAACCCAGATCTGGTGATAACCCGACCTTAAGTTTATCTTCGAAAAGCAACGAGAGCCTCTAAGTTGATCAAAGAAATCATCTATTATGGGCAAAGGGTATTTGTTCTTAACCGTAAAGGTAATCTATGCACAGTCTTAATGATCCGTCTTTCTTCTTTGCAAACAAGACTAAAGCTCCCCATGGTGAGGTGCTAGGGTGTACAAAACCCTTACTTAGCAACTCCTATAATTGTTCTTTCAGGATAACCAATTCAACCGAAGCAAACCTATATGGGGACAAAGAGATAGGTGTTGTACCAGGTATTAAGTCTATAGAAAACTCAACTTCTCAGTGTGGAGGTAAGTTAGTGAGATCTTTAGGAAAGACATCAAGGTACTCACATACTACCCGTGGAAACCTATCCCAGACTATATCACTTCTATCATCTATAATAGCTGCTAAAAGAGAAAGAAATTCACTTCGGCCACGCGGGTAGCATGATGAGGGTAAGGATTTATCGTTCCTATCCCCCAGAAATGTGAAACAATCACCACCCGACGTGCATACTGTAACTCTCCCACGATAACAATCTATAATAGCCCGGTAAGTAGACAACCAGTCCATGCCGAGGATAACATCAAAACCCGACATTTCTAACAACACAAAATTAAACAGAAGTTGTCGACCTGCCGCCTCAATTACACATTCCTGACATCCCTGGGTAAAAGTGACTTTAACCCCAACTGGTGACTCTACAGTGAGTGAAGGTTTTAATTGTTTACTTTCTAACCCCAACAATGATGCAAAAAAGTTGCCATAAATGAGTGAGATCCCAGTGTCAATCGACACACTGGCCCAAGTATTGAAAATGAGAAATGTACCTCTCACAACTAACGGTCCCGAAGTCTGCTTTGAAGCGGTGATAGCGTATACCCTTCCATGTAACCTCTATTCTCCCAAGTCACTTCTTTGAGCATAATTCTGTTATGCAGATTGTGCCGAGGTGGCCCCCTGTGTTGTACTAGATGCTTGGCCTAACTGGGCTGGCTGGTAAGACTGTCTTGTCCTTGGCCCATCTAGAAACCTCCAGACTGTCGAGATCCTACTACGCTGGTAGTCCCCACTCTAAGTGGACAAAACTTCTTCAAATGTCCCAGTTGACCACACTGATAGCAAGGCAATGACTAACCCCTACTCTGAGATTGGCCCTGTGGGTGTGCAGGTTGGGACTGTGTTCCACCCTTCTGTCCATACTCTAAAGCTTTGTGACCCACTCAGCCACCATCTATAGCAAGCACCACGGATTTGACCCGCACTCCCTGAACTTTCACCCATCACCGAATCGGAAGATTTGGCTGGTTGTAGAGATGATTGAAATGATGATGATAAGCCCCTAGACTTCTTGGAAGAACCTGTATCGCGCTTGGATTCGGAATGTCCCATCATTTTCAACCTTTGTCTTGCCTTCTCTGCCTCTACCATGATCTCCGCATAGGTTGATGCTTCAAGTAAGCAATCATAATCACAAATCATATTACCCGATACTTTCATCAAAATTTTTGGTCTCAACCTCTTTTCAAATTCGAGGCATCAGCATTCTTCTGTTGCTACTAGTTCGAGCGCAAAGCGAGATAGACTAGTGAATGTGGCTTCAAACTCAGCCACCGATATATCGTGCCATAATAGCTCCTCAAACTATTTCCTTAGTATTCTTTCCCTAGCAGTAAGAGGGAGAAACTTTTCTTAAAAAGCATGCACAAATGCCTCCCATGTGTGTTCAACTCGGTTCTTAACGTACTTCCACCATTGACCGGCCTCTCTCGTCAATTGATATGCCACAAATGCTACCCGCAACTCGTTCTCACAAATATCCAAAATTTCAAAAGATTTGACAATTTGTTCCAACCATTCATCCGCCTTCATCGGGTCGGGCCCACCACTGAACTCGGATGGGTTTGAACAGAAAAACTCTTTTTTCAAAAAGGAAGCCCTAGTTTCCTCTTCAACTGTCCTAGCCGCTTGGTCGGCTCTAAGTATCTCCATGGATTCTCGAAGAGCACCTACCATCTCCCTAGCCAAGGCCCCCATTGCATCTTGGGCCGGTGGGGCAGGTACATTGCTTTGACCCACTCTTTCTTCTTGTAGAGGGATCTCAGGCTGGGCTGGAACATTCCGGCCTCTCCAACGAGGTCTACCACAACCTCTAACATGTTTGGACATCCTAAAAGAAACAAAGACAATATTAAGTTCAAACTAACTTTCCGCACCAAAGTGCCCCACGCAAGATCCTCATACTTTATACACAATCTAAGCACATATCCTCCCTCATATATACCTACTTTCACATAAGGCAATCCACATAATCACACCATCACATAAATCACATATGAGTTACTCTTCTAGGATACTAGTTACTTCCATGGCAATCGAGGACCTCCAAATGGAAAAAGCATTGATCAAGTGCCTTTCCAAAAGGATCTCGATAAATGCAAAGGATAAAAGCTATATCAGAGAACCACATAATCACACAAAACACACAAGGCATATAAGCGTACCATCCTAGCCTAGGGAATCCCATTGTTACAAATGTCACTTCTCACGAGCCTAAGATATTCAAATCTTGTGCTCTGATACCAATTTGTAATGCCTTGACACTCCTTACATGAATACCTCGTAACAAGCATTGCAATATACCAAAATCATCTTTCTCATTAAACTAAGATTTAGGAAATTACAATTTCAAAGTTACATTCTCAAGATACTTTAAACTCCTTTCCAAGTTCAATGAACTAAATGACATTACAAAAGAGAAAAGCCTAAAAGGCATACAAGACCACAACAAAATAGAGTTACAAGTCTTGATACAAAAGTCTAAGCATTGGCAGCAAAATATCCTCGAGTTATCAATCCAAACTGAGTGACCGCTTACTTCAAGTTATCACGGTGGCGGTACATTATCGTGTCTTGAAAATTTAAATAGGGTTGAGCTATATGCCCAGTAGGAATACATTTAACTAAGTACCTAATCATTTGAATAAGTCCATGGCACCATTATAACCAAAACTAAATTAGTAGTTACTAGGAAGACATAACTAATTAGGTAATTAAATTCAAAATAATTCGGAAGTCACATTTCAATCTCACACCAAATCACTATTCATAACAGAAAGAGGAACATACCATGAGTCCCTTGTAAGAGTCCAACATTACATACACATATCATTTTCATTCAAAACCATCTCCACATTTACCGACTATTATACGGCAGGATATGGGCACCCAAAATCATCCGTTTTTCCACTTTTTACCGACTACAATACGGCAGGACCAGTGGACACCCAAAAATATTTTCCCCTATTTGTCTGGCAATAAGCTCAAGACAGGACAATTGGGCACCTTGACTCCCCGCGCGGATACCAACACAATTCAACAACATCAAAACCGACTCTTAAACTGGACTCATGCTCAATTTACCAAACTTTCATTCAATCAACAAGTGTTCAACATGGCATGAGATAAAATACACACATAACATTCAAGAAGAATCAATTCCCAAGCCTCAATTTCAATGCTATAGCATTGTTCATATATTTCATCTCTTATTATTAACATCTCAAGAATTCAAGAAAATTTCAATCTTAATACTATTTTCTTCTCAATTTAGAAACTAAGTGTAGACACCCCATTTTTGACCGACCTCAAGACTCAAACATCATTAATTGAGCGCTCGGTGATTGCACATATTGTGCTCGTTCTGAGGTTACGAAGTCTCGGCTGAGAGCCTTGCCTCCGAACTTCGGGACTCTTTTGTGCTTTGCCTCGGTTTGCAAACCAGGTTTTGTTTTCTCTTCCCGAAGGGAGGGAGAGGTCTCGTACACCATCTCTCAGTGGCCGTAGGCTACTTTTCGTGGTCGTAGACCACCGTTCCTGTTTGGAGACCAGTTTCTGATTTTCAAAGCCGTCAACCGTGCGTCTCGGTTCGAGACCGCTTAACTTTCTCCATTTGCTCCAGTTTTTGGCACACACCTTGTTTCCTCTCTCTAGAGGGACACTGTGGCCCAGGAGACCACCTTCGTGGTCGTACGCCACCTTCGATGCTTAACAGTCAGTTTTTGGGGCACCTGGCTGCGCATTTTGGCCCCCGAACCCTCGTTTTGCATTCGTCTTGGTTCATTTTTGGCATGGACCCTATTTTCATTGTTTGGAAGGTGGTACAATGGTGGGAGACCACATTTTTTCCTTGGAGACCACCTTTCCTCGGTCGGTCGGTTTTCTTGTCAGATAAGTGGTTTCCCTCACTTTTGGGCCACAATTATTAGTCTCCCACCACACCACTTGCTTGCTTTGAGTGTGGAGACCACCCTAGGAGCCAACCGACCACCTGAACCTTTTGACCCTGGTCGGCCGACCAGGGGGAGTGGTCGGTCAACCACCTGAACTGGTGGGCCAGCTTTCTCCTTTTCTGTCTTACTGAGTTGGTGCCAACTGTGCCAGCTGGAAGCCACAGATTGCATCCTCCATACACGTGTATGGAGGATGTTTAACCTTGGTTTTAAGCTTCTTGGAGAAGCTTTAAGCCCTCTTGTCTATAAAGGGAAGGCTCCTCTTCCCTTGCAAGGGTTGAGAAAATGGTTTAAGGCTTATGCATACACTTCTCCCTATATCTCTATATTAGGTGTTCTAAAGCCCCTTGTTCTTGCACCATTGCATATCACCTCTTAGCCTAACACCACCAACATCAACCTAAGCACCTTGGAGTTGGTTTTCAGAGGTTGAAGGTGTGCTATTTTGGTCCAGAAGCTGCTGGTCCCTTTGGCTATAAGGGTAACACTCTCTTTCTCTTTTCTTAACATTGTTTTGTTTCATCTTTTAGCCATACTTGAAAGCATATTTGGGCGTTGTCATAAACTGAAAAAAGTCTTATTTTGAGCTTATTAACATGTTTTTTTAAGACCATTTTTCTGTTGGGGGCCATCTACCCCCTTGCATGCTTCATTTCCCTTTGTTTTGAGCCATGCATTAGGGCCTTTGTGTTGAGCCTTGTTGCCCCTTTTGACCACTGAAATCCAGCAGATTTTTAGTGGTTATTATGTATTTTTGAGCACCAAAATCAGAGAGGGGTGACCCTCTCACCCCTTGTCTTGTTTACTAGCATTTTTAGCATATCAAAGGAGCCTATACTTGCATGCTTCCTAGCCTCATTTCAGGCCCTTTTTAGTGAGTTTTAGGGCCTTGATAACCTCTTTCAAGAGGTGGTTTTGTCATATTGGGTGTCCATCTTGCATGTATCGAACAACCCTCTTCATGGCCTATCAAAGGAGCATCGCATTCTTGCATGCATAGACCATATTTCAGTGGGTTTTTGGGCATTATTTGGCATGTCATACCTCTGAGTTTTCTGGTTTAGTGACCCCTTGAATGCCTCATATGCTTGTAGTATAAATCCTTTTTACTAGCTTATATTGCATACTATTTTGGTCCTTGATTCTAGCACTTTTTGGCCATGCCTTAAACTGATTTTGTGCATGTTTTGAACTACCTTAGCTCTGTTTTTATGCCTCATGGTCGAATGATGCTTGCTATGCATGGTTGTAGTGCAGTACCCTTGCCTAGCTTTGAGTTTTGAAGCCTATTGCATGCTTATGTTGAGGTGTTTCCATGTTTTGGGGCCATTGTGCATCATATTTAAGAGCTTATATGTATGCCATATTCCCATGTTTTCCACTCTTTAAATGCGTTTGAGAGTTGTGCATAAATGCCTCGTTTTTGGACCATTGCATGAGTTTCATTTCCATGCCTTTCAAGCCATCATTTTAGACCATTTTCCCACTATCTTGGACCTGCCTAGGGTCTTTTTGGGGCTGGTTTTTCCATTTGTGCATTGCTTTGTATACCTCTAGTGTAATGCATTTCACTAGTTTCGGTATTCGGGCCATCTAGCATACATCGTGTGAGGTGTTTGCATGATTCGGGACCATCTTACATGTAATTTCAGAAATGGAAAATGTGTGATTGTATGCCATATTTCATCCCTTTCCATGCTTTGATAGAGTTGTATTCGGTGCCTTAGGTTTGGTCTCTTGCATTGGTGCATGTTTGCATGTGTTTTTGTTGCCTAATTCCATCATGTTTGGCCACTGATTTGAGTGTGGCTGAGGTCTACTCATATTGGTTTAAGTCCATCTTGCATTGTGTATGCCATATTATGTCATGTGCATTGAGTATGCCATTGATAGTTCATAGCATTGTGCATGCTAGTTGCACCTTTGCATATCACTCCTTGCATGTTTGCGTGTCTTAGTTGCATTTTGTTTAGGATTGCATGCTAGTTTTTGCATTGTGTTTGCTTGTCATGCCATTCTAGGTGTTGCATAGTGTTTGGAGTAGGGCTTAGTTCAAACACAGGAAACAAGGGACGTTTCGTACTCAAAGTGACGAAACGTGCTTTAATTCCCGGTCGCCGACACTCTTGACTATCCATGATAGAGTTGTTGGCTTTAGGTGTCCATTTGTGCATTCATTTCACATTGAGTCGTGCAATTCGACTTCTCGGCCATCATGCATCGAGATGCGTGATTGGTGGCACGAGGATCGAAGACTACACTCCCTAGAGCTCATGCAATGACGGGGAGAGTGGTTGTGCATACATATGTTGAAAATACTTTGCCATGCCCCTTTCTTGCTCTCTGCGCAAAGAAACCGAAGCCAAGAGTAAAACTGGTTAGCAGTATCCCTACAAGTTCCCATGGAGTTGTGTACAGTGTTCCGGGGTCAATTGTAAACAGAGGCAAATCGGGGTATCGCGATGGATTTCCCGACGAGGCGACTCGAGCATGCATGCATCACTTATCATTCAAAGCAGAGCTGAGGCGGTCCATCATATGTAGTTTGCATGCTAGTTCATTTGTTTATTTAGTTAATTTGTTAATTAATTAATGTTGTGTAATAATTAGTTTAATTAGCTTAGATTAGCTAGTTTATTCTGTACTATTCATTCGGACCCTCCGAGAGAGGCCAATGTTGTAATAAGTGTGCGTGTGTGTGATGTATGTCTTCCAACCCCACGTCTTTCTTCCTTTTATTTACCAGCTTATGATGGTTAGTTTTAGGGCACGTTTCAATTAGCATCTATATGTTCGCATGTTGGCATTCATTCATCTGTATTTTATGCATCGGGCTCGGCGCATCATGCTAACTGCATTGTATTTCAATACCGAGTTGAATACATGTATTGATTGTTACATCTCATATGCCATCTTAGAATAGCCGAGCCTATTGTAGTTGCATTTTTGCATGTGTTGCATTAGGCATTCTTAGCATAGTTAGGATTCATGCATGTTTTCTAATTAGTTTCTTTCTTTGGTTCGGAATACTCGGTAAGTGTTTATGCTTTAGCATCCTTGCATGCGTGTGAGTGACTGCCATGATAGCATGCTTACCATGAGGCTATTTACTAATGTGATATAACTGCCTGAATGCCTGTGGGTGAAGGTTGGGTTATTTGAATTGGAACAATTCACCAATTGGGAGTTTTAAACCCACTTGAGAGTGGCAAAATCTTGTTTCCTAAGCCCACCCGAGGGTGGCAAAATCCACGTCTTAGCCTACTTGCAAGTAACAACTTCAAACTGTTTTTCAAAACAAACATGAGATGTTCTGTTCCAATTCAGGCGACCCAGTCTATACTTGTATGTTGTGTACATCACATAGTAATTCTAGGCTAATAACCGGAATAAACATAATGTTTTCAAAACTCAATATCATGATTAATAGAGGCCGATCTTTGATCGGGCGAGCGGGGGTGCTCACGAAGTGACCTTCCCCAATCGTACCCAAGTTCCCGAGCCGAGGCAACTTTGGTGATGACGGACACGTGGCCTTAGGCACGAGTCAGGGTTTCCTAAATTCCCCCAAAATAAAATATTTAGGTGGCGACTCTGTATCTGGCAAAGCAGTCCATGTTTGGCACTTCTTTCTAAAAATCAGTTTTTCAAAACGATTTGCCGGATTTGGACTCTTTGATGATTCATTAGTCTTGCATTGCACTTTGCAGGATTAGATTCAGAACCGTGACATTGAGTCCAAATTGTAGTGAGCCCAATGAACAAAATGGGATTCCCTCCCGGGACATTCAGGGATGTCTACAGTTTCTGGCGACTCTACTGGGGATTTAGAGAACTTGACTCGAACTTATAATATCTTGTTTTGACTACACTTATGTGTTTCTTTGCATTGCATTTGCATTGGTGCGCCTAAGTCACCGTGTTTGCCGTCTGCTATTCCTGAACGGTTTGCTGGAGGCTCGCTTTGAGAAGCATGCCATAAGGCTGACCGGTTACGGGCTCTGCCATGATGGGAACACAAACACCGGTTTTTACCGGGGCACCCTTTTTGACCATTCAACCTAGTGCATATTCAGAATCCATAATGACCATCCCAAGCTAGGACAGGTTGCTTACCCGATTATAGGTTTTTTGAAACCGCTGTGTACGTAGTGAAAGCCTAGCTCCTGACAAGATAGGATAAGGAAACCCTACCCCTCCATAGGGGTGTTTTCGCTCTTACTTGCTTGCTATGTGCTTTTAGAGTGCGTCTCTACAGGAATGCATGTATCAGTTTGCAAGTCTGGGTATCAGGCCTGAGGGCATCAGTATTTTGGGGATCAGTTTTACCTGAGGGTATCACTGATGCAGAACTTGTGGCGTAATGCAGAGGGGCACACTATTCACCTTTTGCTCATTTTGGTTTTGGTGAAATCAGGCTGAGGTGCTGTAGACACCCCATTTTTGACCATCCTCAAGACTTGGACGTCACCGTTTGAATACCCGGTGATCATCCATGTTTGTGTTCGTTTGGAGTTTCCGGAGGTCTCGGCTACGCGCCTTGCCTCAGGATCTCTGAACTCGACTGTTTAGTGTCTGGTTTTACACCAAACACTTGTGTTTTTCCTTGGAGGGGCAGGGAATGCCTTGTGAGGCATCCCCACACACCACCGGCCATGGCTAGAGGCCACCGGCTGGTGTTTTGTTGCCATCGGCAATGTATATTGCTAGTCGGCATTCTTTGTTGCCGGTCGGCAGTCCATTTTGTCAAAATGGCAATTTTGAGCAGCTGACTACTGTTCATCTGCTTTTGCAGATATTTTTAATACAACTGGCTTGCATTTTGTTCCCCTCCATACACGTGTATGGAGGGATGGCTTCCTTGTTAGCTTCTTGAGTAAGCTTTACAAGATTGGCTTCTCTATAAGAGAAGCCCTCCTCTCTTGGCTTTAGGGTTAGACAAAAAGGTTAGAAAATATACAGAGGAGAGCTCTGGATTAGGGTTAGGGTTTGTGTCTCACCTATCTCTATTTCTCTCTCTTTTTTTACCTTTGTGTGTGTATAAGTGTATTTGTGTCTTACTATTGCACACAAACACATAGTGTTACACCTTCCCTTGGCTACTGAGGTTCTAAGAGGTTGTTCTTGAGGTTCTTGGGTGGTTTTGAGCTTGGAGGAGCAGCTGGTCCACCATTGTTGAAGAGGTTCTTCAAGGGTAACAATCTTACCCTTTTTTTACCCGATTCTTGCATACTATTTTTGCCTATCTTAGAACTATTTTTGAGCTTAGTGTATAATATAAAAAAGTTCTTTTTTTGGGCCCTCTAAATAGTTTGTTTAGAGTGTTTTGTGGTTTGGAGGTGTTTGACCCCTCTTAAGCCTTGAGGGGCTCCATTTTGTGCTATTTTGAGTGAGCTCCGGGACTTTGGCGTTTGGGCCTCCTCACCACTGAAATCTTGAGGGATTTCAGTGGTAAGGATGGTGCCTTGAAGTCCCAAGAAGGAGAGGGCCACCCCCTCTTCTTATTGTCCTTGAAAAGGGCCATTTTTGCCTCTTTAATGAGCACCTAGCTAAGCCTCATGTTGACCATGCCTTGGCTGTTATTTATGCTTATTTTTTCCATGAAATAGCATTGTTGTATGTTGGTTTTGGTACACCATGCTTGCTTAGCATACATGCCTTGTAATGCCATTTTGTTGCCTTAACATGCCTTAGGTTGTAAACCATTGTTCTAGCATATTTTAGGCTTGGCTTTGTGAAGCTGTTGTGCTTATTTTGCTATGTTTGAGGTCTGTCCTTAGTTGTTTGGGTCAACTTTGGCATGCTTAGTATAGCCCCTTTGCATTTTTGGTTTGTTGGCCTTAAGTGTGTGAATGTATAGCATGCATCCTTGCCTTAATTTAGTGGGTTGGGACCATTTGCCATGTTATTTCAGTCCCTTTAACATGCTTGTATGCTTGCCTTAGACGCCTCTTTGAAGCTTTGAAAGCTTGCCTTGCATGCTCCATGTTTTGGCCATTGTGTATACCCTTTGAATTTGAGCCACTTAGATGCCATCTAGGTGTCCCTTGGGTGTTGTCTAGGCCTGCCTTAGACTTGTTTTAAGTCCTCTTAGCCTTGTGAGGCTTGGTGGACTTAGTCTTGGTTTAAGCCTCTTGGCTTGTTTTGGGTTTTTGGCCTTGTTTGCATGCCTTGTTTGTCTTGTTTAATTGGTTTAGCACCTTTTGTAACATGATTTTCAATGCTTACCTTGCATGCCATTAGTCCATGTTATGCCTCTTTCAAGTGTGCTTGAGAGTTGCCCTTTTGTGCTTGAGTGTTAGCCCTTTAACATGTGCATGTGTGTATGTGTGTTTAGTCCTCATTTCATAGCATTTTGGCCACTGTTTTAGGTCTATTTAAGGCTGCCTAAATCATGTTTAAGTCCATCCTATGCTTGTTTGCATACTTACCTTGCACGTTTGCTTGCATGCTTGCATGTATACATTGCATTTTCTATGTTGCATGCTAGTTCATATGCCTAGGTTGCATTGCATCTTGCATGCATGCCTTGTTCCTTGATCTAGTGATAGGAATTGGGCCCCTTTGGTTTGTTGGTTTGCATTGCATTTGACATCAAAATGTGCACACTTGGTCCCTTGGGCCATCACACATGGAAATGCGCGATTGATGGTCCGAGAACCAAGGAGCATGTCCCTTTGAGTCACTAACATGATAAGGGACATGATTGGTGCATATATGGCTTGAATTGCATTGCCATGCAAAGCTCATCTCTGTTCTTTGTCAAACAGTTCTGCAGAACTTTTGCGATCGACCGCAGAGTGCACCGCAAACAATTGGTGGCGATGGATTCATTCTCACCGACGAACATCTCCTACGGCGGTGGCCATTCTATCGGCCGGTGGTACTGCGGTGCTTTCGAGAGGCAACCCTGAGGCTTTGGAAGCCTTCGAAGGAGTACAAGAGGGAAAACAGAGGCAGTTTGCGCATGGCAGTGCATTTCCGAGCAAGACCGAGCATGCATTGCATCAGGCTCTCCTCCCGAGGCGGTTTACTATTTTTCCTAGATTAGTTAATTTGCTTAGCTAATTAGATGGCCTGTAATATTTAATTAGCTTGTAGGTTAATTATCTGTAATATTTATTTGGTCCCTCCGGGCGAGGGCGAATCTATAATAAGTGTGGGTGCGTGTAGGTGCGTGTGTGTGCATGTCTTCCAATCCCCACTTCTTTCTTCCCTTTTATTTACCCGCTTATGATGGTAGATTAGGGCATGTTTAAATTAGCATACCTTATGTTATGCATGCGTGCATCCATACATTTGTCTTGCATGCACCGGGCTCGGTACATCATGCTAACTGCATTTGTACTTCAATTCCAAATTGAATACGTGCATCAATTGATTTCATTTCACATGTCATGTTTAGATTAGCCAAGCCTACTCTAATTGCATCCTGTATGTATTGCATTAGTCAATTTGACATGAACTAGGACCATGCATGTTTGCTAACTAGTTTATTGTTTTGGCACGGAGTACGATGTAAGTATTTTCATGCTTTAGCATATCGAATGTGTGTGAATGCTATCATGACAGCATGCTTACCATGTGGCTAGATGCTTATGTGATAAACTGTTTGAATGCCTGTGGGTGAAGGTTGGATTGTTTGAGTTGGAAAAACTCGTTGAAATCCGTATTTTAGCCTACTTGCGAGTAGCAAATTCAAAAGTGTTTTTCAAGACAAACGGATATGCAATGCTTATTTCCAAATTAGGCAATCTAATCTATACTTGTTTGCTGTGCGCATAACATAGTAATTCTAGGCTAATAACTGGAATAAGAGCACATAACGTTTTCAAAAACGGATGTCACGGTTAGTAGAGGCCGGTCTTCGGATCGGGCGAGAGGGGGTGCTCATAGCTAACCTTCCCTAATCGTACCCAAGCTCCTGAGCCGAGGCAACTTTGGTGATGACGGACACGTGGCCTTTGGCATCGAGTCAGGGTTTCCTAAATTTCCCCATTAAAAAATATTTAGGTGGCAACTCAGATTCCGCAAAGTCCATGTTTGGCACTTCTTTCAAAATCTGTTTTTTCTCAAAACGATTTGCCGAATTTGGACTCTTTGGTTCAGATTTAGAACCGTGACAATCGAGTCCGAACTGTAGTAGACCCGCAAAGTGAACGGAACGGGGGTTCATCCTCCCGGGGTGTTCGGGGACGTCTACAGGTGCTGTCTGTTTTCTCTTTTGCAAGGTAGTCATGGAACCATAGCTTCAGAAGGCTCCGATATCCCCCAAGTTCATTGGACTCGTATCAATAGACTTTGTCAGGTCAGAGATTCAGTTCAAGGGCAAATCAGTGTTCCTTCGCCAGAGGCAAGGTAAAAAGGCCAGTCAGGCACAAATCATCAGTTCAACAGTCTTCGGATCAGAAGCCATTATCCATCTCACCTGTGTGCAGTTGGGTTGAGATATCTGCTTTTACTCCAAAGATAGACATACCGGTAGTTCAGATAGATCAGGGCAGTATGGTAGGAATAGAGGAGATGGTGCGCCAACTCCAAGAAAGTATGACAATCATGCAGCAGAACGCTGTCCATCAAGCAGAATTTGCTAAGCAGCAGGCCATCGTCATGGCCCAACAGGCAGAGCTAATTACCCAGCTACAGTAGCAAGCCGGAGCATCAGCTTCACACCAAGCTCCTCCCTCACCAAGAAATCCAATACCCGGGGAGACGGCGAATGTCCAAAATGTCCAAGAGGATACAGACATCCCAACAGGGCCGGCTCTGCCCCCGATTCTACCTCAACTATCCAAGGCACCCACTCCTATCAATCAACCGGATTCTTCCTTCGAATTCGAGGTGGACCCCACAGCATTGAAAGTGAGCAAGTTTGAAAAGCTGTTCAAGAAATCTCAGGGTGTGAAGTCCATCCCGGACATCGAGGATGGATATACCGACGCAGCCGTGACGCTGCCGGACAGATTTGAGATGCCATATATTGACCGCTTTGACGAGTACGGGGATCCCATGGTGCACTTACGGCTGTTTTCAGACATATTAAGGCCGATGGTCCTCACCAGACTACATAAGCTTTCTTTATTCGGCCGGACCCTGTCGAGTATGGCGGCTATCTGGTACGCAAAACTGGAAGACGATGTTAAGAGGAATTTGGATGAGATGGCCGAGGCTTTTGTCGCTCAGTACTCCTATAATACACAGATCGAGATCACAACCCGTGATCTCGAGACGACTAGGCAGGAGCCTAAGGAGAGTTTTTCTGACTTCGTAACTCGATGGAGGGCCAAGGCCTCAATGATGACTACTAGGCCCACTAACAAAGATCAGATTCAGATGTTTGTGCGCAATCTCCAGACCAAGCTTATGCAGAAAATGATTGTTCTCCCCTTCCCCACCTTTTCAAATTTACACGAGATGGGGGTGCAAATCGAGGACGCTATGAGGCAGGGCCTCATTGACCAGGAGAAGGAGCAGCCCAGGAGGGCGTTTTTACGCAATTCGAATGCGACCACCAGTGGTGATGCAGCTGCAAGATCTTCTGAAGTGGGCATGGTCACCACCACTACATCAAAAACCGCTACCCCATTCACCGGTGCGTCCGGAAGTAGCTCGCAAAAAACCAAATATCCACCTCAAGTCAAGAGGGTTTTACCCCACTTTATATGCCTTTGTCAAAGGCTCTAGAGGCCTTACTCCGGAAAGGATATCTGAAACCGTTAGAACAACGGCCTCTACCCAATCCTCTCCCTCCAAAGCATGACCAGACTAAGTACTGTGCCTACCATCAACAAACCGGTCATGACACTAATAGTTGCTTTTGCCTGCGCCATGATGTACAGGATCTGTTTGACAACAAGGTCATCACCGCACCAGCTCAACAAAGTCTATCGCCACTGGATCAGTGAACTTGGGGGATAGTACGAATATGTGATCAGGGGATGAACCACCTATGGGCGGCACATAGTTTACTCCAGATGTGGCGTATGGCACGCACTGTTTTGAGCGTTTGTGAATGCTGGTTTTTTTTTTTTTTTTTTTTTTTGTACTTTCTGACTTGGGTATTGAGTCAGTCTTGTTGTGTTGTATTGAGTCAGTCTTTTTGTACAGAGTCAGTCTTTTCTTACTGAGTCAGTTAGGTCTGTCTTGTTGTACCATTCAGTCCTGTTTTGTTGGAGTCGGGTGATTTCGGGGGTGTTACCTCGGACATCACTATCTTGTTTTGTGTTTTTCTTTTTGCTTTCTTTTGAGTCTGTTTCTGCCTTAGAGCCAGTTATGCCAACAGATCTGAATGAAACAACAGTGATTTTCACACTCTTGTGTTTGTTTCTGCCTTGCGCCAGTTGTGCCAGAAGTTTGAATGAAACGGCAGTGCATTTTACCTGCTCTTTTGTGCCTTTAAGTCATTGTATTGACCTAAGTTTTTCAAAACTTTTCGAACAATGCGTTGAAAACAAAGAAGAAGGAATTCCTTGGGATTTGTAATAATTTGATCAAGTGAGAGAAAGAAAGGCATGCTAAGCCCTTAATGAATGAGATCATGCTTGTTAATGTGAGTACTAAGAAGGATCCTGGCTTGATCCAGATTGGTTCCGCATTGTCTTCGGCGCGAGCGACTAGTCGTTTTCATAAAAGATTTCAAAAAATATTTTGCGCAGTCCTACGAAGACCTGTATGGAATCGCTCTTGAAATTGTGCAGCTTAGGATTGCTCTCAGCCTCGAGACTCGACCCCTTGCTTTCAAACCTTGGACCTTAATTCAGAGTGTTCAACGGTCAACCATAATGTGAGGCCTGTGTGGCCAGATTCGAAGCAGCCTATGCGTTAACGGCAATAAAGTCAGGTTGAAAAGGCCAGCCATCGTCAAAAGAAGCTTGCAAAGCTAGATCAGAAGCACCCCTAGAACTAGGGGCGGAAAAATGTCAGATGTGCTCGAAGAGCCGAAGATGGATCATCCTGCAAATCAATGAAGACTGGCAAGAATGCCAAATCCCAGAAGGGAAGAAAGAAGAAAGTATTGCTGAAGGACAACCAAGTTCCTATCCACAACACTAGGGGCAAATTCACCCTCCATTGCATGGACTTCTACATCATCAGTGAACAGTAGCCATTCTCTTGGATTCAGATGGCTCCGAGATCTCAAACCATTCAATATGGACAAAGCTACACTTTTACCCTTGAGAGGCTCGCTAGGCCGAAAACCCGAAATGGCGACCCAGGCAAAAGTTAGAGCAAAAAAAAGAAGAAAAAGAGAAAAGAAAAGAAAAAAATGCAAAGAATGAAAAAAAAGAAAAGAAGAAAAATGAAAAAAATGAAAAGAAAAGATGAAAAAGAAAAAAAAAGAAATGAAATGAAAAGAATTGAAAAGAAAAGAAGAACAAAGCTCGCAAGGTTGAAAACCCAGAAAGGGTGGCCTTGGCAAAAGTTAGAGCGTAAAAGGAGAGGTTAATACCCGAGTGTACCTTAACCCCGAACTACGTAAGGCTTGATTCCCATCTTTGGGATACATAGGCAACTTCATTCTGAAGTCCAGCCGTAAAACACTTCAGATTCGACTATGTCCATGTGATGGTTCTGGTCATCTTTGTCTTCTCTGTATCCGAGAATTTGGTTGTAATTGTCACTGTGAGGACTGGTTGCCACATGCTGCGGCGCTATTCAGACTAGGGGCAACTTTCTGTTGCCGTGCAGTGCTGCGGTGCTATTCAGACTAGGGGCAACTTTCAGTTGCCATGCAGTGCCGTTCAGACAAGGGGCAATTTTCCATTGTTTTAGATTTGAGGTTGTGCATCTCAAGACTAAATCCAGCGTTGGTCGAGCAGTGGCCATTTGCAAAAATAGTTTTTGAGAATTTTTACTGAGGTTGACTAATTCTCTCGAAAATTATTCCACTTTTCCAAAACTGGACTATTTCTTGGACCCAAAAAAGGAAAATTTGCAGTGCTCATAACCTAACTCGCATGATTTCAAATCAGAAAATCGAACAAGCGCGTTAATCTAACTCTCATTTTGGTTAAAATTGTTTTAAGCAGAAGCCAAAAATAAAAATAAAAATGGTCAAAATAATGAACTAGGGGCACAGTTGAGTCAGGCTTCCTGTTTTTCCCCCGTTGTCAATGCATTTGCCAGAAAGGGCACCATACTTGCCGGAAAGGGCACCCTATTCGCTAAGAAGGGCACAGCGGAAGCTAACAAAAAAGGGCTGAAAGCTCTCATATCCTCCTAGCAACGAGGTATCAAGCCAAGTGCGAAGCATGAATTGGAAAGGGGCAGGATATTTCATTCCCTCATCTGGACAGATCTAATCACGTCTAAACTCCCCAATAGAGCATCGTCAACCAATGTCAATTGCAAATCTGCTGCACATCCAGCCGCATCACAACCCCTCTGTGGGGGAAGTTCACTGTTGTGAGCAAAAGAAAGAGAATCTAGCAGAATGCTAAGGGGAAGAGCCCGCAACTTTTTCTTTATCCATCAACCACCCAGAGGAGGGATAACAAATGAGAGATTGAAGAATAGAGAGATGTGTGCTGGGGGAAAAAGTGAAGAAAAGGGATTTTTCAGAAAAACATAGCTTGAGGGCCGAGTGATGTGAGAATCACAAATGAGAAAGGGTGGGAAGCAATACCCAAAGAAACAACCTCCCTGTGCACGTCCGAGTGTCGTGTCTTTTTGTTTTATCTCGATTCTTGTTTCGAGTCATTTCGAGTGTTACTCGATGTGTTTAGGTTGTTTACCTTTTGTTTTCCGTTGTTGAGTCATGGTGCGCTGTGTTCAGTCATAGGCTCAATATCCCAATCAAGACCTCATCTCTCAATTTCAAAAATAAAATCGTTTTGCGCTCCGAGTGCTATGCCATTCTCTACATTTGTGCAAAACAGGATCTGTTCTTTCATAAAACTACAGGGTTCAACCCAGGTCGTGTGAGAACAGTAGAGCAAGGAGCTATCTGAAGCTATATAGGTTCCAGACTGCAAAGCAAAAGAAAAGAGGGAAAATGTCGGGTATCTGAGTTTGTTTCAACTTCAGTAAGTTCCAAGATTGCATTCCGTGTGTACCTCTTCAAGTTTTGCCAATGCTCCGAAGTATGAGTGTGCCTCTACCTCAAGCTCAAGATCAAGTCTACTTCAAGCCAAAATGCCGATCAAAAGTGCTCTCCCTAAGTACCATTCCCTGCCAGAGACATCTTGGTTGTGTTCGCAATGAGTTCCTAGGAGACCAACTGCAACGGTGGAAACTAGAGTTCGAATGGCTATTGCCTAGAGCGCAAAGGTTCAGGATTTTCGAGACTAAAGTCTGGTTTAAATACCCAGAGGCATGTCCTCGGCTTGAAATCTGTATGGAAGCCCCATAGGTTGAGATAGCATGTTTGCACCTCAATTCTGGATACTGAACCAATCTAGTCTGTCACTCCGTTGGAGAATAGGGAAAGTTGTGAATATGATCAGGAAGAAAGGCAGCATCCAAAGTGTTCTACATGAAGAACCCTTGTCAGTATTTCAGAGCCTTTGTACTACAAGTTGAAGGTAAGTGTTCGAAGTGCACGAGAGAAGATCCCCGTCAGAGTAGAGCGGTTCATCGCCACTCACCCCATGAGGTGCTTTCTAAAGCGCCGCTATGCTTGTTTATTGCATCATGCATTGTATTGCATTGTACCTTTCAAGTTTCTTTCTCATTCATGCACGATATTGTATGTACGGTTCATTCAAAGAAGTTCCGTTTGAGATCATTTATTTAGTGTATCAATCACACTTCATTCAGTTAGTGTATCAATTACACTTCATTTATTTAGTGTATCAATCACACCTCATTCACCCTTAGTGTATCTATCACACTTTCTTCATTCGCTTAGTGTATCAATCACACTTCATTTATTTAGTGTATCAATCACACTCTCTTCACTTAGTGTATCAATCACACTTCTTTCATTTTCTGTATCTATCACACATATTCTCATTTTCTGTATCTATTACACACATCCTCATTTCGTGTATCTATCATGCACATATTCACTTCATTTACTTTAGTGTATCCATCATACTTCATTCTCTTTAGTGTATCTATCATACTCTGTTCACATAGTGCATCTATCACACTTTGTGTTCACCTTCAGTGTATCTATCATACTCTGTTCACATAGTGCATCCATCACACTTTGTGTTCATTTTTAGTGTATCTATCACACTTGTTCACTTAGTGTATCTATCACACTTTGTGTTCACCTTTAGTGTATCCATCACACTTCATTCTCTTTAGTGTATCAATCACACTCTGTTCACTTAGTGCATTTATCACACTTTGTGTTCGCTTTTGTGTATCCATCACACTTGTTCACTTAGTGCATCTATCACACTTCGTGTTCACCTTTTGTGTATCCATAACACAAGTTCACTTAGTGCATCTATCACACTTTGTGTTCACCTTTTGTGTATCTATCATACTTGTTCACTTAGTGCATCTATCACACTTTGTGTTCACCTTTTGTGTATCTATCACACTTGTTCACTTAGTGCATCTATCACACTTCGTGTTCACCTTTTGTGTATCGATCACACTTGTTCACTTAGTGCATCTATCACACTTTGTATTCACCTTTTGTGTATCCATCACACTTTGTGTTCACCCTTTGTGTATCTATCACACGCTCGCTTTATGTATCCATCACACATTCACTTTGTGTATCCATCACATGCTCGCTTTGTGTATCTATCACACTATGTTCACTTTGTGTATCTATCACACATGCTTATTCACTCTGTGCATCTATCACACTTCGTTCACTTTTGTGTATCTATCACACATGCTCGCTAAGATTGCATAATCTTCTTACATCCTTTCTGCATGTAATGTAGTTTGGTTTTTATTCACCTGCTTAAACTGTTGCATTTATTGTGAATATTTGTTTCATTACAGCTCGCTTTGCATAATCATAAGTTATGCTCTTGCATCATGCATGTCTCTTGCATTTTGCCCCTGCCTGCGGGCACGCCTACGGGCCCATCTCTTGTTTATCTCGCCTATTTATCTAAGTCTTCGGCCTTGTCAAAAATGGGTCATCTCTGGGCTTTGACATTCACTCCCGCCACTTATGACTTTCGAGTTCTGTCAAAGAGGGGCAACTGTAGACACCCCATTTTTGACTGACCTTAAGACTCAGACGTCATCGACTGAGCGCTCGGTGATTCCGCATATTGTGCTCCTTCTGAGGTTACGGAGTCTCGGCTGAGAGCATTGCCTCCAGACTTCGGGACTCTTTTGTGTTTTGCCTCGGTTTGCAAATCAGGTTCTGTTTTCTCTTCCGGAAGGGAGGGAGGTCTCGTAGACCATTTCTCAGTGGTCGTAGGCTACTTTTCGTGGTCGTAGACCACTGTTCCCGTTTAGAGACCAGTTTTCGATTTTCGGAGTCGTCGGCCGTGCCCCTCGGTTCGAGACCGCTTAACTTTCTCTATTTGCTCCGATTTTTGGCACACACCTTGTTTCCTCTCTCTAGAGGGACACTGTGACCAGGGAAACCACCTTCATGGTCGCACGCCACCTTCGATGCTTAACAGTCAGTTTTCGGGGCACCCGGTTGCGCGTTTTGGCCCCCGAACCCTCGTTTTGCATTCGTCTTGGTTCATTTTTGGCATGGACCCTATTTTCATTGTTTGGAAGGTGGTACAAGGGTAGAAGACCCCATTTTCTCCTTGGAGACCACATTTTCCCGGTCGACCGATTTTCTTGTCAGATAAGTGGTCTCCCTCACTTTTGGGCCACAATTACTGGTCTCCCACCACACCACTTGCTTGCTTTGAGTGTGGAGACCACCCTAGGAGCCAACCGACCACCTGAACCTTTTGACCCTGGTCGGCCGACCAGGGGGAGTGGTCGACCGACCACCTGAACTGGTGGGCCAACTTTCTCCTTCCTTTTGACCCTGGTCGGCCGACCAGGGGGAGTGGTCGACCGACCACCTGAACTGGTGGGCCAACTTTCTCCTTTTCTGTCTCACTGAGTTGGTGCCAGCTGTGCCAACTGGAAGCCACAGATTGCATCCTCCATACACGTGTATGGAGGATGTTTAACCTTGGTTTTAAGCTTCTTGGAGAAGCTTTAAGCCCTCTTGTCTATAAAGAGAAGGCTCCTCTTCCTTTGCAAGGGTTGAGAAAATGGTTTAAGGCTTATGCATACACTTCTCCCTATATCTCCCTATTAGGTGTTCTAAAGCCCCTTGTTCTTGCACCATTGCATATCACCTTTTAGCCTAACACCTCCAACATCAACCTAAGCACCTTGGAGCTAGTTTTCAGCTGGTCCCTTTGGCTACAGGGGTAACATACTTGCAAGCATATTTGGGCTTTGTCATAAACTGAAAAAAGTCTTATTTTGAGCTTCTTAACATGTTTTTTTGAGACCATTTTTTTATTGGAGGCCATCTACTCCCTTGGATGCTTCATTTCTCTTTGTTTTGAGCCATGCATTAGGGCCTTCGTGTTGAGCTTTGTTGGCCCTTTTGATCACTGAAATCCAGCAGATTTTTAGTGGTTATTATGTGTTTTTGAGCACCAAAATCAGAGAGGGGTGACCCTCTCACCCCTTGTCTTGTTTACTAGCATTTTTAGCATATCAAAGGAGCCTATACTTGCATGCTTCTTAGCCTCATTTCAGGCCCTTTTCAGTGAGTTTTAGGGTCTTCATAACCTCTTTCAAGAGGTGGTTTTGTCATATTGGGTGTCCATCTTGCATGTATAGAACAACCCTCTTCATGGCCTATCAAAGGAGCATCGCATTCTTGCATGCATAGACCATATTTCAGTGGGTTTTTGGGCTTTATTTGGCATTTCATACCTCTAAGTTTTCCTGGTTTAGTGACCCCTTGAATGCCTCATATGCTTGTAGTATAAATCCTCTTTACTAGCTTATATTGCATGCTATTTTGGTCCTTGATTCTAGCACTTTTTGGCCATGCCTTAAACTGATTTTGTGCATGTTTTGAACTGACTTAGCTCTGTTTTTATGCCTCATGGTCGAATGATGCTTGCTATGCATGGTTGTAGTGCAGTACCCTTGCCTAGCTTTAAGTTTTGAAGCCGATTGCATGCTTATGTTAAGGTGTTTCCATGTTTTAGGGCCATTGTGCATCATATTTAAGAGCTTATATGTATGCTATATTTCCATGTTTTCCACTCTTTAAATGCGTTTGAGAGTTGTGCATAAATGCCTCGTTTTTGGACCATTGCATAAGTTTCATTTCCATGCCTTTCAAGCCATCATTTTAGACCATTTTCCCACTGTCTTGGACCTGCCTAGGGTCTTTTTGGGGCTGGTTTTTCCATTTGTGCATTGCTTTGTGTAACCTCTAGTGTAATGCATTTCACTAGTTTCGGTATTCGGGCCATCTAGCATGCATCGTGTGAGGTGTTTGCATGATTCGGGACCATCTTACATGTAATTTTAGAGATGGAAAATGTGTGATTGTATGCCATATTTTATCCCTTGCCATGCATTGGTAGAGTTGCATTCGGTGCCTTAGGTTTGGTCTCTTGCATTGGTGCATGTTTGCATGTGTTTTTGTTGCCTAATTCCATCATGTTTGGCTACTGATTTGAGTGTGGCTGAGGTCCACTCATATTGGTTTAAGTCCATCTTGCATTGTGTATGCCATATTATGTCATGTGCATTGAGTATGCCATTGATAGTTCATAGCATTGCGCATGCTAGTTGCACCTTTGCATATCACTCATTGCATGTTTGCGTGTCTTAGTTGCATTTCGTTTAGAATTGCATGCTAGTTGTTGCATTATGTTTGCATGCCATGCCATTCTAGTTGTTGTATAGTGTTTGGAGTAGGGTTTAGTTCAAACACGAGAAACGAGGGACGTTTCGTACTCAAAGTGACGAAACGTGCTTTAATTCCCGGTCACCGACACTCTTGACTATCCATGATAGAGTTGTTGGCTTTAGGTGTCCATTTGTGCATTCATTTCACATTGAGTCGTGCAATTCGACTTCTCAGCCATCATGCATCGAGATGCGTGATTGATGGCATGAGGATCGATGACTACACTCCCTAGAGCTCAAGCAATGACGGGGAGAGTGGTTGTGCATACATATGTTGAAAATACTTTGCCATGCCCCTTTCTTGCTCTCTGTTGCAGCAAACCGGAAGCCAGCAGCAAAAACTAGTCAGCAGTATCCCTACAAGTTCCCATGGAGTTGTGTACAGTGTTCCGGGGTCAATTGTAAACAGAGGCAAATCGGGGCATCGCGATGGATTTCCCGACGAGGCGACTCGAGCATGCATGCATCCCTTATCATTCAAAGCAGAGCTGAGGCGGTCCATCATATGTAGTTTGCATGCTAGTTCATTTGCTTATTTAGTTAATTTGTTAATTAATTAATGTTGTGTAATAATTAGTTTAATTAGCTTAGATTAGCTAGTTTATTCTGTACTATTCATTCGGACCCTCCGAGAGAGGCCAATGTTGTAATAAGTGTGCGTGTGTGTGATGTATGTCTTCCAACCCCACGTCTTTCTTCCTTTTATTTACCAGCTTATGATGGTTAGTTTTAGGGCACGTTTCAATTAGCATCTATATGTTCGCATGTTTGCATTCATTCATCTGTATTTTATGCATCGGGCTCGGCGCATCATGCTAACTGCATTGTATTTCAATACCGAGTTGAATACATGTATTGATTGTTGCATCTCATATGCCATCTTAGAATAGCCGAGCCTATTGTAGTTGCATTTTTGCATGTGTTGCATTAGGCATTCTTAGCATAGTTAGGATTCATGCATGTTTTCTAATTAGCTTCTTTCTTTGGCTCGGAATACTCGGTAAGTGTTTATGCTTTAGCATCCTTGCATGCGTGTGAGTGACTGCCATAATAGCATGCTTACCATGAGGCTATTTACTAATGTGATATAACTGCCTGAATGCCTGTGGGTGAAGGTTGGGTTATTTGAATTGGAACAATTCACCAATTGAGAGTTTTAAACCCACTTGAGAGTGGCAAAATCTTGTTTTCTAAGCCCACCCGAGGGTGGCAAAATCCACGTCTTAGCCTACTTGCGAGTAACAACTTCAAACTGTTTTTCAAAACAAACATGAGATGTTCTGTTCCAATTCAGGCGACCCAGTCTATACTTGTATGTTGTGTGCATCACATAGTAATTCTAGGCTAATAACCGGAATAAGAGCACATAATGTTTTCAAAACTCGATATCATGATTAATAGAGGCCGATCTTTGATCGGGCGAGCGGGGGTGCTCACGAAGTGACCTTCCCCAATCGTACCCAAGTTCCCGAGCCGAGGCAACTTTGGTGATGACGGACACGTGGCCTTAGGCACGAGTCAGGGTTTTCTAAATTCCCCCAAAATAAAATATTTAGGTGGCGACTCTGTATCTGGTAAAGCAGTCCATGTTTGACACTTCTTTCTAAAAATTAGTTTTTCAAAACGATTTACCGGATTTGGACTCTTTGATGATTCATCAGTCTTGCATTTCACTTTGCGGGATTAGATTCAAAACCGTGACATTGAGTCTGAACTGTAGTAAGCCCAATGAACAAAACGGGATTCCCTCTCAGGACGTTCGGGGGCGTCTACTCTAGGGTTTTATCAAATTTGGGGCTTTCTTCCCATCTTCATATAGATATAAATTCTCAACATCAATGTTCCTCATATATGTAAAATTAGATGAAATTGTGATGAAAATTGGATAAAATGTCTTTTTTGTTAAATACAAAGTTTAATCCATCTCAATCATTTAATCAAACCATAAAGTCACATGATACTACATAAACTTCTTCAAAACAAAGAAATACTAGGTTAAAAATAACCCTATCTCAAGCTATGAGCACAAGAACCAAGCTTCTTGATGAGCTCTTCACCAAACACAAATCCAATTGGTAGAAATGAGGTTCTTCACATGTACTTCACTCCTTGCAAGTGATTTAAGTTGGATCTTAAGAGAATGAGGAGTATTTTGCGATAAAAACTTAGGGTTTTCAAACTTAGGTTGAGATGGAGGAAGTAAGAGAAGAAAAGTGAAAAGAATGATCTAGAGTTTACCTTTTTAAACTGCTGAATTTGGACAGACCGCTTGAGCGTAACTTTCTTTACTCGAGCGAACAACACAACTACAAAGGAATCGCTCGAGCGATAATTCCACCACTCGAGTGAAAAATGAAAAGTCCCAGAACTTTTGCAGAGCTACAGTGAAACTACTGGGAGCTTACATTCTACGCTCGAGTAACGATTCCTGTGCACGAACGGTCTCACTTATAAACTCGCGGGATATTGGGGGCCAGCAATTCTACGCTCAAACAACACTTTCTTCGCTCGAGCAGCCACCTAGAACAAGATGTCACAAATAAGTGTCCTTAACAAATACTTTCGATAACAAACCAAGACTTTACAAAGCACCTTCATTACGACAATAATTGTACTTTTTTCCCCCATAGAGAAAATCCATTATTGAGGGACAATGAATTTAAAAATTCATAACAATATGATATCGCATCAAACTCTTACTTGTGAAAATATTTTTATTACAATAAGTTATAATGGTAAATAAGAAGAAAAACAAGAAGATGGTAAAACAAAAATTACAGAAGATCTATTACAACATACTCTCTAAGCAAAGTTAGATGAGTTGAAGTATAAATTATCCTATCTGTTGTAAAGTTCAAGAAAAATAATGTACCTCATGTAGACATTTTAGTCAAATTACAAAGAAAAAAAAAATCAAATGATGCCCAATTATCGCAGCAACTCAATGATTCCAAAAGTAAGTACATCAAATAAAATGTTTCGATCAATTTTTGTTATATACTAATTACTTACAGATGTCGTAATAAATTATATAACTTGACAGTTTCATGAAAGTGACCCTGCCAACATTTATAAGTATGGATCTATAAATATCATGAAAATAATTATAAAATTCCTATATCGATCAAAATATTAAGTTACAATATCATTCCACATTTTCTTAAAACCAACTACTCCATATTTCTACATAAATGAAAATATACTAATGACTAATGTTATATTTTTTATCATGTAAGATATTTATGACACAAAAAACGAGACTCAACAATTTTTAATGTATAAAAATATATTACATATTGATATTAATGTATTCTTACATCAATAGTATGCAAATAGTATGCAATAATGAGTTTAATGAATTTGTATTATGAGATAAACTATTAAACAAAATTGTGTAATTATGCAATTAATTTCATACCTTCAATTGTATTACAAGTATGAATTATGGAAAATTGAAGTGTGAAGTTGATAGAAAAATATTTATGTAATACTATATATTTAAATGATCCACTTGTTATTTATTATTTAAGATAAAACTGTGATCTCAACAATCTAACTATAAATTAATATTTATATTTATAAAATTTATCATTTATTATTTAAATTTTTCAGTTGAGTATATATTCATTTCTTACTTAATTGTATTTTGGATATAGATCAATTTATCCATATAAATCTTTATATTTTGTATACATGTCATATACTAAGTTAAGAAACATGCATAATGTTAGGGATCTTAAATATTTTATTAAATTTGTGTGAATTTCACACTCATATGAAAGATTTAGTAAAAAATTTAATAAATTATTTAAAGTTCATAGTTTTTTCCTTTGCCACAATAAATCAATCCATTTTCCAATTAATCAATATAATCAATTTGATTTTAAAATTAAGAGATAAAATCAACTCATTTTTTAAAATTCGTCAATAAAATCAAATTATTTTCATGATCAAATGGTAAAATCGACCTAATTTTAAATAATAAAACCTAACAAAGTGTGAGTGGTTATCATATAACGCTGCTCCCTCTTTTTAAGATTAAACAAAAAACAGCCCGGTTTTAAAATCAAATTGTAAAATTAACCTATTATCAAATCAAACATTAAAATAATCTGAATTTCAAAATTAAAACAAATTCATTTTATAGAATATCTAGATGCAATTAATTTAATTTTAAACTCACAACCTCTAAATCAAACAATTTTAACATTTTATATTGTTTTCCTTTTAAGGGTAGGTATTTATTTTAAAACAAAAGGTAAATTACACTGGCTTCCTCTAAGATTTGGTGAAATTGCGGAAACCTCCCCTAAGGTTTTTAAAATGACTTAAATCTCTCTTAAGGTTTAATTTTTAGTTGTACTGACCTCTTCTGAGGTTTAATGAAATGTAGAAACTTCCCCTAAGATTTTTGAAATGATAGAAACCTCCTTTGAGGTTAGTTTTCAATTACACTAACTTCCCCTAAAGTTTAATGAAATTGTAGAAATCTCCCCAAAGGTTTATAAAGTGACAGGAACCTGCCTTGAGGTTTAGTTTTTTATTATAATTTTTTTTGCCACTTTATCATAAAAAAAAAAAATACTGATATCAATAAATAATTTAATTATATTTTTAATTTACCCACTGTGTCCGATTACAAATAAATAAAAAAATATATAATTTTTATTTTCTCTTTTATTATGCCTTCAATTACTGTTGATTGTATATGCCTCCTTTATTAAAAACTCTCTAGTATTGTTAAAAAAATATATATATCAGAAAATGTTAACATCATTAAATAATTTAATTATATTTTTAAAAGTGTGTTGAATTAAAAATAATAATAATAATAATAATAATAATACAATTCCTAGTTTTTTCTCTTTGTTATGCCTGTAGTTACTGTTTTATGTATGCCTCTTTTATCCAAAACCCCAATAGAAATTATATATATATATATATGGGTAATGTTATAGTGTGCAACTTACACCTTACACCTTTTTGTGTTCATTTACACCTTACACTTACACTTTTTATACCTTGCACTTACACCTTTTGTGTAAGTGGCACATGGTGTGCAACTTATACATTTCATTTATACCTTCCACTTACACTTACACCTTACACTTACACCTTTTGTGTTAGTGGCACATGGTGTGCAACCCACTTACACCTTTTGTAGGTTGCACACCTAAAAAAACTCCTATATATATATATATATTATTATGCTTTCAATTACTGTTGATTGTGTTTCTTATTTATTAAAAACTCCCAAGCACCATAAAAAAATAATAGAAAAATGTTGACATCATTAAATAATTCAATTACATTTCTAGTTTTACCTTTCAAAATTGTGTCCAATTAAAAAAAATAATACAATTCCTATTTTTTCTCTTTGTTATACTTGTAGTTAGTGTTGATTATGACCTGGGTTAGAAATATGCTATTTTAGTTGATTTTTTGACTATTTTAGTCTAGTTAAAAAAGTTTTGTTTGGAAGATAGTTGTTTTTTTTTTTTTTAGTTGATTTGATGGTTGTAAAAGAAAAAGTTAAATGATTATGATTTTAATGTAACATTTTATCTTATTAATTATTTTAGCCTATCTTATTTTTATTGACTATTTTAACCCAAATTCAACTTTCTAAACAGGGCCTATGTATGCCTCCTTTGTTCAAAACTCCAATAAGAATTATGTATATATTTTTTTATTTCTTTATAATTGGACACAATTTTAAAGGGCAAATTAAAAATATAATTAAATTATTTAATGATGTCAACATTTTTTATTTTTTATTTTATTTTATTTTTTTTGCGATAAAGTAGTAGAAAAAAGAATTTATAATAAAAAAAAACTAAGCCTTAAGGAAGGTTCCTGTCACTTTATAAACCTTAGGGGAGATTTTTGTAATTTTATTAAACCTTAAGAGGGGTTAATGTAATTAAAAACTAAACCTCAAGGGAGGTTTATGTTATTTTAAAAACCTTAGGGAATATTTTTTCATTTCACTAAATCTGAGGGGAGGCCAGTGCAATTGAAAACTAAACTTGAGGAGAGGTTTAAGTCTTATTTCAGAAACCTCCTTTGAGGTTTCTACAATTTCACCAAATCTCCTAAAATAAAATACTAAGAGCATCTTTGCCGTTTATCCATTTGTTTCATTAAATTTGAGCAAAATATTGAGTAAAAACTTCATCTGATATCGTGCATTTCAACGGAGGATTTTGAACTTTCATCAAATTACAGATCAATAGGACAGATGTCTAGCTAGTCGACCGGCTAGTGTAATTTTCAATCAATTCTGAAATATTTTTCAATCAATTTTGGGCAATTTTTCAACGAAGTGGATGTTCGAGGAACAACCAGCTGGACATCTGCCCAATCGTCCAGTGATATTGTACGACCTACATTTTCAATAGTTGTGAATAATAAATTGATGAAAAGCACAACCTTCCTCAATTTGATGAAAACTTTAAGAGCATGTTTGATACAATGGAATGGGCTAGAATGGAATGCCCATTTTAACTTTACATTTTCTTTTTCTTGTTTTGTATGCCTTATTTAAGTGGGAATAGTCATTCCATTGGAATGACCATTTAAACAAAATATGTGAATGTTTATTCCTTCTTCCAATCTAAGGAATGGCCATTCCATTCCATCATGGAATTACCATACAATTTTTTTTTTTGGCACTTTAAAAAAAATTATTATTTAACTGCTACCACCATTACGTTCTTTTACCACCATATTACCACCACCACCGCCACCTTATTGCCACCACTACCACCACTACCACAGTCATTGCCACAACCACCACACCACTGTACTACCAATGTTGCCACTACTACTACCACTGCTACTATTGGCTGCCACAACTGCAGCCGCCGCCGCTGCCGCCACTACAACCGCAACACCACTTTACAACCACTACTGAAGGCCACAACAATCTACTACCCCCATCCTACTATTATTACTATCACCATCACTGATGCCACCACCATTGTCACCGTTGTTGTCGCCGCTATCAGTACCACCACCACCACCACCACTATGACTCACACCTTCACTTTCAAAACTATTAACATTATCATGATCTATATAAAATTTTAATTTATTTGTTACTAGCTTGTTAAAAAAAATAAATGAATAATAAAAATTTATTCTATTCCATAAGTTTAATAGGTATAATCAAACATGAGAATAAGAATTACTATTATATTCCTATGTCATTCTATGTTTGCAACCAAACAATGGAATGAGAATGGACATTCCATTCTATTCAACCTCGTATTCTATTCTCATTTCATGTAATTCCATCATACCAAACATGCTCTAAGTATCATAGATTTAATATTAATTTGATGTAAAGGTTAGAACAACAAAAGTTTATTTCTTTTTATCAAATTTAAATTTGATAAAAAAAAAAAAGTGCAACTAACAACTAATATTAGGGTTTAGTTTCAAGGAGGTTATGTGTTCAATTTTCTTTAGAGGAGTTGAATTAAGAGAATGCAAGCACTTAAATACTTTGCCAAAGGTGAGGAGATCTTCTCCCAAAAGTCCTAATCTAATATGTAACGACTAACATTTGTGGATCAAAAAATAAAAAATGAAAAAAAAAGTGCAGGGTGGGAAATGCTGTGAGAAAAGCAAAGGGTTTTGCCGCCAAATTCATAAAATCAATGAGCTTTTGCCGCCAAATTCATTTTGCATCTTGACACATTTTTGTGGTTTTTAAAGATTGACGAATTTGAAGTCCCTCCCTAATAAAACCTTGTCGCTTCCATATATCGTAATACTAAGTACAAAAAGGACTTCCCCCGAGAAGAACGTTACACAATTATATGTATGTATTTTGGTGGAAGAGAACAGATTGATTTTGAATATTGATACACAACACAACACAGAGAGAGAGAGAGAGAGAGAGAGAGAGAGAGAGAGAGAGTAATGAGGATTGAGGTGAAGTGTAATTGCGGCGGAGAAAACAAGTGCGAAGAATGGGCGATCGTGGAATTGCAAGGCGTCGTCGAACCTCAACCCGACTTCAAAGATCGTCTTCAAAACCTCCCAATCGGACATCTATGCCGCCCTTCTTCTCAGGTTTTCATCAACCTCCTAAACCTTCCATTTTATTACTCATCCAATCCAATCCAATCCAATTTCCTTTTCTTTCTTTTTCCCAGGAGACCTACACTTTGACTGTTGGCTATCATGAATTGACGGGATCCAAAGTGCCCTTGAAGAAGCCCTTTTTGGTCTTGAAAAAATTAAGGCAATCATCATCATCAAAGGAACAACTGGAAGTTGTCGGCATCATTCGACACCGCATTTTGTTCAAGACCAGACCCAAGGCCCTAATTTCCAGTAAGATTATTCAATTTGATTTTGTCATTACTTTTTTTAATATATCCACATAGGCCCCAAAAAACATTGATAAAAGTTGGAAATTGTTTTTGGTGGTGGGATTACACTCTTGTTGTGTTCTTTTTGTGCACCTGAACAGCTTCATTGTTTGGTTGAGTAACTTCTCTTTGGTGAATGCAAGTAGGTGCCAAGCAAGATGAGCTTTCCTTTCTTCTTGCATTGCTTGTTTTTTGGACTTACAAGCATGGAAATTTTGTGTTTGAACTAGTCATAGAAATATTTACCTGATTAGTGACGGTTATATAAAGATGAGCAAAGTTTTATGTATTTTTCATCATCATCTTGTTGAAGGTTTCATGCACTGCCACCCTTGCATATCTGTTGTCATTGAAGTTTCTTGCTGGCTTAGCTGTTATGGTTTGTTAAAATTGGTACAACAAACCTGGGATCAAATCCCATTGCTTGAGATCTCTTTCCACCTTTTTTTGATAATCAATAGAATGGCTCATCATGTTTATTGATCTTAATTAACAATAGATAACCATTCTTTTTCCAAGAGTTTATTCGTTCAATTGGGGAGAGAGAGAAAAAAAAAAAAAAGAAAAAGGAAGGGGAAAGGTTTGATGTTATATGTTTACAGGAGGAGTTATTTAGTTATTAGACCTCACAAAAATAGTGACTAGGTGATGAAATGCTTTACTTCTCTTCGTCACAGCTCTTTTGGAATAAGCCTAGATGAGCTGACCTCAAGCCTCAATTTCAAGCTCGAGTAAATTGAACAAGTTGTGTCACAACCCCATCCTACTCCAAACAAGATAGGGTAGTGACCGGCTAGTAGTCCCTGACTACCAAAGGCCTAGCTAGACCCCCCCAAAAAAAAAAAAAACTAGTGGTACATGGGGAAAATAAACGGAAGCAATACATTCATTAGGTAATAAGTCCATTCAGAGTGAGTGCATACGGAATGAAATGAAACATTCAACTTCGTCATTAACTTCTTTAAATATTACTAGAGTGTACATAGCTTACAAAAAGGGCTCAACTACCACAAGCCAGTCTATTCATCTTACAAGGCTAATATTTACAAGGCCTTCTCAAACTCTTATACATATAACTCCTAACTTTATTACATATGCAAAAACTCAACAAATCAAGATCTCTTCAGACTCTTTCTTCTTCTTCTTCACCAACATACACATAGGGAAGAGGGGTGAGCCATATCCTAATGATTAGTATCATAGCAAAGTGGTGCAATAAATGAACATCAGCGAGTTTTATAAAACAATAGCCATTCATGTTCATAGTTTTAGCAAGTTCAAATGCATTTCCTTTCAAGAGTATTACATTTCAAAACATAATGATAATGTATATTCATTAGAACAAGACAAGACAAGGGAATAACCGGCCCAGGTACCAATTAGATGAATCGTCCAGCAGGTGCAAGGGAGATCTCAATCAGACTGCTACTGGCATGCTTATAGTCCCCTAGTAGCTAGGACTAATCCGAAGGACTCCATCTTTATACATTTGATACATAACATAGGATTTTCATTCATATTGAAGCATTTCAATGTAAATCGAAACATAATACAAGTTTGAGTTCTAAAACAAGAATTTAAACATTACTGTGCAATAATACTACTAATGTACGATGAGTAGGGATTACTTTCCCACAAGCAGTGAGTATGGGTTAAGTATACCAGCAGCAGCGACAATGGGTGTGTTTGTTTGGACGAATTGGATAAGGGGGGATTGTAATCCATCGGACTATTAGTCCTGGAATACATTGTCCCCGAACTGTTTGATTGGACTGGATTTGTATCCTATATTTGTTTAGTCATGAGATTAGATGTCTGGATTGGATTATTTTTAGTGAATCCAATGTTTGTTTGGGATATTATGGAAAAGAATAAATGGGAGTTTCTATTTACACACATTAAACTCCCTCTATACACACACTTAATGAAGGAAGTGTGTAGAAAGTGTAGTGAAGGGAGATGTGTAGAAAGTGTATGTTGTGTGTATAAATAGAAGCTCCCAGAATAAATGCTCAAATGATTATTTTATCCTTTTCAATTATTTACTAAGTAATAACAATATTAAATATAGCTTTAATATTTTAATTATTTTTAGCTAGATTAAATAAAAATTTATTTTATTTTATTTTTTGCACAATTAAATAAATTTATTTTTAAAAAATTAAATAAATTAAATAAAAATAAAAATATATGTTATTTTTTTATTAAAATTTTAAATAAATTTATTTTAAATAATAATAATAATTAAATAATGAAATAAAATAAAACATCTATTGAAATTTAAATAATGAAATTAAATAAAACATAAACAAAATTTTAAAATAAAACATCAATAAAATATCTATAAAAAAATATTTTAAAAAATTAAATAAATAAAACAAAAATAAAAATTAAATAAAATTATTTTATTTTTATATTGAGACATTTAATTTTTTTTGGATTTTACTAAATATAATACATAATTAAATACTAGAGGGCAAAAATGTAATTTTATTGGCTAATCTCATGAGATGAGTTATCCCATGGTTTCTATCCCCCAGTGGGATAGGATAGTCCCACAAATATGGGACTAATAGTTCGGAGCAAAATTTTTGAAACAAACAATTGGCTATTACTTCGGTAAGACTAATAGTCTAATCCCATGGCCTAATCCTTCAAAACAAACATACCCAATAGGCTTATAGGGCTGGATTTAGTGGGTTTTTGTGGCTGCAAAAGTATTTAAAAAAAATAAAAAATAGGAATTTAAGGGTTTGTAAAAAGGTAGGGTTTGGGAATGAAAATACAAGTGTTTAGGGGTTGTTGAGTGGTTGTTCTAAGCCTGTGAGCGATGGCGTGAACAATAACCTTGCTAGAGAGAAAGAGAGAGAGAGAGAGAGGTGCTTCACCCTCATAAGAAATAGGCCAATCACACAAACACAATATCAAATTTTCATAATATTAACTCCTCTCGAATCATTGAGATTACACATCTATTTTTAGGCTAAAGACTCTTCTATATCTATAAGGACTATAACTCAAATTTAAAAACTAAAAATATTTAGCAACTAATAATATTCTAGACTACGTTACACGGACTCGGGTGCGGGTATTCGGTGCGGGTACGTATCTAGGGGTCGGACACTTCAAAACTAAAAATTGAGAATACGTGGATATGGATCCAAATGAGGATACGGGTATAGGGATATGTTAAATATTTAATTTTTAAAATATATTTATTATATAAAGATAAGTTAAATAGTTATTTTTTAAATATATTTATTATTTTTATCTTATGTATTACTTTTATTGATAATTTTTTAAATTTATCTATATAATTTATTTTTTTACTTTTAATTGACATATATATTTATTATAAATAACAAAAATATAATAAATAAGGAATAACAAATTATGTTAAAATAAATATAAAATAGATAATGTATTTTATAGATTTTATTAATTTTATATTATATATTATTTAATTAGATTTATTATTATATAATTGATAAGTGGATGATAGCTTTTTTGACTTTTGATTGGTAGGTGAAAAGGTGAAAGTTTATTAACTTGTTGGTTGGTGACAACTTTCAAGATGGAAGAAAAGTTGTTCTCAATATATTATTTATGATATAATTTATATTTTATATTATTTATATGATAGGCACCAATTAAAAAGAATAGAGAAGAGAAGATGGTCAAGAAAGAAGAATCTGAGAGAAGGAGAGAAAAAGAGAGAGAAGGGAGAGAAGTTGATCGAAACAGAGAAGAGAGAGATGAAGATGATCGAGAGCGAGAGAAGAGACAGACGAAGAGAACAATCGAGAGTGAGAGTGAGAGTGAGAGAGAGAAGACAATTCGAGAGAAGAAGATCGAATCCCTAATCGCAGGATCGAATCCCTAATCGTAGTTTTCGTAGCCCTAATCGCAGGTATGCCATCTTTCTTCTTACTTCCACATGCTGTATCCACTTCTGCCATGCCGTATCCTGTCCGGATTCCGTACCCATACCCGTGTCGTTTCGTATCGACACAGGTACTTCGCCAAAACTGACGAGTCCGTGTAACGTAGATTCTAGACCAACTGTAACTTCTAATTCTACTTCAATCATAAAAGGAAACTTTAATGATTTTTAATTCTGCTTCAATATTAAAATAGAAAATTTGGACTTTTGACCACTACGATTATTCTAGATATAATAAAAAATATATATAATGACCCATTTAATAACTTGGCTCAAAATAAAACCCATGGGCAACCCTACAATCAATGTCCAGCAAAATTGAACTTACCATAATACCCTTAACTACTAAAACCTATTATAATGATATGAAGACTCAAAATTATTCCAAATCTTTAATTTTTGATGTCCTAAATGTGCTTATTGTGAAATTCCAGATTTGCTCTTTTTTTTCTTTCCATGATCTTCATCATTCTCCCTCGCATTTGAAAAAACTCGACCTCAAGTTTTATAATGTTGAAGTATAAGGATTATGGAATCTTGCACTTGCAACCATGCAAATTGATTGCTTTGAACAAATGTTGAGAAAATCAAAAAGTTCAATGTTGTCATCACTCCATTGACCACATCAAATTTATTAGGAATAATAAACTCAATGTGGACTTTATTTTTCTTGTGAAGAGTAGAAGGTCAATTGCATTCTCATCATTTTCTTTGGCTTCCTTGGCTTTAGAATCTAGATCATGATGATCTTTCATTCTTTCTTTAGTAAGGAAAGTAATTTTCGCCTTTGTTTCTTCAATATCCTCAATATTAGCAACATGTTCATCTTGCTCTTTCATAGTTTCTTCAAAATCTTCAACACTATCATCCTTTCTTCAAAGTCTTCTTTAAAATAGCCACCAACAATCTTTCCATGGAAGCTTTCAATCCATTCAAAGTTGTTTTGATAGTATGCACATCACTCTTTATTGTTGCAACATCCTCCTTAAAAATTCTCCTTTAATATCGCAACATCTTTCCTAGTAGTTCTATCATTTGTTGACAAGGTTTCAAACTTCCAATTTAATTCAATGCTTGTCACATTGTAATAAAGAAAGAAATTTCATCAAAATTGATAAGGAACAAGGTATGATCTTGAAGCTGTGATACCAAATTGATGTAGGATTAGTATGGATAATTTCCCACAAGCAATGAGCTCGGATTAAGTATACTGGCAGCAGCAACAATAGGCTTATAGGGCTGGAATTAGTGGGTATTTGTGGCTGCAAAATTATTTTTTAAAAAAAAGAGTTTAAGGGTTTCTAAAAGGGTAGGGTTTGGGAATGAAAACACAATTGTTTAGGGGTTGTTGAGTGGCTATTCTAAGCACCGTGAACAGTGACATGAATAGTAACCTTGTTGGGAGAGAGAGAGAGAGAGAGAGAGGTGCTTTACCCTCACAAGGGATAGGCCAATCACACAAGCACAATCTCAAATTTTCATAATATTAACTCCTCTCGAATCATTGAGATTACATATCTATTTTTAGGCTAAAGACTCTTCTAATTTTATAAGGAATATAACTCAAATTTAGAAACTAAAAATATTTAGCAACTATTAATATTCTAGACCAATTGTGACTTCTAATTCTACTTCAATCATAGTAGGAAAATTTAATGGCTTCTAATTCTACTTCAATATCAAAATAGGAAACTTAGACTTTTGACCACTAAGATTATTCTAGATATAATAAAACACATATATAATGACCCATTTAATAACTTGACTCAAAATAAAACCCACTGGCGTACAACCCATGTCTAGCAAAATTGAAGTTACCGTAGTACCTTTAACTACTAAAACCTACTATAATGACATGAAGACCCAAAAATTATTCCAAATCTTTAATTCTTGATGCCCTAAATGCGCTTCTTGTGAAATTCCAAATTTGCTCTTTCTTCTTTCCACGATCTTCATCCACTACTCACCTTAAATGCTTGAAATCAGGTTGTTAATACACAAGATTAAATGGCTTACAAAGTGTAATGAAACAATGCTAATCATTGGTACAAGGCTTAATTATGCACAATTAAAGTGATTGGCTTAAGAATCCCTCTCCTCAATCTTAGTTGGGCTTTAGAAAAATCATTCTAAAATCTTGTTTGGAAACCATTATATACTTTAAACTAAGTTTTAAGCCTATTATTAGAAAATGGGATAAAATGGTTTGGAATCGATTATCCAGTCAATTTGAAGAATGGTAAAATGTTAACAAATCGATTGCCCAATTGATTGGTCCTCGAAATTCAGCTATAACCTTGCTTTAAGGTCTAAACAATATGAAATTCGCAATTACAAAGCCATGAGAAATGATAAGAACTCCATGAATTTTATTTTAACACAACTTGATACTATTCAAATCAAAAGCTTGTATTTTAATGAAACAAAGTTCTCATTTTTTTATTTTTTTTCAAATCTAACTTCCAAACTCATCTTCTCTTATTTTTCTTCATAAATCCATCTTCAATACAATTTCTTCCAATTAAATGATTATAGAGTGATGTAGAAGTAATATTCTTACCTTAATTCAAGTTGAAAACTAGTTTGGGCCAAGATTTGAACTTTTGCCTCTTTTCTTCTTCTTTCCCTTCTTTCTTTTCTCCTCTTTTTCCTTTCTCTTTTCTCAGGAATTCCAGCAGATTTCTCTCTCTCTCTCTCTCTCTCTCTCTCTCTCTCTCTCTCTCTTATTTTCTTGTTATTTAATTGAAGGAGAGACACTTGTCTCTCAAGGGTTCACTAATCTCCCTCATTAGTCTAATTAATCGAGGTTAGCCTTTAATATTAATTTACTTAATTAATCTTGCTTAAGTCTAATTAATCCTATTTAATTATCACTAATCTTGATTAAGTTTTGGTACAATACGTAGGAATACTCAACACATTAGACCAAAGTTATTAAGCACCTTGATTAGGGATTTGAAGACCTCATGACATCCCAAATTCAAGCTAAAACCATCCCCCAACTCTTAGTACAATTTAAGGAGCTTCATACCCTCAAGGTTTTCTAATTATAGGATGCATTTTTTGAATTCTCATTCACGCAAATCATGTCTCAACTACTAGTGCAAGGCAAGGCAAATAAGCAAGGATAATGAATGCTCATGTCATGCAATAAATGCCTTGGATGTTACATTCTCCCTCCCTTAAGAAGTTTGGTCTTCCAAACTTTACCTTTGGTTGAAAACAGCTCTGAATACCTCTCCTTCATTTCATCATCTTCTTCCCAAGTAGCCTCCTTTGCATAGTGCTCTTTCCATTCAATTTTTACCATGGCAATAGACTTGTTCCTTAATTGCTTCACTCGACGATCAATGATCTGAATTGGTCGTTCTTCATATTCTAAGTCTTCATCTATGGCCAGGTAATAATAATCTATTGCATGGAAAGGATCTTGGATATACCCTCTCAACATTGAATTGTGAAACATATTGTGGACTTGTTCCAATGCTGGTGGTAGTGCTAGTCGGTAAGCCACTAGACTGATTTTCTCTAGGATATCAAATGGCCCAATACAATGAGAAGATAGCTTGCCCTTTTACCCGAATTGAGATACACCTTTCATTGGAGATATCTTCAAGAATACATGATCCTCAACTTCAAATTCTAAATCCCTCCTTATGTTGACGTAGCTCTTTTGACAACTTTAGGCAGTTTTGAGCTATTGTTGAATTACTTTGATCTTCTCAGTAGTGACTTGCACTATTTTTGGGACCAACAATGGTTTATCTCTCACTTCTGTCTAACAAATTGGTGATCTACATTTTCTCCCATACAATGCTTCATATAGTGTCATAGCCAATGCTAGCTTGAAAACTATTCTTGTAAGCAAATTCTACCAAAGCTAAATGAGTTTCCCAACTTCCTTTGAAATCTAGTGCATACAAACGAAGCATGTCCTCCAAAATTTGTATAGTTCTCTTTGTTTGTCTATTTGAAGATGAAAAGTGGTACTTAATTTTATCTCCGTTCCCATAGCTTTCTGTAAACTTCGCCGAAACTTACATACAAATTTAGGATCTCTATCTGACACTATTGAAGCAGTACCTGCGTGCAATCTAACAATCTCATCAATTTACAATGTAGCAAGGCTATCGGTGGTGTAGAAAACTCTTACAGGTAGGAAATGAGATGATTTTGTCAATCTATCAACAATAACCTATATAGAATCAATACATTTAGGGGTGCGAGGCAAGCCTATCACAAAGTGCATAGAAATATGTTCCCACTTCCATTTTGGAATAAGAAAAGGTTGAAGCAAACCTGTTAGGTTTTGATGTTTTGCCTTGACTTGTTGACATTGTAGACAATGAGAGACGAACTCGGCAATGTCCTTCTTTATGTTTGGCCATCAATATACTTTCTTGAGATCTTGATACATTTTGGTATTCCTGGGATGAACTGCAAACTTGGAATAATGAGCTTCTTTCATAACTTTCCTTTTTGGCTCTGGGACATCTGGAACACATAATCTGCTTTCAAATCTTAGCACTTGATCTTCTATAGTGAAACCCGGTCTTGGTTTAGACTCTATCTCATCATATACTCTCTTAAAAAATTTGTCTTCTAATTGCCTTTACTTGATCTCTTCAATAATTGTTGAGCTAAAATTGCAGCTAGAACTCCTCCTTGTTCATGCAACACAATTTCCATTTCCATTCTTTGCAAATCTTCTAGCAATTCCTTCTGCCCTGTGAGTAAGCAAGCTAGGCTTCCCATTGATTTTTTGCTAAGAGCATCTGCCACCATGTTAGCTTTGCTGAGATGATATTGAATTAAGTCATAATCTTTTAGCTCCAACCATCTTCTTTGCCGCATGTTGACCTCCCTTTGGGTGAACTAGTACTTCAAGCTCTTATGATATGTATAGACTTCACAAGTTGCTCCATACAAATAATGGAGCTATATTTTCAAAGCAAAAATGATTGCCGTTAACTCTAAATCATGTGTAGGATAATTCTTTTCATGTAATTTCAATTGACAAGATGCATAAGCAATGACTACCATTTTGCATAAGAACACAACCCAATCTCTTATAAGATGCATCACTATAAATAACAGATTCTTTCATACTTGATGGCAATGTAAGAACTAGTGCTATGACTAACCTTGTCTTCAAATCTTGAAATGTGGATCCTCTCTCATCTATCCATTCAAATGGCGTTCGTTTCTGTGTCAATTGAGTGAGCGGCACTAACATCTTTGAAAAGTCTTTGTCGAATCTTCTGTAATAACCTGCCAACCTTGAAAAGCTTCAAACTTCTGTTACAATAGTTAGTCTTGGCCAGTTCACAATAGCTTTAATTTTTTGTTGATCGATTGAAATACCATCTTGATTAATAACTTGACCCAAAAAGATGGCACTATCCATCTAAAACTCACATTTCTTCAATTTTGCATACAATTTCTTGTCTCGAAGTATTTGAAGAATTATTCTCAAGTATTGTTCATGCTCTTCCTTGCTGTTAGAATAAATCAAAATAACATCAATGAATACCACTACAAACTCATCCAGATAAGGCTTGAAGACTCTGTTCATTAAATCTATAAAAGCAGTTGGTGCATTTGTAATATTTATGAGGTCCTGCATACCACTTGTAACTATGATGGAAAAAACAAGTGAAACTAAGTGAAAAGGGAAGACAAATCACGTCCAAAATTATTCATGCAATTTTCAACCGAATACTTGTCTTTCTTTTATCCAGGATCACTGTTTTCTTTCTGTCTATTGTTTTGCCTTTTAGAAGTGGAAATGGAGACAGCTGCAAACACTCCCTTGATTGTTAATTTCAAAAGGACTGAACTGAGAATGGAGGGGATATAGCCAGATTTTCTGGGAAGTCATTTATTTTTAATATCGGCTCTCAACAGAGGATCTACAGGAGTCCTGTATCTACTATTCATAGTTATTTGTATTTTGTAAAAGACATTTTAAGCATGAACTTTGGCTTGGAAAAAGGTTACCTCTGTTTACTGCTCTATTTTTTAGCCCTCTGGAGATATTATTATTGTATTTTTTATAAAGCAAATTCCAATCGAAGAATTGATTGGAAATTACCTTTTTCTGACTTCAAGTGGAACCCTATTAATTGGTTTTTGTTCTTTGTGGTCATCTGCAGTAACCCATAGCTTCTTTTTTCACTATTTTTAGCGTATTAATTTTTTTTGTTCACCCCTATTTTGCTAAACCTCTCTAGATAAAAGTAATCGTGTAGTCTTTTCTTTGCAGGACCACAACCATTTGTGAAGGAAAGAGTCAGTGCAACAGGTTCCCTTGTGCCAAACTGATGATTAACATGAAATTCTTCTGCAGCAATTTTCGGGGTTTGAAGGAATCAAGACAAGTAAATTCGAAGTTATCTGGATATTTTTAGATGCCAACCTTGAATTCCATTGTATTATTGTGGTATCTTAAATTATGTGTTTTCTGTGCTAGAAGGAACCATACTTAAAGTCACTATCTATTTGCTGTACTTGGATATTCAAAATTTTATTTAAAATGCTTATTTTGTTTTTAACATCTTGTGTAGGATTGCTGTTGAATTTTTGGGTCCTTTCACATTTCCTGATGTATCTTAAGGCATTTTTGGCAAATTGTAACTTATGTTAGTAGGATTTTATATAGAGAAATAAAAGATATACATAGACAGAAGGGGCATTCCCTATAAGAACAATTGATGCACAACACAGCCCCAAACTCAACCTATACCCACAACAAGAACAAAGAGGTTCCCAAATCAACTATTACTAAAACAGCTGATATTAGAAGCTAACTAAACACTTTCTATCAAGATAAAACTCCTATCTCTTTGAACACATTAACTTCAGAATTATATAGCTTTCCACCCCATAAATAATATAAGCGTATACCAAAAGAGGTTGTGCAGACAAAACAAAATACTGCAGGTTTTCAAATTAGTATCAGCAACGATACTCAGGCCAGCAAAAATACCAGCACACAGCAGCAAACACGCACTTCAAAACAACAATTATCACCAAATACAGCCACCACATATCAGCAACTCGCTCAGCTACCAATCACACAACAGCATCAGAGCAGCAGCACCAGATTACGGCAACACAGCCTCTTAGCACCGCACACAGCCACAGGATGCCCAGCGTGGCAAAGCTGCACCCTTTACCAGCAACTAAAAACAGCCAGAAGATATAAGCAGTGGCATCAAACAGCAGCAGCAAAAGCATACCATGACAATAGAACTGGATCCCTTTACACATTTCTAAATCTCAGCCCTCAAAATGTTGCATCAGCTCAGTCCATCTACCCTGAGTCTATTACCATTCTCCTTTAAAAGCTCCTTCACTATGTTAGTACGATTGTAAACGAGTTGAATCTAGTCAAGTAGTAAGTTGTTCAAGTTTAGTTTAAAAACTTAATGAACTTTAAAATGAATTTAAGTTTGATGTGTTTACCTTTCGAGTTGATCTCAAATAAGTTTTGATTGAGTTTAACTTGAACTAGCTTGATTTTTTGATAACACATATGTAATGGGCTATTCAAACTTGCTTGAAAACTTAACATTTTTTACCAAAAGAATTGATCTTGAACAAATTTTTAAGGGGCACTGACCGGGAGGTCCTATTTCAACAATTCAAAACCCATTTAATCCTAAAGCAAATCACTTGCATCAATTAATCCTACATATTTTTAATTGTTACCAAAACATCCCTTTTTTTATTTTTAATTTAAAGACGCTGACACATCCCACCCCACCATCGCCGGAATTCCATTTGACAGTCATCGGAGACTCATCAGAATGTTCAACAATGCCATAAAGTTGCCAGAGTATCGCTGAAAATTCGTTGTAGTATTCTAAACGTCATCAAAAGTCACCATAATGTCTAGAATGTCGCTGGACGTCAAGAATATTGTCGGAGACTCATTGGAATGTCTGGAACATCACCAGGAAGAAGAAGAAGAAGAAGAAGAAGAAGAAGAAGAAATGGAGAAGAAGAAGAAATGGAGAAATTAGAACAAAAAATAGCAAAATTTAACCACATCATCTCCAACACCACAAAAAATGACCCCCCCAAAAAAAACTCTTTATCATACAAAGCACATAATTTTCAATTCACAAAATTGTAAATATTTAGAGTTTGAATTTATTACTGATCAAACTACATAAATTTGCAGTTTCAAAAGTGCAAAAATTATCAGTTTGCTCATTTGCAATTTATCAAAACACAATTTCACGTCACGGCGATGGTGGAGATCTCAAGTTAGTATTTTTTAAGGGTTTATAGCTTTTCAATTTGTCAATATTTGCCAATTTTTTTTTGTTGTTTTAATGAAGAGAAAAAAAAGACTAGAATCATAGAGAAAAGCAAAAACATATCTTCAAAACTGTAAAATTTTACAATTTTCACCTCCTGTAACTTAAACTCAAAAAATATTTTTTCAGAACTTAAATTTTTTTTTCATTAAAATAAGAAAAGAGGTGTGTAACAGAGAAAAAGAACAAAAACCGAGAGATTAAAGGAGAGACAGATATAGAGAAATGATTGTGCTCTGGCAACCATTTCTTGTTTAGATTTGGTTGGATCTGATATAGATCTTGGCTAGATCTACTCCAAATCTAAACATTCCAGTGAGTTGTCTTGTGATCTTGGCCAAATCTAAAGAATAACTGTCAAGAATATCGCTGAAAACTCATCTTTTTTATTGTCGGTAAGAGAGAAGTACGGAGTCTGTGTCGGTTGTTGCCGGTGAGTGTATATCAAAAAGAGAAAGAGAAGAAGAAACGCGCTTTGGAACCTTGGGTTTACACAAAAAATTGTGGAATTAGATAGAGTACACGCTTTTATGAGAAGACTTACGAGTAATTTGCCTAATTTTTATTATGTCTCAAATAGTTCAATTCATTTTATTGGCCCATATGTTAGGGTAGCTCTTGCTTTTGGTTGCCTACATATTTGATTAAGGACCTCTTTCCTTCTTTTCTCTATCTTTTCTACTTTTTTTTTTTTTTGTTTCTCCTATTTTTCTTCTCGTCTTCTTCCTTTTGAAAGAGGCCATCGAAAGAAAATTGCGCAGACACAGTATTACCATGCAATCAATACAAACACAAGGACCTCTCTTCGTTCACTCAAATGCATTAACTCAAAATTTGATTTTGTCATTAAGGAATCAAAAGTATTACTCCAAATCATACAAATTTTCCAATAAGAAAGCACTACAATGCTTAAAGTGTAACCAATTGATCAAGTTCCAATCATGTAGGATCCAAGTTGAACCATGATTTACTTACAGAAGTTACAAAAGCTTGGGTAAAAAACAAAAAACAAAATGTGTATTCATATAATCTCTTCTAAGCAGATCCTGGGTTTGTTACGCCAGCACGGATTCTCAGCATTTCTGTTCTCTTACTTCTCTCCATAATGTCTACAAGCCAGTCCACACTTTCTTTAATTCCCATCCTGCAATGAAATTCCAAACCCTGGTTTTCAATTTTTACCTTTTTACACTTGGACTCCATTTAAGGTGGAGAAAAAGAAGAAAACTTGGAATCCCACAAGGATCACGTCCATCCGGTATGGTTCTATGATTCCAAATTTCTTCTCATGTACCATCATTTTATTTGTTGAATGGACATGCCAATTTATTTGCAGGTCATTGACATTGAAATTGATAAGCTACGAATTCTCACCCATCATAAGCCGAAACAGCTTGAAGTGTGTAAGCCCTTTCATCTAATTTCTTGAGATCTAGATATCGATCAAGTTCTTCAGCTGATACAGCTTCAGCAAGATCCTGGCATCAAAATGATATATCAATAAGCTCACTGTTAACATTTGAATGCAAAGAATAGGGAGAAAATTATAAAACTCAGTTTGGTATTAAAAGAGGATGAAAGCAAAGAATACAAAATTCTTATGAGTCTGAAATTACTTTTCAATACAATCATTTTCTTCAATATCCAGAGAACCAGACAGGATCTATAAGTCCTATCACATCGTCGAACAGGAATGAGAGAAATCTGACAAATATGATATATTTGACAAAAGGAATATACAATTTTCAATGTTCGAGTTTATAATGTCCTCTCAGAAGAAAATAACCGATAACGATTTTCCCTTGAGACTAGATTTTTGGAGTACGGAATCCAGGTTTTAAGTATTTTCTTTAAATATGATTCAATCCTCTTTGCTGATTCAAAGAGGCAAACATACTGCTTTTTTGTCAGGAAATACAAGGGGACTAGAGCCACGGACAACAAGGCTCAGAGAACCTTTGTTTACTATTAGGCCATAAAAGACCTGGTAAGAAGCAACAGCTTGCTCACCTGCTTGTTTGCTAATATCAAAAGAGGGGCTCCTTGCAGATCCTCATGCCGAAGAACCTTTTCTGATAGCCAAATTGAAAGTATTAGGGCAGCATTACACCATGAAATTAAAACTCTCCACTTATGATAATGTTAGTAGTATGATAGCAAAGTTTCTATGAACTAGAATTGTTGAATAGATACCAAGTGCAGATTTTGAATCTTCAAAACGTGATGGGCAAGCAGCGTCAACTACATATATTACAGCATGCGCCTCTTCATAATATTTCTCCCAGATCGAGCGAAGACCAGGCTGACAGAATAAAGATCTTGCATTAATAATCCAAAATAACTAAAATAAATAAATCAAAAGAATGCTTCAAAAGATATCAAACATGACAGATGAGTCAGCTTGTACTTGATACCAGAGTGTTCTGCCCAGTTTTTTAGACAGTTGAAGTCTAGCTACATTCTAATCTTGTCTTTTTTTTTTTTTAGATTGCAAAAGTTTAACATTTTCCGGTAAATAGGCTTTAAAAAAAATAAAAAATAAAAAATAAACTAGACACAATTGCGAGTATGTTGAGACCTCAATTCACACACATGATACGACTCATATGACATTTACCGTAGTTCGTGCTAAAGAAATGTTTGAATTAGCAACATGAAAACTACTGTAGATTAGATTTCAATACGTGCCAACAACTAAATTTTCAGTCACAGCCAGAGTTTGTGAAAAAAGAACCTCACCAGTAAGGTAATTTACACTGAGAAATTAGTTTATAATGGTTATTATATTACCTCTTTCTTTTGTAATTGTTATGACGTTAGTATTGTTTACAGGTTGTAACCTAAACCGTTGGGTTGAATATTAAAACATTGCTTTCAACTAAAAAGTTATCGCATAAGTGACAAAAAAAAATGAGCAGCTCAGAAAATGGTTCTTAGTGCTGTTATAAAGATAGAAAACCACATTTGGAACTAATCCAAGTAATAGTAAGGTACGTACCTTTGTCACTAACAACTAACAACTAACAAATTAAATCATCAGTTGCAGAAGAATTTCACAAACCTGACCTCCCAGGTCCCAGAACACTAGTTTTGTATTTGACACTTCAACACGCCCAATGTTTAGCCCCACAGTAGGCACAATTCTATCAGGAGGCAGGCCTTCCAAGTTTGAGTATTGTGCCTTCAACTTCTCCAGTAAAGTCTATAATTTTAGAGAGATAAAAAATTAGTGGAAATGAAGAACTATTATTAAAGACCCCATAGAAGATCCAATAATACAATTTCACACATAATATGACTCACGGGTGACCCCTACAACCCATGTCCAACAAACTACACAATTCCCAAATTATCTATAACTATACCCTATTTATTAAAAGTATAAAAAGACTCAAATAATTGTAAATTAAGTTAAATAATGCTCAAAACATGCACAATTAAAATTCCAAATTTGCCCCTTTCATCTTCACATGTGCTGCATCACTAGTTTTATCACTAACAGCTGATGAGCTAATTGATCAAACCTCAAAATTGTTCTTAACTTTTTTGTTCTTAAGCATTAGAAACTGAAACTTGAGCTTGCTTCATTGATTGGTGATTGAACCTAGACAAGCTTCTTAACAAATTGGGTCAAATCTGTCCACAAGCAGTTTGGGTTTTCTAATGCTGAAATGCAAACACTGCTTACATAGAAGTTTATTCCAATAACCTTGCATGTGGTATTTAATGGCAAAGAACCCTATCTAGGATTGGAACAGCTTGTATTGGACGAACATCAAATTCAACCTTCCAAAATTAATGATGCAGCCATGCAAGAATAATGAAAAAGTTTCAAGGCATTTTTTTTTATTGGCAACAAAAGAAATTAATAAGCAAAAATAAAAAGAATTACAACAAAGTGAAAGAGAAAAAATAAAGTTTCAAGGCATGTCTGAATAAACTTTTATGAATTTACCCAAGTGTATGCGTTAATATGCATTATGGGTAAGATTTCTACCTACTGTATCTACTACTCCATTCAGTTATTTCACACCACTTATATACTAATCATGATTTCATAATGTGGTCAAAGTGCTAAATAACATACCAACAACTACTTAGAAACCTAATACAGACCCTGGTTTGTCTTGACATGGTTTTAGTCAATAATAAGATTAGTCAATTGTACACATTTCATTCACTAAATGTTGGATGTATGCTTCTAAGACCAAAACATGAAAGTTGCATGGGGTTTACATACAATCTCCACTAGAATTTTAACATAAAGGTTCATAGATCAAACTTTTCTATCTCCACGTATCAACAAACTTGGTCAAGTAACTCCCAAGGTAGTGTTCAACAGATCATGCCTTGGTCTTGCACATGTAGAATTAACCCAAAATTGAGAACACAATTAGTTCTTTCACCCTTGGTCAAGTAACTCTTAAGGTAGTGTTTGGTTCAGTAGAATGAAGTGGGATGGAATGATTATTCCATCAAAATGTCCATTCCCATGTTTGGTTGACTTAAAAAATAATGAAAAATGCATTGCAAATGAAATCATCATTCACTATGGTAGGGAAATCATCATTCCATAAGGAGTAAGAATCCATTCCAGTGAACCAAATAGAGCACAAGTATCTTCCTTTTACCCAGCTTGATATAAGATTTTTCCACCCTGAAGGACTTCACCTGCACCACCAGATTCATTGTAATTGAAATGCTCTAATTGGGGTGCAGTGTCACTCTCATGTCACAAACTGCTGTCTCAAAAGGCATATATGCCATTAAAATAACAACAGTTACCATCACACACAAGAAGGAAGTTAAGCTTGGTAAAAATTAGAAAGTGAGTTATCCATTGACTAGCCTAAACTAATTGGGAGGTAGAATATTGTCTTAAACTTTTCGGTGAAGCAGAGGCACAACATATTTAGGTATAATTGCCAAAGGGAGTAAAGTATGGGTGACTAGAGTGCAACTGGTAAGTGCTAAGTTCTGCATCGTGTCAAAATTTCTCATGCATAAATAATGCATGAATTTTGTTCTTTTGCAAATCAAAAAGTACTGAATTAGAATAATTAATAATCATGAGAATAGATGAAGAGTGAAGACTAAAATGTATTGACTATCCCTTCTGTTGGTTACGTCAGAGGACCAATAGATGGTTAAACAGATGTTTTATCACCGCTGTTTGGAATCAATAATAAAATAAACATTCCTAATACTAGACAAAAGGAGATAGATGAACATAGACATAGATTAAAAACCAGGAAATTAACTAAATTTGGATCTCCGTGATTAATGGAGCTTAGGATAGCATTTCATAAACTACCAATAGAAAATGAAACGATTCAAAAGAAGAGTAAACATATTACTGTTTTCCCAGCCTTGTTGATTCCAAGAATAAGAACATGAAACTCCGTCTTACTGAATATATACTTCCACAGTCCATAAAACAATGAAAACATCTCTGTCTGATTTATCTTCTATGAGCTTTTCTCTGCAACCTTCAACAGGAAGAAGAAACAAACTTCATATTGTCTGACTAGATATCCCACATGCTTATCATTTCAATATTCTGAAACAAAAGAAATAAACAATCAACGTTTCAGACATGGATACGATATGACTATCTAAAGAAAGAACAGCCCAGGTCAAATAAAAAATTTCCAACCTTTCTCTCTACTGGATCATGGTTTGAACACCTCTTAAACTTTCAGAGGTACAATATGGTCACTAGCTAAGAAACACGGACACTTCCATGGATGAGGTGCCTTATTGAACACTCGAATTAGACACGATACTCCTAAAAGCATGTCCGACAATTCTTTAATGTTTCCTAATTAGAAATTTAAATTCATAATATCGGATACTTTACAAACATTTCTCAAACACTTTGATGACACTTCTTGAACCCTAAGAACACGACCTATGTGACGAATCTTTTCATAGTAACAATGTTTTGCATTTTTCATAAAGCAATTTGTGCAGTCAAAAAAAGCTTTGAAACATTTTTTAAGATAAATACATTGTGTATTTCAGTGTTCTACAATTGTTTTGCATTCTTTATAATGCAATTGCTACGTTAATGATATATTGATATTTAAAATATGAAATCTTGACCTTTTAATTTTAATTAATGTAATATATATATATATATTTTTAATTATTATTTTCATTACCTTTGAAAAAACTATTCAATATATAAATTTATAAAAATAAAATAAAATTTTAATGTGTCCCAAATGTATCATTTCCTGTGTTTTTATGAAAAACGTTGATTCTGTGTCACCACGTCTTGTGTCGTGTCTTTGTTGTATTGTGTTGCGTGCCTGTATCTGTGCCACTTAGGTCACAAGATTCACTCTAACATCACAATTCAATACTAACAAACATTCATGATGTGTGTGGCTCTCAACTTCTAGTTTTCAAGTCTGATCAAAAACTACAAACAAACAGTTGACACATTGACAGACACTTCATTCTGCAGAGCATTATTGATGAACTAAATTTACTAGTGATGGTTGGTATATACATAATTATTTGTTCCTTTAAACATGGAAAGCCAATTTTCAATAATCAAAGAGTATCAAGTTGTTAACACACATGGAAGAATTCAGGACTAGTTCACGAGGATCCTCAGATATTAACATAGAGGGAAGCAAGAACTAATGGCATAATCCAACAACAAATGTAGTGTTGTCTTAACCAACCACATCGTATCTAAATCAAAGTTACCACACTATAAATGTCCTTTTCAATAATTCAATTAATTAAAATAAATAAATAAATAAATAATTCAAAATGATAAAGTCAAACGCACATAGCATGAACATGGGGGATCAACCAAATAACAGTTTCATACTTTCATTACCAACCCATTAAAGTACCAATCCAATAAACAACACACAATCAAAGAATGGAGATCTCAGCCAAGGGTACATGGAAAATGGTTCTAAGATGTATTTGAAGATTGGGCAGTGGCAAGGAATGATTGAAAGATACAGATCAGGAAAGAATGACGAAAGAGGAAGAGGGTGAAGAGATTGAAGCAAGAAATTCAATTACATCCCAATTGTTTATTTTAATTTAATAATAATAAAAATAAAAAAAATGGTACCAGAAGAAGGGTGAAAAAAGTGATATTGGGTGAATTGGTATATCGCAGAGCTCCTCCGCCCTGCTGTTATTGTTGTTACCCTTCTTTCTTTGCTTTGCCTTGTCCTCTCTCTCTCTCTCTCTCTCTCTCAACACTTCACAAACTTTTCTGCTTCGTTTTCTTATATCTCTCAAATTTCTTCCTATTTCTCTGTCCATTCATTCTCCATTTTGACGCTCAAATTTCCCATTTTACCCTCCGGACTCCATTGAATGCCTCTCATGCCCACCCCACCCCCCGAAGGTTACCGCTTCCCCAGTCCGGTCTATTTGGGCCGCTGACCTTACCAGGGACTTAAAGGTCCGTTTATACCCCTGGCGGCAGCGCAGTTGGCTTAGGGAGTCTCAATAAATTGTTACTCTTCTCTACTGAGGGGTCGGTATAAACTTTCATGTTGTCGTCTTTCATCTGGAGTGGATAATAAGATAATTTTGTGATCGCGATATGGGCGTTGTCTTGAACTTATGAAAGAATGTGAGAATTTTCATGTAACAAAAAAATAAAACCTGTTTATTTTTAAAGGTAGGTTGGGTGGGATTGTTGGCGAGAGTACTAAAAAACATTATGGACTTGTTGGGTTTGAGTTTCAGAGATAAATTTTAGAAAAAAATTTCTCAAAAATTGTTTGATTTGAGTTTTTCTCAAAAAAATTCAAAATCACTTTCTCTCTCTTACACATCAATCAATCACTTTTTCTCTCTCCTCTCTCCTTCTCAATCACTTTTTCTCTTACACACATCTACTCAATTCTTTCAAAATATCAAATCATCCCAAACTTCCACAAAAAATTTCTCTCTCAAAATATATAACCAAACAAACCAAAAAAATTTCTAAAACAACTCTCCCAATTTTTTTTCAAAAACAACTCTCCTAAAAACAAACCAAACAAGCCCTATATTTGTTTGATAACAAATGAATTTGCAAAAGTTCTTGTTTGTTTTGAGAGGTATGAGTGGAATTAACCATATAAAATTTCACAAATATCTTTGTATATTATCAAATTTGAGCTTATACCAACTAATAAATGCATTACGTATTTTAATATTAAAAATATTTTAATTTTAAAAATTATATTTCATAAATATATAGGGTATGTTTGGTTTGAGTTTGGGAAATGAGTTTTAGAAAAAAATTTCCAAAAATTTGTTTGGTTTGAGATTTTTTTAAAAAGTTTTCCAAGATCACTTTCTCTCTCTTATACATCAATCAATCACTTTTTCTCTCTCCTCTCTCTTTTTCAATCACATTTTCTCTCACACACATCTATTCAATTCTCCAAAAATATCAAATCATCCTAAACTCTCAAAAAAAATTTGTCTCTCAAAATATATAACCAAACAAACAAAAAAAATTTCTAAAACAACTCTCCTAAATTTTTTTCAAAAACGACTCTCCCAAAAACAAACCAAACAGGCCTATAATTTTTGGTACAATTTTATTTTTTTAATATACATTTTTTTGGGTATAAATATTATACTATTATATTTTTATATTCAATTATTTTGATATAAATAATGGTGGAGTACGAAATGGTGGAATAATTAAAAAAATGATAGAGAAAAGAATATACTAATTTAGTAAGGTAAGTAAATTAGGTAGGATAATAGAGGGCAAAATAGTAAATCTCCCTCTAATCCTAAGAGATTGTTTTTCTAATACCATCTCTCATGGAGGATTACTAATCCCATCCATGGAGGCCTATTATAGTCCCAAATGTATTATGAATCCACTTCCCCATTTTGTAAACAAACACAATATTAGTGGACTCCACATCCATCCTAATCCAATCTCATCTCCTATAATCCAAAACAAACAGATCCTAAAGGGTGTTCGCAACATGGTTAGGTACGATTTCAAAATGGAAAAGGGTATACAAATTTATTTTTTAGACTTAATTTTTAGATCTAATGATGTGTCAACAAGATATTTAATTATCAATTAATCATCTTCTTCACACATTATTGGGTCTATTTTTTGGGTTTCAATAATAATACTATTTGAGAATAAAATTCAAATTAAATTGTAGATGACAGATGGACAACTTTGTTATCCATAATCAAATCACGGTTTGGCCATTTGAGTAGTTTCAATCTATTATCTTATTAAAAAATAATTTTAAACAATTATTAAGTACTTGCATAATTTATAATACTAATTTGTATAGTAATAGTTTTCATATATATAATATTAATTGATTTTAGGGCACTCGGTTGATAAATTCAAATTTGGATTTTCCTTGGCAAAAGGTCCAGGCGCTCAAATATTTTATCCAAAAGGACAAGCTCATACAAAATGACCAAATTACCCTATATATATTGTTGCCAAAACCAAAAAATCCATTCTCTCATTCTCTTTCATCGTCTCTCTCTTATCCTCTCTCTCCAAATTCTCTCTCTTCTTCCCTCTGTAGATCTAGGGTTTCAAACCCCTCCACTGATCTCCCCTCATCTCTCTCTCTCTCTCTCTCTCTCTCTCTCTCTTCCTTTTCTCTCTTATCTTTCATCTCCAGGTCTAGTGATATTGAGTTGATAAAAGAGGCCAATCTTCTTGGTGAGATCTTTGCCGATGTTGGAAGAAATGTGGAGATTCATCTACTTTAAGAGGGCCTCGGACTTCAACTCAGAGGAACCTTTTACTAGTCTTCAATGGCGATCATCGCACAACCATTTCTCTCTCTCTCTCTCTCTCTCTCTCTCTCTCTCTCTCTCTCTCCCCTCAATTTTTCTTTCTAACAGCAAAGCTCGATCTCCTCTTTGACTGTGGTGACAATGGTGGTAGTGGCAACGGTTATGGAGGCAGTTACTTCTCGATCTCATCTCTTTCTATCGCTAGTTCTCTCTTAGATCTATAGATCTGTGAAATCACACTTGTACACAAATTTATGTACTTAGGCTTGGTTTGGCATAACCTACAAAAACCAAAAAATCAAAAAGTTACTTAAAAAATCAAAAAGTCCATATTATTTGGGGAAAGCTTGTGGGAGAAGCCTAGAGGGCAAAATAATAATTTTGCCCTTTGAATTCAACTATTTAAAAGTCAACAAGGGTAGAATGGTCATTTTGATTTTATTACAATATTTCATTACATATCCTTTCGTAAAAAGTTAAAAAGTTATCCCACACATACATATTTTTTTTCTCTACTTTTTTAGCCAAAAAGTCAAAAAGTCAACAAGGGTAGAATGATCATTTTGATTTTATTACAATATTTCATTACACATCCTTTCATAAAAAGTCAAAAAGTTATCCCAAACATACATATTTTTTTCTCTACTTTTTTAGTCAAAAAGTCAAAAAGTGTACTTATATAGCACATCCCAAACAACCCTTTAGTTTTGCTTGTATTGAAGGTGCATAACACGACGTTCTTCTCAGGTATTTCATCGAATAGTCTTGTTTTCAATCACAGTCTTGTTTTCAATCACAGTATTGTGGTTGATCGAGATTGTTTCTTTGTGAAATAGAGCTATTTTTTCACGAGGCGTGAAGGCTCGATGACTATATCAAGCATTTTTTTTTTCTTCTATTTCTCTGTAAATGTCTTTGTTTAAATGTTTCAATTTTAGTGTTTTCACTAAAAAATTGTGTTGCTATTATTTTTGATGAAATGTTATACGGGGAGTTAATAATCTTCACTTTCGTACTCCTTGCCTCCATGTTTTGTTCACTTTAATGGCATCATTTCTCTTGCAAACACAACAGAGGTGAGCTAACTGGCGGGTGTCTCGTCGGAAAACCCTTCCGATGGTCTAGTTAGCACCCTCAGAGAATATAAGAGAATGAGAGAGTTTTTTTTGGGTCTTCTAGATTGTGTACCTTTCACACTGAAGTCTAGGGCTTTTACACAAACAACTCGTCTCATTTCTCCATGTAGTGCGCATTATTCCTATTGTCTTGGGGCAAGAGCATTCTGTTCTATTATTCCTTTACACACATGCACTTTGTTAGAAGTAAACAATCTAACAAACAACACTAGCTTGGATAAATCACTGTTTGTCTTCCACCAACCGTTAAGGCAAGAGTAACACCCAACTGAGCTGCCCTTGACTGAGGTAGCAGTAATCCAGTTAAGCCCATAGCCTTCATCTGCAAGTCCCAAGCCGTGCTTCCATTCAGAGCTCAACCGAGCTAACAACTCAATTTGCAGCATACAAGTGCTCTACCCTTGCCCTCTACTATGGTCTAACTTTGCTTGGCCCACCGCAGCTCGATGAGCTCAGCTTGATCCACTAGAAGAATACCTTGGCTGAGACAGAGGAGCTCAGTCAGCTCTATGTGGTGGATTCAAAGTCCTTTAGTTTGGTCCAGCTAACCACAAAGTGATAGGTCGAGCTCGGCCCATCATATCGACAGCTCGACTCTTTTTACACAGTCAAAGTTTCTCTCTCAATTGCCCCTTAATCCGATCTGCTCTAGCATGATCTGGATTACTACAACTAGCCGAGCTAGATATCTTGTCCGGTTAGAAGAACTGCACGATGCAAATATCATGCTTCAAGGAGCTCGATGCAAACCTCATACTTCAAGGAGCACGGCGCGAATCACATGCCTTAAGAAGCACGATCCCCCACTATTCTGACGCAATGTTTTCTTAAGGACAAATGTGATTTCGTCATGATGATGGGTGCGATTCCCTAAAAACTTTCAAATCTTGGCGCCCCTTCAAGTGTTATATACATACATATTGTCACATCCCTTACTCTTCATTGTCCATCTTCTTCATCGACGGTATACCCAGCGAATCAGAGCACCCAACCTTGATTTTTCGCATTTTGTGTCCTAATCAGAGCATTTTTGTCGGGGATTTTTCTTCATCGCCGTCGTTGGAGCTTCCCTCGCCGATTGGAACATCACCAGAGGCCTAACTTGGTGAGTTATTTAATCTCCCTCAGTCCTCCATAACTATTCTACATGTATTTGAGTTTAAACTATTATTATCCACCTTCAAATCACAATAACAACACACAAATCTTGTTAAAAACACGTCTTTACAGGGGTTTCGAACCATCTCTAGTGTTAAATGGCCCATATGCCTTGGCTGTTCATCGCACTGTTCATCCCCTGAGATGAACATGGATGCATGTAATGACCCCGAAATATACGTCATAATTATCGGTAATTAATCATGTATTTATATGAATTAATTGGGAATTATCTGTTGGAATTAGAAAAATATCTGTTGGACTTACGACTTCGGGACTGAAATTGACAACCGTAATGGATTTAGAAAATGGAATTGAACATGCCTATGTGATACCGGGAATTTTTGGAACTATTTGGACAACTCAATTTAGAACTGAATTTCGTCTGAATCGCTAAGCCCCGTTTGGCTCAAGTATTTTGGCATAAATGTTGATAGTTATAGATAAGGATCCTTGTGTGCCTTTGTTGACTCATTGACTCAAACAAAAGAGAGAAGATATCTAAGAGAGAAAGGGGAAATTCGTGAGAAATGAGGAAGAAGAGAAAAGAAAGGGGATTCGAGATAACTTTCTTCCATTAAGTGATTAAGGTAAGACTCTCTTGCTAATTCATGAAATAAGGTTGATTCCTCCATGTTTTCATGGTAAGTAGATGGAATTGAGGGGAAGTTATGGATAATTGAAGGTTTTGTGTTATGTTTTTACTCTAAGTTGCATATTTGAGCATCCATGGCATCCTATCATGAAATTTATGTTTTTAACATCATGGTTTCTTGCATGATTTTCATATTTGAGGGAGAACCCCCATGGATTTGAAGAAATGTAGATTTTATGAGTATGTTTATGATTTTCTAACTTGATTTATGGTTTAATCTTTTAGTAGATTCATGTGGGTTTAATTTTGGAGTTCAAATCAAGTTGTTTTCAAGTGATTTTCAAGTGTTTTGGCCTTGGATTTTATGATTTAGGTAGTTGATTTTGCAAACAAGGAGGCCACGGTTTTGACAGAAATGGACTGGTTTTTCTACCCAGATTTTCACAGTCCGCTCGAACGGAGGTTTGGACGCTCGAGCGGAGATTTCGCACATCCAGTATTTTCTTACAGTTTTCAGTCCGCTCGAGCGGGGACCTGTTTTCAGAAGATTTTTAAAAAAAGTGTTTTAATGCATGATTTTGGTATTCTCATTGCATTTTTAGCATTCTTGAGGCTTAATTACGTTATGATAATGAGGTTATGGGATTGAAACATCACTACGAGAATGCACGGACATGATTTAATGATGATATATGTTAAGGATTGTGTTATCATGTTGATATCTGCAGGTCAAAACGTGAAGGCCGTACTACCGGTTCTGGAAAACCACTGTAAGTAACATTTCTGTAAAGATATGTTCTTATAAAGTATGTTTCAAGTGTGATATGTTGAGTTATGTTTTCAAAATGTGAATTTGAATCTGTGAACGAATGTCCTATTTGCGAATCTAGTATGGCATCCATAGGAAGTCCCAAGTCATGGGGGACGGCACGTTAGTATGGGTCCATGACCAGTTTACGAGATCTCGTGAGTCACTTCATCGTGACGATATGTGTTTAATCAGTATCCGGAACTGATTACTCTAGCGGAAGACGTTCTGTTATGTTTATGTTCTGTGGAGTATGCCATTATTATGTTCTGATACGAATTGATTATGCTCATGATGATTTGTTTTACGGATACATGTTATGTTGGAGTTCGTTCACCACCCCTTTACATTAATGTTACTTTGTCGGGCTTTAGCTCACCTGTATGTATGTATTTATAGGTGAGCGAGTCAAGCCTAGGCGGAGTCTTCTTGAGCCGTCGTTTTGAAAGCCTACCCGAGTATGGTGCCCCGAGTTGGGCTAGGCACGAAGGCCGTGTCGATTTTGTTTTAGTTGTTTTTGGTGGCATGTGCTTATGTATTTTGTATGTGGATTTTGATATATGTTATGTAAAGATAGTGGGTAAATTAACATTTCGGCATGTACATATTTGTATATATATCTGCACAGCTCTTTGGACTATTGTAGTTTCTATTTTCGCTTCCGCGAGCCCCGGTTAATTATGTTTTATACTGTAAGGCCTGTGGTAATCTTGGATTACTGGCCGGTTACGATGCCAACCTTCTCGGGGCGGGTTTGGGTCGTGACAGAATGGTATCAGAGCGCACGAGTTAATTTACCCACACACGTGTCCATAAGAGCTGTAGGGTGCATTAGAAAAGAATTAGAGCATGGCATGAGCATATGTGCATATGTGTGTGTGTTTCTGAATATGAGAAGCAAGAACTGTAAATGCTAAGACAATAGAGGAATCACTGTGTTGCGAATGAAACGTTCTATTTGTTTTGGGTTATAGACTAATGGAGGAGACCAATGCAAGGAATGTAGATGAGACTGAATCTTCGGATGCTAGAATGACTCGGATAGAAAGAATGGTAGAAGCTTTGACTGGGTTGGTTAGACAACAACTAGAGCAAGGCCAACCACCACAGAGACAACCATTTCCGCCTCCTCCTCCACCACCTGTTCAAGTGGAACAGATGAATAATGATGATATTATCAGTTTGACTCAGAAATATAAGAAGTTGAAACCACCAGAATTTGCAGGGGGAATTGAACCCTTAAAAGCGGAGGCATGGGTACTAGAAACAGAAAAGATTTTTGAAGTATTTCCGTGCACTGATGTATACAAAGTGTTGTTAACAACATTTACTCTAACAGAGGAAGCCCGAAGGTGGTGGATGCTTGTTCGAGAGGTAGATAGAGATTTGACTTGGGACCGATTTAAAGCAAAGTTTTTAAAGCACACCAGGTTGTGCCCTTCCCAAGCGTCCACCAACACCTTCTGCATAATAAATGGAGTTACCAAGCTAAATCACCAGCTCAGTTTGAACTTCGGCCTGTCTGAGATACTGGGTCAGTACATGTTCGGTCACACAAGTGATGAATTTAACTGGTACTTAAAGATAAGACCGGGCAGAGAACTTCTAGTGACCGGTACGCCGGATAAAGACCTTCATGACAATGACTTTTTCTGGGTAACCGGAAACTACAACACTACTGATGTGCTTGGTTGGTATATAAGCAAAGACAAGGGCTCAACATGTAAGCCAAACTCCAAAATCGTTCAATTTATTTTGGTCTTGTTCTACCGAGCTAACAAGCTTCTTTTTAGGTATTGCTGAGTTGCAAGCGCTGTATTCTAACCCTGACGAAGCGACAATAAGAGCCACGCTGAGATACAAGAAGCGTAGTTGCCATGATCTGCTCAGTTACGTGTCGAGCTACCGTTATTCGACAAAGTGGAAGAGGAGAGTCACTGATTTTTTGTCTGAGCCTTCTCATTCGCCAGATCCAAGCCTTTTAGAAGTTCCTATAATTTCGTTAACCGAGGAAGAAGAAATGACAAAGAGAAATAGGATCTCATCACACCACCTCCTCCGAGATACCAAGCAGTATTCTGCTATCCGCGCCATTTGTAACAACGCCCGCGGGGGACCTCGCTACAGTTCGGACTCGATTTTGTTGCGGTTCTCAATCTTGAACCAAAGAGTCCAAATCCGGCAAATCGTTTTGAAGAAAAACAGATTTTTTGAAAGAAGTGCCAAACATGGATTGCTTTGCGGATAACGAGTCGCCACCTAAATATTTTAAAATGGGAAATTTAGGAAACCCTGACTCGGTGCCGAAAGGCCACGTGTCCGTCATCACCAAAGTTGGCTCGGGAACTTGGGTATGATTAGGGAAGGTCACATCGTGAGCACCCCCTCTCGCCCGGTCAAAGACCGACCTCTACTAACCATGATATCTGTTTTTGAAAACTTTGTGCGTTCTTATTCCGGTTATTTGCCTAGATTACTATGTGATGCTCGCAGCAAACAAGTATAGATCGGGCGTCGAATTGGAACAAAACATTTCATGTTTGTTTGTTTGAAAATGGTGTGATGGTGCTACCCGAAGGTAGGCTAAAATGCGGATTTGCCACCCTCAGGTGGGCTTAGAAAAACAGTGATGTTGCTACTATCTAGTGGGCTTAAAACTCACATTTGATGAATTATTCCAATTCAGATAACTCAACCTCCACCCACAGGCATTCAAGGCAGTTATATCACATAAGCATTTAGCTTCATGGTAAGCATGCTATCATGGCAACACTCACACGCATGCAAGTATGCTAAAGCATAACAACTTACCGAGTACTCCAAGCCAAAATAGAAAACTGATTAGAAATCATGCATGATCCTAATTATGCTGAAATGCCTAATGCAACACATGCAAAAATGCAATTATAGCAGGCTCGGCTATTCTAAAGATGGCATGTGAGATGCAACAGCTATCATATATTCAATTTGGAATCGAAATACAGATGCAGTTTGTATGATGTAGAGCAGTCGTGCAAAACAGATGAATGATGCAAACATGCTGTCATACTGTCATGCTAATTGAAATATGCCCTATATCTAACCATCCAAAGCGGATAAATAAAAGGGAGAAAGAAATGGGGGTTGGAAGACATACATCACACTCACCCACCCTTATTACAACATTGCCCTCGCGCAGAGGGTCCGAATAAATAATAATACAGTCCCGAGTAAAAGAATATTACAGTCCGGAAATAAATATACAAATTTCTAATTAATTGACAAATTAATTACTAAAAGCGGTAAAACTGGCGTGCAAGCCGAGGATCGCTTGCCGATGGATGCCGCTGTTGGCTTGCTGGCGAGAATCCTTTGGGATGCCCGATTAGCCTCTGTTGGCAATATTTCTTGAAATGCGTCCGACTCAAAGTTGCTAAACTCGAATTTTCTTAGCAGAGAGCAGGAAAAGGGCACAGAGTGTATTTCACAAATATATGCATGCTTCGATCCTCGTGCCACCAATCACGCATACCGATGCATGATGGCCGGGGAGTCGAATTGCACAACTCAATATAGGGATGAATGCTACAACAAAACTTAACTCCATCATGGGTAATCCGGAGTGTCGGTGACTTGGGAATTGAGACCCGTTCCGTTACTCGGAGTACAAAACGCGCCTCGTTTCCCGTGCAATATGCATGATATGCATGAAATGCAACTAATATGCAACCTAGCATGCGCAATGCTATGAAAATGAGAATGTCTCGAAATGCGTGCCCACGGGCACGCAAACCGAGATAATGCATGAATGCAATCTCAGATACAACCTAGTATGCACAATGCTGTGAAAATGAGATGAAAATGGAACATCTCGAAAAGCGTGCGCGCGGACGCGTAAACCGAGGTGATGGCATGAAATGCGAAGCGGATAAAACAGAGTGCCTCGAAATGCGTGCCCACGGGCACGCAAACCGAGGCGATGATGTGGAATGCAAGTCGAATAAAATCGAAGTACCTCGAAACGCGTGCACACGGGCACGCAAACCGAGGCGATGATAAAATAAAAATCGGGTAAAACCGAAGTGCCTCGAAATGCGTGCCCACAGGCACGCCAACCGAGGCGATGATGAGAAATGCAAATCGGATAAAACCGAAGTGCCTCGAAATGCGTGCACACGGGCACGCAAACCGAGACAATGATGAAAACTGCAAAATCGGATACAACCGAAGTGCCTCGAAATGCGTGCACACAGGCACGCAAACCGAGGCGATGACAAAATGAAATGAAATGGCATACGGAATGCAAATTGGGCTTACGCCAACATGAGAGGACCTCAGCCGCACTCACATAAGCTGCCGTCGGATGAAAATGAAGTGCCTCGAAATGCGTGCACACGGGCACGCAAACCGAGGCAATGGCATACAAGCATGAAAATGCAAATTGGGCTTACGTCAACATGAGAGGGCCTCAACCACACTCACATAGGCTGCCGTCGGATAAAAAAGAGCTGCCTCAAAATGCGTGCACACGGGCACGCAAACCGAGACGATGCGGAATGACATGCAAAATGCAAATTGGGCTTATACCAACATGAGAGGGCCTCAGCCGCACTCACATGGGATGCCGATGAATGAAAACGGAGTGCCTCGAAGTGCGTGCCCACGGGCACGCAAACCGAGGCAATGCATTAAGGCATAAAATGACATGGGAAATGATATGCAAGCATGCGAAACAAATTTCAGCGGCTAAATGAAGGGGAAAACAACCCCGAAATGATACGGAATGAGAATCAACGCACGAAATCATCCCGAAAATGTGAAATTAAGCCCCGAAATGGCCTATAGCCATGCTATACATGCCAAATATGATCATGGCAGCAATAAAAGTAGCAAGGCAGTCCCAAATATGGCATTTTTCAGTAACAAACATGGCCAAAAAGGAGACATAGATATGGCAACAAAATCATACAAGATTAATGGCCAAAAGAGCATTACAATGGGAGGTGGTATATACAAACACCAAATGGACAAACTTTCTTCTACAACATGAAAGAAGGCCCAAAAATAAGCATATATGCAGTTTATGGCAGCCTCTAAATCATAAGACAAACATGCTAGAAATGGAAGGCAAAATGGAGCCACAAAAGGGTATAACATAAGACATGCAATATATACATCAAATGACCAAACCTTCTTCATGAAACATGTAAAGGGGGTCAAGATAAGACTAAAACCAGTAGGGGTCGAAGTCCCAAAAACAAACACAAATAGGTCAAAAATTGCATACAAAATATGGCACACTTGATGAAATTTGAAGGAGGTGGTAGATACAATGGCCAAATGAAGTTGAGCTCCTCTACAATGTTGTAGAGGGGCTCAAAATAAGCAAGAAAGCAGTAGGGGTAGGACCCATAAAAACCAACACAAATAGGTCAATTTTAGCATGCAAAAATGTGACAAACTTGGTGAATATTGAAGGAACTAGTATATAGAAATACCAAATGAAGTTGAGCCCTTCTACAATGTTGTAGAGGGGCTCAATATGAGCACAAAATCAGTAGGGGTCGGACCCATAATTCTCAACCAATTAGAGTATATAAAAAGATCAAGAAAAATCCCTAAAAGTTGGTTTTGAATACTTACCCTTGAAGACTTGTCTTTCTTTGCTTCTTGGCTTTGATTTGCAGCTTCTCAACCTCTGAAATTCACTTCCTAGCTGCTGGAATCAAAGTTGGAATGGTGAGGCTAGGTGTTGGTGAAGGAATCAAGCAAGACTTGAAATTTTGGAGCTTTTGGCTATGGAAATTAGGTTTTTTGCTTAAGTGTTCTTGAGACCATTTTTTCTAACCCTAGAGAAGAAGGGGTTGGGCCCTTTAAGTAGACAAGAAAGGGGTGTAAAAGGGGAGGGAAAAGCACCCAAGCTTTCCCTCCCAAAATATCCCAGGATGAGAAGACACTTTGAAAAGCAATTTGGACATGGAGCAGTGAAGCGAATCTGGCCGCCAGTAACTACAGGAGGTGGTAGGCCAGCCACCCCACAGTCGGCCACCACCTACCATGGCCGTAGGCCACCCCAAAAATGAAGTCAATATTCTTTGCCGACCACCATGCAGAGGTGTTCTACCGAGTGTGTAGAATAAGGCCCCAGGGTGGGAATCTGGCCACTCTGAAGCAGAAGCCACAACATAGAGCTTGAAGGAGAGCCTCAAAATGAACGCATAATTTCGGGCCGACCACCTTCTTTTGTGTCCTCCAAGGTGTGTAGAACAAGGATCCAAGGTGCGAATTGGCAACACAGGCGAGCCACAACATAGAGCTTGAAGGAGGCTCAAAAATGAAACTCGAGTTTCTGGCCGACCATACATTTTAAGGTCCTCCCATGTCCCCTGATCACAGATATGTAGCTTTGGTTGGAAGAAAATACCCCCAAGGTGTTCAACATTGGCCCGGAAGTGAGAAAAACGGGCTCCGGAGGAGCGAAACTGGCTATCTGGGATAATTGCTGGCCTCCCACCCCCCAGTGATCTTCCTGGTGTTGAAACAGAGGTACCTGCCAAGTTTGAACAAAAATCAATGAGAAATGAACGCTCGGGGCCAAAACCGAGCAATTCGGGATCCCGAAAATGGGCTGCGGGTGCCGGAAGTGGCATACGGCAGCGAAGTGGATATCTGCAACTCCAGTGTCCCTCGGAATGACAAAACAGAGGTTCCTGCCAAAAATCAGAGAAAACCGATGCGAAATGAATGCTCGGGACCAAAACCGCGCAGTTCGGGGTCCCGAAAATGGGCTGCAGGTGCCGGAAGTGGTGTTCAGCAGCGAAGTGGGCATCTGCGACCCCAGTGTTCCTCATAATGATAAAACAGAGGCACTTGCCAAAAATCGGAGAAATCGGAGATGGTTGGGCGGTCCCGAACCGAGGCACACGGCCTGACGGTCCCGAAAACCGGGAACCGGGCTCCGAAATGGGCAAAATGGCCTACGGCCACGAAAAGTAGCTCACGGCCACTGGGAGATGGTCTACGGGACCACTCCCTTCCCTCAGGAAAGAAAACAGAGAAAACCGAGTCTGGTTCGCAAACCGAGACAAGGCACCGAAGAGAGTTCGGAAGTCCGGAGGTAGGGCGCACGGCCGCGACTCTGAGACTTCTGAACGAGCACAGTATGCAACATCACCGAGCGCTCAATCGGTGACGTCTGAGTCTTAAGGTCGGTCAAAAAATGGGGTGTCTACACCATTCGCCAGGCAGAGTTCAGCAACTATGCTAGCCTTGGTCTCCATCATCGCTCCATCTAATCGCACAAAATCTCACCTAGCTAGCAAAAGGGCTTGATCATCTGATCTTTCAGCCGAGCTCGTGGCTGAGCTAAGCAGTGAGCATGTTGTAGATGTTGAGCCAGCTCTTGCTTGGTAGCCGAAGTTAATAATGTACCGACGTAAGGACATCCCGACCAATGCTTCCATCAAGGGGGACAAGAAGCACCTTCTTGCCTTTGATTTGTCCAAGTCTCTACTGTTGCTGGGCGACATACTTAGGAGTGACCACGTTCTAGACACCCGGATGATCAAGTCCACGGTGAAGTCCATGGCTAGGGTAAGTGTTCTTACAAAATTTGTTTAACTGTTTGCTCGGTTTGTGCCTTCTAATCGTTTTCATCTTGCAGGCGATCCAAAAGACCCACCTTGTGATGGACCAGGTAGTCAATCTATGGCAAAAGGTGGTTGACACCACCGCGTAAGGCAAGCATTTTGAAATTGAGTTGGGGCGAGCCAAAGCCTCACTTGAGCTGACTAATGTAGACAACGCTAGACTCCTCGCTCAACTTGGTAGCACCGAATAGGAAAGGAACGCGGCGCGTGCTGAGCTTGAGGCATTGAAGAATGAAAAGTCTGAAGCCGTAAAGGTAGCTGAAAAACAAGGCTTCATAGACACCGAATAGTGCTACACGAAACAAGTGAAAGCCACAAAAGATATCTTATTTCAATCTGGTTGGAAGGCTGCTTGCAAGAAGCTCGGGCACGATTCTTTAACCGAGGTGTTCACTACTTCTCTCTCTACTTTTTGTCAGACTACATGGTCTCTTATGCTGAGAATGTCTTCAATGCCCTACAAAAGAAAGAGGCCGATGAAGAGGTAGAAGTTGCGTCGGCCGAGCTCGGTCGGGACGAAGAGGCTGTTGTAACTAAGCTAGAAAGGGCTACTGTTGGTGATGACTTTGCTGATGATCTGTACCCTCTTGTTGAACTTGTGAATTTTTCTTTTTCTTTTTTGTTTTGAGTATTGTAATCTATATGCCCCAACTTTTGTACTCAACTTGACTATCAATGAGAATTTCTAAGTTTTTACCATCTTTGATTTCAAAATCGATGTATGTTTGTTTTTAGAAACTGAGAAAAAACACTTTGGGCTAGTAACCCAATCTGCCCAGCAAATTTAGCTTGATAATAAGTCTAGAGTTGAACAAATCATCAACCCAACCTGCCAAGCAAAATCAGCTCGGCAATAAGCTTAAGAGTTGAACAAATCATCAACCTAACTTGCCAAGCACAATCAGCTCAGCAATAAGCTTAAGAGTTGAACAAATCATCAACCCAACCTGCTGAGCAAAATCAGCTCGATAATAAGCTTAAGAGTTGAACAAATCATTAACCCAACTTGCCAAGCAAAATCATCTCGGCGATTAAGAGTTGAACAAATCATCAACCCAACTTGCTGAGCAAAATTAGCTTGGCCATAAGCTTAGGAGTTGAATAAATCATCAACCTAACATGCCAAGTAAAATCAACTCTACAGTAGGCTTAAGAGTTGAACAAGTCATCAACTCAACCAACTCGGTGATATCCTTGGAGCTGAACAAATCATCAACTAAAGCGGCTGAGAAAAATTAGCTCGGCAGCTTGTTGCCTCTTGTCGGCGGCAATACAATAGAAAAAAGTACAACAATTTTTCCAGTGAGATGAACCATTGTTTCCATTACAATAATAGATTTTCAGCAAAGCTTGGGAAAATTACATCGTGAAATGGAAGGGGCTACATTGTGAGCAGAACTAAAAGTAAAACAACTTTAGATTTGTTGTGTTCCACGGTCTGGGTATGGCTTGGTCGTCCAGATCTTCCAAGTAGTATGCCCCATTGCTTGCCAAACCGGTTATCTTATAAGGTCCTTTCCAATTTGCTCTCAATTTTCCTTCACCCAGTATTAGGGTGTTACCCATTACTTTACGCAAAACCCAATCCCCAATCTTGAACTATCTAGGATGCACCATCTTGTTGTACTTCTTGGACAGCTTTTGTTGATATGCCGTGATGTGGATTAATGCCTTTTTCCTTTGTTCTTGTGGGTGTTAATTTCCGACCTTATAACCAAATAGATCTTTTGCCCGAGATCTATGGAACTTAGCTGGAGAGCACACGAAAGAATATATAAGCCAAATACCTGCACACAAGAAGATAAGAAATACCACGATGACTCATCCACCCGGGAGCACTCCAATGATCAAGTTAGTCACTTATCTCACAAGATATCAACACAAGTAAAATAACTCTCAATTAAAGCGTACCTTAGACCCACGGTGATGCTTTACTTTTATAGTCAACAGTGCCCTCGTCCCTTAGAAGTATCACTTCATAGGACTCAAGCATATCTCTTATCTCAAACTCTTAGTTAGATAAGAATAATCCCACCTAAGAGCCTCATCTTTATCCAAACTGAGTGTCTTAACTTATCTTGGACTCTTGTATCCGACAATCTCAGATTTTGATATTATTGCACCATATCTCGATAATATCATAACCTTAGCAACATAGCCCATCCATGTGGTATCTCGGCTAATCACCTCGGCCACGTGGGAAACCTTAAAAATCGTTCCCATAGACAGCACGAAATTGTGGGTGTTAATTTTTGAGCTCATAACCAAGCAGATTTTCTACCCGAGATCTACAGAACTTAGTTGGAGAGCACACGAAAGAATAGATTAAGCCAAACACCTACACACAAGAAGATAAGAAATACCGCAGTGGCTTGTCCACCCGGAGGGCATTCCAATGATCAAGTTAGTCACTTATTTCACAAGATATCAACACAAGTAAAACAACTCTCAATTAAAGCGTACCTTAGACCCATGGCGGTGCCTTACTTTTATAGTCAGCAGTGCCCTCGTCTTTCTAGAAGTATCACTTCATAGGACTCAAGCATAACACTTATCTTAGACTCTCAATTAAATAAGAATGATCCACCTAAGAGCCTAATCTTTATCCAAACTGAGCATATCAACTTATCTAGGACTCTTGTCCTCTACTAGACAATGGGATTACGATATTACTGTACCATATCTCGGCAATATCACAACAACCTTAGCAACATGGCTCGTCCATGTGACACCTCGGTTAATCACCTCAGCCATATGGGCAACCCTAAAAATATGTCCCCACATAGCAATATATATATAAAAGCAAACCAAACCAAGCCTTAAGTCCCATCAAATGGAGTCGGCTAAATGAATCATTCTCCTCTACGCGGTCCTATCAAAGGCCATTTCATTAGTCAAATTAAGTAGATCCATATCTCTATTTATAACGTTAGCAAACGTTAATTTAGGCCTACCTCGTCCCCTAACACTCCCCTCTATCGTTACAGCATCGCATCTCTTCACTACTGCCTCTGTTGGTCTCCGTTGAATGTGACCAAACCATCTCAATCGATTCTCTCTCAACTTATCTTCTATCGGTGCTACTCCTATCCATTCCTGAATACACTCATTCCTAATTCTGTCTTTTCTAATCTTACCACACATCCACCTTAGCATATTCATCTCAGCCACACTCATCTTATCTACATGTTGTTTCTTGATTGCCCAACACTTCGTTCCATACAACATTGCTAGTCTAATAGTCATTCTATAGAACTTACCTTTTAGTCTAGTCGGTATTCATTTATCGCACAGTACCCCAGATGCATTTCTGCACTTACACCATCCCGCCTTAATCCTATGGGCCACATCCGTATCAATCTCTCCCGTTGTTGTGATAATCGACTCTAAATAACGAAAATGTTCACTCTTAGGCAATTCTTGGCTCTCAATCTTCACTTCTTCTCTGCTTTCATTGTTATTGTTACTAGATTTACACTCCATATACTCTGTCTTATTTCTGCTTATCCAGAAACCTTTAGATTCAAGAGCTTTTCTCCAAATCTCCAACTTTGTATTAACTCCTTCTCTAGTCTCATCCACTAGCATGATATCGTATGCAAAAAGCATATACCATGGCACATCATCCTGATATTTCTCGTCAACTCATTCATAACTAAAGCAAAAAGATAAGGGCTTAAAGTAGATTCTTGGTGTAACCCAACAGTGATAGTAAATTCATTTGTCTTTCCAGCAGGCGATCTAATAGTGGTCACCACCCCTTCATACATGTCCCTAATCACATCAATGTAACCTTTTGTCACCCCTTTCTTCTCTAACACCCACTATATTATATCTCGGGGCACTCTATCATATGCTTTCTTCAGGCCGATAAACACCATATGAATGTCTCTTTTCTTTTCTCTATACTTTTCTATTACTCTCCTCAAAAGATAAATCGCTTCCATTGTTGACCTGCCGAGCATAAACCCAAATTGATTCTCTGACACCTCTGTTATATCTCGCAATCGGCGTTCCATCACCCTCTCCCACACTTTCATATATGGCACATTAGCTTGATTCCTCTACAGTTGTTGCAATTCTGGACATCTCATTTATTCTTATATATTGGCACTAAAATACACTTCCTCCACTTATATGACATGTTCCTAGTCAACAAAATTTTGCTAAACAACCTAGTCAACTAAGCCACTCCGTCAACCAAGCAACCCTCTTTTTACCCAAGCACTTCCAAGCTTCAATAGGGATATCATCGGGTCCTAAAGCCTTATTTGATTTCATCTTCTTAAGTGCAATTTCCACTTCAAAGTTCCTAATCCTGCGATAAAACCTATAGTCTTGGTTTATCGTATTACTAGCCATTTCTTTCCCTATTGTCGTACCTCCATGTTCCTCATTTAATAGTTTCTCAAAATAGTTCTTTCATCTTTCCTTAATCTCTTCATCCTTCACCAATACCTTAGAATCCTCACTCTTGATGCACTTAACTTGATTAAAACCTCTTATTTTCCTCTTCCGTATCTTAGCAAGTTTGTATACCCTCTTCTCTCCTTCTTTACTATCTAGTCTAGTGTATAAGTCATCATAAGCTTTCAACTTAGCATCTTTTACTACTTTTTTGACCTCCTTATTAGCTAATCTATAGCTCTTAAGGTTTTCCTCAATTCTATCCTTCTGCCACTTTTTAAAGCACTCTTTCTTTGCCTTAACTACCGCTTGAACCTCTTCCTTTCACCATTAAGTTTCCCTAGCGTTGGGTCCCGTCCCTTTCAACTCTCCAAGCACTTCCCTTCAGATTCTCCTCATACAATTGACCATCAAGTTCCACATAGTGTTAGCATTATCTTTCAAGTCCCAAGTACCTTCCTTATCCATTTTATTCTTAAATATTTCTAGTTTATCCCCTTTTAGGTCCCACCATCTCATCCTACGATGCCCACCATCCTTCCTAGCTTGGTATTGCCCTCTAAAACATAAATCTGGTATCAAAATCCTATGTTGAGAGGTCAGGCTCTCTCTAGGAATCACCTAACAATCATTACATTTTAGGCGGTCCACTTTTCTCACTAAGAAGTAATCTATTTGGCTCTTAACTGACCCATTCTTAAAAGTTATCAAATGCTCCTCCCTCTTCTTATACATAGTATTGGCCACCACTAGGTCAAAAGCCAACGCAAAATTTAAGATACTCTCTCTAGCCTCATTTACGTCACCAAAACCGTATCCACCATACACCCTTTCATAGTCTAGTTTATCTATGCCTACATGGCCATTAAAATCTCCACCTATAACCAGGTTCTCTCCTACGAGCATCTCCTGTGAGATCTCATCCATTTGCTCCCAAAAATCACCCTTAGTTTAATCATCTAATCCTACTTGAGGGGCGTATACACTAATAACGTTCACTATATTCCCTCCAATAGCTAGTTTAACTAACATAATCCTATCCCCTTTCCTAATGACCGCCACTACATTCTCCACCAAACCCTTGGCAATTATGATTATTACCTCATTTCTGCGTCTGTCCTTACCACTATAATATAGTTTAAAACTGGTATCCTCAATTTCCCTAGCTTTCTCACCCATCCACTTAGTTTATTGTACGCAAGTTATACTAACTCTCCTCCTAATCATAACATCTACCAATTTCATTGTCTTACCAGTTAAGGTTCCTATATTTCAAGTGGCTACCCTAAACCTGTAGTCTTGGACTAGCTTCTTTACCCACGTTCACCCAGAAAAACGCGGAAACCTTTTGTAGACACCCCATTGACCGCCCTTAAGACTTGGGCACTACTGATGGTTTACTTGGTGAAGAAAGTTGAGCAGGGCAAAGGTTCGATTTCTTCGGCAAGAGGAGAGTCAAACCCTAACCTCACACCCCATTTCTTGATCAAAAGATTTTAGATCTTAAAACCCTCACTTTCGAAATATTTTTGAAATAAAGTTCCTACAATGTCTCGAGACTCACATTTTGTTAAATGTTGCGTTTTTTAGTAAACCGAGCCAGGACAAAGTGGAAATGAATGAAAGAGAGATGGAATCTTTGAAAACTCTTTCAAAACACCTTTCTTAGGGGTTTGAAGTTGAGGAAAATAGGAGAAAAGGGGAGAAATCCAGTTGGGGGAGAAAATGGGCATGAACCGTTAAGAGAGAGTCGAGCAGCCCTTGCTGAATTGGGCCTATTCATTTGTACACTTGGATTTAAGATATGAGGTCATTACCGTTGGAAATGAGACTTTCGCGGCTTCATTTTACACTCAAGAATCTCCTAAAACCAAGTTCGGACGAGGGAGATATGGTTGGTTGAAGTAGGGCATCAATCCAGTTAAACCGAATCTGCGCGGCTTCACCAAAACATGCATAACTTTTTGCACAGCTGGAATTTTGATGCAAGGTTGGTGCCATTGGAAAACTAACTTTTGGGGCTTCATTTTGGACACTAGCTGACCACTTTTTGGCCTTGGAGACCACCCTCCGACCACCTTTCTTTCCAGCCGACCACAAAAAGTAGCTGGCCGACCACCTGACCCTTTTGACTTGGTCGGCCGACTAGGGCAAGTGGTCGGCCGACCCCCTGAACTGGTCAGCCTACCTCTACCTGTCTCGCCTCTGTGAGTTGTTGCCAGCTGTGCCAGCTGGAAGGCACAGAATTGATCATTCATACACGTGTATGGAGGATCTTCAAACTTGTTTTTTAGCTTCTTGGAGAAGCTTTGGACCTCTTTGGCTATAAGAGAGACCCTCTCCCTCATTAGCAAAGGTTCAGAAGTTGGTTTTGGGCATACACTATATCTCTCCCTTTGTCTCTATATTTTAGCTTCAAAGCTTCATAGTTCTTGCCCTTTTTGCATACCACCTCCTAGCACAACACCTCCACTATCAACCTAAGCATCTTGGAGCCCATTTTCAGAGGTTGAAGGCTTCTTTGTTTTGGTCCGATTTCTTTGGTCCTTTTGGCTACAAGGGTAACACTCTATTTCCCTCTTTTTGGCATTGTTTCGTTCCATCTCTTAGCCTAGTTTGCAAGCATATTTGGGCTTTGTTATAAACTGAAAAAGTCTTATTTTGAGCTTCTTAACATGTTTGTTTAAGATCATTTTTCTGTTGGGGGTCATCTACCCCCTTGCATGCTTCATTTCATCTTATCTTGAGCCATGTCTTAAAGCCTTTGCATTGGCCTTTGTTTGGCCTTTAGCCACTAAAATCCAGTGGATTTTCAGTGGCTAGCATGCTATTTTGAGCACCAAAATTAGAGAGGGGTGACCCTCTCACCCCTTGTCTTATTTACTAGCATTTTTGGCCTAACAAAGGAACCCTTATTTGCATGCTTTCAAGCCATGTTTTAGGCCATTTTTCGTGAGTTTTAGGACCTGCATAGGCTCTTTCCGGAGCTTGTTTTTCCATATTAGATGTCCATCTTGCATGTGTAGAATAACCCTCTTCATAGCATATCAAAGGAGCCTATACTTGCATGCTTCCTAGCCTCATTTCAGGCCCTTTTCAGTGAGTTTTAGGGCCTGCATAACCTCTTTCTAGAGGTGGTTTTGTCATATTGGGTGTCCATCTTGCATGTGTAGAACAACCCTCTTCATGGCCTATCAAAGGAGCATCTCATTTTTTCATGCATAGATCATGTGTAGACACCCCATTTTTGACTGCCGTTAAGACTTGAACGCGACTGATGGTTTATATGGTGGAAAAAGGTATGCAGGGGAAAAGTTCAGTTTCTTCGGCAATGAGAGAGTCAAATCTCAACTTCATACCCCTTTTTGGACCAAAACAATCTTGATCAAAAGATTTTTAGACCTTAAAACCCTCTCTTTCAAAAACGTTTTTGAAATAAAGTTTTTACGATGTTCCGAGACTCGTATTTTGTCAAATGTTGCACTTTTCGGTAAACCGAGCAAGGACAAAGTGGAAATGAATGAAAGAGAGATGAAATCTTTGAAAAATCTTTCAAAACACCTTGTTCGGGGGTTTAGAGTTGAAGAAAAGAGGAGAAGAAGACTAGTTTGGGAGAAGTTCGGCATGAATCCGAGTAGGACCAAATCTGCGCGGCTTCACCGAAACGGGCATAACTCTTTGCACAGGAGGAATTTTGATGCGAGGTTGGTGCCACTGGAAAGATAACTTCAAGGGCTTCAATGTGGCCACATGGGAGGCCAGCAATATTTCTGGCCGACCAACTTTTTTTGGTCAAAAGTGATTCAGCATGAATCTGGGAAGGAGAGAAAACACTGCGCGATTTCACCGAAATGGGTATAACTCTTTGTACAGGGGGAATTAAGGTATGAGGCCACCACCATTGGAAAGCTTACTTCCAAGGCTTCATTTTTCACTCAAGAATATCCTAAGGACAAGTCTGGATGGGGGAGATATGATTGTTTGAAGTCTGGTTGGACCAAATCTGCGCGGCTTCACCAAAACTGGCATAACTTTTTCCACAAGAGGAATTTTAATGCAAGGTTTGCGGCATTGGAAAGCTAACTTCTGGGGTTTCATCCTAGGGGGTGACCGGCCACCTTGAACCTGTTTACCTGGTCAGCCGGCCACCTGAACTGGCCGGCCGGCCACCTGAGCTTTCAAAAACTGGTCGGCCATATTCCTCACAGTTGGTTCCTTACAAATACACCCTCATTTTCTCCCCAGATTCTGTATCCGAGGGGGGGAAATTTGAATTTCATTTTCCCCCCCTTTTCTCCACTCCTTTGCCTATATAACCAGCACCCCCAGCTGTGTTTTAAGAGGTTACAAAATTTTGTTTAAGGCTCTTGCATACAACTCTCCCTCTCCCTCTCTTCCACACCTCAAAACCTTAAGCTTCCTACACCCTTTACTCTACAAGCCATAGCACAATACCTCCAACATCCATTCTAGCAACTTGAGGTTGTCTTCCAGAGGTTAAGAGCTCCCAAACTTGGTCCAAAGGCTGTTGAAGATTGGCTCTACAAGGGTGAGTCCCATTTTCTCTTTTTCTAGTCTTTTTTTGCTCCATATATTAGTTCCTCTTGCTTGAATTTTTGGGCTCCAACCCAAACTGTAAAGAGTCATATTTTTACCTCCTTTTCATGTTTGACTAAGGGCCTTTCCCTGTTTGAGGCTTCCTTCTTACCCTTTGTGTTTAAACTCTCTTTTAGGCCTTTTTTTGCATAGTATTTTAGGCCTATTTGTGAGCTGTTTTGGACTTGGTCATAAATTGTAATATATCATGTTTTGAGCCCCTCTTCAACATTATTGAAGGGCATTCCTCTGTTTGAGACCAGCAGCTACCACTTGCCTCTTTGTCTCTCTTTTGGCCTTTTTTCTTGCATGATAGTTTAGCCTTACTTTTGTTCACTTTCGTGGCTTGACGTAAACTGTGAAGTGCCTTTTTTTGAGCCCCTATTCAATATTGTTGAAGGGCTCCTTGCCATTTGAGGCCAGAAACTGTCCCTTATCTCTTTTCCCCCTTTTAGGGCCATTCTTGGATGATAGATAAGTCATATTTGTGATCACTTTTGAGACTTATTATAAACTGAGAAAAGGATTTTTTTGACATCATCTTCATGTTTGATTAAGGTTCCATTTTTTTTTGAGGTCATATGCTATCTTGTATGCTCGGTTGCCTCCCATTTTGAGCCTTACATCCTAGCCCTTGTTGCATGCCTTATTTGACCTTCTAGCCGTTGGAATCCAGTGGATTTCCAGTGGCTTTGATGCTATTTTGAGTCTCCAAATTAGAGGGGGGTGACCCCCTCTCACCTTGGCTTGTTTGATGGCCATCTTGGCCTTTCAAAGTGATCCCATATTGCATGCTTCTTAGGTACATTTTAGGGTCAATTTGTTGAGTTTTGGGACTACCATATTTGATTTTCAAATTTGGTTTGGGGCTTCCACATGTCTATCTTGTATATGCTTAAGAATCCCTTTGTATGCCCTCTAAAGGAACCCCTCATTTGTGCATGTGTTAGCTGTATTTCCATCATTATTTGGGCATATTTTGGCATGTTTTATTCATTAATTTTTTCTGGTTTGATGAGTGCTCATTTTCTTCATGTACTTGCCATGTAATCCATGTTTGATAGTCAAAATTGCAGGCTAATTTAAGCCATCCAGATAGCACTTTTTGGCCACACTCTAAACTGGAAAAGTTCATGTTTTGGAACTTCCTTGACTCTGTCTTCATGCTTCATGTTCAAATAATGCATGCTTTGTATAGCTATAAGTCATTCCATGTGCCTAATTTTGTGTTTCGGGGTCCATCTCATGCATCGGGTGCCACGTTTCCATGTTTCGGGGCTGTTTAGCATCATGTTTTAGTGCTGAAGTTTTCATGTTTGCATACCATGTTCCATGCCTTACCATGCTTTGGTAGAGTGGCATTTGTGCCTTAGGTTCGGTCCTCGGTTTGCGTACATGTGTGCACACATCTCGAGTGTCTCATTTCCATCTCCTGGCCTCCTATGTAAGTGTGGCTGAGGTCCACTTGTGTTGGTGTAAGTCCATTATGCATTGTGTATGCCATTTCGTTTCATAGCATCGTGTATGCTAGGTTGTATGTTAGCGCATTGTGTATGCCATGTTACCTCGTGCATCGTGTATGCCATTTCATAGCATTGTGCATGTTAGGTTGTATCTTAGTTGCATTCATGCATGTCATGCATATTGCATTGTGTTTGGGATAGGAGTTAGCAGAAACGCAGAAACGAGGTACGTTTCGTACTCCGACTGACGGAACGTGTCTCAATTCCCCAGTCGCCGACACTCCGGATTATCCATGATGGAGTCTAGGCCTTGTTATGTTTTCATGTGCATTCATTTCATATTGAGTCATGCAATTCGACTCCTCAGTCATCATGCATCGATATGCGTGATTGGTGACACGAGGATCGAGGACTACACTCTCTGAAGAGTAGTCATGCATACATATATAAAAATACTTTGCCATGCCCCTTTGTTGCTCTCTGTTGCAGCAAATCAAGAATCAGCAGCCTTCCAGAGCTTGGCACGCATTCCAAGAACAATTGCAAACAGAGGCTAATCGGGGCGTTGCAATGGATTTTCACGCAAAGGCAACCCGAACATGCATCATTCATCATATGGAGCAGAGTTTGAGGCATTCCCTAGCTTGCCTGCTAGTTTATAGCTTTCCTAGTTAATTTGTTAATTAATTAGGGTTTTGTACTCATTCGGACTGTATTTATTTGGGACTGTATTATTTATTCAGACCCTCCGCGTGAGGGCAATGTTGTAATAAGTTTGCGTGAGTGTGATGTATGTCTTCTAACCCCACGTCTTTCTTCCCTTTTATTTACCGGCTTATGATGGTTAGATTAGGGCATGTTTCAATTAGTATACAGTATGATATCATGTTTGCATTCATTCATTTGTCTTGCATGCACCGGGCTCGGCGCATCATAACTCACTACATTGTATTTCAATTTCAAAGTTGAATACTTGTTAGTTGTAGCATTCCATATGCCATGTTTAGAATAGCCGAGCCTACTATAGTTGCATTTTTACATGTGTTGCATTAGGCATTTCTGTATAGTTAGGATCATGCATGGATTTCTAATTAGCTTATGTTTTGACTTGGAGTACTTGGTAAGTTTTACGCTTTAGCATCCTTGCATGTGTGTGAGTGACTGCCATGATAGCATGCTTACTATGAGGCTATTTGCTTATGTGATATAACTGGATTGGAACAATGCATTGACTGTGAGTTTTAAGCCCACTAGATAGTGGTAAAACCATCTTTTCTAAGCCCACCCGAGAGTGGTAAAATCTGCATTTTAAGCCTACTTGCGGGTAGCAAACCATCTTTCAAAAAAAACAAACATGAAATGTTTTGTTCCAATTCAGGCGATCCAGTCTGTACTTGTATGCTGTGCGCATCACATAGTAAATCTAGGCTAAAAACCGGAATAAAAGCACACAATGTTTTCAAAACTAGATATCATGGTTAGTAGAGGCTGATCTTTGATCGGGCGAGCGGGGGTGCTCACGAAGTGACCTTCCCCAATCGTACCCAAGTTCCCGAGCCGAGGCAACTTTGGTGATGACGGACACGTGGCTTTAGGCAAACGAGTCAGGGTTTCCTAAATTTCCCCAAAAATAAAATATTTAGGTGGCGACTTTGTATCTGGCAAAGCAGTCCATGTTTGGCACTTCTTTCAAAAAAAAAATCTGTTTTCTCAAAAACGATTTGCCGGATTTAGACTCTTTGGTTCAGATTAAGAACCGTGACAACATTGAGTCCTTGAACTGTAGTGAGCCCAAGACGAACGGAACGGGGGACTCATTCCCTCCCGGGGCGTTTGGGGATGTCTACACCATGTTTTAGTGAGTTTTTGGACTTTATTTGGAATTTCATACCTTTAACTTTTGCTGGTTTAGTGGCCTCTTGAATGCTTAATATACTTGTAGTGTAAACCCTCTTCACTAGCTTGTATTGCATGTTGTTTTGGCCCTTGATTCTAGAACTTTTTGGCCATGCCTTGACCTGATTTTGTGCATGTTTTGGACTACCTTAGCTCTATTTTTATGCCTCATGGTCGAATGATGCGTGCTATGCATGGTTGTAGTTCAATATCCATACCTAGCCTTGAGTTTTGTAGCCTCTTGCATGCTTGAATAGAGGTGTTTGCATGTCTTGGCATCATTTTTCATGTTATTTTAGACCTCATACTTGTGCCATGTTCCCATGTTTTCCACTCCTTAAGTGCATTTGAGAGTTGTGCTTGTTTGCCTCATTTTTGGACCATTGCATGAGCTTTATTTCCATGCCTTTTGAGCCACCATTTTAGTCCATATTTGCTACTGTTTTGGTCTGCATAGGGACTTTTTGGGGGTGGTTTGGTCATTTGAGCCTCGCTTTGCATACCTCTAGTGTAATCCACTTCACTAGTTTCGGTATTTAGGCCACCTAGCATGCATTGTGTGAGGTGTTTGCATGATTCAAGACCCTTTCGTATGTCATTTCAGAGCTAGAAAATGTGTAGTTGTATGCTATATTACATGCTTGCCATGCCTTGGTAAAGTTGCACTTGGTGCCTTAGTTTCGGTCCCTTGCATTTGGACATGTTTGCATGAGTGTTGTTGCTTCATTTCATTATGTTTGGCCACTGATTTGAGTGTGGCTGAGGTCCACTCATATTGGTTTAAGTCCATCTTGCATTGTGTATGCCATATTATGTCATGTGCATTGAGTATGCCATTGATAGTTCATAGCATTGCGCATGCTAGTTGCACCTTTGCATATCACTCCTTGCATGTTTGCGTGTCTTAGTTGCATTTCGTTTAGGATTGCACACTAGTTGTTGCGTTGTGTTTGCATGCCATGCCATTCTAGTTGTTGCATAGTGTTTGGAGTAGGGTTTAGTCCAAACAGGGGAAATAAGGGACGTTTCATACTCAAAGTGACGAAACGTGCTTCAATTCCCGGTCGCCGACACTCTTGACTATCCATGATAGAGTTGTTGGCTTTAGGTGTCCATTTGTGCATTCATTTTACATCGAGTTGTGCAATCTGACTCCTCGGCCATCATGCAATGAGATGCGTGATTGGTGGCACGAGGATCGAGGACTGCACTCCCTGGAGCTCATGTAATGACGGGGAGAGTGGTTGTGCATACATATGTTGAAAATACTTTGCCATGCCCCTTTCTTGCTCTCTGTTGTAGCAAATTGGAAGCGGCCAGCAAAAGCAGTCGTGATATCCTACAAGTTCCTATGGAGTTGTGTACAATGTTCCGGGGTCAATTGTAAATAGAGGCAAATCGAGGCATCGCGATGGATTTCCGACAAAGGCGACTCGAGCATGCATGCATCTTTCATCATTCTGAACAGAGTTGAGGCAGTCTACTTCATGTGGCATTGTATGCTAGTTTACTCGCTTTCTTAGTTAATTTGTTAATTAGCTAGTATTGTGTAATAATTAGTTATTCATTTTGGTTGTGTAATATTTATTCGGACCCTCTACGAGAGGGCAATGTTGTAATAAACGTGCGTGTGTGTGATGCATGTCTTCTAACCCCACGTCTTTCTCTCTTTTATTTACCAGCTTATGATGGTTAGTTTTAGGGCACGTTTCAATTAGCATACTTATGCTCGCATGTTTGCATCCATTCATCTGTCTTGCATGCACCGGGCTCGGTGCATCATACTAACTGCATTGTATTTCAATTTCAAGTTCAATACGTGTATCAGTTGTTGCATTTCATATGCCATTTTAGAATAGCCGAGCCTATTTTAGTTGTATTTTTGCATGTGTTACATTAGGCATTCCAGCATAGTTAGGATTCATGTATGATTTCTAATTAGCTTCTTTCTTTGGCTTGGAGTACTTGGTAAGTATTTATGCTTTAGCGTCCTTGCATGTGTAACAACCCTCGTACTGATCACTAATTAATGCCGATTACTGCTAAATTAAGACTGATTATGAAAAGTAAATGAACTGACCGAATTACTGAACTGACTGATTGAAATCCGAAACTGAATCGATTAACTGTATCTGTTTAATTGCATGTTTATCTGTTTGAATGTTTAGATTATCTGTTCATGTTTATATGTTTAAACTGTAAATTGAAGGCCTTATCGGCGGCCGAACCAGAAATTGATTGGTGTTTTAGGATCGCCATAATTTATGTGATCTTATGGTATATTTGATTGGAAGTTGATTTAGTATGATTAAACTGGATTAAATTAGGTTAAATGGTGTCAAATTACACAAAATGGACATATTTACATTTAGACCACTTAGTGGTCCACTATCTCCACTATTTGAGCCATATGCATCATTTGAGCCTTATTACAAAACATATTCATCAGCCAAGCTCCTTGTTTCCACCGAATTAGAGAGAGAGAGTAGGAGACTAGAGTGATTTCATCTTGCATGCTTGGAATTTGAGAGGATTGGAAGAGTTCTTGATCAATTAAGCTCCTAAACCTTGGATACAAGACCTAGGTAAGGTAATTGAACCTCTCATTGTTGTAGTTAACATTGTTCTTGCATGTTTCATGCCAAAATTGAGAGTTGAGCCATGAATTAGTTCTAGTATGTTGTATTGTAGCTCATTTCATGCATGCATGTGTGTATTGATGAATTTTGAGTTGATTTCATGGCTAATTGTCACATGCATGTCCATAAATAAGCTTAAGTTCATGTTTTCAACTTATTTTGAAAAGAATGAGCTCAATAGAGCATGTTTTGGAAGCTTTGGTTTGAGTTAATCTCATGCATGTCATATTTGTAGCATGTTCATGAAAATGAGTTTGAAAATGAGTTTAATTGAAACACCCTTGGGCCTTGATTTCTTAAATTGATCTTTGAAACATGATGTTCTATGAGTTCACAAATGTTTTCCACAAAATGGGCCCAAGAGGACCGAATTTGGAGCATCAAAACTTGATTTTGAGCTTGGGACTCAAACCTGGAATCTCCAGATTTTGGTCGTCCGCTCGAGCGAGGGGGGAAGTGCCGCTCGAGCGGGGAAATCAAGCTCCCAGCAATTTTGACTGTTTCTGATCCTTGAGTGATGCGTGCTTTCAGCAGAAATCGCACATCTAGTACTTTGCATTGTTCATCAGTCCGCTCGAGCGGGGAAAATGTACGCTCGAGCGAAGTGTTGGGTGAAACGCTCGAGCGGGGATATTGCCGCTCGAGTGGGGACCTTTGTTGGCTTGTCCGCTCGAGCGGGGAAACCTGCGCTCGAGCGGGACCTTGTTTTACTGAAAATTTCTTAAACTGTTTTCTGCGCACATCTTTGCATCCTCATTCCATCCTAGGCATTCTTAGGCCTAATTTAAGACATATTAATGAGGATATAGATGTAGAACACACCGAGGCATAATAGGGAGTTAATTATTACACTTCTCAACTGTGAAACTTAAAGTGTGTTCAATCTGTTAACGGTTTAGGGTTGGCATTCCGAGGAGACGCTCTAGCTACTGATAGCCCAGAACTCTGTGAGTAACGATTGTGTAAAGATACGTTCAAAATGTTTATCTTTTGAATCTTGGCTGACATTTCTTGAATGATATTGATTATTGAATGAATGTATGTCCTTTATTTCTAAACTGTACTGTGGCATCCTTAGCACCTACTGTTTACTGTTACTATACAGAGATCTCTAGAACCACTACTGTTTACTGATTGATGGCTGTAACAACCCCCATACTGTTTACCGATAAATCACTGAATTACCTACTGATTATTGCTAAACTGGACCGCTTATGACTGATAATTGAACCAACTGAAGTACTGAATGGACTGATTGAAAATTGAAACCGAATTGACTGAGCATGTTTATTGTATTGCATTTTTATCTTTTCGATTATTTGATTATCTGTTCGTGTTTTTATGTTTAAACTGCAAATTGAAGGCCTTATCGGCGGCCGAACTGAAAATTGTTTAGTGTTTCATGATCAGTAGGATTTTTGTGATTTAATGGTATATTTATTTAAGATGTGATTAGGTATGACTAAATTAGATCAAATGGATTAAATTACTTGAATTGGTGTAATTACCAAAATGCCACTAAGTGAGTCACTATCCTACACAACTAGGGACTTGTATTACACTTGAACAAATTCATTTCATCAGCCTTTTCTCACACTTAGCCAACCAAAGAAGAGAATTTGAGAGAGAGTGAGAGAATTAAACTCAACTTGGGGAATTAGCTTGAATCTTGAAGAATTGAAGTGTAAATTGGCATAATTGAGCTCCTAAACCTTGAATACAAGACTAAGGTCGGACATTCATCTTCTTGTTGTTGTCATAGCACTAATTCTTGCATGATTCATGCTTCAATTATAGAGTTAAGTCTTGTTTTAGTTCATACATGTAGGATTAGAACATAATTCATGCATGCATGTTTGAATTGATGAGTTTTGAGTTGAACCCATGGTAAAATGTACATGCATGTTCATAATTAGGCTTGAGTCCATGAATTCATCATGTTCTTGAAGAAATGAGTCCATTTGGACAAGCTTTGAAGGTTGAATTTGGTTTGAATCCATGCATGTTGCACATTCTTCATATTCTTGGAAAAATGGGTTTGAAAATTGGTTTTAATTGACTCACCTTTGGGGCTTGAATTCATAAATTGAGCTTTGAAAATTGTTATACATTGAATTTAGATGTGTTTTCCAGAATTTGGGCCCAAGAGGTCGAATTTTGAGTGAAAGAATGCTTGGTTTGAGCTTAGGAGACAAATATGAAAATTCTAGAATTTGGCTTCTTCGCTCGAACGAAGGATTCTTCGCTCGAGCGACCAACCTTTGTTCGAAGCTACGCTCGAGCGTAGGATTGGTGGCTCGAGCGTAAAATTTCAGCATCTAGTACTTTTCTTGTTTGACCAGCCATGGCTCGGCGAAGGATTTCTCGCTCGAAGCCTGATTTTGGAAGCTCGCTCGAGCGAAGGAAGGCTCGCTCGAGCGAGGCTCCTATTTTCAGCAAACTTTGCAAAATGTTTTCTAAGTGTATTTTTGCATCCTCATCCTATTCTAGGCATTCTTAGGCCTAGTTTAAGACATCTTAATGAGGATATAGATGTAGAACACACCAAGGCAAATTAGGGATTAAGTTATGATATTTCCCAACTGTGTAGCTTAGTGTGTGTTCAACCTGTGAATTGTGTAGGGTTGGCGACTGGGGAGACACGCTCTAGCGTACTGTAGCCCAAACTCTGTGAGTAACAATTGTGTAAAGATATGTTCAACTGAGAATGTTTTCTGACTGTTTACGGAACTGTTTCCTGCAATGATTATTGTTATTTGATTGAATGTATGTCCTATATTCTGAAATGTATTGTGGCATCCTTAGCAACTCATCAGATACCGTTCGCCCTTGCTACTGAGAGATCTCTGTTGGTTCCTCGTGGAACCACTCACATTCTTGATTGATGGCCATCATTCTTGTTAGGTCTTTAAGACCCTCTTGTTTCTTGCTATGCTAATGGATGTACCACATATGACTGAATAATTGTTCTGATTGAAAGACTGAAATACTGTTTAATGAACTGTTTTCATTACTGTAAGGACATTTCATTCTTAACCTCTTTACGCATTATGTTATTCACTAGGCTTTAGCTCACTGTTTATATATATATATGTAGCTCAGCCACCAGATCGGAGCTAGGAGCATGGGTTAGACTCCAGTTTTGTCACGCCAGCCTTTGTGCCTCCTTTGCGAGGTTCCGAGTTGCCATGCTAAGGCTTAGGGGTGTTTTAGGATTTCCTACATCTTGTCTCCTTGCTTTTGTATAGGCATTATCTGCTTTCTTTCTTGTTATCAAGGGATTAGGTCCTGTCTTTGTATATTGTAAATTTTGTATAGATCATCTTGTTCTACGTGTGAATGCATGAAAAATCTTTTTGGCATCTGATATCCTGACTCAATGGACATTATTTATTTCTTGTATTGGCTTCCGCCAGCCCACGAACTCGCTTTTTCTGTACTCTTGTTAGCGGGCCTTGGTAATCTCGGATTCTTGGCGTTCTGATGCTAAACCCATAGGGCGGGTTTGGGTAAATATGAGTGGTATCAGAGCGATACTTAACCACGAGTTATACCCCACATACGTGTCCAAATGAGCTATAGGGTGTCCTAGAAAAGTGATTAGGGCATTTCATGAACTTGAAAAGTGTGTGGCTATGTTACGACTGAATACATGTTAATGTGATAACTGTCTAAACATACAACTGTTTGCGTTATAATTGCTATAACTGTTATAACTGCTTATAGTGAAATGGATAATGCGAACGAACCTGAATCCTCATCTACCGAGGCAAGAATGGAAAGAATGGAAAGAATGATGGAACTGATAACTGCTAGACTTGAGCAACAACAGAACCAACAGCCCCCACCTCCTCCTCCTCCGGTACAGCCGGAACCAAATGCAAATGTGAATGATGGGGATATTATTGCTCTCACCCATAAATTCAGCAAGATGAAACCGCCATCCTTTCAAGGAGGTCTTGAACCGCTAAAGGCTGAAGCTTGGGTGCTTGAAACAGAAAAATTATTTGAAGTGTTTCCGTGCTCAGAAGCGAATAAAGTTCTGTTAGCCACCTTCACCCTACAAGAAGAAAATAGAAGGTGGTGGATGTTGATTCGTGATACAAATACTGTTATGACTTGGGCTCAGTTCAAGGAGTCCTTCTTTGAAAAGTACTTCCCACAGTGCGTCAGGGATAGGAAAGTGACTAAGTTTGAACAGCTGAGACAGGGTACAATGTCTGTGGCGGAATATGAAGCAAGGTTCACTGAGCTTGCCAGATATGCACCACATATGGTGGACACTGACTACAAGAAGGCCAGAAAATTTGAGGGTGGCCTTAATGTTGCAATACTTGACCGAATAAGTGTTTTGAAACTACCGACTTTTGTGGGTGTTCTCGACCGGGCATTGATGGCCGAGTCGAACATTGCAGCAGTGAAACAATCTGAAACACCAACAACTGAATGGCATGGTAAAAGGCAGGGTTTCAAATTCAAGAAAGGCAAGCACAACCCGGCCAACAAGAAACAGAATACGGGGTCAACAACTAGCCCCAGCCAAGGGAGTGGGTTCATTCCACCCTGCTCTGTATGTGGCAACAAGCACAAAGGGGTTTGTCACAAAATATCCGGAGCCTGTTACAGATGTGGCAAAGTGGGCCACATGGTTAGAGACTGTCCCTCTGCTCCGCAAGTTAGTAGCAAAGCTACACCAAGCGCAACAGCGTCAACTGTAACACCAAAGCCTAACCCCAAAGCTACCGAGAAAGGGCCTATGAGGCAGGGCCGAGTGTTTATATATATATGTAGGAGCTCAGCCACCAGATCGGAGCTAGGAGCATAGGTTAGACTCCAGTTTTGTCAAGCCAGCCTTTGTGCCTCACTGCGAGGTTCCGAGTTGCGATGCTAAGGCTTAGGGGTGTTTTAGCATTTCCCCTTCTCTTGTCTCCTTTGTTTGTATAGGTATCTCGCTTTCTTGTCTTTGTTATCAAGGGATTAGGTCCTGTCTTTGTATATTTGTAAATTTTGTATAAACTGTCTTGTTCTACGTGTGAATGCATGAAAAATCTTTTGGCATCTGTATCCTGCTCAATGGACATTATTTATTTCTTGTATTGGCTTCCGCCACGAACTTCTGTTTTTGTACTACTATTAAGCAGGCCTTCGGTAATCTCGGATTACTGGCCAGTTACGGTGCTAAACCCATAGGGCCGGGTTTGGGTCGTGACAATGGCCGTCATTACTGTTTGGTCTTTTAAGACCTCTTTATTCTTATTATCTTGATGGATGTACCACATATTTGTTCTTGTCTTGAACAAGCGATATCTTGATTTAATTGAGCTGTTTTTCATTCTTGTAGGACATTCATTCTAAACCTATTTACGCATTATGTTATTCACTGGGCTTTAGCTCACCGCTCATATATATATGTGGGTGTACAGGCACCGGACCAATGCTAGACGTGTCGGGGTTATTCCAGTTTTGTCAAGCCAGCCTACGTGCCTCACTGTGAGGTTCCAAGCCTATCATGCTAAGGCTTAGGGGTGTTTTAGCATTCCCCTACATCTTTGTCTCCTTTTTTTGTATAGTATTATTTGCTTTCTTGTCTTGTTATCAAGGGATTAGGTCCCTGCACTGAGTGACTGTAAATATTGGTATAGATTGTACTGTTTGACTGCACAAATGTGTGGAAAATCTTTGTGCATATAGTATCATGACTCATTGGACATTATTTATTTACTGTATTGGCTTCCGTTAGGCCTTGTACTCTGTATTACTGTATTACTGTTAAGCATGCCTTCGGTAATCTCGGATTCTTGGCGATTCTGATGCTAAACCCATAAGGCGGGTTTGGGTCGAGACAAAGATGCGTGAGTGGATCGCCGTGATAGCATGCTTACCATGAGATTATTTGCTTATGTGATATAACTGCTTGAGTGCCTGTGGGTAAATGTTGGGTTATTTGAATTGGAACAATTCACCGATTGAGAGTTTTAAGCCCACTTGAGAGTGGCAAAATCATGTTTTCTTAAGCCCACCTGAGGGTGGCAAATCCACGTCTTAGCCTACTTGCAAGTAGCACTATCAAACCATCTTTCAAATAAACAAACATAAAATGTTTTGTTCCAACTCAGACGATCTAGTCTATATTTGTATGCTGTGTGCATCACATAGTAATTCTAGGCTAATAACCGAAATAAGAGCACATAATGTTTTCAAAACTCGATATCATGCTTAGTAGTGGCCGATCTTTGCTCGGGCGAGCGGGGGTGCTCACGAAGTGACCTTCCCCAATCGTATCCAAGTTCCCAAGCCGAGGTAACTTTGGTGATGACGGACACGCGTTTCCTAAATTCCCCCAAAATAAAATATTTAGGTGGCGACTCTGTATCTGGCAAAACAGTCCATGTTTGGCACTTCTTTCTAAAAATCTATTTTTCAAAACGATTTGCCGGATTTGGACTCTTTGGTGATTTATCGATCTTGCATTGCACTTTGTGAGATTAGATTCAGAACCGTGACATCGAGTCCGAATTGTAGTGAGCCCAACGAACAAAACGAGATTTCTTCTGGGATGTTCGGGGACGTCTACACCTTTGCCTATTTTTCACCGCACCTAGGCGTTGATGCGGTGCCCTTTGCTCACTTTTCGAAACACCCAGAGACAAGTGCAACGCGTTACTTGAGGGTAACGACCTAGCATTTAAATGATTTAAAGTATGATTCATTTTCATAAGGGATTCGAACGACTTTTTTTACGTGTTGGCTGTCGGCTACCTAACACCCAACCCTTCTCCTTAACCCGGGCTTGGGACCGGCGGAGTTGTTAACAACCCCGGTAGAGTTATAGCAATATATATATATAGTAGTATGATATATATGTGCATGTATCTGTAATGTATTTCTAGTAATTTATATATTTTTCATCTTTGTGCCAAACAATTCCCCTATTTTCACTTTAACTCTCTTACTCCTTCTCTCACCATTATTTTGCAACCACTCTCTCTCTCCTTCTCCTCCTAATCTTTAGTAACCACCCTCCCTTTTGTCTTATTCTCTCTAAATCCAAAGCAAAATATCTATCATTTGCATCAACTCAAAAACTTCTTGATTCTAAATATATACACTATGGAGCCATGAAAGGGTTTTCACAAGAGAGTGGAAGGTTAATAGGGTTATTGCTAGGGGTGGTCACGAATTTGTCCAATTCGCCTAATTTGACCAAACTGACCGAACCCGATTGATTTTGAGCTGATGCGTGTCTTTCGGAAGATGGATGCGGATGAAATATTTCAAAATTCGTGAATACAATTCAGATGACGGATCAACTATCCCACACCCACATGAACCCAATTTCCCTGTAGATGAAGTTCAAAAGAAGAAAAAGAATAATATAAAAAAAAAAAAAAAAACTGCTAACAAATAACAACATAGAGTAGAAATAATAAAATATATACTTTTGTGAAAATGAAAAACAATACTTAAAATATATGCATGCGTGGTGCCATGGCCTATTATAGATAAATAACACATATTTTTTTATATTACTAGTTATTGGAGATTGTAAAAGTTAAAGAATTATAATTCAAAACAATATCCAAAATTTGTAAAGTCCAAACTGGCAAATCAATCGCATCTATTTGCCAACCCATACGGTCCGCTTAATTCGTGTCACAACCTAAATCCACCCCTAAAAGTTTGGATCATGACCGACCAGTAACCTCTTGATTACCTATGACCACAGACAGATTACAGAGAATTCATGATAATGAGGCCTAAGCGGAACCAAATAAAATGAATCCCCTATCAATTTCTTTAATCTCCAAGCTTTAGGTTGAGTTCTCCTTTGCTTTCTCTCTTTTCTTCCTCTAGAAGCTCCTCTAGGAGATATTTTTGAGCTTAAGTCTAAGTCGTCTACATAAGGCTCAAATATATATCTTATATCTAATAAGGCTTAGCTTATTAAATCTAAGTTTAAGCTTAATTAAGAGTTTAATCTAAATAAATCCAATTAATTCATTATAAATCAAATTTTTACAAAAAATTATATTATATCCTAAAAATCATGATACTCATAACTGTAAAGTCAATTTCGGTTTATTGTGCCTCTAAGGCTTTCAATTTTTAGTCTAAAGGTTGTAATTTCAACACATTTTCTTATAACTGACAGATAAAAGTTTATAAGTATGTAATTCACTCATTTAAACATGTCATTTCACATCAAGCACATAAGCACACATATAATCACACATATACTTAGGAAATTAAGGCATATGAGAGAGTCGGGTTATTACAATTCACATCCGCCAAACCAGTGGGTAGATGAGGATTAATTTTTTCTGATCCATCTAATTTTGGACGGATGGTGGATAGGATGCCACCCAGACCCAACCCAATCCGCGATCACCTCTAATTGCTACGGAATTTCCTCTATCTCTTTCTACTCTCTAGAAAACAAAACCCAATTTGGTTCAACAAGGGAAGGAGGTTGCAGCCGACTTCCTCTTTCCCTCTCTTCCATCTTGCCTTATTTTTCCTTTTCCCTCCTTGGCTTTAACATCATTACTTCTTCTTCTTCTTATTCCTCTTCTTTTTTCCTTGTTTTCAGTTTTAGTAATAAGTTTGATGTCCTTTTTCAACGAAATAGTGGTATACTTTTCTAGGTTCTTTGTGTGGTGGCATTAAGAGTTGTAGCTGGAATAAGGGAGGTTGGCACTATGTAGCAACGGTGCAAGTGCTAGTGGGCTAATGGTGTGGGTAAGATGGGTTCGGTGTGACGATGTTTTTCAGAGTGGTGAAGGTGTGATGCTCGGTAGGTGTGAAGACTTATGGGTTATAGGTCATGTGGTTTTGGTAGTGGAATTTGTAGTGGAGGGTCGTAGGGTGGTTGTGGCAGAGTGCTAGGTGCGAGGTTGTTGCGACAGAGTGTTATATACAGCAGAGGGTCACTAGGATGTGAGGTGTGGTATAGTGTCGCAGAGTGGTTGCAGCGCAATGTCGTTAGGTGTGATTTGTTGTGGGTTTCACAGCTGTAGGTTTTGTGCGTAGAGTACTGTAGGGGTGGTTTGGTATGCAGTGGTGTTCGATAGACAGTCCATGTTGAAGGTGTTCACAGTGGTGCGTGAAGTTGTTTGCTTACGTAAAAGTGTCGCTTGTGTGCAGAAGGGGTGCGGTAGAAAACATTGGAAATGTTAATTTGTAGGGTGGCGTAGGAGACAAAAGAAAAGTAGTCTGGAAAATGGTGTCTTGGGATTTTTAAACTTTTTGTAGTTAATATCTTTTTAGTTACTTTTATCTTTTTTATTTGTTGTTATTTTGCTTTGTTATTTTTAAATATTAAAAATCTCGTAAGGTGAAGGTGTAGGTTATGGGTTTATGAGTAGTAGTAGTAGGAGTGTTTGTTTACTTTTCAAATCTCTCTCAATGTATTCTACTTCCTTATACTTTTAATATATAGTATAGATTTCATGTTTGTAATGAAATTTTTACTTTTGCGATTAAAAAAAAAAAATAGGGTTATTGCTATGTGAGAAAAGAATGCTAGGTTACTACTAATGAAGGTAGAGCTCTTTAGGGAGACAAGAAAGTCACAACAAAGTTAAGAGGGCAAAATTGACATTTTGTTTCTTTTTTTTGGTGATGTCATCATTTTAGGTTAGGTCAACAAATCGTTGACTAACAAAATGACTAAACTGTTACCAGAGTTACTAAAGGAAGGGATGACAGTGATATTTTAGATAATAAAGTAGCGGACAGTGTTATTTCGAAGGTATTTACGGGATGAAGGTTTATTTTTTTTCTTATATATAACACTAATTTACATCAAATTTCATATTTTAAATATTTTTTATATTGATTTTTATTTTGATATTTCATTAAAAATAAAAAATATATAAATGTTTTTATTATGACGGACAAGGTGTTTCGAAGACAAATTATAAATTTTAAATTACGGATTGGGTGATTAGCAGACGAATCGATCTGAATTGAACGAGTTTTAACAAATTAGCCAGTATTTTATATAGCCCTAAAGGGAGTAGCCCCTCAACTCCATCCTCTTTATACATTTGAAGACTTTATTTTATGGGTTCCATGAGATCCACAAAAATAATCTGCACAGTTCGTCTTGTAATTATCAAAGACAATAATATATATCTACAAAATTAGTTTAATTGAACATCAATAGACATACAAACTTATAAAATAGATGATATTAGTTTAAAATCATATTTATTATTTATTTTATAAAATAAAATATGATTAATTAATTTGTCTATCGATAGCCAAACAAATTAATTTTTTTATATATGTTCTTCCCTTAGAGGATTACGAGATAAAGATCACCTTCGTGTGCCTTGTGTAGCTCAAGAAATGAAATTTTGAGGAATATGGAGATGATGGAGTATTGAAGAAAGTCGCTCTCCGTTATAAAATTCCGCTTTGATAATTTTTTTTATTTTTTCATTTCAGTAATTTGAATAATTTATTTTAAAAGCACTAGTAGCTCTTCATCATTAGAATAACATTAGAATAATTTATTTTAAAAGCATTAGCAGCTCTTCATCATTATTATTTATTTTATTTTATTTTAAATTTAAATAAAAAACTTAATGTGAAATGAATTGTTTAAATTCTTTCATTAATTTTTTTGGTTATTTTCTCTTATTATAAATTTTCCTTTTAATTAAATTGGATGAAGAAAATTCATCTCCAATATTTTTTTTAAAAAAATTTTCATCATTTGATGAATTTTAATTTGATAAAAAAATACTACTTTTTTTAATATTTATTTCCTAAACATTTTAATGAAAGGATTAAACATGATTTTTTAGCATTTTTTCATCACATTTAAATTTAATGAAAAAAAGGATTAAGAATTAGAGATGTTTTAAGGATTTGTTTTGAAAGTGGCTTTTTTTAGTAGCCTTTGACTTTTTTTTTAATTAAATAAAGGTGAAAAAAAGTTAAAATGTTTGAGAATGACTTTTTCAAAATGAAAAAAAATAAAATAAAATAATAATAATAAATAATAAAATAAAATACAAAAAGTAGAGGAAATGAAAATGAAATTTTGAATTTTTTTATATAACTTTTTGGCTTCTGATTTTTTTAGTGGATTTTTTTTTTTCTTTTTAACTATAACCGTCTATTGCCAAACACACCTTAAGTCTTCTTATATAAAAAAGTCTTCTTATAAGAGTAATTTTTAAATTTTTTAAGCATACAAATTAAATTGAATTAATAAATATAATGATTCACAAAATTTCATTAAATTTATTTTAATTAATGAATGATCGATCTATTTCAAAATCATATTTGTCATTCATTTTATAAAAATAAATTCTACAAAACTATGTGATTATGATATTAGGTTAATTTGAATTTTTTTTTTTACAAATCATCAAAAACGGTTAAAATCATTTAAGTGGGATTATAATAGAGATAATGATCATGTTTGTTTGGCTCCGTAAGTGAAAGGATTAGACTAATAGTGAGGGAGGGCCATATAAAAAGTGTTTGGTTGTGCAATGTTGTAATGGGATTTACACTCTGAAGTGACTAGCAATTCCCCTTCTTGATTGGACTAACATGGAAAGAAAATATATGGGATTAGAAATATAGTGATAGGATTATTGGATTAAAATGTTAAATAAAATAGATTAAAATATTTTTAATATTATTTTTTTTCAAATATTTATTTGTAAAAGAAATATTTAAAATTTTTAATAAATACTGTAAAAATATGATTTTTTTAATTATATTTAGTGAATTTTAAAATAATTTTTATGCAAAATTTATATTTTTCTAAGTGTCTCTAGATTAAGTAGACTTAAAAAATATAAAAATAATAATAATTATAATATTAAAAAAATACTAAAAATTAAATATTAATTTTATATATTAATACTATCTATAGTATTACTAATCCGGTTATGTACAAAGAAATACTCTTTATCTTACATCTCTAACATAATACTATACTATCACATTAATAATTTTTTCACTTAATCTCATCGTACTCTTAATCCTCTCCATTCTATGGAGGCAAATAAACAAGGCCCATGTATTTAATTAGATTATTTGACAGAGACCAAGGTAGTGTTTGGTTTAATTTTTAATTTAACATTTGGATCAAAAATTCAAAAAAATATGTTTGGTTAACAAATTTTCAAAACTCTTTTTAAAATGTCTCTTTTCTCTCTTTTTCTATTTTTTATTAATAAATTTAATTAATCACTTTTTTTCTTTTTCCTCTCTCCACTCTCCTATCTCAACGTCTCACATTTTTACACATTAATCAATCAAATTTTCTCTCAAATTCAATTACAAAAAAATAAAATAAAAATAAAACAATGCAAGTAATCTAAAATTATTTTCAAAACTTATAACTAGATAAATTTTTAATTCTTAAAATTCTTTTCAACAATTTATCTTTCAAAATATAACTCAAAATTCTTTTAAAAAACTAGACTAAGGGGTTGTTTGGGGTATCCTAAATAAGTGCACTTTTTGTCTTTTTAGACTAAAAAGTTGAAGAAAAAAATATGGATGTTTGGGTTAACTTTTTGACTTTTTTATGAAAAAATGTATATCAAAAAATTATATTAATAAGTGTGTAGGAGAAGATAGGATAAAGAGATGGTACGGATTGGCAGTGGACCGGTTGGGTGAGTAGATGAGGAAATATTGTCTAGTTTGTGGTCTTTGATTGGATGGTGTTGTTTGGCCTGTGAGGGCCCACCATGGGTCCCTTTTTTCTAATCGGAGCCGTGAAATGTGTAAAACTCGTCGAGTACTATATGCTTGTAAAAAATCACTTTGATTGGATATCGATAGTTATCTGATTGTGTTAGCTTTTCTTGTTAACTGGCCTAAATAACACTACCAATTTTTATACAAAACTGATTTGATCATGTAGTTAGCGATATCCAATAGAAGTAATTTTTTGTAGGCATATAGTACTAGACGAGTTCTACATATTAACGGTTCAGATTATCAAAACGGGACCCGTGGTGGCCCCCACGGGTCCAACTTTACCATCTAATTTAGTTAATATTCTACTACAAATTTTTTTTCCTCTGTCACCGACAGCATCACGTCAATACATCATTTGGGCCAACTTTTTGATTTGTATTAATATTTATATATTAATTAATATTCTACTACAAATTTTTTTTCCTCTGTCACCGACAGCATCACGTCAATACATCATTTGGGCCAACTTTTTGATTTGTATTAATATTTATATATTAATTTTTTAAATTTTTTTTTGGTAAATAGTGATAACTTTTTAATTTTTTAGATAATTTTTTGATTTTTTGAATTTTTCTAAGGTTGCCAAACTTGGCCGAAAATAAACCCAAATATTTAATTATTTTTATAGTGCAAAATAATAATGCTACATGCAAGTAGGCAAAAAATAAAATAAAAAATTGACGAGTAACTAGATTGAGGACTACAACTAAAATAAAATTTAAGAAAATTTTATTATACATACCCTTATTATATGCATCTATAAATTGTATCATTTTCTTTTTTAATTATGATCTATTTTTTTTAGTTATAATTTTATTTTAATTATAACTTATAAAATCTTTATTTATACTTTATATATTATTTGATTATAACTCAAAATACAAAATTATATTATTATTTTTTAATTATAAAAACATATTGTACACATCCTAAATTTTACCATAATATTGCCCTAAATTTTAATCATACTATTTTTTGTGTATTGTTTTATAATTAATTTTATATTGGATTAGTCATTAAAAAAATAAAATAATGCTATATATACTAATTAATATATCAATTGATTGTACACATCTTAAATTTTACCATAATATTTCCCTAAATTTTAATCATACTATTTTTTGTGTATTGTTTTATAATTAATTTTATATTGGATTAGTCATTAAAACAAATAAAATAATGCTATATATACTAATTAATATATTAATTAATGATATAATATAATATAATTTTTTTTTAATATTTATAATAAAATTAATAATAATATTATAATTAAAATTAATACATTAATTAATACACTAATCGGCGCATGCAGTGTTCCCAGAAACAAATAACTTGGGAAATATAAAAAAGAAGGGGCCAGGTCCAAACACAAAAGATCCAGAAACGACCTCGAAGAACGCACTGGCAACAAGAGAAAATCTTCCTTTTCCCAAACTGCCAGAGGTATGAATTTTTCTCCATCGATCTACATATATGTATGCAAATAAGTCGTATTTCCATACCTCATATACGATTTAAGGATCTACTATTGTTTTTTTGTTTTGATCAGAAGGATCTACTGTTGTTTTCGATTGCGAGTTCTCGCTTTTGACCTCGTCGTCCCTTTCCCTTGGAATCTTTTGATTTGGGTTTGATAAATTTCTTGCTTCTGTAATCTGTTGATCTGTATCCTTGAATATGATTATTTCTTTACTTATCATCTTATGAATGGGATTTATTTTTATTTTTATTTTTATTGGGTTGGATTTTGTTTCTCGATTTAGATTCGTCTTCAACACACACGTATATTTTCAGATCAATCTGTTTAAAATTGGAATATTTCTGTTGAAATTAATTATTATTGTTTAATATTTCTCTTTTGATTATAGTTTCAACAGATGGAATGTAATTTGATGAATTTAAATCAGAAAGTTGTATTAGAGCTGACTAAATTTTTCTGGTTGATATGTGATGGCAACCTTTGAAATTAATGATAAGGTTCAGATGGGAAGTGTGATTGACTCTGAGATGAAGCAAGATCATATGAGGCAGATTGGGTGAGAGCAGTGGCAATCTGACTAGAGAGAGAGAGAGAAAGCATTAATGGAGGTTTGGAGTAAGTTGTTGGAATTTCCACATAATGCCATAGTGGTGGTTGCATGGAAATGAAGGAGGAGGATTGCTAGGCCATGGAGGCTAGCTGACCTGAGTGTACCAGGAGCATGTGCCATAGTGACTACAAGGGAAAGGTGATTCCCTCTACAGCCTGACAATCTAGTGAGCAAACAAACCACGGTTGGTAGTGGTGCTGAAATCCTCATAGGCCACAAGGGCTGTAGAGGCGGTTGGGTGTGCTCCTCAAGTATGGAGAGATATTAAGCACACCAGGTGCTGTCTCATGGAGATCTTGAGAGAGAGATGAACACGTTGATGAATGTTAAACTCCTTCCATCAAGCCACCCAACCCCAACGATCCTGCACGAGGGTCGTGGGTTTGCTCGAGTGTCCCATGACCGTGACATCAACCTTCAAAGGTGTGCTTCCTTGCTCTTAATAGCGGACATAGGAGCATTATGACGTCATTGGAGAGTCAAGTTCAAGCCATATGAAAGACGTGCTTGGGTGGGGAACCACTCAGCTAGCCGAGGGAGATAGTCATGCTTGGATGATAAGTTCATTCCATTGAGTGAGAGAGGACCAAGCACGTTTGGGGCTCCTTGGAGTTTGCCTTGTTTATCGTGGCTCATGAATAAGGCATTGTGTAAGTTAGCATTAATCGAAGATGTCCTATTCTCAAGGAAGAGAGACGTGGTGATGCCTAATGTCTCATTCGTCATGATGTTACCTCGAGAGGCTGACATGTGGGACCAAAGCGTACGTAGGAGATGATATTAGCAATGTCATGGAGGTGACACATCTAGGCCACGTCAAAGGCGGACCCATATATAGCCTCAAAGTTGGTACTTACCTTTTGGTAAGCAAGAGGAACTAAAGGATTAATGGGTACTCTTAAGCTAACCAGTTAAGTTTTGATGGATTGGTTCCCCTAAGATCATAAATAAAGAAAAAAGTGGGGTTTGGATTAATAAAGTCAAGAATATGGCAAGAGACTTCTTCCTCTGGAGTGGACAAGTTGATCAACATGGACTTGCGATATGCTACCTGTTTGGCTAATCACCTAGCTCCATTATTGGGTAGTGTAAACAAGAACAAAAGTTGCAACATATAGACTAAGGTTGCCCTCCTTTGCTCTTTTTTGAAGGCCCTTTATGTTCTCTTTCTAGTATGGTTCCTTCATAAGAACTCTTAAACCGTCTAACTTCATAGAGTAGAGCTCTACCCCACTCACAACAAAGTGTGGAATCTGGATCATTTCTACCTACAAAACTAAAAAGAAGAGAAAGAAAAGGGAAAAAAGAAAGGAAGATAACAATAGACAAAGGAATTAGTGTTAAGTTATAACCATTACATACATTGTTATTATTTTTCCATATTCATTTGCCATATCAAATTTAGATGTAAATAAATAATTGTTGGATACTCTTCTATTGAAATGTCGAAAAGATACACAAACAAGTGTCCATACTTTATGCTTATATGCGTATATATCAAAGTTTTCAAAGGCGAAAGCGCAAGGTTAGGCATTTTATTATTGATGAGGTGAGGTGTAATCCATAATATAATAAAGATGGCCATTAACTTCAAATAAAGATAATACTAAAGGCAGTTCTCTTTTAATGAATGATGAAGGTTTTAGTCAATAAATTGGGAGTTGGAGAGTCCCATTGAAAAAGAGAGCTTTAAATAAAAAAATAAATATCATCTCCTATCATAAATGCTTCTGGCCAACAGATCAAAGAGTTCCCATTCTTTATACACAACGATAGAGAGAGACCCAACATAGGGAGAGAAAACAGAGAGATAGGGAACGAGAGAAATACAGATTGAGTGAGAGACCAACGATGGAGAGAGAAAACAGAGAGAGAGAGAGAGAGAGAGAGAGAGAGAGAGAGAGAGACCCACTGATAATGTAGACACAAATTTTGAAACCTGAAATTTTTCAATGCATTTCAAAATTCATGTTACAAATGTCCATTATTTAGGTTTTTTGGACTAAATAGTATTTGATTATTTGATAACATGCTCTTGTTTCTGATCTGTGTTTCAGATTATTAATTACACACTTTAAACCAAGGTTAAAGCGATTCTTGATGCAAATAGCATTGGCGGTGTAGCTTGATTCTTGATATGAGTGTAAAGGCGTAGTGTAACTTGATGTGTCGAACCGTGAATTTTTTTATTTTTCGCACAATTTGAAAAAAATTTACCGATACACATTTTTTTTTCATGATCATATTTATTGGGTTAAAAATAAATATTGATCAATTTTTGTAAATTTTTAAGTATGATCCAATATATTTCATATTTTTAAATCATTATAAACTGAGTTTTTTACATTTTATTTTAATAATTAATGACTTTATATTATACAAAAAATCAATCACTAACTATTATATATAAGATAAACAATGACAAAAGTAAGAGAATAAATAAGAGCCTAAATATATATATATATATACATATTTTAACCAAGCCAAATAGATAATGACCACACTTATTATTATTATTATTATTATTATTAAACAATATATAGATAGACACACAAACAAAATGATTTAGTGATAGCAGCTGAATAGAATAGCATGGGTCTTACAGTTTCAACAAATCAATAACATGTTCTTCATCTTCCCTCTTCTCTCTCTCTCTATCTCTTGCTCCTCCATTTTCTCTCTTTATCTTCCCTCTTCTCTCTATCCCTCTTTTCCCATTTTCAGCTTTTTTTTTGTGTATTTTTTTCGAAAGAAACAGTTTGGAACCATTACGTAACGGTGTGTAACAGGCCGTTATTCTCACGCATGGCCGTTCACGCATTACGGCATCTCAATCACAACATGGTCAGAACGGTGGTGTAGTAAAAAAGCTGATGCAGAACGGGCGATGTGAGCAGTTCTTGGCCGCTTTTAAAACCTTGCTTTAAACAAATGAAACCTCTGATTAATGAAGAACATAAAATTTAGCAAAAGAAAATTTAAGAAAAAGAAATATTTTATTGAATTTTTGGGGATTTTAAACTCCTAAATACACAAAGGTACAATTGTTGGGCTTAGAACCCTTCGTCTATTACTTGCCATTGTACTATGTGCTTGTGTATGGAGTGTTGAATACTGATGCTTGTCGCTCTTCACAAGCAGCTTTTGAATTCTCTTGGTCTCTTTTCCTTCTTCTGAAAACTTCTTCAATCTCTGATTTCTTTCTTTCTATGATTTTTGATTTATGATCTCCGATCCTTGATCTTGTGTGATGGTTCTCATATTTATAAAGGGCTATCTATGTGATAAGGGCGCCTTATTTCCATTTCAAATTTCAAATTGTTATGATAACGCTGTATTGTTGTCATAACAAATTTGGTTGATCGTGTTGATCTCCCTCCCAAATTTTCTCCTGTGGTTTCTTTGCTGTAGACTCTACAGGTATCATCCTTTGATTGAGCCTACAATACTTCAAATCTCGTAGGCTCCACGTGTTACTTGAATATCTTGAATAATATCTTTGGCATACGACATTTTTTTCCCTTATCATGTACTTCAATAGATCATATTGATCCTTTTAAGAGGTGGTTTCCTACAGCATTTCCACTGTAGGCTCTGTATGTGATGTTGATTGATTTGCTGTTGTTCTCCACGTGTCGCTTGGCTCATATGGGTTCAAAGATTTTGTGTTTCGGTGGACTCTTCATCCCATTGAATTTGAAATCTTATCATAAATTTGGTTGAAATTTACGTGCTAACAGAGATAAAACAGAGAGATAGAGAACGAGATATTCAAAAAGCACGAACCTGAATGTCGATTATCTTCAAGTTGCATACGAGGTAAGATTCAAATTAATTTTTTTTTTCTCTAGATCACAAAATGCAAACGCTTTTCACGATTATGCGTGAAAAGTGGAAAATGCGGATGTTAGGCAAATGCCTCATCTCATAAAGCTTACGCTTTGTTGGTGTGGCGCACAAAAAATCAAGCGTCAGTGCGTTTTTGTTATGCCTCACCCTGAAGCATGCCTCAATAATCCTTTGAAAACATTGATATATATTACATATGATATGATACATGTCCATCCTTTATATTTTTGTACTTATATTTTAAAATCTGGTTTGCACTTGAGGATGTTTTGTCTTTCACAATAATGCTTCATTATTGCTGACCGTTATTAAGACGAGTACTCTAGTTGCAGATTTTACTTTTCAGTGAGGAAACTGTCATTTATCTTAGATAACGTTGGAGTTACATATTTACATCTAAGATCTATATTTCTTTGAGTAGATGTTATTCTCATTCCATTATTTGTTACATTTATACTTTCTTGCTTTGTATTTTATCCTTGTATTCACCCAAAAAAGAATTTTATCCTTATGATGTATTGTTTGCTTTCTGATGCTTAGTTATGTTTTACATTAATTAAATTATTATTGTAATTGTAATTGTAATTTTTCATTTTCTTATATTTCACCCTTGAGGTGTGTAACCACCTTTCTCATATCTCATTTATGGACATGTCATATAGGTCCGAGCATTACTACTCTTGGATCTGCCACTGTCTTGTTCATCTTGTTGTGAAATACTATATTCATTCATTTTACTTAATAACAAGCTGAGCTGTTTTAATTTCAGGATAATCAGGACCACTGACAACTACTTGGCGTGCTTTAGGGATTTCTAACCTTACCAGATTACAGAATGAAGTAATATATGCCATCTGGTTTAATTTTTTGGTTTGTTAAGATGATTGGTTTACTGAACATGTGTTGATGCTAGTACTTTCCATAAGATTAAATGACTAGAATGGATACCATAGGCAAGGACTCAAAACTTGGTGTTCCTTCTTTGAATCTTGTATAGGTCAAGAGTTATGTAATTAGTTATTTTGGGTAGTTAATTATATAAAACTTGCTTATGTTACTCGATGTTGTCAATAAGAGGCTCATAACTCGTAAGGGTAAATTTTGATTTCATCTAAGGGCAGCATAAAATCAATTGAGACCTTGCATGGTCCAAATCTATGAAGCACGGACACCTCTCTAGAGGTCGCGTATGAGTGTTTGACACGTGTCGGACACAAACACGCTCCGGACACTTGGAAAGGGTCGGACATGTTGGGACATGCTACAGACATGTGGAGATGCGCTGAGGACACATTGGGGAAACGTTAAAATTTTTAATTTTTTTACTAAAGTTGATAAGTTTGATAAAATTAAATATTTGATATAAAATACATATATTAAATATTTAAAAATGTGACATAATAAATATATAAAATTATATTTTTTGCACGTGTCCCCAATGTGTCGTGTCTTGTATTTTTTGAAAATTTACATGTTTGCGTGTCCGTGTCGTATCACATGTTTGTGTCTATGCTTCTTAGGTCCAAATATAATTTAGTTGAGTTCTAATGTGTATTTGGTCCTTAATATTATTATGTTGTTGGTTTGTTTTATACAAGTTTCTTAAATTGTAATAGTAGATGTTCTGGTAAAATTTGAATGTTGGACATGGACTTCACTAGTGGTTCATTAATCCTATTATGGTCAAATCAAGTTAATCGGTCTTTATGTTTGTCTTGCAATTATTATTATTATTATTTGTTTTTTTTTTTATTTTTTTTGAATTCTATACTTTCCAATATTGGAGTTGAGTGGCGGTATCCTCGTAGCTCTTAACATTGAGGAATAGGAAAGAAGGCTTGGGTGGTTGATCTTACATCTCATAGAGAGGAAGAATACCAGGGATGATAAGGGCCTTCTACTAAACTCAGTAGTATGAAAAGGTGTGTGATGCTGATATAACTCATTCAATCAATGAAAAACATGAATTATAAAAGTTATTCTATCAATCTAGCACTTTGAGGATTGTGCTATGGAATGTTAATCTTATGTTTGACTAAGGGATTCTTACGGGTGATACCTACATTCTTCTACCATTTTGTTCTTCGTTGCTCTATTCTTTTTATCTATGAAGCACGGATACTTCTAAAAGAGAGTCGTATCTACATCGGATATTGATTCTCCTCGGATACTTGCATATACAAATCATATACTTTCTAAACATATCTGATATTTGAAATTAATTTTCTTTGATTTTGAGAAGTATTAGATACTTTTTGGATACTCTAGGTCATATATCCAAGCTACTATGAAATTTGCAATACTTCTTACATAATATTAGAGTATAATTGTTAGGATAAATACAAGAATAATTTTTCAATACTTTGTTTACTTTGTACAGAAGATAAATACAAGAATATTTTTTATACTTTGCTTACTTTGTAAAGAAGATAAATACTAGAATAATTTTTTAATACTTTTCTTGCTTTGTAAAGAACAAAATAGTAGATTACTGTAGTATCCTACTTATTTGGGAATTTATCAAATTGACTTATCCTGATGCTTTGTTTGGTTCACTGAAATGAGATGGAGTGGAATGGTCATTCCTTAGACTCTCTTATGGAATGATCATTCCCTTACAATAGTGAATGATGATTACATTTGTAATGCATTTTTCATTATTTTTTTAGTCAACCAAACATGAGAATGAATATTTTGATAGAATCATCATTCCATTCCATTTAGTTCCAATGAACCAAACACTACCTTAGTGTCTACATGTGTCCCACATCCATATTCATACTTTATTTATAGAAGAAAGTAAGAATAAATAAAAAATATAACGATACTAAAGTCAAATTTCAACAATTAAAGAAGAAAATAAACTTGCGTACAATATTTTTGTGAAAGGGAAAACACAATGACAATATAAATAGTTTATACTTGATATTTAAATGAAATTTTTATGTTAATAGGCAAAAAAGAAAGAAAGAATAAGAAAAAAAGTAAACTGGCTACTAGTTCTTAAACTAATAACTAATTTTTGTAGAATGGTTTATCACCATCCTTTGAGGTTGTCTATAGTACAATACTAAAATTAATTTTTTTTACAAACGTATCCTAGCCATACCCATATTCTACTTTTTAAGTTTTGTCATAACACTGTACCCATATCATATCATACCTATATCATATCATACCTGCATCTTGTATCCGTATCTGTATCCATGTTTCATAGTTCTTATTTTTTATATTATTTCCTCTTCCCCCCCCCCCCCCCCCCGCGCGTGCGGAAGTTTTTAGACTTTATGGCCAGACCACCTTAATTCCTTCTCTACTCAAAAAAACAAATCCAAATTATTCACAAACTCGGAACAGCTGCAAAACATTGCTTTTACACCCCTTTCTCATGCTGATGCAAACCCCTAATGCCATCTTTTTTCTAACCTTTATCAACAAAACAAACTGGTGACATTGGCCCCAAGTGCTGTCCTAGATTAGTTTAGACATTAGTGCTTATGGTGGATAGTGCTTAGTACTTACCTTACATCAGTATTGTAAGGAGCTTACATCTGAATGTAATCTGAAACTGAAAGCTCCAAACTTGTTTTGTTATCCGTGATTGCAATGTTGGCTTCTTGTTGAGGATTCAGTACCATCATTTTACGGCTTTAAAGGTGGGTCATTGAGTCTGTAAACAAAGTTTCCCTTATTCGGTATGCCATTGCTGTAATGGTGTATTGTAAGAGAAGAAAGGCACCGAGCTATATGCTTCTGCTTTATGTTAATAGGCAATGAACTGATTGCTTATGATATGATTGTTTAGCTATCAATGTAATCTTTATAAAATGTTGGGCGTGTTAAGGATTCAGTAACCATCATTTTATGGCTTTAATAGTGGATCATTGAGTCTATAAACAAAGTTTCCCTTATTTGGTATGCCATTGCTGTAATGGAGTATTGTAAGAGAAGAAAGGCACCAAACTATATGCTTCTACTTTATGTTAATAGGCAATGAACTAATTGCTTATGATATGATTGTTTTGCTATTGATGCAATCTCTATAAAATGATGGGTGAGTAGCATTTTATCCAATGCATGAAATAATTTCAAAATTGTGCTAATGTGAACATTTTTATCTGGTACTAGGGGGCGTGTAAGATGGGATGAGGCTAATCTTGGGGAAATTGAAGCAAATAAACCCGTGAGGCAGAAAATCACCGAACCGAAGACGCCTTATCACCCTAGGATTGATGATGATGGTATGTTGATCAATTTCTTTTCATAATTGTGTGTATCTGTATTGCATATAGCTCTCTTCCTTGAAAAATGATTTGGGGCTTTGGCTTGATTATAGCTGTGTACCCAAATTTGTCCTGATTTTTTAAAGTTTATTTTTATTTCTGAAAAAGTTGTTCAGAGACTGCATGTCAATTGAAATTTTAAGGTCATGAATGTGGTTTTGTTGCATATGGATTTCTTTCATCAATTGAAAGTAATGTGCTGAAAGTTTTCCCTTACCATCGTGGAGTCGCTTTGATTTATCCAAAAAAAAAAAAAAAAATCATGGAGTTGTTTTGATGGTTCAGAAATTGAAGGCACTTTACCTGCTGATAATTTGCTATAGGATCTTAAAGCTTTTAAATTCCCTATGTCGTTACACTAGTATTTATTTGTGGGCTCTTGATCAGATTACAGTGTTGCATCTATGGGCTGCATAATAAGCAAAATACATGCAAAAGCATGCTTTGGAGGGATCAGTTCAGTCAATCCATAGATATGATTTATCTCCATCCATGAAACCTCGACAAGCCCTTGGCTGTAGCCTCCAAGCCAAAATCCTCTGATGATCCTGAGTGGTCAATGCCTAGTTACTGCTCTCAGCTTAGGATGCCAAAGTGGTGGTGGCAGTAATCATAGTAGTGGTATGTGTATGGAATGAGGCATGAGGGGTCATGGCTTTTCGGAGTTAGTTGTAATTGAGTTATAGTCTTCTTGGCACTGTGTCACGGGTTGCCTTGCAAGGCTAACTCCGTGACGTTTCGTTCGCGGTGGTGTGGCCATTTGAGTGCTCAAGAGTGGCCGTTGGAAGTGCCCCAACGTGGCCTAACTTTGGCCCCAAGTAGCCCAAGGCATGTAGGCCACTAATAGCCAGCAAACGGCAAAGCCGCAGCCCATGCCAACAGCCAACCAGCGCTGCCAGCAGCAGCAAAATACAGCAGCAGCAGCCAGCAGTGGCAGCCAACAGTGCAGAATTTTGGCGCTTTGTTTCAGCATTCAAACGAAGGAGTTTTGGGCTGAAATTTTTACTAGAAAGAGATCTTGGGGGAAGTGTTTTCCCGACCAAGTTTCGTGATTTTTCTCAATTTGTGGAATTAATGAAAAATCATTATAACTCCTCGGACATGTACGAAGTTTCCTCTTGCCAGAGGGCACATTGCTTAACAAGCATATATAAGGGGGTATGGTGTGCTACCTACCTACCTCCCTGCCTAAACTGGGCTTTAAGTGAGCAACCTTGGGGCAACTCAAGGGCGGGCTTTAGGCATCCAGAGGGGTGTCTAGAGTCTCCACGTGGGTTTGGGAGCCCCGTGGATAGTGCAATATGTAAGCACTGTGCGTGTCCTCTCGAGGGGAGGTTCACTATGTTGTTTCCATTATGCCACGCAATATGGCGTCTTTGGAACTCGTTTTGGACCGAATGGGCTATCGAGTCACCACTAAAGGCCTCGTGTGCCAACTCAAGTGCTTGGTTTGGGTTCAACCTTGCACGAGGGGATCCCGTGGCTTAAGCTAAGTGGTTGGAAGGCAACACCACATATGTGGGCTATCGAATGAAGGCATCAAGCTACGTATTGGCTATGTCCATTGAGGGACTACATTATGCTACAACCAAGCTACGGATTGAGATGTTGCTTTGCGTGTTGTACGAGGATTACGCCGTGGGCAACGCTAAGGCGCAATGGCCTTAGGCGGAATCTAGCATGACCAAGTGGCCATCCAATATGCATCTGTTGAGGCATGCTAGACCCTATGGCACTTCGAGATGCTGTTAAAGACCCAACATGCTACGTTGGCTTGTCGGCTAAGTTGAGGACCTTCGCTAGTACATTGTTGTGTGGCTAGGCACCTTGATAACATAAACCTAAGTTGGGCGAGCACCTTGCTTGAGGTAAGCTTGGTGCTATGAAGCGACTTATGCCGTGCTTGGTGCACTTGAGGCGTCAGGCCTACTTGTGGCATCCGGATGAAGACGGAGCTTCCTTGTGAAGTTGTTTTGCTTGACAAAGCATTGGGCCCTAATGTTCAAACAGGTGAGATCATCAACACTTGATTTGTCAATGAGCTATGGCGGGCTTAGACTTGGTGGAGTTTGAGCGCCACACGGGCAAAAATTGATCCGCTACGCCTCTAAAGGAGTCGGCCTGTGACTCATTGCCAAGTGGGCATGACCAAGCGAGGGTGGCTTGGCTTGGCTGAATAGTCTTCTTGGCCATGCCCTTGGGGTCTCCATACTTGTACTCAATCACTTGGTGCTTTGTCCTGCAACTAAGGCGCCAAGCCACTATACTTGGTGCTTGATGGACCCCTACTTAGATTATGCACATAACCCCAATAGATTGCTTAAAAGATGTTGTGGCTTACTCGAGGGCTTGCTAGATGGAGAGTAAATACCTTGAGATGTGAGATGACATGGTGTCTATGTACACTTCAGTTACATTTACATCCATAATAAATATAGGAAAGAAGAAAAACCTGAATTTACACAGACTGTCTGGGTCTATGTATTGGTTCCAGATATGTTGTGAGAGAGACTTGATTATTTATGCTTTACAATTACACAAGACATGAGAGCAGAATCGGAAATAAGACTTGTATTGAAACTAATTGGTTTAGTTGAGGTTAAGACTTGTATTGAAATGCGTTGTTGTAGATAATGTTTATTTAATTATTATTTGAATGACTAATTGCTTTGTTAACGGATTACTATCATGGCTTTTAGTTGAAAATTTGTGTAATTGTTACAGTCAGTATGAGCTGAATTTTCATTGTTATTGCAGGATCTCTATCTCCTGTAAGGAATAGTTCTGAGGATTGCACTGTTGATGCTATTCACGCAGCAGCAATACGGTCTGCCTTGAATGATGTAGCTTCTTCTAGTGGGAAAAACTCTCAGCAGTCTGGCGGCTGGACATCATCTGATGATGAGGCAGATCCCATGGATCAAGATGAAGGTTTCTAATTTGTCCCTCCCTCTTCTTGTTTTCACAAATTTTTTTTTTTTCATGGATGAGTTTCACATTACCTTCTGTAGAATAGTCTCTTTCACCACTGCTATTTTCTGTTGATTGTTTCTCATTTAGTTGTGGTAATTTGAGGCAACTTAAGGAAGGTAAAATACCAACTACTATGATTGAGCATGTCTGCAAGTTCTTGTTTTGTGCACTGAGAACATGTACTCTTAATTCTAGGGAACAAGTTAATGTTATAAATATGATCTTAATTCTGACACATGGTTGCTGATTTCTTTGTTCTCTGCTATTTGATGTCACAGCCTTTTCGGATTCTGGAACAGATTCAAGCAGCATGAGTTTTAGGGAGCATAGGCGAGCTCATTATGATGAATTTCGGAAAGTAAAAGAACTGCGGCGAAAAGGCTCCTTTCTTGAAGATGCATCGGACGAGGAGGGTGACATGAAAAAGGATGGAAAGTCTGATTCATCATCATCATTATCATTAACTGCTGGTGTGAAAGATATAGACATTGAGGGCAGCTCGGATGTCCGTCGACAAACTTCTACACCTGCAGCTAATGGAGTTTAGAAGCTGTCCAAACAACATTCAGAAGTGAGACTGGTTTTTTTTTTTTTTGTGCGCCTGTTGTTCTCTTTTTAGTTTTATTGCCAATCAAGGGACAAATACCATGACTCTTATTTTGTGTCTTTTCTAAATGCAATTTTTCTTGTATAATCTGTGACAACCTTTCCTACATAAGTTCTGTTCTATTCTGTTGTGTTTCGTTGTTATTGAATAAATAGGAAATCAAGTGTGGCTTTGATTATTAACTGCTGATCATCATTTACATGAAGGGTAAATTATACTGCCACCTTGAGATTTCTGTTTAATATAGATCTCTCTGTCACATTTAAAAATTTACACTTCTCTTTTATTAGATTAAAATGACATATTTGTTATTTAACTTTTATACATATAAAATAATAAAATATTATTAGATATTTTGTTCACGTCGTTTCACAAAAAATGACAATTATTTTCTTCGGTTTAACTCACAAAAAATTAAGCTTTTTATTTTTTATATTTTTTATTTTTATTGAATTTTTAAATATTTTTTATTTTTTTTAGATAATTATGTTTTATTTTTTATTTTTTTTATTTTTTATATTTTATATTTTTTTTTGATAATTATATTTTCTTCGGTTTAACTCACAAAAAATTAACCTTTTTATTTTTTTTAGATAATTATGTTTTAAAATAAAAAAATGACAATTATTTTTTATTTTTTATTTTGAACTCACAAAAAATGACAATTATGTTTTAGATACATCTAATTTGGATATACTTAAAAATATAATACTGTGTTTTAAAAAAAAAAAAAAAAAATTAACCAAATACAAAAAAATAATTTTTTTTAATGCATTATCTTATTTTATTGTATTTAATGAATTTTTAAAAATTTTTATATATAAATTTTGAGTCGTGCTACGTAGCTCGAAAGACAGTCTCTCCGAATCCCTCGAATTTAAAAATGATGTCGTTTTTGATTTTTAAAATTTTGATTTTTGATTTTTGATTTTTGATTTTTGATTTTTTATTAGAGAAGGAAGGAGGAGGAAGAAGGAGGAGGAGGAGAAGAACTGGAGGGGAGGGGGCCAACAAAATCGGGCTGGAGGCGGGGGTGGAGGCGGAGGCAGGGGACGAAGGCTTGGGCTGCGAGGTAGAGGCGGAGCTGCGAGTGACGGCGGGCTCCTCTTCTTCCCCTCTCTTCTCTTTCTCTCCTATCTCATTCAGGGGATTCGGGGGGCTGAAATTAGGGAGAAAAAACATTTTCCATAAATTTTATACTTTTTAAATATATCTAGATTAAATTAATTTAATCTAGATATAATAGTGGAAATAAAGATGAAAAATTTAATCTAGATATAATAGTGGAAATAAAGATGAAAAATTTATATAAAAAATATCATAAAAATGTTGTGATAGTGATATTATTATAAATATAAATCATGTTTATGGATGTTTTGTTTTAAAGTGAAAGGCCATCATTAAGTTATATTATTATATTTAAAAATTTTACACAAAATTTATGTTTGTATATATCTATCACTCAATAAGAAATTGAAAGATGTAGAATGTAATCAGGATAATAAAAAGAAGAAATAGTAAAAAAAAGAGCAAAATAGTTATTTAAAAATTTTGAAAACATGATACCATCAATTCATTAGATAATTTTTAATGAGATTATAAATGTTAGGAAAGAAAATATAATTTATAAAATGTGAGGGGATTAAACAGAACTGGTGTCAAGTGTAAGAGTTTATGCACACCACACACTCTCACACACAGAATAGTAAAGTAGTATGACATTCGATCAGAGCATAAGGGTAAGGACACTGTACATGTTGAGTATCCACACCAATGTGGCCTTGGCTATGGAAGTCAAGTATGGAGGCTACAAACTTGCTGAAGTTTTTCAAACCTAGGGTGGCTTGCCATTAACTTTGGTAGTTGGTTGTTGGTAAGTAGAGGTTGGCAAGCAGATGTTGAGTTTGGCTCTCCCATTTGTATATAAAATGGGAAGAGGTGAGCTGAGTTAGTTTATTAAAAAGAGAAGGAAACACAGAGAGTGTAATCTGTGAGTGAGAGTGCTATAGAGAGAGTGAGATAAGAGTGTTGTATACTCCTTCTGGGAAAAATTCTATAGTGGATATCTCTCTCGTAGACGTAGGCTATTATCGAACCACGTGAATTTCTTGTGTCTTTTTTGTGTGTGATTGATTTCTGGTGTACCTTAATCCTAACAAGTGGTATTAGAGCCTCGTTGGTCGATTTTCGGAAAAACAGGTTGTGTTTTTCGAAACTGCCAGAAATCAAGTTGCTCAAAATTCACTTTTGAGCATACTGGAAGGAAGCTTTTGACAAGATGAGTCCAAAACTACAAAGCCGAGCCAAAGACAAGCTTCTACGCGCTTTCACACGCCACCTAAAGAAGACGCGTGAATCTCAATTTCAGACACGCGTCAAACGCGCTATTGACGGTACTGGTGCTTCACACTAGTCTTGAGCATGCGCCTGACATGCGACGGAAGGAAAAGGAGAGTGGTTTGTGAGCGTTTGTGACGTCACCGCCATGTCACCACCATCTGGCAATCGTGTCATCGCCATGCCACACTCCCGCCAGCGCCACGTCACTGCCACGTGTTAGTTACGTTAGCGCCACGTTTCGCCACACCATCGCCATGTTTCAGCCACGTCATCTCTACGTGTCACTACGTGTTAGCCACGTCATCACACTGGATAACCAGTCAACCCGCCGATTTTACTCGACCCGACCTAGAGGCAGAGGGTTATCTGGTGCTACACGGCTACGGTACATCCGCAGATCTAAACCGTCAAACTTATTTTGGCTAGATTTGAGCCATTTGAAGTTCGATTTTGACGAGCCAATAGTGGTTTCCAACTATTTGGAGTATTCCGGAGAGATCAGTATGATCAGATTTTTGAATCAGAGTTTCTGTAAAAAGTAAGAAGACGATGGAGGAATCCACTTTAACTTTAGGATCTATGATCAAGTTGAATCCTTCTAATTATGCAATCTAGAAGCTGCGGATGGAAGACATCCTATATTATAAAGACTTGTTTGACCCTATTGCTCTAAAGGGGTCAAACCGGAAGAAGTGAAGAATGAAGACTGGATAAAGATGAACCAGAAGACTATTGGTTGTATCAGATTGTAACGCCCCAAATTTCTAGCCCAAATGATAAGATAACAATCATGGCTCTTTAAAGGAAAACCGAATATAAATCTCCAAACTTACATTACATGATACAATAGTTCTTCATGCAACAATACATTAATCCAACAACAAGTAAATAAACAAATAAATACCCCAAATGGTTTACAAGTTTCTAAGGCTTGAGCTTGGTTACACAAAACGGTTATTCAAACCTACACAAACACAGCCCTTGGCTTGCACACAGAGTCATAGCAAAAATGAGAGTATTGTACTCCCAACACACATACTTCCACGCTCTTAGTTATGTGGGATCACCACATCTTTTCTTGCACAAAAATCCCGTAGGGTGAGCATAAAGCCTAGTAGGAAATTTTTAACAAAGTATATACATTTTATACAAGTCTCAAGAGATGAAATGCACATGCCATACAATGCCCGTTTTGAAGATAAATCACATTTTCATCTTTTGAAAACCATCATGCAATTTCAATTGTTCAAAACTTAACAATTTATTTCAAGGGTGGTAAATACGACTCTGGTAATCCCTAGGTCAGTGTCTGCAAGTAGACTATATAAGTACTACCAAATTGTCATTTTTACCGATATTAATCGGAAGGCTCGACACCTATCCGCGCAGGTTTTCGGTCTTTCACCCCGGACTCTCAGGTCAACTTATTCAATATCATTTACACCACCTATCAAGACTTACCAATGTATTTACCCCAAAACCATTTCATGAAAACTTATTTCTCAACATTCTTTTCTCAATGCAAGTTTTCAAATCAACTTTTAAAGTTTAATGTAATCAAATGAATTGTTATGCCAATAACATAAGATGAATATAAATACTTTTATTCCAATTCATCATCCAAGGAATAACACAATTCCCTCTTCTCAAGTATCCTCAACAATTAGTCATTTCAAGACTATTTCAACGTTTTGAACAATAATTTCCAAAATGAACAACAATTCTCATATTCCTTGAAATTCATCATTTATATAAATATAAATAAGAAATTTTTCCAAACATCCATTTATTTTGACACACAAAATAAATATAACAATATCATTCATGGATTTTTAGTCTCTTTTAGTAAAAACTCCAAATTCTAGGTTTTCTCACCAAAACTATACAACTCAAATCTTTTGAAAGAAAACTTTCCAAAATCATATTTTCTTCAATCAACGAAAATCAAAACCCATAAGATCATTTTAAAAGAACAAAAGACAAACCCACTTTTCAAAATCGCTCAACTTCTTGAATCAACAATCAATTTTCAAAGCTATCGAAAGATGATTTCGAAAATCATATAGATCTTGCAAATATATATATATAACTCTAAGAAAATCCCTACTTCAAGTTTTGAAGAAGAAATGAGATGAAACCCCCAAAATCAACGGTGTTGAAACTCGATCTTCACCGCACACAACGAAGCCCTCGAGAGGTTAACCAACTTTGATAAAGAACTTATGGCAAAACTCTAATGGATCTTGAGAAATCAAGGTTTTGATCCAATTTGGTGCAGGGAAATGTAGAGAGAAGGGAGAGGAAAGGGTTTTTAGAGAGATATACAAAAGTGATATGAAATATCAGATTCACGAACTGATACGACATGGTCCGCTCGAGCGTGGAAAGCCCCACTTGAGCGTCAAATACACTTTCCTAGTACTTTTGGAGACAGGTCAAACTTATGAAAACAAACATTCTCCGCTCAAGCACATAAACGGCCGCTCGAGCGAACAAGCAACTTCTAATGCATTTTTCATTTTTGCTTTGGGGGCGCTGCCCTTTAACCCTGCCAAGGGGCGCTGCCCTTTGGACCCTCGCGAGTTGACTGGGTAACTCGATCCCTGACATACTCAGCGAAGTGGCAAAATTGGGATCGCTACACAGACAATGGATAGACCACAGTGTGTTCCGCCATGTCACCCAGGAGACAGGTGCATATGTCTTTTGGACAATGTTAGAAGGAATGTACCAGTCAAAGATCGTCCAAAACAAAGCCTTGGTGATGAGAAGGCTTGTAAATCTGAAGTTGAAGAATGGTGTGTTTTTCACCGAGCACCCTAGTGAATTCAAGAATCTGGTGAATCAGCTTGCAACCGTCAAGATGCCCTTGGACGATGAAATGCAAGCTGTACTACTACTTAGTTCTTTACCGAACAGCTGGGAGACGACGGTGGTTTCTCTCAGCAACTCTGCACCAGAGGAGAAGCTGACCATGAGTATGGTCACAGACGCCATGTACAATGAAGAGACAAGGAGGAAAGACATGAGAGGTAATTAGTCCCATGCTCTTGTCACAGAAGATAGAGGCAAAGATAGAGGTAGAGGAAGAGGCAGAGGAAGAAGAAAGAGTAGAGGCAGATGGAACAACAAGAGTAAATCCAGAGACAGTAAAAGTCAAGGTAACTCTAGCTTCACTTGCTTTTATTATGGCCTGGAGGGTCACATAAAGAGAAACTATCCAAGCCGGAAAGATAAAGGCCAAAGCAGTAAGTCAAAGGGAGATGAGAACATGACAGCCACAACAACTGATGAAATACTTCTTGTAGTTGGTAAAGAGGAGGATTGCCTTCACGTGGCTGACCACAGCTGTACAGAGTGGGTGATAGACACAGCTGCATCCTATCACGCGACTTCCCACAGAGAACTCTTCAGCTTGTACAACGTTGGAGATTTTGGCATTGTTTGAATGAGAAATTCTAGCTATTCGAAGATTGTGGGCATTGGAGACATTAGTATTCAAACTAATGTCAGACACAAGATGGTTCTTAAAGATGTGAGGCATGTTCTAGATTTGCGCTTCAATCTTATCTCTAGAATCACCCTGGATCGACATGGCTATATAAGTGCATTTGGAAATGGCCGTTGGAAGCTAACAGGAGGAGCTTTGATAATCGCCAAAGGAAAGATGTCTTCAACACTGTACAAGACTCAAACGAAGATCTGTTTGGAAGTCTTAATGTAGCAGAAGACAAAGAGTCACCAGACTTATGGCATAGAAGATTGGCTCACATGAGTGAGAAGGGATCTGCATTTGTTGGCAAAGCAATCCAAGATACCCTTATGCAAAGGGAGTGCCCTAAAGCTGTGTGATCATTGCCTTTATGGCAAGCAGCATTGAGTATCGTTCAGTTCAACGAGCAAGAGAAAAACAGAAGTGCTCAGTATGGTATACTCAGATGTTTGTGGCCCAATCGAAGTAGAGTCACTTGGCGGCTGCAAGTATTTTCTGACCTTCATTGATGATGCATCAAGAAAGTTGTGGGTGTATTTCCTGAAGACGAAGGATGATGTATTCCAGCACTTTCAGGAGTTCCATGCAATGGTGGAAAGAGAGATCGGAAAGACGTTGAAGTGTCTTCGCACAGACAATGGTGGCGACTACACTTCCAATGCTTTTGAAGCATATTGTGCTAGCAGAGGTATCTGGCACGAGACAACAGTTCCCGGTACCCCACAACACAATGGTGTAGCAGAGAGGATGAATCGCACTGTTGTTGAAAGAGTTAGATGCATGCTCAGAATGGAAAAGTTGCCAAAGTCATTCTAGGCTGAAGCCGCCTGTACAGCCTGTTATCTTATCAACAGGTCACCTTCAGTCCCGTTGAATTTTGCGATACTTGAGGAAGTTTGGTCTAGAAGAAAGATATCATATTCTCACTTGAGAGTCTTCGGGTGTAAGGCGTTCGCACACATCTCCAAGGAAAACAGACAGAAGTTTGATGACAAGTCCACTCCATGTATATTTGTGGGCTATTCAGATGCAGCATCTGGGTACAAGTTGTGGGACTTAGTGAACAAGAAGATGTTCAGGAGTAGAGATGTTGTGTTCCAGGAAGACCAGACAGTAGTAGATTTTGAGAAGTCTGCAAAGTCTAGAGATGTCATCACTCCAGACTTGTTTCCATCTCCCGAGCCATCACAAAATGCTAGATGTGATGATGTGCAACAAGAGTGCCAGAGTTGCAGGATCCTATGCCAGAAATTGAGGATCATGAGGAAAGAGATGAAGACCTCGATGAAGAGGGTGTTGAGCAGGGGGAGCAACCCCCTCAATCAGAGGCAACTGGACCTCAGTTGTGGAGATCTAGAAAAGCTATCGTGCCATCAACCAAATATCCCGCTTCTCAGTATATTTTAATTACTGATGAGGGGGAACCTGAGAGTTTTTTGGAAGCAAAGAGTCATATAGAGAAAGATTGCTAGATGCAAGCATGAAGGAGGAAATGAGTTCTTTGTAGAAGAACCACACTTATGAACTTGTTTCACTTCCAAAGGGCAGGAAGACATTAAAAAACAAATGGGTGTACAAATTGAAGAAAGATGGCAACGGTAAAATACTGCAGCATAAAGCTCACTTGGTGGTCAATGGTTTTGGACAAAAGAAGGGAATTGATTTTGATGAGATCTTCTCTCCAGTTGTGAAGATGACTTCCATTCTAGTAGCTCTAGGATTAGCAGCTTGCTTGAATATGGAGGTAGAATAAATGGATGTCAAAATTGCCTTTCTCCATGGTGATTTGGAGGAAGAGATCTACATAGAGCAACTAGAAGGATTTGAAGTTAAAGGGAAACAGAACCTCGTTTGCAAACTGAAGAAGAGTCTTTATGGCCTGAAGCAGGTGCCAAGACAATGGTACTAGAAGTTTGATTCATTCATGGTGGATCACAAGTACACAAGAATAGTAGCAGACCAATACGTATATTTCCGAAGATTTTCAGATGGAAGCTTCATCATCCTACTGTTGTATGTCGATGATATGCTGATCATCGGACATGATATTGCTATGATCAACAAGTTGAAAAAGGACTTGTCGTAGTATTTTGACATGAAGAATTTAGGCCCAGCACAGCAGATTTTGGGCATGAAGATTGTTCGTAATAGGAAAGCTAAGAAGATATGACTATCACAAGAGAAATATGTTGAACGGATGATTAAAAGGTTCAACATGAAAGATGCCAAGCCAGTCAGCACACCACTGGCCAACCATTTCAAGGTGACAAGGCATTCGTGTCCCACGACCAGCTCTGAAAAGAAAGAAATGGAGACAATCTCCTATTTCTCTGCTGTAGGAAGTTTGATGTATGCAATGGTATGTACCCGGCCAGATATAACTCAAGCAGTTGGCGTTGTGAGCAGATTCCTCGCAAATCTAGGAAAGGAGCATTGAGAGGCAATCAAATGAATTCTTCGGTACTTGAAGGGAACTTCAAAGATGTGTTTATGTTTTGGAGGAGCTAAACCAGTCTTGGAAGGCTATATTGATTCAGATATGGCAGGCGATCTTGATGGAAAGAAATCTACATCAGGATTTCTATTTTCTTTTGCAGGGGGAGCTGTGTCTTGGCAGTCCAAGCTACAGAAGTGTGTCGCTTTATCCACAACCGAAGTAGAGTTTACTGCCGCAGCGGAAGCTGGGAAAGAAATGTTGTGGTTAAAGTGGTTTCTCCAAGAACTAGGACTAAAGTAGGAAAAGTTCACGATACATTGTGATAACCAGAGTGCCATAGACTTGAGCAAGAATTCTATGTACCATTCTCGCACAAAACACATCGATGTTTGGTATCATTGGATACGCGAAGTGATGGAAAAATAGTTATTGGAACTGGTCAAGATCCACACAGATAAGAATCCAACTGACATGCTTACAAAGGTGGTCTCGAGAGACAAACTTGAAGTATGCAGGGACATTGCCGAGATGGACTTCTAGTAAGGATCCTACTCCCCATAGGTGTGGAGGGGGAGAATTGTTGAGTATCCACACCAATGTGAACTTGGCTATGGAAGTCAAGTATGGAGGCTACAAACTTGTTGAAGTTTTTCAAACCTAGGGTGGCTTGCCATTAACTTTGGTAGTTGGTTGTTGGCAAGCAGAAGTTGAGTTTGGCTCTCTCGTTTGTGTATAAAATGGAAAGAGGTGAGCTGAGTTAGTTCATTAAAAAGAGAAGGAAACACAGAGAGTGTAATATGGGAGTGAGAGTGCTATAGAGAGAGAGAGTGAGGTGTGAGTGTTGTAAACTCCTTTTGGAAAAAATTCTATAGTGGATATCTCTCCCGTGGACGTAGGCTATTGCCGAACCACGTAAATTTCTTGTCTCTTTTCTATGTGTGATTGATTTTGGTGGGCCTTAATCCTAACAGTGCAGCATAAGAGTGGCGATAGTGAGTCCAGGTCCGAGCCCCAGCAACACACCCCACTCACAACCTTCACCGGTAGTGGCCTTTCCTTCCTCATTTCATCCAAAACGAACATCACACTTGTACTTGACATGTTCCTCATGCTCGCTAAGCACGTGCCAACTGGCTCTCAGCTTGTCCTTTTTCAAACCCAGTTTTTGTTAAATTTGGTCTAGAATTTTAGAAACAACGAGTTCCAATCGCTGCTAACACCGATTGGACCAAACGCTTCAACCAAGCACTTGTCAATGTTATCTGCTATCGTATTAGGCACAGTATTTGACAGATGAAAAATGAGGCGTATTTCACGTAAATGGACTTCAATTGTACCCTCGGTGTTGACATAATTTCGAAAAGCGGACATTCGGTAGAGGTATCAGGGTCTGCGCCAACAATCATCACCAAAAAAAGAGTCCCAACTAGTGGAAGATGGCCCACGGAATGAAACGACAAAGTTTTCAGAGCAGACAACGAGAACCCGTGCACCGGCATTGTTCTCGGCAAGATCCTTGGCATGGAAGCGCCGGCAAAGCAACCAGAGCTGTTCATCATGAAGAGGAGGTGGGTGATACTTGAAATGGGTTGGCCCCAGTGTTTAATTGCAGTTGAGTCTTGGTTTGGAAGAGCTAAAATAATTTGGTTTTTTGGTTATTTTAGTTTAATTTTTTTAGTCTTGTTTGGTTTTTGTTTTTGGTTTTTTTGACTTTTGTGAGAGAAAAAAATATAATAATTATGGTTTAAGTATGATATTTTATCTTATTGACTTATGTAATCAATTTTATTTTTTGTGCTTTTTTAACCCAAAAAAATCAAAACCAAACATAGCTTGAGGCTGCTTTTGCACCCAGTTTTGGTGTTTCTATGTCCTGCCAGGCATCCAAGGATCGTGCCATGTGATCACATATGTTTGGATTCTCCTCTACAATTTTTTCACTTAGGTGCATGTGCTGCTTTCTAATCATCGATTTGTTGCCTGTATGTACATAATGCACTACTCCCTCCGTCTTAAAATATTGGTTTCTTATTTTATTTTTTATTATCCTAACATATCAGTCCATTTTCAAAAATCAAGTACAAAAATAATATAAATTTCCTATTTTGCCCTTCTTTTAAATTCATCAACAACATAAAAAGTACAATTATGACATTGATATTCCCCAAAAAATGTATTATCAAAGGGTAATTTTAGAAAATCAATTTTTTTAAAGTGCAATAATTGTACTACCAAAAAAAAAAATTAGATTTCTCAAAAGGGACCATTATTTTGAAACGGAGGGAGTCATAAAATACAAACATATATATATATATATATATATATTCATAATAAAAAAGTTTAATTCTTAATATTTTTAAAATGAGCAATGTTACATACCTTGAATTTGAGTTTGCCTCGAATGGCTCGAATTTGATTTTGCTGGTTGTCCAGTCGATCGTCCAGCAAAAGGGCTGATAGTCGCGATCGACAAGGTGACAACTGCGGTAGAAAAGTGTTTCACCCGGTCGTCTGGCTGGTCGACCGGTGAATAGAAATTCAACGCATTCGAGGCAGCTCAATTCAAGGTACAAAGGATTTCCCTTTTAAAATTTACCATTAATTTAAAAATTTGTCTTTTAAACTTACACTAACAAATTTATTTCCCCAAGAAAAAAGAAACTAGCAAAGTAGTACACAAATAGCAAAGAATCAGGTAAACATTTAAAAATAGAGTGATGTTAGATAGTCCTAATTTTTGTGGTTCAACTTGGCTCAAATGATGTGGCTTGATGATGTGGAAAATTATTATTATTATAAATTTTTTATTTTATTTATTATTATTATTATTAATTTTTTATTTTATACTAAACCTAGTTGTTCTTGATAATGTACGATTTCTTTAGATATTTTATCAATTCATTTTCTAGTAATTTCTATATCTTTAGCGATACCAAAGATTAGTTGATTTTGTAAAAATTTACGACGTTGGTGATAATTTGCTATTAATATTATTACTTGATTATGATCTAGCAACAGGTCGTGGATATAAAAATGGTGATAAAAACTCACAAAAAGGAAAAAGTTTTAATTGTTTTGATTATAGGCCCACTATGCTTCCAAAATAAGAACAGTATCTAAAGATTTTGACTGTTACATGAACGTAGTCGGTGTAGGGCTTTGGCGTTGGCAAGTTTTCAGTTTGCAGAGGTTGTTACCCTCAACCTTTCCTTTCTTAGATCAAGCTCAGCATAGATCTGTTTCATTTCTTACCTCAGACCGTAACTTCAGAAACTACTTCTTTGGTTATGCAGAAGACCTAAGATCAACAACTTGATACACAGTAATAACACACTCTCTTTTAAAAATGAAAAACTTTTTTATTTATTGAACAAAGATTTACAAGGAAAGGGGTGTTTGTAGACTGTTGGATTGCTAGAGTATTGTTTGCTCTAAGAAGGCCTGAGAACCAGACTTCTTTCTTAGTGTCAAGTATACTCTAAGTAATTTGTTCCCTTTTTCTCTCCCTTAAGGCCTTTATATAGGTACCTTGTGGACTTCTAAGTCCGGATTTCAACCTATTCTATACAATATTTTATATATTATATTTTATTGTTACGAGAAGACAAACAAGAGACAAACAAGCAGGTGGCATGGCTACATGCTGATTTATTTATTAACAAGAGACACTTGGTGGGGTAGTCACATGGAAGTGTAGTCTTCAGCCCATGGTTTGCCAAACTGCCCATGGTTTTGTCAACCTATTGTGTTGTCTAGATTTCACACCCCTTCATCACCTAGTTCTCATCATACTCTTCAAACATCTCATCCCATCCTTCTAGATCTTGTTCCATAAGATATTTCTCCAGAATTTTACATCCTTTTTTAGATAAATATGTCCCCGATTCTACTCGTTCCAAATAATCATATACTGATTCATAAGGCAATCCTGGAACAATTAATTTTTCTACCAAGGATAGTGTTATGGCGAATGTTGTTCTTCTATAATGAACTAATTTGAATCCAACCCTTGCTAATGCTGTAGTTTCGTGAGATATTAAGAAAATCCTCTCGCCTTTGCTTCTGTTGGATCTAATATAAAAGGTTCGTCCCAATCTTGGAACCAATCACATTTGTAGGGGATTACATCTTTCTTGTTTTTGACTTTTATCAGACAATGAGTTGCATTTAGACATTCATCCTTTACCTCTATTTGGGCAGTTGTAAATGTGATGGGTGCCATGCTTGGATATTCTTCAAAGACTTTATAAATTCTTCTGAACATGAATTGTTGGAATTTGGTGAGTTGAGTGAACATAGTACTCTATGGGTGAGGTGGAACGTCGAATGTATTGATTATTTCCAATTTCCACATTTGAACCAAAGGATCTTTTGGGCTGATGAGTTTGTCTAGATTGACTGAAATTTTCAACATTCTATAACTGTACAACGCAGTTCGTCCGTTGAAGTAGCACCATTAAGTTCCCAGATAGGTGACACATTCTTCATATAATTTCAGAAATAACTTAAGAAACGTACATTTTTTTTTTATTTTATCTTGGAGGTCAGCAAGGAGTTGAAGAAATGAATATAATACTTCTAATCTTAAAAAGGTTTTTGCTACTAAATGGGTCGTTCTAATAAGCTTGTTCACAAAACGGTTCTTTTATGCAGCCTACATTTTTTTTGAATAATTTCAGCACTGTCTTGTGTCACCAAGTCCAGCACTTCTTGAGTTTCTACTAGGAGTGTTTCCTTTTCTGGCGGTGTAAGTCGTGTGAATGTGGATGCCATCTGCAAGTTCTCGAGTTAGAGTATCTGCTAAACTGTTTTTATTACCATTAATATGTTCTATATTAAAAGTAAATTGTTTTAACCAAAGTTGACATTGTAAAAGCCTCCCTTGCGCCTGCATGTTAGATAAATTCTTATTTATGAAACCTAGTAGGCCTTTGCAATAAGTTCTTATTAAAAATGGTTTTGGTGCCAAAAATATTAAAATGTTTTCTATTCCTTTTACTATGGTTAATAATTCTCTTTCCATGGTAGAATAATTACATTTAGCTCGATTAAAACTTCCATTACAATATCTACATAATTAATTATTTTCTTTTATTTTCAAACTTGCGCTCCAGTGATTGTTACTTGCATCAATTTCTAGTACTAGCTCATCATTTTCATTAGGAAGAGTTAGGGTAGGTAAATCTTTACATTTTTCTTTTAAAAATTTTACTAAGGTGGAGGCTGTTGAGTTCCAAGTCCAACTTTCATCCTTTTTTAGTTTCTTTTGTAAAGGTTTTCTTATTTTGGCTAAGTCTTTTATAAAATCAGAGGCATATGTTAAACATCCTAAAAATCTTTCTAATTGTTTTCTATTTGTGATTTTATCAGGAAATTTATTAATTTTTTTCGAGAATATGACTTTGCATTTTTATTGTTCCTCCTTTGATTTCAAGTCCTAAAAATTCTATTTCATTTTGTGTATACACACATTTCTTTTTACCTAATATTATTCCATTTTTTTTTTAACATTTTTCTGTTATTATTTTAATATCTATTCTACGTTGTTCTATGGATCTTGCAAAAAATTAAAATATCATCTATATACAAGACAAATATTATTCAATTATTTAAAAATGTTATCCATTCTTCTTTGAAATATTTGATTTGCATTTTTCTAACCCGAATGGCATTACAAGCCATTCATAATGCCCTTGTGGTGCACTAAAGGCTGTTAGTGGGATGCTTTTTTTATCTATTTTTATTTGCCAGTATCCACTTTTACAATCCATTTTGGAGAACTAGGAGACGCCCTGTATTCTGTTGAGAAGGACTTGCTCATTCGGAATAAAATAACCATCTCTTTTAATATTATCATTTATTTTTTTGTAATTTATTACCATTCTAGCCTTTTCTCTTTTAACCTCTGCATAATTTCTGACCATAAATACTGGACTACTATGTGGACTTTCACTATCTCTAATTAATCCTTTTCGTTTTAGATCTTCTATCTCTTTTCTGAATTTTTCTATATCATTATGAGTATATACCATTTGTTTTACTCTAATTATTTTATTAGGATCGATTAAGTCTATTTTAGATATACTTTTATCTTTATGCCAAAATTTTAACGGATCTTCACTATATAAATTTTTGCATATTTATTGTTGTTTTTATTTTTTTGTTTCTTTTTGAATACTAATTTCTTTAATACTTAGTGCAGTTTTGCGCCCATTTGGAGAGATTACCTCCTCATCACACTTACTGTGTACGAAGTCAATATTGTGATGTGTAATAGCCGCTTTTAGTTTTAAGACTTCAACTGGCGTATTGTTATTTGTAAATATAACAGAGTGTAACGTTTGTGTACAATGACTGTATAATCTTTGAAAATTATTACCTATAATTACATCATGTGATGGTTGATCGGTTACCCAAAGTTTGGGAATGATAAAGTTCACTGAATTAATTTTGATGACTAAATTTTCTATAGCATAAGTATGTATCATCGTACTATTGTTAGCTATTCAAACTATTAATGTTGGATTTTGTTTTTTTCACATATATTCGGGAAAGAGCTTTCTTTTCCCAAAACATATTGAGCATCCACTATCTAAGTAAGCACATAGTTCGTAGGTATTAAATCCTTCTATGTGTATTTTTATTGGTATATATATACTATTAACATTAGTATAAGATGATGACATTTTATTTTCTTCATTCTTTTTGTTATACCATTTTACAAATGTATCATATTCTTTTTGTGCCTCTTCTTCATTATCTTTTGTCTATGCCATAAGATTCTCCTCATCTTTATATATTGGCACACTGGTAGTTCTATATCCTATTATTCTTTTGCTAACTGAACTCCGTCCAGATTGTATACTAGAATTATCTATAGAGTGTTTTCCTTTTGATATGATTACGTTATCTATTTCATCATTATTTTCTATTGTGCAAGAGTTTCTATTTTAATATTTTCGGTATTGTCAATTTTAATTATATTTTTTCTTTTTGTAATATTTTTAGGATTATTAAAACTTGCTATCCATCAATTATCTAGCTTGATCTCATTAGGATTTATTCTTTTAGGTGTAATTCTATCTATTGGTATTCCATTTGTAGGTTCAAATTTATCTGTTTCTATAATTTTATACTGCATTTTAGGATCTATGGTATTATCTAACTTGTATATTATTTTCCAAAATATCCTTAATGGATAAGTGGTTTCATGCATATTGATTTTTACGGTTTTTATTTTTGGAGTTAAAAAATTTATTTATGAATCCGTCTTTTAAGCTAATATAATATCCTGGTCTACAATTAAAACCTAATGGTCCTCCGCATAGATTACTTTTTATTCCACTAATTATGGATCTTCCAAAATTTCATTGTCTAATATCACATAAAAATGCATATATATCTATGTTTTGTCCTTTGTCAAATAACGGGGTTATTTATATTTGTACACTCCCTATATGCATATATTTATATTTATTATCTTTATTATTCTTTAATATATTTTCATAATTTATTGAATTTATTTCTCCTACCTCATATTCACAATCCTTAATTTCAATATCTCCTTCCTTCTTTTGACATATATATTTACTTTTTAATTTGAATATTGATTTATGATATATTTCGTCTTTTCGTATTATTAGTAATATCCACTCTTTTTCTATTTCTTTTTCTTGAGAATTTTCTATGACAAATTGTTCTCCTCTCAAATTTTCTATACTTATTTTTTCTGTCATCATAAAATTTGACTCTTTCTCGATGTCGTTATAGCCTTCGTCTTTAATTTCTATTTCTTCTTCAATTAATTCTATTATTCCTTTATTATTCTCTAAAGCTAATTCTAAAGCTTCTTCTTCTTCTAATTCCACATAATCTAGACTTCCTAAGACTTCTATTTTTTTTATTATTCTTTTTATTTCTACATTGATTAGCAAAGTGGCCTATTTCTCCACATGACCAACATTTAAAGGTCTTTTTTCCTTTTGGATAATAATTATTTTTTTTTCTAAAAAACTTTCTTCTTTTGTTGAAATTATAGGGTTTTTTTAATAATATTTTCTTTTATATTTTACTCCTCTTTGCTTATTAAAACTTTTTCTTTTATAAAATGTTTTCTTTTTTCTTATTATATGTTTTTCTTCTTGAAGGCTCACATCCTCATGAATTAGATGTTTGCCAGCAATGTAAATATTGTTTTTTATTTTTTATTTTTCTTCTTTGTTTCATTCTCATGCATTTTTGTTCTACCCATTCTCTTAGATATTTAATTCTATGACCAATGTGTCACTTGTGGCATCTCCTAATTCTTTTAACCATTTTTCATATTTTTCTTCTATATTAACATTTATAGGATATGGTAATTTATGAAAAAATATTGTTAAATGAATTTTATTTCTACCTATTTGATAATAATAATAATAGGAGTATTCACACATATTACATATTTCTATATTACTTAATTTCCTAACCCATTATCTTTTTCTTTTATCTTCATCCCACTATTTTCCTACAAATTCTTTTTCAATATATTTTACAATTATGTTTAACATATCTTCCGGGGTAGTTTCTGTTGTTAATTTTTCTTTGTCACTTTCTCTTAGATTGTCATACCAGCTTGCTACTATAACCGTAAGGCTATGTTCAATATTATTTAAGACATGGTGCATGTCTCTCTTCCATTGTTTATTACTTCACTGGGGTTTGTAGTACAATCAATATCTAATAAATACCCTATATTACTTATGTTAGCCCTAAGGTTATTCAACTTTGGATTTCTATTGATTTTGATTATTGACATATATTTTGAATTTATTTTGTTATTCAATGTTTTCAAAATAATAGTATAAAAATTGTGCTTCATGTTTCTAAAAGTTATATGGCTCTAGAGTGTTGTTTTTCAATGGTTTTTAGCCCCTCAAAACATGAGATTAGCACTTGATTGCAAAACTCTATCCATGCTTAAAACAGGTCTAAAGGTCCACACCAAGCTAGCAAGGGTCGACACCAGAGTGAAGCTCAAAATGTCTAAGTGTTCCAGCTGCAAGGGTCGACACCAAGACAGCAAGGGTCGATACTAAATTTCAAAATGCGATCTAGCAGCCAGGGTCGACACTATGATAGCAAGGGTTAACACTAAATTTCAGAATACAATCTAGCAGCAAAGGTCGCACTAATAACCACAAGGGTTGACACTAAAATTCAAAATGCAATCCAGCAGTAAGGGTCGACACTAAGAATGATAAGGGTTGGCACCAGGAACATTTGAAACTCAATGTAGAGAAGAGAGAAAAGCAAAGGATCGACACCCAAGTTGAAGGGGTCGACACCTGCGAAATCTAGGTTTGAAAAATCCAGCTACCAAATCAGATCTGGACTGTCACAGACCTTTTCACAGCCACTTTTTCAGATTTGTGATCCTTCTCTTTCCAAGACCTACGTACAACCTGCTTTCTCTAAACTCTGATCAAACACAGCTGGAAGATATTCTCCTTGATTTGCTCCAACGGTTAGGAGATTCAAATCTCCTCTCTCCAACAGCTAGAAGCCATTAATGCTATAAAGATGAAGCTCTCCTTGTTCATTCTACACACTTTTTTAATACAACAAATCTAGAGCATTCAGGAGCAATCAAGAGCCTTTAATACACTACATTGTATTTCCATTTTCAGATTTGAGTGAGACTTAAATTACCTGTGAGCTTATACTTTCATATCCATCTTTTGAGAGAGAATATTTGTTAAAGAGGACAATTGTACCTTTTGTTATTGTTCCTTATTCTTTGAATGAAACACTTATAAAGTGAAGCATTTTGTTGAGAGGTCCTCTACAGATTGAAGTACATCCTTTGTAAAAATCCATAAGCTAGGAGAAGCTTGGTGGTGCATTGATTCTTAGTGAAGAAATTCTTAAGGAGGTCTCTCGAGGAGTGGATGTAGGCCGGTGAGCCGAACCACTATAAGTCCTTGTGTCAAGCTCTTCTTTTCTTTATTTTATTTTCTGTGTACTTATTATTATCTGCTGCATTTAATCTCTTAGTCTTTGAAATCTATTTTCTAGCTAAATTTTTTATTACCCAATTCACCCCCTTTTGGGTTGCTTTCCTGTATAACAATTGGTATAAGAGTCTCGTCTCTAATAATGTGACTTAATTGTCTTAGAGTGATCTATGGCAACCCCTAGCTTTTCTGTTCCTGAATGTCAAGCCTCAAATAGACTACCCTTCTTCAATGGCACAATTTTTAACTATTGAAAAACCCGTATGATTATGCATATCAAATCTATGAGGTTTGGAAAATCATCTGTGATGGTCCTAAGGTCCCCACGAAAACCATAGATGGTCTGCTAGTACCCAAACTTGAGAGTGAGTAGACAAGTGCTGATTATAAAGATATTTAATCAAATGCCAAAGTTGTTAATATAATGTATTGTGCACTTGATGCTACTGAGTTTAACAGAATATGCACTTGTACTATAGCGAAAGAAATTTGGGATAAACTTATTGTAACTCATGAGGGAACCACTCAAGTCAAAGAGTCTAGAGTGAGCTTATTGGTTCATAACTATGAGCTCTACAAGATGAAACTAGATGAGAACATATCCCAAATGTTCACTCACTTTACAGATATTATAAACAGTCTTAAATCTCTTGGGAAGAGTTATACTAATGCATAAATTGTCAGAAAAGTCCTCAAATCATTGCCAAAAAGTTGGGAGAACAAAGTTATTACAGTAATAGAAGCAAGAGACTTGTTAACATTGAGTCTTGATGAGCTAATAGGATCTCTCCTAACCCATGAGATCATCATGCAAGAAGGAAAAGAAGAAGAAGACAAGAATAAGAAGAGAGGGATAGCTTTCAAGTCTACCTCAAAATCTCAAGAGGAAGAAAAAGATGCTTTAGAGGAAGATGAAGAAATGGCTTTCATTACCAAAAGATTCAAAAGGTTTGTGAAGAAGAAACAATGTGTAAGGAAGTTCTTCAGAAAAGACTTCAACAAAGATCTTCAAAAAGGAGAAAGTCATAAAAAATCTGAAGTTACTTGCTATGAATGTAACAAGTCGGGACACTACAAATCAGAATGTCCAGAGCTCAAAAAACAATTCAAGAAGGATAAAAAGAAAGCCATGATTGTAGCATGGGGAGAAGATGATGACAAAGAACTCGGAGACGGATATTTGCAAAAATAAAGTCTCAAATCTATGCTTGATGGCACTTGAAGATGTGGTAAATGATGACTCCTTTACCTTTGATGAATTACAAACTGCTTTTGATGAATTGCATGCTGAATTTAAAAAATTAAGTATGAAAAGTAGTTGTCAAAAGAAAATGATCTCAAGTTTATCTTAGGAAAAGGAATCCTTGACTTCTAAGATCAATATTTTAGAAAATGAAGTCTTGACAATGGAAAAGGAGAAAGAATTTTCAAAGGAGAAAGAATTTTTCGTCTTTGAAAAGAAAGTAGATGATTTGCAAAAGGAAAATGAAATTTTGAAAAAGGAGAAAATTGTCTTAAATGAAAACATAGAAGATTTAAAAAATGTTCTTTCAAAATTTACTCAAGGTAGAGATACCTTAGATAAAATTCTCAAAAGTTAAAATCAAACCTTTGGAAGAATGGGGATTGGCTATAAATCTTTTTCAAAAGCAAAAAATTCCAAAAAGACCTTTGTTCATGCATCATCTAACCATTCTCATCTCACATGCCATTATTGTGGAAGAAGAGGTCACATCTCTCCTTCATGTCTTGCTAAGAGAAACTCATTTGATAGAATGAAAAAGAAGTGGGTTCCCAAAAATACTTCAACTCCTAACACTCATGGACCCAAGAAAGAATGGGTACCAAAAGGCTAACAAAAATCTGATTTTTGCACGTGTGCTTTAGGTCAATATCCAACAACAACTGGTGATAGCTTGATAGTGCATGCTCAAGGCACATGACTGGTGATAGAGCAATGTTCTCAACCCTTAAATCCAAAGAAAGAGGTCACGTGACCTTCGGAGACAATAGTAAGGGAAAGATCATCGGCGAAGGTAGTATTGGTAAAACTTCTTCACCCATCATCGAAAATGTGTTGTTTGTTGAAGGATTGAAACATAACTTGCTTAGTATTAGTCAAACGTGTGATAAAGGCAATCATGTCACTTTTGAAAAATCCCACGGCACCGTTAAAAATTATGCTGAAAACAAAGTGCTTTTTGTTGGTCATAGGCATGAAAATGTGTATATATTTGGTTTGCATAGTTTATCTCTTAATCATAATGTTAAGTGCTTATCTGCTATAAATGAATGCGGATGGCTATGGCATAGGAGGCTAGGACATGCTCATATAGATTTGCTTTCAAAACTCTCAAAACTTGATTTGGTTGTAGGTTTACCAAAAATTGATTTTGAAAAAGATAGACTTTGTGATGCTTGTCAACAAGGAAAACAAATAAGAGTTTCTTTCAAATCTAAAAATATTATTTCTACTTCTAGACCTCTTCAATTGTTTCATATTGACTTGTTCGGACCTTCTAGAACTTTGAGTCTTGGTGGTAAATCTTATTGTCTTGTTTGTGGGGAAGACTATAGTAGATTCATTTGGGTGATTTTCTTGGCAGACAAAAGTGATACTTTCTCTGCATTTACAGCTCTTTGTAAACGTATTCAAAACATGATTAGTCTTACTATTTGTAGCATTAGAAGTGATCATGGTAGAGAATTTGATAATGATGAGTTTATTCTATTTTGCAATGAGCATGGCATTGATCATAATTTTTCTGCTCCTTGGACTCCTTAACAAAATGGTGTTGTAGAAAGAAAAAATGGAGTTCTTGAGGAAATGGCTCAGACTATGCTTTGTAAAAATAATTTGCTAAGATATTTTTAGGCAAAAGCCGTCAATACAGCTTGTTATGTTATTAATCGTGCCATGATTAGACCCATACTTAAGAAAACACCATATGAATTGTGGAAAGGTAGAAAACCCAACATTGGTCATTTTCGTGGATTTGGCTATAAATATTTTGTACTTAATAACAATAAAGAAAATCTTGGGAAGTTTGATGCAAAATCTGATGAAGCCGTGTTTCTTGGCTATGCAAATTCTAGTAAAGCATATCGTGTCTTTAATAAAAGAACTTTACTCGTTGAAGAATCCATACATGTTGCTTTTGATGAATCTAACTCCTTTGCATCCAGGAATATGGCTATTGATGATGTTGCAGATTCTAATTCAAAAATTGAAGGCATTTATTTATCGAAAAATGATGAACTTCATTCTTTGGAATCAAATATTGAAGTCTATATGGAAGACCTTCAAAAAGAATATGCCCATCCAACGAAGGAAAATGATCTACCCAAAGAATGAAAGTATGCTCATGGACATCCCAAGGATCTCATTATAGGAGATGCCACACAAGGTGTAAGAACTCATTCTTCTATTCATAACGTTTGTGGCAATTTAGCTTTTGTTTCTCAAATTGAGCCAAAAACTTTTTCTGAGGCTGAACATAATGAAAACTGGATTTTTGCTATGCAAGAAGAGTTAAATCAGTTTGAAAGAAATGAAGTTTGGTTTTTGACTCCTCGTCCTAAGGATTATTTCGTTATTAGAACTAAATGGGTTTTTCGAAACAAAATGGATGAATCTCGGGTTGTTATTCGAAACAAAGCTAGACTTGTAGCCCAAGGTTATATCCAAGAAGTGGGCATTGATTTTGATGAAACTTTTGCACTGGTTGCATGTCTTGAAGCCATTCGCATGTTGCTTGCATTTGCTTGTTTTAGAAACTTTAAACTTTACCAAATGGATGTGAAAAGTGCTTTTCTAAATGGATATATTTAAGAGGAAGCGTGTGTTGAATAACCTCCCGATTTTGAAAATCACAAACATCCAGACCACATTTTTAAACTCTCAAAAGCTTTGTATGGTTTGAAACAAGCCTCTAGAGCTTGGTATGAGCGTTTAAGCAACTTTCTTATTGATAAAGGTTTTTCTCGGGGAAAAATTGATACCACTCTCTTTGTAAAAACCAAAAATAATGATATGTTTATTGTTCAAATTTATGTTAATGATACCATATTCAGTGCTACTAATGAATCTTTGTGTGAGGAATTTGTTAAGGATATGCATGGAGAATTCGAAATGAGTATGATGAGAGAGTTGACATATTTTCTCGGATTACAAATAAAACAAACCCATGATGGCATTCATCTATCTTATGCCAAATATATCAAAGATCTCCTCAAAAGGTTTGAAATGGACTTGTCCAAACCTGCAACAACTCCCATGAGCACATCGATTAAAATCGACAAAGATGAGCAAGGTAAACTGGTAGACGAAAAGAAATATCGACGTATGATTGGTTCCTTACTCTATCTAACAGCTAATAGACCCGATGTCATGTTTAGTGTTTGTATGTGTGCTCGTTTTCAATCATCTCCAAAAAAATCACATGTCATCGCAGTAAAGCGCATTTTTAGATATCTCATTGGTACTCCACTTTTGGGCCTTTGGTACCTTAAAACAAATGTTTTTGACCTTTATGGTTACTCGGATGCCGACTTTGTGGGATGTAGACTTGACTGTAAAAGCACTAGTGGCACTTGTCATTTTCCTGGAAATTCACTCACATCTTGGTTTTGTAAGAAACAAAATTCCGTGGCTTTATCTACAACTGAAGTGGAATCTATTGTTGCCGCTAGTTGTTGTGCTCAAATGCTTTGGATGAAATAACAACTTCTTGATTTTGGACTTTACTTTGATCACATACCTGTTAAATGCGATAACACTAGTGGCATTAATCTTTCAAAAAAATCCCATACAACATTCACGCACTAAACACATTAAGATAAGGCATCACTTTCTGTGAGATCATGTACTTAAAGGTGACATTGAACTCGAATTTGTGAATACAAGTCAACAATTGGCCGATATCTTTACAAATCCTCTCAATGAGGAACATTTCTACTTTATACGAACTGAGCTTGGTATGTTAAATATTCCCCTGTGATGTTAAACTGTGTTATTATGCTTCTTTGAGAAATTTGATGTGAAAAACACTAGTTTTTGCCTTCTAGGACCCTTAAGGGTTGACCCCCTACTCTATAGGGTCGACACCTTGTGAGCCAGGCTTGTGCTTTTTGTTGCTTAGGGTCGACACCTCTCTTCGAAGGTGTCGACACCTGATGAATTTGAGGACACTACTTTTTAGTGTCGATCCCCTTTCCCTAAGGGTCGACACCTGTCTTTGGCTAAAGGTTTGGCGCGCGGTCTTTTCAAATTCAAAGGGTTGACTCCTCTCTTCACGAGGGTCGACACCTTCTCATGAGTATATATATACCGCAACCCTTCCCTTTTTTTCTGTGACCCTTCCAAAATCTAGCCCTAGCCCCTTTTTTTATTCTGGCGACTCTCTTCGACAATTCCCATTCCGATCTTCCTTCATCTCTCTCACGATCTCTACTCTTTCTCTCTATGGATCCTCAAGGCCCTTCTCCTATTCCAATATGAAAGTGACCACGCACCTCCTCCTCTTCCACTGGTGTCGCTGCCTCTTCTCCCATGCTTCGGTTCAAGAACCCTGAGTGCAGATCTGCTTTCAACAAGAAATTTAATCTACGAAAGGTAATTTTCGGACGCTCAATAGACATCGTATTCTTTGAAAAACATTCTGTTCCCATGAAAGCTTGGTTTGACAATAAAAAATGGCCATCCTTTTTAAAACTCGATTGTGACATCCATCCTACTCTCATTGAAGAGTTTTTTTTGCAAATCTTTCTTATGATGAAACCTCGTCTCCTCATACCCTTAATTGCTTTGTAAAGGGTGTTCCTTTCACTCTGACGCCCTCTGTCATTAACTCCATTTTGAAAACCTCCAATGATGGATACAAGGTCAATCCATCTATAACTCTTAAACCACCCCAATACTCCTATCTCATTGGTCTCCGTCTCCTCACAAACAACCCCGACCTAAATCATCTTGTCACTGTCTTTGGGAAAGATCTTTCCTTAGAACTGAGACTGTTACATCACATCATCACCCACAACATTATCCCTAGTTCGGTCGCTTTGACGCTGTGACCTATGGTCACACTTATCTCATTTGGGCCCTATCCACTGGCCTTCTCACTGATTTCGATTTTTTGGTGATTCATTGTATTATCAATGCCCATAAGCAAAATAACCAAACTCTTCCCTATGGAATGATTTTCATAAAATTTTTCAAGCATTTCAAAATTGATTTAAAGGGGGAAGAAAAATGCCCTCGTGACCCCTCTCGTTATGGGGTTGAAACTCTGAGAAATATGAGATATGCTCTGATCAACAAGATCTGGACCAAGACTAAGAAAACTGGGTCTTCCCTTGGTCTATCTATCCCTAGCTCTTCTTTTCCCAGTCCTACACTTCTTTTCTCCACCCCTGGTCTCTCTACTCCACCACCTTCTCCTGACCTCTCATCTCTCTCTCTCAAAAAATCGAGCATCTTGACTTTATGGTTCAGGGTCCCTTGATGGATGTGATTGCTTCAATCAATTCTAGGCTTAACAATCTAAACCTAGATTCCCAATCCATCCCTGCCTTTGACATTCCATCATCCTCTCACATTGTCCCTGCTTCATCATCTTCTACTTTAGAACAAAAGGTGGATGAGTTGGCCTGCCTAGTTCTCCAACTCATCTCTCAATAGACTGAAATGCAAAATGACATTGATCGCATGAAGCTGCAGCAAACCCAAGTCATTGCAGCTGCTAAAGAAAGTGTCAAAAGTATAGTGATTGCAGTTTACGGACCAAAGAAGGGGCTAGCTAAAAGAAGATAAGAAAATTTTCTTTAAACTTTTCTTTGATGTAAGAAGCATCTCCAACTTCATCTAAAAAATTACCATTTTTCATTTCAAAAACCTTTTCAAAATGAACCTACGAAGTTAGAGGGGCAAAGCCTCTATTTATACAAGTAGGAGAGTCCCTAGCCATGAAGGTTATCATCATGAGGGCTATCAAATGCCATTAACCAAGGCCGTCAACACTAGCCATTAGGGTTAGAGTTATGAAGGTTGAAAACCTCCCTTGCATTATATATAAATATATATATATATATATATAAAATACTATTTTAATAAGCCAACTTGTTAGGTTTTGTAATTAGCAAACTTGTTCAACAAAACTCCTTTCAGTTATAATTTTATTCGTTCTTCTGTTTCAGTGAGATTGAGTGTTTAGATGTGAATCCAAACCGAATTGTGTCTTGCAGAGAAGTTTGTGGTCTTAATCGTTTCATGTTTGCCTCCTTGCTCAGGCAGTGCCATGGTGGGTGTAACGCCCCAAAATAAATATAATAAACCCATCTCATAAGTGGAAGTATAATTGAAATGACATGCTTTCATTTATCAGAGCTTGATATACATTCACGTGATGATAATAAGAAATGAAAGCTACACAGATAGTCATATGCCTTGATGGATTACATCTTTCCAAGTCATTGCTTGGAAAAGTGAGTCCTAAGCTCAATACAGATGAAGCTTGAGGCTTGAACAAAATGAATGAAAAGCAAAATAAACAAGTTGAGCCTTCAGCTCCACGGTCCTTCCAAGCTAAGCCCTTGGCGGAGGCATATCACCAACACCTGAAAATGGTTTTTCCTACATAGGGTAAGCCAAAGCCCAGTAGAAATAATATAACACAATATATGAATCTTAACAAAGCTATAAGTGTGATATGCATATACAATGCCATAGTTAAACCGTTTCATAATTATTTTGCAAACCATGCAGTACCAACTGTATATTTCAATTCCTGAAATCACTTCCATTTTATTCGGATAACCCAAACTAAGAATATAACTTAATAGGTTTCTAACCAGTGCAACCATCATACAATCACTTCTATTTTCCATTTTACGGATATTTCGTCCGCGGGAATCAGCACCTATGTATATTCATGGTTTTTGGGACTTTCACCCTAGACACTTCGGCCAACTTAACTCAATGGAGTACATTCCCTTTCTTCTTCCAAACATCATATATAAACAATGTATTTAAAAACATAGTTAGATTCAATGACAACGGATGAGAAATTAGTTTCAATTCACCTAATCCTTATGCAATTTCTACAGCCATCATAGCTATCCTTCATCGATAGTCCAAAACAAATATTTCTAAACTGATATACAATGTCCAAGACAGATAAACCATTTGAATTTCCATAGGTGAGTGATAATACATATCCAACTCCACAATTTATATAAACATCCATCCAATTTCACATTTCCAATACCAATTCCATTTATTTATACAAAATAAATGTTTGAGACATTTTAGAGCAAATTCTCTTTCCTTCCAAAATCCAATCCAAGTATCAAAATCAACAATTCTATTATAACACAACTTCATATTCACTCTCATAACCATTTTCAATACACTCATTTGTAAACTCCTCTTTCGATTTTAAACCCAAACCCTAGGTTTGTTCAAAATCTCCCAAAATTACAATTTTGTTTATACACAACAAATGGCTAGGTTAAAAACCATTGAAGAGTGTAGAAAATCCCTACCTCAAAACTAGAAGACGAGCAAAGCAAGGAAAAAACTCGGATGAAATCGAAACCCAACTCTATTTGGATGAAAATGTATCCCTTGAGATGCTCTACCTTTTTAGCAAAGGCACATGGGTAGAGAAACCACTAAATCTAGGTGAAAATGTAGAGAGAGAGTGAGTTTTAGAGAGAGAAGCTCTAGATCTAGAGTTTTGAAATGTTTTAGAGAGAGAAAGAGAGAGGTGAAAATGTGGCTTTTATGAACTGATATACACATAGTCTGCTCGAGCGCAAGAAGTGATGCTTGAGCGTCAGACATAACAAGTTGTTTTGCTTGAGCTCAAAAAGTGACGCTCGAGCACCAAGACACCATAAAAAAGGGCGTCACTGCTCGAGCGCAAGAAATGACGCTCAAGCGTAGAATACACACTTCTAGTAGTTTTGCAGATAACAAACCAACGCTCGAGGGCAAGAAAGGCCGCTCGAGCCGAGACCCACTCAAGTGTAGAAAATAATGCTTGGGCGTAGAATACATTCTTCCAGTAATTTTGCAGACCTGCAAAGTATTGAGAGTTCACAAGTCCCGCTCGAGTGCAAGAAGTGTTGCTCGAGCGGAGGAGTAAAATTATGGACAACAAAAGTTTGCAAACCAAGCTACCAACCTGTTCCAAACGCAACGAATACAACCCAATAGCCAAACTCAAGGAGGTATAAAGGAAATATGACATGAACAACGATATGAAACCATGAAACCCGAGTCCAAAATTCAAAATGGATTGGGTCTAAACTAGAATCGTTGTAATCTCCCCCCTTAAAGAATTTCGTCCCCGAAATTATAAATCAAACTTGAAAACTATGTTTAAACCAATTACAACATTGATAATCAATCAATTTCAACACCATGGACTGGTCATTCATTTACATCGACATGATAAACAAGCTCTCAATACTGAATATACAATTCTCATTTCCAAAACATATACAATGTTTATAGTAAATCAATATAACAAAATTTTCAATACATGTTCAAACGTTAACAAATAGGTCCGGATACATCTCACGGACTTCCAACTCACATTCCCAAGTTGATTCCTCAACTCCGTGGTGTCACCACAATACCTTAACTAGGGGAATTGTCTTGCCTCGAAAGCCTTGGTCTCGAGTATCCAAGACTTTCACAGGTCTCTCCTCATACGAGGCATCCTCATCTACCTCTAAGTCTATCCAATCCAACACATGCGATGGATCCGGCTCATTCTTCTGAAGCATACTAATATGAAACACATCATGAACCCTGAAAAGTTGTGGCGGTAAAGCCAAGCGATAAGCTACCTCTCCAATCCACTCAAGGATCTCAAAAGGCCTAATAAATCTAGGGAAAAACTTCCCACTCTTCCCAAATATTGTCAAACCTGGTCTTGGTGATATCTTCAAGAAGACATGACCTTCTACCTTAAAAGACAAAGGTCTCTTTCTATAGTCGGCATAACTTTTCTAACGACTCTGGACAATAACCAACCTCTTACGGATAAGTGTAACTTTCTCTGTTGTTTCCCGGACTAACTTTTGACCTAACAAAGGTATATCATCCACCTTGGCCCAATACACGGGGGATCTATACGGTTGGCCATACAAGGCCTTAAATGGTGCCATGCTAATACTCGACTGAAAGCTATTGTTATAGGCAAACTACACTAAGGGCAAGTGCCTTTCCCAAGACCTTTTAATTTCAATAACACAACCTCGAAGCATATCCTCAAGGATTTGAATAGTACGCTTTGCATCGATGTCACGAGAATGATACGCGATGCTAAAAGTCAAGCTTGTGCCCAAGGCACTCTGTAGGCTCTACCACAACTGCCGTGAAACGCAGATCTCTATTCGAAACGATTGTCACAAGGACCCCGTGCAACCTTTCTATGTCCCTAACATAAATATGGGCAAGATAATCTACCGAGTCATTCACGTGTATAGGTATAAAGTGCGCTAACTTGGTCAACCAGTCAACTACAACCCAAACCGCATCACTATCCTATTGAGTTCTTTGAAGGCCCACAACAAAATCCATTGTGACATGCTTCCACTTTCACTTGGCTACATGCAAGGGTTACAATAAACTTGCTAGTCTTTGATGTTCGGCCTTCACTTGTTGACAAGGAAGGCACCTCGATACAAACACGGCCACATCCTTCTTCATTCCCCTCCACCAAAACTGGCGACTAAGGTCGTGATACATCTTTGTGCCTCTCGGATGCACCGTAAGTCATGAATGGTGAAACTCTCGGAGTACTTCTTCTCGATAAGACTCCGGCACGAAAAGACGGTCACGGTATCTAACACTCGAGTTGGGATACACATTCAAGCCTTTCTCTACCTTTCCACTAGAGATGTTTTCCCAGAGGGTTTCCACCTCAAGATCACTCTTCTGTGCTTCTATCACACAGTTCACAAGTGTAGGTTGTGCCACTACCGAAAACAAGGTTGCAGACTCCACGGACTCGCTAAGATGCAAGTCAAACTCACCAATAGCACTCAATATCTCCCATTCCTGAATGCAAATACTAGCCATCCTAGTAATGGATTTCTTACTTAGAGCGTCGGCTACAACATTGGCCTTTTCCAGATGATAATGCAACTCAAAGTCATAATCTTCTATAAACTCTACCCACCTACTCTATCTCAAATTCAAGTCTTTCTTTGTAAACAGATATTTCAGACTCTTGTGATCAGAAAACACTTCAAACTTCTTGCCATACAGATAATGCCTCCAAATCTGCAAGGCAAAGATCACTGCCGCTAACTCTAGGTCATGAGTAGAGTAGTTCTTCTCATGTGTTTTTAACTGCTGCGAGCCATAAGCTACCTTTCCCTCTTGCATCAATACACAACTTAAACCTTCCCTTGAAGCATCACAATACACTGAATAGCCCAAACCCCTCTCTTGAATAATCAACACTGGAGTAGTGGTAAGCCTAACCTTAAGCTCTTGAAAAGACTTCTCACAAGTCTCGTTCCACATGAACTTAATGCCATTCATCGTCAGTCTAGTTAACAGTGAAACTAATCTAGAGAAATCTTTTACAAATCGACAGTAATACTCGGTCGACCCTAAGAAACTAGGTTGTTCCTAATCTTGCACTACCTCTATTTTGGATGAATCTACAGTCACTCCTTCCCCGGATACCACATGGCCTAAGAACTTTACTTCTCTCAACCAGAATTCACATTTCTCAAACTTGGCATAAAGTTTGTGGGTTCTAAGTAACTCAAGCACTACCCGCAAGTGTTCTTCGTGCTCCTTCTCAGAGGGTGAATAAATTAAGATGTCATCCACAAAGACGACTATGAAGCAGTCTAGGAACTCACGAAAAATCTGATTCATTAAATCTATAAACACGGCTGGTGCATTGGTTAGCCCAAAAGACATCACTAGAAACTCGTAATGGCCATACCGCATATGGAATGCCATTTTTGGGATATCCTCCCCCCTTACTCTCAATTGGTGATACCCCGATCTTAGGTCTACCTTAGAAAAACAACAAGACCCCTTCAACTGATCAAACAAATCATCCATACAGGGCATTGGGTACTTATTCTTAACAGTTATCCAGTTCAACTTCCGGTAATTGATACAAAGTTGCAACGCACCATCTTTCTTTTTGGTAAAGAGAGCCGGTGCTCCCCAAGGTGAAGTACTAGAGTGGATAAAATCCTTATCTAGCAGCTCTTGGAGTTGAATCTTCAACTCACTCAACTTGGTGGGTGCAAATCTATATGGTGCCACAGAAATCGGTGCCATACCAGGCACTAAATCAATTAAGAACTCAATGTCACAGTGAGGTGGTAAACGGGTGAGATCCTCTGGAAAAACGTCTGGGTACTCACAAACTACCCTTGGTAACTCGACTCGGACTTTATCACACTTATTACCCAAGAAGTTGGCGAGAACACAACTGAGTTCACTCCATCTACGTGGATCATACACCGATGATAAGACTATATCAACCCGGTCCCTTAAGAAATAAAAGCAATCACTGCTTAAGGTACATATAGTAACCCTTTAACGGTAACAATCTATGACAGCTTGATACGATGACAACCAGTTCATACCCAAAATAGCATCAAAACTAGACGTGCCAATCAACACAAATGCAAAAGGAAGTCAGTGACCGGCAATCTCTACGTCACAACCCCGACACCCCTGGTCCAAAACAATCTCACCGCCAATAGGTGACTTTACAGTGAGAGGAGATGCTAACCGAGCCATATCTAACCCCAAAGCCGATGCAAATGCAGAAGAGATAAAAGAATGGGGTGCACCCGTATCAATCAACACATTAGCAATGGAATTGCATAACAAGAAAGTACCTCTCACTACTGAAGGCGCTGGCACTAAGTTTGGCGTGGTAACAACATACACCCGCCTTGTAAGTCTCTGCTCAACCTGCTCATCACTCAGAGCATAAGCCTAATGCATTGAGTGAGCCGAAGAGGCTCCCTGATTGGCCTTCGAGGCTTGTGCTGACTGTGCAGGCTAGTGGCTCTATGTCTCCCTCGAACTAGACACACCAAGTGTGTCACCCAACTATGGACAAAACCTCTTCAGGTTCCTTGCCTATCCACACTGATAACAAGTGAGTGATTGCCCACTCCTCTGGCTTTGTCTCTGAGAACGAGCCGAAGATGATGCAGACCGCTGCCCTCCTCCTCTCTGCGGGCAAGCTGGAGACTTGTGGCCCTACTAACCACACTTGAAGCAAGTGAAATCTTCCTAACCACCTCTCCTAGAATTTAAACCTGGTACTAGAAAAGTGGACCTCAACTGTGCTCCCTAAGATTGCTGTGGGGTAGGATCCCTTTGCCTTTTACTGTCCCTCTTAACATCCTGACTCCTCCTAGAGCCCTTCATCCACTCCTTCTCAATCTGCATCAAGGTTTCAAGATGAGCTGCCACCTCCATAGGGAGTTCATAATCTCTAATCATTGATCCGGCCACTTTGAACATGTGCCTGGTCCTCAACTTCTTCTCGAACTCTAAACAACTACGTTTTTTAGTCGCCACAAGTTTCGATACAAACCTCGACAGACTAGTAAATGCGGTTTCAAACTAGGCCACTGGTGTGCTCAACTTCTTGAGTTGAGAAAATTGATCCCTCAACTTCTCCCTAATAGTGGGAGGCAAGAACTTGTCTTGGAAGGTGTCGATGAAAGTCTCCCAAGTCGCCCCAATGTGCCCACTTGCATACTTCCGCCATTGACCTGCATCTCCTTTCAACTAGAAAGATGCCAAGGTCACCCTCAAACCTCCATCTTCAATGCCAAGCATCTCAAACGTCTTCACCATCTGCTCTAACCACTCATACACCTTCAGCGGTCCCTTGGGATCACCCAAAAACTAATTCGGATTTGACCGGAAAAATTTTCACTTCAAAAATGGCAGCCTTGCCTCAGCTACTTGGGCCTGGACTTGATTCTTAGCCTTGAGAATGTCCATGGATTACTGCAATGCTCCGGCTATTTCGCGGGCTAAGACGCCCATGGTTTGCTAACCAACAAGTTCAGGCCTAACTAACTCCCTCCTCTTGTGCCAAAATATCATCCAGTAAAGGCACCTCATGCCTTCTAGGCCTACCACGCCTACCGCCACCATGTCTTGACATCTTTATGTAGGTAACAAAAGAGATTAGCACATTTACAAATATGTCGAAGCTAGCTCACTCGCGTCCTAATATGGTGGATAACAGTAATTCACTACACATACGCATGTAGTCACATAAACACATACGAATTTCTTTCCTAGATAATGACCATCCCGCGGCGTTGCCAGAGTTCTGATTAGAAACAGCAGTGATCAAGTGCTCATCTAACATGACTTCTAGAAACTCGTAGACCCAATCAATATCTAAGGAATTAAATCTCATACCCATATAATCATATAAGCATGTTATTACATACCATACCATACCATATATATTAATGTCTCTACCAAGTGAGACAAACCCATTGTGGTAATAACCAATTCTCATGTACCCAAAGTATTCAAACTCAGTATGCTTTGATACCAAGTTGTAATGTCCTAAAATAAATACGATAAACCCATCTTATAAGCAGAAGTATAATTGAAACGACATGTTTTCATTTATCAGAGCTTGATATACATTCACGTGATAATAATAACAAATGAAAGCTATACAGATAGTCATATGCCTTGATGGCTTACATCTTTCCAAGTTACTGCTTGGGTACAACAAAAGTGAGTCCTAAGCTCAATACAGATGAAGCCCGAGGCTTGAACAAAATGAATGAAAAGCAAAATAAACAAGATGAGCTTTCAGCTCCACTGTCCTCCCAAGCTAAGCCCTTGGCGGTGGCATATCACCAACACTTGAAAATGATTTTTCCCACATGGGGTAAGCCAAAGCCTAGTAGAAATAATCTAGCACAATATATGAATCTTAACAAAGCTATAAGTATGATATGCATATACAATGCTGTAGTTAAACTGTTTCATAATTATTTTGCAAACCATGTAGTACTAATTGTTTATTTCAATTCCTGAAATCACGTCCATTTCATTCGGACAATCAAAACTAAGAATACAACTTAATAGGTTTCTAACTAGTGCAACTATTATACAATCACTTCTATTTTCCATTTTACGAATATTTCGTCCGCGGGAATCGGCACCCATGTATACTCATAGTTTTCGAGACTTTCACCCTGGACACTCTAGCCAACTTAATTCAATAGAGTACATCCCCTTTCTTCTCCTAAACATGGAGTACATCCCCTTTCTTCTCCCAAACATCATACATATACAATGTATTTAAAAACATAGTTAGATTCAATGACAATGGATGAGAAATTAGTTTTAATTCACCTAATCCTCTTGCAATTTTTACAGCTATCATAGCTATCCTCCACCGATAGCCCAAAATAAATATTTCTAAACATATATACAATCTCCAAGACAAATAAACCATTCAAATTTCCATAGATGAGTGATAATACATATATAATTCTACCATTTATATAAACATCCATCCAATTTCACCTTTTCAATACCAATTCCATTTATTTATACAAAATAAATGTTTAAGACATTTTAGGACAAACACTGTTTCCTTCCAAAATCCAATTCAAGTATCAAAATCAACAATTTTATTATAACACAACTTCATATTCACTCCTACAACCATTTCTAATACATCTATTTGTAAATCCCTCTTTTGATTTTAAACCAAAACCCTAGGTTTGTTTAAAATCTCCGAAAATCACAATATTGTTTATACACTGCAGACAGCTAAGTTAAAAACCATAGAAAAGTGTAGAAAATCTCTACCTCAAAGCTAGAAAACGAGCAAAGCAAGGAAGAAACATGGATGAAGCCGAAACCCAACTCTATTCAGATGAAAACGTAGCCCTTGGAATGCTCTATCTTTTTAACAAAGGCACACAAGTAGAGAAACCACTAAATCTAGGTGAAAATATAGAGAGAGAGTGAGTTTTAAAGAGAGAAGCTCTAGAACTAGGGTTTTGAAATGTTTTAGAGAGAGAGAGAGAGATGAAAAAGTGATGTAAGAAATGACTTTTATGAACTGATATACGTACAGTCCGCTCGAGCGTCAAACACAACAAGTTGTTTCGCTCGAGCTCAAAAAGTGACGCTCGACTGCCAAGACACAATGAAAAAGGGTGTCACCGCTCGAGCATAGGAAGTGACGCTTGAACGTAGAATACACACTTCCAGTAGTTTTGCAGACAGCAGACCAACGCAAAAGCACAAGAAAGGCCGCTCGAGCCGAGACTGCTCGAGCGTAGAAAATAACGCTCGAGTGTAGAATACACTCTCCTAGTAATTTTGCAGACCTGCAAAGTACTGAGAGTTCACAAATTCCACTTGAGCGCAAGAAGTGTCGCTCGAGCAGAGGAGTAAAATTCTGGGCAATAAAAGTTTGCAATCCAAGCTACCAACCTATTCCAAACGCCACCCATACAACCCAATAGCCAAACTCAAGGAGGTATAAAGGAAATATGACATGAACAACGATATGAAACCATGAAACCCCGAGTCCATAATACAAAATGGGTTGGGTCTAAACCAGAATTGCTATAGCGGGATCGAGGGGCAGCACCCACGAACAAAAAGAAAAATTGCAGCTGAAGTTGTTTGACCGCTCGAGCGAAGAAACAGATCATCTAGTATTTTTGCAGAGCGCCCGAACTTTTAAAAAGAAAGTTTTACTACTCATCTAGTGAAAGTTGCGCTCGAGCAGTTAGCCTATATGTTTTGCACCGCCTTTAGTCGCACCGCTCGAGCGATGAAATGTGAACTTGAGCGGTCTGTGTGATCTTGTTTTCTATGAAGTGCGTTGTTCACTCTTTTTAGGTTTTATGCCATCCAGATTTTAAGAGAGGAAGAAAAAACAAAGTGTTTTTATATTGGAGGGTGCTTTATGAGTGTTTCCTTGATAATTTAAGAGTGATTAATGGATCTATGAACTCTATATCAACATCATTAAGAGATTTTTTTTTAATTATTATTTTCTTTTATTCACAAAAGAGAGAGTTGTTTTGCAGTTGATTCTAGGGAAGTGAGCCTGAAGCTTTGGTGGGAGTGGCTCATTGTCATGGATTCAACATCCGCGTTGTGAATTCAACGTTAGATAAGACAATTCTAAGGTGAAGCCGGTGGCGGAAGAGGCACATTGGGGACGGTTCAATTCGGGCGTGGATTCACTAAGTAATTGAGAGTACAATTGTATAATTCCTTTTTTGTTTTTTTAGTGGATTTTTTTATGGCTTTAGCTCGTGGTTTTTTTTTCACAATTGGAGGCACTCCAATTGTGATTTTTCCACATTAAATCGTTATGTCGATTTGTCTTTGATTGGGATTGTTATTCGTTGTTTAAAATTGAAACAAAATCAAAAATCAATATTTTGGGGATTTTTAGTTTTTTCGCAACTAGATGGGTTGCAAAATGGATACGGATGTTGGGTCACAACCCGATCCAAGTCCAATTTCAAACATATGCACAAGTTAAGCCCAACATAACACAGCTCAGCCTAAGCTTAAAACTAGGTCCAAGTCCAAGTCTAAGACTAAACCCAGCACATGCACAAGTACAAGCTTAGGAGTAGTCCAAACTAAGGCTAAATCCAAATCTAAACTCAACTTTTATTGATGCCTATTTTATGAGACAATTCTCATTCAGAATCTAATGGTTTCGGATAATTATTTTTGCATTTTAATCTTCTCACTTAAGAGAATATAACCCCACTCGGACTCATTTCAACCGGTGGTTGGGCTTCACTTAAAATTGCCAAAAAATCATTATTTTCCAACACAAAATACCTTGAAGAAAGAAAAGAATTGATCCAAGCATTTGCACAAGGACAAGAAATTCTCTCTCTCTCTCTCTCTCTCTCTCTCTCTCTCCCCACACAATACACTACATCTTGTTGCTCATGCTTTATTTCTTGGAATCAAGGATAGACATATGGGGGCTAATATTCATCGCTTAAATTATGTTTTCCAGTTATCCCTTGAATGATAATCCAGTTCATGCATTTTGTCTTTCCTTCTCATTATACCCATATGGAGGTTTTCAAATTTTGGAGGAGCCACTTCAAGTTTATTTGATTTTTTAGACTTTTTAGGTTTTCTTTAGAATATTTTATTATATTTGTTACTATTATGCTTTGCTTTATACATCAAATTGTATGTTGGGTTGTGATAAATTCATCTTAGTTTGGTAATAAAATTATAGGTCCGTGCCTTGAGCTCATTGTACTTATCTTTATTTTGGTAATAAAATTTCTCGGACAAAAAAATTGTTTGAGTAGAATATTAAATGACCAAATTGAATAGTGATAAAATGTGTTGAGTAAAACAGAATAGTTTTGTAAAAAACTGAGATTATTGTGGTAGCCGAATAATCAGTAGAGGAAGAGGAGTAACATCTCGGCCTCTAGGTGCCAAACGGGTAAAAATCTCGAAGGGGAGATCGGCCGAATACGATGACTAGGCCGAATAGGATAAAGCCCCTGCAGCCGAGTGCAAGGAAAGGTAATGATTGGAGAAGTAGACCCGGATCCCGAGGCTGAAAAATGACTATAAATACAAGAGCTTCAGACTAATAAAGGTATGTAAGAAACACTTCTATAAACTTAGTGAGCAAGCTTTCTGGAGGGGAACTGACTTGTCCGTCGGAGTGCTAATTCCGCACTTTAATCGAGTTTGTATTTTTGCAGGTGACTAGCAGAGGATCATTGGCGTCTTCCAGGATTTGAAGAGTATTTCCAAACCACATTCACCACAACTGGCGCCGTCTGTGGGAATACTCAAATACATCCATGGAAGGCGTGACCGAAGATCCTCCGATAGCCACCGACGCGATCGCACAGGAGACGACTCACCCCAAATAACATGCTCGAAAGAAACCATTATGCACGACGCACCTTGCGCTTCGACTCGCCAACGACTTCAAAGACAAGAAACAATGCAGTCGTCATCGAACAGCAAAGCAGAATCTAACAAAGGCTCGAGAACATGATCGCTGAGAACGAACGACTCACAAGACTTGGCCCCGAGGTAGCAAAATCTAAGGAAGCCACGCCGTAAACCGGAGCCATTTCCAAGGACGGCGTAACAGAGGCCACGAGCCCGACCAAAGGTTACCAACAATGACTCCAACTCATTATCCACGGAGCTCGACGCGAGGAACGATCCAAACCTCCATTTCCTCCGACAAAGATCTGCGACCAAGGAACAAGCGAAGAAGCAAATGAACGAGGAGGACCGCCACGACCCTTTCGCTCGAGAATCACAAGGGCGCCCTTGCCCAAGAAATTCAAAGCCCCGCTATTCACTCTTACGACGGAAAATCGACTTCATCGATCATATCCGGCTACTACAAACAAAGCCATGACGTTACATGCATAACGAGGCCCTCATGTGCCGAATATTCCCCAAAGAGCTCAGGACCGCTTAGCCGTCAGTGGTATTACAAGTTGGAGCCGCCACGATCAAGAACTTCCACCAACCGCAAAAGTCTTTCAGTGTGTTCATCACCAACGAGGTACAACCAAACAGCCGACTCTCTCCGGGCAATGCAGATCCAATGGAGAGACGCCAGAGCGTATTCACCGATATTGGGAGTGCTTCAACCCGGTTGACGACGCTTAACGACTCCATGGCCATCACCGCCTTCAAAATGGGCTTACACCGACAAAGGTTTCGCAGCCTTGACCAGAGGCCCCCAAAACAAACCGGGCCTTGATGAAGAAAGTCAAGAATATTGTAAAGTCGAAGATGATGCCCCGAGAACAAAGGCCGACAAAGCTCGTAAAAACGGAACTCCCGAAATTGCTCGACCAATAAACTCCGTGCCACCAAGCCCGAACCACTAAGAACGAACCAAGCGAGACAACGGCGTGATTCCCGCCGAACAAACGATCAATGCCCCTACCGAGCAAACGAGCGATTCTGGTCGACAAAGAGACGCCAAGGCGAAACGACAAGAAATATACGAGCTAATGTAACCGATCGCGTAATAATGACCAAGGTCCAAAGACTCCCATTTTTCAAGTGGCGTCAAAGATGATAGGCCTCCCGACACACGGCGGATGACGATGCGAATACCACAAAGATCACGCCACGAAACCAAGAATTGCTATGCACTGAAGGATCATCTGGAAGAATTGGTGCAGGATGGTCGGCTACAGCAATATGTTAGCAAGGGAACGCCGACTAAAGCGTTAGCCCTGAGACAGGATTCACCTCCGCTTGGCGTGATCCATACGATCTACGGTCTGCCGACCACCCCGATCGTCCATACGATCCAGTCGCACCCGTCTCCCCACAAACATAACAAGCAAACCGGGCCCGGTGAAGCCCCGACGATTGAGTTCGAGGACTCGACTTCCTAATGAAGGCTACCACGCCGACCCTTTGGTCGCCACGCTACGCCAGACAATTCGGCTGAACGCATCCTCATAGACCTGTGAGCGCCACAAACTCAGACTACAAAGCTTTTGTAGAACTCGCCTTAACGAGTCGGATCTGCCACCATCGCCCCATACTGCTCGGCTTCAACGCGAATCCAGAGTACCATTGGGAAGGTCGTCGCCGTTCGGCGGGCTCAAAACGGTCGACACGTAATTCTTGGTTGTGAAGCTTCCATCGCAAAGATAATGCCATCATAGGCCGCCCCGTTGCACATCATGAAGGCCGCCCCAAGCACCTACCATCGCCTTATGCGTTCCCAATGCATCATGCAAGATTGAAGAGATCCGTGGCTCGCAAAGAATCCACACTAATGTAGATTTTACGCAGTTTATCTACAGCCCAACTTGTAGGACCCGATGCTTGTACTGGAACTTCATTTTAATGAAAACGGATTTTTGTTTGCCTGACCTTCGACCCAATTGGCGCCAAAAACAAGTCTCCGGATTCGGAGCGCCCTTTCGATGCACGTCATCTGGGGCCGAATAAGCCTCCGACCGAGCGCCTTCGGATATCACGACACAAAACAAGTCTCCGGATTCGAGCGCCTTTCGATGCACGCCATCCGGGTCAATAAGCCTCCGACCGAGCGCCTTCGTGGATATCACGATGGCCACAAAACAAGTCTCCGGATTCGAGCGCCTTTCGATGCACGCCATCCGGGTCAATAAGCCTCCGACCGAGCGCCTTCGTGGATATCACGACACAAAACAAGTCTCCGGATTCGAGCGCCTTCGATGCACGCCATCCGGGTCAATAAGCCTCCGACCGAGCGCCTTCGTGATATCACGACACAAAACAAGTCTCCGGATTCGAGCGCCTTCGATGCACGCCATCCGTCAATAAGCCTCCGACCGAGCGCTTCGTGGATATCACGATGGCCACAAACAAGTCTCCGGATTCGAGCGCCTTTCGATGCACGCCATCCGGGTCGAATAAGCCTCCGACCGAGCGCCTTCGTGGATATCACGACACAAAACAAGTCTCCGGATTCGAGCGCCTTTCGATGCACGCCATTCGTCGAATAAGCCTCCGACCGAGCGCCTTCGTGGATATCACGATTGGCACAAAACAAGTCTCCGGATTCGAGCGCCCTTCGATGCACGCCATCCGTCAATAATCCTCCGACCGAGCGCCTTCGTGGATATCACGACACAAAACAAGTCTCCGGATTCGAGCGCCTTCGATGCACGCCATCTGGGTCAATAAGCCTCCGACGAGCGCCTTCGTGGATATCACGACACAAAACAAATCTCCGGATTCGAGCGCCTTTCGATGCACGCCATCCGGGTCAATAAGCCTCCGACCGAGCGCCTTCGTGGATATCACGACACAAAACAAGTCTCCGGATTCGAGCGCCTTTCGATGCATCGCCATCCGGGGCAATAAGCCTCCGACCGGAGCGCCTTCGGATATCACGACACAAAACAAGTCTCCGGATTCGAGCGCCTTTCGATGCACGCCATCCGGGTCAATAAGCCTCCGACCGAGCGCCTTCGTGGATATCACGATGGCACAAAACAAGTCTCCGGATTCGAGCGCCTTTCGATGCTCGCCATCCGGGTCAATAAGCCTCCGACCGAGCGCCTTCGTGGATATCACGATTGCCACAAACAAATCTCCGGATTCGAGCGCCTTTCGATGCACGCCATCCGGGGTCAATAATCCTCCGACCGAGCGCCTTCGTGGATATCACGACACAAAACAAGTCTCCGATTCGAGCGCCTTTCGATGCACGACATTCGGGCGAATAAACCTCCGAATTCGAGCGCTCGATATCACGACACAAAACAAGTCCCGACACGGAGCCCGTTTTAATCAATAGCCAGAATAACTAGCGTGCAGGAGAAATATTTAAACCACAACAGTTCTAATGGCAAGCTAACAGCAAACCATTAAAGCATATGAAGTAAAACACATGAAATAACACTCTCTATTTAATAACACCCTTTATTCGATTAAAAAGTTGTTACATCGACGCAATCGCTCAACATTACAACATCTATTTCTAACTTCTAAGACAAACGAGTCCATCGATCCAAGGCACATCCGCTCAATCGCAATCCCCGCCTCTCGACGCCATCGACAATGTCAAGGCCAAGATCCAAGACAAGGAAGGTTTTGGGGAACGACGTCAGATTCCTTTCGACGATCCGCTTCAAAGAACTTGAGATCGACGAGTTTCAGTTCCTCCTTTCACGGGTCCACCGCTTACACCGAGAATCCTCCGCCAAGAAACCAACGGAACGCCAAGTTCGGCCGAAGCCGAGCCCTCGCAACTATCATCACGCTCGACGACGAGAACTCTCGATTCAGATACCCCCATACGATAGTACCGGGAACTAAATAGGCTTGATCGCACAAGGGCCTTGTCGCTTTTATTCTCAAGAATGGCCCCGATCTCGAGGCCCAAATCTCAAATAATTTTATCACGTTAAACCCCACGAGACAAAGGCCGATCAACATTCTCCATGACTTTGTTAAACCAACGGTTGACTAAAACGCAAAAAGCCTAGAACCATCTATCCTAATCGCTAGACATGCGGCATTTCGCCTTGCAAACAAAAACAAGAATGCCGATACCCTCCGCTCCTCGCTCATGGCTTACCCAAATTCTAAACACGCAATGGTTTAATTCTAAATCAAACGGCCATTACATAGAGGCCGATCAAGCCAACCAATCGGGCGATCGAATTAAAAACGCCGAGTCCGATTGGTGTATTTTCGCCTAGACAAACATGCAATAAAATTAAACACGCCAGACGCCGAATGCGAAGAGAATTTGATATTTCCCATAAAGCATTTTTATTAAACATCAAGAAATTACATAATTACGAACGTGACCAGTCCAACCATACAACAAATACATATTATACCGCATCACCTCATCCTCACTCTTTTCAACCTCAAAAGCGTAAAACGGAAAGTCCTTCTCGCAGTAGCGAGGCGACGCCAAGCATCAATTCCGCCAGCGAAGAGATTCGCAACTTGAGTTGCCCCGATCCAACCATGCCTAAACCCACGATTCTCACATCGGCAAACCTCTTCGGCGAGCTTTTCCTTGGTCTTTTGAATTCCAACCAGCCGCTCTTCGTGAAAACCTTTTTCATAGGACCTCCCCTTTGCGGACTCCAAGGCGAACATACTCGCCAGATCCCGACGCAAGAATGGCGGCTTATAAGTTACTCAGAACCCTCTCTTCAACGATTGGGTTTACTCGCCTTGGCCGTCAGGCTCGAAGGTTTTGATCGTCCCTTAACTCACGCTCACCGCCGCCGAGCCTCCAAACTCCGGATACGCTTTCTCCGCCATTTTCGGCGGCGCAAGAATCGCATGCCGACTTCAGAAGTCGATAGAGCCCTTTTCACCGCCCCATGTATACCGTCGCAAACACTTCGTAGTCCTCGACGACCGAGCATCGATCGCCGAACTTCAGAGGAAATATTTGTCGAGTTTAACTCGACCGCCACATCTGGTCTCGCACGATCGAATCCGCTCGTCATGGGCTTATTCTTCACAAACACCGCAAAACTCAACGCACGAGTCGCTCGATCTCCTTTCGACACGGGCGCAGTGGCAACCTCCTTGAGATCGCCTGCCTGCTCGGGCGACGCCCGACGCCGAGGAGATCGACGCCTCTTTACTCATAGAGCTCTTGCCTCGCACACAAGGGCGCGCCGATGTTCACTCCGACTATATCGCCACCCACCACCAATGTCTTCGCCTCCCTTTGTTAAAAAAACGCTTTGTTCGACATTCGACAATCGACTTCCTTCCGAGTTCAACACAACACCTACCAGCTTTTTAAAGTTTCCCTTCAACGCAAAGACCTACCACTCTTTAAACACCCGCAAAGGCAACGCGATCGAGGCAGATTCATTAATTACAAACCCAAATTACCGACGCCGAATGGGATGACGGCAGGCAGCTTGGTTCAACTCGCCACAAAGTTGCCCCGAGCTAGGGCAGATTCATCAATCTATTCGCTTAATGCCCGCCGCCCAAGATCGGTAGGCGTGAAATTGCAAATGCCGATTCCGATAAAATACGATTGAATCCTACCAAAATTGTTCGCCAGGTATCCAACGGCTTGCGATTGAATCAAAAGCGCCTATCATGAGCCCATCGGGCAAGGGCAGATTCATCAATCTATACGGCTCTAATGCCCGCCGCCCAAGATCGGTAGGCGGAAATTGCAAATGCCGATTCCGAGAATACGATTGAATCCTACCAAAATTGTTCGCCAGGTATCCAAATGGCTATGAATTGAATCAAAAGCGCCCTATCATGAGCCCATCGGGCAAGGGCAGATTCATCAATCTATTCGCTCGAGTGCCCGCCGCCCAAGATCTAGGCGTGAAATTGCAAATGCCGATTCGATAGAATACGATTGAATCCTACCAAAATTGTTCGCCAGGTATCCAAATGGCCATGAATTGAATCAAAAGCGCCTATCATGAGCCCATCAAGGGGCAAGGGCATTCATCAATCTATTCGCTCTAATGCCCAACCGCCCAAGATCGGTAGGCGGTGAAATTGCAAATGCCGATTCTCGATAGAATACGATTGAATCCTACCAAAATTGTTCGCCAGGTATCCAAATTGCATGAATTGAATCAAAAGCGCCCCTATCATGAGCCCACCGGGGCAAGGGCAGATTCATCAATCTATTCGGCTCGAGTGCCCAGTCGGCCCAAGATCGGTAGGCAGTGAAATTGCAAATGCTGATCTTGATAGGATATTTATTGAAACGGCAAGGGCCCTTCTATGCGGATATATATTAAACAAACGATATTGCATGTACGGCTTGTTCAGAAGAGTTCTAGATAAAAGTCACTAATGCCACAGTAAAATTTATCCATTCGGACCCAGTACCCTAACCGGCACACAAAAGGCAATTCTTTTCACGAACCCCCTGGGGTACGGGCAGGCTCACCGATTAGGGTTTTCCCACAATACATGCAAATCCATTTCACCAAATACATTGACAAAACATAGAACTCTTTCATTAAAATTAAGCATAGAACCGTCTCATACAAAGTATGCGGGCAAGAAAAATTAATACGATTGAAATTACAAGAAATTTTCCATTAATAAATTGCGCGCAGATGCTAACCAATTTATACATGAAAACTACCAACGCACTATCCAAAAGAAGAAAAACAGCAAAGACAAAAAGAAAACGACGCCCGCTCGGTAAACGGCTCCGAGATCACTCGTCGGCATCGGATTCAAGCGGCTCAACATCCACCTGCTCGTAAGGAATTGGCAAATCCAATGTAACCTCAGCGGCAGCAAGGGCTTTGAGCCACCCATGCTTGAACCCGCGATTCTCAAATTTGGCCACTTCTTCAACATACTCCGACAAAGCGGCGCCCCTCCCTGCCTCAAAGGCCTCCGATTCGCTGCTGGGCCGCTTTTAAGCTCGCCTAATTGAGCCTCCGCTTCAAAGAATGCTTCCAGGAAAGCTTGAGCGATTCTCGCATATTTGCCCGCTTTCAAAGATCAACACGGTTGCTTCGGTGACTCGTGGCCTCTCTTTCTCCGCTTCGCTCACAAGGCTTCCATTTCAAATTTCATAATTTCGCCCTACTTCTCTCGACCGCAACTCGCTTGCAAATGATCGATTCTCCCGAGAGCATCACGCAGCGACGCCCAAGTCCATGACCCTTCCGATCGTCTGCAAAACAATCGTGTAATTAGACGCCTTAAACAAAACAAGGAAACGGTCGACCTACCATAAGTGCCGATTGAGCGCTTAAAGCGACGGCCATGACATCAGCACGGCATCAAGGCTTTATTGCCACCGGCAGGAAATCGGCCGCCAGTTAAGAGCGACGGCCGATCCTCACGTCAAGCATCGGATAAAATCGGCGCGTTCTCGATCTTCTACCGATAACGAACGAGCCGCCATGACCGTTCAAGTCGAGGCCGCTTACTACCAGGCTACCAAGTCGCTTCCTTCTAAGATCGCTTTTGGCCTTGTTCAAACTAGCTATCCTCGATCGGCCGTTTCTCCACCCTCCTTTTCCTTGACGGACATGGCAACCTCAACCGCGGCTCTCGAAACGGCTATGAATGGCTTGATGCTTAGGATTAGATTCGCACATTCAAATTTTCCGCGCGCCAAGCGCCGCATTTCTTTTGCGCGCCATCTGCTAAGCTCCTTCGCCATATCCTCGTAAAATCACGCAGATCCCCAAGTTCGCGAAAATATCCCCAGAGAAATCGCCGTCCCGAGGTAGATGGTTGAGGGGCCTCGATGTCGAGCGACGGCTCGCCGCCGCCTCTTTAGCAGATCCTCCGGGTCGGCAATCACTTCTACGGATTTCGGCGTCTTCCTCCGAATCGATGCTTGAGACCGATCCGCCAAGATTTCGAAGTGGGAAAGATAAGGGCCGAGAGTCGCTGACGCTTCAATGGAATCGGAATATTATCCGCAATGAGAAAGTGGTGTAAGTCGGTTCGCATCAAGGAGAATATGGGCGCTTTCCTCGCTTTTTGTACGCTTTGCGGTCAAATACGCCAAGCCTCAATTTCCTAAGAATCGGCTATCAACCAATTCAAAATTTTCTTCAACCTATTACCGCAGAAGATAAAAGCGATCTAAGAAAAAGAAGTTTAATAAGAAATAGGCCAACGAACATAAGCCATCAAGTGTCAACTCGTTCGCCTTACGCCTAGGAATAGGGTTCAGCGATCTTCCCATCGGCGAACTCCCAATTACCTTCGACGTTGACCATCACGTTGCCAACTCGCTACCGTGGCAAGCATAGTCACTAAATGATGGTCAAGATCTTTGGCCCTAAAAAATATCGCCCAAAATTTAGAGGATTTGGCTAAGGCGTAATAATGCCGAATGGCCGAATCCCAAGGTTAATACTAAGGCGTTTGTTCAACTCCACAACCCCATGATGATTCGAAGAAATTTACATTGGGTTGAGAAGGATCAAACCCCAATAGTGGAGAACGGCCCTAAGAAGCGGGTGTAAGGGGAAGTAACTCCTCCGCAATGGATGTAAGAGGGAATACAACCGTGTTTTGATCTTCCCTTTCCATGTCGAGAGCGTTGTCCGTGACGAGGACAAATGAACGCCGTCGAACGGAAAAATGCTTCCTAAACCAGAGATACGATCCTGAGAGGAGGTCTTTCAAGTGTTTCGCCATTCTAGCGAACCAAGTATTCGCAGAGGAAAAATAACAAATAGAAAATAGGGTTACAATGGAGGAGAAGAGGACTTACGAAAAACGGATGAGACAAAGGAAGGCAGAAGAGGTTGCAGAAACGCGAGCCACGAGGGATATGCAGACGATTCAAAAAGCTCAGATATCGACGAAGTGTGAATTTGAAAGGACTAAAGTTTCAAATCACAATAAATGCCGAGATATACAAATAGAGCGGAAAGTGTAATAATGAGCAAAAAGGCGGCGCCACCGACGATTGGGACATGCGAGGCCGCCCGATGATAAACCTTTCAATTCGAGCTAAACACGCCGATTTAACCGCCGTTAAATAGGGGTTCGGGGCAATTGTAGCCGAATAATCAGAGAGGAAGAGGAGTAACATCTCGCCTCTAGGTGCCAAACGGGTAAAAATCTCGAAGGGAGATCGTCAATACGATGACTAGGCCGAATAGGATAAAGCCCCGCAATGAAAGTGCAAGGAAAGGTAATGATTGGAGAAGTAGACCCGGATCCCGAGGCTGAAAAATGACTATAAATACAAGAGCTTCAGACTAATAAAGGTATGTAAGAAACACTTCTATAAACTTAGTGAGCAAGCTTTCTGGAGGGGAACTGACTTGTCCGTCGGAGTGCTAATTCCGGCACCCCCGACCGGAGTTTGTATTTTTGCAGGTGACTAGCAGAGGATCATTGGCGTCTTCCAGGATTTGAAGAGTATTTCCAAACCACATTCACCACAATTATAATTTGACAAATGGTCATAATTTTTTACAAAAACGAGATCTTATTACTACTATCACTCACATTTTTAACATTTGATCTCAGATTTTTAAGCTTTTTATCATGGTTAAAAACTGTAATGGAAAAATTGAACAAACAATCACACCTTCATCATTTACAGTTTTTGTGTTGGAAAAAATTGAGATCGAAATTTTAAAATCATAGTTAAAAATTGTGATCTTTAACCAATTTTGTAGTGGTGATGGCCAATTTCATACTTGAGTAAATTACAAATACACCCCTTGAAGTTTGCTTAAAGTACAGATTGTCCCATGTGATTTGGAAAATTACAAATATCCCTTTTGTCAGAAATTTTTATTTAACATAATTAACTAAAAAAATGAAATTCATAATTGTTTTCCTATACAATAATAAAATTACCTAAATTATTAATTGAAATATATTTCTAATATCTTTAAAAACTGTTAATTAGCTTGATGATTTATTAACAAAAGGGAAAATTTGTTATGAAATTAGAAATATCAAAGGGTGGAATGTAATTTCCAAAACCCCAGAAGGCGATTCGTATTTTAATTAAACCTCAGAGGGTGTATTTGTAATTTACCCTTGTAATTAACTGTCAGGTCATTGTTTCGTAAAATTGGACTTATCAATTATATGATTCCAAATGTTTCTAAATAAAGTGCTATAATTTGAGTTTGGTCCCATTCAAGCTTTACTTGTTCAACTAAGTGCATATAAACTAGTGTGGAAGCCCAAAAAAAATATTTATTGGGCTAACCCAAACAAGGCCTAACAATGGCCTAGCCCAAACAAGAAAGCCCATGGGAAAAATATCACATCCCCCATCTATAAAAAGAGGGCAACCTAAAGAATAGAGGTATGGATCTCTCTCTACAACATAACACACACACACACACACTTTCATTTCTACATCTTCTTTCCTTGATTTCGTGACCAACTTTATCATTAGAGTGTCCCTAGTTGGCAACCTTGGTTGGGTGGCGCCGACTATATTCATCTATGCAAATCTATGGGGCAAAACTCTTTTCTTTGTTGGGTCTCTTCAACAATCCATATTAGAATATTTTTTTGGTTCTTATAATTGGCGCTGTCAGTGAAAAAGAGCAGAGAAATTCAATGAAGAGAAGAACAAATACCAACACTGAAGGTGCTCGGACCAGTGAACACTAAGGGTAACCAATCTCTCTCTAGAAAAAGTAGACCCCTGGGCCTTTGGCTTCTCCATTTTTTATTATGTTTCTGTTCAAATTCACCACAGATATCTATATTTATGTATGTATATACACTTTTATACTCACAGATTGTGTCTAACTTTGTTGCATACCAATTTACTTATTACTCAAAGCAATCTAATAAATCGTCGTGGAAATACAAATTAGTTTTGATCTCTTCTAATTCTTGATCTCTTCATTTCCTTCTTTCATTGCGTAAATCCTAAGCTTCGAATTCGAGATCCAGTTTCTTCTGTAAACAATTTGTTATTGAAATGATTATTGGGTTTATGATTTGTGAAGAAAATAAGGTGCTTTTTGGACCTACTTTTGGGGTTGGGAATTCCATCATTTTCACAGGTTAAAGGTGCTTACCCAGATCAAAATATTTCCAAGAAGATTCAACTACCACACCTACTCTTACTCGGCAACATTCAAGAGCTAAATCACATCAGTAATGCTTAATGGAGGCACTACATCCGCACTTGCCAACTACCACCTCGCCAAGAAAATAAGCTCTCATCCATTTTCCTCGGCACCAACGGAACTATCAACTATCGACAATGGTGGTTCGGCACGTCTACACATGGACTTTTGCATTACTCGGCAACTGTTCTACATGAACCGTCCATTGGAACCTCCATCTATTCCGATGTCACCGCTGTTCAATGACAACCTCATCCCCCAGTTATGAATTTGGCACTCAAACCATGTTTGACACCCTTCTGAACTACAAAGCCAAAAACACGACAACACCGAACAAATGCCGCCGAGCGCACGTAGAACTGGCACTCACACATCCCATCCGCTCAGTAACGTCGCCATCTAACAAGACTTTTCTAGAAATGAAATTATCCGCCGATTGTCAAATTCGCACAATGCAGTTTGTTTTCTGACTCTTGGTGCCATAACGCCATCATCAAGTTCATCAGCAATGATAATCCTTGAGAATGGCACGTGTATATCATCAAGTCGACTACAACCGCGATGCTGAGAACAAAATTTAAGTCCTCTCTTTTTGGAGTCATCTTGGAAACATACTCCATAACATTTGTCATCTTCTTGGAACAAAAACTGCCACCTTTTTGGCAAAAATCTCATGATCTAGATCAAAGGAGTGCATCCACGTTCCTCAGCACTACCGTTTCGACATAACACATGAGTACCTATCTCAACTACACTGGGGCTAAACTCGACATCACCACTGGTCAGCTCGTTGCTCATCGTCCATCTTCCTCGGCAATAACGGAAGCATTAAATTTGCCTTTGATAGTTGTTCACTACAACCATGCATGGAAGCATCAAATTTGCCTGCTATACCATCCTTTTCTCGGTGAAACTAAAGCGCGGTCAGAATGACCGTTTCAAAAATTCCCGTCATTACCTACATCAACATTATTCGGCAACATTGTTTATTTGGCTTAACATTGTTTACTCGGCAAGATTACTCGGCCACACATAAGCCATTTGGCTTTTAACTTATTGAATTTGCACAGTCGCTCGATTGTTTCTGGACGCTCAGCATCACAACTCCACTGCCACGCTCATCGGCAATGATATTCACCACTAACAGTGCAAGTATATATCTTTAATCATGTTGGCTACAACCGTGAAGCCGTCTCGGTATAGAACTACCATCTCACCTTGTAATTGGTCCAAGATTTCAAAGGTGTCAATATCATGATCTAAATATACTAGAAGGTTCGTGCTGACTAGAGGAGTCCAAACTCACCAACCAGAAGAGCCAAAATTTAATCAAAGTCCGTCGATAGTTGTGAAACAAATCACATTTTAAAAAAACTAAAATTTTTGAAGTTATCAAACTCAAGTTTTGACCGTACCAGTGTGAAATACTCATTGAGACAAGTCCAACGCAATAAACTGCGACACAATCAGAGCTAAAACGAAGCTGTACAAGCTAGTTGAAGTTTGCCCCGACATGCAACAATTTTACCGGAGAAGAAGACCCAAAGTTGGCGCACATAAGACATTATTCAGTGTATTGTGGCTAAGCTACATCCAGTAATAGTTGAACCACAATTAAGTTCAAATATATATTTTGCAAAATACAAACAACAGAATCTGCGGTGGCAAAGTGGTTAAGTTTTATTCCTTTTTCACAAGGGCGCAAGTTCAAACCTCAATTTGTCCAAACACATCATATCATAGTTTGATTTTGCAAATTCCATATCAAAAATTTGTCGATTTTTGCCACATCTCTGTCGCAACTCAACCACCATTTTTGCCGCCACACTTGGAGTTTGATCAATGTCGAATTCAACAATTACAACATATTTGGCAACTTCCCGGCTATATCACCGCCCGAATCATTTGTCACCAAAGCCAAACCTGTCTCGAAACATGGCAAACCGATCCTCGGCAATTTTGGTACGAATTCCTTCCGAATAACACCTGTCATTCGTAAGCACTAGGGCAAGGAATCCACTTCAAATCGCTTCAACTGTTTGTTCTTGACTTACTTCTCAGTATTTTTGGCCAATGTCCAATCTGCATTCCTTCTGACTAACACCTATCATTCGAAAGCAATAGGGTAAGTATATGTTGGACAAAACACAAAATAGCAACTTAACAAATATATGTTACAACTCTGCTTCCAATATCCACTCAGGAATTCCTTACAACGGCGCAATGCTATTTTTTAATGTTGTACCATTGGTGTAATTTTTTCACCTTTCCACTTATTTATGATTAACAAGTCTACATCATTTGGTACATGCAATCAATGACACGGGATGTACTATTCAATATCTTTGCAATGTCTAAAATTGAGACAAAATTCTCCGAATGCGGAGCACGATAGCCTCCGAATATGGAACGCCATTAGCAAAAGCGTCCGAATTCAAAGCAAGACATACATACGTAACATGTATACATACATTCAAGACATACATACATTTATACATACACTCAAGTATACATGCATTCATAACAGTCATTCATTCATTAATTCGTCTTTATTCATTTATCCAAAGTGTTTTTTTTATCAAGAAGCCTAACATCTATTTGAACAGTGTAATGCGGTAATAAAAACTCTTATTCTTTCTACCACAGACAATGAAAGTTTTGGGGCAATTGTGAGAGACAGAAAAAAAATATTTATTAGGGTACCCTAAACAAGGAAGCTCATGGGACGAATATCACACCCCCCATCTATAAAAGGAGGGCAACACAAGGAATAGAGGTATGGATCTCTCTGTGCAACAGAACACACACACACATACACCCCTTCATTGCTAGATCTTCTTTTCTTGATTCAGTGACCAACTTTATCATCGGAATGTCCCCGGCTGGCAATCCCGGTTAGGTGACGCCGACTATGTTCATCTTTGCAAATCTATGGGGCAATACTCTTTTCTTCGTTAGATCTCTTCAACAATCTATGTGAGAAGATTTTTCTAGTTCTCACAACTAGATTTGCACTGACTATTAAAAATATATATATACATGTGTGTTTTCTTTTCACTTTTTAGAAGAAAAAAAAAAAAAATCCTTTCGCATGACGTTAATTACATACATTAATGTTGGAAAATGACATCTCACTAAAAATTAAGAAAGTCGTATTACTTCTGTCCGGATGATATATCCTTGAATATGGTTCATTATTATTATTATTATTATTTTTTCTTTCATTATCTTGATTGGATAATACCACAAGAATTACAAATCTTCTTCTTCCCGAAAGCTTTGGCATGAATGGTTGTAAAATTTGTGGCAATAGGACATAGGTTTGGATGCTATATGGGGGACCATGATACGATGGAGATTTGGATGAGAATAGTTCTCCACCACTTTTAAATTAACCTTTTTTTTTTTGTTTTTTTGAATAAAAAAACAAATGAACTTTTTTTTTTTTTTGAAACACTCCCCACTTTTAAATTGTTTTGAAAGATATGTTTTGGAATTTGGCCAAGTTTTCATGATCCATTATCTTTTGCTAAAAATCATTTCCATTAAATATGACAGCCTATAAAAAGAAATGTACTACAAAATTTTAAGTGAGTCTACATTGATGCACCTTTCGCAATGAAAAATAATAAACATTATTTTAATGCTAATTTCTCAATTAGAATGATATAACAGTGACATATATGAAAATATTTATATTATAAAAACTAAAATTAAGTTTTTATAACTTTACTCTTTACCTATTTGAGGGCATCTTAACATTTGAATTGATTGCTACGGTGGAAAACTCTAGCCCAGGTATGCATATGCCGTCACATCGCTACTGTTGTGCATGTTGTAACAGTTGAACTCATATATAACTTTTGGGGAGGCTCCTCTCTAGTCTCATATAATAATGGAGGGTGGTGTTGGCTCAGATTGAGTTTTATTTTGTGCTCAACTCGACAATTCAAACTATTTAATATGTAAGATTTAACGAGTATATCATTTTTATCAAAAAAATACGTTGGTTGGATATATCAATAACCACTTGATCACATTATATTTGCGTCAATGGTAATATGATTTCTAAAATAATTTGTTGACATAAATATTATCTCATCTAATGGCTATCGATATTAGATAAACGTGATTTTTTGTGAGAATAATGTAATCGATGAGTAATACACATTAACTATTTGAATCATTAAGATAAACCCAAAACAAAACGCAGTATAGACTAACACCACCCTCTAGTCCAATATTAGACTGGAGAGAACCTTCCCCATGACTTTTTAAATTTTTAGCAAGGTGTATCTACATGAACTGAATATAATCTTTTTTTTTTTTTCCTCTTATATATTCATCCTTCAATCTATATTCTATTATACAGAGTGTCATAAATAAATTACTTTCGGTCATAATCAGAAAAAAAAAAAAAAATAGTGTTTTATAAACAAACATCTTTAGTCATAACTAAAATATTAATCATTATAAATCATAACTAACATCTAAAGAATTATAACCAAATATTTCTCATAATCAAACTCAAAAGGTTGTAACTAAATCATACCTAACACCATAATAAGTCATAATCAAATCATAACTACGGGTCCGCTTGGCAAGAGCTAAAGTGGGTTTTTTTGGCTATTTTAGCCACAAAAGATAAAATAGGATATTTTAGTCACAAAAAACAAAAAATCACATTCAACTCATAATCATTATACTCTTCTCTCACAAAAAAAGTCAAAAAAGTCAAAAAGTCAAAAAGTCAAAAAACTCTTCCCAAACCAAACTTTTTAGCCCAAACTAAAATAGTAAAAAAGTCAACTCACTTCCCAAACCAATCCTAAATACCACAAAATTCATAATTGTACACATAGTACACACTATTTGCTTTTAAATGTGTATTATAGAATCGATCATATATATATATATATATTGGCAAATCACATATAACTAAAGGCACTTCCGTGCATATATATATATATATAGATATATAAATCACAAAAGAACTCTCATATAAAAATTACTTAAATGGTGAAATTTATTCCTGCACCATATGGTTTGTGAAATTAATGTGAAATTCATTTGTTACATCAATTAAAGAAAGCTGTAGAAGAGAAATTGTTGACCAAAAAAATAGCCCAATTTAAAGGATTTGAAAGTCGCCCAATAGCCGCAACAGTTGCCAATATCAATACTTGAAATAAAAAATTACAAATAATAAGTCAGATGGATTGAAGTCATTTTGAATAAAAAAACTAATATTTGGTATGAAACGCTCCAAATTTTTAGCCTAAATGATAATACAACAATCATGGCTTTTTTAAGAAAAACCGAATATAAATCTCTAAACTTGTATTACATGATACAATAGTTCTTCATGCAACAATACATTAATCCAACAATAAGTAAATAAACAAATAAATACCCCAACGGGTTTACAAGTTTCCAAGGCTTGAGCTTGGTTACACAAAACGGTTATTCAAACCCACACAAACACAACCATTGGCTTATACACAAAGTCACAGCAAATTGAGAGTATTATACTCCCAAAACACATACTTCCACGCCCCTAGTTGGGTGGGATCACCATATCTTTTTTTGCACAAAAATCCCGTAGGGTGAGCATAAAGTCAATAGAAAATTCTTAATAAAGTATATACATATTATACAAGTCTCAAGAGATGAAATGCACATGCCATGCTATGCTCTTTTTGAAAATAAATCACATTTTCATCTTTTAAAAACCATCATGCTCAATGATATCATGCAATTTCAATTGTTCAAAACTTAACAATTTATTTCAAGGGTGGTAAATACGACTCTGGTAATTCTAGGTCGGTGTCTGCAAGTAGGCTATACAAGTACTGCCAAATTGTTATTTTTACCAGTATTAACCAGGAGGCTCGACACTTATCCGCGCGGGTTTTCGGTCTTGCACCCTAGACTCTCAGGCCAACTTATTCAATATCATGTACACCACCTATCAAGACTTACTAACGTATTTATCCCAAAATCATTCCATGAAAACTTGTTTCTCAACATTCTTTTCTCAATGCAAGTTTTCAAATCAACTTTCAAAATTTAATGTAATCAAATGAATTGATATGCCAATTTCACAAGATGAATATAAATACTTTTATTCTAATTCATCATTCAAGGAATAACACAATTCTCTCTTCTCAAGTGTCCTCAATCATTAGTTATTTCAAGACTATTTCAACGTAGTAAATAATAATTTTCAAAATGAACAACAATCCTCGTATTCCCTGAAATTCATCATTTATATAAATATAAATAAGAAAATTTTTCAAACATCCATTTATTTTGACACACAAAATAAATATAACAATTTCATTCATGAATTTTCAATCTTCTAAAAAAAATTCCCAAATTCTAGGATTTCTCACCAAAACTATACAACTCAAATCTTTTGAAAGAAAACTTTCCAAAATCATATTTTCTTCAATCAACGAAGATCAAAACCCATAAGATCATTTTAAAAGAACAAGAAACAAACTCACTTTCAAAATAACTCAACTTCTTGAATCAACAATCAATTTTCAAAGCTATCGAAAGCTGATTTCGAAAATCTTCTAGATCTTGTAAAAATATATATATACAACTCTAAGAAAATTCCTATCTCAAGTTTTGAAGAAGAAATGAGATGAAACCCCCAAAATCAACAACGTCGAAACTCGATCTTCAGAGCATACAACGAAGCCCTCGAGAAGTTAACCAACTTTGATGAAGAACCTATGGCAGAAATCTAATGGATCTTGAGAAATCAAGGTTTTGATCCAATTTGGCGTAGGGAAATGTAGAAAGAAGGGAGAGGAAAGGGTTTTTAGAGAGTGAGAGATATACAAAAGTGATTTGAAATATCAGATTCACGAATTGATATAACATGGTCTGCTCGAGCGTCGAAAGCCCCGCTCGAGCGTCAAATACATTTTCTCAGTACTTTTGTAGACAGGTCAAACTTCTGGAACCAAACATTCTTCGCTTGAGCGCATAAATGGCTGCTCGAGCGGACAAGCAACTTCTAATGCATTTTGCACTTTTGCTTCAGGGGTACTGCCCCTCAACCATGCCAGGGCACTGCCTTAGGACCTGCCAAGGGGATCTTCCCCCTAGACCCCTGCGAGTTGACCGGGCAGCTCGATCCCCGCTAGGGCACTGCCCTAGGACCCACCAAGGGACGTTGCCCCCTGGACCTCCGCGAGCTGACCGGGTAGCTCGATCCCCGACATACTCAGCGAAGTGGAAAAACTGAGATCGCTACAACTTTCCCCCCTTAAAGAATTTCATCCCCGAAATTTCAAATCAAACTACCCAAACAAAGGGGTTTCTAGCAATCAAGACCATACTATTTCATTTTCAAATCACAATACTAACTCGCAACCAAATTCTACCATTTCTACCATGGTTATCTCATTAACAATAACCTCCCAAATATACATAAACATGAAATTTCGCAAAAAGTAATGGCAACTCTCAACAACCTTATGCTTAAAACAACAACGCACATATCAACATGTGGTTAACAACTTTAAATTTGTTTCCCTCAACACTGGGGAATATTACAAAGAAAAGCAACTTAAGCATTTTCAAACAAATCCGGATATTTGGAGCAGACTTCCGCCTCCCGTTCCCACGTCGCTTCTTCAACCCCATGGTGTCTCCACAACACCGTTACCAACAGTATAGTTTTGCCCCGTAGCACTTGCTCCCGGGTATCTAATATTTGAACCGGTCGTTCTTCGTAAGAGGCATCCTCATCTACCTCCAAGTCAGCCCAATCAAGCATATGAGAAGGGTTGGGTTCATACTTCTTAAGCATAGCTACATGAAATACATTGTGAACACCCGAAAGTTATGGCAGTAAAGCTAACCGGTATGCCACTTCCCCAATTTGCTCTAAGATCTCAAAAGACCCAATGAACCTTGGAGATAATTTACCACTCTTACCAAATCTCATCAAACCCCACCTTGGTGAGATTTTTAGAAACACATGGTCACCAATTTCAAAAGATAAAGGTCGTCTCCTCTTATCGGCATAACTCTTTTGTCGGCTTTGGGCTGTAGCTAACCTCTTCCGAATGAGAACAACTTTCTCGGTTGTCTCTCTAACAATTTCAGGACCCAGTAACGGTGCATCACCCACTTCGGCCCAACAAACCGGTGATCTACAAGATCATCCATACAAGGCCTCAAATGGTGCCATCCCAATACTAGCTTGGTAACTATTGTTGTAAGCAAACTTAATCAATGGTAAGTGCCTTTCCCAAGGCCTCTTAAAATCAAGGACATAAGCTTTAAGTATGTCCTCCAAAATTTGAATGGTACGTTCTGACTGTCCATCAGTTTGAGGATGATAAGCGATGCTAAGAGTCAACTTAGTTCCCAACGCTTCTTGAAGGCTTTTCCATAACCGGGCAGTAAAACGAGGACCCCTATCCGACACAATAGTCACAGGGACTCCATGAAGTCGAACTATCTCTCTAATGTACAACTCTGCCAAGCGTTCAACTGAGTCACTGGTGCACATCGGAATGAAATGAGTCATTGTCTCATTGTGTTCTAGGAAGCCCAACTACAAAATCCATGGTAACATGCTCTTATTTCCACTCGGCTATCGATAAGGGTTGTAACAAACTCGGTGGTCTTTGGTGTTCGGCCTTCACTTGTTGACAAGTTAGGCACTTTGATACAAATAAAACGACATCCCGTTTTATACCCTCCACCAAAACTGACGACTAAGATCATGATACATTTTAGTGCCTCTTGGGTGTACCGCAAGGCGTGAGTGATGGAAGTCCCGAAGTACTTCCTCTCTACAATATTCTGGTACAAACAAATGGTCTAGGTAACGTACACTCAGATTCGAGTGAACGTTCAAACCTTTCTCTTCTTTTCCATTGGAAATCTTAACACGGATTGATTCCACATCATGGTCTCCTCGTTGTGCCTCTATGACCTTACTAACCAAGGTAGGTTGAGCATTCAAAGTAAATAAGGTAGCACTCTCTCCGGACTCACCCAAGTGCAAATCAAACTTGCCAATAACATCTAGCATATCCCATTCCCAAATGGCCACACTTGCCAAACTACTCACAAATTTTCGACTCAAAGCATCGGCCACCACATTGGCCTTCCCTGGATGATAGTGTAACTCAAAGTCATAATCCTCTATAAATTCCATCCACCTCCGTTGTCGTAAATTCAAGTCTTTTTGAGAAAACAAATACTTTAGACTCTTATGATCAGAGAAGACTTCAAACTTCTCACCATACAAGTAATACCTCCAAATTTTCAAAGCAAAAATCACTGCTGCTAATTCTAGATCATGGGTGGGGTAATTTTTCTCATGAGTTTTCAATTGTCATGAACCGTAGGCCACAACTTTTCCCTCTTGCATCAAGACACATCCAAGTCCATCCCCGGACGCATCACAATAGATAGTGTAATTCAAACCCCTTTCCGGAATTACCAAAATCGGTGCAGCAGTCAATTTAGTCTTAAGCTCTTGGAATGACTTTTCACAAGCCTTACTCCACACAAATTTGATACCTTTCTAGTTAACCTAATCAAAGGTGCAACTAGTCTAGAGAAGTTCCTTACAAAACGTCAATAATACCCCGCTAATCCTAAGAAACTACAGATTTCAAAAACATTCTTGGGTTGTTCCTAGTCCTATTTGGCATCTATCTTTGAGGATTCCACAATTACTCCCGCTCTAGACACTACATGCCCCAAAAACTTCACCTCTGTTAACCAAAACTCGCATTTTTCAAATTTGGCATATAATTGGCGCTCACTGAGTAAACCCGCACTACTCGCAAGTGAGTCTCATGTTCCTCTTCTGAGGTTGAATAAATCAAGATGTCATCCACAAAGACGACCACAAAACGGTCCAAGTATTCCCAAAAAATTCTGTTCATCAAATCCATAAAGGAAGCCGATGCATTGGTCAACCCAAAAGGCATTACAAGGAATTCACAGTGGCCATAACGAGTATGAAAGGCCATCTTCTGAATGTCCTCCTCCCGGACTCTCAACTAATGGTACCCCAACCTCAGATCTATTTTTGAGAAGCAACGAGACCCTCTAAGTTGGTCAAACAAATCATCTATTCTAGGTAGAGGATACTTGTTCTTAACTGTAACTCTATTCAACTTGCGGTAATTAATACACAACCGCAATGACCCATCCTTCTTCTTCGCAAAGAGAGCCGGCACTCCCTAAGGCGATGTACTAGGGCGAATGAAGCCCTTGTCTAAAAGTTCTTGGAGTTGAATCTTCAACTTATGCAATTCGGCGGGTGCAAATCTATACGGTGACATGGAAATCGGTGCCGTGCCAGACACTAATTCAATGGAGAACTCAATCTCCCGGTGAGGTGGTAAACTAGTAAGATCTTTTGGAAAGACATTTGGGTATTCACAAACTTCCCTTGGTAACTTAACACGAGCCCCGTCACTCTTATTATCCAAGAGAGTTGCAAGAAGGCCACTAAGCTTACTCCTATTACGAGGGTCAAGAACTGGCGACAAGGCTTTATCAACTCGGTTCCCCAGAAAGTAGAAACGATCACCACCCGAAGTGCACACTGTAACTCTCTGATGGTAACAATCAATCATAGCTTGATAAGAACACAACCAGTCCATGCCTAAAATGACATCAAAACTCGACATATCTAGCAACATAAAAGCAAATGAAAGTCGACACCCGGCAACTTCTATTTCACAATCACGACAACCTCAATCTAAATCAACTGTACCCCCAATAGGTGACTGTACTCTGAGTGGAGGCACTAACCGTGCTACCTCTAATCCCAATGTAGAAGTAAATCCAGTAAATATAAATGAATGAGACGCACCCAAGTCTATCAATACATTATCCAAAGAATCACACACAACAAAAATACCTCTCACAACTGAGGATTCTGGCAACTGCTCTGGCATGGTAACAACATACACGCGCCCCTATGGCCTTTTATTGACTTGCTCCCCTCTTGGAGCATAGGCCTGTTATACTAACTAAGCCGAAGCGGTTCCCTAACTAACTCGCGAAGCTTGGACTGATTGAGCCTACTGGTGGCTCTGAGTCTGCCTTGACCTTGATGTGCCAGATGCACCTCCTAACTGTGGGCAAGTTCTCTTCATATGCCCCGGCTGACCACACTAATAGCAATTAAACCCTTGTCCTTTATTCTGAGACTGACACTGACTTTGAGATCGATTAGGTGGTGGTACTATTAACTGCCCTCCTCCCTTCTGTGGGCATGAGAAGGCTTTGTGACCCGGTTGGCCACACTTGAAACACGAGAAGCTACTTGATGCACTTTTTCCGGTACCTGCACTAGGCGAAGGAAAAGTGGATCTAAACTACTGTGGTTGGGACTGGAATGGATAGATGTTCTTGCTCTTCTTGTTCTGTCTATAGTCTCCTTGAGACTCTTGGCCCTTGGACCTCGAACTCCGAAGTCTTTGCTCTTCGGCTTGTATGGAAATTTCTACATGTGTCACCATCTCCACAAGATGGTCATATCCCCGAATCATATTTTCGACAAGCTTAAACATAATTTTTGTTTTCAATTTCTTTTCAAATTCAATGCAATGGCGCTCTTCCGTTGCCACTAACTCTGGTGCAAATCTGGACAAACTAGAGAAGACCGCCTCAAACTTAGCCACGGGCATGTCGAGTTGTTTGAGGTCTTTAAATTCTTCCCTCAATCTTTCCCTAGTAGTGGGAGATATGTACTTATCTTGGAAAGCAACCGCAAAGGCTTCCCATGTCGGCTCCACTTTACCCTTGGCATATTTCCACCATTGACCCACGTCTCCCTTAAGGTAGTAACTCACTAGAGTCACTCTTAGTTCACTATCTTCGATGTGAGGCATCTCAAATGTCTTCACAGTTTGTTCGAGCCACTCATCCGCTTTCTTGGGTTCGGGACCACCATGGAACTCATCTGGTTTGGTCCGCAAGAACTCCCTAGCAAGGAAACTTGCCCTTGACTCCGCGGTGTTCTCTCAGGCTTGATTCTCCGCACTCAACAAGTTCATAAACTCTCTTAAAGCCCCTGCTATTTCTCGAGCTAGGGTCCCTATTGCAGTTTGACCCGCTTGTCCCAGGATTCCTGCTTGCCCCACTTGTTTGGCCATATTAGCTTGGCTGGACTTTTCCTCTTGCAGCGGAACCTCATGGACTGGTATGTCATGGACACCTCGGCGAGCCCTACCACGCCTCTCGCCTCTACCACCACGGGTTTGACCTCTTCCTGACATCCTATAAATGACAATAGGATTAATTTAGCACACTAACCCACACTTGCCCTCCACTTGCCTTACACGTTTGATCACAATAATGCTATATATTCCTCTACCATATAACAATTAAATTTCACCCCACATAAGCACTTAGTCATGTAAACACATACGGATTATACTCTTATGATGAGATTCGTCCCACAAAAAACCAAGAATTCTTAGTACAATGAGTATTGATCAAGTACCCTTCTAATAAGACCTTAAGGAATTTAACATGCGTAAACCACATCTCAAAAGTTCAATCCCATACCCATTTAGTCATATAAGCATGTTATCACATAGTCACAAAATGCATAACACTTCCTAAGCATGCTAAATGAACCCATTGTGGTTAAACAACCACTTCCCACGAGCTCCAAGTATTCAAACCCGGTAGCTCTGATACCAAGTTGAAACACCCCAAATTTCTAGCCTAAATGATAATACAACAATCATGGCTCTTTCCAGGAAAACCGAATATAAATCTTCAAACTTACATTACATGATACAGTAGTTCTTCATGCAACAATACATTAATCCAACAATAAGTAAATAAACAAATAAATACCCCCAAGGGTTTACAAGTTTCCAAGGCCTGAGCCTGGTTACACAAAACGGTTATTCAAACCCACACAAACATAGCCCTTGGCTTACAAACAGAGTCACAGCAAAATGAGAGCATTGTACTCCCAACACACATACTTCCACGCCCCTAGTTGGGTGGGATCACCACATCTTTTCCTGCACAAAAATTTCGTAGGGTGAACATAAAGCCCAGTAGAAATTCTTAACAAAGTATATACATATTATACAAGTCTCAAGAGATGAAATGCACATGCCATGCTATGCTCTTTTTGAAGATAAATCACATTTTCATCTTTTGAAAACCATCATGCTCAATGATATCATGCAATTTCAATTGTTCAAAACTTAACAATTTATTTCAAGGACGGTAAATACGATGCTAGTAATCCCTAGGTTGGTGTCTGTAAGTAGGCTATACAAGTACTACCAAATTGTCATTTTTACCGGTATTAACCAGAAGGCTCGACACCTATCCGCGTGGGTTTTCGGTCTTTCACCCTAGACTCTCAGGCCAACTTATTCAATATCATCTATACCACCTATCAAGACTTACCAACGTATTTACCCCAAAACCATTCCATGAAAACTTGTTTCTCAACATTCTTTTCTCAATGCAAGTTTTCAAATCAACTTTTAAAATTTAATGTAATCAAATAAATTGATATGCCAATTTCACAAGATGAATATAAATACTTTTATTCTAATTCATCATCCAAGGAATAATACAATTCCCTCTTCTTAAGTGTCCTCAACAATTAGTTATTTCAAGACTACTTCAACGTAGTGAATAATAATTTCCAAAATGAACAACAATCCTCGTATTTCCTGAAATTCATCATTTATATAAATATAAATAAGAAATTTTTCAAACATCCATTTATTTTGACACACAAAATAAATATAACAATATCATTCATGGATTTTCAATCTTCTAAAAAAAAATCCCCAAATTCTAGGTTTTCTCACCAAAACTATACAACTCAAATCTTTTGAAAGAAAATTTTCCAAAATCATCTTTTCTTCAATCAACGAAGATCAAAACCCATAAGATCATTTTAAAAGAACAAGAGAGAAACTCACTTTCAAAATAGCTCAACTTCTTGAATCAACAATCAATTTTCAAAGCTATCGAAAGCTGATTTCGAAAATCTTCTAGATCTTGCAAAAATATATATATATATATACAACTCTAAGAAAATCCCTATCTCAAGTTTTGAAAAAGAAATGAGATGAAACCCCCAAAGTCAACAGTGTCGAAAGTCGATCTTCACCGCACACAACGAAGCCCTCGAGAAGTTAACTAACTTTGATGAAGAATCTACGGTAGAAATCTAATGGATCTTGAGAAATCAAGGTTTTGATCCAATTTGGCGTAGGGAAATGTAGAGAGAAGGGAGAGGAAAGGGTTTTTAGAGAGAGATATACAAAAGTGATCTGAAATATCAGATTCACAAACTGATATAACATGGTCTACTCGAGCGTAGAAAGCCTCGCTCGAGCGTCAAATACATTTTCCTAGTACTTTTGTAGACAGGTCAAACTTTTGGAACCAAACATTCTCGCTTTCGAGGCCGAGCGTCAAGGACCTCGGCGGTCAAGACTCGATCTCGCCAAGGCGTTGCCTAGACCCCATGCGATCGGGTAGCTCGATCCCCGCCAAGCCGCTACCCTAGATTCCAAAGGCGTTGCCTCGACCTCGGTGATCGGCGCTTAACCCCCAAAATACTTAGCGAAGTGGCGAAACTGGAATGGCTACATGGTATTTTTAAATCATGTTACATAATAGGCAATGAACTTTCTGCCTGCTGATGTGGTACCATCACTCGCCACCATGCACATAGTCCAGCTTCCCCCATCTTAACTTGTTTTTGTCATCTAGTTTTACTACCTCCTCTAAATCACTTGACAAAAAATGAGCACATATGTTTTTCCTTGCTAACTAAACCATATTTTAAAAAAAAAAATGAGCTCCTAGGAAGAAAGAACAATGGGACAAAAGCACTGCGCTATCTCCAACAAAAATTATAATAAAGTAGACAGACATAGCGAAGAAAAAAATATTTTAAACATATATATGAACTAAAAATCCAAATAAAATTACAATTAGACATAAATTTTGGTTTTGACTATATGAGATTTCAAAACTTAGCACAACGATAATGTCTTGAGTAAGACAATTTTTTTGTTAATAAGACTTTTTTTTTTCTTTTCAATGTGCACATTTTCTTGTTAATTTAAATCTTCAATACATTGATTACTTGATATGGAATAGAAGTCATCCCAACAATCAACAAAATATAAAATAGTCACATTTTTATAAATAGTTAAATATAGAAACGAAAATATGATGCAAAAGTCATTCTAATAAGCTATTATAATTGACTTCAAAGAGGTAATAACAGCCCATTCTATTTCATTATACTGCTCTAACATCTACCGAAAATGCTTACAGGAAAGCTACAAAGACTTCCACAATACTACCATTTAAAAGAAAGAAAAATTAAGAAGGGGTGGGGCAAAGAAAGGGAACCAAAAAAAAAAAATAATAATAATAATAAAAATAGGATAGAAGGAAAGAAAGAAAGAAGATTTTTTTTTTCCCTTTTATTACCAAAGACACAATAAGTAATTGACAATATATATATATAATGTTTCTTAAATTCTATGAGTGATAAAACAGATGTAATAAAGAAAATTGTGTGAGAATTCATACCTTTGGTTTTATCAAAAACCCATAGATTGTGACCTACAACAAAAGACGCAACACAACATGAAAACAGCATAAGGTAATGTGGAAGTTGAATAAATGGACTTCCTAATCGCAAACAGGACACATCCAAGCCCATATTTGATGGACCAAATTCAACCAAAGCCCATTGGGCTCAAACAAATCATTGCCGAGTAAATTCAAATGCAATAAAGAACATGTTGAGTGAAAGATATAGAGAATTGGGGCCGATTATATAAGGGAAGTCAGCATGACAATCCACTTTAAGTGGGTCCAGGTTGTCCCTTCCTAGAAGGGTAGTAGGGGATGTGCTTTGACATTGCAATGATCAAAGGTAAAGCTACAAGAGAAAATATCTATGGGAATGATTCTATAAAAGGAAGGTAATGGTGAATGAGAAAGAATGCTCTAAGAACTTGCACTTTGAGAAATATAAACGTTGCTTCCTCTCTTCCACAGGACTAACTTGCTCGTCGGAGTGCTAATTCTAGCACCCACGACTGGAGTATTTTCTTGTTCCAAGTATTGAAGCAAGGATCTTTCAAGGGCTTGCTTGGAGTGAAGGAGTATTGTAAAACCACCCCTCACAATTGGCGTCGTCTGTGAGAATACTCAAACTTATCCATGGCAAACCCAACTCACGATCCTCTAATTGTTGAAGTTGACGACTTGGCAACAGGAGGAACTTTCGGTCCAGAAGAAACCCCCATACGAAGGTCTTTGGATATCGACCCAATAACCCCTTTACCATCAACCTCAGCACAGAATGCCATGAAAACCTTAATAAACCAAGTAAAGCGTAACGAACAGCATTTAGAGGACATGGTGGTTGACAATGAATGTCTACACTAAGAATTAACAAAGTCCCAGCAAATGCCACCACGCTGTGAACAAGGTCGATTGCCAAAAAAGAAAACAAAGTAGCAACGTCAGCCTCGAGGGCATGATGATAGTAGCAGTATAACAGACTCTTCTAGGGAAGATTCCAGAAAATGGAACCAAGTTGATGAATCTAGTTCATTGGATGGAGGATATTCTATGCAAGCACGACACATGTGAAAAGAGAAAGACGATGTTTCTGACTCAGAAGACAAACATTATCCCTTTATATGATGTATAGCGATGGCCATCTTGCCTAAGAAGTTTAAGGCATCGTCATTCATCTTTTACGACGGAAAGTCAGATCCCACCGATCATGTCTGTCACTATAAGCAAGCCATGACTTTACATGAAGATGATGAGGCATTCATGTGCCGAATCTTTCCTAGCAGTTTAGGACCTCTAGCTGTTAGGTGGCATTATAAACTTGAGCCGACTTTGATTAAGAGCTTCAACTAGCTCCAAAAATCCTTTTGGGCCAAATTTATCACCAATGAAACACAGCCCAAACAGGTCGATTCTTTGTGGGCAATGAAAATTGGACCAATTGAGACCTTACGCGAGTACTCGGCGCGCTACTTGGAATGTTTCAACTTGGTAGATGACAATTGTAATGACTCCATGGCGATCACAACTTTCAAAATGGGATTGAATCTGGACAGCCCACTTTGTAGTTCTCTGACCCACAAGCCCCCGAAGTCAGTTTGTGTCACACACTAATTTTCATACCCAAATGATAATATAATAATCATGGTTCTTTAAGGTAAAACTGAACGTAAATCTTCACGCTTGCAATACATGATACAAATAATCCTCATGTGATACTACATTCACCTCAAATCAAGATAACAAAAGCAAATAAATACCCTCATGGGTATAAGTTTCCAAGGCTTAGACCTGGTTACACAAATTGGTTATTCAAACCTACACAAGTATAGCCCTTGGCTTACAAAACAGAGTCACGCAAAATGAGAGCATTGTGCTCCCTTTACACACACTTCCATGCCCTCAGTTAGGCAGAATCACCATATCCTTTCCTGTACAAAAATCCCATAGGGTGAGCATAAAGCCCAGTAGGAAAATTCTTAACAAAGTATATACATTTTATACAAGTCCCAAGAGATGAATGCATATGCCATGCTATGTCTTATTGCAAATAAATCACATTTTCATCTTTTGAAAATCATCATGCTCGATGATACCATGCAATACCATTGTTCAAAACTTAACAATTTAATTCATGGGGCAGTAAATACAACTCTGGTAATCCCTAGGAACGTGTCTACAAGTAGCCTATACAAGTACTACCAATTTGTGATTTTTACTGGTATTAACCAGAAGGCTCGACACCTATCCGTGCGGGTTTTTCGGTCTTTCAATTGGGACACTCAGGCCAACTTATCAATTTCATCTACACCACCTTTCAGGACTTACCATCGTATTTACCTCAAAAACCATTTCATGAAAACTTGTTTCACGACATTCTTTTCTCAATGCAAGTTTTCCAATCAAAATTTCAAAGCTTCTCATTATTAAACAAATTGATATGCAAATGTAATGATAATCAATGCAATGCAACATTTCTCCCATGTTCAATTCTTCCACACAACCTTACCATTACGATCAAAATTCCAATTCCTCTTTCCAATGCCATTTCACAAGATGAATATATATGCACACTTATATTTCAATTCATCCAAGGGACAACGTATTTTCTACACTTTGAGCATTCTCAACAACTTAGCCATTTCAAGACTATAACAACATTTTTTTGTTTTAGAACAACATTTCCAAAATCACAATTCTCATACTTCATGAAACTCCTCATTTATTTGAATACAATTACGACTTTTACAAAGCATTCATTTATTTGACGTCCAAGGTATATATGACATTTTCTTCCATAGTTTTTCAACATCTTTCAAAAACCCCAATTTCTAGGTTTTCTTACCAAAATCATTCCTCTCCAAAATACTTGAAGAAATCTCATAAAAAACATCATTCATCAATCAATATAGTTCGAAGCCCTCAATTTCTATTTTAAAAGAAACAAAAGTAAACCCACTTTCAAAATCACTTGTCTTCTTGAATCAATAACCATTTTTTTTAAAAGCTGTCAAAGGAAGGTTTCGAAAATCATATAGATCTTGTAAAAAACATATATATAACTCAAAGAAAATCCCTACCTCAAGTTTGAAGAACAATTGAGTAGAAACCCCCAAGTCAATGGTGTTGAAACTCGATCTTCACCGTACACAACGAAGCCCTCGAGAAGTTAACCAACTTTGATGAAGGACTTAGATCTAAATCCCAATAGATTTGAAGAAATCAAAGATCTTGTGAGGTTTTTGGTAGGAAATGTAGAGAGAAGGAAGAGGAAATGTTTTTAGAGAGAGAGAGAGGTATACAAAAGTGATACAACTTCAGCCCAAAGAGAGAAAAAAGAGAAATTTTTTTGGATCCACCTACCTCCCGCACGTGCGGCCCTTTTCCCCTGCACCTCACTCCCGCACCTACCATTTTAGCAGTGTGCAAGCTGCCATACCTTGAAATCTGCATGTGCGGCCCAAGGCCCTGCACGTACGGCCCTGGTCCTTAGCCCGGAAATCTTTCGGTTCAACTCCCGACGCTTTGGACCGACCTCGCACTCTCCGGAACAAATGAAACTCAACATTGAAATAAACAATGGACAAGAACTTTTGAGAAAAACATTTGAACACAACAACCTCAAACAATCAACAAGACTCCAAGTTGAAACCGACACTCTAACAAGTGTAAACCCGAAGGTAAACAGAGAGAAACAAGAAACGCGCAACAAAATCGGTCATCATAGTTTGGGCTTTGATGAAAAAAGCGGAAGAATGTTGCGAGGTGGAGGATGACACACTTTGAGTTAAGGTTGGCTTTCAAATGACAGAATCGGCAACACCAGTTTTGGTGTAGCCATTGATTGCTATGCCTTCGAGCAGACCCACATTGCCGAGAAGAAGCTTAGAACCAACAGGGACATCTAGTAGAGACAATTTGTGACGCCCCAAAATTTTTGGACATCATAGGAAATTAAATAACAAAATAACTTATTAAATTAAAAATTTAATGTCTTAATAGGTAATTTTCAATAACTCTTACACAACCAAAAGTTTAACAGCACTAAATAATAATAAAAAAAATAAAAAATAAAAGTCCAAATACAACATTAAACAACATTATAACATTCTTAATCATTAATACATAAGATAGTAAAATTTTATTTTGCTAAAATCATGGCTTCAAGTTAGCCAAGACTCTATATTAGCAACAGTACCAATTTCAACTTCCATTCTTTCCTCGTCAAAATCTAGGATAAAACACTAGGGCAACAAAATATATACCATGAGTTTTGCAACATAGTAAGAAAACATAACAAACCTACCATTCTTTTTAAGAGAAAATAATCAGATTAACAATCATGACAATTAAAAGAAAATAGCGAAATTAATAGCATGACAATATAACAACCATTAAATTAATTTTAACAATTTGAATAGTTTAGGTGGCACTCAAAATCTCACCAAAGAGATTTACTTACCAACCACTAAGCTATGGTCATAGTTAATTTGAAAACCTCTCCTTGGTCAAATATTTAAGTGTTACCAATTGTAACTACTAAGGATGCCCACACCTAGAGTTATATACCCAAGCCGTGGCATCTGTGGTCTGTCCCAAGGGAACGGTCTACCATGAGTATGTAACCTCTCTGCGTGCCACCTACACATCCATCCTTATCCCAAAATTGAATACCGATAAGGGTTCAAATAAGTCTTGTGCCATCTTAGGTTTTTGTGACACAATTATGTAAAAAAAAAAAAAAGGGTTCACCCTAAACTACCAATATTAACCGTCAATCGTTAATTTCCTACATGTAGTTAATCATTTTAGATAATTTTTATAATAATCACAAATAATTACAAAATTCAATCACCATAAGTATTAAACCATTTTAATAAAATTCCCAACATAAAATATTACACATGTATTTTACAATAATAAATCAACGTATAAAATTATAGTAAACAGTTAAATTAAACTATGGTATGAAATGATAATTTCTAGATACTTAAGAATGAACCACAACCACACATATGCATGGACTACTAATTTACAAGATTCAATTAATTAGATTAGCACAATATTTATTTTTAGTCTAATAAATAGTTGAAGCAATAATTTTGGTTATTTATCTTCTTTCTAGAAAATTTCAGAATATATTTTTTGTAATTAAAATTATAAATAAATTATTTATACAATTCTAAAATTCATGTAGTTCAATGGAATATTCAACAAAAACGTTATGGTCATCTTTCAGAAAGAATTTCCTAAAAATAAGTTGCAAATAATTCTATAAAATTTCAAGAAATTTCATGACATAGATTCATTACATTTTCTTAAAATAATTCCACACTTCAATTTATAAATCAATTCCATAATCTAAAAATTTATTACCAAACTAGACTTCTCAAATTTCATTTTTTATTTAGAAAATACCAGATTTGGTTTAATATATGATTTTTAATGATTTTTCAAATATGCAGTAAAATCTGTTTATAGTTTTAGATTTAATTAAAATTTCGTGTAAATTCGTACAAAACTAGAAAAATTGTTACAAAAATTCATGGATGAACTAGACATCATTCTTAACAAATTTGTAGAAGAAATCATCTTAAACTTTTGAGTATAAAATTGTCTAAAAAGTTGTACAAGCCTTTGGCAGATTTAAGAGTCATATAATTAAACCAAATAAAATTTTCAATCATCTATTTAATGGCACAAACTATACATGCAAGCCTAATTTCAAAATTATATCATGATTTTAAGGCTAGTAATATAAAAATAACCTTCAAATATTTGATATACAAATCACAAATTTACATACAACTATAAATAAAATTCTATCTACAATTTTAGTCATTTTATCATATGAACACAAATATGAAATTTTCAACAATTAAAAAAATAAAAGGGTTGAAAGGGTTTTCTTACTAAGTAGTAGGATTGAAATGGGGTGATGAAATGGTAGGAAAAATTATAAGCTTCCTAATCTTCTATTCTTCTTCTTCCTATTTTGACTCAGCTTTGCTCACAGAAACCATATGTATATATAGAAGCTCATCACCTGAGGCTTTCACACACACACACACACACACACACACACACTCTCTCTCTCTCTCTCTCTCTCTCTCTCATCATTCTATTACATCTCATCATATCTTCTAAAACCAACACAAATAATGGTCCTATTTCCTTACTATTGCATGCATGCATACAAGTGCTGGGTGACTAATCACCCCACACTGCCACTGAATTTCACCTTTTTTTTTTTTTTTTAATTGTGTGTTTGTGTGGATTTCTTAAAATTGATTAATTTAGGTTTTCAACTAAGGTATTTAGTAAAGATAATTATTATGTTCAATCCTTGATAAAAAAAATTATAAACAATAAATATTAAATACCCACAAAATTATTATTCTTAATAATGTTTTTCTTGGTGACTGAATTGGAATTGTTTAAAAATAAGTTATATACGAAAATATATTTTAATTAGATTCTAGATAAAATCAATTTATTTTCACATCTTATGATGCATTTTTTTTTTAAGAATAATTAATTGTGGGTTCTCACACAATCGCCAAGATTCACGCCAACGTCACGAACAATATTAATTGGACAATAGACGTCCACAGAGGTCAGATAAGAAGCATACAAAATTTTCCCAATTGATTAGTTAGATTCTGCCAAAAATCAAGCACCATACATTCTTTAAGTGGCCTACTAAGATGTCTGGGCCCTCGGATATGAGAAGGAGACCAAAGATGTGACTATCACGAGGATCATGGCCACATGACTGATAAATGTTATGCGTTGAAAGACCATTTGCAAGATTTCATGCATGATGGTCACTTGATTGATTATCTCCGAAAAAAGGCTGCGTCGACTAATGCGTTAACCATACGGCCCCGAATCCCCTTCACTCGGTGTGATCCATATGATCTACAGCCTCCCACCCTCGAAAAGGGTAAACACAGTCCAGTTACAACCACCACCGGAATCCTCCTAGCCTAGCTTCGAATCAATCGTGCAACCGAAGCGGAAATAGGTAGCGCCAACCAATGAGATCAGTTTTTTTGACGCCGATCTAGAGGGTCTAACCCTACCTCAAAGATAAAGATCTCACGCCAGCCGATTATCCTCTTTTTAGCTTTAATGCCAACCTAGAGTATCCCCTAGGGAAGATTGTGCTACCATCGAATGTTGGCATCCGGACACTGGACGTAGAATTTCTAGTTATCAAACTTCCCTCCTCCTACAATATGATCATGGGCCAAACATGGCTCCACGTAATGAAGGTTGTGCCAAGTACTTACCACCAACTTCTATGATTCCCAACTCAGTATGGCGTTGAAGAAATTCCTGGATCATAGAAATTGGCGAAGGATTGTTATCTTACGACCTGGCCAAGAAACCAAAAGAGCTTGAAGTCAATTCCATAGAGATTCCGGACCAAGAAAGTCTTACAGATGTGGGAAACATTCTGGTCAAGAAGGTGAAAGAAGATTTGGATCAGGTTATGATTCCTGACGATCCCGAGAAGTTCTTTCTTGTTGGGGCAAATCTCAACACTGCCGAGCGGGAAGAGTTGGTAGCTTTTCTTCTTAATAATATCGATATCTTTGCATGGACCCCGTATGATATACCCAAGGTCGACCTAGAAGTGGTTGTGCACCAATTGAATGTAGATCCAAATGTTAAGCTTGTTGTTCAGACAAGCCACCATTCGGCTACCGAGCATGCCGCAATTGTAGTTAAAGAAGTTGATAAACTATTAGAAGTTGGGGTAATTCGAGAAGTCACTTATCCTACATGGTTATTCAACACTGTCGTGGTAAAAAAGAAGACAGGAACGTGGCGTGTATGTGTTGATTTCACAGACTTAAACAAGGCTTGTCCTAAGGACTATTTTCCTCTCCCCCAAATCAACCAGCTTGTGGATGCCACTGGTCATCACTAGCGCATGAGTTTTTTGGATGCTTATCGGGAGAGGGGGAGGTTATCATCAAATTTCCATGGACCCCGCTGATCAGAACAAAATGGCATTTCTCACCCTAAGGGGAACTTATTGTTATAAGGCCATACCCTTTGGACTGAAAAATACCGGGGTAATTTACTAAAGGTTGGTCGCCACCATGTTCAAAGATCAAATCGGCAAAACTATGGAAATATGCATCAATGATATGGTGGTGAAGTCCAAAGAGAAAAGTGCTCATCTAGCCAATCTTGCCACAACTTTTGATATACTACGAAGATTCAAGATGAAGATTAACGCCTCAAAGAGCGCATTTGACATTGGGTCAGGCAAATTCCTTGGCTACATTGTGAATCATCACAAGATAAAAGCCAATCTCAAGAAGAGTAAAGCCATTATAGAACTCAACTCTCCTGGATCTGTCAAGGAAGTTCAGAAGTTGATGGGTATGGCAGCAGCACTTAATAGATTTATCAGCTAATCGTTCGATCGATCTTGGCAATTCCTTCAAACACTTTGGGATGGTAAACTGTTCAAGTGGACTTTGGAGTGCCAATTAGCTTTGGAATGACTGAAAACTTACCTCGACTCTGTCCCTCACCTATCTACTCCCGTGTTAGGAAATATTTTTATCATGTACTTGGTAGTATCTGATCATGTGGTAAGTGTCGTCTTCCTTCGTGAAGATCTCAGCGAGTAGAAACCAATATTTTATGTGAGCAAGTCGATGGTTGATGCAAAAACTCAGTACTTACCCTTGAAGAAGTTGATTTTAGCCCTTATAGTGACCGCCGAAAAATTAATGCACTACTTTCAAGTGTACACCATTAGGGTATTAATGGATTACCCCCTTTGTTCAATCCTCTGTCAAGCAGAATCTTCAAGGCGAGTCTCTAAGTGGACATTAGAACTTAGACAGTATGATCTTCAATTTTCACCACGAACAGCCATCAAAGGGCAAGTTCTAGCTGACTTTATTATCAAATTTACTAGACCGGTTAATGGTGCCAAGTTTACTTTTCAAGACTAGTCAGTTTCCTAATCTCGGCAAGAATGACAAATATATGTGGGAGACATTTGGCAATTGTATTGTAATGGATCATCCAATCGACGTAGTAGTGGGACAGGAGTTGTTATCATGACCCTTGAGGGAGCAGTAGTGGAATTGTCGATCAAACTTGGCTTTGACTCTTCGAACAACAAGGTCGAATATGAAGCTCTCTTTGTCAGCCTTCGCAATTCACTTCAGATGGGAGCCAAACGGTTACACGTTTTTTGTGACTCAAAACTAGTTATTAACCAATTGAATGGAGAATATGCAGCTAAGAAAGATCACATGGCAGTTTATATGAAGATGGCTAAGACTTTGCTATACAAATTTGATAGCCATGCGCTCAATTAAATCACTCGTGATCAAAATTCTCATGCTAATGCTCTGGCCTATTTAGCCTTGGCTATCAATTCAGAACTTAAGCAAACTATTGAAATGGGTTTCATTCCGAAGTCGAGTATCAGTATCCCCAAAGAGGATCCCGTTGTGCATATCATTCAGAGGGGACCGGGTTAGATGGATTCCATTGCTGCATTCTTCGCTTCTGAACAATTACCGGAGGATAGAAAAGAAGCCCATAAGCTTTGAAATAAGGCTTTGAGGTATTATTTATATCCTCAGGGAAAGTTGTACAAAAAATTTCTTTCTGGACCATACTTGGAGTGTGTCCATCCAGACAAGGTTGAAGACTTTTTGGTCGAAATACACGAAGGCAATCGCATTGCTCATTTGGGGGGTCGATCGTTGGCTCACCGGGCCGTTACTCAAGGATATTGGTGGCCGATCATGCGCACTACTATTGAAGACTATGTTAAGAAATGCAAGCAGTGTCAAAAATTTTCTCCATTAACACACCTTCCCGCCGAGAAGCTAAATTCCTTGACTAGCCCTTAGCCTTTTGCTTAGTGGGGTTTAGATATTGTTGGACCTCTGCCAAGGGCCCCAGGCAACAAATGATTTTTATTGTTGCTACAAATTACTTCACCATGTGGGATGAGGCAAAACCATTGGCGCACATCTGAGATACAGATTGTTTAGAAGAATATTATAACTCGATTTGGCATCCCTAGAGTGCTAATTTCGGATAATGGCACCCAATTTGATCATGGCATCTATCGGGAGTTATGTGACATGTATGGGATTTGGCCTCACTTTTCTTCACCAACTTATCCACAAACTAATGAACAGGCAGAGGCTTCCAATAAAGTAGTTCTGGATGGCATCAAGAAATGACTGGAGAAAGTAAAAGGCAAATGGGTTGAAGAACTGCCAAGTGTATTATGGGTTCATCGAACTATGCTGAGACGATCTATTGTAGAGACTTTGTTCACCTTATGCTTTGGCAATGAGGCAATCATACCATTGGAAATCAGCTTGCCAACTCTTCGATCGAGGGTGTTCGATATTGGTAGAAATGACATGATGCTAGCATTAGATACATATTTAATTGAAAAGCGCCAAGATTGAGCCCTTGTGAAGATGGCACGATACAAAAAACAGCTTACCAATTCATACAATCAATAAGTGCATCTATGCCGATATACTCTTGGGGAGTTGGTCCTCAAGAAAGTGTTGCTTGCTAGTAAAAATCCTACCGATGGTAAACTCGACCCCAATTGGGATGGCCCTTATCAGATCGATTCTATAGATGGGGCAAAGACATATCGTCTCTTAGACATTAATAGCAAAAGGTTGCCTCGGCCTTAGAATTGTACTCATCTTCGTAAATTTTATCATTGATGTAAATCTTTTCTTAAATCCAATGTATAGTGTTGTGTATATATGCAGTTAATTAATGATACAAGATTTTATATTCATTCCTCACCTATTTGATGATTGATTGTTTTACTTTAATTTAGTTAAGCAAGAGCCTCCGAATTCGGAGCAATCTTCGTGCTCGATACAGAGTGCCATTAACAAGCCTCTAACTTTGGAGCAATCTCCATACTCGGCACAGAGCTCTAGTTTTTAATGATTAATTTAAAGGCTTCACATTGTTCAATTTATGAACATAATCAGTATAAAATATCCACACCAAATTTAATCTTTCAATTTCATTAAGGAAACATCATGAAAATACAAATTACACCATATTATTGCCAATGGAAATACATCTACATAAGCCAGATTGGCGTCCTAATTCCTATAGCTCTACATCTCCACACTAGACCCAAGAATCAAACAAGAGCTGAAGACGTCGTTTAAATTTTATCAGGGTTAGTGCCTTTGTCCGCGTCGTCCGTCTTCTCAGCGTCATAGGTTTCGAACGGCATTATGTAGCTCTTGTAGAGCGGTGAAGTAGAATCTATACCCCTCGCTTGCACAGCTTTTGTCCATCTATGCTTGAAGCCACAATTTTCACATCGGCCAACATCGTCAGCTAATTTCTCCCTTGTAGATTGCATTCTTATTTCCTTTCTCTTGAGGAAGCCCTTGTTATAAGCTCGGCTCTCAAAGGTTACTTTTAGAAAAAGATTGGTAGAGCCTCGATCTGCTATCGCGTGGTCCACAAGGTGTTGTGTTTCCTTGTTTTTTGACGTTGCCAAATCAACTACCTCTACCGCTTTGAGCTCTGCAACTTGGGTTTTCGAGACTCTTTCGTAGCTCTTTGCTCGGTATCATGAAGTCGGCGTTCCAAGTTTTGGATTCACCCTTCTTTAAACTCCAATTCCTTCCAGGCAGCATGGAGGCGCATTTTGATTTCGTATGAACTATAAAGCCCTCGCATCGTTCCATGAATTCCTTGCCAAAAAACTACATAGTCAGTCCAATTGATCATTGACTAATGAACTTCAAGGGGGAAGATTTGGCATGTAAAATCTACAGCTACGTTCGGATCATTCACCACCAAATTGGCCTTAGTCATTGGTTTGTTTCCAATGAACATTGCAAAGCTTAGAGGACGTGGTGGCCTACTCGGCTCACTTTTAGCTTGGGCCCCAATCGTTTTGTTGTCCTCTCTCTTGTGAACACTACTTCTGGGAGACCTGCTTTGAAGTTCCTTCCTGCTATGATGTGATTGTCTTGGAGATCAATGTTCACTTCTACGTGACCTTCTCTATCGTTCTTTTCTATTCTGTTTCATTGGTTTTACCACGTTTCTATGAATGGATTCGGTGGGCATTGGTTGATTTGTTTCTATGTCCAAATCAGCCAAGCTCTTCTCCTCTCCTTTATTATTGAAGAAAATTCTCCCCGTTATGGATTATCTGAGCAGATTTGAACACACGAATGAGGTTGTGCAAATAGTCCATGTGAAAATGCTTTTATAGTGAAAATATAATTTTGACACAATTAATAGTGGATTAAAGGGGTGGGTGTCACTTTAAACAAGCCTCAAAGGCGTCACTTTCAATGACATTCTAGATTTTTGATGTCCCATCATTTTCCAGATTGTGCGCCACCGACTGATATGTGTCCTTGACCTATGCCATTAGGGCAAAGACAATTCGGCGCTACATAGTCAGCCCATTGTTTTGCTTTCGTTTTCCCAATCGAGGCAAGGGTAGTTAAATGAATCTATTCGGCATGTAGTTTACCTAGTTTGCGAAACGGCAACGACCTCACTCGGCATATGGTTAGCCTTGTTAAAAGATTTTCAAATATTCATCAATTACATGCATGTCCTAGATTATTATTGGGGCAAGATCAATTCGGCACTATCTTGTCGGCTTATTGTTTTTGTGACAACCCTGGCGTGCATATTAGTTTTGCATAATATTTTATTAAGCAAATTTCATGATTATGTTTTAAATTTTGTGTTTATCTGTTTGTTTATGGAATATTTGTTAGAATACCGACTTTGAATCAGAAATTAGAAGTCCAAACAGATTCAGGAACCAAAATTGACTAGTTCAATAGGCTGAATTGGAATATTTAGGATCATATGGAAAATTGATTAAAATTTGATTCGAATCAAAATAATTAGAATAAATCAATTAGACTTGATTAAGATTAATTAAGCTTAAGCTAGATTAATTAGCCTAAACTAATCCCCATATATATATATATATATATGCCTTAAGCATTATTTGATCTCATTTCTTCTTCATCAAAATAATGTGGTTGAGATTAAAGAGAGAGATTGTAGAGAAATTGAAGAGGAATTGAAGGGATTAAGCTAGCAACTTCTAAATTCAAGCTCAAGGTAAGATTATTACACACAATTCTTATAAATAATCCATGTAGAAGTTAAATTCATAAAGTTTGTAGAACCATTTGAATGAAATTGAGAGGAGAAAGCTAGAATTACTTGAATTCTTGTAGGATTTAGTTGAAATTAGACATGCATGCATAATTCTTCATCTTTAAGCTTGATTTTCTACAAATTCATACATGCATGAAGCTTATACACATTAACTTGAATGGTTTTCCATGACTTTACACTCATCATCTTATGTACTCATGTTTTGAAAGGAAAGAAGTCAAATCCATTACATGTATGGCAAAATCATTGAGTTTTGAATTTTGTTTTGCAGAACTGGAAGAGGTTTTGAGAATATGGTGCAGAATTGGAAGAGGTTTTGAGAATATGGTTTCATAAATTCCATGTATTCATGCGTTATAAAGAGTTTCTTCATATCCTTATTAACCATGCAAGCTTTGAATATGAAAGGCACATTATTGAACTCCTTAATGCAATATGGAAAAACTCAAAAATCGCCCACTTCGCTCAAGCGAAGGATCCATCGCTCGCTCAAGCGTACTTTGCATGCTCCTAGTATTTTTGTAGACATTTACAGTTGGCTCGAGCAACCAAGTGTGCGCTCAAGCAAACTTGACTTTGCATTGCACGTGGCTCAATTGACCAAGTGATGGCTCAAGCCTACTTTGACACCATCCAATACTTTTACAGTCAGGCCACACTGCTCGAGCGACAAAAGGTGCACACGAGTGAAGACCATGTTTTTAGCAATTTTTGACAAACACTTATTTGTGCATATTTGCATCCTCATACCCTTTTAGGCGTTCTTAAGTTTAGACATCCTTAGCCATGGAATAAGATAGAAACATATGTAAGAGAATTGAATTAAGATATGATATTTGTTTTGTACGTGCGCTTCAATGTGTATCTTTGTTATGTGCTTTGTATAGATGGTCATTTGAGGTCTAACACTTGTGCCAACCACTGTGAGTAGTATCTTTGTAAAGATATAGTCAATGTATTTTTGAATTGCTTCAAGAATGTTATTTTAAAATATTATTTTGATTGAATGAATGATTATCTCATTTGAAAAGTAATTGTGGCATCCTTTAGAGAAGCCCTTGCTTGGAGGAAACAATACCATGTCCCTTTGATTGATGAGGCCCTTGCTTGGGGGAAATAATATTAAGGCCCTTCGCTATTTGATTACGGAGATCTCTGATGTTGACCCACATGGTCCATTCGATATAAGCGTTCAGCCCTTTGTTTTGCGCTATTGAATGTACCATATCTGAGTTATGCTTCATGAACTTTTGATATGAGAAGTACTTAATTATAATTTGTTTCGAAACTTATGAGATATGATTTATATTATGCTAGACATCATTCATTTAACCTCTTTCTATTGATAGTACTCACTGGGCTTTTAGCTCACCCCTTCCCCCTATATATATATATATATATATGTAGGTGAGCAAATAGAACCTCAAGTCTAGAGCAACCTTGGGAGTCCACCCTTTGTAAAGTCGCTTATAGAGTGCCTCTGTGATCGGGCATACTTGGATTCAAGTGGAGCCAAGCTGTGTCAACCCCTTTTATTTATGTTGTTTCTGTTTTTGTTATTTTGAGACTTGTTTTGAATGGATATTGTGTGTAAAGAGTTTAACTGGAGGTGTTGTACCTATGAATCTATGAATGTATGTATAAATACTTATGAAATTTGCATATATGCACTGCTCAATGGACGTAGTTGTATTCTATTATTGCTTTCGCAGAGCCCCGCTTACTATTATTAATTATTTGTTTTGTCTTTGAGGCCGCATAATCGGGGATTACTGGCCAGTCATGGCTTAAACCTCTAGGGGCAAGTTTGGGTCGTGACAGTTTCGCCCTTATTTCCCAATTAAGGAAAGAATAGATAAATAAATCTATTTGGCATATAGTTGACCCTATTTGTGAAATTCCAAATTACAGAGAAGTGTCAAATTAGCATTGTACAATTATTTTGACTTGTTTATTAAGCTGTGCCGAATTATTTTCAACCATACAAGCGCCAAGTTAGATTAGCATATTGATGACTACATTTCAATTATAAACATTCATAAGAACAATTTTTGCACAATCGAATGTTGTCATTTATAAAGTGACTTGCTATAGGAAACAATCACCTTACATATGAAAACGGTCCGAGCACATTCAAACAAAAAACACAAAAGCTAAACTTGTTTGACCACAAAAAACTCCTTATCCTATCTCGGCCTCAACCTTATTCGGGGTCTACCACCAGGGATTCAACATCCTCTTGCTCGAATGGAATCGGCACATCAAGCATAACTTGGGCAGTTGCCAGAGCTTTGAGCCAACCGTGTTTGAAGCCTTGATTCTCAAATTTCAAAGCTTCATCGACGTACTTCTCTGTTGCAGTTTTTTCATCCTCCTCGAAGGCCTTAAAGGCCACCGATTGCACTTCTGCTGTCGGTTTTTGAGCCTCAAATAGATTGGCTTTGAGTTTCTTCAGTTCTTGATTTTCCATTTTAAGGTCGCATTGGAAAGGTTTGCTCTTTCTTTAGTAGCACGGCGTAGTAGGTCGACGTGTTTTGTTTTTTCCTCTTCGGCAGCTGTAGCTCAACTTTTGTGCTCCTCTCAGAAGATGATAAGCCCTACAGTTCGGACTCCCGTGGTTTTGAATTTGATTTCACAAGTGCAATGTGAAATAGTGAAAACAAAAAAGAGTCCAAATTTGGCAATTCTTTTTGGAAAATCAATATTTGAATCAAATGCCAAAAATGGATTGCTTTGCCAGATTACAGAGTCGCCACCTAAATATTTTTGAAAAATTTAGGAAACCCAAGACTCGTGCCAAAGGCCACTTATCCATCATCACCAAAGTGTCTCGACTCGGGAACTTAGGTACGAGAGGGGAAGGTCATGAATTGAGCACCCCACTCGCCCGATCAAAGATTGGCCTCTACTAATCATGATGTAATTTTTATTTATGTTATATGCTCTTGTTCTGATTTTATTAGACTAACATTACTATGTGATGCACATGCAAGTATAGACTAATTTTGCAAGAATCAAAACACTTGATCTCATGTTTTGTTTATTTTTAAAAGAGTTTTGTGAATGTGCCACTTAAAAAAGTGGGCTCAAATGTACATTAATCAAACTATCCCAATTCAAGCAACTAGCCTTCATCCACATGCATTCAAATAGGTATATCATTTACGCACTTAGCCTCATGGCAAGCATGCTAGACATAGCAACACAAACATTCGATGCAAGATGCTAAAGCTAAAAAATTGCTCACCTAGTACTCCGAGCCAAAACAAAGCAAAATAATTAGACAATATGCATGCTCTTGACTAATGCAATATGACTAAATGCAACGCACACATTATGTAATTTATAGGCTCAGCTATGAGCATGGCATATGATTCCATTCAAGACATGTGATAAAGCATGTATTCAAACAATGAATTTGAACATTGATATTGGGTTAGTATGATGAGTCGAACCTTAGATGCATGCAAGACAATGGATGCAAGGCATAAGAATGCTAATTTGAAAAATGATGTTCTATATTAACCATCATAAGTAAGTAAGTAAAAGGGAGAAAGACGTGAGGTTGGAAGACATGCAACTTATTATATGTTGGCTCTCACATAAAAGGGTCTGAATCAAAGTCTGAAAGTTCGAATTAAACTAACTATTACAAAACCGAATGAATAAATGAGCAAAGAATTAATTAGCTAGCTACTCTATTACAACAAGGATAATAATGAGAAATAAACTAGCTATCTAAGTTAACTAGCTATAAAAATTACAAATAAACAATAATAATAATTAATTACAACAATAATTATAACAAGACTAATTGTAACAATAATTAATTAACTACAACAATACTTGGAGCATTAATTTACAACATTGATGTAAGCAAGGATGCACAAGGGTTGCATGCATAGTGTCCAAGAACTATTCTGTCTGCCTGGGCCTGCTCTGTTTCACCTTCAGCCACTGCCCTATGTTTTTTTGCAAAATATACTGCTGACCAAACAATGATGGCCGGCCAGCCCTCATTGAGGCCTAGTCGGGCTTGAATAAGGCTGGCCGTGCCTCAATTTTATGCAAAATCCTGTTTTGTGCTCTGAAGTGAAAACAGTGTAGACAGAATTATTCTGAACTCTGTTTGTCCCTCTCACACTTCTCTGTCATGGGAAATCCTCAAGAGAAGGTTGGAATCGTTTCCAAAACCATCAATGAGCAATTTGTTTGCTTGATGACTTCGGTCACAATTTGGACGAAATTCAATAAATGCAATGAACAACAACCACCCCTCCCTCCTATCATGGAGTAATCTCAAAAAGGGAGGTAGAGACGCTTCAAGGTTCATCAAAACATCATGAATTGATGTATGACAACCCTTGACAAAATAGACCCGGCATAACATCCAGCCAAGCCTAAGCAATATAATTCATTTTCTTTATGTGGGTTGGTTTATTTTAAGCCAAATTCATTAGTCTTTACCATTCTTTAACCCATTTGTCCAAGATGATTGTTACGTCCACTAAAGATTATGTTCACTAAGTGAGAAACATGTCAAATGGGAAGTGATTCACAACATAAAAAAGAGACTATGCCGCTGACAATGAACCTCCGTAGAGATTAAGCCATTAAGCATAGATCTCTAGTTCATATTTTGAATAACTGTCAACCGATTGAAACAACTCTCAAATGAAAGAAATGAATGGTGAGTTGATTATTAAAATGAGGCTCTTAAACATGGAAATTAGACAAGGAAATGCCAAGAACAATATGCAACAAGCTATGTACAAGGACTTGTGAGACAACAAGCAAACTAATCAAAGCATGAATTAATTAAACAACCTAGGACAGCCCTAAAACAACCTCTAATAGGTGAAAAACAGTGGCTCAAAGTGCATGAAAAGAGCCTAAAAAAGCTAAACAACAAAGAAGGAAAATAAGGCTAGTAAGCAAGAACAAGGAAGGGTGGCTAACCCCTCCACTTTTTAAACCTCAAAGCATGATTTTTAGCCTCTTTTAAACTCGGAAAATCAATTTTAAGCAAAGAAAAGGGTGTAAAAACAAGGATTTGAGCTATAGGTGAAGGTATAAGAAAGAGTGTTAACTCTCTATACCTTTTGGTAGCTCTCCAAACCCAAGCTTAGACTCTTGAAGGAAGATCAAAACAATACAAAAATACAAGAACTTTATAGTAAATGATAGAAATGAAAGCAAGAAAAGAGATAGCAAGCTTATACCTCTCAAGAAAGGTAAGCTCTTTGTTGTGAATCAAACTAAGTCCAAACACACTCTCAAGCTTGAATTGTGATGCTGAAGACTCAACCAAGGTTCCTAGGCTAAGGTGTGAAGGTGTATAAGGTGTATCGATATAAGTTCAAGGTGGTAGGCTTGCTCAAAGGTTGCTTGCACAAGAAGAAGGAGCTCTCAAGAAGGTGTATAAGTTTTTTAGAAAATTTTCAACCCTCAAAACAGATATACAACTTTGTTTTTATAGAATTTGAGCAAGAAGGGTCATAAATATCTTAAAAAATGGACAGCTAGCGGGCTCTCGCCCAGAACAATGTTTCTCGCTACCAAGGCAAGGCCGGCCTTCAATGAGGCATAGCCAGGCCTCGATGTGATCCCCTATTTTTCTACTTCAGACTCAGCATAGGGTGGCACAATGTGTAAAAATGGATTTCTGGGATATAAACAATGGAAATATGGAAGGTTTGGGATTGTTTTGAAGCTTAAACATGGCTCTTTCATTGAGACCTCGAACTACGCACAACACCACTTTCATCATTAAGTATATCGGGTGAAGCGCTCGAGCCTTGCGGGCAATCAAAAATGGGGTGTCTACAGTAGCGACTTTCTGTCATTCCTCGTTAGTCCTTTTTTGTTAGGCCTTTACCTTCTGAGACGCTATGGCAAGTTTAGCCGCCGCTCATCTTGTTTTGCCATGTTCAATCACCTCTTCTACCTTGAGCTGATTGATCAACTTTACTGCATCATTGTAGCAGTGACCGATCTCGGTAATTCAGACTGTAGCCTACAAAAGTGGTAAAAATTAGGACAATCGTTAGAATTAAACCAGTGGTTACATTTGTTGACCCAACTTATAGGAATTGCTGATTGAGCGGCCATAGCAATCGATACAATGTCTTACTCAACGCAGAAGATAGCCTTGTCCAAGGGAAGGGCAATAGCGGTAGCTATAGTCAGTGCGACTCTAGGCTCCTTTAAAGCCGACACACCCATTAGGATCAGCAATCCCTTTATCTTTGATTGGATAGGGAATGGCACCGTCAAGTCAAGAGTAGGTGAAGCTCTTGGCCTTTTTTTAACTGGCTGCTTGGTCAGTTGAACGGACTTGGCAGGATGTTTGGAGTCCTTTTGATCAGCTCCAATTTCTTCAGTCATCGATGCATGAATTTGTTGTTATATTGATTCGGCAGAGACAGAATGTTCGGCGACCTTTTCCAACTGGGTCACCGCCGGTGTGGGGGCCTCTTAGCTAGCACTAACAGTTTCAGCCATCCTCTTTTTTGTCGCCAGCCTCTCAGCATTTCTTTGCTTGGCTAATTAGGCAAGTGAAAGTGTTTCATCGGCCATCTCTTCAATTCTAGATCTTGGTAAATCTTCCAAGTCAAAAAAGATATCAGCCTCTCGAGTATCTTCGAATTCTACTCAGATTAGAAAAAACACGAACTCTAAATCCTGGTCCGATCTACTGGCTTCTTCACTTTCTCTAATGTCGACTTCCTCCATAGCTGAATCAGGTCTTTTGTTCTCAGCGTCTTCATTGATGGCGACTTGCACAGCTTGCTCAACTTCTTGCTCGGTGTTTTCTTCGTCGTTCTCACTTTCTAATGATTCACCCACTTCTATGCCCTTTAGATTGACATAGCTTTCAAAAACAAGAGCTGTGAGCTGTCATTTGCCTTTGGGGATTGGTATGTGATTGGTAGCAGAAAAAGTAGAGTAGGTGGGATCGTACTTCAGTAGGATGTGGGCAGCACATCCTTGGTGTTGAAGGTTCTTACAACCAGTATAATCAAGGATGGTTTTTACTTGAGAAAGAACAGCTTCATCCATTGAAGTAAGAGGTTTCTTAAGATCGTTGCCTGCAAGATGAAAAGTCAATAAGCTATAAATAAAAGACCGAATAGTATTTGAGTTGATTAACAACTACTCGGCCACCTGGTTCATCCTTCTGCCTAGGAATAGGCTCTAAGTGGTCATCTCCTTTGCTGAATTCCCAATTACCTCGGACGCGAACCATAACATCATCCATATTTTTTTCCTAAATTGGCAAGCATAGTCACCAATTGGTCATCGACATCTTGGGCCCTCAAAAAGAATCGTCTTTGTCGACCAAAGGATTTAGCAAGGGTGTATCAATGCCGAAAGGCAAGAATTCCTAGGTTTACTCCAAAACGGTGAGTTCTACAATTTCCATGATTATCTAACAAAAGTTGATGTTTGGCTGGGAAGGGATTAGCCCCCAGAAGCGGAGAACTGATCTGAGCAAAGGATGAAGGAAAAAACGAACTCCACTTTCAGCAATCACCAATAGTGAAAGAATAGTGGTGCTAGTGTCAGCTCTTTCTAGAATTACCACCGCATCCCCAATGAGTTGTAGTTGAACGTCATCAAGGATTGCAAAATGACGACAGAAAGAAACAATTTTACTCTCAGAAAGTAGGGCTTGCAGGTAGTTTTCCATGGGTAAGTCGAAGGCAGAATGTGAAATAGAGGGGGAATGGAGTCGAAAAAGGTAAAATACAAAAATAAAATAAAAGAAAAAAGCTTAGAGGACTAGTGAAGAGAACTATAAAGCAACTACAAATAAAGAGGTAGAAGTGAAGAGTCGTGGAAATGGAGTCTTTTCGTAAGTGAAAGGGTGGAGGAGATGGTTTTTGAAATCGTATTTAATAAGGAGTGAGAAAAGAGTTTGAAGAGGCAAGAAGCTTTACATATTCTTCATCGGGTCCCATCCGTCATGTTAGAGGTGGAATGACGTGTCCATCATGTGTCTAGATTTCAAGGTGCATCTAGAGTAAGCCAAATTTGTCACATTTAGCCGAATAGTTGGCCTAGTGAGAGCCGAGCACACAAGCCACTTGAAACTCTGGCAATTGTGGAAGCCAAATAAATGGACTTCCTAATCAACAAACAGGGCATGTCTAAGCCCATCTTTGATGGGCCAAATACAGCCAAAGCCAACTGGGCTTAACAAATCATTGTCAAGTAAATGGGCTGAAGAACATGCTGAGTGAAACATATAGAGATGGTATGTTGGGGCCGAGTATATAAGGGAAGTCGACATGACAATCCACTTTAAGTGGGCCCAAACTGTTTTTTTCTAGAAGTGTAGTAAGGAGATGAGGTCTGACATACCAACGATCAAAAACTAACCTACAAGAAAAAATATTTATCGGAATGACTTTATAAAAGGAAGGTAATGGTGAATGAGAAGGTATGCTCTAAGAACTCACACTTTGAAAAATATAAACATTATTGATTCCTCTCCTCCAAAGAACTAATTTGCTCGTCGAAGTGTTAATTTTAGCACCCTTGACCGAAGTATTTTCCTTTTTCAGGTATTGAAGTAAGGATCTTTCAAGGGCTTGTTTGGAGTGAAGGAGTATATTAAAACCACCCCTCAAATATAACAAACTAAAATATAGGGGAAACTAATTATTAAAAGGAAAAAGGCACTTCCATATTTGTCAAAATTTTAAATAGGAAATTAGATCAGGTTTTGGACCCGAGTTTGGGCGCCCATGGTGGCATGACCCATGACCCATTTAAAGATCCTATTAGTTTGAATATGAAACCAGCTTATCCTAGAGATAAGTATTAATAACCCACTATCCTATCTTATGAAGAGATAGAGTTGTGAGTGGTTACATCTCTTCCTATTATATCACATATAAACATTAACTATAAAAGAAATGTGGGTTTTAACCAAAAAGTTTCCTACAAATTTTTGACTGATATTTCAGACCCCCACCAGGGGGTGACCCCCAAGATCCCCAGTGGGGTCTGATTGGTGCATAATTTTTTTTTCCTTTCTTCCAATAACCAACCCCCATGCGTGTGTGGGGGGTGGTGGGGGTGGGGAAAACTGGGGGTCTCCATCACGTTTGAAATTTTTTTTCTCTAACTCTCTACCATTAGAGAACAATTCAAGCATTTGTACTATGAATAATGTGAGTAGTGCACCCATATGGTTCATGAATTCGATTTGAACGTAAAAAGTATGTCTAAATCCATTTATTTTTGCTACGTACTTAATTTCTATAGAAATATTAATAAAGAAATCGAAATTATTTCCTAAAAAATGGTCAAATTAAAAGGTTTTGAGAGCCATCCAATAGATAATTTACATGTGACTAAAGGCATTCCCTAGTATATTCTAATCCTAACTTAAACCAATGCCTTATAGATAGAGTATAACTTTATGGAGACTGTTACCTTAAAAAAAAACACTTCAATCCTGTGTGAGTGATTTTTCGATCACACTGCCCTCCTTAGTAATTCAGCTGTAGAACACAGGCAGAATAGATGGCACCCTGCTGTCCTGCACAGAAAGAAAAGGCTCCGGCGGTGGTTCTTCCACCTGGGGGCACTTCGACGATCAAGTCAGTAAATCTCTTAAAGATAGCCAAAAGTATTCAACTCACAAGCTTGAGTATAAAAACATACCTTAGACCCATGGGGGTGCCTCTCTTTTATAGCCAACATAAACCTAGTCCTAATACAAGCCTAACTTCTATGGACTTAGGATTACTACTAATCTTGGACTCCCAGTGGGTTTAGGATAATCCCTCTAAGAGTTTCACCTTTACCCAAACTGGAGTCTTCTCTCAATCTAGGACTATTGTCCTTTATCCACTTATCTCGGATTCCGATATCTTCGGAGATAACCTCGGCCTTGCCGAGATTACCTCGGCATAACTTACCACGACACGTGGCACCTCGGCTGACACGTCGGCGTCACCTTGCCATGTGTTGGTACTCAGAAATATATCCCCACAATTGCCCCCTAGGTTCTATTATCTCGGCATTCTGAGGTGATGGAACCTACACCGTTAGTTTCCTTTCAGTACGTCGGCATAAAAACTTCCTAGCCGAGGTCTTTCATTTCAGGCCAACATGCCTTCTTTCAAGAACAAGAAATCAAAGAAACTCTCTTATATGTATGAGCTGTCACGCATCTCTCCTCAACCGTTTCAATTATGTGTTATGTCTCTATTGGCCCGTGTCTGTGACGCGCTTGTAAGCCATCTTCCAGCTGTTTGCGCCACCTAACGTATGCGTTTTTCCAGGCGTACTAAATGCCTTATTTTGCCGCCGTTTCATATTTTAACAAAACTTTTCAATTTTTCCACTTTCCTTTCACTTTTGCATAACAATTTTCTCTTGCTTTCTCTCTCTTCAAACTCGTTCCTTTGAATCTGCCATTGTTCAAGCTCGAAGCTCTGCAGCTGTCTTCATCCTTTCATTCCTACGAAGCTTTTGCTACTGTTTCAACCGTCATCTGTCCTCGGCGAATTTCGTTCCGGCCTCACTTTGTCTGGTAAGCAACTGCCCCTTCTTCTTCAGTTCTTGATTATCGCTGGATTTTCCTGATTTACTGCTTTACTTAAGCATTTATTCTTGCGAATCATTCACCTGAATGCGTCTTATTTCATGATTTTACACATGTCATGAATACTTGCACTGTTTCACCACTGTTCTTGGTCTTCCACCCTTTGTGTTCTTGACTCTGAAACTTCGTTTTTGTTTTCTGCTTTTTTGTATCTTTTCCAGATCCGTGCCTTTGATCTTCGTCTTCATAGTTTTTAGGTTTGGGATTTGTTTATAGAACCTTCAGTTCTTAGGAAAAACTGAAACCAGCTTTATCAATATATACCTGAGCTTAAGCTGTGGTTCCAAAAACCCTTTAAGAGCATCCTGTTTCTGTAGCCAAATACCTTTATACCAAAATCATGGGTATGTGGAGGCAAAGGGTAAACACCCCAACCAAACTTGAATTTTTTAGGCAAGAGTTCTCTATTCCTGATGACGTCCATCTTAGGCTAGCTGGGGATGATGATTCCATCATGCCTACAGACAATACAATGCCTTTCCCTGTTGTAGCTTTTGTTGAGTGTGGACTTCGGCTCCCACTCAATCCCCTCTTTCGTGAAGTTCTTCACTGCTACACCTTGAACCCTATGCAACTCACCATCAACTCCTATAGAATACTTAATGGTATCATAGCCTTAGCTCGGTAGGAAAATGTTAGGATCACTCTCGCCGATATCCAATACTGTTATACTATGTGCGCCCTTAACCTGAAAGAAAAGGGTTATGTGTATTAGCTCAAGCCGAGGTCTATCGTATTTAAAATCATAGCCGACCTCCCAGACTCCAACAAGGGGGCTGGAGACGATTATCTTATTGCTTCTGGAAATTGGGAATTTGGCCCAGACGAAGAAGTCCATCTCTACCCTCTTCCCTGAACAGTTAAAGAGGGCAAGAGTAAAAGTCCAGTGTTAATCACTTAGTTGTTCTTTTTCATATTCTCAAGATTTTGTCTGTCTCTAATGTCGTGTTTTTCTTTGCAGACGTTCGCAAGCCACCAAAGGACTTTCGTCAGTCCTATTTTCTTGGAAAAGACTTGAAGAAGCTCCTAGACCTTCCGATTCACAAGCGCAAGGCTCCATTGGTACTGAATTTCATCCCATTGTACAAATCAACTTTGCCCGACGTTCCAAGGAGGGTGAAAAAGAGCCTTTCTCCACCTACTGCCACAACCCAAGTTGCTTCCTCATCCCGAACAGATCAGGAGTCCACATCTGACCCAACCAATCTACCTTCCACCTCGGCACCATACTTGGTACCAATTCCTGAAAGAAAACGTCGGCGCAGACTTGTGAAGACTGCCGAAATGGTTCGCCTAAAGCCCGTCGCCCAAGATCTCCTGGCCGACCTACCAACCGATGTTGATGCCGTTCCATCCCAAACGATGCCCCCACCAAAACCAAAAAGAATAAAGAAGGCTTAGCCAAAGACCAAAGTTACTGAGGCTGAGGCTGAGGATGCTGTGCCTATCTCACAATTGGCCGAGAGCATGAAGATTGCTTCTACTTCGGCAAAAAGGTCTGCTGAAACTCAACCAGCAGAATCCCAGAAATCAAAGAAGCTGAGGTCTTCTTCTGGGACGTCTTCAAAGTCCAAGGTGCCAAATGTCCCCTGGACGCCTGCAATTACTCTGGAGAACAAGCCTGTCCTGGCCAGCGATAGCGCCGACGATATAAATATCGGCGTGGCACTCAGTACAGCTCTTCTTCTTCCAGGTGATCTGGAAAAGAATGCTGAAATGAGTGAGTACGAAAATTATGCTTTTATGCTTCAACGATGTGTGCAAGTAAGTGTCTTCTCTTGGTAACTTGTTTTATCCTTATTTCTCCATTCTTGTAAAATTCTGTAATAACTTTTTGCTTTGTGTTCTTTTCAGGCTGTCGAGCATGCACATTCCTTCTCCATGCAGTCCTTTGAGACCAGGGAGAAGTTGAATGACTTAAAGAAGGAATATTCTGCCCTTCAGAAGATTAACAAGGGCTTTCAGGCAAAAATAAAGAAATTGGAAGATCAAGCCGAGGCTGCTACTAAAGCCCAAACCCTTGCTGAAGAAAAAGCTGAATTAGCAGAGGCCATTAAGAATGTTGCCGAGGCTCAAAGGAAAGAGGCTGAGGAAAAAGCAGCTCAGGCCGAGAAGGAGCTCGCGGAAGCCTTGGCCACTAAGGATGCTGAAATCAAGGCGACTGATGAAAAAGCATACGCCCAAGGCATGGCCGACGTTACTGAGGAATACAAACTTCAAGTCAGACAGGCATGCAACAGGGGCTTCTCCCTTGGGTGGATGTCTCTTGCCAAGAAGCTCAACATCCCAGATGACTCGCCATTGCGCAAGGCCAATGCTATTCCTCTGCCATTCCCTCCTCCTTCACCCCCAAGTCAAACTGAAGATGAAGACGAATCCGAGTCTGAAGCCGAGGATAAGGATGGTGATGATGCTCTAGTAAGGAAGCCCAAGGATACAAATGAGACCAAGTCTCCTTCTCGGGGTGATCAAGTCCTTGACTTGACTAATGAGGAGGACGAGGAGGTTATTAAAGAGGCCACTTCTGAACAAGCATTATCTGATGCCCCCTTAGTTGAAAAAAGTCTTGATCAAACAGTTGCAGAAATTGATGCCGAGATTGCGGCAGAAAAAGACGCCGAGGTCGTGGAAAAAGATGCAGAGGTTGTGGGAGAAAAAGATGCCGAGGTGGTTCTCCCAGAGCCCTCCGAGGTCCTAGCCCAACCATCTGTTAATGCTGAAGAAGATTGAATGTCTTTTGTACTTTTTTCGTTTTTTTTTTTGTTTTCTGAACAATGTAAGCTTCCTCTTTATGGCCGATGTGCCTTTACTTGTGAACATTTAACTTTTGCTAGGCCATAGTGCCTTTATTATATACAACTGCAACTGTTTTTCTCTGAATGCTTTAGTCTTTAATTTCTCTTCATTGCTTCTGTATGGCTTTATACTTAGAAACTTTTGCATGATTTACATAATTCTTCCTTTGCGCAATCTTCTCGGGGTTACATACCTTGGGTATAATAACTGCAAATTTTTACTTCGACAAGACATTGACCTGCAATCTTTTCATAAATTTCAACAAGTATAAATCATATACTATTCAATGTTAACTTTGCAAACTTTTCTCAAGTTTCAACGAGTGTTTAAATAATAATCTCAATCTGTCCTATTTGTAAATTGCTACAAATTTCAACAAGGATTAACATATACAGTAAACTTTTCTCAAGTTAGAATAAGTATTAAACAATGATCTACTTGTAAATTGCTGCAATTTTCAACAAGGGTTTAAACAATATACTTATCTTTTACCTCAACCTGTAAATTGTTGCAAATTTCAACAGATGATTATATGTCGGCTTAACTTTAACTTGTAAATTGCTACGAATTTCAACAAGTGTTAAACATCTTCTTTGGTTTATCCAACCAGTAGATTGCTATAAGTCTGTAAGCAATAACCTTGGCTTCACTTCGACTTGTAAATTGCTACAAATTTCAACAAGTGGTAAGCTTTGTATCGGTTTGACCAACTTGTAAATTGCTACAAATTTCAACAAGTGGTAAACTTTGTATCGGTTTGACCAACTTGTAAATTGCTACAAATTTCAACAAGTGGTAGACTTTGTATCGGTTTGACCAACTTGGAAATTGCTACAAATGTCAACAAGTGGTAGACTTTGTATCTTTTTGCCTGCTCTCTGCCCTCAATGTGAACCTAAGTTCCACTTGGGTTCTCATTATTCATGTTTTTCATAAACAATATTAAGTATCTTTATCAATCATATGTGTTTGAAGAATCTTGAGAAGATTGTATTGATGACATCAGCCAAAAATAATGAACATCTAATGATAAAAGAATTTCAAATTACAAGTGTTCCAAGGTCTTGGCAATGCTTTGCACTCATTGTCTTCAAGCCGATAAGCTCCATTTCCTAACACCGAAATAATTCTATAAGGTCCTTTCCAGTTTGGGCCAAGTTTGCCCTCTCTAGGATCCTTCTTGTTGCCGACGACTTTTCTTAAGACTAGGTCGCCGACTTGAAAATCTCTTGGATTGACCTTTTTGTTGTAAGCTCTGGCAAGCTGTTGCTGGTATACTGCAAGCTGAATTGCAGCCTTCTCTCTTCGCTCTTCTAAAAGATCTAGATTTCGGGCTAGGAGTAGGTCATTAGTCCCATTCTCAACTCCCTGGGTTCGGATCACAGGATCTGATTTCGATGGAATTATCGCTTACGTGCCATAGGCCATGGCAAAGGGGGATTCCCCTGTTGATCTTCTCGGCGTAGTCCGATATGCCCAAAGTACGTTGGGTAATTCGTCTACCCAATTTCCTTTTGCTGCCTGTAGCCTCTTTTTTATTCCATCCAAAATTACTTTGTTGGATGCTTCTGCTTGCCCATTACTTTGGGGGAAACTTGGTGTTGAAAAGTAGTTCTTGATCTTGAATTTCGCATAGAAGTTCTTGATGAGTTCTTTGTCAAAGCGTATTCTGTTGTAAACGCGATGGCCCTAGGAATGCCAAATCTGGTGATAATATTTTTCCATATGAAATTCTTGACGTCCGTATCTCGGATTTTGGCAAGAGGTTTTTCCTCTATCCACTTTGTAAAGTAGTCTGTTACTACCAGTAAGTATTTTCTCTGCCCAGTTGCTTGGGGAAGTCGTCCAGCCAGATCCATGCCCCATTGGGCAAGCGACCAGAAATTTGAATCTTTGATTCAGTCCGGTGGTGATGAATCAAAGGTGCAAACCTTTGGCATTGTTCGCACTTCTTTACATATGTTTCTGCATCTTTTTGCATGTAGGGCCACCAATACCCTTGGGTGATGGCCCTATGGGCTAATGATCTGCCCCCAGTGTGGCTTCCACAAATTCCTTCATGAATTTCATATAAAAAATCTTCAACTTGTAAAGGGTGTACGCACCTTAAAAGGGGTCTAGTGAAGGACCTTCTGTAGAGATGTCCGTCCGCAGTTAGACTGAATCTTGCCGACTTCAACCTGACTTTGTATGCCTCCTTTCGGTCTTCTGGTAGCTTTCCTTCTTTCAGGAATGCAACAATTGCGTCCATCCAGCTTGGCCCCATGTCCACACACATTGCTTCTTGCTTTGCGTTCTGTGGTTCTATGCTGGGGCCCGACATATAGTCAATCATAATTGTTCTTGTTTTTCCAGTCTGTATTGAACTTGCCAGGTTAGCCAATGCGTCGGCATGGCTGTTATCATCTCGGCTTACTTGGAGAAGTCGGCAGTTCTGAAACAGAGCTGCCAACCTGATGACCTCTTTTGCATATGCCGACATCCTCTCGTCTCTGGCTGCAAATTCTCCTGTTGACTGGTTAACAATTAACTGTGAATCACAAAAAACTATTACCTCATCTGCTTCTGCTGCTGCTGTTGCCAGCTTTAGTCCTGCAATTAATGCTTCGTATTCTGCTTCATTGTTTGAGGCCTTGAACCCCAAACGGATGGATTGTTCTATTATTTCCCCATCTGGGGATATCAGCAGCACTCTTGCCCCCGCTCCTTGTTGGTTTGAACTTCCATCGATAAATAGTCTAAATGAGTCGCCGATGTAGATGCTGCAGGGTCTGAGCTTTTCCTTCCTTTGTTCCTTGGCCTTTGGCTGGAATTCTCCTTGCTTGCTGGGACCTCGTTCATCTTGGCTCAACGGAGCCCGACGTTCGATGGATTCAGGCGTGAATTCTGCCACGAAATCGGCCAAAACCTGGCCCTTAATTGCTGTTCTGGGCCTAAACTCCAGGTCATACTGGCTCAAGGCTACTGCCCACCTTGCAATTCTTCTTGTTAAGTCCCCTTGTTGCAATAAAGACTTTAGTGGGTGCTCTGTTAGCACTACAATCTTGTGTGCCTGGAAGTAGTGGTTCAACTTCTTTGAGGCCATGACTAAGGCCAGCATTAACTTCTCTAGTGGTAAGTACCTTGTTTCAGCGTTGGCTAAGGTTTTACTTACATAATAGACAGCCTTCTGTTCTCCCTGCTCTTCTCGGATTAGCACTGCACTTACTGCGTGTTCTGACACGGCTAAGTACAAAAACAACTCCTCTCCAAGTTCAGGCGTTGAGAGGACTGGAGCCGTGGTCAGACACTTTTTTAGGTCGGCCAAAGCGGCCTCACATTCTTCAGTCCATAGGAAGTCTGCAGTCTTTTTCACCAGGTTGAAGAAGGGTTTACACCTGTCTGAACTTCGGCTCATGAACCTGTTTAGGGCTGTGGCCCTTCCAGTGAGCATTTGAACTTGTTTTGCCGATCTTGGACTCTCTAGATCTAGGATGGCCTTGATCTGATCTGGGCTGGCTTCTATTCCCCTTCTTGTCACCAGGTAACCTAGAAACTTACTAGATCCAACTCCAAATGCGCATTTAGATGCGTTGAGTCGGAGCCGATATGATTTGAGTATTTTAAATACCTTTTCCAGGTCGGTAAGATGACTCTTAGGCTCCTTTGTCTTTACGACCATGTCATCGATGTAGACTTCTACTGTTTGGCCTATCAGGTGCTTGAACATTTTGGTTACCAGCCTTTGGTAGGTTGCTCCTGCGTTCTTCAGCCCAAAAGACATCACCCTGTAACAGTACAGGCCTTTTGGGGTGATGAACACTGTCTTCTCCTCGTCTGGGGGGTACATGGCTATCTGGTGATAACCTCTGTAAGCGTCCAGGAAGCTCATCCTTCCATGTCCAGATGTGGCGTCCACTAATTGATCGATTTTGGGCAGATGAAAGCTGTCTTTGGGACAGACTTTATTTAGGTTTGTAAAATCTACCCAGACCCTCCATTTACCGTTTTTTTTCTTTACCACCATAGTGTTTGATAACCATGTTGGATAATTGACTTCTCTGATAGCCCTGGCGTCCAGAAGTCTGTCTACTTCTTCCTCCACTGCTTCGACGTGCATCAACGTCGGTCTCCTAGCTCGGTGTATTACAGGTTTAGCCGACCTGTCGACGTTCAGTCTGTGACATGTGACCTCGGGGTCAATGCCAGGCATTTCATAAGGTGTCCAGGCGAACACCTCTATGTTCGCTCTTAAAAAAGCTTCCAGTTCTTTCTCTTCTTCTTCGGCTAAGCCTGAGCCGAGAAGAAAGAAGCGGTCTTCATCGCCCTCTTGAACGAGGATTTTCTTCAGTGTTTCCTCGCTCTTCTCGGTCGGCTCCTTGCCGACATCATCTAAGACTTCTACATCCTCACCTTCAATTTCTACCTTCCCTGGTTCTTGTATGCTGCAGGTTGTTTTCATTGCTGCCATGGAGCAGTTTTTTGCCTGCAGTTGATCTCCTCTGACTTCTTCAATCCCATGTTCTGTTGGGAACCGCAATAGTTGATGCAACGTTGAGGGAACTGCCCCCATTGCATGCAACCATGGCCTTCCCAATATGATGTTGTAAGGAGAAGGTGTATCAATCACGATGAATTCTGTCCTGATCTTCTTAGTGCCAGCCTGTACTTCCAAGTTTGTAGCGCCCAGTGGCCATGTCGGCGTTCCATTGAAGCCGACCATTGGGCCATTCGATTGCTCCATGTCGTCTGGGTGAAGGCCTAGCTCCTTGTAACATCTTACATACATGATGTCACAGGAGCTGCCTTGATCTATTAGGATGCGTTTTACTTGGTACTCCCCAACCTGGAGGGATACTACCAAAGTATCATTATGTGGATGCTGTACCATCTCTAAATCGCCTTCGGTGAAGGCTATCATCGGTCCTTGGTACTCTGCTGGCCGATGTCTTTTTTCCTCGACTTGGTAGACATGCTGTAGATGCCTTACCCTTTGCGTTTCTCCTCTGACTTCATTCTCGTTAACCTTTGAGTGGATCACATTAACTATCCGAGGACCTTCTGCCTGAGGTTGCGGTGGTGGTGGGGTTCTTTGGAACTGGCGATCTTGCTGTTCTTCTCTTGTTCTGGTTTCATCGACAAGGTCCCTCAGGTGGCCTTGCCTTACCAGGTCTTCCAAGTGTGCTTTTAGGGCTCTGCAGCCCTGTGTTGTATGTCCGTTTTCATTGTGATAAGCACAATGTCTATCCATGTTTCTTCCCATGAATTCTCCCGGTTCCCTTGCTGGCGTTCTGAAATAGGGCTGGTTCCGAATTTTTCCTAGGACTTTTTGAATTGGAATTCGGAACACGGTTGTCACTGCCTGTTTAGCCCTTAGTTCCGTCTCTGTTTTGCTAAATCCGTTGTTACTTTGGCCTCGCTTTGGCAATCCGTTCCCTTTTTCCTGTTTGACTTCCTTGTGGGCCGATGTATCCTCCTTGGCTCGGGCATACTTCTCAATTCTTGCCATGAGCTCCTCTATACTTTTTGGCAATGTCTTTGCCAAAGATTTCCGTAGTGAACAGTCATCTTTGAGGCCGTTCTTGAAAGACACGACCGCTACCTCCTGGTTGCATTTAGGTATTCGATTAAACACCTCGTAGTACCTTTTTGCATAGGCCCTGAGGCCTTCATCCTTGCTGATTTTTAAAGCCATTAGCGCGTCCACCCTTAATGGCTGTAGTTTGTTTGTTACGAACCTGGCCACAAACATCTCGGCCAGGCCTTCCCATGTCTTCACGCTTCCCTTTGGTAATTTATGGAACCAATCTGATGCAATCTCCCCAAAGGACGAGGGGAATACTTTGTAGAGTAGTGGCTCGTTTCCATTGTATAATGCCATTGAGTTAAAAAATAGTCCAACGTAGAAGTTAGGGTCTGACTTACCATCGTATATTTGAAACCTCGGCATGCTGAATCTTTTTGGTGCTTCAAATTTGTCCAGTTCTATCGAGAACGGTGTCCTTGGCTTGACGGGTGAGGTTACCTCGGCTTCAGCGTTCTGTTCCTTTCTCTTGAGATAGTTTCTCAAGTCTTTTTTACTCCTTCCCGGAGCCCGGCTATCTATGGACTTCAGTCTCTTTGGCACACTACTCTCGGCCTCGTGATGGGCCCGTTTTGATCTTTGTACATGTCGATGTTCTCTGGGTTCTGGGTCCTTCGTGTGATATGTTCTCTGGGATTTCTCTTGTCTCGGCTCTTTTCGTTCGACTTCCCTGGAAGGCGGATGGGAGTGCCTTGCGCTCCTGGTGTGCCGTGGTGCTTCGGGTATTATTTTTCTTCCTTCCTTTTGAGTGCTGGAATTGGAGTGTCCTGCAGCGGATACGGTGGCTGCATGACATTGTTTTGCATCATGAAGTTGACGACCGACTGCAGGTCTGCCAATTTGTCTGCTAATTCTTTTACTTCCTCATCCCTTCGTAAGCACCTGTCTCTCCATACCTGGAGGTTATCTTCGTTGTAGTATCTGTCCTGGTCTGTCTTCTTTGAGGTGTCGCCCTCCTAGACGACGTCTTTCCCCCCGTGCCCCTGGCCACAGGCTTCTTCATTGTGGTTGTCTCCTTCGACGTCAAGGTCAATAGGCCTCCCACTCCCAGCGGGAGCGTCGTCCCCGACCTTTTCGTTTTGCGCGTTACTGGCCATCTATTCGTCTTTCTTTCCCACAGACGGCGCCAAATTGTGTGAGTGATTTTCCGATCACACTGCCCTCCTTAGTAATTCACCAGAGAACACAAAGAATAGATGGCACCTAACATCTGCCACAGAAAGAAAAGGCTCCGGCGGTGGTTCTTCCACCTGGGGGCACTCCGACGATCAAGTCAGTAAATCTCTTAAAGATAGCCAAAAGTATTCAACTCACAAGCTTGAGTATAAAAACATACCTTAGACCCATGGGGGTGCCTCTCTTTTATAGCCAACATAAACCTAGTCCTAATACAAGCCTAACTTCTATGGACTCAGGATTACTACTAATCTTGGACTCCCAGTGGGTTTAGGATAATCCCTCTAAGAGTTTCACCTTTACCCAAACTGGAGTCTTCTCTTAATCTAGGACTCTTGTCCTTTATCCACTTATCTCGGATTCTGATATCTTCGGAGATAACCTCGGCCTTGCCGAGATTACCTCGGCATAACTTACCACGACACGTGGCACCTCGGCTGACACGTCGACGTCACCTTGCCACGTGTTGGTATTCAGAAATATATCCCCACAAATCCAATAAAAGCCCAGAAGCTATCAAGAAATATACTATTTGACAAAACAAAATTCTTAGACCGACCTTAATGTAAAATGCAATTACCACCAATTCCTTCTCATTAGTGTGTCCCAAAATGTTGATCACTATTCATAGAGAAAACCACCACCAGGCTCCAGAGCATCATACCTATATCTCAATTTTTAAAGCATGGCCAAATTTATAACTAGAAATGGATTTTTCTTTTTTCTCTTTTTATTTTAAATTAACATTTGTAATAAGGTGCTCATAGTTAAAACAATCAAATCTAAAATTCTAAACTTAGGCTTCGTTTGGGAAGCCAAACCTTGGCCTTTTTTGGCTAAAATAGTCACAAAAAATAAAATAGGCTTTTTAGTCACAAAAACAAAACATCACATCCAACCCATAATTATTACATTCTTTCTCTTACAAAAAAGTCAAAAAAGTCAAAAGCCCTTCCTAAACGAGGTTTTTTAGCCTCAGGTTAAAATAGCCAAAAAAGCCAAAAAGCTAAAAAGCCAACCCACTTCCCAAACTAACCCTTAATGTGCTCAAGAAATTCAAATAAGAACATGCAAAAGGAAACAGAGTAATGGCAATTTCCATCTAATCAAGCAAAAATTAATGGGAAACTCTACTATGCACACTCCTTGAAAAGGTGTACCATATGCACCTTTAATTATGTTATTTTCTTTTTTAATTATGATCGATTTTCTTCTTTAGTTATGACAATATTTTAGTTATGACTCATGAGATCTTTGGTTATGTCTCATATGGTACTTGGCTATGACTTTTTTTCTTTTTCTTTTTCTTTTTTTAAAAAAAAATTATAACTCAGAAAATATGAAATTATATCATTTTTTTTTTTAAAAGTTATAAAGTGTATATAATACACACCATTTGAATGGTTTGTACCATAATCTTTCCCGAAACTAATACCTTCAATGTAAAATACATACCTTCAATCCACCATGTTCAAATCTTCTTCTCCACTTTTCCCTTGATGTTTCTTAATTTTTCTCTAAATCCAAACTCCAAAAGTCAAGTCAACAATGACAATATAATGGATTATCTCATATTAGAAGCACTGCAATCTTTATCTCAACAATCAGAAATCTTAAACACTAAACTATGTCAATAATCAGAAATTTTAAAAGTTATGTCACAATGGATTAAAACTATTTTATAAGGGTCTTCAATTTTTGTAGAGTATAAGCACATATATGTGCACAGTGAGTTATAACACCAAACAAAACACATGTATCAATAGATGTCAATCACAGATGATATTCAGAGGTTCCGAAAAAAATAAAAGATATTTAGAAATAGACCACAGCAACTACAAAAATACATTTTCAGAGTATTAGAAAAATTTATAGATAAAATTTTACGGTCATTTAGTAGAAGAGCACCATGCTCATTTTCAAAAAAAAATTACAAAGCATGCTCCAAAATATACACATTCCATATTGCTTTACTTGCTAAATATTCCAAAAACAAACTGAAAATGTAACGGTTGAAGAACCATAGCACTTGTACATTCTGTGTCCCCTTTCCTGCATTGCTTTCATTTTCTTTTTGTTATAAGAGGCCTTAGCCTTTTCCTTTTCCTTTTGAAAAAGAAATCAAATTTATTAAGTAAATACAAAAATTGATAAGCAAATTGTTTAGGAGGTGATCCTCTTGGCGGTGCTATGGTTAGTGTGGGGTCTTCGAAACAAATGTATTCTTCAACAATGTTCAACCAAATTTGGAAGAATTAATTGATCACATAAAATTTCAGGTTGTCTTTTGGGTTGGTATTGTGTAGACCATTCCATTATCATAGCACGCATCAAGATATTGTCCGCTTTGTATCACGGGATATGCACAGTTTTGTTCTTCCTTTGCTAAGGTGGATCAAGAGTCCCTAGTGGCACCATTTGTGCGGGCCACCCTACTGTCGTATTACGCAGCAAGATATTGTCCGTTTTGTACCATGGGAGCACGCAAAATGTTTTACTTCCCTTGCTAAAAAAGACCTCTTAGAGGTTTGTGGGTATGGCACACTTATAAGGTGGGTCAAGAGCCCCTAACAGACCGATGTGGGACAATTCAGACCCTTTCACATATTTCAATGTCATATTTGCTATATTGCCATCATCAATTGCTTCTTTATTTAGGCCTTGTTTTGGGAAGTTGACTATTTTAGTTAGTTTTTTTTGGCTTTTTGACTATTTTAACCTGGCTAAAAAAGTTGTGTTTGGAAAGTTAGTTGGATTTTTTATAGTTGATTTAATGGTTGTGAAATAAAAGTGAAATAATTATGATTTAAATGTAATATTTTATCTTATTAACTATTTTAACCTATTTTATTTTTATTAACTATTTTAACCTCTAACCTACTTCCTAAACACCCCCTTATAGTGATCCAAGTAAACAGCGGAGTCGCAGCAAAATAAGGTACTACTAAAAGAAGGAATGGAGAATGAAATTTGCTCTTGTTGATGTCCTTGTTAGTTCTTTTTTGGGCTTTGGTTGGAATTTCTCTAATTTGGTCTTTGGAAAGTGCTTCCATATGATTGTGTGTGACTTTTCATACCAATTTAGTGGGGATACAAAGGTGTCGCTATGTTGCTATTTGCATTTATCTTTTTATTGATGTATGTGTTACTTGTATTTTGTTTATGGTTTACATCAATAAATTTTTTCTTTTTGCAGTTAAAAAAAAAAGAAAAAAAAAAAGAAAAAGAGAAGAGAGTAGACTTTCCCCATGAATGCAGAGGACATTGAGCCCTCGTTTAGAAATTTGGCTACTTAGTTAGTTTTTTTTATTATTTGACTGTTTTATGAGATGAAAAAAAATTGTGTTTTGAATTATTTATGAATTTTCTTTTTGAAGTTAAAAAATAAAAAAATAAAAAAATAAAAAATAAAAAGTAGGCATACCCCATGAATGTAGAGGACATTAAGTCCTTGTTTGGAAATTTGGCTATTTTAGTTGGCTTTTTGGTTATTTGACTGTTTTATGAGATGAAAAAAGTTGTGTTTTGAATTATTTATGGATTTTTTTGTAATTGAATATATGGTTGTGAGATAAAAAATAATTGATTGATGTGTAGGATATAATATTTTATCTTATTAATTATTTTAGTCTTTTTTGTCATTATTAACTATTTTAGTCAAAATAGATCATACCAAACACCACCTAAGGTCGTGTTTATCGTGTTAGAACAATCTTCTATGTACAGAAATGAAACTGAAATTAAAAAAAAAAAATTACTTACAGAAATATTCTTGTATCGGAAATTACAACAGCAATCTTTTATCAAGTCGAATGTGTGACACTTTGTCCTTAAGATAGATTCGCCGCTGCACAGGTGCTCACCGATTATTGGCATCTATTTCCCAACATACAACGATCAGAAAACACAGATTGCAGCAGCACTACAAACAATCTGCTAGGCGAATCAAATTTGTGTTCTGCAACTCTTTAAAAGTTAAAGGCTAAAGGCTTAGAATATCTAGACCAAAAGATTTTGAGGTTCTTGCACGTTTACTACACTTAGGTTCTTTTTCCTCATTTTGATCTATCTCTTGCTTTTGTGCTTGTTCTTGTTCTTGATCATGATTAGTAATAACATCATAAAATCTTTTGTTAGTACTTGTCTTTTATCCAGTTTTATTAGGAAACATATGTTCAAAGAACGACAAATTCCTAGATTCAATAATAGTATTTACATGCATTTTTAAGTGTTCTGACTTATGAATCAAAAACTAATATGAACTACTATTCTTGGCATAACCGATGAATATGCAATCAATAGTTTTCAGACGTATTTTAGTCTTTTTAGAACTAGGAATAGCCACTTTAGCCAAACACTCCCACACTTTTAAATATTTGTAGGATGACACTCTCTCATGCCACATTTCACAAGGTGATTGATTCACTTTCTTTCGGGGTACCTTATTAAGAATATAATTACCAGAAAGTATTGCTTCCTCCCACAAATTCTAAGGTAATGCAGAACTTACTAACATGACGTTAATCATTTCTTTTAAAGTCTTATTTTCCCTTTCAGCAATTCCATTATGCTGAGGTGAGTAAGGAGTGGTGGTTTGATGATTTATTCCATATTCTTTACAAAACTCACCAAAAGTTGATTCATATTCACCACCTCTATCACTTTTTAGAATTTTAATTTTCTTGCCAAGTTAATTTTCAACTTCATTTTTATATTGAATGAAAGTTTCCAAAATTTCATCATTGGTTCGAATTAAATAAACATAACTATATCTAGTATAGTAATCTATGAAAGTGATAAAATATTTTTTCCCACCTCTAGTTTGAATTGATTTAAAATCACAAATGTCACTATGAATTAATTCAAGTGGTTCTGTACTTCTTTCAATTGAATGAAAAGGAGTTTTAGTTAATTTTGCCTCAATACAAATTTCACATTTATGATTTGGATCAATTTCAAATTTAGGTAAACATTCCATGTTAATTAATCTACACAAAGATTCATAATTACGATGTCCTAATTTACCATGCCATAGATTAGAAGACTCAAGCAAGTAAGAAGAAGATGTATTTTTATTAGTCATATGAGAGGCAATAGTCATTACAGTCATTTTGAAAAGGCCATCATTTACACATCCCGTTTTTGGTAAGTACAAATTTGTCACTGTCATAAACTAGCCTAAACCCATTCTTGCTCAATAGAGATCCAGAAACAAGATTCTTACGAATGTCCGATACATGTAGCACATCGTTAATGGTGTGTTCTTTCCTAATGTCATCTTTAGAATTACCTTTACTTGTCCTTCAACTTTAGAAGTCGTGGAGTTGCCCATGAACAGTTGTTCTCCATTGTCCACTACTGAATAGAAGGAGGAGATCTTTTTGTCGACACAGATGTGACGAGTGGCTCCAGTATCCACCCACCATTCTTTGAGATTTTTGACAAGGTTGACTTCAGAGACAATGGTTGAAAGGTTTATGTCATCAACACCATTGGAGATTCTATCCATTTCGGTGACATTAGCTTGAGTAGGTTTCTTATTTGACTTTCCTTTACCTTTGTGCTTGTTACGACAATCTTTGGCCCGATGTCCCTCTTTGTCACAGATGTAGCATTTGCCATTAAACTTGAATTTCTTGGTGTCCTCTTCCCTAGAGCCTTGTGAGGAACTTTCCTCGGAGAATTTTTATTTCTTTGCTTTTGGTGCATGTTCCATCACATTTGCCTTAGACTACATAGGATGCTTTCTAACCGCCTTTTCAAAAGTTTGATTGACTTCTTCAATTCTTAGTCGCACAATCAACTCTTCCAAAGTCATTTCTTTGCACTTGTACTTTGAGATAGTTTTTGAATTCCTTCCATCCTTGTGGTAATTTTTCAATTAGAGCAGCGACTTGGAAGGACTTGCTTAGTGGCATGCCTTTTGCATGGATGTCATATAGAATGAGTTAGAGATCCTAAACTTGGTTGATCACAGTTTTTGAATCAACCATTATAAAATCGAGAAATTTGCCCACCACGAATTTCTTTGAGCCAACATCTTTTGTTTTGTATTTTTTCTCCAACGACTCCCATAATTCTTTTGCTGTCTTGATAGGGCTATGAACGTTATACAAAGTATTGTCAAGCCCATTCAAGATATAGTTGCAGCAAATGAAATCCATATGTTTCCAAGAATCAACCGCAACAACCATTTACCGGTCAATTTCATCCTCTTTGAGCACAGGAGCATCCTCACGAAAGAAACGTGCGAGATTCAATATAGTAAGATAAAACAACATTTTTTTGCTGCCATCTTTTAAAGTCAATTCCTAGGAACTTTTCTGGCTTTTTCCCTTGATTTACCAGGACTATCACAGTAGTAGGAGAGACCAGAGCAGTCGCAACACCAATTGGATTAAAGGTTTAAGCAGTTTCAGTAGCCATAAATTCTAAATTATAAAAAAGAATTATAATTAGAAGTTTATATTACATAGAAAATTAAACCATAAAATACAGAATTTAATTCTATAAAAAATAAAGGAAACAAAATTGTAACATTTATTTCAAATTAATTTGAAAATAAATTTTTATTTAAACAAATTAATTCCACACAGAAAATTATTTCTGTAACACTTCAAGAATTAAAATACTGAAAACAGAATTTTTATTAATGAAAACTCAGAATATAGTTTCTGAAAAACAAAATTAAATTTTGACCAACTTCACACAGAAAATAATTTATGTAAAAAAAAGAAAAGAAGAAAAGGAAACAAACGAAAAATTCTATATAAAGATAATAATTCGAATATGTCTTAAGATTGTTAGAACAATCTTCTGCGTAGAGAAATGAAACTGAAATAACAAAAATAAATTACTTACAGAAATATTCTTGTATCGAAAATTAGAACAGCAATCTTTGATCAAGTCGAGTGTGTGACACTTTGTCCTTAAGACAGATTCACCGTCGCATAGGTGCTCACGGGTAGGGAGGGTAATTTGAACCCGACCGAACGGGGACCCAGCTCCCTGACCCCGATTAGAGCGGGTTTTCCCCGAAAAGTACGCCTAACGAGACAAGGATGGTATTTGAAAATGAATCCCTGACAATTTTCAGGCAAATGACGGTGATAGGTTCCCCCGCCCCCGCCCCCGCCCCCGCCCCCGCCCCAGGCCCATCCCCGTCCCCATTTCCATCCCGGACTAAAATTACTATTATATCCCTATATGTGTGTGTGTGTTTCTCTCTCTATATATGTGTTTCTCTAGGGATTTTTTCTCTATATATATTGTTGTTGTTTGGATGTTTATGTTTGGACATTGCTGGATTGTGCTTTTATATATATTATTTTTATTTGCCTCAAAAAACTAAAAAAGAAATAAAATGGGATATGCAAAATTCAAAAAAGAAAAAAAAGGGTCGGGGATTCTTCGAGATCAAAGAAACCCAATCCCCGTTAGAGGGCGGGAGCTGGGGTGGGGGGGTGATGGGTTCCCTACCGATGATCGGGGGCTGGGACGGGAAATTTTATACCTTTGGGGATTAGGGACAAGGAGTGTAATCCCCAGCCCTGGCCCATTGCCATTCCTACTTACGGGATATTAGTGTCTATCTCCCAAGATACAATGATTAGAAAACACATATTGTAGCAGGACTACAAACAATTTTCCAAGTGAATCAAACCTGTGTTCTACAACTCTCTAAAAATTCTATACACTAGTATGAAGAATAAATGTAGAAAAGAAGAAAACGGAAGCAAATGAATTAGAAAATCTGCTAGAAAAGGTCCTCTATTTATAGGCACAAAGGTGTCTATTTGGAAGGGTAGAAAAACCCTCTGAACATGTGTGAAAACGTAAACCATCGGAAAAGAAAGAGAGAGGACCGGAGAAGGCATTGGTTCGGAGCAAAATTTGAATTCAAATTTATGGTGCAAAAGTATGAATCAAACTGTTAGGAATTCAAATTTTCCCACAAGAAATTGAAAAAAATCAAATGAATTTTTTCCAAAAAATTAATGTCCCGACCTGACCCACACGGCTCGGATCGGTCTGTCGAACAGCGGCAGCACGCGTGAGTGGTGCATTTTGTCTATAACTCCCCTCCTTACAAAATTTGGGGTGTCCCTTAGTGTCCAACCCAAGTATGTCCACCTAGACTGTCACGACCCAAACCCGCCCCCATGGGTTAAGGACTTAACCGGCTAGTAATCATGAGATTACGTACGACCTCAAACCAAAACCAAACGTATTTTAACAGAGTTAATGGGGGCCAAACGGAAGCAATTTAAAACTTCGTCTATAGAGCTATGCTTACATGCACGTCATAACATTCCAGACACAAATATGTTAACAACTCACATCAGAAAATACAGTAACAAAAGGTTCTGTACAGACAGGATCATTAATCTAAGTCACCCCGTCAAAACTGTACACAACAGATACATAATCCTCGCCAACATGACAAAATATAAATACCAAACAAAAAGGCGAAGACGAGTCTCGTGCGTGAGACGTAGCGGCTGACTCTCAAAAACTTGGTTGTTCCATAATGGCTTCACTGGGGCTGGGTCTGGACCTCTCTTAGCTCACCTACAAACACATGAATGAGCGTGAACGAAAGCCCAGTGAATAATATAAAATAAGAGGATACAACAATATGTAGAACAACATATTCCGAACGGCCTTGGGCCCAATTCATATTTCTATTTAACATATATATACAATTTAAGTCAAGTGACTGTGGTTCCAAACATAATAGTCTTTGGTCCATTTATCTTTTCATAACAAACTGGCCCTTGGCCCATTCAGACTTTCGTTCATGTCAAAACGGCCTTTGGCCCATTCATTCATGTCAAAACGGCCTTTGGCCCATTCATTCTATTATTCAAATCGAACTATAATTCGTGTCAAACTATTACTTATATCAAACTATCATTCGTGTCAAACTATTATTTATGTCAAACTATCATTTGTGTCAAACTATTATTTATGTCAAACTATCATTCGTGTCAAACTGGCCTTTGGCCCATCTAAATAACGAACTGGCCTTTGGCCCATTCAGACTTTCATTCATGACAGAACGGCCTCTGGCCCATTCATTCATGTCAAAACGGCCTTTGGCCCATTCATTTGTGTCAAAACGTCATTCGGTCCACTCATTCATGTTGAAATGACCTTCGGTCCATTTATTCATGTCAAAATGACCTTCGGTCCATTCGTTTATGTCAAAATGACCTTCGATCCATTCATTTATGCCAAAACGACATTCGGTCCATTTATTTATGCCAAAACGACCTTCGGTCCATTCATTTATGTCAAAACGACCTTTGTTCCATTCATTTATATCTAACTAGCTCATAGGCCTTTCATATCAAACTGTGTCCCCCATTCAAATTAATGAACTTTACAAAACCTACATAGAAGTAGCTATTGGACAATAACATATGTCAGATATTACTCACAGTGATCAGTTGGTTGAATTGCCCTGGAGCTTGACCCTACATATCACATAACACATATGGGTCACAAATAATTCAATCTGTTCTTTAATTCACATATTCCTCTTTAGGTTTCATTCTTATTTCCTTAACTCAATTACAATGCTCAATGTATGCCTAAGAGTGCTTAGAAGTGAAAGGGAACGGAAAAACAGAACACAGAATGCATTTTCAAAATTTTCAGAAAACAGGGTCCCCGCTCGAGCGAACCCTTAAGGCCTGCAAAAGTACTGGTTGCATGAAAAATACGCTCGAGCATTAAATATAGCGCTCGAGCGGAAGGCCTGTCTACAAAGCTCCCCCACTCGAGCGTAAAATATCTCGCTCGAGCGGACACCAAGTCTGCAAAAAGTACTGGGACCACGTATTTCCCGCTCGAGAGGCACTTCCCCCGCTCGAGCGGACATCAAAATTCTAGGTTTCCCAGATTGAGTTCTTAAGCTCCCTTCCAACATTCAACCCAACATTTCTTACATTTTATGGCTCCAATTTCACATATGCTTTTACTAACATGGTATAAACACCAAAACACATCATCATGGAGCTCAATTTCATGAATCAAACACATGCATGTCCCAAATTAATTCAAACTCAACACCAATATGCTCAATTTCAAACATTCAAGCCTTACACCCCCATGATTTGTACATGCATGTGGGAGATACTCATCATTCTCAACTTAATTGGTGGAGAGGTGATCAAAACATGAGCTTCAATTAAAATTGCATATGTATTATACATTTTTATACTCAAACATGCAATTTCAAGGTACTTTCTTACATGCATGTGCATATAGACTACCAAATCAACAAAACCAACTCAAATTCATCATGATCAATTCATTTTATGTTCCTTAGCAACATTCAACTTGAATTCACAAAAATTACAAACTAATATGCACAAATTCACTCATCTAGGAGCCTTAATCTTCCCAATTTATGATTAAATCTTGAGTTAGCCTCCAAATTTCCAAGCCTCAAGACCAAAATTGCCCAATTCTTCTCTCCCTCTCTCTATAACTGACCGTCTCCCTAACCTTGAGTTCAAATCAGCCAAATGAAGCAAAGAAGAGAGAATAAAGGGTGTAGTGTCCTCACACAACAAATTCCACTAATGCCAATATAATAGTAATAAAGTAATTGGGCACCAATTCATTAATTTAATCAATTTAATCTGACCTATATTAATTTTCAATTAAATTTCACCGTAGGCTCTAAAAATTATGCCAATCACAATGGCGTAATCAATTTCGGATTCTGTGGCCGATAAGGCCTTCAATTTAATTTCCAAAGCAGATAATCAGACAGATATTCCTATAGTGAACAGATAGAAATTCAAAACCACATATTTTCACACAATGACACACAAAATCATATTAAACACATAATTATACTCATAATAAAGGCCAATTAGCACAATACGGAACAGGGTTATCACATAGACCTTATATACTCACACAATCTCTCTTAAAGTTTCAATGCGATACAACCAAAATAAAGAAACCCACATTCGACTTTTCAACTCTCCATTTCATGAACCCGAAAATAATATCAACTTTCTATTCACTCATAAATGGTTTTGATAAAATGTTTTCACTGTGTGCCTTACCACGCGACAATGAACGTGTCACCTCTTTAGACCCATCCCAAAAGATGTATAGGCCTTTCTTAAATTTGGACTCAAAATTAGCCCAAAATAAATTTATAAAACCAATTTTCCAATACATTGTGGATGACAACACTGATGTTTAATTCTTGAGGAAACTAAACCTGTATATATATATATATATAAAGGCATTGATAGGTAAGCCAAATGTTTATTAAGAAAATGTAGATTAAATTAGAAATTGATATATGGATCTAACTTTACAATTTCCCAGTGTCATCCACTTTAAAACATGATACAAAAGTATTTTATTATGAAGAAATTATATATAATAAGTAAAATTAGGCCTCAGTATTGATATTAATAGATATCCTATTACATGTCATTAGATTGTAATGAAAATCTTCTATTACATACATAAAATGGAGATGATTAAAGTCCAAAAAAAAAAAAAAGCATGGCCACAAAAATAAAAGAGCATTGGAGAATACCATAATAAGGGGTGTTTTGGGAAGTTAGTAAAAAGTTAGCTTTTGGCTTCTTACCAAGCTTTTTAGCTTTTTTGAAAAGTGATTTGGGAAATTAATAAAAAGTTGACTTTTGACTTTTTAGTTTAATATTTATTTATGATGTCAAATCAAATTAAAATGACCAAAATACCATTACCCAACATAAGAAATTTACTTTTTGCCCTAGGCCCCAATTTGTTAACATGGAGGGTGATTACGTAATTTCAACACTTACATTTTTAGCTCTTCCCAAATGATTTTTGTTGCGTTTTGGCTGGCTTGCTTTTTTCCCCCACAACAAAAACACTGTTTTTTACAAATTTTCTCAAAACAACGCTAAGTTATAATAAAGTCATAACTAATAGCACAAATGAGTCATCATTAAATATCACAAAATTTATAACTGGTCATATAATACCGTTGTACCTAAAGGTACTCCCAACGTTATCTAACTCCTACAAAATCAATCAACTTGTTTGGTTTATCTTTTTATAAATAAAAAAAAAATTGAGATTTTTATTTTGTGTTTTTTTGTTATTAGTGATTTTTTTAACATTTTATGCAAAAATTTTTTTAGATACACCCAATCTAAACATAATTAAAAAGTATAATATTTTTGTAAATTTTTTTTAAATAATTCACAAAGACGAAAAATATAAAAATTTAATTTATTTTCATATTTTATTGTATTTAATTAATTTTTTTAAAGGATTTTTTATACAAATTTTTATACTTTTTAAGTATTATCAAGATTAAGTGGATCTAAAAAGTAACAAAAAAAAAATGATTAAACTATTTTTAAAAAATCACTAAAAATAAAAAAATACAAATGTAAAAGTCAAAAACTATTCTTGAAAAATCCAAAACAGAAAGATAACAATTATGAGCTGTAATGTTAATTAAAAAATAAATCTATAAAATTTTCAAATGATATAACAATTATATATTTCAATAATGTGAATTAAATCGTTCAATTTAAGGGTAAGTTTCCAGTATAAAGTTTAGAGAAATACTGTTTATCATTGATTTTAGTTCACTATTTTGTTTCACTTCTTAGTTATATTGCAGAGAACCTGCATTATTTAATAAATAGGAGACTTGTCATACTAAATAGCAATTACATAAAAAATAAAGAGTTATGATGAAATTTTTAAGTGATATATAACAATCTTGTAAATTTAGGAAGAATTACAAATCAGTACAAATTTTCAAAAATTAATTCAAATCAAAGATAAAACTTACCAACTTTAATAATTGATGTTATAAAATTTCATTAATTTATAATTTTTTTTTTTTTCCTTAGCAATTTTGCCTAAAATTTATAGCCTAATTGGCTTTTGGTTGTTTTGTTGTGCGCCATCACATGACAATAAAACCTTCAGCTGAGAACATTGTTCGTATGTTGTTGAAATCTTGGGTTGGCATGTCACATCATATATAATTTTACATAAAATTCTATAAGTTTCTGTAACAAAAAAAAAAATTCTATAAGTTTTTATAAAATTATATAAATAGCTTTACAAAAATATGTAAATTTAAGGGATATTTTTTTTCAAGTCCCTGGTATTATGATTTTATAACATAAAGGACATTAAATATTTTCATAATGTCTAAGGTTCATCAACAATATTTTCAAAATGTCTAAGGTCCCTCAACCTTGATCCAGTGAAATTTCAGTCTAGAAAAATTTCAGTCCAGAGAAAATTGGTCTAGAGAAATTCTGATCCAGAGAAATTCTGACTCAGAGAAATTTGGTCTAGAGAAATTTCAGAGAAATTTTAAATTTCTCTGGACCAAATTTCTCTGGAAAGTCTACAGCAATTCAGAATTTCTCAAAATTTCTCAAGCCCAATTCTTCCTAGAATTTCTCAGCATTTCTCTAATGCATTGGCTGAGTCCAAAGAAATTCCAATTCTCTTCAAATTTCTCTGATTTGCAAATTTCTTTAGTTTTCTCCCAGAGAAATTTCTAGCATTTCTCTAGACTCTAAACCAGAGAAAAACAATGCACACACAAAACACATTAAATAGAGAAAGAGAGAGAGGGGTTAAACAAATGTTGATACCTAGAAAAATGCAATGAAGCCTATTACAGATTCAAAAACTCTAATTTGATCATAGAAATACTCTTGTAGGCCAATTAGTGTAAACCCATCTCCAATCCCAAGAATGATGAACTGAGAAGCTAACCAGAACACACTCATAGACAGATAAGTAGAGAAATTTCCCAACCCAGAGAAATTCCTAGACAAACCTTTCTACAGTAATTCTCTCAACCCAGAGAAATTCTTCTCTGGACTCCACAACCCAGAGAAATTTCCAAAAAATACAAACAAGACACAGAAAATCCCATCACTAGAGAATTTCTCTGGATTCAATCATAGCAATTTTTGGTTTCGGAATAAGAGAATCAATCACAAAATGCACTTGATCCAGGCCTAAAAGTTGAAACAACTAAAATTAATAAAAAAATCTAACAACTAAACACAAGACTCAGACCAATTTTGCCCAAAAAACAAGGGCAGGTTATCCAAAATAATGTCTCAAAATTCTCAGAATCAATTTTTGCTTTCGGAATAAGAGAATCTGAGATGAGATTTACAAAAACAAGGGCAGGTTATCCACAATAATGTCTCAAAATTCAATCAATTAACAATAATATAATTATGTATATACAAGTTTAGATCTATATAAATGTATTTATAGTGAGATTTGAAATACCAGGGGAAGATAATCGGCGGGGAGTTCTTGGCGATTCGTCAGATTATGTCGTGTTGCAAAGATCAGCGAGATCGACTTGGAGGAATTTAGGGTTTTGAACGAGGCTTTCTCTGTAGAGGAAGACATTGGAATGGTCTTTGCGTGCGTATCTTCGTATGAACTCTTTGAATTTGCGGAGAAACAAACAACCGAGAAATGTAGAGATTGGTGAGGTGAGGCTACTTTTTTGTCTGGGCTACAGTGTAGGGATTGGGATGTCGTTGTCTCCAATGGAATCACTTCTACGGCGACGAGCATGAAGTAAGGAAAAGAGGAGCTGCCGATGAGGAGTGTTCCGTCGAGGTCGGCGGCGATCGACATGGCTCTCTCTCTATGCGTGTTTGATCGCGGTGACGAGTGAGAGTAGACAAAAGGAAGCGGCCGAATTTCTTCTGTGATAGACGGAAGGACCTTAGACATCAAAAAATAATTGTGGATCTCTTCCATTACAAAAAATGAAAGAGGGATCCTAGACCAATTTTCCCTAAATTTAATATAAATTTTCGTGATCATATAAATTTTTATAAATTTATTTTTAATTTAAATATTTTTTTATAATCACTTATATAAATTTATAAGGGTAAATTACATTGACACCCCTTGAGGTTATGTTTATTACAGTTCTCCCTTCACTTTTTAAAAATTGCATCCCTCTCCCTAAGGTTTAATGTTTCATTACATATTGTCCCTTTAAGTTTAAAGTTTTATAATAGTTTTCTTCCTCATTGTAATGATCATTATACATAAAATTAAATTAACAAGGGAGTCAATATAATTTTTTAAATATGAAGAGATAAATTGTAATAAACATAAATTTCAGAGACATTAGTGTAATTTATCCAATTTATAAAAATATACCTTTACATAAAATTACGTATAAGACCAAAACATTTCCCGTTGTTGAATGGAAGGAACTTTAAAGTACGGCTGCGCCGCGCCCTCATTGTTGAATATTTAATTAATTAATTAATTAATTAGTGATGACGGTGGACCCTGCACTTTTCACAAGCTTTCAATGGACGCATGTCTTGCTAATCTGAACAAAGGAATAAAGGGAGGTTTGGCTTTCCTAAATAATTTATTTTTTTATTTTTTTTATCATATTATTTTTTTATTTTTTTGAATATTATTTTTTTATAAAAAGATAAAAAGTACATTTATTTAAATCATCTCAAACAATTATTAAATAAATAACAGTGTATATGTATGAATTAATATATTAATTAATGCATTAATATTAATTATGATAATATTATTGACTTTACTTATTATACAAATTATAAATATTAAAAATATATCTTAAATTATATCACATTATTAATTAATATATTAATTAATATACTAATTGATACATATAGAATTACTTATAAATAAATCATTATTATTTGGAATTTTTGTATAACCCCTTACTTATCTCGGACAAACTTTCAAATGACAGGAGTAGATTGTTTTGAAAAGTGGATTAAAAATTATTATTTTTTATTTTTTTAAAAAATATATAAAAAATAAAAAGATAATTAACTGTTTCTAACTGTTTAGTTTCTTCCAATTAATCGTTTCTATTGTTTATTCAATTAATCAAGTTTTCGGTTCCATCTTAATCACCCATGAGATCAGTCTGTTATCCACCTGGTTTCAGTCACCCACTTCCATTTCTTGTCCGGAGTAAGTCCTTAGAGTTAGGCAGTGTGGACATTTAGGATAGGGTCTGTGCTAAACCATTATGGTCTGTGGTAACTTGACAAGAATAGGGTATGTATTAAGATATCTGTAAAACTGATTAATTAGAAAGAACAATGAGTCGATTATTTAGAAGTAACTCATCAGTCAGTTCTAGGTCAACAACTTTACCTTCCATACCTAATCAAGGATTAGTCATTAATGAAGAAGATGTTGAAATACAAAATGATCAATTTAATAGAGATTGGAATATACCAAAATTACAAATCAAAGAAATTTATAGAACAACATTTCTACATAATGTTTTTAAAGTTGCATTACATGTTAAAATAATTGAACAAGTTTATGCTTTAGAAAAACCTCGAGAAACTTGTCAGTTATTTGATACTAAATTAATTAAAAGACACAAAGATAATGGTTACAATTTTATTCACATTGGTCTAATTCAAGTTGGTCTTAATTCACTTACACCTGTTGGAAAAAATACTTCTGTTTTATTATGCTTAAGAGATGCTCGTTTTCTTAATTATAATGATAGTTTAATGGGAATGATGAACCGGTCTTCATAAAGGTCGATTACATTTTAATTGTTTTCTGATTTTACGCTTTCGATTTAAGTGATCCAAATATTTTACATGCTTTAACATTAAATATTCAACTACATGGTTCATTCACTAATATGATGGCTAAGACACATAATATTGCTTTAATTTATCGTGTTCACTATAAATGTATGCAAACTAATTTAAATGTTCATGCTCTGCATAAATCACCTAAAGATAAAACTTTACTTATTCAAAGTGGTAGTCATAATGAATCCCATATTAATATTCCTAAAATGATTAAATGGAAAGATATTGATTTACTTGATGAATGGATTACTGTTAATGAAAATTACAAACATAATCAGCAACAATCCTCAGAACAAGATATTAAAGATATCAGACAATTTAATGATGGTTCTGTTCATATTAAATTTAATCGTAGTCAATCCTCTAGACATAGTACATCTAGTGTCCCTAGCGAAATAGAAACTGAAGATGAAATATTTACCACACCTCTATTTAGAAAAAATAGTCAACTTAATATCGGCCCAACCATAGGTCCTACAATCAATCCAAAATTAAAAGGAATTGATAATTCCTCAACTTCTCAAATTAGTAAACATGTTTATTCTACACATACTCATTTCCTTGATGAAGAAGTTCATTCAACTGACTCTCCGACTCAAACTGATATGGAAGAATTTACACCACTGTCAATCCACAATTATTGACAATTAAAAGGAATTTACTCCCAATCTTGATAAATTACTTATTGATTTTAAATCTAAAGCTAATCGCACCATGCTTATTATGCTAAATATACTTACGCTCAAATGTCTCAAATCTCCCAAGAATGGTATAATTTTATGGTTCGATATGGTTTTGAATTACCCTTACTAGAATATGAAGAAAAATATTATAAAACACTTACTACAATTACTAAACATAAATGGAAAACTTACGCTACCACTACAATTAGTTCTAGTCATCATCCCTTAGAAAATTATTCTTAATCAACAAGGTTACGAAATTCTGCCTCTCCTTTTAAATTACAGCGATGATAATGAACTCAAAAAGTTATTGAACAAAATAATTATACTAACGGTGTTTAAATACAATTGGTAAACAATTAGATAAAATAGAAACTAATTTAGAATCTGTTCACACTTCATCATCTAAACAACCTTTAGATGCACCTTTACTTAACCTACCTAGTAAACGTTCTACGAACTAGCCTAGTTACAAATGATCAATCATCTACGGTCCAAGCCATTAAAAAATTATTTACCAAATTAGCAAGACCGATACTCCCTCACCTTCTAAAGATAAAGGTATTCTTGTTCTAAATCAACAATTTGATATTAACCCAAATTCTACTTCCTCGATCATCGACAATGAAATTAATAACTTAGCTCAACAATTCCAAGTTGAAAATACACTATCCTAAAATTAATCCTCAAACTACCAAGAATTGGTATACTAAGCCTACTCACCGATTTACAATTTGAAGAAAATAATGTTAATAATCAATTTTACATCTCTAAAAATTATCTGAATGGAATATTGATGGTCTTAGTGAAGATCAACTCCTCCAAAAATTAAATCATTTATCTATGGTCTCGAGCAGTTATCTCTCTAATTATCCCCAATATACTCAACTGAAATTGTAAATTTAATTACTATCAGCTTTCTTGGTCACTCAAATCTTGGTGGGAAAAATATTTAGCGACACTCAACGAGACTCTATCATCTATGCTAACCAAACGATGATCAAGGATTACCTATATTTGATGAAAATTTAGGATGTTGCCAACCTGATGGTATTAACCAATTAATTTATACAATTATTAGACATTTTATTGGTAGCCCAACTAATATATATTCTCGCAAACATGATCAACTCAGTAAGCTTACATGTCCAACCTTAAGTGAATTTAGACGGTATAAAGATGGTTTTACCTCTAGAGTTATGTTGAGAGAAGACTAAATCATTCTGGAAAGAAAAATTTATTAATGGATTACCTAGTTTATTTGCTCACAAAATTAGAGATGTTCTTAGTCAACCTACTGGTGTTATTGAATATGATAATTTAACATATGGTGATATAATTAGCACTATTCAAAAAGAAGGCTTAAAAATGTGTATTGATTTAAAACTTAGTCAAAAAGCTACAAAAGATAAACATAAAGCTAAATATGAAATAGGAAATTTCTGTGAACAATATGGACTACCTCCTATTGCACCCTCTCGTAGGAAATCACACAAACATTCAAAACATAAATCCAAATATTATCATAAATACAAGAAGCCTTATCCACCCTCCAAATCTAATGACAAATTTTATACTAAACCCAAAAAGAAATATCATAAATCTAAATCACATCCGAGATCAAAATCTAATAAAAATATTACGTGTTATAACTGTGGACAAAAAGGCCACTATGCTAATAAATGCAAAGAGAAACAAAAGCTCAAAGACAAAGTCAATCAACTCCAAATTAATGATGAATCCAAAATTCAGTTATTTGAAATCTTCTAATTAAATCAATCTGATAATAGTTCCTCTTCTGTACTTTCATCTACATCCAATTCCCCATCTAATAGTGATAATTCTGATTCTGATAATCAAATTACCTTAGGATGTAATGATGTTTGTTGTAAACCTGTTAAACAAATTTCTGTTCTTACTAAACATAGTCAAGAAGAATCTGCTTTAATTGATTTAATTAGTAAATTAGATGATCCTCAATTAAAACAACAATATATTGATAAACTCAAAGGTCTAATGCTTCAAACAGAAACTAAACCTAAGTTTAATAAACCCATCATTAGTTTATCTAAAACTTTAAAAAAATTTAAAAATAAAACTAAAGAAGTTACACTTCAAGACTTACAATTTGAAATCAATCAAATTAAACAGACAATAAGAGATCTTCAAAATAAAGATAATAAATTAGAAAATGAAATTATTAATCTTAAACTTAAACAAAACTTAAATGATTTCCAACCTAATGCACAATCACCTCATGAATCTGAACATAATTCTGATCATGATTACGATCATCTTGATCCAACTAAACTCATATTTGATAATCGATCTCAAGCTACTAACCTTGAAGATAAACGATTAAATTTACTTAATAAAATTTATATGCAAAAATGGTATTCAAGAATTAAAATCATTGTTGAAGATTTTGAATTAGAATTAGTTGCATTAATTGATACTGGTGCTGATTTAAATTGCATTCAAGAAGGATTACTTCCTACTAAATATTATCACAAGTGTCAAGAGAAATTAACTTCTGCTAATGGTAGTAAAATGCATATTCGATATAAATTACCTAAAGTACATGTTTGTCAAAATAATGTTTGCTTTAAAACTACATTTGTTTTAGTCAAAAATATGACTGATCGGATTATTTTAGGTACACCATTTATATCTTTATTATATCTATTTACTACTTCTACTGAAGGAATTACTACTCATGTTTTAAGACATCCTGTTACATTTACATTCTTATTTCCACCTGAACAATTAGAGTTAAATCAATTACAAGATTGTTCTATTACCCACACTATTAAACGACTAACTCGGCATATTAATTTTCTTAAAGAAGAAATTAATTACAAACGAATAGATCAACAGTTAACTGATCCCGTTCTCATCTCTCAAATTAATGATTTCAAATTAAAACTTGAATCAACTGTTTGTTCAACTTTGAATTGGAATGCACAAAACAAAATATAATTCAAAATCAAAATATTTAATTAAAACGCAATTTTAATTCATTACAGAAAATAACTTGCACTTACAATTGTTGTAATCTGCAAGGATCCTGAATAGAAGAACAGAACAAGGTAAACCTAACTCAGCAGAACACTCTTTTCTTTACAAACTAAAAGGTTCAAGAAAATTGGAATCTGCCGAACAATTACAATAGATTACAAATATATAGAAAACCAAATTAACTATGCAGCATGTGAGTTGGCTAAATGATGAAAGCAAAGATTGAGGATCGAAAGGTATCGGTTACTTTCGGTGATTGATTAACTATGCAAAGATGTGAGTTGGCTAAATGATGAAAGCACCGGCAACATTGAGGACGGCGGTATCGGTTACTTTCTGATTGATTAACTATGCAAAGATGTGAATAAAGGAATCGAATAAATATAAATTGACTTTTCTCAAAAGAGTAGTGATTGAAGTCAATTTTATATTTATAAAGAATCCTATGTTGATTTTTTTCAAGCAAATGGGTCTGAGCATCATGAAACTCGTGACGATCATAACCAAAGTTGATTGGTGTATCCTACGAATGCGAACTATCTTGAACTAGGCTGTTGGGCGGTGCAGAGATTGTTCATTTTTAATTGGGCTTGGGCTTGATCTACTAGGAGACGGGCCATTTGAAGCAATTGATCACCGGTGGATCGGGTTGAACAATGTTTGGCCGAAAGGTTGAATACTGGACTAAGCCTGTGATTTGGACTTTGACTTGGGTTGGTCCGGAACCCTTGGGACTTTGGACTTTTCCTTGGATTTGATCTTTGATGATTTGGGCTTGGAGCCACTAGATGAGGGACTGCCAAGATGGACTGGAGGAAGACTGGTGACTTCCTTGGTGACGACATGTTAGCTTGGGATCTGCTGGGCTTGCTGGGCTTTGACTATTGCAGGTGTTGGAGCACATGAATCAGGAGGAAATTCCTCATAAACAATTTCAATAATTCTGGGCACATTGAACTTAGCCCACCATTTAACAGAGTGTTGGCGAATAATGATGTTGTCATTAATCCCATAATGCCATTTGAATATCCATGGGATTTTGTACTTGGATATAAAATTGAGCAAGATAGGAAATTGTTTTTGATGGGTAGTAAATGGGTAAATGACAAAATAGGCAATTGTTTCATTGAGTGAACTGGAAGAATATCTGAAATGGGGCCATAATGAGTCCACCATCGAAGAAACCATGTGGGTAATTCAGATTTGAATTTTTGATCAAAGGAGATGAACCAGGAATGACTAAATGACTCATTTTGGTACAAGAACAATTTGAACCAAGCATCAATATAATCATGATAATTATATTGAATAGAATGACCAGGCAAATCTCGAAGCAGATTAGGATTGCCCCATTCTGCAAGAGAGACAATGTTGTGAATGTAAAGTGAATGGTATAGGATCTTGTAAGCATAGACACGATCCTGAATTGGTTTGATCAAAATGAAATGATGGTTGAAGCGTAATATCTTTGTAATAAGAGAGATTTTTCTGGAGGTGAAGAAATGAAATGACATCGAGCCAAAATGGAATTGAGCAATTTCATTAATGGTTTGACTTCGGGGTGACTAGGTTCTTTGTAGAACAAGTTAGCAACATGTGATTTGGTGTATCGGTTCGAGAGGGTCGAACTTGGTTAATTGGAAGTGGAGTAATCAAAACCGATTGGCTAGAGGCAAAGGGATCATTAGCCAATGCAGATGAGTAATCAGGACGGTGAATAGTACCAAGAGTATGGTATCTATTAATTATGTCAATGGAATAGGATGGTTTAGTTGACTCCAGAGGAGGAGGAACTATGAGTTGATTAGGTTTACTGGAGGAGGGGACCAAAGCCTTAGAAGGAGGCCTTGGGCGAGACATCTGTTGAATAGGAAACAAAGATTAGCAACCAGAAAGAAGATCTAAGTAATTCTGGTAATAATGTAAATCATTGTAATAATTATGTCGTAAAACACGGCGAGCTTGTAACTGTTGGTGATTGATGTATTGAGCTCTTTTAGTAGTTGGCCTAGCTGACTTAAGACGGTTAATCCGACGGTTAACTTGTTTGATCAGGGTTTGGGAATGGATAATTTGGGTTTTAACATAGGAAATATGTGGAGTAGCACTCATCCCTTACCCCCCTGTAAAAATTCTCGGGTAAGAAAATCAGGTAGCGAATTTTGACAACCAGGTATATAGGTAATATCAAAATCAAAAATACTTAAAATAGATTGCCAACGGGCAAAAATCTGTTTACTAGCAAGATTTTGAACATCTTTTTCTAAAACATATTTAGCAGATTTGCAATTACCTAAGTAAAAATTTTTGATTTAAAATATCATCTTGAAATTTTTGAATACATAAAACAGTAGATAAAATTTCTTTTTGAATAGTACTATAATTTAATTGTGCTTTATTCCAGACACCAGAATGAAAACGAACAATTTGTTCAGATGACTGGGGAGTGACTTTCTGAAGGAGAATGGCACCATAACCAATATCAGAAGCATCAGTTTGAATAATTTTGAATGAGTTCTCAGTAGGAATACCAAGACAAGGAAGAGACTTGACATATTGTTTAACTTGTTGAACAACAGCAGTATGAGTAGAAGACCAAGGAGGAGGATTATCCTTTAACCGATCGAACAATGGTTGACAGATTTGCCTAAGGTCTTTATAAAATTCAGCAATGTAATTGAGGGAACCTAAAAACCGTTGTAATTGAGTTTTATCAAGGATTTCATCAGGAAATTTAGATGCAAACTCAATAGAGCGACTAATTGGGAGAATAGTATTATGATGAATATCATAACCTAAAAACCTAACTTTAGTCTGAAATAATTTAATCTTAGGAGCGGATATGACTAGACCATGACTTTTAATAGTATAAAAGAATGCAGTTAAATGTTTCCAATGTTCACTAATTGATTTAGAAAAGATTAATATGTCATCAATGTAAACAATAGAAAAATGACTAAATGGGTTAAAGATATCATTCATTATATTTTGAAATTCACTAGGAGCATTTTTAGTCCAAATGGCATGACATTCCATTCATATTGGCCAAAAGGTGTATTAAAAGCGCTTTTATATCGATCTTTAGGATGAATTTGAATTTGCGAAACCACTTTTTAAATCAAATTTACTAAAAATAACAACTTGATTAAGTCTTTTAATTAGGTCTTTTTATTAGGAATAGGATATCTAATCCATTCAAGAAACGACATTTAATGGTTTATAATTAATAACTAGGCGAGGAACACCTCGTTCTAATTCAAAGATTTTATTAACATAAAAAAGTGACAAGACCATGGTGATTTGCTGGGACTAATAATTCTATTTTTTAACAATTCATTAATTTCCTTTTTACACATTTCTAACAATTCATGATTCATTTGAATAGGCCGGGATTTAGTAGGTATTTGTCGTTCATTAAAACCTTTAATATATTTTTTTAAAAAATATATAAAAAATAAAAAGATAATTAGTTAGTTTAGTTTTGGTTTTCAAAAAATAGTTTTAGAAAATTTTATATTTTTATTTTTTGTATTTTAATGTTTTTAATATTTTTTTTTAATATTTTAAGCATTTTTTTTAATTTTTAAACACACTTAACATAAATACACTTAAAGAGTATAATATTTGTAAAAAAATATTTTTTAAAAATACACTAAATACCAAAAAAAAAAAATTCAGTATATTTTTTGTATTTTGTGCATTTATTAATTTTTTAAAATATTTTATTATTTAGGTAAATCTAAGTAAGGTGCGTCAAAAAAAAAAATACTTAACATTTACAAATATTCATTAAAAAAAAAGACGAAAACAAAAGAAAAATCAATTTTCAAAAAATTAAATTCAGAAAACTAAAACCAAACACACTATATGTGATATAAAATAAGTTAAAATTTAAAAATTAAATTTTAATCATGTTCCCAAATTGGCCCAGTCTTTCAAGTGTGTATCAACTTTTTTCATATTCAAGATTCTCTTATATTTTATTTTGGAGATTTGAAAAGATGGTTAAAAGCTAATTTTTTTATTTTAATTTTTTTTTAAATGTGGAAAAAATGTGACAAAAAATGTGACAAAAAATGGATTAAAAAACTGGCTTTTGACCCCTTTTTTTTTTTTTTTTTTTTTTTTTTTGTGGTGGGTTGCTTCCCAGATGAGCAGTTTTTACCGATTCCTATCTTGCTGCAACAAAGATTTCTACTAGAAATATGTTGTTGTTTCGAGGTTTGGCAATAAAAATGTGTGTGAAAAAGTATGATTTACCCTCTTTGTTTTCATGGCAATATCATTCCAGAAGATATTGATGAATATGTGAAAAAATTCTAGTAACGTATAAAAATTTATTTTTTGATTTTTTTAAAAAAAAAATGTATAAAAAAATAGAGAGTTGATGTGATTTAAAAATATTAAAAAATTTAAAAACTAATTTTTTACCCAATTGACAAGATAGATCTTGATACGGATGCAGTGACAAAAGTGAGTACATACACTTTAATTGAATATATTAGAACTGTATTTAAATAAAAGATTTAGAGAAAATTTTACAGCCACCCTTCCATACCAAAATAAGATTATCACAATCATGAATAATTCATGAGCAATCGGCCGGTCCTAAGTCCTTCAAGATCCTAGGCCAATTCTTAAAATGGGACTTTTATCACAAACATTTTTTTTTTTGGGATTAAATGATTAAATTCTTATAATTTCATTTTTTTTGAGTACCCAAATGAAGTGGGTTTGTTTATATAATCATTAAAATTATGATAAATTACAAACACACTCCTTAGATTTGTTAAAAATATAGATTGTCTCCTATAGTTTTAGAAACAGTAATGATTTAGAATTCTAAATAATGAGCTCTAAATCCACCACTAGTGAGGTGGAAAATGAAAAAAAAAAAAAAAAAAAAAAGGCACAGCACACATTGTGGAGTGGTCTCAAGTATTATTATTTTAGAAATTACAACAACCCCCTTATTTAAATTTATTATTTAATAGAATTAATAAAAATGTAAAATTCCTAACTAATCTACTATATAACAATAAAATTACTTGAATTATTAATTAAAATATATTTTTATCATTAAAAATTGTTAATTAACTTGATAATTTATTAATAAAATGGCTCATTTGTTGTACAACTAAAAACTTGAAAGGATGAGATGTAATTTTTCAAAATTATATGGAACAATTTGTATTTTAAATAAATCTCAAATGGTGTATTTATAATTTACATTTAAAATTATAGGGAAACTTATTTATAAGCCCTTTTTCAGAACCTTATGCTAGGCTAAGTCCTGTGTAATTTCTTATAGAGTCTCAAGTCTTATTTTCATAAGAATGTATTCCACAAGAACCTAATCTTTTTACCCCCTATTTTCACATCTCTCTCTCGATTCATATCTCTTTCGAAATTCGATTAATTCAGAACCCAACACCTTCAATCGTTGCTTTGATGAACACTACGTTAAAATTATTCGCAATCCTGATCATATGAGTTCGAATTTGTCGGTTACCAGTTGGTGAAAAATGGCTTGATGAGTACATGGATGAGAGTTCCAAGCTCTGGGAAGTCTATCATGTCCTCAAATCCAGCGTATCGAGTATGGAGAATTACCACTTTGCCGGCTTCAACATAACCTCCTCTCTCGACACCCATCGCCATCTCTCTCCACAGCTCTCTCGTCAGGTATATTCCAATAGATCAAAATTTTAATTTTAATTTTTTAATTTTTAATTTCTTTGATTGAATTTGTTTGAAACATCAGGTGATTCGGGCGATATCAGGGTGTAGGAGAGAGGCGGTGGGATTGGAGGAAGAAAACAGGGGATTAATGGAGACAAGAATTGAGCCACTGTCACTGAGATTTGATGAGAAAGTCTGTTGAATCAAAGCTCAATGGGTTCAATGGATTCAGGGGAGTTCTTTGGGTATTTAGTTTTCTTTTCCTGTCTAATAGCTCAGCAATTATTACTCAGTTATTTGTGTTCAATAGTGTTGTTCAGCTCCCAAAAAGTATTTGTGTAATAGTGAGTGGTCTTGGAATTAAAGAATTCTTGAGTTGAATTCAGGTTGATCCCGACGATATTCTTCACATATATTATTGATAATTTTTTTAATTTTACAATTAATAATACAAAATAAAAATATATTAAGATTATATATCTATTTCAAAACAAATGGATTAAAAAAATAAAAACTTATTAAGTTTGCGAAACGTAACGTGACACATTACGTTTATATAGGTGTCACGTTACGTTTATGTAGGTGTCACATTACGTTTATGTAGGTGTCACGTTACGTTACGTTTATATCAATTTCCTATATATGGTTTTATTACTTATTTATGATATTAACAACTAATATTGAGGGTAAATGTGTCAACAAACTTCCCAAAATATAACAAGACATGAAAAAAAAAAGGGAAAATTATTTAGAAGTCCTATTAGGGAGACTTATGCTACATATGGTCCTACTAAAAACTTATGTTCCCATAAGTCCTGTGAGAAGTTTGTTGACACATTTACCCTCAATATTAGTTGTTAATATCATAAATAATAATAAAACCATATATAGGAAATTGATATAAACGTAATGTAATGTGACACCTACATAAACGTAACGTGACATATCTACATAAACGTAACGTAACGTGACACCTATATAAACATAACGTGACATGTTTACATAAACGTAACGTAACGTGACACCTACATAAACGTAACGTGACACATATGATCTATGGTAACATTCAATTTTTTATATAGGAAATTGATTTTATTTATTTTTTGGATTTTTTTGGGACAGCCAAACAACCAAATTACTGAATTCAAACACAATTAATTAACCAAAAAAATAATTATTCATAAATCACATTTCAGTCCACAGAGAGTTAAACAAACTCTTCGCCCCTCTGCCCTATAGAATTATTAAAACAGCATGAAGAGCAGGCAAATGCCATTTTCTTTCACATTATGATTTACTTTTTTTTCATCAGCAAAGGCAAGATTATGATAAAGAATACCGAAAATACTTACTTTTGGATAGTTTGTCCTTCCATAGATGTCTTCTTCAACAAGAATGTCAAATCATCTTGTTATTGCTATGATGGCTTAGCTCCAGCAATTCATCAACATTGATGAAGGGCGTCTCATGTTTGAAGACGAGTAAGTAACTTTTCTTCCCCAAACCACCCATCCATGTCCACTCATAGATAAGCGTGATTTGCTAGTGTTGTTTTTCCGATGTGCTTTTGTCCTTTCTATTTTTATTAATTAATTTAGATTTCACATATATTATTGATAATTTTTTAAATTTTACAATTAATAATACAAAATAAAAATACATTAAGATTATATATCTATTTCAAAACAAACGGATTAAAAAAAAAAAAATTTATTAAGTTGCGAAACGTAATGTGACACATTACGTTACGTTTATGTAAGTGTCACGTTACGTTTATATAGGTGTCACGTTACGTTACGTTCATATTGGTGTCACGTTACGTTACGTATATATAGGTGTCACGTTACGTTACGTATATATTGGTGTCACGTTACGTTACGTTTATGTAGGTGTCACGTTACGTTACGTTTATGTAAGTGTCATGTCACGTTAGGATCTTGTGGAATACATTCTTATGAAAATAGGACTTGAGACTTTATAAGAAATTACACAAGACTTAGCCTAGTGTAAGGTTCTGAAAAAGGACTTATAAATAAGTCTCCAAAAAAAAAAAAATACAAAGACTCAGAAAGAAGAAAGTATGATTTTGTTGTTAGAAAATATATGCATATATTGCGGCGGATTTAAAGAGGGACTAGGTGCCCCCTGGGTTTTGGAAATTTATTTCTCTTGTGTTTTTTTTTTTTTTTTTTAGTTTTTTTTATAAAGAAAACATTTTAAATAAAAAAATTATACGAAAATTAATATTCATAGTGAAATGTCAATGATATTTTTTTAATTATAAGAATAATAGTTCTTTTGATTGAAAATGAAAATATTATGACAAGGCATATTAGTATGTATAAAAAATGTATGAAACTTTTCAATGAATCTGTAATTATTGATATGTAAACATAATTAATTTCACTAGAATTATACTGGGGACTCCAAATAAATTACAAAATTTTTTACCAAATCTCTGACATGGGTGTGGGACCCAACACATTTGATTTGTATGGGTTCTACACCTATGTGAGAGGTCTGGTAAAAAATTTAGTAATTTACTTGAGGTATATAGTATTTTCCATCTCACTATGATGCGGAACTTTATTAGATTATTAGTTATATTTGACATGTGAGATTCACTATTGATGTATTACTTTACTATTAGTTGGTCATATCACATGTCAATACAGATTTGGTATAATCATTTCATTGAATTTTTACTCAAATTTTGTATGAAAAAATTATTTATCATTATATAATTTATTTTAAAACTTATATACATGACTTGTTTTGTATTACTCATAATACACTAGTTACTTACAAGTAACATTACATTTTTCAATCTTTCTCAAAATTAATTGTAAAAATTTATGTAAAATATTTTTGTAAAAATTTTTAAATTTATAATTAATAAGTATTCCTTTTGATTTAATTTCCTTGCTATGTATTAAACACCATCTAAAGTCATAATTCAAAAAAATTGACATTTTAATAAATAAATAAATAAAACTTAAGAATGACTGGGGCCATTTGGAAACATCTACTGTAAAAAAAATTCAAAAGTCAATTTTTAACCAATTTTTGATCACGTCACTTCTCACATATAAAAGCCCCCTCCAAAAAAAAGGTCAAAAAATCAACTTTTAACTATCTTCCCCAAACACTCTAATTTTATGGAGCCTTTGTGGGTGTTTGAGAAGTTACTATTTTAGTAGACTATTTTAGTTTTTGGCTATTTTAATAAGTTAAAATTTTTGTACTTTGGAAGATAATTGAATTTTTTTGTAATTGGATATGATGTTTGTGAGAGAAAAAGTGAAATAATTATAGGTTTGATGTGATATTTTGTCTTATTAACTATTTTAGTCAATTTTGTCTTTTTATGAATTTTAGTCCAAATAACAAAAAAAATAGCCTTTGCCAAACACTTATTTTATTCCATATATACTAGATTATTTTATTTACCCTAAGGACGAGCAAAAGCAATTTATATCAAAATAACATTTACTCTTATAAGACAATTTTAGGCTATGTTTGGGATGTGAATTGGGGGCTAAATTTGTTTTAAAAAAATTGATTTTATGTGAAATTAAAGTAGGTCCCAACCACCGATTGAGATGGAATCAAATGGGTTTAAATTTAAACAGTTCATTTCGAGTAAACACGTAGTCTCATGGTAAGATGCTAAGTATGAAAACAATTACACAGATGAATATGCTAAAGCGAAGAAAATGCTCACCTAGTACTCCGAGGTAAGCCAAAGAAAAAGAGAGCAATTAGGAAAATGCATGCTCCTAATATGTAAAATGACTAATGCAACACATACGAAAATGCAAGTACTAAGTTCGGCTGTTTAACATGTCATATTAATCAACTCAAAGCATGTGGTAACGCATGTATTGAAGCAAGTAAGAAATGGCAATGATATTCAAGAATGATAAACCGAACTTTAATGCATGCAAAGAAAATGGATAAAAAGCATGGCAATGATATGAAACGAAAAGCATAATACTATATGCAACAACGGTAAACGTATAAATAAAAAGGAGAAAGAAATGAGAGTTGGAAGACATACAAATATTACAAGTTTGCCCTCACACAAAAGGGTCTGAATATCCTAATCAACTAATTATTACAAACCCAAATGAATTAACTAATTATTACATTTGAAAATATTACAACAATAAATATTAGAGAAACAAAAACAAGGACAACATGTACGTGAGTGAAACAATCCTTCAGAAACTATCGTATATGCTCTCTGGAGAACTGTCATGTTTCACTCTCAGCTACTGCTCTGTGTTTTCAGCAAAGGTGCTTAGTTTACCTCATTTTGAAGCCCTGCCGGCCCATAATGAGGCCCGACCAGGTCCAATTAAATCCACCCGTGCCCTGATTTTTGGCAAAAAGATTGTTTTTTGCATTGAGGTGAAAACAATGCAGACAGAGTATTTCTAGGAGATATTTATCCCTTTTGCCCTTTCCTATTATTAAGATATTCACAGAAGGAGTAGATTCAATTCTGAAATCATCAATCATCGCAAATTTGTTACGTGATGATTTTAGAAGCGATAAGACTAGAGTTTAATAAACGCAACAAAAGACAAACATTACCTTCTCCCTATTATGGAATTACTTAAAGGGAGGGGGTGGACATGTTTCATCAACCATCAACCATCACAAAAATAGTATGCGATGATTCTAAAAGCAACAGATTCAGTATAACGTCCGATTGAACCTAACCAATTTTTATTATCTTTTTGCCCTTTTATTTTCTTATCTTTTCTTCTTTTTACATTAAGGTGATGATGAAGTCCAAAAGCGGTAAAAGCCTAGCAAGCATGACTTAACCTGATAAATGAACTCTTTGAGCCCTTTTCCACGGGGAAATTACAAAGGAGAAATCAAACATATTTACAAACGATAATGAATTCGGAGTCAAACCCGAAACGAGCGATAATGACTCCAAATTCAAACCCGATAATGAGCTATAATGAATCCTTCCTTTATTATTTCCAAGGGCCTAACTAGAAAATTAGTCCTTTAAAAGTAACGCACCGGTGACCGAAAGAGATGTCAAACAAGAGATTGCGCTTAGTATAAGAAAAACATTATGCCTTGGTAATAAACCTTTGAAGAGATTAAACTATTTAGCACGAGGAGCCCCTCTCTTACACTAAGAACGATAATCCTTCATTTGATACAACCCTTGATCGAAAGAGCAAAGAAAGGGAGAAGGTTGCAGAGAGCAAATGAAAAGGTAGTGATTACAATGATGGGAATATTTACATGAAAACTATTGAAAAAGAAGCTATCAACTCAAATGGATTGGAGGCTATGGCTTATAATCCAAATCCATGAGGATTTACAACAACACAACAACACAATTATGATATTCAAAGCATAAATTAAATAGACACACTAAAAAGCCCCTAAACTCACAAAGCAGTGACCAAAATCCAAAGGAAACAAGTAAAAAAAAAAAGAGTAAAGGAATAAGCTATAGAACAAGGTCGAGGAAGGGTGGTTAACCCCTTCACCCTTTATAGCTTTTAGTCACATATTTCAGCCCTTCATAACAGCTCAAAAACAGTATGTAAGACAAGGAAATGAGAGGAAGAGAATGAAAGAAGAGTAAAGAAGATGATGCAAAAATTATACCTCTTGAAAGAGAGAAGGTTCTTTGTTAACAAACTTGATTTCAAACAACCTCAAGTTTTTGAAAATATAGTTTGAAACTTCAACAAAAACAAGCTTCAAGAACCAGCTCTAATGGTGTATGTATTGTGTATGTATAGCTCAAAGGTGGTACGGAGGTCAAGATGCCCTTTCAAGAGAAGGAAGGGTCTTTTTAGCTCTCAAAATCCTTATAGCCCTTTTGGAAATTTTTCTCACCGTTATTTTGAAAGGAGAGGTCGTATTTATAGAATTTGAACAAAATTGGTCATAAATATCTGCCCCCCAAAAAAAAGCTAGCGGATTCTTGCTAGATATTCTATTTATCGCCAATTAGACCCGGTTGGGTCCCAATAGGCATGACCGAGTCCCAATGGTGTTTCCCTGGCTCACAGCTATAAGCTTAGTGTAGGTGGGAAAAAAAATGCTTCAAAAATAGGTTTTGAGGTCTAAAACATTTGGCCAAACTAGATTGTAAGGTTGGGATTTTAGAGCTCGAATTTGAATTCCTTTGCTGAGAGTTCCAAATGATTTATACAATGTGACTTTCATCATCGGGTGTTTGGAATAAAGCACCCAAGTTTTAGAGGTGGTCAGAATTGGGTGTCTACAATGAGATTAGGCCGATTTGGGGAAGAATAATTAGGTATAGAACTTTCAATTTTCGCAACTCTTCTTTTCTCATTTTCTTCTTTTTTTCCCCCTTTTTTTACAAATGGAATTTAAAACTTTTATCTCTAAAATTAAAGCAAATGAGTTGATCTTGTATGGAGGATCTTTTAGAGTTTTCTTGGAGCTTTACATTGGAAATCAATTCCACATAATTGATCATGAATCATAACAAAATTAGGGTTTCTGTTTTCTTTTTAGGTATTGTCACTATATATTTATTTTTGCTACATAAAGAAGGAGTTTTGATTTTTGTTTCCCTTAATTTTTTTTTTCTTTGTGAGCAATTTTTTTGGTTGTTTTTTTTATATTACTTGTTTTGTGTGGTAGTTGTGCTTTTGTCTTCGTCTTTCTTCTTTGATCATGAATACAGGTATTGTGGGAGTTTGCCTAACAAACTTAGGGTTTCTTCTTTGTTTCCATGTACTAAACATTATGATTTTTTTTTTCTTTCATAAAATGGGGGTTTTGATTTTATTTATTTATTTATTTACTTGCTTTAGGATTGTAGGGTTGTGCTTTGTCTTCGTCTTCCTCCTTTCATCATGGAGTTAATTGTTCTCCTAAGCTTCAATACCCTAATGCCATGAATGCAAGCATATCAATTACAGAGTAAAACCCAATGTCCCAAAGATCATTAGTCCAAAAAGCTACCCTTGCCATGATTGAATCGATGGATTACATAGCTAAAATCTTCAATAGATAAAGGGAAAACCCAAAAAACTTTCGATTTTGAATGACCAACCAACTAATAAAGACTTTAACACATAGGGATTTAACAGAACTTACCAATTACCAATTAAGATTTTTGCCTTCTTTCAACTATCGTACATTATTTTAGTTAGTTTTTTTTTTTCTTTTTTTTTTTTAAAAAAAAAATTGTGTTAAAAGAGTGTTCAATTTTTTATTTTTATTTTCTTTGTTAACAATATTTTTATTTTGCTTTTGTTGTTTTAATTCTTTTGATTGAATTGAAGCATATATCTATGGTATTGATTAATTCCTATATTTTCATTGATTTTATGGTGTAGGTTAGGTATTTAGAATACATGGTGCTATTTTGATTTAAAAAAAATGACATAGAGGAATTCTTCAAGTTAGGTTAAGTTTCCACTTTTCACAGATTTTTTAGCTATCATTTGGTGTTTCATAAAAAATAAAAATAAATAATTAGGTTGAGACTTTTTTGTAGATTTTTTAGCTATCATTTGGTTATGTTCTGACATTCGAAATCAGTTAAGGTTTTTTAAGTGTTTGGGATTCACAAATTTGTATTATTGCCTGACAAATTTGATGTAGGGATGGAGGACATAAATGCCTGTAAATTTTGAATTAGTTATGCCTGGTTTGCACGCCTTCTCCTCCTATGTTTGTATCTCAAAATTAACATCCCTATTCCTCTTCTTTTGCAATCCTACTCATATCTTGTTTATTTTTCATTTTGTTTACATTTTTTTTTACTACTAGTTGGTTGTCTTTGAAGGACATAGAACATGTAGCCGTACGTGTTGATAAACTGATAGTCGTGTATGCTAATTTACTTTCATTGTTGACTTTACTTTTTATTTTATTATTTCTTTTTTGGGTTTTTTTGGTAGTGTTTTTACCCTCCACCTCCTACCTGTACTTCCTTCTCTCTTCTCCTAGTTTTATTAGGCAGATGTGATGTACTGCCATCCACTCTCATATGAAAATTTTGTTAACAATTTGTCAAAGGTATGTAGAATTATATCTCATTCTGATCATGGATGGTGAATCATTGTGTAGATACAATTTCGGGCTGATTTTGAAGGATCATCAAAGATATCATAATTTGGAATATGAATTCAAGTTGGTACGGATTACTTTCCTATGAAATTCTTTGAAATCTTTGAGTTGTGCTAGATTGGTTTGTAAATTTTGATTTAGGATATTGGATTTTTTGGTTGGATGATGCAGGACTTTGAGATTTTCTTTTTGAAATATGGTTTTTGGATTTTTTCGTGGAAGATTACTTGCTATAATATGTTATGTTGGATTTTGGTCACTTTTGTCCCTAACAATTATTATCCAAATTTTTCCTAAACCCTAAATTGTAGTTTGTGAATTATTTTTATAAGAAGCTGTAGCAATCCCAGTTTTAACTCGTCTCTTCGTGGTGTTCTGGGCTCGGGTTAGTATGGTTTTGAACGGTGTTACGTATCTTAGTTCCCTGTATTCCCCTTATTTTGGTTATCGGGTTGTAGCGGTGTGTTTGGAACAAGTAATGTCTCATGTTTGTATCGGGTTGTAGCGTATCTTTTATGTTTTGCCACTTCGCTAACTATGTCGAGGATCGAACTACCCGATCAGCTCGTGGAGGTCGAGGGGGCAGCGCCCCTTGGCGGGTCCGAGGGCAGCGCCCTGGTGGGGTTGAGGGGCAGCGCCCCGGAAGCAAAAATGCAAAATGCATTCGAAGTTGCTTATCCGCTCAAGTGGCCGTTTATGTGCTCGAGCGGAGAATGTTTGGTTCTAGAAGTTTGACCTGTCTGCAAAAGTACTAGAAAAGTGTATTTGACACTCGAGCGGGGCTTTCCACGCTTGAGTGGACCATGTTATAACAGTTCATGAATCTGATATTTCAGATCACTTTTGTATATTTCTCTAAAAACTCTTTCCTCTCCCTTCTCTCTATATTTCCCTACTTCAAATTGGATCAAAACCTTGATTTCTCAAGATCCATTAGGGTTCTGCCATAGGTTCTTTATCAAAGTTGGTTAACTTTTCGAGAGCTTCGTTGTGTGCAGTGAAGATCGAGTTTCGACGCCGTTGATTTTGGAGGTTTCATCTCATTTCTTCTTCAAAACTTGAGGTAGGGATTTTCTTAGAGTTATATATATATATATTTGCAAGATCTATATGATTTTCAAAATCATCTTTCGATAGCTTTGAAAATTGATAGTTGATTCAAGAAGTTGAGCGATTTTGAAAGTGGGTTTGTCTCTCGTTCTTTTAAAATGATATTATGGGTTTTGATCTTCGTTGATTGAAGAAAATATGATTTTGGAAAGTTTTCTTTCAAAAGATTTGAGTTGTATCGTTTTTGTAAGAAAACCTAGAATTTGGGGGGGTTTTTTTTTTTTTTTAAAGAGACTGAAAATCCATGAATGATACTGTTATATTTATTTTGTGTGTCAAAATAAATGGATGTTTGGAAAATTTCTTATTTACATTTATATAAATGATGAATTTTAGGGAATATAAGAATTGTTGTTCATTTTGGAAATTATTCTTCAAAACGTTGAAATAGTCTTGAAATGACTAATTGTTGAGGATACTTGAGAAGAGAGAATTGTGTTATTCCTTGGATAATGAATTGGAATAAAAGTATTTATATTCATCTTGTGTTATTGGCATATCAATTCATTTGATTACATTAAACTTTGAAAGTTGATTTGAAAACTTGCATTGAGAAAAGAATGTTGAAAAACACGTTTTCATGGAATGGTTTTGGGGTAAATACGTTGGTAAGTCTTAATAGGTGGTGTAGATGATATTGAATAAGTTGGCTTGAGAGTCCGGGGTGAAGGACCGAAAACCCGTGTGGATAGGTGTCGAGCCTTCTACTTAATACTGGTAAAAGTGACAAGTTGGTAGTACTTGTATAGTCTACTTACAGACACCGACCTAGGGATTACCAAAGTCGTATTTACCGCTCTTGAAATGAATTGTTAAGTTTTGAAGAATTGAAATTGCATCACATTATTGAGCATGATGGTTTTCAAAGGCGAAGATGTGATTTTCTTTCAAAAGAGCATAGCATGGCATGTGCATTTCATCTCTTGAGACTTGTATAAAATGTATATACTTTGTTAAGGATTTCTTACTGGGCTTTATGCTCACCCTACGGGATTTTTTTACAGGAAAAGATATGGTGATACCGCCTAACTAAAGGTGAGGAAATATATGTGAAGAGTACGAGACTCTTATTTTGCTATGACTCTGTATGTAAGCCAATGGCTGTGTGTGTGTGGGTTTGGATAACCGTTTTGTGTAACCAAGCTCAAGCCTTGGAAACTTGTAAACCCTTGGGGGTATTTATTTGTTTATTTACTTGTTATTGGATTAATGTATTATTGCATGGGGACCTATTGTATCATATAATGTAAGTTTGGAGATTTATATTTGGTTTTCCTTGAAAGAGTCGTGATTATTGTATTATCATTTGGGCTAGAAATTTGCAGCATTACAACTTGGCATTAGAGCTACCAGGTTTGAATACTTGGAGCTCGTGGGAAGTGGTTGTTTAATCACAATGGGTTCATTTAGCATTCTTAGGAAGTGTTATGCATTTTGTGACTATGTGATAACATGCTTATATAACTAAATGGGTATGGGATTGGACTTTTGGGATGTTGTTTGCACCTGTTAAATTCCTTGAGGTCTTATTAGAAGGGTACTTGATCAATACTCATTCTACTAGGAATTATTGGTTTTTCGTTAGACGAATCTCATCATAAGAGTATAATCCGTATGTGTTTTCATGACCAAGTGCTTATGTGGGGTGAAATTTAATTGTTATATGGTAGAGGAATATATAGAATTATTGTGATGAAACGTGTGAGGCAAGTTGCGGGCACGTGTGGGTTAGTTTGTTAAATTAATTGTATTGTCATTTATAGGATGTCAGGAAAAGGTCAAACCCGTGGTGGTAGAGGCGGGAGGCGTGGTAAGGCTTGCCGCGGTGTGCATGAGTTCCATGGTGGTCCCGAGCCCAAGAAAGCAGATGAGTGGCTCGAACAAATTGTGAAGACATTTGAGACGCTTCACATCGAAGATAGTGAACTAAGAATGACTCTAGCGAGTTATTACCTTAAGGGAGACGCGGGTCAATGGTGGAAATATGCCAAGGGTAGAGTGGAGCCGACATGGGAAGCCTTTGCGGTTGCTTTCCAAGATAAGTATATACCTCCCACTGCGAGAGAGAGATTGAGGCAAGAGTTTAAAGACCTCAAACAACTCGACATAGCTGTGGCCGAGTTTGAGGTGGTCTTCTCCAGTTTGTCCAGATTTGCACCAGAATTAGTGGCAACAGAAGAGCGCCGTTGCATTAAATTTGAAAAGAAATTGAAAACAAAAATTATGTTCAAGCTTGTCGGAAATATGATTTGGGAATATAACTGTCTTGTGGAGACGGCGACACACGTAGAAATTTCCATACAAGTCGATGAGGAGAGGCTTCAGAGTTCGAGGTCTAGGGGCCAAGAGTCTCAAGGAGGCTATAGGCAGAACAAGAAGAGCAGGAACACCTATCCATCCCAATCCCAACCACAGCAGTCTAGATCCACTTTTCCTTTGCCTAGTGCAGGTCCGGGAAAAAGTGCATCGAGTAGCTTCTCGTGTTTCAAGTGTGACCAACCAGGTCAGAAAGCCTTCTCATATCCATAGAAGGGAGGAGGGCAGTTAAGATTACCACCACCTAATCGATCTCAAAGTCAGTCTCAGTCTCAGAATAAAGGTTAAGGGTTCAGTGTGGTCAGCTGGGGCATATGAAGAGAACTAGCCTACAGTTGGAAGGCGCATCTGGCGCATTAGGGTTGAGACAGACTCAGAGCCACCAACAAGCTTAATCAGTCCAAGCTTCACGAGTTAATCAGAGAGCTGCTTCGGCTTAGTCAGTACAACAGGCCTATGCTCCGAGAGGGGAGCAAGTTAATCAGGGGCCACAGGGGCGTGTCTATCTTTATTCTGCATGCGAGCTTGCCAAAATCCTCGCCAGAGAGTTATTTTTGTTGTGTGTAATTCTTTGGCTAATGTATTGATAGACACGGGTGTGTCTCATTCATTTATATCTACTGCATTTACTTCTGCATTGGTGTTAGAAGTAGCACGGTTAGTGCCTCCACTCAGAGTAGAGTCACCGGTTAGGGGTACAGTTGATTTAGACCGAGGTTGTCATGATTGTGAAATAGAAGTTGCTGGGCGTCGACTTCCGTTTGCTTTTGTGTTGTTAGATATGTTGAGTTTTGATGTTATTTTAGGCATGGACTGGTTGTGTTCTTACCAAGCTGTGATTGATTGTTACCGGCAGAGAGTTACGGTGTGCACTTCGAACGATGATCGTTTCTATTTTCTGGGGAACCGAGTTAATAGAGCCTTGTCGCTAGTTGTTGACCCTCGTAGTAGGAGCAAACTTAGTGGCCCTTTTGCAAGTCTCTTGGATAGTGAGAGTGATGTGACTCGTGTTGAGTTACCTAGAGTAGTTTGTGGATACTCGGATGTCTTTCCAAAAGATCTTACTAGTTTACCATATCACCGGGAGATCGAGTTCTCCATTGAATTAGTGCCTGGCACGACATCGATTTCCATTTAACCGTATAGATTTGCACCCGCCGAATTACATGAGTTGAAGATTCAACTCCAAGAGCTTTTAAATAAGGACTTCATTCATCCTAGTACATCACCTTGGGGGAGCACCGGCTCTCTTTGCGAAGAAGAAAGGTGGATCATTGCGGTTGTGTATTGATTATTACAAGTTGAATAGAGTTACAGTTAAGAACAAGTATCCTCTACCCATAATAGATGATTTGTTTGACCAACTTAGCGGGTCTCGTTGCTTCTCAAAAATAGATTTGAGGTCGAGGTACCATCAATTGAGAGTCTGGGAGGAGGACATTTAGAAAACTGCCTTTCGTACGCGTTATGGCCACTATGAATTTCTTGTAATGGCTTTTGGGTTAACCAATGCGCCTGCTTCCTTTATGGATTTGATGAATAGAATTTTTTGGGAATACTTGGACTGTTTTGTGGTCATCTTTGTGGACGACATATTGATTTATTCAACCTTCAAGGAGGAACAAGAGACTCACTTGCGGGTAGTGCTGGGTTTACTCAGTGGGCACCAATTGTATGCCAAATTTGAAAAATGCGAGTTTTGGTTAACTGAGGTGAAGTTTTTGGGGCATGTAGTGTCTAGAGAGGGAGTAACCGTGGACTCCTCAAAGATAGATGTCGTACAGAATTGAGAACAACCCAAGAATGTTTTTGAAATCCGGAGCTTCTTAGGATTAGCGGGCTGTTATCGACATTTTGTAAGAGACTTCTCTAGACTAGCTGCACCTTTGACTAGGTTGACTAGAAAAGGTATCAAATTTGTGTGGAGTGATGCTTGTGAAAAGTCATTCCAAGATCTTAAGATTAGATTGACTACCGCACCGATTTTGATAATTTCGGAAAGGGGTTTGAATTACACTGTCTATTGTGATGCGTCTGGGGATAGACTTGGTTATGTCTTGATGCAAGAGGGAAAAGTTGTGGCCTACGGTTCACGACAATTGAAACCTCATGAGAAAAATTACCCCATCCATGATCTTGAATTAACAACGGTGATTTTTGCTTTGAAAATTTGGAAGCATTACTTGTATGGTGAGAAGTTTGAAATCTTCTCTGATCATAAGAGTCTAAAGTATTTGTTTTCTGAAAAAGACTTGAATTTACAACAACGGAGGTGGATGAAATTTATGGAGGATTATGACTTTGAGTTACACTATCATCCAGGGAAGACCAATGTGGTGGCCGATGCTTTGAGTAAAAAATCTGTGAATAGTTTGGCAAGTGTGGCCATTCGGGAATGGGATATGCTAGATGTTATTGGTAAGTTTAATTTGCACTTGGGTGAGTCTAGAGAGAGTGCTACCTTGTTTACTTTAAATGCTCAACTTACCTCGGTTAGTAAGGTCATAGAGGCACAACGAGGAGACCGTGATGTGGAATCAATCCATGTTAAGATTTCCAATGGGAAGGAAGAGAAAGGTTTGAATGTTCACTCGGATTTGAGTGTACGTTACCTAGACCGTTTGTTTGTACCAGAATCTTATAGAGAGGAAGTACTTCGGGAGTTCCATCACTCACGCCGTGTGGCACACCCGGGAGGCACTAAAATGTATCATGATCTTAGTCGTCAGTTTTGTTAGAGGGGTATGAAATGGGATGTCTCTTTATTTGTATCGAAGTGCCTTTCTTGTCAACGAGTGAAGACCGAACACCAAAGACCAGCGGGTTTGTTACAACCCTTACCGATAGCCGCGTGGAAATGGGAGTGTGTTATCATGGATTTTGTAGTTGGGCTTCGTAGAACATAACGAGGAAATGACACTGTTTGGGTGATTATTGATAGGTTGACTAAGTCTACCCATTTCATTCCGATGTGCATTAGTGACTTAGTTGAACACTTGGCAGAGTTGTACATTAGAGAGATAGTTCAACTTCATGGAGTCCCTGCAGCTATTGTATCGGATAGGGATCCTCATTTTACTGTCCGGTTATGGCAAAGCCTTCAAGAGGCGTTAGGAACTAAGTTGACTCTTAGCACCGCTTATCATTCTCAAACCGATGGACAGTCGGAACATACCATTCAGATTTTGAAGGACATGCTTAGAGCTTGTGTCCTTGATTTTAAGGGGCCTTAGGAAATGCACTTACCATTGATTGAGTTTGCTTACAATAATAGTTACCAAGCCAGTATTGGGATGGCACCATTTGAGGCATTGTATGGCTGACCTTGTAGATCACCAGTTTGTTAGGTCGAAGTGGGTGATGCACCGTTACTGGATCTGAAAATTGTTAGAGAGACAACCGAGAAAGTTGTTCTCATTCGGAAGAGGTTAGTTACGACCCAAAGCCGACAAAAGAGTTATACTGATAAGAGGAGACGACCTTTATCTTTCGAAGTTAGTGACCATGTGTTTCTTAAAATCTCACCAAGGCGGGGTTTGATGAGATTTGGTAAGAGTGGTAAATTATCTCCAACGTTCATTGGGCCTTTTGAGATCTTAGAGCAAATTGGGAAAGTGGCATACCAGTTAGCTTTACCATCACAACTTTCGGGAGTTCACATCGTATTTCATGTAGCTATGCTTAGGAAGTATGAATCCGACCCTTCTCATGTGCTTGATTGGGCTGACTTGGAGGTAGATGAGGATGCCTCTTATGAAGAACGACCGGTTCAAATATTAGATACCCGGGAGCAAGTGCTACAGGACAAAACTATACCGTTGGTAAAGGTGTTGTGGAGACACCATGGGATTGAAAAAGCGACGTGGGAACGGGATGTGGAATTCCGCTCCAAATATCTGGATTTGTTTGAAAATGCTTAAGTTGCTTTTCTTTGTAATATTCCCTAGTGTTAAGGGAAACGTATTTAAAGTTTTTAACCACATGTTGATATGTGTGTTGTTGTTTTAAGCATAAGGTTGTTGAGAGTTGCCATTACTTTTTGAGAAATTTCATGTTTATGCGTATTTGGGTGGTTGTTGTTAATGAGATAACTGTGGTGGAAATGGTGAAATTTGGTTGAGCGTTAGTATTGTGATTTGAAAATGAAATAGCGTGGTTTTGATCGCTAGAAACCCTTTTGTTTGGGTAGTTTGATTTGAAATTTCTGGTACGAAATTCTTTAAGGGAGAAGGTCGTAGCGATCCTGGTTTTGACCCGTCTATGTGTGGTGTTCCGGGCTTAGGTTGGTATGGTTTTGAACGGTGTTACATATCTTAGTTCCCTGTATTCCCCTTATTTTGATTATCGGGTTGTAGCGGTGTGTTTGGAATAGGTAATGTCTCATGTTTGTATCAGGTTGTAGTGTATCTTTTATGTTTTGCCACTTTGCTGACTATGTCGGGGATCGAGCTGCCTGGTCAACTCGCAGGGGTAGAGGGCGCAATGCCCCCTTGGCGGGTTTGAGGGTAGTGCCCTGGCGAGGTCGAGAGGCAACGCCTCCAAAGCAAAAATGCAAAATGTATTCGAAGTTGCTTGTCTGCTCGAGTGGCTGTTTATGCGCTTGAGCTGAGAATGTTTGGTTACAGAAGTTTGACTTGTCTGCAAAGGTACTAGGAAAGTGTATTTGACACTCAAGCGGGGCTTTTCACGCTTGAGTGGACCATGTTATATTAGTTCATGAATCTAATATTTCAGATCGCTTTTGTATATCTCTCTCTCTCTAAAAATCCTTTCATCTCCCTTCTCTCTACATTTCTCTATGCCAAATTGGATCAAAACCTTGATTTCTCAAGATCCATAGGGTTCTGCCATAGGTTTTTCATCAAACTTGGTTAACTTCTCGAGGGCGTCATTGTGTGCGGTGAAGATCGAGTTCCGACACCATTGATTTTGGAGGTTTCATCTCATTTCTTCTTCAAAACTTGAGGTAGGAATTTTCTTAGAGTTATATATATATATATATTTGCAAGATCTATATGATTTTCAAAATCATCTTTCGATAGCTTTGAAAATTGATTGTTGATTCAAGAAGTTGAGCGATTTTGAAAGTGGATTTGTCTCTCGTTCTTTTAAAATGATATTATGGGTTTTGATCTTCGTTGATTGAAGAAAAGATGATTTTGAAAAGTTTTCTTTCAAAAGATTTGAGTTGTATAGTTTTGGTGAGAAAACCTAGAATTTGGAGATTTTTTTTTTAAAGAGACTGAAAATCCATGAATGATATTGTTATATTTATTTTGTGTGTCAAAATAAATGGATGTTTGGAAATTTTCTTATTTAAATTTATATAAATGATGAATTTTAGGGAATATAAGAATTGTTGTTCATTTTGGAAATTATTCTTCAAAACGTTGAAATAGTCTTAAAATTACTAATTGTTGAGGATACTTGAGAAGAGAGAATTGTGTTATTCCTTGGATAATGAATTGGAATAAAAGTATTTATATTCATCTTGTGTTATTGGCATATTAATTCATTTGATTACATTAAACTTTAAAAGTTGATTTGAAAACTTGCATTGAGAAAAGAATGTTGAAAAACACGTTTTCATGGAATGGTTTTGGAGTAAATACATTGGTAAGTCTTGATAAGTGGTGTAGATGATATTGAATAAGTTGGCCTGAGAGTTTGGGGTGAAAGACCGAAAACCCGTGCGGATAGGTGTTGAGCCTTCCAGTTAATACTGGTAAAAGTGACAAGTTGGTAGAACTTGTATAGTCTACTTGCAGACACCGACCTAGGGATTACCAAAGTCGTATTTACCGCTCTTGAAATGAATTGTTAAGTTTTGAAGCATTGAAATTGCATGACACCATTGAGCATGATGGTTTTCAAAGGCGAAGATGTGATTTTCTTTCAAAAGAGCATAGCATGGCATGTGCATTTCATCTCTTGAGATTTGTATAAAATGTATATACTTTGTTAAGGATTTCTTACTGGGCTTTATACTCGCCCTACAGGATTTTTATATAGGAAAAGATGTGGTGATGCCGCCTAACTAAAGGGGATGAAATGTGTGTTGAGAGTACGAGACTCTCATTTTACTGTGACTTTGTGTGTAAGCCAATGGTTGTATGTATGTGGGTTTGAATAACCGTTTTGTATAACCAGGCTCAAACCTTGGAAACTTGTAAACCCTTGGGGGTATTTGTTTATTTACTTGTTATTGGATTAATGTATTGTTGCATAAAGAACTATTGTATCATGTAATGTAAATTTGGATATTTATATTCGGTTTTTCTTGAAAGAGCCATGATTGTTGTATTATCATTTGGGCTAGAAATTTGGGCCATTACAGAAGCTTTATGGTAAAAATTCCACAGAATGATGCATTCAAGTTGGTGATAAGCTTGGTTTATGGCATATATTGGGTTTTACCCTGGTGTTTTTAGGCTTTGACTTCTATATTCAGGTTTAGGTATAAAGAGTGTAATTGGTTGTGGGTTAGTAATGTTTTTTTTTTTTTTGTTTATTAGGTTCACGGACAAAGAGTTTAATTGGTTGTGGGTTAGCAAGTTTTCCGTTTATTAATTTGATTGATGATTGGGAATTTGAGATCAGATATGCCTAGTTTGAAACATCTTTTTCCACATGTTTGCATCTCAATTGTTGAGTCATTGATATATTTTTCCTCTCTTTTCAATGCTATTAGTAACTTTTGTCTTACTGTTAGAGGTCTACATTTTAAAGGATTGCAATACCTGCTGTTGAACTGGTCAGATCTATTTGTTTATTTGTCCTTTTATTGGTTTCCTATGCCATATTTTCTTTTGGTTATTTGTAATTAATTTTAGTGAGTAGATGAGAGGTACAGTCACCCAATCTCTTCTGGTATTTTGTTAGAAATTTGTCTGCGGTGCATAGAATGTTGCTACACAAAACATGGATGGTGAAACATTGAAAGGTTGTAGAGTTGCATGGCTATAGGACTGTTGTAAGTTTCTTTTTGGATTTATATTCAGTATTATGCTTTAATTAATTTTGATAGGCGCAACTTCCATCACAATCAAATATTCATTCCGCTTTAATTAATTTTAAGAAATTTATTGTTTATTTCTTAATCTTATACTTATATTTGCTAACGAAGGAGAAGAATCAGCTCTAAACAACATATTATTTTCATTGAAGTTTCCATTTCACCAGGTTAGTGATCCTTGACAATTATGTCCATACAATATTTATAAACCATGGATGAGTTGTGAACAATATTTTCAGCAAAAGTATGAACCATGTTTTCTTTCTTTCTTATTTCTTTATTTACTTACTTCTTTTTCTTTTTTCCATCTTGAAGGATTGTGTAGTTGTTTTGGTACTTTACTTCATTATGTTCATGTAATAAAGGTTTCAGTTGTTATGTTATTATTTCCTTTACATATTCCTTTATTTGTTTATTTTTGTCTTTTATTGGTAGTTTAACAATGTTTATTTGTTTTTGTTTCTTACTTCTGTTTATATTTGGTTTTTATTTTTTTTCTCCCAAGCAGTAAATTAGTAAATGTTTTTATTTTTATTGTTAATTGTTGTTTCTCTGATTTGACCTTTTTATATGCTTTTAAATTTATTCGAATTAGTTTGTAAGTATTTATAATAAATACTCATGATTTGAAAGTAATGTGAATCATTAAATATGTAAGATCTTGCAATGGGCCGCCGGGGGGGGGGGGGGGTGTTATGTATGATGAGCTTGGGTAGCCTCGGTTTTTTGTGTGCTTGTTTATACGTTGTTTGGCTTGAGGCTTGTCTGTTATTGAATTGGAGCCTCACCAATTTTTTACTTTTGTTTTGGATTATGCAGATGATTGATCTTGCCATAGGAGCGAACATAGTTGGGATATGTGACTTTGACAATGATGCTATTTAAATCTAAAATTTTATGTTGTATATCTTTTTCTCATCAATAAATTCTCTTTTGCTGACCAAAAAAAAAAAAAAAAAAACAAGCAAAAAAATATGCTGACTATCCAATTTTTATTCTTTTTCCACATGTGCCATTACCCAGAAATTATTTTGTAGTCAAAGTGCATGAAACATAATAATTACATTATCTCGATTATTTTGATCTAAACACACATCTTTGTGAATTTATTTCTTTTATTTTTCCTTCAGCCCAAAATTATTTATAAAGAAGAGGCAAATTTTGTATCTAAATTAATTTGTGTTTTCATTTTTCAGGTCGGAAATTGCTTGGAGAGATGCAAAATATGATCAACAAATTCAAGGACTTTAGTTTTTCTATTTTTTTAATATATGTAATCATAGTTATTTTTTTTTATTTATTAATTCCTCTGTATATACTTTTGAACATTCAACTTTCATATATGAAATATATGACGTTATTTCATTCAATATGTGGTTGTGATTTAAAGGATAGTATATAGTGTGTATTACATTCTTCAAATGCATACAAAAATAATATTGATTATTCTTCAAACATATCGAATCTTTTTTTTTTATCACACGCATTAATTGTGATGAGAAATGCATATAACGTGTGATCTTATCTTATTATTAATCACATATTTTATTAGTTATTAATCACGCTTAAAATATGTGATCTAAATGTTTATTGTCACATGTTTTATTAGTTATATCACACATAAAAAGTGTGATCTAAATGTTTATTATTACACGTAAAAAGTGTGATCTAAATATTTATTATCAACCGCATAACGTGTAATGGAATCATCTTTTAATGACATTCAAAACGTGTGATTACAAATAATCATTTTTAATCGCATTTTCAAATATCACACTTTGACAAAACTTAAAACGTGTGATTAAATAAGATACATCACACATAAAAAGTGTCATCTATTTATGATTTTGTAGTAGTGTTCATCCCTCAAATTAAAAATTGATACAATATATCTCCTTCATTATTTAAAATTTTTCTATCTAACCCTTATATTTTTATTTGTTAACAAAAACAAACGGAAAAATGTAAATGTAATGACATGTTATATTTATGACAGATCTTTAAAGAATATTTTCATCATAAATATGACATGTACACATTACATCTACTTTTTTTTGTGTGTGTGTGTGTGTCTATTTTGTTAACATAATGGAAAAATAAAAGTTAGATTGAAAAATTTTTTAAAATAAAAGGGATACGTTTTAACAATTTTTAATTTAAAGGAATAAAATGAAAAATGGTGATAACTGAGAGGGAAAAAGTGTAATTTCCCGAAATAAGTAAATAAAATTCAAAAAATACACTACCCATCTCATGATATTTGATGTGCCCACATAAATAAACAAAAATGTTACAAATCTCAATATTTAATAATATTTTTAACAGCATATTTATTTTTATTTTTCATATAAATTCACATAACACTTTTACATAAAAAATTAGGATAAATTATAATTACACCCCTTAAGATTTACCTAAAATACGAATTGTCTTATGTGATTTAAAAAAATTACAAATACTTTATTATAAGAATTTTTTATTTAACACAATTAATTGAAAAAATAAAATTTCTAATGCTCTCATATACAATAATAAAATTAGTTGAATTATTAATTAGAATATATTTTGACATCATTAAAAATTGTTAATTAACTTAATGATTTATTGATAAAAAGACTATTCGTTATGAAATTATGAATTTCAAGCGGCGGAAATAGGGAATAATTCATATTTTAAACAAATCTCAAAGAGTATATTTATAATTTATACTAAAAATTATCTTATTAAAAAAAATTGTTGAACATTTATTTTTTTAAAAGATTAATTTTGTTTCTGCTATGTCTATGTCATTTGTGTTAAATATATAATTTTTATAAGAGCATGCTAAATATATACAAAAAATTTTTATCAAATATTCATATAATTGTGAGTCTCAAAACCATGCAAATGTGTAATAAATTTTTAATAAAAGATTGAAATAATTACCCCAAAAAAAAAAAAAATTACAAAGTTTCACCCTCCTACGAAATCATACCAGGGAGTTTCAATTTTATCAATTCAAATCCTATAATTTTAAATTCAACACAATTCTAACCATCAACGCATTTCTAATCATGAGCAATTATAGAGAACTCTAATAATAAAACTCTGAAATGAGTTCTGCTTAAGTGGTGAAGAGAAAACAAAAATTAAAAAACTAAGTACACATGTCATATCACAACTGAGTTCTGCCCCTAAAGCTCTTTTTTTAGAGTTTCAAATCATTTTTGTTCTAAACATTCCTCAATGTTTGTTTATTTACCTAATGAGCTGTGATTGGGAGCTCGAATTCGAGCCCCCCCGAATACCCCGAATCCCCTTTTTTTTTTTTTTGTACAGCGGAAGAAGACGAAGGAGGAGGGAGGAGGAGGAGGAGGAGGAGGATTGGAGGGCCATACCAGTGGGAGGCGGAGGCGGTGGTCTTTGCTGACAGCTGGTGAGGCGGCGATCGGCTGACGGACGATCCCAGGCGATCGGATCTGAGGCAGATCGGCGGCGCCTCTCCTCTCTCTTTCTCCCTCTCCTCTCTGCTTCCCCTCTCTCCCTCTCCTCTTTGCTTCCCCTCTCTCTTTCTCCCTCTCCTTTCTCCCTCTCCTTTCTCTTCCCCTCAGACGCGAGGAAGAAGAAGAAAAAAAAAAAAAAAAAATTAAATCCGTGAAACGACGTCGTTTCACGGATTAGGGGGATTCGGGGCCGAAATTTTCGAGCTACAAATCTTTTTTCTTACCTAATATATATAACGAGATTTATTGAAAAATCATTTTTCAAGTGTTTATATCTAAATTAGTCCATAAGATATTCTTATATTCCAATAAGTCTTATTATTTAGACATTTGATCTACAAAATCTTAATTATCATATTTAAGGAATTTTATGGATATTTCTATACTACAAATATTTTTTAAACAGTTAGCAATTTGGTGATATGAACATTTATGTTTTACAATGTGAATATTCACATTGACCATGTGAACATTCACATCACAAAACATTCACATTTCAAATATGAATATAATTATTAAGAATATTTTGATAATTATGTCACCCATAGAATTTATTGAAATATAAAAAAATAATATAGACTAAATGGAACATAAGCAGGTGAAAAAGGATTTATGAAAAGGCTGGGGCATGCCTCTAGTCCACCATCTGGACTAGAGAGTTCAGTGCGGCTCATTGGGCCCACTTTTAGGCCCCTTTTCGATAATCTAAACTGTTACATTTTAGGGTTTGTTGAGTACATTATTTATGTAAAAAATCATGTCGATCAGATAACGGATATTATGTATTCGGATCACTTTTTTTATAAACCGTTAGCGAAAAAGGGTCCAAAAGTGAGCCCAATAAGCTGAACTGGACCAGATTGTTTCAAATCTAAACTAGAGACGGTCTGGAACTTATCAAAATGTGCCCTACAGGTGGCATTATTTGATTCACATTTTTAACTTGATGTAAATTTAAATTTCAACCTAGCCACATCAGATGATAACCCCCCTTATCAAACCATTCACCACCCACTCATCATGAAATCACCATAGACCTTACTATAGGCCTGTTTGGTAGAGCTTATAAGCTACTTATTTTAACTTTTAGCTTAATTTAAATTAAAATATTATTTTTGGTGTACTTTAAGTTAATCAGCTTACAGCTTAAATCAAGCTATTTTTCAACTTATCTCAAAAGCTGGCCAAGAGGTATTTAAATTTTTGACTTAAGCGCGTAGCTGGTGTAGGGAGCAAAAATTATTTAAATATCCTCGTCAATACCCAAATATTAATATTAATTAAAAAATAAAAAATTGTATACTTATGAAGAAAAAGAAAAAAATCGATATTAATTGAAAAATAAATATTAATTGGTATTAATTATTAATAAATTCATATTGTATATTTTTATATTAATTAAAAAAAATCAATATTAATTGGTATTAATTATTAATAAATTAATATTGTATAATTTTGTAATGAATTAATTATTAATTGATACTAATTAATAACAATAGTTAATTATTAATATTAATTTATACTAATTAATAATTTTAATATTAATTGAGGCTAATTAAGTCATTAATTGATATTAATTAATAATTTTAGTATTAATTGATACTAATTAAGCAATTAATCGATACTAATTAATTTATAATGAAAAATAATTGTGACAATAATACTTCCATTACATTTTTAGTAAATGTATCAATTTTTATATTAATTGATACTAATTAATACTGGTTATATTAACTTTTATTAATGAAATATTTTTTAAAATTAAAATTGAAAAAAAATGACAAAATAATCATTTTTATATTATATAAGGACAGAAAAGACAATTATACAATAAAAAATTATTTTACAGCTTATTAACCAAACACTACTCTGCTGCTTAAATTCATAATCCTACAGTTATACCAAACAGGTTAACCGCTTATGTTCACAGCTATAAGTCATAATCTGTTAAGTTATAATCTATAATCACTTTTTCATAGTTCTACCAAACGGGTCCTATGTAATGAATTGATTTGAGTGACTTTTAATTTATTTTGGTGACATTATTTTTTATATTTTTTTATTTATAAAAAGATTAAAAAAAAAAAGTAAAAAAATAAAAAATAAAAAAAAGTAATTTTTAATCAACTTTCCACAACATCCATTTCTCTCTCATGGAGTCGGTGGCTCTTTCTCTCTCTTATCTCAGTTCACCACTCAGGCAAATTTGCAACTCTAGAATCATCGTCATCATCAACAGCAGTGGCGCCCATATATCGGACCATCGGGACAACCGAACCACTGCGCAAGTTCACCCCCAACAGTTCACTATAGCACTACTATCCAAATGGTGTTGAGGTGGTGATCCAAAAATTAGAGAATGGAGGTGAAGGGAGGCGCAGGAAAGGAGGGGAAGGAGAAGTAGATAGAGAAGGAGAATCGGGAAAGGGAGGGCTGGAGCTAGGGAGGAGATGAAGAGAGTAAGGTGCCGTTTGGTTTGAAGGATTTGGCTATGAGATTTGCCTATTAGTCCAGTCCGTTATTTGATTTAATTTTTTTGGGGTAAATTACACATATACCTTCTGAGATTTATATTTAGTACAATTTTTTCTCACTTTTTGAAAATTATATCTTCCATTGAGATTTAAAGTTTCATTACAGATTCTCCCCTTAGTCTTTTTAATTTTTTTAAATATCAATTTTACTCTCATTTGGTAAATTACATTGACACCCCTCACCTTTTAGAAATTACAATCCCCTCCCTAAAGTTTAAAGTAGTATTACCAATTGTCCCCTCAGTTAGTATTAGTTAGAAAAAAAAAATCACTGAAAAAAAAATTAATTGGAAAAAAATTAATTGACAAAAAAAATTTGTTAGTAAAATTTTAAAATTTTTGTTTAAAAACCAACATAAACTCATTTTTTGAATTTACGTTTTTTCTTCAAATTTACAACTGAGACAATCATTTATAAACTAAAAAAAATTATCAAACAAATTTTTATGACAGTTTTTAAAATTTTTGTAAATATAAACTGAAAACTGAAAATGAAATGGTTACCAAATTCTCAGATGGTAAAAATGTCGTAAAATTAACAAATTATCAAATAACTTACGAACGTAAGAAATAATTTATCAAAAGATTCTTAGGCTATGTATGATTTGATTTTTAGAATTTTTTTAAATTAAAAATTAATTTGGTTAAAAAATAAAAAATAAAAAAATAATTTTCATTTCGTTTAAGAAATGGCCTAAAAATATTTTGATAAGTCATTTTTTACGTTGGTAACTTATTTAATTATTGTTTATTTTACGACATTTTTACCATCTGATACTTGTTTGATAACAATTTCATTTTTAGTTTTCAATTTATATTTACAAAAATTTAAAAAACTGTCATAAAAACTTGTTTGATAATTTTTTTTTTGTTTATAAATGATTGTCTCAGTTTGTAAATTTGAGGAAAAAACATAAATTAAAAAAATAAGTTTACGTTGGTTTTTAAACAAAAATTTAAAAATTTTGCTAACAATTTTTTTTTTTCAATTAATTTTTTTTCGATTAATTTTTTTTTTCAACTAATACTAACTGAGGGGACAATTGGTAATGCTACTTGAAATCTTAGGAAGAGAATTGTAATTTTTAAAATGTGAGGGGTATCAATGTAATTTACCCAATGAGGGTAAAATTGTTATTTACAAAAATTAAAATGGCTGAGGGAGGAATCTGTAATGAAACTTTAAACATCAGGGGAGTGACGTAATTTTCAACAGGTGAGAAGGGAACTGTAATAAACATAAATCTCATGAAGTGTTAGTATAATTTACCCTTTTTTTTTTTTTTTTTCGTTCTGGATTAATAGTCTTTTCGGATTATTAGTTCCTTATGTGAGAGATTATTGTATCCTAAGAGAGTGAAATTATTTCTATGGGATTGGTATCTCATTGACTAATATGTAAAATACCTATTTTACCCTCATACTATTACTTAATAAACAATGAAAAAGGGTAAATTATCTTTTGAATATTTGTAAATTATTTTTTTAGTATTGTTAATTTAAAATTATATATTAAATAAAAATATAAATTATAAATTTAATTTAATTAAAAATAATAAATTAAAAATTATGACCTTATAAATTAAATTTTTTTAGTGTTGTTAAAAAATTAAAATTTTATATTAAATTAAATTATTTTTTTAGTGTTGTTAATTTAAAATTATATATTAAATAAAAAATAAAAAATATAAATTTAATTTAATTGAAAATAATAAATTAAAAGTTTTTTAGTGTTGTTAAATTATAAATTATAAATTACAAATTTAAAATTATATATTAAATAAAAATTATAGGTAAAAAGATAAAATAGTGTTTTGAACATTTATCTTTATCCAGTCTGTCTAACCAAACATTGAATTCACTAAAAATAGTCTAATTCAGACATCTAATTTCATGACTAAGGGCTAGTTTGGCATGTACTAAATAAGTCAAAAAGTCAAAAAGTCACTATTTTATTTAAGTCACATCATCTTATTTAAATCACATCATTTCTCTAACACATCACATCAAACCCAACCAAAACCCACCAATAAGTCAAAAAGTATACTTTTTTAGGACATCCCAAACCAACCCTAACATAGAATACAAATCTAGTCCAACCAAATAGTTCGGAGATAATGTATCCAGGACTAACAGTTTGATAGATTATAATCTTTCCTTATCCAGTTCGTCCAAACAAAACATAGTTTGGATCTTCACGAAAAGTTGATTGGAAGTTGATTTTTTGATTTTTTTTTTTTTGTAAAAAATGTATGAAAGAAATAAAGAGATGATATGATTTAAAATAGACTAAGGGTTGGTTTGGCATGTTTGAAAAAAATCAAAAAGTTACTATCCTATTTAAATCACATCATCTTATTTAAGTCACATCACCTCTCTAACACACCACTTCAAACCCAACATAAATCCAACTTATTTAAATAAGTGTACTTTCATAAAAAAATTAAAAAATATACTTATTTAGATTATCCCAAACAATTTTTTCCAGGCTAAGTTTCCAAATTGGCATCTTCCGTGATTACAAAATTTTTAAGATGATTTAAATAATTATATTTTTTAAATTTTTATAAAAAAAATATAAAGATATGAAGAGATGATATAATTTAAAAAATTACAATTTTATTTATTTATTTATTTTTTCCGTCAAGGAAGTTAACTAATAGGCGGCTAGAATTGGGTTTAATTTAACATTATAATATTTAAATTGATAAAATTTAAAATTTAAATTTTAATTTAATAAAATGATCTTGGGATTTTTGTTTAATTATTTTTAAAATAGATATCTAACATTGGATTCATTTAAAAATTTGATTATTTTAGTTAACTTTTTTACTATTTTAGGCCTCGTTTGGAAAACGACTCGTTTAGCTAAAAAGTTTAAAAATCACTAAAAAAATTAAAAAATTAACAATTCATACTAAAAAGTCAAAGATTTTATTTTCTCTCTACTTTTTATACATCTTTTCGTAAAAATTCAAAAAATCATCTTAAATATACTAATTTTTTTTAGCTTATATTTTAGTTAAATAACGAAAAAAATTACTAAATTAGTCTGTTTCCAAATGAAGCTTTAATTTGCCTAAAACTATATTGCATTTGAGAAGATATTTTTTTTTAATTAATTTGATGGTTATAAAAAAAAAATAAAAAAATTATGATTTAAATATAATATTTTACTTTATTAATTTAATTTAATTTAATTTATTTTTATTAACTATTTTAATTAAAAAAAAAAAAAACCATCAACTCAATCACAACCACTTATCCAATTTTGTTTTTGAACGCAACCAGACATGAAAATTCTACAAAGATAAGTTTGTCGAAAATACGTACATGTTTTTTTCTTCTCGTGTATGAAATTCTACCACGTATCTTTGAAATTACTGTTGTTTTCTCTCTCTCACCTGCTCGCCTCCCATCTCATCTGCTTATATCCGTCGCAGGAACCTTCTAGAATTACCAGAAGATGCACGCACCCTTCGCTCAACGCTTCTCTCTCTAATCCCTTCTCCCTCCCTCCATTTCCTACCAGATCTGCTTCGATACCTTCATCTTGACGATTAGGTATGACTTTTCTTCTCGATTCGTGCTATTTGTTGTCAATTTTGTTTAAATCTTTGATTATTTATTTATTTATTTGTTGGATTTTATTTTTTATTTTTTATTTTTGTGGTTTGGTTTAGGTGGACGGTGATGGTTCCACCTCCCGGAGAGCAGAACGGTGGAGAATCGACGGCCGGCGATGCACCGAGGTCTCTTCCGACGCCGTTTTTGACCAAAACGTACCAGCTTGTTGAAGACAATAGCATTAACGATGTGATCTCGTGGAATGAAGACGGATCCACCTTCATCGTCTGGAATCCCGCTGAGTTCGCTAGAGATTTGCTTCCCAAGTATTTCAAACACAACAATTTCTCAAGTTTTGTCCGTCAACTCAACACCTACGTACGGGAGAGTCTCAATAATCACGATCTGATTAAAATCCTTTGGTTCAGTTTTATATATTCGTAATCGTATCTAATATTTCGCTTTTGTGGATTCTTAGGGATTTCGCAAGGCTGTACCTGATCGATGGGAATTCTCTAACGAATGCTTCCGTAGAGGTGAAAAACGACTTCTATGCGATATACAGCGTCGGAAAATTGCGACGCCTCCAGGGATGGGATCTCCTTCGAATTCAGGCGAAGAACAAGTCATCTCGTCGAATTCCTCACCAGCGAAAGCACCTATACCTCTACTATGTCGAGATCGAGAGACGAGCTCGGCCGAGCTTATAGACGAGAACGAGAGGCTAAGGAAGGAAAATATGCAACTCAACAGAGAGTTGAGTCAGATGAAGAATCTCTGTAACAATATTCATTCCTTGATGTCAAACTACGCGAATAACCGACCGGAAAGCGGCTCTCACTTGGTCAAACCGCTCCATCTGTTGCCGATGATCCGGTTCACCGGCGGCGTTAACAACCGGTCGAAACCGGAGGACGAAACGAGCCCGAGATTGTTTGGAGTCCCGATTGGTATGAAACGGTCGAGGAGGGAAGGTGAAAGTGAGGCGCATCATGAGCTGCCACTGCAACTGGGTTGGACGGAGCTGAAATCAGAGCCGTTGGATCATCGGGACGGCGGTGATGATCAAGAGACCACCCCGTGGCTCAGACAGTGTCACCGGACAAATCAAAGGGTGTGTAATTGATCGATTGTTGTAGGCAGACTGATGTTAGCGTAGAATGAAGGAATGATGGATCATCATCAGCCCAGCAGAAAGGCGTAGTAGAAAAGTCTACACGGTGCGTGCGTCACGTGCTTCGGAAACCTTCTGTGGGAACCTATTTCAGGAACCTTTTTGTATTAAAGCCTTTTCTAAAAATGATTTTTCTTTTTTCTTTAAATTTTGTAAGGGAAAAGCGGGGGAGCTCGAAAGCTCCGGCCCCGAATCCCCCGAAACTGCCTTTTTCGGAAAAAAAAAAAAAATGCAAGGCAAAATAAAAAATTAAAAAAAAACAGTTTACTTAAAATGAAAATTAGAGAGATTCGGGGAAGGGAAATTCGAGCTACCAATCAAAATTGATTTTGTAATTACACATGCTTCAAGAGCTTAAGCTAAAAGCATGGAGGCTTTTTATGCACAAGTAGCACTCGTTGGTTATTGATGGCAATTACATCTCAACTGTTATAGAAATTGGATAAATTTTTAATAATTCAAAATTTTAGATCTTATTTTTGAATTTTTTATCGTTTAACCAGTTCCTTAAAGTTAATTACAATACAAATTTACTTTAGAGATTGATATGACGTAGTTAAATTGTGATTTAAAGTACATCATGATATAATTGTGTGGTATTTTAAGAAGTTAGTAAAAAGTTAATTTTTGATTTTTTTAATTAAAAAAGTTAATTTTTTGGATAATGACTTGGATAAAAAAGATAGATTTTTTAGCTAAAAAAGTTTAGAACAAATTATATATACCCGTTCAAGATTTAATAAAATTACAAATACTCTCTTGAGCTTTGAGAAATCACGGATATTCCTTTAAAGGTTATATTTGTATAATAAATTAGGGGATAAATTATTATGAAAATATAAATTTTAAAAAATATTTATAATTTTTAAAATCTCAAAAGATATCTATAATTTAATTAAATTTTAAAATATATATACATATAATTTGTTCAAAAATCAAAAATTAACTTTTTACGAGGTTGCCAAAACAAGCCTGTGCATTATTTATGTGGTGTCCACTCTTTAGTGAGTGCCTGTAAACTCGTCTAATCTGCCTAATCAGATTGAATTTAGCCAATTTAATTGATGTTGATAGGATATGTGGGTTTTGATAGAGAGATAGAGATGACATATTTTACGGTGGTGTTAGAGATCACTAATTTATTAATTTTAAATCTATTACTAATGAGATGGCAAAATAAAAAAAATAATAAAAAAAATAAAAAATAGACACAACACATATTGTGACAATAGGTGGGATCCACTGCTACATTATTAGTGATAGCTTTAATTAGAATTCTCACTCATTTTCTAATACTTTAAAAGTTATGGATCTCACTCACTGCCACATCATTAGTGGTAGTTTTAATTAAAACTCCCACTCATTTTCTAATACTTTAAAAGTTATGGACACTGTTTGGGTAGCGGATTAATCATCTCCTATGCATATGAGCTCGATTTGTCTGTAAATGAAGTTAAAAAGAAAAAAAAAAAAAAATTACTAACAAATAACAATATAAAATAGAAATAATAAAATATATTTTTTTGTGAAAATAAAAAGTAATAACTCAAAAATATGTGTAGTTTTATGGTCTATTATAGATAAATAATATATATGTACTAATTATTGGAGATTATGATAAGTTATGAATTGTAATTTAAAAAAATGTTTAAAATTTGTAAAGTCTAAACTACTAAATCGATCGCATTCAGCCGCTAATCTAAACGGTTCGCTCAATTCGCATCCGTCAAACCGGTAAACGAATGTGAATAGAATTTTTTTTCATCTGCTTAATTTTAGATGGATGGTAGATGGGATGTTACCCAATCCACGATTGCCCCAACTTGCTAAAGAATAACCTTTAATTTTGCGTATACAATTCAAACAAGTAAAAATAAAAATAAAAAAATAAAAAATTAATATTATAATATATAAGAAGCTTAAATGGTAAATTGTCACTTGACCAATTCTAATATATATATATATCGATAAATAGATCGATGATATTCGATAACGTGTCGTTATAAATTATTTGAGAATAAATTATTTTATATAAAGGTTTGTGATTTACCGGCCTTTCACAATTTCTGATTTTATGTGTTTTGCATCCAACACGCAGTACCACAAAGTTTATCTCCATAATTCAAATAGGATCTTTCAAGTAAATTATTTTTAAAGGAAATAAGAATAATTGAATAGCGGTACGTGCACAATTAAGGATAAAATATCAATAGGTCCTATTTTGGAGACTTATTACTCAATAAGTCTTACTTTAGAGACTTATTACCTATTAAGTCTTCTTGATAAATTTATTAAGTGATAAAGATAAATTTATCAGTCTTTTATTTTTATGAATAAATTTATAGTGATTAATTTCTCAGTCTCTTTGTTTTTATGAATAAATTTTTAGTGATAAATTTATCACTCTCTTATTTTTATAGTGTTAAATTTATTAATTAGGACCTGTAGGTAAATAAGTCTAGTTAATAGGACTAATTGGTAAGTACCCCTATAATTAAATTATAGGGAGACTTATTTATAAGTCCTTTTTCAGAACCTTATGCTAGGTTAAGTCCTGTGTAATTTCTTATAGAGTCTCAAGTCCTATTTTCATAAGAATGTATTCCACAAGATCCTAACGTGACATGACACTTACATAAACGTAACGTAACGTGACACCTATATATACGTAACGTAACGTGACACCAATATAAATGTAACGTAACGTGACATCAATATGAATGTAACGTGACACCTACATAAACGTAACGTAACGTGACACATATATAAACGTAATGTGACACCTATATAAACGTAACGTGACACTTACATAAACGTAACGTAACGTGTCACGTTACGTTTCGTAAATTTAATAAGTTTTTGTTTTTTAAAATTGAATGTGAAAATGTTACTGATTTATGTTTGTGTCATATTACGTTTTAGTGTCAAATTTTAGTGTATTATTTTCAGCGTCTCGCCGGCGATGGGGTTATTTTTTCATGTCTACCAAACATGCGGCGCTGGTTTCACTGGTTGAGTGCATGGCTACTGTAGAAGAGTGAGATACACGATAGAGGGTCCACCAGTGTTGTGTTGCAGGTGTTTTGTTATGTTGGTGATCTGCAGGTGAGCGTGTATCTCACGGCTTGGTGCGGGCATGATCTCAATTGGACATAAAGTGGCTGTCTTGTTGCTATATACACGTCTATTCTGTGCTGTATACATTGAAAGGGGTCCATCACTAGGCTCAATGTTCTGATGGCACCCAACATTATTATACTTTATGGTATCTTTGTTGGCCCATGATTATGGTGTAAAATTGAGGCACATGGGCTGGCCATTAATTTATTAGTCGGGCCATAAATTGCTGTGTTAGTACCTACGGCTTTGGTGGGCCCGCATGTTTGGAATTTGGGCTAGTTGGTTTGTTTTGTTGGGCTCACCAACGGATCAGATTCTCATTGACAGAAACATCCTTGAAGCCTCTCTTATGGGTATTAAATCTCAATTTATTTTGTTTCAATCATTGAAATGTGATTTATGAATTATTTTTTTGCTTAATTAATTGTGTTTGAATTCAGTAATTTGGTTGTTTGGCTGTCCCAAAAAAATTCAAAAAATAAATAAAATCAATTTCTTATATAAAAATTTGAATATTACCATATATCATAGGTGTCACGTTACGTTACGTTTATGTAAATATGTCACGTTACATTTATATAGATGTCACGTTACGTTTATGTAGGTGTCACGTTACGTTACGTTTATATCAATTTCCTATATATGGTTTTATTACTTATTTATGATATTAACAACTAATATTGAGGGTAAATGTGTCAACAAATTTCCCACAGGACTTATGGGAATATAAATTTTTTAGTAGGACCATATGTAGCATAAGTTTCCCTAATAGGACTTCTAAATAATTTTCCCTAAATTATAAGGAGATTAATTAATAAATCTTAAAAGTGAGAATTAAAGTAAAAAAAAAATATTATAGTCTTTTTAAAATCTTTCTTTGTGGTAGAACATGTCACATTAGCACTCTTCCTAAAATTGAATCGCCTTATGAGGCAAGGGTACAATCATCAAGCAAAAATTACCAAACATACAAAACATATTCTCATGATTATATTGTCAATACCAGCAGGACTTATCAGAGCAATAGAAAAACACATGGGATTGATTGGAGTAATGTTCCTTAGAGGGACTTTTTGATAATTTTCCCTAAATTATGTTTGTTATAAAAATAAATAGGGTTAATTACCTAAAAATCCTATTTGTAAGGTTGGTTTTTCCATTAAGTCGTGCTTAATTGTTTTTAGCCTATGAAATCTTATTTTCAAAATATTTATGTATATATAACTGTGGGAGCCGGATATTGTTGGTATAAGTGAAATAAAGCCGAATGACGGTATGAGGACAGTCAAGGATGGAATTTGTATTCGGCTCCATCCTAGACAATTGCAAGACCGAATAGACTAATCGGCCGAAGAACTAGTTGAACAAAAGCCGAATAAATAAGCGTTACTGGATTGAGGGTCGGCTCAACCCTGAGGCCCAAAAGAAAAGTATAAATAGAGGAGTATCAGTCAAAGAAAGATATGTAAGAAAAAGTAAGATTAACTTGAGGTATAAGCAACCTAGAGAGTATACACTGACTTATCCGTCGGAGTGCTAATTTCGGCACTCCCGACTGGAGCGTTCATTTCTTTTTAGGTGATTAGCTGAGGATCAAGAGCGTCCTACAAGATCTAGAGAGTATTTCCAAACCATTTCTCCACAATTGGCGCTGTCTGTGGGAATACTTCAGCACATCCATGGCGGGCATGACGGAAGATCCTCTGGTAGTCGCTGATGACCTTATGCCATGAGATGATACCACTCCAAGCAACATGCTTGGGCTAGAGAACATTGCCGCACGAAGGGCCTTGAACTTTGACTCAGTTGCCCAGACCTCACCATCAACTTCAACATATGAGACAATGCATGCGATTATGGATCAGGCGAAGCAAAATGAACAGAGGTTGGAAAACATGATGGCTGAGAACAAGTGCCTTCGACAGGATTTGGCCTTGGAGGTGGCAAAATCCCAACAGGCCGCGCGCCAAGATCCGGGACGACCTCTGTGAAAGAATGGTCGATGACCTCGAGTTCGAAGACATGATAGTGGCAGTGATTCTGACTCATCATCCCTAGAATCCAAAACGAAGAGATGAGCCGAAGTCTCTAGTTCTTCCGAAGGCAGTCCGCGTGCACGGAATAAGCGAAGAAGAAATGACTCAGACGAAGAGGATCAACATGACCCCTTTGTGCGACGGATTGCAAGGGCAGTGCTACCCAAAAAGTTCAAAGCTCCATCGTTTACCCTATACGGTGGAAAATCAGACCCCACTGATCATATTTGTCATTATAAGCAAGCCATGACGCTTCACGCAAACGACGAGGCCCTCATGTCTCGAATATTTTCTAGCAGTTTGGGACCATTGGTCGTTAGATGGTATTATAAATTGGAACCGGCATCGATTAAGAGCTTCCATCAACTCAAAAAATCCTTTAGGGCAAGGTTCACCAATGAGGTCCAGCCGAAGCAGACCAATTCTCTCTGGGCAATGCAAATCCAACTAGGGGAAACCCTACGTGCGTCTTCGGCGTGCTATTGGGAATGCTTTAATCTAGTAGATGATGCCTGCAATGACTTCATGGCCATTACAGCCTTTAAAATGGGATTGCATCCTGATAGTGCCCTCCGCAGCTCCTTGACCAGAAGCCTCTCCAAAACAGTCTGGTCACTAATGAAGAAAGTCGAAGAATACTGCAAAGTGGAAAATGACGCCCTGCGGGTCAAAGCCGGGCACAAGGCCAACAAAGGCGACCAATGCGAAATCGTTCACCGATAAATTTCAGACAATCGTGGAGCCCTGAACCATGGAATCGGGTTAAACGAGACAAAAGACAAGATTCGCGCCGATCAAATGACCAATGTTCACACCGAGCTAATGAACAACTTCAAGTGGATAGCAGGCGCATAAGGCGCACGGACAAGAAATATCCGGAGTTATTGGAGTCGATCAGCACGGTCATGTCTAAAGTTCAACATCTTCCGTTCTTTAAATGGCCACCTAAGATGGTGGAACCTCCCGACATGAGGAGATGGGATAGGCGGTGCAAATATCACAAAGACCACGGTCATGATACCGACAGTTGTTATGTGTTGAAGGATCACCTTGAGGAGTTGGTACAAGACAGTCGGCTTAAGCAACACGTCCGAAAGAACAACTCAACCAAAACAGTTGCTTTACGGCAGGATTCACCTCCACTTGGCATAATCCATATGATATACAGCTTGCTGACGGCATTGTAACAAGCCCGCGAGGGGGGCCTCGCTACAGTTCGGACTCGGTTTTTGTTGCGGTTCTAAATCTGAACCAAAGAGTCCAACTCTGGCAAATCGTTTTGAAGAAAAACAGATTTTTTTGAAAGAAGTGCCAAACATGGACTGCTTTGCCAGATACAGAGTCGCCACCTAAATATTTTAAAATGGAAAATTTAGGAAACCCTGACTCGGTGCCAAAAGGCCACGTGTTCGTCATCACCAAAGTTGCCTCGGCTCGGGAACTTGGGTACGATTGGGGAAGGTCACATCGTGAGCACCCCCTCTCGCCCGGTCAAAGATCGGCCTCTACTAACCATGATATCTGATTTTGAAAACATTGTATGCTCTTATTCCGGTTATTAGCCTAGGTTACTATGTGATGCTCGTAACAAACAAGTATAGACTGGGCCGTATGAATTGGAACAAAACATTTCATGTTTGTTTGTTTGAAAATGGTGTAATGGTGCTACCCGTAGGTAGGCTAAAATGCGGATTTGCCACCCTCAGGTGGGCTTTAGAAAACAGTGATTTTGCCACAATCTAGTGGGCTTAAAACAAACAGTCAATGCATTGTCCCAATTCAAATAACTCAACCTTCACCCACAGGCATACAAGGAAGTTATATCACATAAGCAAATAGCCTCATGGCAAGCATGCTATCATGGTAGCCACTCACACGCATGCAAGGATGCTAAAGCATAAAACCCACCAAGTACTCCAAGCCAAAATGGTTACGTTAGAAATCATGCATGATCCTAAGTATGCGAAATGCCTAATGCAACACATGCAAAATGCAACTATAGCAGGCTCGGCTATTCTAAGCATGGCAGATGAAATGTTACAGCTATCAAGTACTCAACTCGGAATTGAAATGCTAATGCAGTTTGTATGATGCGCCGAGCCTAGTGCATGCAAAACAGATGAATGATGCAAACATCTTTGTCATCTTGTATGCTAATTGAAATATGCCCTATATCTAACCGTAAATGGCGGTAAATAAAAGGGAGAAAGAAGTGGGGTTGGAAGACATACATCACACTCACCCACACTTATTCTGACATTGCCCTCGCGAGAGGGTCGAATAAATATCTGATCCGAAATAAAAGAATATCTGATTTCTAATTAATTAACAAATTAACTATAAGCGGTAAATCGGCATGCAAGCGAGGGGCGCCTTATACGATGAATGATGCATGTTGGGTTGCCTTGGCGAAATCCTTTGGGATGCCCCGATTAGCCTCTGTTTACCTTTGTTTCTCGAAATCGTGCGATTAAAAATTCTTGATCATTCATTTTGCTGAGAGGCGAGGAAAAGGGCATAGCAATGTATTTCACAAATATATGCATGCCTCGATTCTCGTGCCACCAATCACGCATATCGATGCATGATGGTAGAGTCGGATTGCACAACTCAATATGGGATGAATACACATGAATGCTACAACAAAACCTAACTCCATCATGGATAATCAAGAGTGTCGGTGACTTGGGAATTGAGACCCGTTAAAGTCACTTTCGGAGTCTGAAAGCAGCGTCTCGTTTCCGTGCAATATGCATGATATGACTAATATACAACCTAGCATGCACAATGCTATGAAAATGAGATACCTCGAAATCGTGCTTGCAGCACGCATAAGCCGAAAATGGCCCTAAGGCACAAAATGGCGTGTGAAATGCAATGATGGGCTTACACCAACATGAGAGCCTCACCACACTTACGTGGGATGCGAATGATAAAAATGAGGTGCCTCGAAATGCGTGCCGTGGGCACGCAAACCGAAATGACACACGGAATGCAATGATGGCTTATGCCAACATGAGAGGGCCTCGGCCCGCACTCACATAGGCCGTCGGATAAAAAGAGATGCCTCGAAGTGCGTGCACACGCACGCATAACCGAGAATGCATGAAATGGCATACGGAATGCAATGATGGGCTTATACCAACATGAGAGGGCCTCGGCCACACTCACGGGATGCCGTCGGATAAAAATGAGGTGCCTCGAAATGCGTGTCATGAACCGCATAAGCCGAAGCGTGGCCCTAAGGCACAAAAGCGACCTCTGAGAATGCAAATTGGGCTTACACTAACATGAGGCGGCCTCGGCCACACTCACATAAATTGCCGGCGGTAAAATGAAGTGCATCGAAATCGTGCAGCAGCACGCATAAAGAGGAATCTTGAAATGACATGCGAAATGCAATGATGGGCTTACGCCAACATGAGAGGGCCTCAGCCACACTTACATAGGCTGCCGGCAGATAAAAATGAGATGCCTCAAATTGCGTGCACACGGGCACGCAAACCGAGGTATGGCCCGAAGGCATGAAATGGCATACAGAATGCGAATTGGGCTTACGCTAACATGAGATGGCCTCAGCCACACTCACATAAGCCGCCGGCGGATAAAAAATGAAGTGCCTCGAAATCGTGCTGCAGACGCATACGCGAAACCGAGGCATGGCAAGGCATGAAATGGCATACGGAATGCGAATTGGGCTTACGCTAACATGAGAGGGCCTCGGCCACACTCACATAAGCCTAGATGGATGAAAATGAAGTGCCTTGAAATCGTGCTGCAGACGCATAAGCGAAACATGGCCGAAGGCATGAAATGATGCACAAAATGAGACGTGGCATATGGCACATGGTAAATGCAAATTTCAGCAGCCAAAACGATGCAAAACAGCCCCCGAATTATAGCAAAATTGCATCCAATGCTCGAAATGTCATGCTATGCACTCGAAATGGCTTGCAGCTATGCCAAATATGCAGAATATGGACATGAAGTGTAAAGACAGATGCTAGGAAGTCCCTAAAATAGCATTTTTCCAGTACAAAGAATGGCCAAACAACAACCACAAGTATGGAAAAAACAGCATGCAAAAATGGGGAAAAAAGGTGGAATTATTAAGCAAGTAGTATATACAATGCCCAAACTGAAAAACACAGTTCTACAACACTAAAGAGGGTCCAAAAATAGGAACATTTACAGCTTATGGAAGCCCTCAAAACAGCATACAAATATGGCAAACTTAGCATGCAAAATATGGACCAAAAGTGGGCTATAAAGGGAGATATATCAAGCATTCTCCAAACAGCCTAAAACCCTTAACAAAACATGAAGAGTGGGTCATTTTAAGACTACTTCCAGTTCTGATCATGGCCAAAAACGGAAGCAAGATCGGCCTAAAAAATCATGCAAGATATGGACCAAACATGAGATTTCAAGATAGGTATATCAAGAATTCACCAAACAAAGTTGAGCCCTTCTACAATGTTGTAGAGGGGCTCAAAATAAGCTCAATAACAGTTTATGGCATGCTCCAAAAATAAATGCATAGAAGCTAAAAATAGCATGCAAGTTTACGGTAAATATGATGATTTGTGAAGCAAGTGCAAGATAGAGTTACCAAACATGGTTGAGCCCTTCTACAATGTTGTAGAGGGGCTCAAAATGAGCCTAAAATCAGTTAGGGTCGGAGCCCAAAAACTCAAGCAAAGGGGGTAGAAAAATGATACAAAATAGAGCTAGAAAAGGGAAAATAGCAACTTACCCTTGTAGACCAAAACCTTAGCTGCTTCTAGGACTGAAAATGGTGCCTCTTAGCTGCTGGAAGGCCCTCCTTGCTGATGGAAATGGTGTAGTGGTGGTGGTGCTAGGTGGTGATGAAGAGGGGGTGTAGAAACTTGAATGATTTTGGTATTTGAAATATAGAGAGAGAGATTGTATGGAGGAGCTCCCAAATCAGATTTTTCTAACCCTAAAAACCACAGCTGGGGCTGCTGTTATAAAGGCAAAATGAGGGGGAAAATGGAGGGAAAAAAGGGAGGGAAAACATATCAAGTTTCCCGCCAAAAATGGCCAAAAAGGAAAGTGGTAGCTACGGGTTTCAAATGGCTGAGAGCCCTTCAACAAAGTTGAAGAGGGGCTCAAAATAAGATACTTTGTAGTTTACGACCAAGTCCAACACCGCCCACAAGTACGCCTAAAATACCGTGCAAAAAGGCCCAAAAAGAGGTAAAAAGGCAAGTGACAGATGGAGATGTCAAACAGTAAAAGGTCCTTAATCAAACATGAAAAGGACCTCAAAATATGACTATCTCAAGTTTGGGTCGGAGCCCAAAAATGTAGAATGAAGGTTCGGGAGCCGAAACACGTAGTCCGAGGCCCCGCAAGTGGGCTGTTAGGCACCGGAGTGCACGACCACGAAGTTGGTCTCTCGGACCCCAGTGTCCCTCGAAATGATAAAACAGAGGTACCTGCCAAAATTGAACAAAAATTGATGCAAAATGAATGCTCGGGACCCAAATCACGCAGTTCGGGGTCCCGAAAATAGGCCGCGAGCACCGAAAGTGGTGTTCGGCCACGAAGTGGGTATTAGAGGCCCCAGTGTCCCTCGGAATGATAAAACAGAGGCACTTGCCAAAAATTGGAGAAATCGGAGATGGTTGGGTCGAACCGAGGCACACGGCTTTGGCCCGAAAACCAGCAAGTGAGCAAGACTCGAAATGGGCAAATGGCCTCTGACCCACGAAAAAGTAGCCACGACTCTTGAGAGATAGTCTGGGACCCTCCTCCCTCGGAAATAAAACAGAGAAAACCGAGTCTGGTTCGCAAACCGAGGCAGGGCACGAAAGAGAGTTCGGAAGTCCGGAGGCAGGGCGCACGACCGCGACTCTGAGGCTTCTGAACGAGCACAATATGAAACATCACCGAGCGCTCAATCGGTGACGTCTGAGTCTTAAGGTCGGTCAAAAATGGGGTGTCTACAGGCATCCGCGGTACATACAATTCAGTCACATCCTAACCCCCAAAAGCAAATCACACCAGCGAAACGGCCCCATGAAGCTGTAAGTATTACTTTCGATGATTCTGATTTGGTGGGCGTAATGCCCCCCCATAATGATCCCTTGGTCATCGAACTACGCGTAAACCGATTCACAATTGAACGTGTTCTCATTGACCAGGAGAGTACTTCGAAAGTTATGTACTACAAGACCTTCATCAAACTCGGCTTCACTGAGTCGGACCTGTCTCCAGCTCATTATCCGTTATTCAGCTTCAACGCTAATCCAGAATATCCGTTGGGCAAAATCACACTACCAGTTCGGGTGGGCTCCCGATCAGTGGATCTAGAATTTTTGTTGTCAAGCTTCCTTCGCCGTATAATCTCATCATGGAACGAACTTGGCTGCATACCATGCAGGTCGTGCCAAGCACCTATAATCAACTACTTTACTTTCCGACTGAACGCAGCATTGAGCAAATTCGAGGTTCCCAGAAATCGGTGCAGGCATGTTATCTTCTTGCCGCAAAGGCACCAAGAGTACTGGAAGTGAATTCAATTGAGGTTCCAGATCGAGAGAGCCCCGACAACGTTGGGCAGATCCCAAGTGAAAAGGCAACCGGAGCCTTGGATCGGGTCGAAATTGACGGGAATCCTGACAAGTTCTTCATGGTCGGCGCTTCCCTAAATAAAGTCGACAGGCATGAGGTAATTTCCTTCTTACTCGACAACCTTGATGTATTTGCATGGTCACCATATGAGATGCCGGGGGTGGATCCATCTGTGTCCCAGCACCGCTTAAACGTTGATCCTAAATGTAAGCCGATTATTCAGAAAAGCTGGCGTTCAACCGCGGAACACACTGCTGCCATTGTTGAAGAAGTGGACCGGTTGCTTGATGCTGGGGCAATCCGCGAAGTGACTTATCCTACATGGCTGTCGAATATTGTGGTTATAAAGAAGAAAAATGGAACTTGGCGTGTTTGTGTGGATTTCACGGACTTAAACAAAGCTTATCCCAAGGATTGCTTTCCCCTCTCCCGAATAGACCAGCTCGTAGATACAATGGCACATCATTAACGTATGAGCTTCCTGGATGCATATAGAGGCTACCATCAAATTTTCATGCATCCAGAGGACCAATACAAAACTGCATTCCTCACCCCAAGAGAAACCTATTGCTGTAAGGTTATGCCTTTCGGGCTGAAGAATGTGGGGGCAACCTGCCAAAGACACTGCTATGTTCAAGGAGCAACTCGGCCGTACTATGGAAGTGTACATCGATGATATGGTGGTCAAGTCCAAAGAAGAGAAAACTCATCTAGCCAATCTGGAAGAGACATTCGACATTCTTCGCAAATATAAAATGAAGCTGAATGCTTCCAAATGTGCCTTTGGCATCAGATTCGGGAAATTCCTTCGCTACATTGTTAACCACCGTGGAATCGAAGCTAACCCGAGGCAAATCACAGGAATTCCAAAACTCGGCTCTCCTCGGTCGGTCAAGGAGGTTCAAAAGCTGATGGGAATGGTTGCCGCACTCAACAGGTTCATTAGTCGTTCCACAGATCAATGCCGACAATTCTTTCATACCTTTCGGTAGGGTAAAGCTTTTGAATGGACCCTCGAGTGCGAAGCCACTTTGGACGGTTTGAAGACTTACCTCCGATTAGTTCCACTCTTGATAACACCTTCAGCAAATGATTCGCTCATTTTATATCTGGCAGTTTCTAACTGGGTCGTCAGCGCCGTACTGTTAAAAGAAGAACTAGGGGAGCAGCGGCCAATTTATTATGTGAGCAAAACAATGGTTGACGCCAAAACACGTTACCTTCCATTGGAAAAACCCATCCTTGCTCTCGACATGGCAGTAGGAAAATTGATGCATTACTTTTAGGGGTATACCATTGGGGTACTAACGGACTACCTCCTCCGGTCAGTACTCCGTAGTGCAGAAGCATCAGGGCACGTTTCAAAATAGGCTGTCGAACTCGGCCAGTACGATATTCAATTTCTGTACAGAACCTCAATCAAGAGGCAAGTGCTCGCCGACTTTGTGGTCGAATTCACTGGATGTCTCGCCGACTTTAAGTCTGGTCAAATTCAACCTAAGACGAACTGGAGAATTTACGTTGGGGACATTTGGTAGTTGTATTGTGACGGATCATCCAACCAATGTGATAGTGGGGTGGGCGTAGTAATCGTGGCTCCCGACGGGGCAATAATCGAGCAGGCTGTCAAACTGGGCTTCGAAGCATTGACCAATGAGGCCGAATACGAAGCATTGTTAACCAGCTTACGGAATGTACTTCTCCTTCGTGCACGGCGTCTGCTTATCTTCTGCGACTCAAAGCTAGTCATCAACCAATTGAAGGGGGAATACGCAGCCAAAAATGATCGTATGACAGCTTACATGAAAACGACGAATTCTTTGCTAGCAAAATTCGACCATCATGAATTAAATCAAATAACCCAGGATCAGAACACACATGCAGATGCCCTGACTTGCCTAGCCTCCGCCATTAACTCAGAAATTAAACAGATAATTAAAGTAGGATTCATCCTTGAGCCGAGCATTGCCTTCTCAGAGTCAATTCAAATCAATATCATAGAATCAGGTCCAAGTTGGATGGACCCTATCACTGCATTTCTATCTTCCGAATAGCTTCTGACGGACAAGAAAGAAGCGCACAAACTGCGAAACAAAGCCCTGCGATATTACTTAGATTCGCAAGGAAAACTCTACAAAAAATCCATTTCTGGTCCATACCTAGAATGCGTTCATCCGGGTAATGTCGAAGAACTCTTGACTAAAATACATGAAGGTAGCTGTAGATCTCACTCTGGTAGGTGTTTTTGGCTCATCGAAATAACAGAGGGTACTATTGGCCGACCATGAGATTGTTGGTATAGGATGTTTGGGGGCATTTGTGGGAGCCGGATATTGTTGGTATATGTGCAATAAAATTTGAATGACGGTATGATGAGGACCAAGAACGGAATTTGCATTCGGCTCCATCCTGAACGATCGCAAGACAGAATAGACTAATCGGCCGAAGAACCAGTTGAACAAAAGCCGAATAAATAAACATGCAATGGATTGAGGGTGGGCCCGACCCTGAGGCCCAAAAGAAAAGTATAAATAGAGGAGCATCAGCCAAAGAAAGGTATGTAAGAAAAAGTAAGATTAACTTGAGGTATAAGCAACCCAGAGAGTATACACTGACTTATCCGTCGGAGTGCTAATTCCGGCACCCCCGACTAGAGCGTTCATTTCTTTTGAGGTGATTAGCTGAGGATCAAGAGCGTCCTACAGGATCCAGAGAGTATTTCCAAATCACTTCTCCACAATAACCGTTTTATTCTTATTAAAAGGTGAGAGGAATTGAAAAGTGTCAATTCATTGAATACTAGTAAAAACTTATTAGGTGTTCCAAGTATACCACATGACAATCTTATTCATTGATCACCAAATATTATGCTTAATGCCCCCATACAAAATTATGGATAGTAACCACCAGACCATGCCCCAAAAGAACTAGATAATTTCTCCTAATTCAAGTGGACACTGCTACTGTGGCATTTCTTTTGTTTCGTTATTTCAAAACTTAAAAACTTTAAAAAAAAAAAATTATTATACACATTTATTTTTAATAATAAAATTTTTTTTTGGAATCTACACAGTGAGATTTATCAAATATGACCAATATTGAATATAAAATTTTATAAATATAAAATATTATTTTTTTAGCTATACGAAACTAATAATTTCTCAGTTTGAGAAACTATCCAGTAAAACTGATAAATTTCTTAGTTTTTTTTTTAGTATTAAAATTGATGATATTATTAATTTTTCCAATTTAAAAAATGATAATATTTTTTTAAAACTTGAAAAACCGAAACTTCCTCGATTTTGCATAGAAATGAGTTTGATTTGAAGTGAAACGAAACTTTCCATAGTTAGAGTTTGTGATAAAGCCTAGGAATGAGAACGAAGCTCCATTGTTATCCTTTTCCTTCTATATATCATGAGCACATGGAGCCCATGTTTGTTCTCTTCGACGATTCATCTATTTCCTTTAATCCCCAAATTAGATTGTCAATGGCCTCTGTAGACATCCCATTTTGACCACCCCTAAGACTTGGGCGCTTCAATCCGAACACTCGATGATGAAAGTTACATTATGCAAATTGTCGAATCTTTAGCAAAAGAATTCGGTTTCGAGCTTCAAACCCAAGTCTTCCACCCTATTTGGACCAAAACCCTGTTTTTAGCCTGATCACTCAGTGAGCAGTGGGGCCAAAATAATTGGCTGGCCTGCCAATTAATGAGCAGGTCATACAATTAATTGACCGGCCATGTTTACCGAGAGCAAATATTTTATAGTAGCCAGCTGTCCCCATGTGCATGCTTTGAACCAGCTATCTTTTTTGTAGATGTTTACATTGAAAAGCGGTGGAAACTTTATAAAAAGACCACCTTCCCTCATGGTTTAGGGTTAGAGCATTTTTCCTAAAGGCTCAGGCAAATACCAAAAGCTCTCCTCCACCCTCTTGATATAGATACATTATAGACACACCATTGAAGCATTGAACTTGAAGCTTTTTGTTGAGATTTCGAACACAATTTAGATACTTGGGAGTATTTGGATTGGAGTTTGTGAACCAAGAAGTTCTTCCTCTTCTTTAGAGGTTGATCTTTCAACTCTTTTCATTACTTAACTTCTTGTTCTTCATTTTAATACTGTTTTTTAGATTATTTTGGCTTTTAAAATGTGATTTGAAATCTTGTTTAAAGGTGGAAGGGTTCACCACCCTTCCATAGGCTTGTTCTTTAGCTTTGCTCTCTTGTTGTTCTTCATATGTAGGCCTTATTTCCTTCATTTCCAGCATTGTTTTAATTAGATTTTGATTAAATATGAGTTGTTTGTATGTGTTTAAAGCTTACATTGATAGCTTGATTCTTGTCTCATATCTCTCTTCTTTGAAGATATTGCATAGCTCTCTTCTAGTTCCTTCTTTGTAGCATGAAAATGGATGTTTCATCCATGTTCTATGAGTAGGAAGATGAGCTTGCAATAATCCCTCCATAGCTTTCCTTTCTTGCTTTTACTTAGTCTTGTCTTTGTTTTAAAGCTACATAAGAGCTCTTCATCAAGACCATTAGAGGCTTTCTTCTATTTCCTTTGAAGCATGGAAATGGAGGTTTTAACCCATTTTCCATGAGTAGGAAGATGAGTCTCATTAGTCTTCTTAATGACGGAATCTCTTGTATATATGCTTTGCCTTCAAGAATGGCTTCTTTTAAACCTATTATCTCTAAGCTTTAGTATTCACTTGCTCTTGTTGTAACGAGTTGAATCAAATTGAATTTTTGCCCTTATTATTATTGTTGTGGTGTCGTGAACCATTCTATTTAAATTGGTGAAAATAAATTGAATTACCTCTTAATTTCGACTTTGTAAGGCCCGTTTGGCAAAATTATTATTTTTAGTTTTAGTTATAGCCATTCTTGGGTCCTGAGTAATAAATGAGATATAAATTCAATTTTTGGGTTTTATTTGATTAGCCCATACTTATGCCTCGTTTGGGAACAGGCTAATTTAGTAACTTTTTGGCTAATTGGCTAAAAAGGTTGGTAAGAAAAACCTGTATGTTTGGGCCAACTTTTTGGCTAATTACGAAACGACGTGCAAAAAGTAGAGAGAAAAGGGAATCTTTGACTTTTTGGTATGGGTTGTTAGCTTTTTGGCTAAAAAGGTAACTTTTTGGCTAATTGGCTATTTTAGCCTCTTGCCAAACGAGGCCTTAATTATTTTGGTTCATATTTAATTATGTTAATGGTGGGGACCACCTGAAGTCTTTTAAAATTTATTTATATTTTAATCTCAGTTGGAGATTTATTTTAAATTATTAAACTCCATTCATTTTGGACTCAATTGATTGAATCATGACCCGTTAGTAACCATGTAATATTGTTGTTGTTTTATTATTATTATTTGATTACCATAAAAGAGTTGTGAATATTTATGGTGTGTATCATTAAACGAAATATATTTTGTGGTGAGAAAATATTATATCTTTTTATCATTAATAATGTTGAAATATACTTTTAATTGATATATATATATATATATATATAGATATATGTATAGATAGATATTTGTACTGATAAAAAAAAAAGAAAAAAAAAAAAGAAAAAAAAGAGGACATTTAATTATGATTGATTGTCTAAACTAATTAGGTTATCTGATTTGGTTCAAGAGGTTCTAAGTTCCATTCTTAATGGAAGCATTTCTACCAAAATATATTTTTGGAGAAAAAAAGTCAATCCAATTGTACCAAGCCTTGATGTATCTTCTAGAATTTCATGGTTGCATGTGCTGGAAAGTGAAGTCAATGTATATGTGCAAAATGATGAAGTTTGCTGGAAAGAAATGGCAAAGGAAAATGAGTGGACGACAATTGTAAGTGCAGGGGAGCTCGAGCGGAGAGAGCTAGAGAGCAAATAGTCTAGTTCACATTTCTTTCTTTCTTTCAATTTGTGTATTTAGCTACAATAAGGTTTTAGAGCATAGTTCTTAAGATCAAAGTAACAACGTTTTGACCGGTGGAGATCAAAATTCGGCAAAGTTGAAAATTGGGGTTTTTGCTTGTTTCCTCTTCTAGCTTGAGGTAAGGATTTTTCCTGTACTTCTTTATGCACTTTTACTTGATTATAGGGAGCTTAGAGTTGTATATAATTTAATTAGAATTTTTGAAAAATTTGTGATTTATTTGCTTAAAAGAGAAATTTTGAGAAAAATAAAAAGTTGATACCCAACTTGCGAAAGTGTAAACTTGGAATATGTTTGTAAGGTTATGAAAGAGTTATGTTTTAAATTTGAACAAAAACAGACTTCGATTCGATTGGTTTTGAAATTTTTACCGGTTTGTGACCAAAAAAGCATTTTTAAAGAAAATAAAGGAATTACGCTTAACTTTTGGGGCTTTCAATCAAAATAGGATCTCATAATTGAATAATGCTTGGAGAATGAGTTTGGAAAGAAAATGATGTTTTCTTGGGCATTAACGGTATTATTTTGCTTAATATATCTGTTAGAATAATACCGATATAGTTAGAAATGGACTTTGAGAGGTTACCGAATGTGATTGTAATATGAAAACTAGTGTAGTTGTTCATATTTGATTGGAATAGATTGTATTTATCGAAATATTTTTTGGAATTTAGTTATTTAAATATCTGTTTAGAAATATCTGTTTTGGGCTATCGGTGGAGGATAGCCATGATTGCTGTAGAAATGCATAAGACGTAGGTGAATTGAACCACATTCCTCATTTGTTGGATTGGACATTGCATTACATTCATTTCATTGGAAATGTATCTGTTTTTGAGAAATGTTTGGAAATATATCTGTTTGTGAAAAGATGAATACTTGGTGAATCTGGGTAGGGGGTGTAGAACTATGCGGTTAGGTGTCGAGCCTTCCAGTTTACTGGTAAAAACGACAGTGGTAGTGCATTAGGGCCTACTTGCAGACACTCACCTAAAGATTCACAGAGCCTGTATTCATGTAACATATATGGTTTAAAATATAAATGATTTTATATCTGTTGTTGCATCTCAGCATTGCATGTTTTATAAAAGGTGAGATAAATTGTTTTATCGTGAGCATGGCATGAGCATACTCCTCTTTAGTCTTGTCATGGTTCATATGTTGTGCAGTATATCTCTACTGGGCTGTGGCTCACCCTATAAGGGAAACCATTTCAGGTACAGGTGCTATGCCTCCGTTAAGGCATTGACTTGGGAGGACTCGAAGCTAAGGCTTCATTTTTTTTTTATTATTATTTGTCGAATGTAAGCCCAGGGCTGTATTTGCGTTGAGTTGAAACTCCATTTTGTGTAACCAAGAATGTTCTTGGATAAATTTGTAAGCTTGTAGGGCACTTATTATCTGTTTGGCTTCCATTTCATACTTATTGTAAAATATATTCTTGGGATTGGAACTGGGGCATTAAGATGTGAATAGCATGTATTTGGCATTTGGGATTTAATAGAAATGGATGTATGGAATAGTTAGCTATATATATGTTTTGTCTGTCAGGTGAGTTTTGTTGCATAAATGGATATACCTTACCCAATTTTCGGGGCGTTACACTTGTTTTCCATGAGATTCAATAGGTGTTGACCATGTCTTTGATTGTATCTTTCATATTTAGCCTTAGGTTTGCTTCCATGAATTACCATCTCTTTGCTTCACTAATCATCATTTAAATACCCTTGGGATGTTTGATGATTTGTGAAGCAAACCTACTTTCTCCTAGAGAAATTTTTGTGACAGGAGAGAGAAGAAAAGATGAACATCCTTTGGAAACTTCCTATTTTGCTTTGTTCCAATTTTGTCGCAGCAGATATTTCCCCAGTAATAGTGGCCAGCTGGCCACCATCTTGTATGGTTGACCACTTATCAAGGCCGGTTGGCCACCCTCTTTGTATGACAGTAAGTGCTTTTCAGTGAAACAGAGTAGATCGTAAGGCCCAAAACATAGTCATTTTCAAAGCGTGAGCGATGGGGGTTTCGAAGGACGTTATTGCCTGTGTCCGTATGATTCATCGTCTCTCCTTTAATCCCTTTAATTTAGTTATTTCAATTCAGTATTGAATAGTTAGCCAATTCATTTGTGTTTGTAATTAAGTATTTCATGCAATTAATTAGTTCATTTGCTTGTATTGTAATAATTAATAGTTTTCATTTGAGTTTGTAATAGTTAGTTAATTAGGGCATTTGGACTCTCGTGTGAAGAGAGCAAATATGTAACACTTGATATATGTCTTCCAACTCTCATGTCTTTCTTCTTTTTATTTAAACGTTTACCATAATTGTATAGCATCATGTTTTCTTTCATCATTTACTTTTGCATGCATTAAAAATGTTCGGATCATACTTGAATATCATTGTCATTTCCTAACTTGATTATGTGCGCTACCTCATGCTTTGAGTTGCTTCACATGTCTTGTTAGTAGCCGAATCTAGTAGTTGCATTTTTGTATGTGTTGCATTAGTCATGTGCATACTAGGGTCATGCATTTTTTCTAACTATATTATTTTATTTGGCTTAACTTGGAGTACTAGGTGAACATTTTTTGCTTTAGTATATTCATGTATGTACTTGTTGCCATGCTTAGCATCTTACCATAAGGCTACGTACTTACTCGAAATAAACTGTTTGAATGCTTGTGGATGAAGGTTATTTTACTTGCATTAGGGATGATTTTGATCAAATATATGTACGAGCTCATTTCTTTCCTTTTGAGTTGTGCGCACTTAAAACTCTTTTAACCAAAATCACATAAAATCAAGTCATTTCCAAAGCAAGCAAAACAGTCTATGCTTGTGTACCTCACATAGTAATTTAGCATAATAAAATAAAAACAAGAGCATATAATGTTGATAAAATTCACATTATGATTAGTAGAGGCTGATCTTTGATCGGGTGAGGGGGTGCTCAATTCATGACCTTCCCCTTTTATACCTAAGTTCCCTATCCAAGACACTTTGGTTGTGACAGACAAGTGGTCTTTGGCACGAGTCACGAGTTTCCTAAATTTTTCAAAAATATTTAGGTGGCAACTCTGAAATCTAGAAATGCAGTCCATTTTTGGCATCTCTGATGATTATTGGATTTTCTAAGATTTGCTAGATTTGGACTCTCATTTGTGTTTTTTTGTTTCACATTGCACTTGTGAAACTAGATTCAGAATCACGGGAGTCCGAACTTTAGAGTTATCATACTCGTGGAGACTAAACCCCTCCAAGGAGCACGAAAAACCAACTACAGCCTCCAAACCCTAATTCCATTCAATCAATTCATATCTCAGATAACAACATGTATTCAAGAATTCTTGGGGATTCGCCACCAAAGTTCTTCAAGGATAAAAGGGATGGTGTTCTCTCTTCAGACGACATTGTTTCACTGCGAAATTAGTTATCAACACCAACGAAGAAGTAATTAGTAGAGTTGCAGAGCCTATGGTGGAACAAGAAACAACCTCAAATTTGTCCAAGGTTTCGTTGAGAAGGTATGCAAAGAAGAGGGATGGCTATGAAAAGTTGCAAAGCAGAAGGGAGGTTTGAAGGGTAATTTCATCTATTAAAAATTAGTATGACTTGATGGAGTAATATTTTTTTTTTATTATCTAGGACTTAATAAGTTCATGAAGTGGGGCTTGTGTGTAAATGTCCCATAAAAATACAAATGAATTGCAAGTGTAATTTTGAGAATGGATATAATTATCCAATAATATTTCTTTTGTAAAAATGATCTACTTAGCAAATTCTATAATATGAATATTTCAAATTTTCGAAGTGAATCATGGGTCCATATAAGCCCAACAACACCTCTAATTAGCACACAAGAGAGAAACTTAGCTCTTCGATCATTATTGTATTAGCATTGCTACATGTAAAAAATTTTGGTACACAAAATACACAAAAGTAATCATATGAAGGTGGGGACCACACATGTAGGACCCAATCTCATGTGAAAGCTTCTATGCACTATGTACCAAAATTTTATGCAAATAGCGTTTCTCTTATTGTATTGAGATGTGACTACAAATTGGTGTAAATAAATAAATATTGGTTGAATGATAGTGATTACCATGTAATATGTTGAAAATAGGGAACTCAAGCCAAAGGTCCATATTTAAAACTCTTTGTCAAATAATTTTTTTTAGGTCAAATGGTCATCATTTGTCCAAAACGACACCCTATTTGTTTAAAACTTACCTATATATTCAAATGTCACTTGTATGTACATGTGTCACCTATCTATGAACCTATTTGTTCAAATATCCCATTATCTGTATACATGTTACCTATTTATTCACATATCTATTCAATATCACCTATATGTCCACCTCATTATCACCAATTACAGCTACCGGTGACTTTTTTGACAACTTTTTCAGCCAATTTTTGAGAACTTCTCGGAAGTTAACTGTAGACACCCCATTTTTGACCGTCCTTACGACTTGGACATCACCGCTTGCACACCCAATGATGAGTGTATATGCTCGTTAAGTGCTCAGGGTCCTTAGCGGAATGCCACAGCCTTGAGCCCTTCAAACCCTACACAGCCGTTGCCTTATTTTTGGACCAAAACCAGAGTTTTTCAAGCCTGCAACCTCTTGTAGCCTGCCGACCCCTTCTATTGGCTACCGGCCACTACTTCTGATTGCCGGCCACAAGTGTGTTTTGTAGATATTTTTCTACTAGTTGTGCCAACTGTTGGCACAAATGCGTGCACCTTCTTACACTTGTATGTATTGATATTTCTGAGGGAGTTGCATGGTCTTCTATATATAAGAGGCCTCCCTTTCCATTTTTAAGGTTGGAATTTTTAGAGCAAAAATTCTCTCTTTCTCTCTTTCTACAATTCTCTCTTTCTCTCTCTCTTGCAATTTCTTAGCTTTTTGCAAGCTTTTGCCTATACACTCTTAACCAAACCTCTCCATCTTTGAGCTGAGGTACCTTTGAGCCTTGTTTAAGCTCTTGAGGGTGTGTTTGCCTTAATTTGTTGCCTAGAATTGGTTCTCCTCTTCAAGAGGTATAAAGCTTTGCTTCTCTTCTTGCTTTATTTACTTTTTTTCTTACTGTTTTCCCACTGTTTTTGGGCTGTATAAACTCTTTATTTTTGGGTTGAAACTTTTGGTTTAAGGCCAATAAGGGTTGCAGAGTGGTTCACCCTTCTTTACACTTTGCTTTCAAGGCCTTTACCCTTGTGTTTCCCACCTTTACACTATTTTTTTTTTTTGAGCTTTTAAACACTGATTTTCAGAGTTATTTCAGTGGCCGAAATGTTGTTTTGAAGTCCAAAATTGAAGGGGTTAGCCTTCCCTTCTTGTATCTTGCTTACTAGCCTAGCATGTTTTACGTTTTAGCTTACTGTTCTAGCTATTTTTGTCTTAATTCCAGTATGTTTTAGGACTTATTTAGCACTATTTTATGATTTTTTTTGAGTGTTCATTTCATTTGAGCCTTGTATTGCATGCTTGTAGTGCAATTGTTCTTCTGAGTTTGGTGGTTTAGGCCTTAGCCACCATCCTATTTGAGTTGATAGCATTTATTTCATGCTTTCCTTACTTGTGGTCACCTTTAATCACCTTTACAATCTCTCTCCTTTCTTGGATTTTGCTTTTGTTTGAGAGTTGTTTCAAACCTATTGTTCTTTTAAGCTTGAGATTGAGGTCGTCATGCTTAATCGTTTAATCTCTTTTAGGGTTCATTATCAACAAAGATGCCATCTCTCTCATGTCTTAAGCCAACTCTTGGTTTGACACTTCTCTCCTTTAGAGAACTTAAACTCACTTTTATACTTAATCGATTAAAGAATTGAAAGATAACTAAAATGGAGTAATGAAATTGGTGACTAAAAAAAGGCAAGATAATAGTTTGGTTTGGGTTCAATCGGACGTTAATTGAATCCTTGAGTCTCGAGTCGTTTCATACTCATGAGTGATGCAAACGGCTCAAGATTCATTGTCAACTACTTCCCTTGATCATTCATGATAGGGTGGTGGTTTTAAGAGTCTTGTTTTGTTGCATTCATTAAACTTGCACATTTTCGGTTTATAAGCCATCATGCAATGAAATTGCATCAATTGATGGTTTGTGAATCAAATTTACCACTCCTTTGAGCTGTTTGATGATAAGGAGAAGTAAGTTGTGCAAACAAACTCTTGAGAATATCCTATTCCTGCTCTGTTTGCTTTCTGTTGCAGCAAGAAAATCCGGTCATCAGTGGCCGGCAGGCCATCACTTCTAGCCTGTTGGCCACCTGTGCAAAATCCAGTAGTGTACTTTTGAAGCAGAACAGAATTGGTCTTGAGGTGGAAAATAGTGCCAGTGTTCTACTGTGCAACAGAGACATTTGATAGCAGAAATAGTGGCTTTTTCGGATGGAAAGTCTGTGCATGCATAAGCATTCCTCATTTCTTGAGGAGGAGTAATTAGAGTAGTTAATTTGGTTACTTCATGTTGTAATCAATTAGTTAGCTAAACTAGTTATTTAATTTTGTCTTGTAATAATTAGTTAGCTAGAATAGTTAATTAATTTGTTGTAATAATTAGTTAAGTAGTTTAGCTAAATTATTCATTTGGGTTTGTAATAGTTACTTAATTAGTTTAGCTTTAATTAGTTAGCTAGTTAGTTCATCCGGACCCTCCCGTGTGAGGGTGCAAATGTTGTAATAATGTGTATGTCTTCTAACCCCACGTCTTTCTTCTTTTTATTTAACTGCTTATGATAGTTAGTTTAGGGCATCATGTTTCTTTTAACATCTTTCATGATTTGCATCGACTTGTTTTGCTTGCACCGAGACTTAGTACATCATTCTAACTTGCATTGTCATTTAAATACTTCTTTGAATACGTGCTTTGACCGCATGCTATGAAATTGCTTCATATGTCATATTAGTAGCCGAGCCTAGTAATTGGATATCGCATGTGTTGCATTAGTCATGTTGCACTAGTTAGAGCATATATTTTTATAACTCCTTCCTTTTGGGTTGGAGTACTAGGTGAGCTTTTATTTGCTTTAGCATATCACATGCATGTTAATGTTGCCATGTTTAGCATACTCACCATGAGACTATGTGCTTAAATGATAAATTGCCTGAATGCCTGTGGATGAAGACTAATTGCTTGAATTAGTATAATTTGAGTAACGTTCTTATGCGATCACTTTTTTCAAGTGGTACATATTCGAAACAATTTTAAAAAACAAACATGAGCCAAATGTTCCAATTCTTGCAAATTAGTCTATACTTGTGTGTGTGTGCATCACATAGTAAATTAGCTAATAAATCAGAACAAGAGCATATAATGTAGATAAAATTCATATCATGATTAGTAGAGGCCGATCTTTGATCGGGCGAGTGGGGGTGCTCAATTCATGAGCTTCCCCTCTCGTACCTAAGTTCCCGAGCTAAGACAATCTTTGTGATGACGGACACATGGCCTTTGGCATGAGTCATGGGTTTCCAAAATTTTTCAAAAATATTTAGGTGGCGACTCTGTATCTGGAAAAGCAGTCTATTTTTGGCAATTTGATTCAAAATCAATTTTCCAAAAGATTTGATGGATTTGGACTCTTTAGTGTTTACCTATTTCATATTGCACTTGTAAGATCAGATTCAGAACTGCAGGAGTTCAATACTGTAGGGCTTATTCGTCTTCCGTTAGGGGGCATGAAAAGTCGAGCTACACCAACGACTTTTCAACCTGTGTCTTTATCACCAAAAAATATTAAACCTTTGATTAAATAACATATGACCCCATAAGAATTGAATTCACCAAATATTTAAAAATATAGTTGTTTGTTGCAGTTGACTTAAATCTTATAAATTAAAAAATAATTACTAGTGATGTATGTCAGTTTCCCAGTAGTCAAATGGTTGAATGCTAGGTCGATCTGAGCAGTCAGGCACAACCTTACGAGATGCTGAGGTGTTAGATTCATCTCTCTGTCTTAATTAACTTACAAAACAGACCCTTGAGGATCCACCGGTGGGTGTCTTCCCCTTAGGTCCTCTGAAGGCCAAGTTAGTGTTATTGACGTGGTGGTGAAGTAATGTTATGTATGTGCATGAATGGTGTTCGCATATTTACCTTTTTTTTTTTTTTTTCCGTTGTGCTTATATTAGGTGGATTTGTCATATACCTCTCATAGGACGTTGTGTAGCGTATCATCCTTAGGTGTTGTGTTTGATGCACCTGTAAGGTCAGGCGGTAGGTGGAGCTTTCGACGCTACCTGTCCGCTGCGTTTGTGATGCTATTGAGAAGCTATAAGAAGTCAAACCTTTGGATTTGGGATCGGCAATATTGGGTGTCAAGTCTTCATGGCCAATTGAGCCATCTCGGGCCTCTGGACTTGGGTTAGGGTGATTGTTTTGAGTTTGCATGAGGGTGTGATTGGGTTTAAGCCCATGGTTGAACTAGGCCACTTGTATTTGGGCCATAGTCATCAATTGGGAATCATGAATGAAATGCTTTTAGTTTTTTGATTTTTCTGTTTAGATTATTTACTTTCTTATTGACCAAAAGAAGTTGCACTTAAATAGGGTGATAAACACTAGTAGTTTGGCAAGAAAATCATGACCTAAGAAGGTAGTTTTCTCTATTTCTCTCTCTTTTTTGCTCTCTTATGTTTTTTTCTCATTTTATGCTCTTTTTTTACCTTTCTTTCTCCACATCAATCCATTATAGAGGTAGCTGATAAAGATTGTAATGGTAGAAACGTAAATGTATCCCTTATTTTATTTTGTTGTTTCTTAGGAAAATTATGATTCCATATAAAAAATTGAAAATAATTACAAGCACGTAGGTATTATGGTGGGCGCGGGTCGGTTACGGCCACGGAACTTCCAATCCATCATCTGTCTGCCAGATTGGCGGATTGAAGAAAATCAATTAGCATCCGTCCGCCAATCCGGCGGATGTGGATTGAGCAGATTGGTGGTTTGGCGGATGGATGCGAATCGGTTTGACGGTTTAAAATTTTATAAATTTTCAACATAATTCAACTTGTGCACTTCCTTAAAAAAAAAAAAAATAATAAAAAAATTACAGTTAATGACTTAAAAAAGTATTACAATCACTGTATGCCTTTTTAAAAGAAAGAAAGTTTGAAACTTTAGAATATCATGATCACTGCATGCCTCATCCACATATTACAATCACAGCATGATTCATCCACATAAAGTATTACAATCTGTGATTCTTAAAATATAATAATAATTCAAACCACCAAAACCATAAACAAAGCAGTAGTAGAGATTGTATGTTTCTATATTGTTACATCTACATATGTTTTTGAAAACAAAAACCAACCAACATATATGATATTTTCTATTTATTATTTTTAGAGCTAGATTTAAAAACCAAAAAATATAGAAAAATAATATGTTTATTTTTTTCAATTCAAAAAATATATTCAAGTTGAAAACTTTTTTTCAACAAAATATTTAAACTCTTTTTCCATTAAAAACACAAACATAATATTTAAACAAATTGAAAATACAAAGTCTTATAAATTATTAGGGTGCTCATGATTTGATTGGTTTGGCGGTTCGGTTCTTGGCCAAAGCAATCTCAAATCCGTCATCCGTTCGCCAGATTGGCGGATTGGAAAAAATTAATCCGCAACCGTCCGCTCGTCATCACGCATCCGTCCAAAATGCGGCGGATTTGTTTGGTTCAATCGGTTTTGATGGATCAGTATATCCACTGCTCACCCCTAATAGGTATAACTTTTTTCTATGCAACAAGTAACTTTCACCTTTTGGTAAATATTTTTCAACTTCTCACTCTTGTAATTCCCTTCTCTCTCTCTCTCTCTCTATTTACGCTCTTTCTTATATCTCTCTTTTTTCACATCCCAATGACGCACCATTACTTCTTTGGTTATTGCCAAGATGATAGTAGAGGGGGCTTTGAGGTAGAGCGGCGTTGGAAGTTGTGGAGGGAGACCCTTGGGATGATGTGATTGTTACGGCATGAAATTCAGCTGGTCTAATTGAGTTAAGAATTTTATCTAAAGTTAGGGGTTGTGTAACGCCCTGATATTTTAACCTATTTTATAATTATTGATCCTTTATTAATCTCCAATTTCGAAATGTGAAGAAAGAGTTAAAGAAAATTAATTAAAGTACAGCCATTTCACAAGTCCAATGTTTATTTCTTCTCATTAGATTTCTCATAGAAGTTACATTTCACTTTGCAACATTATTGTTCAAAATTATAACACATTACAGTTCAAGAAATAAAAGAAATACAACAAAATGTGCAAAGAGAGCTTACGCCTTTCAAGGCTAAGGCCTTGATTATACACATAAGTGGAATTCTATCCTAAACACATAAGCCCATTGGTTGTAATCACATAAAACATCCAAAGTGAGCTCTAGTGCTTTATCAAGACCTCCACCAATTCCTAGTTGAGTGGAAGCACATCATCACAACCTGAAATGTTTGTTATGATGTAGATGAGCTAATGCCCAGTAGGAATACTATTAACAAGAATATGTAAATGAGTGAAATGCATATAATCATGCTATGCACATGCCATGATAAAATCCAAATTTTTTCTCTTTTAAAAACAATGATGTTCAATGCCCAATTTCCATTTAAAATCTAATTATCAACAATAGAGCGGTAAATATGCAATGACATCCCAAGTAAAAGCCGCAAAACCATACATACATATATAGATTTGTATACTAAAAATATTCTCATATTCACTGACTCTAAAAATGGCGGGGTAATGGGCATCAAAAAACCTTTTGTCGTTCACATTTGCCGATTCTTGAATAGTGGGCTCGTGGACACCCAAAAATCATGTTTTTTCACATTTGCCGACTCCTGAAACGGCGGGCTTGTGGATACCCAAAAACCTTTTCCCACATTCGTCTAGCGATAAGCTCAAGACAAGGCAATTGGGCACCTTGACTCCGCATATGGGTACCAATACAATACACAACTCTTTTCCAAAACCCAAGTCTATTACTTGGACTCATGCGCCATTTGCTCCATTTCAACATTTTCAAATATCCAAGAGATTGTACCAAATCAAGAGATGAAATTTTATAATGTAATGCAATGCATGAATTTGTAAACATTTCAATTGCCTAAATAAATCTTCATAGTTAAGAAGTTTACAATTTCCACATTCCCAGCAATACCCAATTTCCTTCATCACAATATAAAACTCCATAACGTCTCAAAATCATTATTCATGCACCATTCCACTAAACATCAACCCAATTTCATTAATCAAGGCCCAATTGAACAAAACTCTTTCTTTAAAGCAAAATCAAAACTAGGGTTAAACAAAATTTGAGGCTTTTCCTCCATTTTCATTTTAACAACAAATGTTCGTCATCAACAACCTTTACAATCAATAGTTATTCAAAACCTTTCAAAATCTTAGGCAAAAATTTGTCTTTTTATTTTTATGCATCAACATCCATTTAATCTAACACATTCATCTCAAGTATAATTAAGAACTTATCACATATACACCTCAAATCATAGATATACTAAGTTAAAATTGCCCCTACCTCGAATAGGAAGACATGAAGATGAAAACCCAAGGAGATCTTTGAAGATAATGTGATTCAATCGGTAGAAACATTGATCTTCGCTTCCTTTTCGTCTTTAGGACAAGGTCTTGGATGATTTATTGAAGAAAATGGGTGAAATCAAGGGTTTAGGGTTAGGGTTTTTTGGACAAGAAAAGAGAAAGAAAAAGTGAGAAGAGTGGATCAAAAGAGTGAATTTAAGTGGCTGATTCCAAATAGACTGCACAAGCGCTCACTCTTGTGCTCGAGTGAAGAATGAAGACTCCTATAATCTCAGGCCTAAGGAGCAGACTGCTCGAGCAAACTGAGTTTTGTTAGAGAGACACAGACTCACAAACTCAGTTCCTAAGGCACTTCCTACACACCAACCTTATTTCGTTTTGTAATTATTTATTTACTTAAGTTTACAACGTAAACAAGGAAATAACCCCCATTTGGATTCAAAGAAAAAAAAAAATCAAAATCAAAATCTAATTAAATCAAAAAGTGAGTTCCCCAGTTTTAGTATAAAAATAATTTTTCAACTGAAATTTCTAAGTTTAATGTTGAAGTAAAGGGGTTAATACTTCGTAGAAAAATCCTATAAAATCAAATTAGACTATTTAATATATAACGAACAATTACTACCAAAAATTATTTTCAAAATCGTAAGTTTTGAAATATATAATTTTCACATTTAGAAAATTTTCGGGCTTAGTCCAATTATGACAAAACCATTTTTTTTAATGCAACTATCTCTATACGAAAAAGAAATGAGGGTCAGTCTCAACCTGTAACACTCCGAAATAATAACCATAATTCATCCGATTGACAATTATTAAATAATAATATAATTCTGAATATAGTATGCTTCCATTCATAAGATTTCATTGTACATGAGGTAATACATTAAATTATACATTCTAAAGTCCTAACCCTGAATCTATAGCATGTGCCACAAGTTAATCATATGAAATAAAAGTTAAATAGATATAAAAATGCGCTAATGGCTACAACTTTCCAAGACTATGCTTGGTTACAACAAAATTGAGTTTTTACTCAATACAGTTTAAGCCCTAGGCTTGTACAAAAATAATTACAACAATAACAAAAACAAGCTCTTGGCTCCAAGTCCTCCCAAGCTACAACCTTGGTGGAGGCATATCACCAGCACCTGAAAATGGTTTTTCACATAGGGTGAGCCAAAGCCAAGTAAAGATATTCTAGCACAGTATATGAATCTTAACAAAGCTATAAGGTGAATGCACATGCAATGCTCATGCCAAAACATTTGATATCTCTTTCCAAAACCATGAAATGCTAGGTTTATATCACAATTCATAAAAACATTTACTTTACAATAGAAAATAAGACAGTGGATACAAGCACTGAAAATCTCTAGGTATGTGTTTGCAAGTAGGCTACATAAGCACTACCAATGCCATTTTTACCGGTACTAACCGGATGGCTCGGCACCTAACTATGTAGCTTTCGACTTTCACCAAGGACACACAGGGCAACAATAATACCACAACCACACCCCCTACCAAAATTCACCAAGGTATTCGCCCCATTTTCTCAAAACAATATACATTTTCAATGTGTTAAGTATGCAACAATGCTCAATGCAAATGGATGAGAAACTAGTTTCTATTCTCCTAATTCTCAAGCAATTTGTACGACAATCATAGCTGTGCTCCACCGATATCCCAAAACAAATATCTCTAAACAGATAGATAATTTCCAATAAAGATAAATTTTTTTTCAAATTTCAAGATGTGTGTGATAATGCATATCCAACTCCACCATCATCAACATCATTATTCCAATTTCATAAAATCCAATATCATTTCCATTTTCTTTTTACAAAATCAAATATTCACATTTTATGGCAAAATCTCAATTTTCTTTATAAATCAGTTCCAAAGATAAAAATCTACCATTTTATCACAACTCAACCACATTTACAAACCACAATTATTTCCAAAAAACCATTTTGAAAACCCATATTTTGATTTCAAAGCCAAAACCCTAGGTTTATCAAAAAAATCCTTAAATCACAATATTGTTTAGAAAAACAAATATCCAAGTTAAAAGCCAAACACAAGTCTGGAGAAATCCCCACCTCAAAGCTAGAAGGCAAGAGAGTGAAGAAACCTTGATGAATTCAAAAATCAACTTTGTTCCGATTAAAATAAAGCTCTTGGCAAGCTTCAGCTTTTTTCCCAAAGGACAATGGTGTAGAAACTGATGAATGATAGTGTATTTGAGGTTTAAAGATGGTTTCTAATGAAAGAGGAAGAAAATTTGGGTTTTTGGAATGTAGAGTAAGATGAGAAAATGACTCAAAAAGTGACTTTTACGAATTGATATACGCGCAGACCGCTCGAGTGACCAAAACATCGCTCGACCAGACACAATAAGTGAGACTGCTCGAGAAAACAAAGTTATTGCTCGAGCGTATTATGACACCCTCCCAGAAGTTTTGCAAACAAAGGTTAACCGCTTAAGCGCAAGAAAGACCGCTCAAGTGTAAGAAAGATCGCTTGAGCTAAAAACACCACCCTTCCAGTACTTTTGCAGGCCTGTAAAAGTACTAACAGTTCCCAAACACCACTTGAGCAACCAAAGGACCGCTCGAACGAACTAACCAAAATCTAGGCAAAGACTCCTTTGAAAAACAGACTCCAACTTGTTCTAAACGCAACAACGACATCCAAATAACCAACTCAATCAAGAATAGGATACATAAGGGTAAGAACAATCAAATAAGACAAGGAATCTGGATCCAAAATAATAAACGGGTCGAGTCTAAACCAGAATCATTATAACCTTCCTCTTTTAAGGAATTTTGTCCCCGAAATTTTAAAATCAACACAACAAAACGGTATTTAAATCAATCATTACAATGATAGCAAGTCAAACTCATAACCATGACCCATCCACTGGTCATTCATTCTCATAACAACGATAAACAAAGTTTTCAACATTGAATATACAATTCACTTTTTTCAAAACATATACAATGCTTTACATTTAATCAGCATAACAAGATTTTCATTACAAGTCTCAAACATCAATAAAAAGGTCTGGATATCTCACGGATTTCCACCTCATGCTCCCAAGTCGCCTCCTCAACCCCATGGTATCGCGACAACACTTTTACCAAAAGAATTGTCTTGCCTCGTAAGACTTGGTCTTGTGTATCTAAGGCTCTAACCAGTCTGTCCTCATATGAGGCATCCTCATCTGCCTCTAACTCGGTCTAATCCAACACATGTGACAAATTCGACTCATACTTCTGAAGCATACAGATATGAAACACATTATTAACCTCAAAAAGCTGGGGCGGCAAGGCCAAATGATAAGTTGCCTTCCCCATGTAGTCTAGAATCTCAAAAAGCCCAATAAATCTAGGAGACAACTTCTCGTTCTTTCCAAACCTCATCAGTCCCCATCTAGGCAATATTTTCAAGAAGACATGATCTCTTACCTCAAATGATAATGGCCTCCTTCTACAGTCGGTATAACTCTTCTGACAACTCTAACCAACCTCTTACGGATAAGTGCAACCTTCTCCGTCGTTTCCCTGACTAACTTAGGGCCTAATATAGGTGCGTCACCCACCTCGGCCTAACACACAGGAGATCTACATGGTCAGCCATACAAGGCCTCAAATGGTGCCATGCCAATACTCGCTTGATAGCTATTATTGTAGGCAAACTCCACTAAAGGTAAGTACCTCTCCCATGACCCCTTAAAGTCAAGAACAAAACCCCGAAGCATATCCTTTAGGATTTGAATGGTACGCTTTGATTGCCCATCAGTCTAAGGATGATACGTAGTGCTAAAAGTCAACCTAGTGCCCAAGGCATTCTGTAGGCTCTGCCACAACCAAGTCATGAAATGCGGATCTCTATCCGAAACAATAGTCACAGGGACCCCATGAAGTCGAACTATGTCCTTAACGTAAAGGTTGGCAAGATAATATACTGAGTCACTCATGCGTATAGGTACAAAATGTGTTGACTTAGTTAACCGGTCGACTATCACCCACACGGCATTATTATCCTGTTGAGTCCTTGGAAAACCCACCACAAAATCCATTGTGACATGCTAACACTTCTACTCGGCTATAGGCAAGGGTTGCAACAAACCCGCTGGCCTTTGATGCTCAGCCTTCACTTGTTGACAAGTAAGTCACCTCGAAACAAACAAAGTTACATCTCTCTTCATCCCCTTCCACAAAAACTGGCAACTAAGGTTATGCTACATCTTTGTGCCTCCCGGGTGTACCGCAAGGCGCAAATGGTAAAACTCTCAGAGTACCTCCTCTCTACAAGACTTTGGCACAAAAAGGCGGTCAAGATTTGATTCATCAAATCCATAAACAAAGCTGGTGCGTTGGTTAGCCCAAAAGGCATCACTTGGAACTGATAATGGCCATACCGCATACCGAATGCCATTTTCTAGATATCCTTCTCCTTTACTCTCAACTGGTGATAACCCGATCTTAAGTCTATCTTAGAAAAGCAACAAAACCCCTTCAACTGGTCAAGCAAGTCATCTATATGAGTCAATGGATACTTGTTCTTAATAGTTACCAGGTTCAACTTCTGGTAGTCGATACGAAATCGCAATGTGCCATCTTTTTTCTTGGCAAAGAAAGCCGGTGCTCTCTAAGGTGAAGCACTTGGGCAAATAAAGCCCTTATCTAATAATTCTTGGAGTTGAATCTTCAACTCTCTTAACTCGGAGGGTGCAAATCTATACAGTGCCATTGAAATCGGTGCCGTGTCAGGCATTAAGTCAATGGAGAACTCAATCTCATGGTGAGGTAGAAAACTAGTAAGATCCTTGGGAAAGATGTCTGGGTATTCACAAACTACCCTCGACAACTCTACTCGGACCACATCACTCTCAACACCTAAGAATGTATCAAAAAGTAGACTAAGCTCGCCCCAACTACGCATATCATATGCTGGCAACAAGGCTCTATGAAATCGGTCCCCTAGGAAATAAAAACAATCACCGCTTGAGGTGCACACTGTAACTCTCTGACGGTACCAGTCTATAATGACCTGATAGGATGAAAACCAACCCATGCCCAAAATGACATCAAAACTCAACATGCCAATCAACACAAAAGCAAAAAGAAGTTGGCGACCGGCAACCTCTATCTCATAACCCTGACACCCCTGGTTACCACCAACAGATGACTTTACCTTGAGTGGAAACACTAACTGAGCAACTTCTAACCCCAATGTTGATGCGAATGCAAAGGAAATGAAAGAATGAGATGCATCAATATCAATCAACACATTGGTAATATAACTACACACCAAGAAGTTATCTCTCACTACTGAAGGTGATGACAACAAATCTGGCATAGTAACAACATACACACGCCCTGTAGGTCTCTACTCTACCTACTCACCCCTTGGAGCATAAGTCTAAAACACTGATGGAGTCAAAGAGGCTCCCTGATTGGCCCTCGAGGCTTGAACTGTCAGTGTAGGCTAATGGCTCTATGTCTGCCTAGAGCAAGACGCACCAGATGTGCCACACAACTGAGGACAAAACCTCCTCATGTGCCCCAACTACCCACGTTGATAACAGGTAGACGGTTGCCCTCTCCTCTGACTCTGGCTTTGAGGATGAGCGGCAAACGATGCAGATTATTGTTCTTTTCTCCTCTGTAGGCAAACTAAAGACTTCTAGCCCAACTAACCACCTCTTCCTAACCATCTCTCCCTAACCTAGAGCTTGGTATAGGAAAAGTGAATCTAGACTATGTTCCCTGCAATTGCCACGGGGTAGAACCTCTCTGCCTCTTGTTGTCCCGAGTCTCCCCTTGAACCTCCTGACTCCTTTGCCTAGAGCTCTTCATCCACTCTTTCTCCGACTGAACTACGGTCTCAAGATGAGTCGCCGCCACCTCCACAAGGCATCTGTAGTCCCTAATCATGAAACCAACCACTTTGAAAAGAAGTATGGTCCTTAATCTATTCTCGAACTTAATGTAACGGCGTTCCTTTGTCGCCATGAGCTCTAGTACAAACCTCGATAAACTGGTAAAAACAGCCTTAAACTCGGACACCGGTGTGTTCAACTGTTTGAGCTTAAGGAATTGCTCTCTCAACTTCTTCCTAGCAGTGGGAGGTAAAAACTTGTCTTGGAAGGCATTGACAAAGGCCTCCCAAGTCATTCTAATGTGGCCACGCACGTATTTCTACCACTGACCCGCATCTCCTTTCAGCTAGAAGGATGCCAAGGTCACTCTCAGCCCATCGTCCTCGATGCTAAGCATCTTGAACTTCTTCACCATCTACTCTAACCACTGATTCATGTTCAGTGGCTCTTTCGGATCCCCCGAAAACTCATCCAGATTTGACCAGAAAAAGTCCCTCTTCAAAAAGGATGGCCCTATTTCAGTAACATGGGCTTGGACTTGATTCTCAGCTCTGAGAATGTCTATGGATTCCCACAAAGCTCCGGCCATCTCATATTCTAGAGCACGCATGGCTTGCTGACCAATTGGTTCAGCCACATTGACCTGACCAAACCCTTCCTCCTATGCCGAAATATCATCCGGTAATGGCACGTCCTGTCGTCTAGGCTTGCCACACTTACTACCACCACGACCACATCTTGACATACTAATGAAGGTAACACAAGAGATTAGCACATTTACAAACGTGCAGAAGCTAACTCATTCGTGTCTTAATGCGGTGGACAATAATTAATTCACTCCACATAAGCACGTAGTCACATAAACATATACGAATTCCTTTCTAGATAATGATTGTCCCGTGATGTTGCCAAAGTTTCAGTTAGAAATAGCAGTGATCAAGTGCTTTTCAAATAGGACCCCTAAAAACTTGTAGACCCAATCAATATCTTAGAAATTAAATCCCATATCCACTTAGTCACATAAGCATGTTATCACATAGCATATCAAGTTTACTTCTAACATAAACTAGCAAGATAATCTATTGTGGTAAAAACCACATCCCATAATCCCAAAGTATTCAAAACCGGTGGCTCTGATACCAAGTTGTAACGCTCTGAAATAACAACCATAATTCATCCCACGACAGTAATTAAATAACAATACAATTCTGAATATAGTATCATTCCATTCATAAGATTTCATTGTACAAAAGGTAACACATGCAGTTATACATTCATAAGTTCTAATCCTGAATCTATAACATCTGCAATGAGTTAATGATATGAAATAAAAGTTAAACAGATATATAAATGCCCTAATGGCTACAACTTTCCAAGACTATGCTTGGTTACAACAAAAGTGAGTTTTAACTCAATACAGTTTAAGCTCTAGGCTTGTACAAAAATAATTACAACAATAACAAAAAGAAGCTCTTGGCTCCAAGTTCTCCTAAGCTACGGCCTTGGCAGAGGCATATCATCAGCACTTGAAAATGGTTTTCCACAGGGTGAGCTAAAGCCCAGTAGAGATTCTCTAACACAGTGTATGAATCTTAACAAAGTTATAAGGTAAATGCATATGCACTGCTCGGGCCAAAACATTTGATATCTCTTTCCAAAACTATGAAATGCCCGGTTTATATCACAATTCATAAAAACATTTCCTTTACAATAGAAAATAAGGCAGTTGATACAAGCATTGAGAATCTCTAGATACGTGTCTGCAAGTAGGCTATACAAGCACTACCAATGCCATTTTTACCGGTACTAACCAGAAGGCTCGGCACCTAATTGTGCAGGTTTCTAGACTTTCACCAAGGGCACATAGGCCAAAATTAATGTCACAACCACACCCCCTACCCAGATTCACCAAGGTATTCACCCATTTTTCTCAAAATAATATACATTTTCAATGTGTTAAGTATGCAACAATGCTCAATGAAAATGGATGAGAAACTACTTTCAATTCTCCAAATTCTCATGCAATTTGTACAATAATCATAGTTATCTTCCACCCATAGCTCAAAATAGATAGATAATTTCCAATAAAGATAAATTTTCCAAATTTCTAGATAGGAGTGATAATGCATATCCAACTCCACCATCATCATCATCATCATCATCATCATTCCAATTTCATAAAATCCAACATCATTTCTATTTCCTCTTTACAAAATCAAATATTCACATTTTAGGGAAAAATCCCATTTTCTTTATAAATTAATTCCAAAGATAAAAATCCACAATTTTATAACAACTCAACCACATTTACAAACCCACAATCATTTCCAAGAAAGCATTTTGAAAACCCCTATTTTGATTTCAAAGCCAAAACCTTAAGTTTATCAAAAAAAATTCCCAAATCACAAATATTGTTTAGAAAAGCAAATAACCAAGTTAAAAACTATACAAAAGTGTGGAGAAATCCCTACTTCAAAGCTAGAAAGCAAGAGAGAGAGTAAAGAAACCTCGACGAAGCCGAAAATCAACTTTGTTCTGATTAAATTGAAGCTGTTTACAAGCTTTACCATTTTTCCTAAAGGACAATGGTGTAGAAACTGACGGATGATAGTGTATTTGAGGTTTAAATATGGTTTCTAGTGAGAGAAAGAGAAAGAAAATCTGGGTTTTTGGAATGTAGAGACAGAGATGAGAAAATGACTCAAAAGTGACTTTGACGAATTGATATATGCGCAGATCGCTCAAGCAACCAGAAACAATAAGTGAGACTGCTTAAGCGAACAAATTTACCGCTCAAATTCACAATGATACCCTCCCAGACGTTTTGCAGATAGAGGCTAACCACTTGAGTAAAAGAAAAACCACTCGAGTGGAGCGCAAAATAGATTGCTTGAGCTAAAAGCACCACCCTCCTAGTACTTTTGTAGACCTACAAAAGTACCAAGAGTTCCCAAGGACCGCTGGAGCGACCAAAGGACCGCTCGAGTAAACTAACCAAAATCGGGGCAAAGACTCCTTTGAAAAACAAACCCAACATGTTCAAAATGCAACAACGACATCCAAATAACCAACTCAGTCAAGAATATGATAAATAAGCATATGAACAATCAGATAAGACAAGGAATCCGAATCCAAAATAATAAACGGGCCAGGTCTAAACCAGAATCGTTATACAACCCGTGCCATTAGAGGTTGTTTGGGGTGCAAGTTTGCGACTAAGGCCCTATTTGGCAAGAGGTTTCTTGGCTTTTTTTGACTAAAATTCGCAAAAAGACAAAATAGGCTAAAACATTCGATAAGACAAAATGTCACATTAAACCCATAATCATTTCACTTTTTCTCTTTCAAATATCACATCTAACTACAAAAAAAAAAAAAAAAAAATCCAACCATCTTTCCAAACACAGAAATTTTAGCCTACTAAAATAGCTAACTTCTCAAATGAGGCCTAAATTAGTCAATAAAGACAAAACAGGATATTTTAGCTAATAAGACAAAATGTCATATCCAAACCATAATTATTTTATTCTTTTATCTCACAATCATCAAATCAACTACAAAAAAAAAAAAAAAAAAACAGCTTCATCCTCAACACAACTTTTTTAGCTAGACTAAAATAGTAAAAACACTAAAAAAAAAAAAAAAGGGGCAGACACCCAATTCTTTATCGGCCCTAAGACTTGAGTAGTCCCGAAGTGATTCCTCCATGATGGAAAAAAAAAAGGATATTAAGTTGTCCTCAAGCAAGTCTTTCGAATGGAGGAGATTCCTAGCCTTATATCCCTTTTTAGCCAAAACTATTTTCGGGACTTAAAAATCATTTTTTTTAAATGAAATTTTAAGATGTCATTTCGAGCATTTAACCAAGTCGGCTTTATTTTTCAAAATCAAAACTATATTTTCTTTTAAAACAAATAAAGACCAAGTTAAGTGGTGCAAAAAGAGGGAAAACACTTTAAAAATTATCAACCAAACAATTTCTTGAGTGGTTCTCCTAGCATCTTGGAATATTTAATTTCTATCCAGAGTGGTCCCCCAAACATTTTGGAATACACCATTTGGACTAAGAGTAGTCCCCAAGAATTTTGGAATATGCCATGTGGATATACTAAGCATATTCTCTTGATTGATACCCTTCTTTGGGCTATAAATATAACCATTTGGGTAGAGATTTTAAAAAACACACTGCTCTCTCCTTAATTTACAAAAACTCTTCCCAAATACTCCCCAAATCCTCTCTCTCCTCCGTTGAAGACCAAGCCTGAAGATCCATGAATCTCCATTGAAGCTTGAGAGGAAAGTTAAAGTTGCTTCATATTAATTTGCTCTCATTCCCTATTGTTGTTGACTTGAGAAAAGGTATAACGTATTTTCTTTCATTTTCTCTACTTTCTTTTCTTTTCTTTTCTCCCAAACATTTTCTATTTATTTCTATTATTGGAGGTTTGATTGATTATATTGGGCCTATAGATAGAGGAAGGGATTTGCCAGCCCTCCATAGGATTTGATAATGATATGAATTCTTGTTTTCTCTCATTTTCTTGCATTTTCTCACCTATTTTCTCATTTTCCAAACATATTTTAATTGTTTTGATTTAATACTTTCTAGTGGATTAGTAGGCTTGTTTGTTTGACAAGTTGATTAATTAGGTGATTTAATGTAGTAATTGATGCATTTTCTCTCATTCTCTCTTGTTTTCTCTTCCATTTTCTTAGAAGCCAAACAAGTGTTTCCTCTTAAAAAAAGGTAAAAGCTTCTCAAACCCTTTGAACATGGAAATGGATGCTTACATCCATCTTCCATGAGTAAAAAGATAAGCTTCTAATTATTTTTTATATGTTTCATGTACTATAGTAGTTATTTACCATTTTGTAGCACTTTCTCTCATTTTCTCTTCACTTTCTTTTGTATTTTCTTGGAACCAAATATGGCTTCCACATAGAAATAGTTTGCAATCTAATGTCTCTAACCTTGTTCACATGGATTTGAGTATTTATTTACTCTTTTTTATGAGAGATGGTGTAGATTCTTACTCATTTCTTTGATTAGCTTCTTATTTTTAGTTTCATTTTATGAGTTACTTCTACCAAACCAAACCAAGCCTTAAATCCCATCAAATGAGGTCGGGTATATAAATCTTTTCTTCTCCACTCGATTGTATCAATGACCATTTGGTCAGTTAAATTAAGGAGACTCATATCTCTATTTATTATATTCACCCACGTCAATTTAGATCTGTCCCTTCCCTTAACACTTCCATCTACCATCACTGTATCATGTCTCTTCACTACTGTCTCTGTTGACCTTTGTTGTATGATCAAACCATCTCAATCCATTCATAAATATACTCATTCCTAATTCTATCTTTTCTAGTCTTGCCACACATCCACTTTAGCATCCTCATCTCAACAATACTTATCTTATCTACATGTTGTTTCTTAGTTGTCCAACATTCCGTTTTATACAACATTGCTGGTCTAATAGCTGTTCGATAGAACTTTCCATTTAGTCAAGTGGGTACTCGTTTATCACACAGTACCCCAGACGCACTCATCCACTTAAGCCACCCTGCCTTAATTCTATGACCACATCTACTCCAATCTCTTCTACCGTTGTGATAATTGATCCTAAATAATGAAAATGTTTCACTCTTAGATAGTTCTTGGTTCTCGATCTTCACTTCTCCTCTGTTTCTATTATTACTGTTACTAAAATTATACTCCATGTACTTTGTTTTCATTTTGCTTATCCTAAATCCTTTTAGATTCAAGTGTTTCTCTCCACACCTCCAACTTAGTGTTAACTCCTGCTTCAGTCTCATCCACTAATACGATATCATCTACAAAAGGCATACACCATGGCACATTATCTTGAATATTTCTCGTCAACTCATCCATGCCTAGAGCAAAAAGATAAGGACTTAAGGTTGATCCTTGGTGTAATCCCATAGTAATTGGAAATTCCCTTGTTTTTCCAGCAAGCGATCTAATAGTGGTCACCACACCTTCATACATGTCCCTAATCAAATCAATGTACCATTTTGTCACCCCTTTCTTCTCTAACACCCACCGATTATATTCCAAGGCACTCTATCATATGCTTTCTCAATATTAATAAAAATCATATGAATGTCTCTTTTTTTTTAATGATAAAAAAAGTCTACCATCTCATGATATTCTCTATGATGAGTGTGGTGGTTCTTACTTTAGTTTCCTTCTTCACTTTGCTTCCATGATAATCATATGATCTTTCATATTATTTGATGATCAATGAAGCCCATTTTGAATCCCCGTTCTGTTCATATTTGGGCTTACTACAGTTCGGACTCGATTTGTTGTCACGGTTCTTAATCTAAACCAAAGAGTCCAAATCCGGCAAATCGTTTTGAGAAATAGATTTTTGAAAAGAAGTGCCAAACATGGACTGCTTTTCCAGATACAGAGTCGCCACCTAAATATTTTTTAATGGGGAAATTTAGGAAACCCTGACTCGGTGCCAAAGGCCACGTGTCTGTCATCACCAAAGCTGCCTCAGCTTGGGAGCTTGGGTACGATTGGGAAAGGTCAGCTATGAGCACCCCCTCTCGCCCGGTCCAAAGACCGGTCTCTACTAACCATGATATCCGATTTTGAAAACATTACATGTTCTTATTCCAGTGATTAGCCTAGAATTACTATGTTATGCGCACAGCAAACAAGTATATACTAGATTGCCTAATTTGGAAACAAGCATTGCATATCCGTTTGTTTTGAAAATGCTTTGGAATTTGCTACTCACAAGTAGGCTAAAACACGGATTTCAACGAGTTTTTCCAACTTAAACAATTCAGCCTTCACCCATAGGCATTCAAGCAGTTTAACACATAAGCATCTAGCTACATGGTAAGCATGTTGTCATGGTAGCACTCACACACATGCGGTATGCTAAAGCATGAAAATACTTACATTGTACTCCGTGCCAAAACAATAAACTAGTTAGCAAACATGCACGGTCCTAGTTCATGTCAATTTGACTAATGCAACACATACAGGATGCAATTAGAGCAGGCTCGGCTAACCTAAACATGGCATGGGAAATGCAATCAATTGATGCACGTATTCAATTTGGATTTGAAGTACAAATGCAATTAGCGTGATGCGCCGAGCCCGGTGCATGCAAGACAAATGTATGGATGCACGCATGCATAGCATAATGTATGCTAATTTAAATATGCCCTAATCTACCATCATAAGCAGGTAAATAAAAGGGAAGAAAGAAGTGGAGATTGGAAGACATGCACACACACGCACACACACGCACCCACACTTATTACAGATTCGCTCTTGCTCGGAGAGACCAAAAGAATATACAAATTAATTAACTACGCAAGCTAATTAAATATTACAAACCACTTAATTAATTAACAAATTAACTAAGCTAGGAAAAACAATAAACCGCCTCGGGAAGCGGGTCCAATGCAATGCATGCTCAGTCTTGCTCGGGAGTGCACTGCCATGCATAGACTGCCTCTGTTTTCCCTGCTCTGCCCCTCTGAAGACTGCCAAAGTCGCATAATTGCTTCCCTGGACATTGGAAGACACCACCGGCTGAGTAGAATTGCCATTGGCTGTGGGGTGTGGTCATCGGCACAAGATGCATCCATCGGCCACCAATGGATGGCCGGTCGGCACTATATGTTGCCGGTCGGCCAAAAATGCCTGCAGAACCTGCAACTTACAGCAGCAGAGGACAGAACTTGCATGGCAATGCAACTCAAACCATGTATGCCCTAACCAAGCCCCTTATGATATTAAGGACTCAAAGGGACATAGTCCTTGGTTCTCGGACCATCAATTGTGCATTTCGATGCATGATGGTCCAAGAGAACCAAGTGTGCACTTTCATTTCAAATGCAATGCACATAATCACATAAGAGGGCCAACCTCTAGCACACTCACTTCAAGAGGCCAAGCATGTACATTGATGCAATGCAATCCTAAACATGGGATCTAGCATGCAACATAGATAATGTAATATGCACATGGGAGCATGCAAGTAAACATACAAGATGAGCATGCAAACCAAGCAAAGGGGTGAACTTAAACATGAATTGGGCACCCCTAACTAGGCCCAAAATCAGTGGCCAAATACCAAGTACATGAAGACCAAAATGCATACAAACATGCAAGCACACATGATCCAACACTTAGGCGTAAACAAGCAACTCTTAAGTACACTTAAAGAGACCAAACAAAAGACAATTAGCATGTAATGGAAAGCTTTAAAATCATGTTATAAGAGGTGCCAAACCAACTTAAACAAGACAAACATTAGCATGCAAATGGTCCAAGACTCAAGGCTCACCAAAAGGAGGGAATTGAACTACACTTAAGGTAACCACACATGGCAAGACTTAAATGACCAAAACAGAGTTTTAGCACATAAAACAAGGCCCAAAAGACCACCTAGATGGCATCTAAATGACTCGAATTCAAAAGCATGTATAGTGACCAAAACATGGAGCATTCAACACAAGCCTTCAAAGCATTAAAGAGGTGTCCAAAACAAGCATACAAGCATGTCTTAGGGACTGAAATTACATGGAAAGTGGTCCCAACCCACTGAAATGAAGCGAGGATGCATGCTATACATTCACACATTTAAGGCCAACAAGCCAAAAATGCAAAGGGGCTATGCAATACATGACAAGTATGACTAAAGAAACTTAAAAAAGAGCTAAAGCATACAAAAACATGCATTGAAGCTTCACAAAGTCAAGCCTAAAACATGCTAAAACAAGGGCTTACAACCTAAGGCATATTAATGCAACAACAAGGCATTACATGGCATGTATGTTAAGCTAACATGGTGTACCAAAACCAACACACAATGATGTTATATCATGGCAATATAAGCATGAAATATAGCCATGGCATGATCAACAAACCTTTAAACATGATGCTCCCTTAAGAGGCCAAAATTGGGCCTTTTCAAGGACAACAAGGAGGGGTGGCCCTCTCCTTCTTGAGACTTCAAGGCACCATCCTCACCACTGAAATCTCTCAAGATTTCAGTGGTGAGGAGGCCCAAGCACCAAAGTCTCGGAGCTCACCAAAAATGGCACAAAATGGGACCTCTCAAGGCCTAAGGGTGGTCAAACACCTCCAAACCATAAAACACTCTAAAAAAACAATTTAGAGGCCCCAAAAAAAGAACTTTTTTGTATTATACACTAAGCACAAAAACAGTTCTAAGATAGGCTAACAAGCTATGCAAAAATGGGGATAAAAGGGACTAGTGTCTCACCCTTGTAGACCTCTTCACAAAAGATGATCTTGTTGCCTCCTTGAGCTTCAATCCAGCCAAGAACAGCAAGAACAAACCTTAGGTCCCTCAAGAACCAAGAGAAGGTGAAAGACTATGTGTTTGTGTGCAATAGTAAGGACAACTACACCTAGAACACACACAAGAGAGGTATAGAGATAAGTTATGTATGGAACTCAAAACCCTAAAACCAGAGCTTCTCCCACACTTTTCTAACCAAAATTTCTCTAACCCTAAAGCCAAGAGAAAATCCCTCCTCTTATAGGCAAACAATCTTGTAAAGCTTGTTCAATAAGCTTACAAGAGGAGTATCCCTCCATACACGTGTATGGAGGGGAACAAAATGCCACACAGCTGTCCTAAAATATCTGCAAAAGCAGATGAATAGTAGTCGGCTGCTCAAAATTGCCATTTTGACAAAGTTGATGGCCGGTCGGCCAAAAAGAGTGCTGGTCGGACAAATATATGGCCGATGGGCACAAACAGCAGCCGGTGGCCTCAAGGCACAACCGGTGGAGTGTGGGGAGACCTCACAAGGCATCCCCTGCCCTTCCAAGGCAAAACACAAGTGTTTGGTGCAAAACCAGACACTAACGGTCGAGTTCGGAGATCCTGAGGCAAGGCGTGTAGCCGAGACCTCCGGGAACTCCAAACGAACACAAACATGGATAATCACCGGGTGTTCAAACGGTGACGTCCAAGTCTTGAGGACGATCAAAAATGGGGTGTCTACACCCACCCGATTATATTCCAAGGCACTCTATCATATGCTTTCTCAATATTAATAAAAATCATATGAATGTCTCTTTTCTTTTAATGATAAAAAAAGTCTACTATCTCATGATATTCTCTATGATGAGTGTGGTGGTTCTTACTTTAGTTTCCTTCTTCACTTTGCTTCCATGATAATCATATGATCTTTCATATTATTTGATGATCAATGAAGCCCATTTTCTAATAATGAATTCCATGATGAGAATGGTGGATTTTTACTTGTTTTTTTTTTATATTATAAATTTTGTTTTTTACAACTTGAGTTGCTTCCATGATCGTCATGTAAAAAGTCATATTGCTTGATGATTAAAGAAGCAAATCTATCTCTCTTCCATGATTATTTCCATGTTAAGAGGGCTGGATTATATTCATTTTATTATTTGTTACTATTTCTCTTGTCTTTTGATGATTGAGGTTGAGATTCTCTATTGTGCTATGATGTCCCAAAAATCAAGAACATTAGAGAAAGATTAACAAATGAATACGAGGTTCTTCTAAGATTACAAGTCTAGGAAACATCACTAATGAGTCCAAATATTAACAAATAAATACAGGGTTCTTCTAAGGTTACAAGTCTAGAAAACATTACTAATGAGTTTTTTGGTCAATAACCAAGTAAGATCCCAGGAAAGATCGGAGGAGTCAATATAGCCTCTATTCAAAGTCCAATCTCCTTAAATAGCAAAGCAACCTTTTTTGATAGGTCTTAACAAGGTATTAACACAAGATCTATATAAGTTGATGAAAGGATAAGGATAAGGATAAGTTCACAAAAGATATATGTATATATAAGTAAAATAATAGTTATAAGATCATATCTTAATTACGATGAGAGTTTTAACACTTACAATTCCAAAACATGATTACTAATTCCTAATTCTTCTAGGATAGTCATATGTCTTCAAATGTTTCTGCTTTAGTGTAGTCCGTGTAAATTCCATCAATAGCTAGCATGAAATGCCATGAGCTTAGAATACCCAGTAAACGCACACACACCCCGTTACTTTTTTCCAATCCAATACACAACCACATTTACAACAAGAAAGAAATATAATAATCAAGTAAACAAGAAAAATATTACAAGTTAGGTGTTAGTGATCTAGAAATCCCTCAAAGGGATTTCATCTTCTTAACCACAAGAATTGGACTCGGATTATTCGATATGCCCCCTCTTTTGCTGCTTTGCAGATATTACCCTAGATGCCTATAATGGTTACATATTGTATAGCACCAAACAAGGATCTCAGAAGAGACAGTAAAAATATATAACCTCCTCCAACCTTATCCGTCATAAGTATTTAGGTTTCGAATACAGCCGATCCATTCAAGGGTTCCAAAACTATTACTTGCGCAAAACTTAAATTTCAGTTAAGGAACACATCCTATCAATCTATTATCATCTCATCATTATTCAAGTGATCAAAAATCCAATACCATTCCATTTAGTTTTCCTTTGAGTTAAATGTTTTAAGTTAAGGTTAAAACAAACTATTGAGACAATAATTTTTATGCAAGTATGAGCATCATCAAAGCATTATGGTAAAGGAATATAAACACAATAATGTGAATATCATACTATGACCCAAACATGTGATAATAAGCACATTCATGAAATTGAAAGCATGAAATCGTCAACAAAAATAAAATTTCAAATTAGATACACTCCAAAGATCACAATCTAAGAGACAATTTCAGAATTTTTTTTTTCTAAACTCGGCCTTTCCATGGTTTATATAGAATTTTATCTTACTTCTAGATCATTTTTTGAAAATGGGATAGCTTTCATAGATTTTTAAAGAAATACTCCAGCACTATCCAGATTCGTCAATTGTTATGAAAATCGATTTTTCTCTTAAACCACTCACTTTTTTTCTTTTTCTTCTTTTTTTTTTAATAATAAAACCCTTTTTACTTGAAAGCTAAAAGTTATGATATAAAAATGAGGTCAAGGGGATTTTTATGTAATTTTCTATACTTTTTGAAAGTAGGCTAAAAATACTAGTCTTTCTTACATAAAACTTGAAATAAGAAGAGTAATAGAAAAAGAGGGCAACCATGATTAATTTTTCACTTCTCTTATGATAAAAACATGCTAAATAATATATAGATAACTCAAATTTTTAGATTGAAGGTGTGCATTTGGAAATATTGTAAGATGTGAATAGAAAAATATAGTTTTGCTTCCATTAAAGAGAAAATACAAGTAAGGACGGAAACAAGGCTCAACTTATTTTATTCAAACACAAGAACACCATGAATACATATATGAAGATGATATTTAAAACTGCTAAGATCATGTATTCGAATGAGAAAATAAAAAAGAGGGTTGTGTTGTGAATTATTTCAATGACTAATGAAGTGTTTTCTCAAGAATTCCTTTATTTTTCCTTCACCACCACCAAAGCTCTCTCTTCCTCTCTATGCTAAAATGTGTGTGTATATGTGTGTTGGATGTGCAAAATTTTTAGGAGAGAAGTGGTGTATTTATAGGAAATTTGGTGTGAAAAGTCCAAAAGGCCCTTGGTTACAATAAAATGGGAAAGTTTTGGATTTAGTTTGAATGTAATGGAATGGAGGTTGATTAGGGTGTCTAATTAAGTTTTAAACAAGATCTAATTATGATTAAATTAAAATAGAACTAGATTGATTTTCTAGGACAAACAAAATTCCTAGATTTTTGGTACTTTAGTCAAATTGTTTTCATGATTTATGCAATGTGTTTCAAAACAGAAGTACAAATGCATGCCTAGGGGAGGCTGGCCATGTGATGGTGATTTAGGAACGATTTTTCTTTTATTTTGTGTACAAATTGATATATATAAATATATATTTTGTGTTCAAAATGCTTTGTTGAGAAAAAGTATACATACATACATATATATATATATATATATAAAGGTACTTTATTTTGGGGTCAATATATAAATCTAACAAAATGTGAGGACGAAGGCTTAATTTGTGAATTAGAATATCTATTTTAGTATAGAATTCAATTAAATTAGGGTTAGGGAAGGCAATTCAGTTTAAGTTTCTTCGTTTCGAATTAAAAGACGATCAATGAAATGAAAACAAGAAGAGCCAAAAATCTAGGGTTTTGAGTGATCAATCTATAATTACGGAGCTAATTAATTAGTATTAGGGTATTAGAAGTGATTCCTAAGATACCGGGATCGATTAAGGTACGCACGATTTTGATCACGACACATTTTTTATATTCTAGGGTTAAAATTGCAAGTAAACGAAAAATCAGGAGTTTTCATTGAAATAACCCAAAAGTAAGGGCCTTGAAGGAATTTACAAAAGTTAGGGGTCTCACATGTGCTCATTGTAAAGCTTCCATGGCTTGGATGGATTTTATCCTTTAATTATTCATGATAATTGAGGGCAAATTCATCATGTCCAGCTTTTAAGAGGATTAGTGCTTCTCTCTTATATTCCTATGTAGAGAAGCACTTTGGCTCACTTCTTTTTTTTTATAAAATTATATTGTTATTTTGTTTCTTAGTTTCTTTGGATTTGTAACTTTTGTATCATCATTTGATAGCTTTGTTAGAACAATTAATTCACCTATGATGATTTTCATTTTTGTTAGTAGTTTGTTTCCATTATATTGGTAGATTACATCTTTTAGTTTAAGATGTATATATATTTCTTTTCTCTCTTTTCTCCTCTCTACATTACAACAAAATACACATTTTATAGCAAAAGTAAACAATAGCATTAATGCTATGTTTGCCCATGTTATTAAAAGTGTATCATTTTTAATAACATTTATCGAATGTTATCATTGAACGCTATCGTAAATATATTATAACAATTTTTGAATGTTATGAAATAGTTAAAAGTTACTAAAAATATGAAAAGGATAACAATTTGTTAATGCTATGAGATTGTTTTTATAGCAATATAGTAATGTTATAATTTACCATATCATAACTAACTAAGAATGTTATAATAAAGCATGCCAACAAACTTTTTGAGAACATTTTTTTAATGCTATAAATACCTCACTATGATAGCAATTTTAACTGCTATCATATAGTATTTATAAATATGATAAAAATCCATTCCAACACCAATATTGGAAGCCTAAATCTTGTAAATGCAACAAACACATTTTCATCCATCACATACAAAACAATATCATTATTTAAAAATAACTCATCACCACAAATTTCAAGAAATAATAAAATTGTCGTAACATTGTCTTAATAAAGTACCAAAACACAATCTCTCACTATGTTTAGAAAAATAAAAACAAAAACTTAAAGCTATAATGTTAGTATGTACAAGACATAATAACACATTCAAATTCCTTTTTTTGCACCTACAAACTTCCAAGTTGACTTCTATTGGTCCTATCTTCTTTCCAAAGCTAATAACTACATGACAATAATCAACACATCACAGTAAGTATAATCAGTTTAAAAATAGAATGTATATCATTAAAAAGGAAAAATAAAAAGAAAATTATATTAATACACAAAGTATTTCTACCTAATGCTTATATCTCTACTCTCTTTCCCTTTTAAAAGCATGTAAGGAAATACAAAGTGACACGGTGAACGCAAATGAGAATTGCAATTAAGAATTTTTTGAAAAAAAATGAATGTTTTACCAGTACATGCAAGCTTTCAAATATCAAGACAAATTATACTGTTTTTGAATAATTTTATAATTAGTAGGATTTGAACCCACATTGCTTAATTAGATAGTGTAGTCATGTCCTCATATGACAAGCTATGTTATAACATATGCCAAAATCAATCTTACTTCATTTTGGTTTCTGTATATATGAGTGTAGCATAATCTTTTATTAGTTTGTACTAAATCTTAGCAATTCTTCATTCGATTTACAATTCACATAATTAAGATTTCAATTCATGATGCAATTCTTAATTTGACAACTATGGAAAATCTTGAATTCAATCGACCCAACTCTTTCTACAAATTCAAGAAGAAAGAGGTGGAAATGGATTTTTCTAGCACTAGTAGTTTCTATGACTTTGTCGACTACAACCTTGTTTTATTGTACGTGGAGGAGGATAAAGCTGCAAAGAAAGGTATGAATCTCACTCTTGGAACATAAAACAAAAGAAAGCTATTTTTGCTCCTTTGTTTGTGATAGCAATTTCATTTTGTTTGCATAGCATGCTAATTTTTAGTTTATATGGACATGTGTGCTGACTAAGTTTATTTTGGAAAATTTTATATGCATACATGTGAGTGTATTATATTTAAACTCAAAATTAGCCATTGTGCTTCTATATAGTCCCAAATGCTCAAATATTATTCAAAAATCATAAGGACCTATATCTTTTACCAAACAGGGAAGGATTTGTTAAAATTCGATATTGACACGAGCTTTGGACTTGCCAACTACACACGAAATGAAGGCAGTAAGAGTCTTATTGGTGGCAATAAGGAAGTTGATTTACCGTTGTTCAGTTTCACTAGTGTATCTGCTACTACTGATAACTTCTCTGATGCAAATAAGCCCAGAGAGCGTGGCTTTGGACTTGTTTACAAGGTAACATTCAACATCACACTTTTGGGATGTTGAATGCTATATAGAAATCATTCTAATCTAACCAAGTAATGGAGTCCCAATAGATGCAAAGAGTTTTATTTTTCTTTGTGCGAGTCTGTGTTTACTTAACATATTACTTTCAGATAGTATTTGATGTTAGTTTTCCATAGAATAAAAATAAAACTAATAAGGTTCCATATTAGGGTGCGTGTGTATATATTTTTATATTTAGTTTTTTGCAAAAGGTTTAAACATGTACTCACTTATTGCTATTCTGTGATAGAAGCTGGAAAATTTCTTAAATATTCTAAAATGGTGGGGTGTCACAGATTCATCCAAATTTTTTTAAGAGTTGGCAACAAGGTGGCTTGTAATGGATATGATGATGTAATGAAAAGTATTTGAAAATCTTTATTTTATGTAGTTTTGTCAATTATTTGGTTCTCAAGGAATTACCATGCTTTCAATTAGACATAGATGTGACTGTTTTGAACTTAAGGAGATGGTAAAAGTTTGAGCAACTTTTTGGTGAAGGCAACACAAGAGGGATTATTTTTCAACATTGATGATTGCTAGTCTTGAAATGTGGGAGTAGGAGGCACGAAAACTAGAAAGCTGTTCAAGTTAGATTGGATCTTATAACGGCAATATTAGTGTTTTCATGATGGATAGTATGTTGTTTCATTAGAAGTTTTTGTGGAGTTTTGTATTTGTTGTTATGTTGTTATCTGCTAACTAATTCACACTTGTTGATTTGACTTCTTGAGGCATTTGGGCTTTAGCATACTCTTCTTTTTGTAATATCCTATCGCTTAAAAGAGTGTTATTTCTTTTGTAATATCAAGCATTCCTTACTCTTCTCTTTGCACTGTCTTATCACTTAATAAAGTGTACTTCTATTGCATTATAACGATTCCAGTTTAGATTCGACCCGTATATTCATAAAATAAAATAAAATAAATTTCTAGATTCTCTACAAATACATTTCTCAAGGTGGAAAAAATAGAAACGAAAATAATAAGATGTAAATTTTCATGAAGAGTAATTTTTTTAATCTTTTAAAAAATTACTAACCTATAGAAGCGATCATTGTCCCATAACAACTTTGTCAGCTGGCCATGCAACTATAGTACCCATAGCGTTTTTGATGTAAGTCATGTCAACAATAGGTCTCCATAAATATGCTCCAGCTTCTCTTACGAGATCTACTCATACTCTCATGGCACTAGGTCTAATAGGAATGTGATGGACAAGTTGTTTCAAATCACTTGAAGACCAACGCCCTTCAACAACTACTTCCCTTGACCCCATCCAATCTAGCAACTTGCATTTCTTGTTAGGGTGTTAGTGTTCTGACTCTTTAGTAACAAGGCAATAACAAACAAGAGAAATTGTCAACTTATATAGGGTTGTTAGCTCCCCCCCCCCCCTTCTCTCTCTATATATACACTATGTTAATATGTAAACCCTCCAATTTGGTGATTACTATTGAAACCTTCTTATGTTTTTCCTCTTGAATTCTTCAAAAAAATTTCCTAGCAAATCAATTCGGAAAGCATTGTTGTAGCACATATATTTTACTTAGCTTTGTCTCAAAAGCATCTCTTCTACTTTCAAAGTTACAATTCCCTGTATATGTCAATGCATTTGCATTTTTCTTTAACCCATTACTATTAGTGTTAGATGGATACTTAAGTGGTAATCTAAAGTTGATCTCTAAATATAAATATACGAATAGAATGGAATTATATGTGTGTGTGCATGTGCGCACACTACTTTCATGTAAAATGGAATGTAAATAATATTTTTTACTGAGGGAGAAACTATAGGTTTTGTTGATCCTTCCTCGCTTGCTTGATTCTGGCACCAAAAAATGAAAGACAATAATGTAATTATGTTAAAAAGTTAGAAACCTATATAAGTAAATTTAATAAATGCGTAAAACTACTTGCCTCATTTTTCATTAGATGACTAACTAAGCTCTGCAAATGTGCTACTCTTTCTTTCAATTGACTAGCTTCTTCTTTTTCCTGAGTTTTATAACTATCTCTTTGCGAGAGTACACATAATTTAGTAAGAGTAACTCCTTTACCAAGCCCTCTTGTTCGCCTGTGATTCCCACGATCAAGTATTTGTAAAATAGCATCTTTTTTTACCTTAAGAACAGATGATGATACTGGATCATCAAGTTCAACTTGTTTCAATTTATCTTGAAATAATAATAATAATAATAATAATAATAATAATAATAATAATAATAATATTATTATTATTATTATTATTATTACTAGATAAGGATGACCAATATAAGTATCAAGATATATTACAAAAAACAGAAAAGAAAATTATTGAATAGAGAAATGTTCTTACAATAGTTTCAACAATAGTTGTGTTTATGGGTTCACCACTCTTTTTGATATGTGCCTGAATCCAGACAGGAACTCTAGATAGAGTTGAGGAGGTTGCACCCTTGTTTTTTTAAAGAAAAGAGAGAGAGAGAGAGAGAGAGAGAGAGAGAGAGAGAGAGAGATATTCATACTATAGAAAAAATACAAACAGAACTAAATAACATTTATAATGAAATTTGATGTTACCATGTCCTTAGTCAACCGTGCATATCCCTTGCGAATGGATGCATGTGGGAGCTGTTTCCTTCTAATTTTTTTGAATATCTCACTTTTAGCCGAAAGCAATCAATCAACTTCAGTATTTTTTTGGGGGTCCACAAAAGTGTTCTATTTTATTGAAATTGATACAACATTATAGCAAAATAGACAATCATGTTTAATGGAATAGCAACATGCTTCCTAACAAAGATCAAACAACAATGATGATTAGTGATCCCTTTGCAACATAATAGGACAAAAACTACTTGAAATAGAGCACCATATGCTGAAATTGAATAACAACTTTAGCCTTACATATACAAAAACATAGATCCTTAGTTACTAGGGTATCCCCAAAATAGGATGCACCCAAACAATAAAATCAAAAATCAAAACCATAATGGAATTTTCTAACAGCCTAATGCATAATTAGAAAAACTATAATATCTATTTTTCAAATTTTTTTTCCATTTACCAAGGTTGTACTTTGTTAATTTTTTTCATCTATGCAAGTGTCTACATTCTGATTATGCATAAGTATAGGAGTTCCATAATAGTATTGACAAGAATTGAATTTGCCTTTATAAAATAGTATTGATAAAATTTGTCTTTATTAGATGTTGCCTTTATAAAATAGTATTGACGACTTTAGAAGTTTCTTACCTTAAACTTTTCACTTGTCTTTTCCTTCAAAAAATCCTTCCACTCATGAATTGATTTGATGTTATCAGGTCGTAGTTTAAGCCTTTCTTCTTTGTTTGATGCTTTCCTTATTTTGGTAACTAATCTTGATTTGGAGGCCCTCCAAAGATCATCCATTGACAAAAATGTATGGTCTTTCTGCCACTATTCATTTACCTTAAATCTTACCTGCAAGTTGTATTAGCATGAATGTTATGATTATTTTATGTTCAAAGCAAAGATATTTAAGTTTGGTATATTACACCTGAATAGATTTCCATAAGACTTCTCCCATCCCCAAAGGAAGTTTCCTCCAATCAAGAAGTGTTACAGGTATGATCTCTTGAGCAAGAGCTCCTAAGAATGAGGATAATTTGACTGATCCATCACCAATTGATTGACCCAAGTCATTGTACGCTATTTCAATTTGGCTTCCGCCATCCACTGCAATTGTTTTCAATTTGGTTGGGCCTTTTTTTTGTTTAAGATTTTGTGAACCCTCTGTAGGAACTGCAGCTGTATTTAGGGAATCTTGAGGCAAGAGGTTGGATGGTCCTTCTAGAGAGACTTCACTTGATGTCTGTGTAGGATGTAACCTCCCCTTACAACTAGCAACCATGGTAGCCAACATATTCAACAAAAATAATAACATAGCATCAAATTCCAAACTTAGTTAGAGAAATGAATTGAAATAAAGAAAGTATCTTGAAACAAGAATTGAGTTGTATACCTTATAACTACATAAAGGCTACAAAAATTACCAAGCAAAAAAAAACCTGTATATACCATCAATTCCCAAAAAGCTTCAAATAAAAACTTGTAAAGTGTAATATTATACATTGATCATGAGTTAAAACTCTTTATCTTGTTTCAAACCACCATAAATAATTCTGAAACAAATTCAGAATGTAAACTAGTGCTTCAAAAACAAATTTCAAATAACATTATAAACTCAAAAAGATTTAAGATAAAAACTGTAACGCCCTCAACAATAAACCCATAATATACACAATATTAACAGGCATTGATTATGAAAAACAGAACCTTATTTCATTATCAGAGTAATCTTATTAAAAGACATTACATGTAATAACGAAAGTAAATGCCCTAGGGCTTACATCTTTCCAAGCTAACACTTGGACACAAAAGTCTGAGTACTAACTCAATTACACATTAAGCCCTTGGCTTGAGTTTACATGTAATATCAAATAAAACAAAATAACAACTAATCTAAACAGAGTCTTCAACTCCAAATCCTTCCAAGCTAAGTCCTTGGAGGTAGCATATCACCTGGACCTGAAAATGATGTTCCCGTATAGGGTGACCCACAACCCAGTAGAAATATACTAAACCAAATATAGGAATTGACTAAAGCAATAGCATTCGATAGATAGTTAACACAAAATAATCAAATACATCACTATACAGTTTCATGGCAATAATGTCCATGACATGTTTCACTTTCCGTTATTATTCAACTTTCCAATTATACAGACATGGCTCAGAACCTGGCCAAACTACAAAATGAGACTACATCTCACATTAACATTACTTCCAATATCAACAATTCAAATGAGACCAAGGCCCATATTGAAACACTTCCATAAATCAATAAGTACACATATTTGCTGTACTAATGGAGTCCATCCCCTTTCTCCTCCTAAACAGGTTTGAGAGTCCATCCCCTATCTTCCCTCAAACCATGGAGTACATCCCCTATCTCCTCCCAAACAATATGCATATACAATGTATTAAACACTTGTCATACACAATATTCAATCAATACACAGATTTGCTGTATTAATTCAACTGTCATATTTAATGACTCAATCAATGTGATTAGTTTCAGTTTTCCCTAATCAACATGCAATGTCTACAACAATCACGACTATCCTCCACCGACAGTCCAAAACAGTTATTTCTAAACAGGAAATAAATGTATCAACAAATATAATCTCATAACTTCTCAATTTCATGAATTAAACCAAATTCCACATTTTCCCAAAATTAATTATACGAATTAATTTTATTACAACAATTAGGGCTTTTTCCCCTTTTCTCAAAATCAACCCTAAGGTTCAGTTATCTCACTTTAACACACAAACATATGTTGTTTAATAGATGGAAAACCCCCTTTTCAAATTAAAATTCAAACCCTAATTTTCCCAAAATTACCAAGCGACACCAACATATCAAAAATACCAAAACTTAGGACAAAACCTATAATATGGAGTAGGAAATCCCTACCTCGAAGTTACAACCCAAACGGAAATGAAGACCAAAAACCAATGTGCTCCAAATCCCAAGTTCTTCAGATTAAAATGAAGCCCTCAACCCACTCTATCTTTTTAACAAAGAGCCTAGGGTAGAAACAACCTAAAAATAGATGAAACCTAAGAGAGAAGGTGTGTAGAGGGAGAGAGAACACGGACCTAGGATTTTGAAATAAAAAAAAGGATGAAAAAGTGTATTTTTTCCCGTTGCTGCGTATTTATATTAAACAGGCTCGCTCGAGCGAAGGATTGGTCGCTCGAGCGACTAGATACAAGAAAGATCGCTCGAGCGAAGAAAGTGTCGCTCGAGCCAAAAACTCGAAGCTTCAGGTTTGCAACCCAGAAGCTCGCTCGAGCGACAGAATTCTTGCTCGAGCGAAGAACTCGAAAACATACACCTCGCTCGCTCGAGCGAAGGAAATCTCGCTCGAGCTAAGGAACACAGCTCTCAGGTCTATACCTAGACGCAGTCTCTCGTTCGAGCGAAGAAACCCTGGCTCGAGCGACGGACCAAAAAGAAAGAGCTCGCTCGAGCGACGAACTGCTCACTCGAGCGAAGGGTCAAAATTCTGGGCAGCAACCCTTTGCTCCCAAACACTCCCAACCTATAACAAACCTGCCCAATGCAACCCATAACTCAAATAAGAAATTAAAGGACGACAACAACGATTATATAACAACAGGATCCATGGAACCTAAGTCTGAATACAACAACCAATTAGAAAAAGACCGGAGTCGCTATAAAACTACAATCTTTTCAAGAGTAGCACACAAATCGCACCAATATGCCCTCACAATCTTCTCTTACAAAACTGCCTTCGTCATTATCATTATCAATGTTCAAATCAAGTGATGAAACGTGTTGTGGCCTGGAAGACATATCCGCATTCTCATCATATATTTCTAACTCATAAGAACCTTTTAGCGGTGCCTTTAGTAAAACATACCTATTAGATGAATTAGTTTCTCTCGAATAAAACACTTGTTTTGCTTGTGAGGCCAATATAAAAGGCTCCCTCTCATATTGGTTCTCACCTTGGGGTAGATTAACAAGTGTAAAACCATCTTCAAATCTAACACTATGTCCAATATTTGCCCAATCACACTTGAATATTGGAAGTTGGAATGTATATTAATCGAATAAAATTATATCTCTCATTACACCATAATATGCAACGACATCAATAACTTGTGAAGTGTCCTTTGCGCTTGTTCTATACATGGTCGTAGCTTCAATGGAAACACCATTATTTTGAGTTGGCTTCTCTGTTTCCTTTGTGTGGAACCGTTGCCCATTAATTATATATCCATTATAGGACACTGCATGCTTTCTAGGACCATATGCAAACCATTTTAGTTTGTCCAACTCCTTATTGTCCAACTCATTAGTTGATGGGGTATGAAACTGAATCTGTTAAAAAATAAGGGAATAAATTCATATGTTATGTTATGTTATCATATTCTTCTAGACAAACTGATTTGAAATAACATGTAACCTTTTTCTTAAACCATGCTGTGAAATTGTTAGCATGTCGCTTCAAAAGTAAGCTTTTATTTTTTTGAAGACCAAGGCTCCTATTTGATTGCTGTAAGTCCTCTAAATGCATCTTGAAACCAAAATAGATAAGTGGTTTATAAGTGATATCAGGTACCTAGTAAATTATGCATTGGAAATTCTATCATACTTACTCCAAATAGGGTTCCACTATGGTTGTATTGAACAACATGCAACGATGTGCAGTTTCTAGCAATTCATTAACCAATGTGATTGATGTTCCACTTGAAATTGGACGACCTTCAAGAATCACATCATTATCAAAATCTTGATTGCTGCCTACTTGATAATCTACTTCAATAGTTGTCTTCATATTTTTATTGCCAAATAACATGCACTCATCTGCAAGATAGCATTCCGTGATGCAGCCTTCAGGTCGTGTAGGATGCCTAACATATTCTTTGAGTATCTTCATATATCTTAAGAAAATGAACATCATATTAAAATGATACTTCTTAACACAGTCATATTTAATAATTATAAAATAGGTGTTCACCTTCCAAAGGAATACATCCAATGGTATTGGACGGGTCAGCATAATTGTGCTTCTTGTCCTATGTGAATCGTTAAATGAATCATGATGTCAAAGAATGAAGGTGGAAAGAACCTTTCAAACATGCATAAGGTTTCAATGACTTCTTCTTTGATGGCAGCCATTTGTTCTCTATTAAGGACTCGTTGGCTTATTTTATTGAAGAATGAACACAACCGAAGTATGACATTTCTTGGTCCCTTTGGCATTAATCCTTTCAAAGCTACAGGCAACAATTGTTGCATCAGAACATGACAATCGTGGGATTTGAGGCCTATAATCTTGCATTCCTCCATCAATATACAATTCCTAATATTTGAGCTATACCCATCGGGTAACTTTAGGTCAAATAACCTCTTGCAAAAGATTTTCTTTTCAATCCTTGATAATGTATGTGTAGCTGTAGGGAGGTATGTTCTAGTCCCACGATCTTTTGGATACAAGTCATGTCGTATTCCCATTTCTTGTAAATCCTTACGAGCATTGAGACCATCCTTTGATTTTCCATTGATATCTAACAAGGTGCCAATGATGATCTCACAAACATTTTTCTCTATATGCATTAGATCTAAATTATGACGTAATGTAAGTTCCTGAGAAATCATTATAGAAACATTGACAAAATTGCTACTATCAAAAACTCAAAAAAAAAAAAAAAAAAAAAAAAAAATTAAAATTAAATAAGGTATATCAAAATAGTCAATAACAATTACCTCCCAATAAGGTAATTCAAAAAAAAAATAAAAAAATTGACCTCTTTTTCCACGTTTGAATAGGTTCATTATCTCGTTTTAGCTTCTTCTTTCCACTTTTTCCGTAATCATTCTTCATGTCTTTAATAGAAACCCAAATGTTGTTGCCAGTCATGATTTTAGGATTTCTTTTCTTTTCTTCCTTACCATCAAACCAAGCTTTTTTTTCTTTCGAAAAGGGTGAGATGGCGGAAGGAAGCACCTGTGGCCCATGTATGCAAACTTCCTACTAAATGTTAGCCACTGTGAATATGTATTGTTGCCACATATAGGTCATGCTATTCTAACCTTTGTAGTACACCCAGAGAGATTTCCATATGTTAGAAAGTCATTTATTGTCCATAATAAAATTGCCTCAAATTGAAAATAGTTTTTGTGAAAGCATCATGACTATTCACTCCATTATTCTACAACTCTTGTAGGTCTTCTATAAGCGATTGTAAATATACATCAATGTCATTACCCGGTTGCTTTTTTCTTGGAATCAATAATGTCAACCCAACATTTTCTCTTTTCATATATGACCATGGTGGGAAATTATATGCAACTAGCATCACGAGCCAACAACTGTACGTAGAACTCAAATTACGAAATGGATTGAAACTATCAGCAGCTAGACCTAGTCTAAGATTGCGAGGATCTGTTTAAAAAAGTGGCCACCTATTATTAACAAAGTCCCATGAGCAAGAATCAACCGGGTGTCGCATCTTACTACCTTCACTTTTATGAGCGAAATGCCACCTTAAATCTTCAGCCATTTGTGATGACCTAAACATCCTCCTAAACCTTGGGATTGTAGGAAAATATCTTAGCACTTTAGCAGGAAGACCTTTTTTAATTTTATTGGTGCGTTGATCGACTTGCCATCGTGAAAACAACATTTTAGACAACTCTCCACTTCAGCATTCTCTTTTCTAAATAAACAACAATCATTCACACAAGCATGAATCTTCTCATAACCTAAATCAAATGCTTTGACAAACTTTTTCACAGAGTATATAGACTTCAGAATGACGTTTCCTATTGGTAACATATCATGTAATATCTCCAGAAGTTTGTTAAAACTATTATCAGACCATTCATTTACAGCTTTAAGCTTGTAAAGAGCTACAATTGCTGACAACTTTGTGTATTTTTCACAACCTAAATATAATGGGGTTTCTACATCTTCCAGTAATTTGAAAAATTCCTCATCTCTACTTTCATCAACAGATTTTTCATAATTGTCATTTGGCGCACTTGCAGCTTTAAATAAATTGTATGAGCCTAACATTTTCATATCAAGTTTATCACTCACATTTGGTTGTTCTCCATGATGAAACCAATTTGTATAAGTTTCATCCATTCCCTTTATGACCAAATGCTCATACACAAACTCAATACAATGGTGACTTAAGTTTCGACAATCTTTGTAAGGACATATAATCTTCCCTGGATACCCTGCATTCCTTTTAGCCATGTCTACAAAATTCCATGCTTCTTTCAAGTTCTATTTCACCATTCAAAGTCCAAATTTATCAAGACATTTGAGAATGAATATTTTAAGCACAATAGGTTCCAAATATAATTTTCATTACCTATTAAGATGCACCCAATCTTTCTCCATCATTAATCGTGAAGTAACTCTTTTCCTCATATGGCCAAGTAATACATATAGTTGCTTAGATCAGAAAGGTGGAGAAATTTCACACAAATAGAAGTGCATCTAAATAATGAAAATAGAGATTTCTTAATAAACTATGATACATAAATATATAGGTCTTCGAACATGACCTTTATGAATTTTAGCCTTTGGCAATGCTACTCCAAGGCTATATTATGTTTTGATAACTATAATGAATAAATAAAACTGTATTATAGGCATCAATTCCATTACCTTAACTTTCATAAGTAGTCAAAAATATAAAATTGCCTATAAATGGTCATGTATAATGAGAAGATCATATTATTAGAGTAAAAAAAAAGAAAAAAAGAATGCAATAAAGAAAAATAATCATAATATACAAGAATTTTCATAAAACAAATATAGTTCTAATAACAAAGCAATATCCAAATCAAATAAAAATACATATAATAAATAAATTACTAAACTAATATAGTTTGACAAAATTTCAACCACAAAATTTGAATAAGCCAAACAATCCCTTCCCTTCCCTCCCATGGGGAAAAAAAAAAAAAAAAGAATCTTCTATAGTGCATGATGGAGTATATTCAGGCTATACATTTTTTCCACATCTTTCTGTAGGTATTGGCTGGTTTTGGGGGTTAGGAAATTCCTATTGAGGGTTGAGTGACAATGAGCCCTATATTCTTTGGAGTGTGTTCTAGCCTGTTGTCTGTTGTTGTGGCTTTCTTAGCTGTGAGTTTTTCAGCTATTTCCTGGGTTAACTAGTGTGGTGGGGGTGGTGTTTGAGTGTATTTGTAATCAGAGAAGTGTCCTTTTCTGCTAACAGTTTGATTGTAGGTTCTAAGCTGGTACTTTGCTTAGGGATGGTAGGTTGAGTTAGTGAGACCTCAAATTAGGTAGACTGTATTTTGTGAGTTGTGGGTTGAGTGAAGTGAGCTCTAAAAGTCTGTGTAAATTTGTTGTTACTTGCTGTGAGGGTTGAAGTTGCAGGTTGATCTGCCCTCTTTGTTATGGTCTCCTTTTCTCCATATCCAGGATATTAAAGTCTCATTGGCTAACTATATGCTATTTTGAGGAGGATCTAGGTTGGTTCTAGGTTGAGGCCTATATAGAAGAGTTAGTTGCTATACTGCTTTTCTCAAGTCTACAACCTATGGCAGATTGCAGATGCAGGTCTTTATAGATCTTCTACCTAGCGACTTGTTCGAATGTTTGAAGCTATTGAGTGTTTATCCTAGTGCTTGTCTACTGACTCAATCAGATGAGGGTTCTGAAGTCTCATTGGCTCTATCCTACTTCTCTCTATTCTACAGTTTGTAGTTCTATTTTCTTAGTTCTTGGTTGAGCTTGTATATAAGAGTTGGCTGCTAGTTCTTGGTTCTATAGTTTATCATAGTTTGCAACAGCAGATTGGGTGCACATGTGTCCATCCAAGTGCTTGTTGCTGCTGTTAACTAATATCTATAATTGCTCATGTATAATCAGTATAACTCATTACAAAAAGAGTTTTGAATATTAAATGCAGGTCTTTACAGATCTTCTACCCAACGACCTGTTCGAATGTTTGAAGCTCTTGAGTGTTTATCCTACTGCTCATCTATTGACTTGATCGGATGAGGGTTCTGAAGTCTCATTGGATCTATCCTACTTCTCTTTGTTCTACAATTTGCAATTCTATTTTCTCAGTTCTTGGTTGAGCTTGTATATAAGAGTTGGTTGCTAGTTCTCAATTCTATAGTTTATGGTAGTTTGCAGCAGTATCGGGTGTAGATGTGTCCACCCGAGTGCTTGTTGCTGTTGTTAACTAATATCTAATAAAAGGTCCCTAATTGAACATATATAATCAGTTTAACTCATTACGAAGAGAGTTTTGAATATTAATTAAGTTCCCATAACTTAGGGAATTTAAATCTATAAATTTTAATTTCATTCCCAATTCCAAATTTACATATCCAAATAGAGTTTCATTGGAGTTAAATCACATAACTTTTTTTTTTTTTTTTTAGGTTCAATCGATCATAGATTAATTTCAAATAATCATTATATCAATGAAGACAATCAAAATCCAACAATATCTTTAAAGTCAACAATTTCCTAACTCAATAACAATCACATGAAGAACTACATATAACCTGATCAAACTATATTCCATAAAAGTTAAACAACAACCTCAAACTACATCATATTGCTATATCATTAGGCCAAAAATCCTTACTCACCTACAGTTTCCATCGTGTTTTTAATGATCGCATGGATAGAAGAAAAACTTTCACACATAATTTTCACAAATGGTTGGAAATATTGCCATAAAATACAATGTACCGATATAATATCTACTTGTAGCCAATGTTATTGGCATATATAACATTTTTGTTTTACCAAACTTTTCATCTCCTTGGTCAATTCTCATATATAATAACATGATAAATTTCAAATATAGTGGTTTTCTTTATGTGTGTATATATAAATATAGATATAGATATAGATGCAAATACAGATATTAAAAAAACTCGCAAGAAAACAATATACAAGTATAGTAAGAGTCAGCCACTCTTAGTGGCATTTTATCAAGCACCTAAGAGGAATAAATAACATATACCAATGCAAGATATCAGAGAAACTATGACCCTATATAACCTTACCAACTATGTAGACAATTTCAACAATCCAAATAATACACTACTATTCAAAAACATTCTACAATACAAAACTAGAATGTTTGACCCACTTTTTGTTGGGCTAGAAAATTAAAGAAAATCCTTCAAGAAGATGAAAAACTGATTTCAACTTCATACTAAAACCCATTGTGTTTTTAATAATGGCATGGATAGAAGAAAAACTTTCACACATAACTTTCATAAATGGTTGGAAATATTGCAATCAGAAACAATGTACTGATATAATATCTACTCGTAGCCAATGTTATTGGCATTTTAGCATAAACTAGAATTTTTTTCTTTGAAAACAATCAAAAACAAATTCCAGATTATTATTATTTTTTATCTTGGCTTTTTTTTTTTTTTTTGTTATTGTTGTTGTTGTTGCTGTTGTTGTTGTTGTTGTTTTTTTTTTTTTTTTTTGTGAAGGCTACTGTATATTAACATTTTTGTTTCACCAAACTTTTTATGTCCTTGGTGATTTCTCATATATAATAATATGATAAATTTATTTATCTAAAAAAATGATAAATTCCAAATATAGTAGTGTGGACTTGCCTTTTTTCGCGCCCCGCCTTCCGGAAAGGGTTTGAAAAGAAGGCCTCACAGTTCGGACTCCCGTAATTCTGAATCTAGTCTTACAAGTGCAATGTGAAACTGATAAACACCAAAGAGTCCAACTGCAAACCCTTTTGGAAAATCGATTTTAAATCAAATAATGCCAAAATTGGACTGCTTTTCCAGATATAGAATCGCCACCTAAATATTTTGTTTTTGGAGAAATTTAGGAAATCCTGACTCATGCCAAAGACCACGTGTCCATCATCACCAAAGTTGCATCGGCTCAGGAACTTAGGTACGAGAGGGGAAGGTCCTAAAATGAGCACCCTTACTCGCCCGATCAAAGATCGGCCTCTACTAATCATGATATGACATTTTATAAAGATTATGTGTTCTTGTTCCGGTTATTAAACTAGCTTTACTATGTGACGCACACAAGCAAGTATATACTAGTTTGCAAGACTTTGAACAATTCAACTCATGTTTATTTGCGAAAAATGTTTGAATTTGCCACCTTCAAGTGGGCTTAAAAGATGTGGGTTGGCCACCAAATATAGTGGGCTTAAAACATGATTTGCCACTCAAGAAAGTGGGCTTGAAACGCACATTTGTTGAATTGCTCCAATTCAAATAATAAGCCTTCATCCACAGGCATTCATGTAGTTTAGCAAGTAAGCACATAGCCTCATGGCAAGCATGCAAATCATGGCAATATGGCAATCACACTCATGCGAGTATGCTAAAGCATAAAAACTCACCGAGTACTCTAAGCCAAAACAGAAACTAGTTAGAAAAATGCATAATCCTAACTATACAAGATATCTAATGCAACACATGCAATATGCATTAATAGGCTCGGCTACTAATATGGCATACGATTCAACTTGAACAACATGTGATTAAATATGTATTCAAAGAAGTATTGAAATAACGATACAGTTTGAATGATGCGTTGAGCCTCGGTGTATGCAAGACAAATGAATGGATGCAAACATGCGATATGCTAATTAAAACATGTCTCTAATCTAACCAGCAAAAGTGATTAAATAAAAGGGAGAAAGACGTGCGGTTGAAAGACATACACACACGCATGCACACTTATTACAACATTATGCCCTCGTGAAGGAGGGTTCGAATGAATAAGCTAACTAGCTACGCTAATTAAGCTAAGCTAATTATTACAAAACGAGGAAATTAGCTAAATACTAAGCTAATTAAGTACAAAGCAATTAAACTAATTAATTAGCTACCACTAATTAACTAAAGAAAGCAATTAAATGGCCTCGGGAAGCGAGGGATGCATGCTCAATTTCTCCACTCAAAAAGCCACCGCCTTACCATTGAACGCCTCTGTTTGCATATTTGAACACCAAAGAAGCTACCAACTTCCAGAACACCTCTACTCCCCTTTTCCATCACACTGAGCAACTTTCTTCATTGATGGCCAATTGGCTACCATTGGTGGCTGGTCGGCTATTGTTGGTGGCCGGTCGGCCACCCTTGCCCTGAACTTCTTTTTTTGCTGCAACATAGAGCAAACAGAGGCAAAGCAGTGTATTCTCAAGGGTTATCAGTACTATTACGCTCCTTATCATCACACAAGTTCAAATGAATGTAACTCTCGGCCCTCAAACCATCAACCAAGCATTTTCCATGCATGATGGTTAAGGAACCAAGCTTGTACAAGCTTAATGAATGCACAACAAGACTAAAAAAGACCACCACCTTATCATGCATGATCAAGGGTGATGGTGACCAAGGGAAGTGGCACATTTCATCACTTTTGAGTATGAAATGTCCCATTTTCCTTGCGTTCGAATTAACGTCCGATTCAAACACATGCAATGCAACACAAAAGATACTTATCTTGCCTCTTTTACTTGTTCATTTTGTTTACTCATTTTAGTTACCGATCCATTCATTAATCGATTAAGTTCAAAAGTGAGTGTCCTCTAATGAGAAGATGGCTCAAACCACAAGGTGCTTTGAGCATGAAAGAGGCATTACACTATTGGTAATGAACCCCCTAAGGGATTAAACCATTAGGTGCAACACCTCAATTCCACACTTAGGCAAACATTTCAAAGCAAACAAAAAAAGTGAAGAATGGAAAGAGGTTGCAGAGATTAGAGTGCTGAAATGGAGTGCAAAACAACACTAAAACATGCTTTCAACTCAAAAGAATGATGATCAAAGCATTAAAACATCAAGATAATGAAGGAAATAACACTACAACTATGCAATACAAGCATCAACTGAATTAACCAGCCCAAAACAGAGCCAAAATAGGTCAAAAAAGAGGCAAAAACATGCTGGACTTAAGCTAAAGTAAGCTAAAAAAACATGTTAACTTATGAAGCTAACTAGGCATGCAAACAAGACACAAAGAGGGGAGGCTAACCCCTCCAATTTTGGACTTCAAAACAAATTTTTTACCACTGAAAAATCTCTGAGATTCAGTGTTTAAAAGGCCAAAAAAAGTTGTTTTGAAAGTGAGGAAAGATAGCACAAAAAACTTAACAAGCGAAGGAGCCAAAAGGGTGGACAACCCCCTAATTCAAAAAGGCTCAAACCACCATTTTTAGGTCCCAAAAACAGATTTTTTTACACTTCAAAAACAGCCTTAAAACATTTGAAAAAGATAGGAAAATAAGTATGCACAATAAGCTTAAATAAGGTAAGTGCTCTACCTTTGAAGCAAAGCACAATTTAGGCACAAATCCAAGCTCAACCCTCCTTCCAAAGCTCAAACAAGACTCCAAGGGACCTCAACTCAATGGTGGTCAAGTTTGGTTGAGGGTTGGTATGCAAAAGTATGGAGGAACTAGGCAATCAAGCACAAAATATCAAGTGAGAGAGAGAAAGCTAGAGAGAGATAGATATTTTTGGTCCAAAATCTTCTAACCCTCCAAAATGGGGGGAGGAACCCCCCTATATATAGAAAATCAAGTCTTGAGGTTGGATACATCTTACCATACACGTGTATGAAAATGCAGCTCAGTGAGCAATAACTAGCACAGTTGGCAAACAAATATCTGGAAAAATGGACCAATGGCCGTCGGCCACCACTGGTAGCCGACAGGCACAATCCTTGGCCGACAGATCCCAGGGCTGGCCGACAGGTCACCCTCTCTTCCAGGCAAGAGGCAAAAAGCTCTTGGTCCAAAAACATATACAAAATAGATAAGGTTTAGAAGCTCAAAGACAAGGCATTCCGCCGAGGACTTCAGGCACTCAAAACGAACACAAACAAGCACAATCATCCAGTGCAAAAATGATGGCATCCAAGTCTAGAGTTCGGTCAAAAATGGGGTGTCTACAAGTAGTTTTCTTTATGTATATATATAGATATAGATATAGATACATATATTAAAAAAAAACTCACAACAAAACAATATAGTAAGAGTCAGCCACCCTTAGTGGCATTTTAAATATTTTTTTTACTTTTTTAGATATACCTTACTTAAATGTATCTAAAAAGTAAAAAAAAAAAAATTGAAAAAAAAATTAAAAAATTAATAAATATATAAAAAATACAAAAAATGTACTGAATTTTCATTTTTTTTTTTTGTATTTTTGGTATTTTGTGAATTTTTAAAAGGTTTTTTTTTACTTTTTAGGTATATTTATGTTAGGTATGTCTAAAAATTTTAAAAATTGCTTACAATATTAAAAAAAAATTAGTAAAAACAAAAAAACACGGAAAGTAAGAAAATAAAATTTTCTAAAAAGTGTTTTTGGAAAACTCTAACCAAGCAAATAAATTGTGTTTTTAATGGTGGCATGGATAGAAGAAAAACTTTCACACATAACTTTCACAAATTCTTGGAAATATTGCCATCAAATACAATGTACTGATATGATATCTACTTGTAGCCAACGTTGTTAGCATTTTAGCAAAACTATAATTTTTTTCTGTGAAAACTGGAAAAAAAAAAAATCTAGATTTTTTTTTGCGTTATTGTTGCTATATATAACATTTTTTTTTTCCACCAAACTTTTAATCTCGTTGGTGATTTCTTATATAATAACATGATAAATTTCATACATAGTGGTTTCTTTATGTACATATATAGATTCATATATAGATATAGATACAGATACAGATATTAAAAAAACTCACAAGAAAACAACAAACAAGTATAGTAAGAGTCAACCACTTTTAGTGGCATTTTATCAAGCACCTAAAAGGCATAAATAATATATACCAATGCAATATATCAAAGAAATTATGACCCTATATAACTTTACCACCTATGTAGACAATTTTAACAATCCAAACAATACACTACTATTCAAAAACATTGTACAATACAAAACCAGAATGAAAATTGAAAAAAATCCTTCAAGAAGATGAAAAACTTATTTCAACTTCATACTAAAATCACAGAAATGGTTAATGTACCTCTCACTAAATTAAAACCAAATCACCCAAATTTTTTTTTTTTTACATTTCTCATTTACTTTCCTACAGTTTCTCAACAAGTAAACATATCTCTTAACAACAAAGCACTAAGTGTTTCTTTTCTTTTTTTTTCTTTTTTTTTGATAAACAAAAAATTTTGCCCAAAGAGAAAGAAGTATATAGAACATCAAATTACCTAATAAAGTTCAACGACAAAGAACAAAGCTTCAACTCTCTACAGCTCAGATCTAGTAAATCGACCAACTCGTCCAATCAAAGACACAAGCTGTAAACTCAATTTCTCTATCAATCAAATTGCCTGGTAGATCATCAGGAAACACATTTAAAATTTCTCTTACCATTGGTATGTTGTTCAAACTATCATAAGATCCTTGTACAATTAAGACAGTACACAAATATCCCCGTCACCCTTTCTTAAGCAATTTACATGCCTTCATGGATGAAATGAGATAAGGTGGTGGTACTACACCTCTTTCTTGAAAAGAAAACTCTTCTTGATTTGGTGGTTGGAATGAGACATATTTTGATACACAATCTATTGTAGCATGATTAGTTGATAACCAATCCATTTCCAAAATAGCATCAAAATGACTCATTTCTATAGGTAATAAATCAACAATCAAGCTAACATTCCCAATTAGCATTTTACAATCTCGATAGATAGATGTATATATCATGGATTCCCTCAATGGTGTAGATACCAACAATAAGAAATTCAAAGGTTCTGACGATTTGTTCAATTATTCACAAACTAACTAGATACAAATGAATGTGTAAAATCTGAATCTATCCAAATATATGCATCATGAGCACAGATGGAGAGTATCCATGATACTGTGAGCTCTGTACTCTGAGTATCCTATGGGACTAGTAGAAATACCCATGCTTGTCTCACTGGTTCTTTTCCCGTATTAGGTTTGGCGGTTGATTTCTGACCTAATCCCGATGAACTACTTGCACCTTTTGAAGAATTCTGCCGAGCCTTTGGACAATCCCTCACTTGATGTTTCATTTGGTCATATTCAGAATAAGCTCCTGAAGCTCGACGTCAAACCCCAAAATGAATCTTCCCGCAATCTAGACAAACTGGGAGAATTCTACTCCCTTAACTGGTACCACTAGTAGTTTTTGCACTGGGCTTTTTAATGGGTAGATTTGCTGACCCTTTTTTGTGTCATACTCTTGTCTTCTGTTGTACCATTCCTTGGACTTCTGTTCATCCCTTGCATTCAACTCGGCCATAATCACCCTATCCAAAACTTCTACATATGTAGGCAATTTAAAGATATTCACCTTGTCGAGTGGTCCTCAAGCTCTTTCTCAAACTTTTGACTTTGTTGTTCTTGGTATTTACCATGTGTGGAGCAAATCTGGCCAGCTCCATGAACTTGACATCATATTCTGCATTGTTCCCCCTCCTTGTTTTAGTGCTTGGAACTTTGATGTCTTTCTATCTCTGATTAATTGTGGAAAATACTTATCATAAAAGACATCCAAGAAGAGATTCCAAGTAATAGCTTCATGTTGCCCTTTGACTAACATCTACCATCTGCGAGTCTCTTCTGCCAAAGTGAATGTGGCCAGTGCAACCATCTATGTTTCTGTACATGGGAAAACCTCAAAAAATTTCTCTATTTCTAACACCCAAGCCTCTACCTTCAAAGGAACAATTCCTTCTTCAAACTCAAGAGTATGCTTATTTGACATTAAATATGAAAGCATGATTGTTTTCTAAATAAAATCATTGAACTTCATTTGTTTTGCAAGGCATGAAGACATGAATTTAAGCTTTCATGAGAAATTTCATGGTTTCAAACTCATCTTCAAAACTCTTCCTTTTCTTTCTTTCAAAACTCAAAATCAACTTATGAAATTATAGAAAATCAAGAGGATGCATGAAAATAATAGTGTAAATGCATTAAAGACTTCAAGAACTAATTCAAAAGATTACAAAACTTAAGTTTCTTCCCTAGTTCATTATCTTAACCAACTTCTCTTCTTTTTCCTTAGATTTCTTAATTGCTACTCCACATTCATCCTAACTTTTCTTGTTTCATGATGCCAGGAAGGTCTATTATAGGATTTGAGACAGAAATTTCACCTTGGGACACTTCTAGGATGGATTTTGGTTGAATCCCTTTGAGTTCCTCCTTTTTTTTTCCTTTTCTTTCCCTTTTCTTCTTCTCTTTTCTTCCTCCTTCCCGTTTGTTCTTAAATTTTGCTGAATTTTACTCCTTTTGTTTGGTTTGGGACATAAGGTTTTATTTTGTGTGGTTGGGGCAAAAGTTGTACTTCATTAATCCACCAATCTTACTTAGTTTAGCTAATCTAGGTTAGGGCCAATTAATCAAGGTTTATACTTAATTGTACTTAAATTAATTAATCCTAATTATGGTTCACTAATCATACTTAATTATCACTAATCCTAACTAGCAAAATGACAAATAGGATGAAATGGTCAGGTTCATTATACTAAGGTCTTTAAGCTCCTCACTTAAGATATAAGCACATCCTATGGTTCTCAAATCAAATTCTAAGCTATCCCCTAACTCAAAGCACAAAACAAACAAGTCTTATACATAACTTTCAAGCTTTTTCTTCTTCTCATCCTATTGCTAGCAAGCTTGATATCACATAAACATAGAGCACATAACAGGAGTGCATGAATAAAAAAATACACGTAATACATGAACGGTTTGGTTGTCACAATTACCTTCTAGCTTGTGTCTAGTAAATTGGCATTTTGTTATGGAAAGGTGTATCATTGGCTTACCGTGTTTAAGGCAGGTAGAGTATGATTCATTGCTTGTGTTGTATCGGTTTATCTATGTATACCTTGTGGTAGTAGTTTGTTTGATGAGGCAGGGTTGTCGTATATAATTGTGTAGTAGTTATTGCATGGAAACTATTTCTTTTATAATTAAAAATACATGTAGGTATGTTGGTTTATCGAACAAGTTGTTGAAAATGTTTTGTTACTCTGGGGCTTAAGGCTAGGGAATGTGGTTCACGATGAGTAGTGTGGATCTATGATGAGTTAGGGTGTAAGGAGTGGGTAGTAATCGGGTTTTGTGAATATGTTTTCGAAAAATTAATTGTTATTATGTGTTACTTGTGAATGGGATAAGAAAAGGATAAGTGAACGCCTAATGTTATTGAGTAAACTCAAGGATTTTGGGAAAAAAGATTTAAATAAGTATACTTTGATTATAAACCGTCACATTATTTATATAGTATGATATGACACATTCATGATCATAACTATCTATATATTGTTATTGTTTAGGATCATATTGGGATCCCTACTAGGCTTTATGCCCATCCCACATTGTTAATTCTTTTTCAGGTATAGGTTGATAAGTGATACAAGATTGGTGATCTTCCTTACGTGTTGGCCATTGGCAGAAGGCCTTTATTGTATTAAGAGTCAAACCCTTTCCCTTCTATATAACCATGTAGACTAGGGGCAATTTATTTAATTATAATTCATGTTGAATTTCATTATATATATATATATATGCTTAAGGGAACCTTTATGTAATTATTAATATTGATGGACTTGTATCCATATTGTATAAATGAAAATAGACTATAATAATGGATTCTAGTAATGTTAACCATGTAATAAAAAGTGGGGGTGACAAGACATCACATAAAGCATACCTGCAAAAATTTAAGTTAATCAGACATCGGTATCCTTTTCATCAAGTCATGTTTGTATTCAGATTTATACTTCAATTAAATTTACCATTCAATTTTCTAGATATAAATATGTTTTGATGAAAGGGATACCAATGTCCGATTAACTTGAATTTTTTCAAGTATATTCTACTCGATGTCTTCTAAAAATTATACGGTACGGATCGTCAAAATAAGACCCAGAGAAAAACCATGGGTTGTGCAATAGTGTGCACAGCAGCCACCCCAAACCCCCATTTTTCATGCATAGAACTTGGTTCATTATATTTAGTTCTTCTGTTATTTCCTATGTAATTATGTGCACAATCTCATGTTTTGAGATGGTTTACATGTCATATGATAGTAGCCAAGTCTTTAGTTGCATTGTTATCTACATATTGCTTTAGTTCATTTATATCTAGGATCATGCATATGTTTATAACCTTTTGGCGCTTGGCTTGGTGTGGATGAGTACTAGGTAAGTTTTTTTCATTTTTGCATTTCATTTGTGCATGTTTTCCTTACTATCTCTAGCATACTACAATGTGGCTACTTACTTGCTTGAGATACCTCTTTGATTGCTCGTAGATGGAGGATATTTCACTTAAAGGTAGAATGATCTTGATTTCCATGCATGTGAATTCATCTTTTCCTTTGAGTTGCACATTTTCAAACACTTTTCTAAAAACACATGAAATCAAAACATTTCAAAATAAGTGACTTAGTGTACACTTTGTTTGCTTCATATAGTTTTTTTTAACGTTAATAATCAGAACATATGCATATATTGGTAATGAATCTCATACTGTAAATTAGTAAAGGCCGATCTTTGATCAAGTGAGCGGATGTACTCAATCCATGTCCTCATACCTAAGCTCCTGAATCGAGACACTTTGGTTGTGATGGACAATAACATTTGGCACGAGTCATGGATTTTCTAGTTTTCCTAAAAGATTAGGTGGCAACTCTGAGTCTTGTGATGTAATCTACTTTTAGCATTTCTTATAATTAGCGGATTTTCTATGAATTTTCATATTTTGACTCTCATTCATTTCATATTGCACTTGTGAAACCAGACGGGGATTTGAATTGTTAGATGCACTTGGATACCTTCCGGGAGATCCCACACCAAGCTAAACAAATTCAATCTAAACCAAAGCTTAATCTAAAAATTTAGAAGAATTTGTTCAAGCATGACTTGGGCCGGACCTCTAGTCCAAAATTGGATGCCCTTCTTAAAAAAAACATAAAACATAATAAGAAAATTAGATCTATACATCTTTAAGTAGTAAAATTATTCTGATATATTTGTGTTGGTATGTAAAGTGGGTGGTTAGTGATTGCAGTCACTGTGTATAAGCCTGTAATTCAACCCAACAAATGAAGGAAGTGAACTTTTGGCCAAGAAATTTAAGTGGTCAATTTATTAGCTTTTGGACCCTGCTTCAAAGATGTTAGGTAGACATTGTAAAATTATTTTGATATATTTGTGTTGCATAGTGTGTAAACTGGGTGGTCAGAGATTGCAGTGACTCTGTATAAATAAGCCTGTAATACAACCCAACAAATGAAGGAAGTGAACTTTTGGCCAAGTAATTGAAGTGGCCAATTTATTAGCTTTTGGACCCTGCTTCAAAGATTTAGGTAGACATTAAAGATAGCTTGTTTTAGATATTAAAACATTATTTTACCAAGCGCTGGCGTATATCTATCAAGTACCAAAAAAAGGTTTTTATTTTACCATTGCCAACCTTTGGCGTATATCTATCAAGTACCAAAAAAAGGTTTTTATTTTACCCTTATTAAGAATGTATTAAATTTTGAAAAAAATAGTGAAACATACCTATCTAACTTTGTATAATAAGAGAGGTTCAAGACATAATTTTTTCATTAGCTAAGGTCTCTCAAAATTTTCACAGAGAAAATTCGACTGTAAAAATTTCATCCTACCGTAAAAATTTCAACACCAACTCATAAAAATTTCTCTAGTATGATCATAAAGAAATTTCAAAATTTCTATGAAATCAAAGAAATTTTACCTAACTTAGAGAAATTTCAATCTCAACTCAGAAAAAATTTGAAATATCTCGGGTATGATCACAAAGAAATTTCTCTCTAAAAATCTAAATTTCTCCGAGTCGGGACGAAATTTCTTTGAGTCGGACAAAATTTCTCTAAGTCAAATTTTTTCTGTAGAAATTTTGAGGGACCTTAATTGTTGTAAAAAGATTATATATCCCTATCTTATAAAATTTTAATATCAAAAACTTTTTAAAAAAAATTCCCTTAAATCTTCTCAACTAACTCCACTGCCATAGGAAATTAAAAATGTTTTAAATGTATTTTTTCTAGAGATCAAATTACCCTTGCATCAATTCTTTTTATTTTAATATTTTATACTTTTGATAATGAAATTTTTTTAGGGGAGATAACATATTCGAGGAAATCAATATATATATATATATTAATAAGTGATAAATATTATAAAAATTTTAAAAATGTAATTTTCCCATTTTTTAAACATTTTTTTATCATAAAAATTAATAGCCTTTATTTTTCAATGACATTTTTGTTTTATATATATATATATATATTTTTAAGTGCTCTTTATTTTTTATATTTATTTTAATTTTAAATTCATTTTCTTTACACCGTATAGATTAATTAGGGGTTTTTTTTTTTAAGGTCCCTAGTATTAAGATTTTATAGCATAAAGGACATTTAATATTTTCATAATGTCTAAGGTCCCTCAATTTGATCCAGAGAAATTTCATCCAGAGAATTTCTCTGGACTTCCTAAAGAAATTCCATTCAGAGAAATTCTGGACCAGAGAAATTCTCTCAAACCCATAGAAATTCTAGACCAGAGAAATTCTCTCAAACCTAGAGAAATTCTCTGTTTCTCTCCAGAGAAATTTGCAGATTATGTAAAGAACTAATAGCTATGGTTTTTAACTTGGAAAAAAAAAAAAAAAAGGTGGAGGGGCGCGAAACAACGCCGCCACCACCAGTACTGATGCAAAAAGAAATGTGCACACTGCATAAATCATGCACAAAGTTATTGCACTGAGTACAACCGAGAAACAAAATTTCTCTGGATTTTCAAATTTCTCTAACCTACTCTCTATAAAATTTCTATGGCCTTTCCTCATCTCCAGAGAAATTTCCTTTCTCTCTAGAGAAAATTGAAATTTCTCTGAACAAAATTGTTTGCTTCTGTAGAATCATTTCTCTATGAAACTAGAGAAAATTAAAATCCTTTATCAGAGAAAATTCAAAATCTTGTACCAGAGAAAATTGAAACCATAAAAAATTCCAAATCCTTTATCAATCAAATCCTTTATCATTTGAATAGGAGAGAAAGAATGAGAAGTGTAATATATATACTAATAGTACACAACCAAAGTAAAGTGCCCACCAGAGATAATTCTGGACCAGAGAAATTTTGGACTAGAGATTGAAATCCAGAGAAAATTTTGCACATCACAGAGAAAATTTTACACATCACCCATACCAAATTTCTCTCAGCATATCACATAAAAATTTTACATATCTCCAATACCAAATTTCTCACCTCAGTTGGGTATGTGTAGTAGAGGGTCCATCTTTGTCCGACCTAAGCAGATTCACTTCTTCTAGCGCTTCATATCCATTCCCTTTCTCCCATCCTTCTCCTCCTCACTCATTGTCTTTCCAACGTGTTCTTACTTTCTCCTTCCTGCCGCTTTGAATATTGGTTTGCAACTTTGCTCACTACGTTCAATTTGCACAAGTTCGTATCCTCTGTCAAATAGAATGGATTGTTGCAACCCTAATCTTCATGGCTAAAAACCCTTGGAAGACACCTTTGCAACAGATCCTTGTATACCCTCAATTTCTATTCAGAGCTCTTGATAACTCCTGATGATACTATGCTCCTTAGCATAGAAGCCTATGGTGATAACAAAACAACTCAAATTCCTCTTTTCTTACAGCGAACCATTGTTTTATTTCACTCAAGCAAAGTGGGAAAGAGAGATAGAGAGTGTGAACTGTGATAGATGGGTGTGGGTTGAGGGACCTTATACATTAAAAGATAATATTGTGGATCTCTTTCATTACTAAAAATGAGAGAGAGACTTTAGACTAATTTTTCCGTTTAATTATGATTGAAAATAAAGACTTTTTAATTATTATTATTTTTTTAAATTCAAGGAATGTCATTTAAAAATAAAGTACCTTCATTTTTATGTTAAAGAAAAGTTGGAAATTTTTTTTATCAAAAGTATATAAAAATATTAAAATAAAAAAGAATTGAAGAAAGGGTAATTTAGTGTTTAAAAAAATACATTTAAAATATTTTTAATTTTCTATGATAGTAAAATTAGTTGAAATGATTTAATGCATTTTTAACAAGTACACTAAGGGCACTTGTTAACAAAATCTAAAAAAAAAAAAAACATATAGACACTACTTCATTGATAGTATCATTATGGGAAATTCAAATATGCACAACACACCGCTTTAAAAGGTGTATCATGTACACTTATAATTATGTCATTTTATTCTTTAGTTATTATTAATTTTCTTTTTTAGTTATGACATTATTTTAATCACGACTCCGGAGATCTTTAGTTACACCTCATATTATGTTTAGTTACGATTTATTTTATTTTATTTTATTTTATTTTTTTTAAGTTATGACTCAAAAAGTATGAAGTTCTATAATTTTCTTCTTTAATTATAAAATGCATATGATATAAACCCTTTGAAAAATATGTACATAGTGTTTCCCCATCATTATAGTTTCACTGGGTTGTTTTGGGTGCACTACAAAAGTGTACATTTTTATATTTTTTAAGTCACATTATTTCTTTATTTTTCTACACATCTTTTAGTAAAAAAATCAAAAAAATGCATATATTTATATTATTCCAAACAACACATGATACTTCTTGTCAACAAATCATTTTTTATTAAGTAATTATTGGATATTCTTAGAGTATAACCATGTGGTGCTCTAAGAGTGTTGTAATTAGTAAAGAAGATGAAGTCCTTGATTTTTGACAACATGATCTCGAGGTGAAGTCCATGATTTGTTGATAGCATCATCTCGGTAGAGAATGTGAAATCCGTATGATTTGTTGACAACATGATTTTGAGATGAAGTCCATGATTTGTTGACAACATGATCTCGACATTCTATTAATTACAATAATACTTCTGAAACACTACGTGACCGTATTCAATGATCACCCAATAATTTTTCATAAAGAGAGCAGGAATATCAGCGGCCTACATAGATCATTTGTACATGATCTCAATATTCTTCAAATTCCATCCCTCATACTAACATTAAAAATAATAATAATAAATATAGTAATATTATAAATTCAAATTTAATTATTTAAAAGTTATTCAAAATTATAATCTTATGATTTAGATTTATTTTTCACATAAAACTTACATTACACTACATAAATTTAATCTCCACGCATCACCATTCAAATAAATTTGGAATAAATAAAAATAAATTCATAGAGTTATTACAATAAATAACTCAATGCAATAGGGATATCACACTATGGTTAATAAGTGAAAATGACATAATAGTGGAGATTCATTATCTTATAAGTATGTAATTTTATTAATGGTTAGTAATAACACATATCATTACTACTGAATTTTCCCTTGACAATTGAGGGATTTGGTCAATTCTGTTTCATAGATGAAATGCAGACTTTTATTTCACTTCTAAAATTTGTGCACATCATAAAAAAACAAAACCATTGATTTATAATTACCATCTCATTTTAAATTTTAAAACCTTTTTTTTTTTTAATTAACTGCCTTATGGCAGAGTGGAATGTAGTTGCGCCTTAGGGTGGGGGGAGTAGAAGGTCTAAGATTCGAATTGATAGATCAACGGCGATATTTTTAAGTTATAATTTAATTTTACTAACATATCAATATTCTATCATTCGCAAAAAATAAAATAAGAATATATAAAAATAAAAATAAAAAAGTGAATTTTTCCCATTATTAATCATAAATGGAGATTTTCATGCTAATCATGATAAGAGAGAGAGAGAGAGAGAGAGAGAGAGAGAGGTGCTTGGGCTTAAGGGAGGCGGTAACATACCAAACCATACCCAAGTTGGGCCAAAAAAACCATAATATTCCAATATTTCTATTCGCAAAGATCCAGTGGAATTGGAAGCTTTGTGTAGGAAAATAATAACAAACATTCAAAAGCCAGCTAGGATAAGAATATAACACTTGTTGACTCAAATTCTCTACCCAAGAAATAGAAACTTCACTTCAAGACTTCAAAACACACTTCCAAGACTATACTTGATTTCTTCAATGTAAAAGAAATTTAAGTGAACATATTTGAGAGCACTGAGTGATGAACTTGAAAGTACTCATGATAAATCAACTACATTACCAACTGATATACTTACCACAACTGAAGATTGTTACTTAATTCTAACTAATATTACAGTGTTATTAAACACCACTTAAACAAAGACCCAGCTAGCTTACATTTACTCATCTTTGATCTTTTTCAGGAACTTAAGTACATGGAGCATTGTTGGCCGATTAGCAGGACTATCGGAGAGGCATATTGCAGCAATCTGCAAAGTTTGAAGCATCATCTGCTTTGAATCAGCATTCAGTACCGTTTGATCAAGAACATCAACAGCCTGCCCTTCTTCATCTTCTGAAATACCCAACCCACCAAATTCCGCCTTCAATCTCTTTGAATTCAGGTCCTGTTGGCTCTTTCCCCGTCACCAATTCAACCAAAATTACACCAAAACTATAAACATCCTTTTGTGGTGGACCTCCAACTCCGCCCATACTCCGGTGGAATGTACCCAAATGTACCAGCAATATCTGTACTCACATGAGTCTCACAAGCACTGATCAGTCTCGCCAAACCAAAGTCTGCAACTTTTGGCTCAAACTCTTCATTGAGTAAAATGTTGCTGGCTTTAATGTCACGGTGAATTATGTGGGATGAACCCATGATGAAGGAAAGCAAGCCCTCGTGCAGCACCAGTCGCAATCTTGAAACGTTTGCTCCAATCCAGGACTTTGAGAGCACCAGTTCTGTTCCTCAGCCAAAGATCTAAGCTCCCATTTACCATATATTCATAAACAAGGAGCTTCTCATCACCAAAAGAGCAGTACCCGAGAAGTGGAACCAGATTTGGGTGCTTGACCTTGCCTAAAGTTTCTATTTCTGCAAAGAATTCACGATGACCCTGTGTCTTGGATTGGTTTAGCTTCTTAACAGCTACTGATTTCCCACCAGGCAATGTCGCTTTGTAAACGGTTCCAAAGCCTCCATCTCCAATTACATTAGTCTTGCAGAAGTTGTTGGTGGCTTCAAGAATATCGACTAAAGTCAGCTTAAGAAGCGGTTGCTCGAACATGGCTATGTTGATGCTTAGGGGCTCCTTTGATCTGATGCTACTCAGGAAATAGAGATTTTGATCGATAGAACTGCTCAGTTTGCTTTCATCAGTGTTCTCAGGATCACTTCGCCGTCTGCTTTTACTAATCCATATGCGTAAAACAATAGCTATTGACAGTGTCATCAAGATAGTTCCTATCACAATTGAAGCCAGTCCCCAGAGATTTAACAATGGCCGCCTTCTGTCCAAGCTCTTCAAAGGGCATTCTAAACCCAAAATTCTCCCACAAAGATCTTTGTTTCCAGCAAGTGAAATCTTTGAAAGGTTTTGGCAAATTCCATTCTTGGGTATGGGTCCTTCCAATCCATTTTCCGCCAAATTCAGGGAAACCAAATTTACAAGGCTGCAAATTTTCTCAGGAATCTGTCCAGAGAGTCTGTTCACCGAAACATCTAAATATTCAAGCTGCATAAGGTTTCCAAGCTCGGGAGGAATCTCTCCTGTAAACATGTTTCCATGAAGATCCAAAGATGTCAAGTATGACATGTTGCCCAAAGATTTTGGAATATTTCCATTGAAGAAATTATTACTCAAATTTGCTGCTTCAATCCTCCACACAGCGGAATTAGAAAAGAGCTGATCTATATGACCAGAAAGGCTGTTTTGTTGAACATTCAAACCGACAAGGTTCACCATCCTGGAAAGAGTTGATGGAAGCTCACCATTAAGCACATTAGAGCTCAAATCTAAGTGGGTAAGCCCCTTCAAGTTCCCAAAGCTAGAAGGAATTGTACCAGATAGCTTATTACCAGTCAAATTCAGCTTCACCAAACCAATCAATTGACCTAAGCTTTCGGGTATGATGCCTGTTAATTGGTTATTCCCCAAATACAAGCCTTGTAGATTAATTGAATTTCCAAACTCTGTTGGAACGCCACCTGATAGAAAATTTCCAGAAAGATCTAAGGTTGTGAGATTGGTTAAACGAGCAAGTGATGCCGGAATTTCGCCAGATAACCTGTTGTTGCTGATCAGAAGATCCACCACCACGATACAGCCTCCCAAGTCGTTTGGTATTGAACCAGACAAGCTGTTGTATGAAAGATCAAAGACTCCATGGTGCTGAACAAAGCTAGAGTCAGGGATGTTAACTTGGTGAAAATACTTGGATGGTTTGGAGGGAATCGACCCAGATAGGTTATTGTGAGAAAGAACCAAGCACTGTAATTGGGCAAGATCAGCTAGCTTATCCGGAATGGAACCGTTGAGCAGGTTGTTGCCAAGGTCCAATGTGGTTAGTGCAATGCAGTTTCCAAGCTCAACTGGAATAGTTCCTTCAAGGAAATTGGAATTCAAATTCAGGACAGAAAGTGACGTAAGATTTCCAATCTCCCCAGGAATTGTGCCATCCAACTGATTGTTACCAAGGACAAGCCTTTCCAATGATACAGCACTACCAATCTCCACAGGCAGAGTACCCTCTAACAGATTATATGCAGCCGAGAACTCCATCAAATTCATGGAATTCCAAATACTCACAGGAATCGAACCCGTGAAATTGTTTGAATCAATGTCAAGCACCATCAGAGGAAGCTCTGAAAAGTACTCGGGGATCGAACCAACAAGTTGGTTGTCCACCAAAACCAACTGGGTAAGATTGCTACATTTCTCAAAGGTGTCCTCAATAGTCCCCGTGAGGAAATTGCGGTCAAGATCAACCTCCATCAGTGACACTGCGTTGCAAAGCTCGTTCGGTATTGGACCCATCAACAGATTGTTGCTGAGACTAATGTGATTCAGCATTGAACAATTCCCAATCTCAGGAGGTATTTTCCCGGAAAATCGATTGTTAGAAAGCAAAAGTGAATCTATCTGGTCCCATTTTCCGAGCCAATCTGGCAATGGCCCAGAAAGCAGGTTCATTTCAGCCGAGAAAGACACCATGGGTAGCTCTGCAAGCTCTTCCGGTAGAGACCCAGAAAGCGAGTTGAAAGACAGCATCACAGTCTTGAGATTACGACAGTTTCCGAGCTCGGCCGGTATCGAACCGTTGAGCTCGGCGTAAACCAGGTTCAGTATAGTTAGATTCTGCAACTTACCAATAGATTTTGGGATTGAACACTTCAATGGGTTGTAGGAAAGATCGAGTTTGCCAAGTGATTTGAGCTCTGAAATGGTCTCCGGCAATGGACCTCTGATTGAGCAAGCAGGGGAGAAGAAGTTTTGAAGGCTCGAAAGTTCACCGATTTCCGGCGGCAATGCACCGGAAAATTGATTGACTCCTATGTAAAGATCAGTCAGGTTCTTCAGCTTTCCAATCTCCGGCGGAATATCGCCGGAAAGAGAGTTATTTGAGACGTCCAATGAAACTAAAGATTGAAGCTTAGTAAAGAGAGAAGGAGAGAGAGAACCTGAGAGTAGATTGTTACCCAGGCCTAGAAACTGGAGGTGGGTCAGATTTCCAATCTGGATCGGAACATTTCCGGTGAGGCCGTTGCCGGAGAGGTCGAGTGTCTGCAACAGAAGCAGATTTCCGAGCTCCGGCGGGATTTGGCCGGAAAATAAGTTGGGTCCGAGTTTGAGGGTTTCCAGCTGATTCAACTCACCAAGTTGGGCAGGCAACGCACCGGAAAAGTGATTGTCACCCAAGTCCAAGTACTTTAACCGTGGTCGGAGATAAAGGGTTTTGGGGGAAAGTTGGAGTTGGCCGTAGAGAAGGTTAGAAGAGAGGTCGAGGGAAATGAGGGTGGAGAGAGAGAGGAGGGAGGGAGAGAGAGGGCCTTTGAGTGAGTGAGTGGAGAGAAGGAGTGAGGTGACTCGGCCATTGAAACAGAGGACACCGTCCCAGTGACAGTGATCAGGGGTTGTAAGGGGGTTCCATGAAGAGAGGAGGTGTGGGTTGTCAAGAGACTTCTTGAAGGAAAGCAAGAGCTGTTGCTGATGCTGTTCTACACTTTCCTCTTCTGTTCTAATGGCGATGACATTATTACAGACCAAAACCAAACAGAGTTGAAATACAATGAGAACGAAGCAGACAAGCCTCCTCAACAACGCCATGAGATGAGCCTACTGCTTTTCAGCTTCAGAGAAAGCCAGGGGTTGGGGTTATAAATGGATTCTCTGAGTAGTGTCCTCTTCAAACCCACTCATTTGATAGAGAGAGAGAGAGAGAGAGAGAGAGAGAGAGAGAGAAATTTGTTGGGAAAATGCGGGCATGGAGTATAGTACAGAATCCGAAACATTTTAATTGCAGTGCAACTCGGAGTTTCTTCGTGTAAGCTTGAACGCCATATAGTTTCGGAGAAAGAAAATGTAACACCTACAGTCAAACAAAATTAAATGAATTTCAAAAAGCACATCCAAAAACAATATATAAAAACGTTGTCTTGATTGAAATGTACGCTGCCCTACCCACCACATTATGGAGGTTTGGATTGATGATTGGATTAGTAACAGATTTGTGTTTTTCCATGAGATTATGAAAAAATTATATAATATTTCGGAATATTATGTGATTATATTTTTTCATCAATTGTTATTCATTATATATTTTCATATTTTTCAATCACCTAATACAAATAATTAACGCTTCCCATTTTTCACTAATTATACTGTCATAAAATATCACGTGACCGTATTCCTGAATTACCAAATAATCACCCGATATTATGGGTTACAATACTATTTTATTTTTCATATTACAATAATATAACCCCTATTTTGAAAGGTGTACCGTGTGTCATAATTATGATATTTGTTGTATTTGATTATGACATATTGCCTTCTTAATTGTAACTTAATTATGACTTGTTATCTTCGTAATTATGACTTATTGCAATATTAGTTATCATTTATTCTGATTACTATTTTGATTATGATTAAAAAAAAATGATTATACATTACGTGTTATTTGATTATAACTTATTATTATTATTTTTAATTATAATTGAAATTATTTAGTTATGACATTTGTAATAATCAATCCCACAAAATAATGTCATAACTTGCATATGATAGTAGCATGACCCTTTATATAATGATGGGTTTTACATAATTATGAAATTATATCACTTTTTAGACTCCAGTTTCTAAACTTAATGATGTTGAAGTGACGTAATTATTTGATAATTGAGAAGATATGAGAGATAGAAATAGCATATGAAAGTGATTAGTTAATTGATCACTTGGCTTGACAGGTAAGTCTAGTTTTGAGTTTGAATAGAACTACTGTACCGATAGGGGGTTGGTTCAATGGTAAGGCCTTTGAATTCTTCACTCAAAACTTGGGTTTGAATCTTCACAACCCCTTGTTACGGTTAAACATACTTCTTAGTGCTCAAAGCATACGAGGGGATCTTAGCTTCAGCCCTGACGTAGATATAGCAGGGTTCCTTGCAAATGCGTTGTGGGTACTAAGGGACAATACTCTCTTACGGGTATATAGAGTAGCCTATCTACGTATCCATTTTATGTACCAAAAAAAACTTTGAAAAAAAAATAGCAATGCTCTTTATAAATTTAATCACAACTAACTAATATCATTACACTAGTGCATAAACGAACATAATTTATCATACAACTTCAACTTAATACCACCACATTGGTAATTATTTCACTTAATCATGTTGTACTCATAATCCCACACAATTTAATCTAACAAACAATAGGTTAGAAAATGCCATACAAGAAAAAAAAAAAAAAATTATTTATACATTTTTTGTGCGTACAACATTGTTTGTTTGTTTTTTTGATAATTTTTACTCAAACTTCCTAAATTGTTCAACAAACATTGTTTAAAATTATGAATATTGTTTGGTTTGGGTTGAATTTATAGCCATATTATATTAAAAATCACTTTTTGTTGAAAAATTCTAATTTCATGGAAGATATTGTTGGAAAAAATAATTTTTGGAGACTTTAATTTAATATTAAAGTGTGGTGACTTTAATTAAATATTAAAGTAGGTCCTAACCATTTTTTGTGTTGGGTCTAAGTAAGTAAAAAATCATTGGGTTTTGAATAAGAAATTGCCAAGAAAGTACTTCATGATGTTAGATTTATGAATAGGATTTTAAAGAGTATTTAAATCTTTTTTCTTGGTTAAAGGGTGTGAATCCTTTGGGCATCCATACTTTTCATTTTGTGAAAAGGAGCTATGGATGCTTGGTGTTTTAATGACTAACCTTAAAAGCTGGAGACTCTTCCTCTCTCCCCTATACATGTATAAATTGAGACCCTCCTATCAAGTTTCAATATAGAAATTTTTGCTTTCATTTTACAAGTCAGTTTGCTAGATAGTTCCTATTGTGAGAGAGTGCTGCCATTGTTTTGTTCGTTAAGCTAGACAGATAGTGCTTCTTCCGTAGCTGGTTTTGACCGTCGTATCCTGGGAGACAGATGCCGGGTTTCCTCAAGCACTCGACCCGTGAGGCGGCGAAATCTGTTTTAAGAAAATTGCTTCCGTGCAAGCTTCGGTTTTATCTCTTTTACCCTTTATTGTTTTTTGTGTATTTCTGTTGAAATTTAGTTGTAATTGTCAGCATATGTTCTTGGTATATAATTTGTTTTCTTCATAAATCTATTTATTTAATTTCACAATTTTAAAAAACAACAAGCTTAAAACAGATTTTATATATCTTTTCTATGAAATTGATCGAATAGATTTATATAGACTATTAGGTTAGCTTTGTATAATGTTACTAGGAATTGTTGCAGAATTGCTCACTATTTCAATAATTGTAAATTATGCAATGGTACTCTCTAATTTCTTAGTTTAATTAAAATGCTCTATTGTAATTTGCATACTTAATTGTATTAGTATGATCTTGTTTTATGCCTATGGTTCATCATTTCCCTACCATGATTTACATGAATTTTAAAGTTATAAAATATAATTTATGGATGTTGCAATTTGGACATATTCTAGTCTCAATTTGTTACATGCTTATTATTTTCTAGGCTAGATTATATAATTTAATGTATTTGGAGTTATAGAGTTTTATGAATTGTGTACATGATTAATCTAAATTATCTAATTGGGTGCATTAATCTGAGTTATTTAATTAGGTGCATTAATCTGAATTATTTAATTAGGTGCATTAATCTAAATTATTTAATTGGGTGCATTAATCTGAATTATTTAATTAGGTGCATTAATATGAATTATTTAATTGGGTGCATTAACTTTGAATTTGACTTATCCATTTAGAGTTATTAGTTTAAATGTTTATTATGAATTAATTTCATTCATGACTTATGAGTATTTAACTTTATTTTAAAGTTGTAATTTAATTTTGAAGTTACAAATTGTATTTTGTTTTGGTACCTTATATTAGTTGGTTACTTATATAATTAATAGTTGGCTAGATGGTTTCAATTATTTATTATAATTAAATTTTTTAGATTATTTGTTTGTATTTTGTTGTGGTTTGCTACTAACTTTCTTTGTAGGGATATCAATGCGAAAAACAAATATAAAACCAAATGAATAGAATTTGGGATGTAAAAACAAAAATGTTTGGACTACTAACGTTTGTGTTGAATAGGAATACCTAAGCGTGGAAAAGCTTTTGGACTAAATAGAATCCTTATGGATTGGCTATTTTATTTAAATGTTTGAAGCATGTTTGCTTGAGATGTAGTTGGTTTGTTTACCAATTTGTAGTAGCAAGCTTTATTTGCTTATATTGTTGTAGCAATTGCTTTACATTGCTTATAAAAGTTTTGGACCCTGGTTTGTTTTAACCTAGTTCATCCCTAAGAAAATTTAATTCTTAAGATTGTTTATCACGGATTAGGAGTCAACATGCTCTTAAAAGTTTTGTCAAAAGGTTAACTGGGTTTTAAGTGGGACCGATGTGACCCCTCCAGTCTTCTTGGGAACTTTCTTGACCATGTTCGATTCTAGGTTTTGTGGTGAGACTATTTTTTGAATTAATTTTTCTTCTAAGGGATTTTCTAAGGGTTAAGTTTAATTTCTGGAAACACAGAAATGATATTCTGGTGTAATTTTCAGAAATGGAAACTATCACTGATGCTGCTGCTACTGCTAATGTTGGTGGGGATTTGAACCCCGGGGCAACTGGATTGCCAACCTCTACTGCTGTGACCTCTGTGGTCAACCCTGGTGTTACTCCGGCTGTTCCGGGAGGACCGCTTAGTCACCATGAGCGCCCAGAAAAATTTGCTGGGAAAAACTTTAAGAGATGGCAGCAAAAGATGCTATTTTACTTGACCACGCTAAACCTTGCCAAGGTTCTGAGTGAAGATCCTCCAGCCGTGGCAAAGAATGAGCCTGACAGGCAGAAAGTCACGGCGCTTGACACATGGAAGCAGACAGACTATCTTTGCCGGAACTATGTGTTCAACTGTTTGGCAGACTCACTCTATAGTGTGTTTTGTTCCAAGAGCTCAGTAAAAGAATTATGGGAATCTCTGGACAAAAAGTACAGGACTGAGGATGCTGGGGCAAAGAAATTTGTGGTTGGCCGTTTCCTTGATTTTAAAATGATAGATTCTAAAACTGTGATAAGCCAAGTCCAGGAGTTCCAAGTGATCTTGCATGATATTCATGCTGAGAGGATGCCTTGGAACGAGTCATTCCAAGTTGCTGTGATCATTGAGAAACTTCCCAATGGTTGGAAGAATTTCAAGAATTACTTGAAGCACAAGCGCAAGGAAATGTCTGTTGAAGAGCTGGTTGTCCGACTCCGGATTGAAGAGGATAATAGAAAGAAAGGAGGGAGTACCTCCTCAGTAAAGGCCAATGTCGTTGAGCATGGAAAATCTTATGGGATAAGGAAGAAGCCCCTTGTGAACAAGAGCTCTAAGTTGGGGTCAAGAAGTGGTGTTGCAAAGAAGTCGGCTTACAAGCCGCAGGAACCTGGTTAAAGGTTCTTTGGGAAGTGTTATAACTGTGGTAACGAGGGGCATCGGACTAGTGACTGCCGCAAGCAGAAGAAGCCATACAAGACCAAGGGTTCGTTTGGTTTGAATTTCCCAAAATTTTTTGGGAAAATTTCTCTACAAATGAGTTTTCAGAAAAACTCAAACCAAACAAATTTTTTCAAAAAAATTTCCCAAAACTTGTAAACCAAACAAGTTTTTCAAACAAATCTCTCTCTCATACACATCAAATCAATCACTTTTTCCAAAACTCTCTCTCAAAATAATTTTCCAAAACATCTTTCCAAAAAAACCAAACCAAACAACTTTTTGTACTTTTTATCTTCCAAACTCATCTCCTAAACTCAAACCAAACATACCCCAAACCTCGTGCTCATATGGCAGACTTACAAGAGCACTCCCATGAGGAGGATGATATGCACTTGTCTGCCATTGTCTCTGAGGTGAATCTGGTGGGTTCAAACCCAAGAGAATGGTGGATTGATACTGGGGCTACACGCCACATCTGCTCCGAGCAGAAACTGTTTACAACTTTCAAACCGGTTACAAACGGTGAGAAGTTGTTTATGGGAAACTCTGCTATCTCGATTGTTGAGGGGAAAGGAAATGTGGTCCTGAAGTTGACGTTAGGAAAGGAGCTAACCTTGAACGAAGTCCTGTGTGTTCCGGACATTCGTAAAAATCTTGTCTCAGGGTCTCTTCTTAGTAAACATGGTTTTCGTATGGTTTTTTGAGTCTGACAAGGTCGTTCTTACCAAAAGCAGAATGTATGTGGGTAAGGGTTATATGTTGGGGGGTATGTTTGAACTCAATGTTATGACTGTTATCCCAAAGATGAATAAAGGTGCATCTTCTTCTGTTTACATGCTTGAGTCTTCCAATTTGTGGCATGATAGACTAGGGTATGTGAACTTTGAATCTTTACGTAGATTAATCAAGTCAGATCACATACCATCTTTTAAGATTAATCCGAAACACAAGTGTGAAACTTATGTTGAAGTGAAGTTGACAAGATCTTCATTTCATTCTATTGAAAGAAGTTCAGAACCGTTGGATTTAGTGCATAGTGATGTGTGTAACTTAAAATTTATACAATCACGTGGTGGCAATAAGTACTTCATCACTTTTGTTGATGATTGCACTAAGTATTGTTATGTCTATTTGCTCAAAAGCAAAGATGAGGCGATTGACAAGTTTGTTCTTTATAAGAATGAAGTTGAGAATCAAGTAGGCTGCAAGATTAAGGCTCTAAGAAGTGGTCATGGTGGTGAGTATGAATCTCCGTTTATTAAGACTTGTGCTCAATCTGGGATTATCCACCAAACCACGGCGCCTTATTCTCCTTAGTCTAATGGAATTGTTGAGTGGAAGAATAGGACGCTAAAGGAAATGATGAATGCAATGTTGATAAGTTCTGGATTGCCACAGAACTTGTGGGGGGAAGCAATTCTCTCTGCAAATTACATTCTGAATAAAGTACCCCAGAAGAAGGTGGACAAGATGTCGTATGAGTTATGGAAAGGCGTTAAGCCTTCATATAAATTCTTACGAATGTGGGGGTGTCTTGCAAAAGTGGCGATTTCTACACGCAAATGAGTTAGGATAGGCCCGAAATCTGTGGATTGTATATTCATTGGTTATGCACATAATAGTAGTGCATATCGGTTTCTTGTTCATAAGTCTGAAATTCCAGACATACACAGGAATACCATCATGGAGTTAAGAAATGCATGTTTCTTTGAAGACATTTTTCCTTGCCGAACCCGTACAGGGGTTCCAAGGTCTTTGGAGCAATTTGATGAGCTTGCTAGTGAGGATGATCATGTTGATGATCCAGGTGATGATCAAATTGAGGTTTTAGATGAGCCTAGAAGGAGTAAAAGGGCTAGGACATCCAAATCTTTTGGTCCAGACTTCTTGATTTATATGGTTGAGAACGAACATCAAACTTTCCACGAAGCTGTGACTTCTCCTGAGAGTCCTTTATGGAAAGAAGCGATCAAAAGTGAGATTGACTCCATCTTACAGAACCACACCTGGAAGTTGGTAGATTTACCTCCAGGTTGTAAGCCTTTAGGCTGCAAATGGATTTTTAAACGAAAGATGAAGGTCGATGGGTCTATTAACAAGTATAAGGCGAGGCTCGTTATCAAAGGGTATAGGCAACGAGAAGGTCTGGATTACTTTGATACGTACTCACCTGTAACTAGGATAACATCCATTCGCATAGTGATTGCGATAGCAGCTTTACGCAATCTTGAGATACACCGGATGGATGTAAAGACAGCTTTCTTAAATGGTGATTTGAATGAAGAAATCTACATGGAGTAACCTGAGAGGTTTTCAGCTCCAGGACAATGCAAGAAAGTCTATAAACTTGTCAAATCTTTGTATGGTTTGAAGCAAGCGCCTAAACAATGGCATGAGAAGTTTGACAATGTAATGTTGTCAAATGGGTTTCGAATCAACGAATGTGACAAGTGTATTTATGTCAAAGACACTGACAGAGGTTATGTCATTTTGTGTCTATATGTTGATGATATGCTCATTATAGGTAGTAACGATGAAATGATCAAAACTACCAAGAAGTTGTTAAACTCTAAATTTGACATGAAGGATATGGGCATTGCAGATGTTATTCTGGGAATTAAGATTACCAGAATCTCTGGCGGAATTGTACTTTCTCAGTCTCATTATGTTGATAAGATACTTGAGAAGTTTAGTGGATCAGATACGAGTGTGTCATCGACACCTGTAGACTTAAGTCTACACTTTACCAAGAATAATAAAGAGAGTGTCTCTCAGTTAGAATATTCTCGGGTAATTGGAAGTTTAATGTATCTGATGAGTTGTACTAGGCCTGATATAGCTTACTCGGTTAGCAGGCTTAGTAGATACACAAGTAATCCTGATGCTTCTCATTGGAAGGGCATTGTGCGGGTGTTAAGGTATTTACGCTACACTCGGGATTATGGGCTGCATTATACTCGATATCCAGCGGTGCTTGAAGGATATAGTGACGCGAATTGGATATCAGATATAAAGGACTCAAAGTCCACTAGTGGATATGTGTTCACTCTTGGTGGGGCAGCCGTGTCTTGGAAATCTTCCAAGCAAACGTGTATATCTAGATCAACGATGGAATCAGAGTTTATTGCTTTGGATAAAGCAACGGAAGAAGCAGAATGGCTTTGCCATTTCATTGAAGATATTCCACGTTGGTCTAAACCTGTGCCAGCTATTTGTATTCATTGTGATTGTCAATCTGTAATTGGTAGGGCACAGAGTAATATGTGTAATGGAAAGTCTAGACATATCCGTCGTAGACATAATTCCATACGACAACTACTCTCGAATGGAGTTGTCTCTTTAGACTATGTAAAGTCTAAGGACAACATTGCGGATCCGCTAATCAAAAGGTTAAGTCGAGTGTTAGTCGAAACGTCGTCAAAAGGAATGGGGATAAGGCCTTTGGAAGTTACCGGAATGGAAACCCAATCTAGTTGACTGGAGATCCCAAGATCTAGGTTTAATGGGACAACCTAATTGCGTGTAACGGTGGTATGTCACTGAGGAGGTTAAACCTCCAGCCATTCCTTCTATCAGTGATACCTACAAGTGTAGAGGATAAATTGAGCTTTTAATGACTCTTATGTGTTAAGCTGTTGAGCTAAGTATTGCAGGATACTTTAGTAGAGTCACCTATGTGAGTTTGAAGTGGGGCCGCTTCTAGAAGAATTGGGCAGGCCAAGATTCTTTGAAACCACTCGTTGAACCAGGCTAATGTCCAAGGCCACACAGGGCACACCAGTGAGAACATAATGGCGGTAGGAGTAATTCCCGTGTGAGATCTATTGTCTCAGTTTACATAAACGGTAGAGCAGTTCAAGATGTCTTATTCACTGATCTGCCAGTAAACTCGATAGGTTTTCACTGGGAGAGGTTCAAAGCCAAAAGCTACCTTCTTTGATGTTGGGGTTAGTCCATTGTACTCTCTCTCAGAGTCTTTATTGTTGAACGATGTCCGTTTGTTGAGTCATTCGGTCAATTTTTATTCATGTGGGGGATTGTTGGAAAAAATGATTTTTGGGGACTTTAATTTAATATTAAAGTGTGGTGACTTTAATTAAATATTAAAGTGGGTCCTAACCATTTTTTGTGTTGGGTCCAAGTGAGCCAAAAACCATTGGGTTTTGAATAAGAAATTACCAAGAAATTGCTTCATAATGTTAGATTCATGAATAGGATTTTAAAGAGTATTTAAATCTTTTTTCTTGGCTAAAGGGTGTGAATCCTTTGGGCATCCATACTTTTCATTTTGTGGAAAGGGGCTATGGATGCTTGGTGTTTTAATGACTAGCCTTAAAGGCTGGAGGCTCTTCCTCTCTCCCCTATACATGTATAAATTGAGACCATCCTGTCAAGTTTCAATATAGAAATTTTTGCTTCCATTTTACAAGTCAGTTTGCTAGATAGTTCCTATTGTGAGAGAGTGCTGCCATTGTTTTGTTCGCTAAGCTAGACAGATAGTGCTTTTGCCGTAGCTGGTTTTGACCGTCGTATCTTGGGAGACAGATGCCGGGTTTCCTCAAGCACTCGACCCGTGAGGCGGCGAAATCTGTTTTAAGAAGCTGCCTGCGAGCTTCGATTTTGTCTCTTTACCCTTTATTGTTTTTTGTGTATTTCTGTTGAAATTTAGTTGTAATTATCAGCATATGTTCTTGGTATATAATTTGTTTTCTTCATAAATCTATTTATTTAATTTCACAATTTTGAACAACAGATATATGGCTTTATTCTTTGAAATCAAGTTAAGTGATATTTGTTTTATTCAATCACTAGTTGTTAGGTTAGTAAGGAATAGGATTAATAATGAAGTTTGTAGAATAATTAACTATAAAGTCCCATAAAATAAAGGACAAACTTCGTTCAAAACAACTTATTGATCAGCAAAAAGCATCTAACTTGAATTATTGAAAGTTTATGCATACACACAAGCAATATGCTATAAGGAACAAGAAAACTTATCCGAATTCCATTGCAAAGTGTCAAACATGCAAGATATGAATAAAATAAAGTACATATGACCTAAACATACTACTAAACACACAAGATGCAAACCTAAGCCCAGTTTAAGGCTACTAATATGATTTCATGTACAAAAAGTAGTAACTAACACAAACTATTCGCCTAAAAAACTAACACATAAAATAATTTAAACATGTAGAGATATACAATGCTTAAATTGAGCTATATGCATGATTAGATCATGAATAATCTAACCTAAACATGTTGTTTATATAACTTGAACAAAACATGCAAAAATAAAACGAAAACATGCAAGTTATCTAACCTACATGATACTTTATGATTACTAAAAACCTAATCATGATTACAAACTGAAAATATGATGAAAAAGCTATTGAAATTAAAGCAAATAGAAACACTTAATTCGTGGTTCTATAGATACTCCATTTTTGACTGACCCAAAGACTTTGAGCACTTGCAAGCTTCCCGATGATGAAATGGTAATTACTTCATCCGTAGATATATTTAAGGTTGATAAGAGTTGTTATATGACCCTCATTTTAGCAAAAAAAATCATCTTTTTGCAAAAATGATCATTTTACTCTTAAACCTATTTTTATCCAAAACCCAAGTTCTTGGTCCTACTTTAGGAGAGAGAAGCCCGGATGAACTTGAATTGATGAATGTTTTCAAAACCATTAACCTATTTTGTGTAAAAACGTCAATTGAGAGCCAAACAGGCCTACTTAGGTAGTATGAGAGTCTAAGAGCCAAAAACCATATACTTGTGCATGCATAGCTGGTATACATCGAGGGCACGTGCACCCATACATGCACGCGAGTAGACCTTGTGGCCATACATGAGTTGTGTGCCTGCACATGGCCTATGCGACTGCATGTGCGACCGGCATCTAGATTTTGGTTTTAAGTGCTATTTCTTTGAGAGGCTGAAAGACAAGTGATGAAGGAACCTTAGGACTGCCTAGAATGTTCCCCAAGGCTCCTTCAAGCTTATAAATATGACCCCTATCCCCCTACCTCCTTGAGGGACTAGGCGTTAAGACAAAATTCAAATGCTTTAATTGAGTTTGGAGTGTCTTTTCTCTACCTCCACCCACAAATCCGAAAATACAACATTAATACAGTAGTTCTACAACTAAAAGTAGATCTAGGGTTTGAAGCAAAGTAAATCATACAAAGCATGAGCCCGAGGTAAGCTTTCAATTAAGATTTCTCGCCTTTCGATTGCTCTTCGGTTTGATAATCAAACTAGCAAGTTCTTTTTTTTTTTCTCTGATTCTAGTAGTTTTAATCCTGTTTTACATAGATGATCATGGTTAGGGTGTTAGTTTATTTCAAAGCATCATGTAGGTTAGCTATCTTGCATGTTTTCGCTTTGTTTTGCATGTTCTAGTTAGTTGTATATTTCTACTTGTGTAGGTTAGTTTACTCATAATATTAATATGCATATAGCCTGGTTTAATCATCATATAATATGCAGCATGTTTAGTTTTATGTGTTAGTTACTTTGTTTGCATTGAATCATGTTAGCAGCCATTAAACTAGGCTTAGGTTAATATTATGTGTGTTTAGTAGCATGTTTAGGATCATTGTATTTTATTAAATTATATTTTGCATGGTTGGATGCATGGTGGCGACATCTGAGTAAGGGTCTTATTCTTCATAGCATTTTGCTTGTGTTTGTGCATTGTTCTTTAAATAATTTAAGTTATGTTATTTTTGGTGTAAAATTGGATGTTTTGGATGTTTTTACAATATTGCTTAGTTTGGTTCATGTTTACGGGCATATACCTTTAAAAGTCTCTTTTTAATGGAAAATCATTGTTTTTGGTAAAAATTATAGGTTTATTCATTGAATCTAAAAGAAATGGTGTTTATTTGTTCAAATAACCTAATTTAGGTTTAGTATAGGAATTAGGGTTAATAATGAGTTTGTGGAATAATTAATCTTTAAATCTCATAAAATAAAAAGATGAGGAGAGGCCAATCACTTGATTGAGCAAAAGGAGGTGCATCAATTAATGACCTTCTCTTTTTGTACATAAGTTCTCAAACCGAGATGTTTGGTTGTGATGGACTAGTGCTTGTGCTTAGTTTTCCTTGTTAAAAGTTTCTTAGTTTCCCTTAAAATTAAGTGGCACCTTTTGAAAGTAAGTTGGTACAACATTGTATGGAAACACGCCTTATACCCAAAAAGGCACGGCATCCACAAGTTCGACAATAAATCGAAGAATGCGAACAAAAGCTCGAAAACCTTAATTGATTGCTTCCCTCAAGCTTACGCTTTGCTTTGATTCAAGTTCTCTAAACCCTAGATCTACTTTTTCTTATAGAACTTCTGTAAGGTTATATAATTTTCAAAATTAAGGCTTAGAGAGAGAAAGGTGACAACTCAATCTTACTCAAAACTAGGGGTGTGCATGTAACGCATCAACCCACTCAAACCATCTGACCCAAGCTGACCCAAGCTCTTACGGATGGTTTCAAAGACTAACATCGTCGGTTGCGATTTTCTGTTGTTTAATTTCATGGTTTCACGGTCAAAAATGAATATAGATAGTGCACACTTGACCAGCCCGACCCGACAGAATAAATATTGGTGTATTTTAATTTTTTATAGCCTTGATCTTATCTCATCATAGTTTGCCACATAGACTGTTCCACTTCCCACGGTTATATTCTATCTCTAATTGATCTTATCTCATCATAGTCTGACACGCAGACTGTTCCACTTCCCACGGTTATATTCTCTCTCTCTCTCTCTCTATATATATATATATATATATTCTAGGTTTGTTGATTTTCCATAACCATTAACAGTCACCTATCTCTTTCTCTCTCTTTATCTCTCTCTATCTGTGTGTGTGTGTGTGTGTGTGTTTATTGTAAGTCTTCATTTTCCATAACCATGTACACTCTCCATAATTATCTATTGTCGCTCGTAAACCCTAAGAACTCCAAAAAACAAAGAGACCCTTTGTCTCTCTTCATTCTCAGATCTGGTGGTCTCTTCATTAATATTTTTCTCTCTCTCTTTTTCCCTTCCATCTTCGATGTGGTGATGGTGATGATGATCGATGGTGGTTGCGGCTTCTATGAGCGGCAATAGTGGCGCCAATGAGTGAGGACGACGACGATGGGTCTCTCTCATATTTTCCCTCATTTTCTCTCCTTCATTTTTGCTTTCTTATATATATATATATTAGATCTGTGTATATATACATATATGTATATGTATTTATATAAATATATGAGTTTTCTTAGATCTGTATATATATTTATATAAACATATGAGTTTTAATGTTTTTTATTCTGAAATTTCAATTTTATTCTTTACAATTTTTTTCCTACCTCTTTCTTAACCTAGTGTTCGAAATCAACCGAACCGACCACTAAGTCGACGCTCTGTCGATTTCAACCAATGAGTCAGTCGATAACAGATGACTGCTTTACCAAACCAATTATGTCAGTTCGGATGGCAGACCAAGGGTATATTTGAACCAAATCGACCTATGCACACCCCTACTCAAAAGCTCTCAAAATTGGCTTAAGTCTTCATCCCTCAAAGTAATGGTGGGTAAGGGCTATGTTTTTAGGCAAAGTGGAACCTTAGGGATCACCCTAGGTCGTGCTAGGTGATGGATAGAAGTGCTGGCGTACGAGGCAAGTACGACTGCACAAGGTATGTGCAAACGCACAACCAAGTTGCAGCCGCATAACACACTACGGGCGCACATGCTGCCTTGGTGTTCAAGTGTCATCCTTTATACCCAGGTATGAGGTTCCATGCCTTTGGGCTTGCTTGTGACCTACGTAAGCCAATTACCTTTTAATCGATGTTTTTTGGATTAAATTGCTCACAAATTTTGAAAAATGTCATCAATTTAGATTCAACTGAACTTTTCTCTCTCCCTCGGGACCGAAGAGTTAGGCTTTGTCTAAAAATGAGTTTAGATGTAAAATGGTTATTTTTACAAAAATATAGTTTTGGCTTAAAATGGGGTGATACAACAGCTCATAACAATTTCAAATATCTCTATGTATGAAGTAATTACCATTTCAAAATTGGGAAGCTTTCAAGTCCAAAGTCTTAGTGGTCACCAAAATGGGAGTTTATAGTTGCCCTTTGTAGACACTCCATTTTTGACCATCTTTAAGACTTGGTTGTGCTTGCAGTACATTCAACCACTAGTTTGATTGCTCATTGAGTACTTTCATGTCGCATGTGAACGTCTGAGTTTGACCTTTCCAAACCGGTACCCTTTCTCCTCTATTCTTGGACCATGTGTTGTCCCTTTACGCATGCTTCTTGGGAGGGATGCCGACCACCTTTTGGCCCCACCGGCCTTGATTTTGTCCCTGCCGGCCATTGATGAAGCCTACCGACCAACAATGAGCCAACGCTGCCACCACCGATGATGGCCGATGAACCCTTGTCTCAAAGGAGTTTCACACCAGATCTTTTGAGACAGCTGGTTTTCACTCATCTCTCCTCCATACACGTGTATGGAGGGATGAGCCCCTTTCCAAGCTTGTTCAACAAGCTTTGCATTGCTTCCTTCTATATAAGGAGAGGCCCTTCCTCTCTAACAGGGGTTCAACCATTTTTTAGAGAAGTTGTATCTCTCTATATATATATATATATATTGCATAGAATAGTGCTCTAAAGTCCATTTTTCTTGCACTTTTGCACTACAATACATAGAGGTACACCACCACCTTTGGGCTGAGGTTCTTGGGAGTGTTACTTGAGCTCTGAAAGTTGGTTTTTAGCCTTAGAGCTTGCTGGTTTCGAAGTTGAACTTCAAGGGTGAGTATATTCTCCTTTTTAGCATTTATTTGTACCTCATTTTGGTCATCGTTGCATATTTTTTTAGGCCTTTCTTTCAACTGAAAAAAGTTCTATTTTTGCATGCTTTAGACCTTTGTTTAAGGTCACTTTTTTGTTGGGGGTGGTTTACCTCCTCTTAGGCCTTGTTAGGTCTTATTTTGAGCCATTCCTTTAGGCTCTTGTTGAAGCCTTTGCATGACCTTTCTACCACTGAAATCCAGAGGATTTTCAGTGGTGGAAAGGTGGTTTTGGTGTCCTAAATAGGAGAAGGTCATCCCCTCTCCTTTGTGTCTTGTTTACTTGCTTTGAATGCCTCATGTTTGAGCACCTTTGTTAAGCCTTTGTTGGCCATATCTTAGCTTGTATTTGTAGTTATTTTGCTGAGGCATTCCACTATTTTTTTCTAGTTTGGTCACTCCATGCATGGTTAATACACTTGTGGTGTAAATTACACAAACTAGCTTTGTATGCCTCATGAAGTAGCATGCTATTCTAGCTTGTTTTCTTTCTATTTCAACATGTTTTTGGTGATGTTTTGCCATGTCATGACTCTATTTTGGTCTGGTTTGGTTTGGTTGGCCCTTGCATGCCTCATACACTTGTGGTGTAATCCTCTCTATTGCCTTAACATGCATCATGCTTTAACATGCCATTTTAGCATGCTTTTGGCTTAGCTTTGAGAAGATTTTGTTCATTTTTTTACCATGTTTAAGGTTTGATTTTGGTTGTTTTGGCCATGTATGACTTGCTTTGTATAACCATGGTTCAATGTAGCTTGTTAGCTTTGTGCACCAAGTCCACTAGCATGTGTTACTTGGCCTATTTCAACAATTTGGCATCACTTATTATGTTATTTCAGTCCATGTAATGTGGTCATACACTTGAATTTGACATGCTTTCAATGTCTTAGAGAGTTTGTGTTTTATGCCTCATGAATGGATCATTGTGCATGCCTCTATGCTTAGGTCTTTGGGATGCCATCTCAGTGGTTTTTTGGGCTTATTTTGACATGCCTTAACTCTGATTTTTGTTGGTTGAGTCATCCCATGCTTGGTCTTAGTAGGTGTAGTGTAATCCACCTTATTTGCCTTGTATGCATCATGCCTCATGCTCACCATGCTAGCTTGTTTTGGCTTACTTTCATACATGTTTTAGTCTCATTTTAACATGTTATAGGACTATTTTGGGATGTCTTAACCACGTGCTTCATATTTTGTATACTTGTAGTATAAATGTTCTTGCTTGCCTCAAGCTTTGAGCACCATTGCATGCTTCATTTGTGGTGTGTACGTGATTTGGCATCACTTAACATAACATTTCAGAGCCTATAGCATTGCCATATTCCCACTTCAATCATGCTTTAAGTGCCTTTGAGTGTTGTGCATTATTGCCTAGCTTATGGCTTAGCTTGTATGCTTGCATGCCTAGGTCTTTGGGCCCTCATCTCAGCATGTTTAGGTCCATATTTTGACCTATTTGAGCTCTGTCCATGCTTAGTTCATGCATTTGTGCCATGTATTGCATGCCTCCTTTGTAGTCCTCTTTGATAGCTTCATGCTTTTAAGGACCTTTGCATGCTTTACTTGTGTTGTTTAAATGATTTGGCATCATTTCTTATCTCATTTCAGTGCACTTGGTGTTGTTACACTTCCATACTTTTCACTCTTTAGGTGTTCTTGAGAGTTGTACCTTTATACCTTAATTGGTGAGCCAATTGGCATGCATGCTTGTATATGTTTTCGGTGCCGTCATCTTAGCATTTTGGCCACTGATTTGGGCATATCTGAGGTCTGTCCGTTTCGGTTTTAAGTCCATTGAGCATGGTTGATTACATTTTGTTTGCATGCTTGCATTACATCGCATTGTTTATACCTTATACTTTGCATTGTGTATACTTAGGTAACATTGCATTGAGTATGCCATCATTTGCATTGTGCACGCTAATTGACATTTGTATTGTGCATGCCATTAGCCTTATCAGGTTGTTCATATTACATTACATGTTTGCATGCTTAAGTCATATTGTATGTTTGCATGCTTGAGTCGCATTGTGTATGCCATACTTGTGTTGCATTTGTCGTTTGGATTAAGTGTTAATCCAAGCACGAGAAACGAGGGACGTTTCATACTTCAAGTGATGAAACGTGTCTCAATTCTCAGTCGCCGATGCTTTTGATCAAGCATGATAGAGTTTTAGGCATTTATGTGTTTTCGTGCATTCATTTAACATTGATTTGCACATGTTGGATCTTTGGCTAACATGAATCGGGATGAGTGGTTGATGGTCTTGGATCCGACTATGCCTCTCCCTTGATGTTTCGAGGTGATATGGGGTGGCATAATGCATACATATCCTTGGAAGACCCTCCATTTTCTCTATTTTGTGCTCTGCTGCAGCTTGGTGTCACAGCACACCAGTGGCCGGCAGTGCCTTGCAGATGGCCGGCAGACATTCATTCTTGGCCGGCTGATGGTTGGCAGTGGCTCCCCATGACCGGCAGACCATTGGTGTATTTCCCAGACTGGTTTTGGTAAGATTCAGCAGGAATTCCTTGAGGACACCCTGCAGACAGAGCCTCTAAAGAGCCATCGGAGAGCTTTTTGAGACGACAACTGAGCATGCATTCTCTTCTCCCCCAACCAGAGCTGGAACAACATTGTTTACTGTTTTCCTTATTTGTTAACTAGCTTAAGTTTTGTAATAATTAATTAATTTATTAATTAGTTAGTTGTTGTAATAATTAGTTATAGCTAATTATTCAATTTGGTTGTGTAATAATTAGTCTAATTAGATTATTAGATTAGTTGCTTAGCTTAGCGGACCCTCCATCGAGAGGGTGAACTTTGTAATAAGTGTGTGTGCGTGTGTGCATGTCTTCCAACCCCAATTTTTTTCTCCCTTTTACTTACCGCTTTCGATGGTTAGTTTTAGGTCATGTTTCAATTAGCATCCTTATGCTATGCATGTTTTGCATCATTCATCTGTATTGCATGCACCGGGCTTGGCGCATCATACTAACTGCATTGTATTTCAATTCCAAATTGAATACATGTTATCTAATCGCATCTCATATGCCATCTTAGAATAGCCGAGCCTATTTCTAGTTGCATTTTACATGTGTTGCATTAGCCATCTTAACATGAACTAGGATCATGCATGATTTCTAACTAGTTCTTTATTTTGGCTCGAAGTACACTGTGAGTGTTTATGTTTTAGCACCTTGCATGTGTGTTATTGATTGCCATGACAGCATGCTTGCCATGAGGCTAACTGCTTAAGTGTTTAACTGCCTGAATGTCTGTGGGTGAAGGTTGGATTGCTTGAATTGGAACAATTCATCAAATCCTCGTTTTAGCCTACTTGCGAGTAGCAAACTTCAAACCGTTTTTCAAAACAAACAAGTATGCAATGCTTTGTTCCAAATTAGGCGATCTAGTCTATACTTGTATGCTGTGCGCATCACATAGTAATTCTAGGTTTAATAACCGGAATAAGAACACATGTGTTTTCAAAAACAAGATATCATGTTAGTAGTGGCCGATCTTTGATCGGGCGGCGGGGGTGCTCATTGCATGACCTTCCCCAATCGTACCCAAGTTCCCGAGCCGAGGCAACTTTGGTGATGACGGACACGTGGCCTTAGGCACGAGTCAGGGTTTACTAAATTCTCCCAAAATAAAATATTTAGGTGGCAACTCTATATCTGGCAAAACAGTCCATGTTTGGCACTTCTTTATAAAATCAGTTTTTCAAAATGATTTGCCGAATTTGGACTCTTTGGTAATTTATTGATCTTGCATTGCACTTTGCGGGATCAGATTCAAAACTGTGACATTGAGTCCGAACTGTAGTAGTAAGCCCAAATGAACAAAACGGGATTTCGCGCCCGATTTCGCGCGCGGAGCCGCGGGACATTCGGGCGCGTCTACACCCCTCTTTGAGAAAACTCAAACAGTCATAACATGGCGTGGAGTGAATATCAAAGATCCAAGATCAACCTAGTTGACATAACCCTAAGTCTTTAGTGCCATGCATTCATGCAAGTGATCGAATCCGCATGTTGCCTACTTATCCTCGCTGTGAGGAATCAGATCAGTTTAGTTCGAGGGTGGGTGATGTGCAATAATTTATTCGTGTGTGAGTCGTGTGCAACAAGCATTCAATCCATTAATCAACCATGCAATAGCCATTTTATTCAAAAGGGAAAAGACAATACCTATCATACTCACCTTACTATCCAAAGTTGTTCTAGTTCCATTCTGTTCCAAGTTTACAATGTGCATCTATACTGCGAATACACAAGGAAAAATAAATCCAAAACAATAATACACATCGCAGTATGGTTAAAATGATGCTAATATTTTATATCCAATGATACCAAGGCATGCCAGTTCCATGAGTTAGAGAGGTTTCTGATCACATTCACTCCTTATGAAACATGAGTTTTAAAAAGGGTTTCAAATTGTGCTTACTCCTTATAAGGATTAAAAATTTCCAAATTACATTCATTTCGTAAGTTAAGGGGGTTCCAGATACTTCACTTCTTTATAAGTTCAAAATTCTGAGTCATGTTCATTTCTTACAAACTATGAGTTTAAATTGCAGGTCATACTCACTCCTTACGAAGATATAAGTTTAAAGTTCCATGTCCCATTCACTCCTTACAAAACATGAGTTTTAATTTTTGGGTCATGTTCACTCCTTATGAAACATGAGTTTAAGGTTCCAACTACTTTCCATTTTCCAATTCCAATTCCAATTTTATGAAATATTAGGGTTCCAAGGTTTGAGTTATACTCATAGTTTAATGAGATGTGGTTCAGGCTTCGTTCATGCTATTTTCTAGTGCGTGCATGTGCTGGTTTTTCAACTTGCTGATATTTGGTGTTTGGGAACCAACTTCCCATATTTTTTTCTCATTTTTTCCACTAAAAGACAAAGGTTTTGTAAAATAAAAAAAAAAAAATACAAACAAAATATCACATCCAATCCCATAATCATTTCACTTTTTCTCTCACAAACATTACATCCAACTACAAAAAAACTCAACTATCTTCTCAAACACTAAAAACATTTTAGCCAATAATATCCTACAACTAAAAAAACCTACATAAAAACCCACTTCCCAAACACCCACTAACTCATGCTAGTGGTGATACAATGTCGGGAGTTCAATTTATTTGTATTTTCTAATTTTATGCCAAGTGCAGTGTGTGCTAGTCATGATGCGATAATATGCAACAGATATTCAATTTAAATTGAAAGATACAGCTTGCAAGAGCATACCGATACATAAGCTTGAGTTTAGAGCATACCTGAGCCTCTAGAGGGCTACCAATGTTTGGGTTGGCCTGCTAGACGTGTGGCGCATATAGGGCATGTAGGCCATACATGTACCAGCTTGGAATGTGCTTGACAAACTTCAAAAAGTGCGCGGACGTGCATAGGATGTGCGGTCGCACTTTTAGCCGACGCACAAATAGTGTACTCGGACCCAAAAGGTTTTAAAAGATTTTTGAGCCTTTTTTCTTCACTCCATCTGCTCGAAAACCTCTCTAAACTCCCTCTAACCTATCCTATCCTCTTCTCTCTTTTTTGCCATCTCATCTTTCCATGACTCGGGTTCTCATCCGATTTCTCGATTTCCATGCACGGTACTCATCGTTTCTATCTGAATGAAAATCGTTTCTAGTGCTTCTTTGACTAAATCGAGATATTTGAGCTATATTCTTGAACTTTCTAGCCTTTCATTTACATTTCTCGTACTTTCAACGCTTTTCTATGGATTTTTTTGAACTTTTTAGTGATTTTTCATAGTTTTTCGCGATTTTTCTCATATTCTTAGTTCTTCCTTAGAAGTTTGCACTCTTTGCCCCCCTTGCCACGACTATTGCACTTTTTCCAGTTTTCTATATATTTTCCCACATTTTCTCGATTTTCTTCACTTTTTCACTGATTTTCTCACTTTTTCACCGATTTTTCTAAGTTTTTCAACTTTTTCTTACTTGTTACATAGTTCACACCCACAAGATTTGATGCATCCCAAGTATACATTGAAAACCACATTGTTTTACTTATATCCAAAGTGGGAAATCCTATGTTGTGCACCCCTGTACTATCACAAAAATATATAATTTTATCATAAAAATTTATAACATCAATTACAAAATGTGTAATCTAACCACAATTTGGCGTAACAAAATGTTTAAAATTTTGTGACTAATGTTGCAAAAGTTTATAATTAGGATACGATATTTTTTGTTACATCAATTTATAGTAAGATTATGTATTTTGTGATTAATGATACAAAATTTTATAGTACAATTACACATTTTGTGATAGGTTGTACACTATAGGATTTCTCATCAAAGTGACGTTGTTACACTTAAAAGATTGATCAGTGATGTGACTTAATTTTGGCATATGGATGAAGAGTCTTCATATTGGTTATGCTCTTGGAGAAGGGAAATTATTTTGGGTTAATTACCAAAAAAAAAAAAAACAGCTCCAAAGTTTCATGCATTTTTTACTTTAATTGCTAATCTTTCAATTTCGACAAATTAAATTCTGGAGTTCCGTCTGTATTTCAATTTCCCCTCCTTCTATCTCCGTCTGTGTAAGGTAACGAAGATGATTTAAAGTAAAAAATACTGGGATTTCAAGAGAAAAATACATGAAACCTTGGATTTTTTTAGTGTAATTAATCATTTTTTTTTTAAAATTAAAACCACTAACAAAAAGAGTTAATTACAAAATAAAGGTTTCATGTGTTTTTTACTTTAAACCCTCTTCGTTACCTTACATAGATGGAGGTGGATGGAAGGTAATTGAAACACGGATGGAACTCCAGAGTTTAATTTGTCGAAATTGAAACATTGAGGTTTAAAGTGAAATATGCGTGAAACCTTGGAATTTTTTTTATAATTAACCCAATTATTTTTTTAATGTTGAGGCTAATTCACGGTTGTTTTGCTTGATATTTATTTGTTAGAATAGTGAGATTTAATACTTTTTTTTAAATTTTTTAAGAACAACTTAATACATGTGAAGTGATGAATGATATAGAACAATACTTCATAAAAATTGTTATAAGATCTTAAAAGAGAACATCTGATCTAAATGGTATATATAAAAAAATTATGTTGAATTGAAATGAGTTTATTAATGTTGTATTTACATTATGAATTTGGACAGAATTTATAAAAAAATAAAAAATAAAAAATTAAGAAAAAATAGATTATATGAAAATTTTGGTTGCAGATCAATTTTTCATATTATTATAGAATAAATTTTAGTTGTATAGTTGTTTATGAGAAGGTATTTACGCCTCGTTTGGAAATAAGCTATTTTAGTAACTTTTTAATTTTTTGGTTAAAATATGAAATAAATTTTTTTCCTATGTTTGGAATAATTTTTTAAATTTTTTATAAAAAGATGTACAAAAAGTAAATAGAAAATGAAATCTTTAACTTTTTGGTATAGATTATAAACTTTTTAATTTTTTTAATAACTTCTTAATTTTTAGATTAAAATTATGGGAGTACCTTGTGTCCAGTCCGAGATCGGACTAGACGATGCTGTTGGGCCCGTGGGGGCTCACCACGGGTCCCGTTTTGATATTCCGAACCGTTTAATGTACAGAATTTGTCGAATATTATATATTTGTAAAAAATCACGTTAATCGGGACACAAGCTGAACCCCAAAATTATTACTTTCCAAATAAAGCATTAAAGGATCATACATTAGATAAGGGCTTTGGTTGGTAGCTCAAAAATTAGTGGCCCTAATGGCCCTAATTTCCATATCAGGTAAAAATAAATAAATAAATAAAAAATAAACTTACCCAAACAGAAAATTAGGGCCATTAGGACTACAGTTTTTAGGGCCACAAAACATTTTTCATTAGATAATGTGGTCCAGTGAGTAGGAACCCCAAATAAAACAAGACGGTCACAGTTTTTTTTTTTTTTTTAATTCAAGGTCATACTGATTTTGTGTATGCTTTGGAATTCTTTTTGGTCCTTTAAAGACGGTCATTAAGATTTTGTGTGTGCTTCTGAGAAAATTATAGTAATATGATTTTGGAAAACTAAGGTTTAATTTTAGGCTGGCAGCCCCATGATGTTATGTGACAAAAATAGACAAATTATACTTTTTTTTTCTTATTAAATTTTATAATTTTTCATTTTCACTAGATCCTTAAAATTTATATATTTTTTTTCTTAATTTACTTATAAAATCAATTTATGTCCAACTTTAAGACAGGCGCTAGGGTCAAAAATCTAATCTCAAATTTTTCTTGACCAAAGTGCCGCTGCTAATTTATTCTGTCCATAGAGATAAGTTAGAGCATCCCCATCAAAACCCTTAAGCCTCCTCCTTATTTATTTTAAAGGATAAATGACTCTTTATACATCTGTATCAGCTTTCTTAAATAATTTCCTATATTAGTTTTTGTTACAGTGGTTCTTTATTTGTAGAGAGTCATTGTAACTCCCTTATATATATATATATATATTGCTTTACTTTATTTAGAGACTGCAGTACACATTTATAATTTTTATTTTTTTTAAAATTTATAATTAAAAATTATATTTTAATAAAATAAAGAAAAAAATAAGGAGTTTGTTAATAGAATAGAGAAAGAATAGAGAGTTTGTTAGGAAAAGTAAATGAAAAAATGATTTCTTAAATAAGAAATGAATTTTTTAATAATATTTTAGGATAAAATTTAGGTAAACTGATGGGATGCTCTCAAGACAAAATGTTCAAAATACCCCTACACATATATATCATCTGCACGGTAGTAAACACAAGCAAGGATCCTCGGTCACCCTTTCTTGCGGCTCTCCCTGCCGCCTTTGCCAAAACAACATCGTTTTGTCCAAAAAGACATTGTTTTGACATTTTTTATTTTATTTTCTCCTTCTCTAAAATTTGAGTTTCATCTTCCTCTGATATGTTCTGTTAAGCCCTAACATCATTAATATGTATACAGAGACGAGAGAGAGAGAGAAGTTAGAGAGAGAGAGAGAGAGAGAGAGAGAGAGAGAGAGAGATAGTGGAGTATAGACATCCATCCTTCAAAATGAAGAGATCAAAACACAAGTGAATTAGTCATAGATAGATTTATGCTATGTTTGGGTCTTAGAATTTGTTTAGTTTCTACTATTCATTAATTTTTTCATTTCCGTCTCTGTTTCATGCACAGACCCCTCTACAAAAAATTTATTTAAACATTATTAGGAGACTTGGAACAACTTTTAAGTAAAAAACAAAAACACAAATAAATTAATTTACATATATTGAGTTCTTGTATCATTTCCTTTTTGCTGGTGTACTGCTACTGAATTTAAAGAGTGGGATTGAGAGCAAATGTAAGCTTAATGATAGTATCATCTGTAAACCCAGTTAAAACAAAAATTAATTTCATATATATATATATATATTATATAATGAAGATTGAAGATTGGGTGAGAATGAAGATTAAAGGGACCACATCTTACCTCGCCTCGCCTCACCGCCGAATCGACGCCATCTCGCCCGCCGTCGTCCTTCTCTAACTCTACTGCTTCCATTTTGTCTCTCTCCTCTCCTCTGTTCATGTTCTTCTTTGATGGTTAGGGCTCACATCGATGAGAGAGAAAGGGAAAAGAGGGGAAAAAGGAAAGAAGGAAAAAAAAAAAAGAATTTAATGCCAAAATGACGTCGTTTTGGAACGCCGTAGGAATCGCGATAGGGAACTACGGTCGAGAATCCAGACTCAGTAAACACAGCGACACCATACTCTCTCTCTCTCTTCAAACTATCTCTTATTCGCCTTACCAGTCGTCCTTCATCTCATTCTCCGGCACCGCCATCGACTCCACGCCTTCACCATCTACTCCGCCACCAGAACCACCACCTCCTTCCTCCACTCAGTGACAGTGTCACAACCGTCTTCTCCCTATGGATCTAGCACTGGGCCGAGACCGATTGCCTCGAATGGTCTCGAAACCTCCTTACCAAGCTCGATAGCGAGGCCTACGTCAACGTTCGCAAGGGAAAGATCATTCTCGATTACAAGCTTAGCCTCTCTCTTTGTCTCTTCTAGGAAGGCCAAGTTAAAGATTCTAATGGACAAATCTTCTCCACTAGCGAAGCTGCCTCACCTCCCACCGTTGTACAATCTAGGCCTTCATTGCCGTGGAGACGCTTGAAAAGACCGAGACAGCACTAAAGTGCTATACTAAATTGAAGCAGAGATATGTCAAGAACCCTAATCCCCTCCTAAACTTCATCATTTTTCTCTCTCTTCAATTAAATCTCTCTCTCTCTATATATATATGTATATATATCACTCCTCAGATCTTAGATTTTTGGGAGATTCCAACAAATCGGTTGGTGTATGTGTGGTTTATCCATTCAGATGTGTGGTTATCTCTATCTTTATCTTTTTCTTTTTATTTGGTGATAATCTATTCAGATCTATTTAGATTTAGTGTGTGGTTATCTCTTTGAAAATGAAATAGTTAATTGTGTGATTTTGTTCTATGAGATTTAGGTTTGTGATCACAGAGATCATTTGTTTTCATTTTATATTTTTTTTAGCAAAATTTTGGTTGATGATTGAAACAGATAAAAAATTTCTATTTTTTCTTAGTTGTTGATAATCACAATAGATAAAACTTTTTTTTTTTTTTTGACACAAACAGATTGTTTTCAGACAGATAGTGGATAATTTTTAGAGTAGAAGATATGTTCTGGTTTGGTTTGGTTTCAACAGATCAGACTTTTTTTTTTCTTTCTTCGTTATTGTTGTTGTTGATGTGGTTTCAATGGATTAGACCTTTTTTCTTCTTTGTTATTGTTATTGTTGATGTTGATGATTGCAACAGATAAACAAAAATGTTATGACACAAATTTTCAACATATAAGAGCAAAGAGATTTAATTTTGAGTAATGATATATAGCTTTAATTTGAGAGTTCTAAATGGAGTTCTAGTGAGAGAGAGAGAGAGAGAGAGAGAGAGAGAGAGAGAGAGAGAGAGAGAGAGAGGAGTGTAGACTCTACCTTCACATGGGTACTTTTCAAATCATTAGAGTTGTAGTAGAACTCTCAAAAATTATTGTTTAATTTTTGATAGATAGAGAGACAGAAAAATAAATTTGAAAAGATAAGTGAAAAAATTGAACATATAATAAAAAAGGGTTTTTATTGATAAATCATATTTAAGTGTTCTAACTCAAGAAGTTCATGAAGGAAATTTATAACCCATTTAATTCCATGTATTTATATCTTAATCTCATAAGGTCTTTTTTCTTGATTTATACTATTTTCTTAGACTCTTATACCCTTATATTTAATGTTGATATGCATTAACTACACACCACTATTTAATGTTGATATACATTACACACAAAAAATTAAACATAGTTATTTATTGATTGTCATTATATTTTGGGAGTTCCCATACATTTAAATGTTGACTATAATGTCCACATGAGATGATGTGAATGTAAATGTTCACATCAGATGACATGAATGTTCACATCAGATGACGTGAATGTTCACACTAAAATATATGAATATGAACACAAATGTTAATGTTCATAATATTAATATCAGATGACGTGAATGTTCACACTTAAACATATGAATATGAATGTTCATAATGTTAATATCTATATTCTAGAATTCATGTGAACATTCACATTCATATGTTTTAGTGTGAACATTTACATCATATTTATATTCAAATGAAAGTTGAGGCCTGTGGTGTGTAATTTGATACAATACTGATGTGAACTTTAACATCACCTTTGTCACAACATAATCTGATGTGAACATTCATATTCACGTCATCTGATGTGAACATTCACATTCACGTCATTTAATGTGAACATTCACGTCATTACGTATAGTCAACATTTGGATGCATGAGAACTACCAAAATATAATGACAATCAATGATACATGGGAACTACCAAAACAAAATGACAATCAATAAAGAACCATGTTTAATTTTTTCTATGTAATATATATCAACATCAAATAATGGTGTATAATTAATGTATTTTTTTGAAGTGAATATATGATGACAATTAACATTAAATATCAACATTAATGGAGGCAGGAGAGATTTAGGGTGTTTTGGTCTTCTTACTGCAAATAGGACCTAATAGAATAGTTAAAAAGAATATGGGTTAGATGGAATAAAACTCTTAGAAAGAGAATTTCTTAAAAAAGCTCCCATAATAAAATTGGGATAATTATTTGAACAGATAAGGAAAAAAATTGAACAGATAATCAAAAAAATTGAACAAATAGTCAAAAAGTTTGAACAGATAGAATTTTTTTTTTGAACAGATAGAAAATAAATTGAACAGACATATATGAATTTAAATAGATAGTCAACGAAAACTCAATAGATAAATTAAGGAGTAAAATTGAAAACAAAATGTCCTCTAAAAGTAACGAAAAGACGTATGTTGGCTACATATTTTTGTATAAGCTAATCACAGCTTAATACATGGCTCGTAAAGGGCAACTTGGGAAGTTAATACAAGTCACATCTGGCGGTTCATATTGGTGATAATGGATCTGCATAGCATTGAAGCAGTTAGATGACGCAAGATAACATGGCCCAACGGTTACTCACAATTCAAATTCAAATTCAAATTCAAGAAGGAAGCCTAACTGCAAAAGATGGCATAGTGAGAGCTTATTGTGCAAGGCCATGATCAGTGATCGTGGAAGAGCATTTCAACAGTTATAAGCCCATTTCGACAGTTACCTTCAGAAAGTATAAATAGAGAAGGCCACAAGAAGGAAGACCCAGACTCAAATCTAGAAACCAGTTATTTATTTCATACTTTTCTTTCCAGTTCTTTACATTTCCAGTTCTTCAATTTATGTACTGCATTTCATTTTCTAATAATAGTTTCAAGTAGTTTGTTACTGTGAACCTCTTCGAGACTAGGTCATTTCATTGTAAGTTCTCATTTACTTAATGAAATTCAGTTTCTAGACTATTCTTTGTACTTGTCATTATTTATAAGTTTCTCCTAAGCAAACCACCAGTAAAAGTCCTCTTCATTGAGGCTGAAAGAACTTCAACACAATTGTTTGATAATTAGTTGGCAATTAAAATTCTGTAAGGACTTATTGATTTTTGTTGGCACGCTTAAAATTACATAATTAACCTTCAAAAGCTAAAAAAGCTAACATATATTTTTGGCACGCCCAGTGGGAACTTAAAAATGGCTAGACGTAGAGCAAGAAGAGAAAATGAATGCCTGGAAGAGGGCATGAAAGGAGAGATAGAAGTACCTAACCCAGAGAATAATGGAATATCACATCCTATGGATGCACCTGTCTCATCAGATCCTCTACAAATGGTCGAACAGACCAGCACTTCAGAATATGCAACACATGTCTAAAACATTGGATTGGGCCATAAAACTGGACCATCAATTGCCCCTTCTACCCAACCAATAAATCCATGGGGAGGTTTGGTAAATACTATGGGACATCAATTAATGCATACAATGGAAAGATGGATAACATCCTTTATGGATCGAATGAACTCTCATCAACTAACTGTCATAAGGCAGGTTGAGGAAAGCATGAATGTTCTTCAACAAAGATTGGCTCGAGATAAACAGCCTATGCAAAATAATAGACAAACTAATGGTCAAACTAGTAATCAAAATCATGAAAAGCCATCACCTGTGCCTCAGTCATATGAAGCTCTTTCGAGACCATTGGCAAATCAAAATGTACCATTATCTACCAGCAAAACCATACAAATTGGTGGGTCTGGACTAACACAAGGAAATGGCATGAGGGTGTTTTTAAATCCCATGTTTGAAACCATGCCTGGTACACGAATGTTCACTAATCCTGTGTTTGAATTTGCACTTGGGGGATTGGAAGCGCTTACTGCGGTTAGAAGAGAAACAACACATGTTTCTCCTCCTATGGCACCTTTCGCAGGGCAAGTCTCAAGAGGCCAACCATACCCTCAATAGCAACTAGTACAACAAGGGCTGCCAGTCCTGAATGTACCTATATATGGACCAAGAGGCCCTCAGGCATATGGAGTTCCTCCAAACCTTATGTTTGTTCCTCCAGTAGTGGTTCAACCAACACAAAACATGGTTCCTATGGACCAAATTGCTGATATTGTTAGAGAGATGTGTGGACCCATGGCTCGAGGGGTCCAAACTCTTGTGTATAGAAAGCCTTACCCAGAATGGGTGGACATGGTACATGAATACCTAAGGGGATTAGAATACCAGATTTTGCCATTTTTTTATGGAAATGGAAACCAGTCAACAGTGAAACACATTGCTAGGTTTACAGGCTAGTGTGGTGAGTTCACCAATAATGATTACATGAAACTAAGACTTTTTCCAAACTTTTTAATTGGAGTAGCCTTCGTATGGTATATAAACCTTACACCTGACTCTATTCAAACTTGGCAATAAATGAAGGAAGTATTTCATGTCCAATTTTTCCAAACAGAACATGAGGTTTTCTATGTCAGACTTGGCAAGATTAAGCCAAAGGCCTTATGAGAAGGTTGCTTAATTCATTGCTAGGTTCAAAAGTGTATGAAACAAATGTAGGGTAATACTACCTAAGCCTGAATTTGTAAGAATTGCTCAAAATGGGTTGGAATTTACGCTTCAAAAGAAGTTTGATGCAATTGAGTTTCAAGACTTAGTCGAATTGACCTATAAAGTTTTTAGATATGAATCCCTACCTGAAGAAGAACAGGGTCGAAGCAATGCATCCTATAAGACCTATTATAGGGACCCTAACTATGAAATTGATGCAACAAAGATCATAAGAAAAGAACCTATGACCTGTGAAACATTAATTCAGAAAGACACTACAATAGACTAGTAGTTTAAAAAGAAAGACCTTCATAAGAAATATTTTTTTGACATAACAAAAGCATATGATATTGTTGATCATTTGCTTGCAGCCCATTTTTTAAAGTTACTAAAGGGAGTTAAGATCCACACTCTTGAAGAACTTAAAGAAAAATTGTATTGCAAATGGCACAATTCTTGGTCTCACTCAACTAAAAACTGCTTTGTTTTTCGAGACAGGATCCAAGAACAAATTCGGAATGAAAGGTTAAAGTTTCCAATCAAGACTGAAAAGGCCATAGGAATTGACACTAACCCATTTCCAATGATTGGATAGGCAGCAACTAATGTTGGCATACCAGATTTCCAGAACCTCTCTTTGAAGGAATTGGAAGAAGTTAACCTGCAGATACATGTTGCTAGCCAAGTTGACTTCAAGAAGGACACAAGAAATTCACCCACCAGTGGACAAAGCTTTGCAAGACAGATGGATGGCTTTAGTGAAGAAACATTGGATAATGACTTCCTCGAAGCAACTGTAATGTAGAGGATGTATCCCAGATGCAGGTTGAGTTACAAATGGCTGAAGGAACTCCCAATTGATAGGAAATAGTGTTACAAAGATGTGCAGAAAGACCAAAAGCCAGCCATCACTTCAACAGAGAGTCATATCCAACTAGTCCTAGACAATATTCATTCTTGGTCGGCTCACCAGACACCAGGATGCAATCAAAGGGTAAGAGACCTCTGCATGAAACCAGACCACATAATTACTACAAGGTGGACAACCAGCCTGAAAGAAGGCCTGAATTTGGTGCAAGGCATGGACCAAGACTAATGATTGGCCCCCAAGGACTGCTTTGAAGACAGGGACAACAAACTAAGCAGCTAGAGTAGTGGGCTCATGGGTCCTTAGGGTTCTGGATTGGTTTGTCATACAGAACAAGCCTAAGATGATGCCTAACTAGAGAAAGACTTTTGGAGATAAGGAGAGGATGATCAAACCCCCTTTAGTGGCTCCAAATAATTGTGTGCTACTTAGAGATCTAAAGACAAGAGAACCAGACATGATTCCTGTAATCTCTAGGTCCCAAAGAAAGAAGATCCAGTGAAGGTACACCTAGTGTCAAAGAGATCTGAAAGAGAATGGAGAGAGTATTGCCTTGGCACGGTTAAATGGCCAGACAGAAGAAGGGGAAGGTTCGAAGCCTGGTCCTAAAATTAAAAGCAGTGCCAGCAGAGAATAATTGGCCAAAGTTCATGCTGAACTAAGGGCCAAAGAGAGATCCATCTTAGCAGGCCTCAAAAAGGTCCTAATGGAAAGTGATGATGAGACAGATGAAGAGATTGAATTGGGCCAAGAGAAGGTATTAGCTGAAGATGAAATGTTCAAAGCTTTCATGGCTGAACAAACCTTCATGGTTGATAAGCTAGCAGAGATAGATCATCAACAAACTACTTCAAAGGAACCTACTAGCACTGAGGTACCAGAATACAGTATGGAGAATGCTTCCCAAGCACTAGAGCAAACCAATATAGACGGAGAGCAAACATAGCCAGTAGTACAGTTTGGCCCATTCCCTCCAGTGCTAGTTAATATGGTTTATGTGCTATCTCAAAAGTTCCAAGTTGATGAGGAGAACCAAGAAGGATGGGGGGATGATCTTATCCTAGTTTCTAATGAGGATTCACAAACCAGCATGGTTCAGGATGAATTTGAGGTAGCGAAGCCCATGGAAATTGATGAGGAGAGTGAGGAGGTGAGCATTAACCTCTCATACCCTTTCGAGTACCCTACAATATCCATGACCCAACATGTTAAGCCCCTGCACATTAAGGCTTATTTTGATAGGATACAAATGATTAGAGTGCTAGTGGACAATGAGGTAGCAGTGAACTGCTTCCAAGGTCCTCTTTGAAGAAGTTGGGGAAGAGAAACCCCAGGTTGATCCCAACAAGAACAACCATTGCTGGTTTTGCGGGAGACAAGCAGATGGCTTAAGGCATTTTGTTTATCAACCTCTGTGTGGGAACTAGAGACTATATGACAGCATTCTTTGTTATAGACAACAATGTCAAGTATGATGCTCTGCTTGGCAGTGATTGGATTTACACGAACAAATGTGTGCCTTCTTCTTTACATCAGAAGGTAATGATAGCACTATGCAATGGGGAAACAGAGGAGATCAATGCAGATCCACAGTCTTTTATTGCTTGTGCAGATTTTGCAGAGGCCAAGCTATATATTAAAGGGGTGGTACCACTCAATATACTGAGAAAGTCTGATGTAACAACCGAAGTGACAATTGATGAGAAAGTAGCACACCTGAAACATCTAGTACAGGAGAGTGCTGATGAGGAGTTCATCACCAAAGATGACAATGATGCCTGGTTGTAGGAAAAATGATCGAGATCCAAAAGCCAGACCATTGGCTTTAATCAAATTTTCAGCATTAGACGTAGAGTCAATAGTCTAGAAGGTGCATGAAAAAGATAGAGAAGCCGTGATGATTGGTTGTAGTCAAGAGCAACAAAAGGCCAGACCTTTGGCTCTTGGTAAGTACTGTGTATTGGACATTGAAATGAAAGTCCAGGAAATACAGGAAGAAAAGGCTTTGTGGATAGATTTTGTCTATCAAGAAGAGAGTAGGGAAGTTGAACCAGAAAGGATAGAGGTAGAACCAGATGAAAGGGTTGCTTCAAAGATAGAAGAAGTCAAAAGGGAAGCATCAGTGAGTGCCCAAGTGCAAGATCCCTTGGAAGAAGTCAACCTAGGTGAAGGTTCAGCACAATAACCTAACTATATCAATGCTCGGTTGAATCCTGTTGACTAGAACAAGTTGTTGGTTGTCCTAAAACAATATAAGGATTGTTTGCTTGGTCTTATAATGAATTGCCTAGGTTGGATAGATCATTAGTGAAACATAGGCTCCAAATGAGCCTAATTTCAAGCCACACAAGCAGAAACCAAGATGGATGAGCCCTGAAGTGGTTCAAAAGGTGAAAGAGGAGGAGATTGTTAGGCTCCTTAAAGCTGGCTCCATTAGAACAGCCAGGTATGTTGAATGGTTATCCAATATTGTGCCTGTAGTAAAAAAGAATGGCAAAATGAGGGTATGCATCGATTTCAAAAACCTGAATTTAACAACTCTAAAAGATAAGTGCCCCATGCCTATAGTTAATTTATTAGTGGATAGTTTAATATGACACATGATTTTTTCTATGATGGATGGGCATTTTGGTTACAACCAGATATCCGTAGCAGAGAAGGATGTCCACAAGACAGCTTTTAAGTGTCTTGGAAATATTGACATATTCGAATGGGTTAAGATGCCGTTTGGATTGAAGAATGCCGGAGCAACATATTAAAGGGCTATGAACACTATTTTCCATGATCTCATTGGAGGATACTTAGAATACTACTTTGATGATATTGTTGTGAAATCTCAATCTATGGAAGAGCATCTGGTCGACTTGATAGTAGCCTTCAAAATAATGAGAGAATTCAAGCTAAAACTCAATCCTCTCAAATGTGTTTTTGGTGTATCAGCTAAAACTTCTTGGGGTATGAAGTACACAAGAAAGGAATACAGATTAATCAAAACAAAGCCAAGGCCATCATTGCGGCCAAACCTCCATCAAGTAAGAAAGAATTGCAAAAATTCCTTGGTCAGGTTAATTTCCTTCAAAGGTTTATTTCTAACTCTGCAGGAAAAACTAAAGTATTTTATTCTTTGTTAAAGCTGAAAAATGAAGAAGAATTTGTGTGGACAGCTGAGCATCAAGCTACTTTCGAAGGAATCAAAGCCTACTTGGCTAAGCCTCTAGTGTTGATGCCACCAAAGAGAGATTAACCCTTGAAGTTATACATTGCTGCAGCAGAAGATTCATTAGGAGTTTTTCTAGCTTAGGACAATGAAAAAGGCAAGGAACAAGAAGTTTATTACCATAGTAGGTTTTTAAATTCTTGTGAATGTAAATACTCAGCTATAGAAAAGTTGTGTTTAGCATTGTACTTTGCAGGAATGAAATTAAGATATTATCTTTTGCCTACTGTTGTCTTGGTAATTGCAACCACAGATTTGGTTAAATACATGTTATCTAGACCTATGCTAAGAGGAAGAATTGGCAAATAGATTTGGTTAAATACATGTTATCTATCAGAGTTTCATCTAAAATATGTTCCCCGAAAGGCAGTAAATGGTCAAGTTCTGGCTAATTTTTTGGCAGACCATCCATGTCAAACAGAAAGCCAAGAGATAATGGATCTTGGTATGGTTAATGTTGAGCCATGGAAAATGTGGTTCGACGGATCAAAAGCCAATGGTCTAGTTGGAATTGGTGTTGTGATTAAGTCACCACAAGGGATAGAAACCACACATGGTTTCAGAATTGATGAAGCTACTTGCTCGAACAACCAAGCTGAGTATGAAGCTTTGGTAATGGGACTTGAGATACTTATTGGATTAAAGACTCATGTAGTTGATATATTTAGAGATTCCCAATTGGTAATCAACCAAGTAAATGGAATTTTTAAATGTCAAAGTGCATGCATGTTACCATATTATGTTGCTAGATTACATTTGCTTTCTCAGTTTCAAACAAAACCAATGATATAGCTGAGAGAGCTCTAATTTCAAAAGAAGGGGTGACACCCAAATAGACACAAGTCAAGTAACATATCAAAAGTTAATACCACCTTTGGTTAAAAGGGGTATCATGGTAGAAGTTAACCAGAATAACTTAGAAGAGCATGATTAGAGACATCCAATCATCCAATATTTAACTGGTCCTTCTTTGAAGGCCAGCAGAAAGATTAAATTGTAGTCAATGCAATTTATAATATATGGGAATGCTCTTTACAAAAGAGTGGTAGATGGGCTGCTGTTGGAATGTCTAGGGCTAAAAAAGGCATTGATTGCCATGGCTAAGGTATATGAAGGCATTTATGGTGCCCATCAACCTGGTGTGAAGATGAGATGGTTACTTCAAAGGCATTCCTATTATTGGCCAACCATCCTTAAAGATTGTATAGAATATGTAAATGGATGTCAGGCATATCAAAAGCATGGCATGAAAAGACATGTGCCAATAATTGACTTGCATGTAGTTGTGAAGCCGTGGCTATTTAGAGGACGGGCAATGGATATGATAGGGAAAATATATCCACCCTCTTCGAAGCATCATTGTTTCATTCTAGTGGCCACTGATTACTTCACTAAATGGGTCGAAGCTAAACCTTTTGAGGCTATGGATCAGACTGAAGTACTTGGATTTATCAAAGAATTAATCCATAGGTTTGGTATCCCACAAACCATAACTGTGGATAATAGGACTGTGTTTGATGGGAAGATAGTAAAATCTTTTGCAGCAGAATTTGGAATTAGTCTTATTAATTTCACCCCTTATCATGCACAAGCAAATGGTCAAGCTGAATCATCTAATAAATCCATTAAAAAAAAAAAAAAAGAATACAACAAGTTGTGGAAGATAATCCCAGGGATTGGCCTAACTTGTTGTTAGATGTGTTATGGGCTTATAATACTTCTCCAAGGTCAAGTACAGGAATCACTCCTTATGCCTTAGTATATGGACATGATGCAGTGTTGCCTGTACAAATTAATATCAAATCCTTGAGAGTAAAATGCCAAGACCGGTTAACTACTGAGCGATATCATCAGAGCATGTTCTTGGAGTTAGAGAATGTAGATGAAGCCAGAGTTTTGGCATTAAATAATATTCTTTTTCAAAAGAAAATGGCAACCAAAAGTTATAACAAGAAAGTCAAGCACATTAGCTTTGATAAAAGAGATTTGGTATGAAAGACAACAGGAGCAGAAATTGACCTTGGTGACTGTAGGAGGAAAATATAAGGCAACAGGAGCAGAACTTGAAACAGTGGGAGCAATAGAGCAGCTGATGGTGACCCCAGTCTCCTTGGGCTTGACTTGAGAGGGCACATCTAGCCCTACAACAGATCCTTGGGGGAAAGGGCCAAGTGCACCTCCATGTTGGCTGACCACCAATTTTGATATCTCTTTAGTGCATTGCGTTGTGTAATGAAGGGAGAAAATTCAAATTCGATCAAATCTTGTATAAACTTGGAGGTTGCTTCATCTAACCTAGTTTTTGGCACTTTCAGCTCTCTGGTTGTAAGATTTGGATTAGAGAAGCTGCAGAGGATGACAGGAATCCCCTGAGTAAACCCAAATTGCCTAGCAAATTGGAAAGGGCAATAAGCTTCAGATATGCATTTGTAGGCTTAAGGATTCAAGGTGCCAACAAAAAGCTCCCTTGGGATTAGAATGGAGGCCCATATATCTTTATGTTGAGGTTTGGAGCAAGTCTTATCAGCCAAAAAGGTTCTTAGCCTTGTTGGCCTTGTGGTGGCTGCGAAAGGACAGAAGAAAGTAGAAAAAGGGGAAGTTGGGAGTTAATGAAAAAAAGAAAAGTAGAAGGCAAAATTAAAGAGGTAGAGGGAGACTCTAAGTAAACTTCACTCCATAAGTGGGAGGGTCTTGCACTAGGAATTTTAAACATTTGGAGTGTAAGTCTGTGAAGTATGCAAAAAGCCAAAGTTGGAGTACCCAGAATGGGCCTCCTTGGTTAACATCCATGGGCCTCTCATAGAATTGGGAACAAACTCTATAAACATGACCCAGGACATAAGGAGCCAATGCTATCTTCTTATTTGAAACAAGAGCCTTGGAAAGAAGGGCAAACTCAGGCATAATCCTCTGAGAAGAGGTACAGAATGAAAATTTGCAAAGCTAGTATAGAAGAAAAGAGAAGAACTCTCGGTCTGCTACAAGACCCTCATTTTGTTTTCAGAGCTCACAAAATCACTAAAGGAAGAGTTCAAAGGGGGAATAGAGAAAGGGACCTTAAGGTCATGATAGTCTGATCGAAAGGGGTACCAACGGGTGATAACTCTAAAAGATGGCACATGTTAAGGACAGTAGGGGCCATTATGCCACACTGAAATTGGAAAAAAGTTCAAAGGTGGATTCCAAAAGCAAAGTGTAGTAGGTATAAGAAAAGGGTCTTCAAGAATGGAAAACCTGGCTAGCTGAAGGGCGTCGAGGAGACGGAGTTCTTGAAGGTCCCACATCTTGGTAGGAATAACTCGGTTATACCATTCCTCCCATTCTAGCCTCAATGTGGGCCAGCAACGATGAGGCCGATTCATCCTCCAGCTTCCCTAGTCGAGGCCTCCCTCGTAGAGAATGCAGTGATCCTCTAAATGAAGAAATAGAGTAGGAAGCTGAGTAGGGGCTTCCCTGAAGATAGGTCCAAGGACGAACTCCCCTTGAGCATGGTGATGGGGGATGAAGATACATCCATCAATGGAACTTCATTCACTAGCTTTGTATTTGTCGCACTCTTCGTTGATACACCTCCTCAAAGCCACGAATAGGCTCACACGCTCGACGACTGGTACTTTTAAGGAAGAAGAAGCCATCAATGAATGGTTGAAAAGAGGGTGATAAGAATAAGTATGAGAAGGGTAAGAAGTTACGGTCGGGAGCAATAAGAAGTGAAAAGGGAAATTTTGGACAAGTAAATAGGAAAAGTGTGAGAAGATGGGGTTTTTAAACCTTTCTGTCCAAGAATTACCCATTTAGCCCAATGGGTCAAATAGACCTAGGTCAATTATGTGGCTATTTTGGACCCATGTGGAATTAAAGCCTTTATTTTAAAACAAAAAGGGTTTTGAAAACACAACAAAAAGAGTCTCTTTTAAGAGCAACTTTTTGAGAGGGAAACATATTCCAAATACTTAGCTTGGCTTCGAAAATAGGTAGTTGGCTTCGAAGCCAATTTTATACCTTAAACTCAAAGATAGTTAGGACTTGTTTGCTTCGAAGGTTTTGAGGGTATGTGCTTAGGCTTTCCATGAGACAATTTCCTTCAAAGAAATCTTTGTAGCAGTCTGTGATTAGGATATGGTTCTTTCTTGGTTTTATTGGGTTTCAAAATAAGTAAGCATTACTAAGCCAGTACTTGGTCAAGCAATATGAAAATTTCAAACACTAGGACTTACCCATACATAAACAAATCCCTTCAAAGACAAGTGTTGTTAGTTTTAAGAAAAACTCAATCCTTCGAAAACATTTAAAACCAGGCGTCAAAGAAAAATTGGTTGCTTTGAAGCTATTATTCACAAATTACATAAACAAAGTAAGGAATAAAGTCATATTAACCATACAATCGATCATACAATTAGAATATAAAACCAGATCATGTCAATTGAAATATGGAAAACCCAGTTTTATTAATATATAAATATTTACATTGTGAGGGCCTATTTTGCTACAAATTCAATTTCATAATAGTAAGGGATAGAAAAAGTAACAAGTTCATTGAATTTAACCTAGCAATGTTCTATGAACTGATGTTCTTTCTTTATTCTATCTTCAATTCTATCTAAACTGGGTTGTTGCAGCTGATATGCTCTTATTTCGTTGAAAAGTTGCTCGGCCTTCACCTCGAACTACGTTTTCTTCAATCCTTGCTCTGTCTCATCCATGTCTACATCATCCTAATATGTTGAGTCCTTGTTCTTGAAGGCATCATATTCTTCAAGAAGGTTCTCAGCTTTGTACTGAGTATGAATTTGACTGATGGTGATTTCATCCAAGGAATCACTCGTGGCCAAGGAATTTTTATACCAGTTAAGTATGAGAGGGAGCTGGTCCAAGAAGGTATAGTGCTCCGCGTGGGCTATGGGGTTCAAAACATGACCTTGAGACACGATGTCACAAGCCCACAAAAAATTCCTGTGAGGAACATCATCTCTAAGAACATTGAAAGACAGATGTGAGAAGGCAACAAGCAGAAGTTGAGCTTTATACTGCTAAAATACAGCAGGAAGAACTAGAGGTGGGTAGGAAGAGAAATGCTGACTCTCGAAGAGAGTGAGCTTCAATTCCTCTATCTAGTTAGGAATCTGAGGGAGAGAGGGTGCAGAAGGGTCCATCCCTAAAGAAAGAGGAAATTGGGGGTCATTCATGTACTCTAACCAGTCAGAAGAACAATATTTTGCCTTCTTAGCTAATCGATTGGATTGGGAGTCTTCTGAACTATCCTCGTTGGCAGGGAGAAAGTATACCACGTCGAAAGCAAGTTGTCTTCCAGACAACGACGACGATCAATGGGTACATAAGGATATACTACTAAGCTTCGCGAAGAAGGAGGCACCAAAAGAGGATCATTGAATTCAACAATGAGGTGATAAATCCGCTCCCTTATTTGAGGTTGAGCTGATGTTGACCAAGCGTCCCAACCAGTGTTTCCAGAGGAAGAGGAAGCAACTTCATCCCATGCAGAAAGTTTTAGAGCAGAAGAAGAGCTTCCAAGATCTTTTTTTGCAAATTCTTAGTCCAGAAGTTTGCATTTGGCAGATTCTTGGTTCAAAGGTTGGTAATTTGTGAAAGCTTCCATAACTTGCATAAATATGGGCGAATAAATGTGGCCAATAAGTGCATGAAGGTTCTTTCAAGGTCGGTCATCATTATCCAACGCCTTCTTCTATGCTCGATCAATGTAAGAGATGGCTCGATTGGCCATTAGCGATGTATCAGTCCTTTCGTATACACAAATGGTGGAAGAGAGGTCCAAGTGCAAGGTAGAATTTAATGAAGTTCAGCTCATCATTATTTGAAGACGGTTACACTTCTAGGATAAACGAAGTCCATGCATGTCCTAGTACGTGGACAAAGTGCACTGATCCACTAATATCACCAAGTATTGGATATATTAGTGCGGGGATAATGTTGGCTACATATTTTTGTATAAGCCAATCATAGCTTAATACGTGGCTCGTAAAGGGCAATTTGGGGAGTTAATGCAAGTCTCCAATCAGCAACAGACACGTGGCGGTTCATATTGGTGATAATGGATCTGCATAGCATTGGAGTAGTTAAAGGGCGCAGGATGACGTGGGAGCTTACTGTGCAAGGCTATGATCAATGATCGTGGAAGAGCATTTCGACAGTTAGAAGCCCATTTCGACGGTTACCTTCAGAAAGCATAAATGGAGGAGAAGGCCACAAGAAGGAGGGCCTAGACTTAAATTTAGAAACCAGTTATTTACTTCATATTTTTCTTTCCTGCTCTTCAATTCCTGTACTGCACTTCATTTCCTAGAAGTAGTTTCAAATAGTTTGTTACTGTGAACCTCTTTGAGACTAGGTCATTTCATTGCAAGTTTTCATTTACTTAATGAAATTCAGTTTCTGAACTGTTTTTTGTACTTGTCATTATTTATAAGTTTCTCCTAAGCAAGTCACCAGTAAAAATATTCTTCATTGAGGCTAAAAGAATTTCAACACAATCGTTTGATAATTAGTTGGCAATTAAAATTCTGTAAGGACTTATTGATCCTTGCTGGCACTTTTAAAATTACATAATTAACCTTCAAAAGTCAAAAAAGCCAATAACTTCTTACCAAATTATTTCACAAATGGTGAATATTTCACCAACAAAAAAAAATTCACTGAATTTAATACCTTATACCCTCCTTAGATTAGATTTATCACCAATTTTTCTTTTTAAGATCCAAAACCAAATCACAAATAAAATGAGAGACATGTTATCCTGTCTTCTAGGAATAAGAATTATATGACACTAAAAATAAGAAAATGATGGAAAAATGACTTGATCTCATCGAATGGGCACATCGGCATGTGATCTTGACCCATAGAATAATTTCTAAGGGAAACTAACTGCTTTGTGTTGAAAAAGTTTTGTATACGAATAGGGTACCATGTGACACTTTCTTTCACCAATTACAAATGTATGTCCTTTATTGTTCCCCAAACACCTAAAATAAATATAATGAATCTTACTATCAAATCCAATCATAATAATAAAAAATATCACATGACATATATTCTAAGCACGTACAAAAATTACTCCTTTGTGTTATACTGATTTCATGTACACTAGGCAATGTTTTTTTTTTGTCCTTGGCAGGGTCATTATGATTTTGTGTGCTTTTGGGAGCACTAATTAGTGCTACCACTAATGATGTGACAGTAGGTCTTACCATGAATGATTTGACGTTTTGACTTCGGTGTTGTATTTTTTTTCTTTTTTTATTGAGTGCCATGTCATTAGTGGTCTTTTTAAATCTCTAAAATTAATGGTCTCTATCATTGTTGTTTGGAAAAATTACACTAGCATGATTTTGGAAAAACTAACTTCGGTCTAATTTTAGACCAAAAATATCAGGTTGGCCGTCACGTGACGTTACCTGACAAAATTGATAAATTACACTTTTTTTTTATATAAATATTATTATTAAGTTTTGCAATTTTTCATTTTGATTCTTGAAGTATATTTTTTTATTCAATTTTTAAAGTTTGTAATTTTTTCTAATTATTTCTTAAAATCAATTTATATCCAATTTTAAGATCCAAAACACAAACCGCAAAACCCAAACCTAAATTCTAATAGCAGAGTTTCACATACAATAAAGGACGATAAATATAGATTGTTCACAATGAAATTTTAATATTTTTTTTACTGTAATTTAAAAATTTTATTAGAAGCAGCTTTTAGTTTTTATTAAAAAAATTATATAAAACTATATTATATATATATATGTAATTAAAAAAATATATAATTTATTTATTGGATAAATTACACTTTTCATCCTATAGTTTAATCTAAATTTTATTTTGATTCTTATTATTTTAATTTGAACAATTTGATCTACATACTTTAAATTTATTTTCAATTTGTTCTGTCTGTCTAGTTTTTTTGTTTATTTATTTATTTACATATACATATCAAGAGGCTAACAAATGTCTCAAAATCATTAGTTTTAGGAAAAATATCACATCAGTGGTATTTTGAAAAAATTATTACAAAAGAATTGTAAATCTTATAAATATTATTATATTAAAAATTTAAACATTTCATTATTTTATAATTTTTTTTTTCAAAGTACCATTGTTTATATTTCCCCCTTAATTTTTAATTTCAATTTAAACAGAAGAACTAAATTGAAACTAAATTTTAATTATTAGAATTAAATTGTTTAATTTGAAACAATATACCAAAACTAATACAAATTGTATAAAAACAGTAAACCTCATAATTTTGATATAATTACAATAACCTCCATTTTAGTAAGGTTAAATAGATTAAAACTAATACATATGGTATGAAGACACAACGATTCACAATGTAAAATATATATTTCAATGTAAAAGAGAGACGACAACGTTTTTTTTCATCTATACGACTAATAAATTACCGATGAAAAGGGGACCAAGTGTTACATGAATTAATTCCTTAAGGAAGCCCAGTGTAATTATATCAAACTTGTGGAACTTATTGTATTTTTTCTAGGGACAACAAAATTATCCAACCCAATTGTATTTGTCTTAACCCAATGCTAAAAAAAAAAAGGTTTGAGAGAATATTGATAAGGTATGATAAAACATAGGGACAAAAAGGTTAAAACTGTCAAGATTAGAGTAAAATATGAAATTATATTACTAAAATAATTGAGTTTGAGATTAAGAATTTGAGCACTAAACCCAAAAAATCCCAACCTGTTGCCATCTCTAATTATTTGCAAATCTAAGGGAATGACAGTGTGATTTACTCTAAATAACAGGATGCTTGTACAATACATATTCCTATTTTGGGATGTACCATATATATTTTATGATATTTTGTGATTTTGATATAACATTTTCTGATAATAGAAAATATCACAATGAATCATAATAAAATATTATTGAAGATATAATCAAACACTTATTCAATCATAATCAAATAACAATAACAATAACAATAACGTAACTAAATCATAACTAACATTAAAGTTGTATAAAAATAAAATGTGCATGAAAAAGACTCAAATTTATTAAAAGAAGTAAAACAAAACAAAGGCAATGCGTATCTAGGATACTTTTTTTAAGATAGTAATTTTCCCTCTATTATATAAAAGGTCTCTTGGAAATTATATCTTCAGGATACAATGCCTATAATACTAAGATTGTATTCCTTAGTTATTTTCTAAACTAGAATCTATGAGTGTATACAATAAAATTTCAGAAATTTATAAAACAATTATATTAAAATATATCTGTATATATATATAAGAGGTTGTTGTGGCTTGTTTTTTATTTTTCCTTTTGGTTTGGTATTATTTACCAGTAGTGCAAATTTGATGCTAGTTAGGTATCATGAAGGTATTGTCAACAATGTTTTCAAAACCAGACCGGTGAGCGAACCGGAACAGGGACTGGGTGAATGGGTCACCGGTTCAACCGTCGGGTCAAAGCGGTCGAAGCGTGACGTCATAATTAATATTATATAATTAAAAATTAAAAATATATATAAATAATCAAATAAAAATAAAAATTGTAGCATAGTATTTATTAATAATATTTAATAAAGTCATAATTGATAAAAAAAAAAGTCACTTATTTTAAAGAAATTAAATTTTTTAAACATTCCCTCCAAATAAATTGATTGCATGCTAGATTTAATTTTGGAGGGAAATGAAATTTTCAACTCTCCCTCCAATCAATATGTTTCAAATAATTTGATTGAATCTCATATAGAATTTTGTAGGTTCTCTTTGAAAAATCTTTTCCTATAAATAGGAATAAACTTTCATAATCTTCTCAAGCTTTTAATGAGACTCTTCTTTATGAGAGGAGACTCTTGAAATAAGAATTTTTGGTCAAAATTTTGAAATATATATATATATATATATAAGAAAGAAAGAAAAAAAAAGTAAAAAGAAATAAAAATAAAAATCAAAGGGCCGGCCTGACCCTCCCAATCCGGTCCGGGTCATCGGTTTTGCCGGTTCAACCACTAGGTTACCGGTTTTGGCCCCACTCCGGGTTTAGGGGGTTGACCGGACCGGAACTAGGCCCGGTTCCCGATCCAACCGGTCTGACCGGCCGATCCGATTCGAGTTTGAAAACATTGGTACCACCAATTATAAATGCATATGCACCTTACCTTCCATCAAACACCTAACATAAATGTAATTGATCATACTTTCAAATCCACTAATAATAGAGAAAGATATCACATGACATCTACCGCATTAGCACCCAAAATTCCTTGTACTTTCGTTTTTCTATTTTGTCCTTCACTTTTGTATTATTTACCAATATTAATGGAACTAATTTGAATGGAGGGTTTTTCATAATCATGTAAAGAGTCTTGGTTAGTTATGGAAACATGATTTTTTTTTTTTTTGGGTGAATAGAAACATGAAGGGTAATTCTATTTTCGTACACCAAATCTTCTAAGTTCACATAGTTAATGAAAATTTTTCTTAATATAATTTTGTCCTAAAAAAAAAATACCATAATACCCTTATCTTCTTACACTCAAACCCTAATTCTAAAACACCACAACCATCCTCCATCACCAGCTCGACATCTCTCATTAGCTATCTCCTCCCGTCGTCTTTTCCATCTCCGCTTGCGACTACTTTCTGCAATGAATCTTACATTCTCATAAGCCCCTTGCCACGAATCACTCACTTTCAAGGTTGATTGTAGAGATCTGGAGTGGAAAGAAATGAGTTGAGAGTAGCAGTGGTGGTGTTGGTGGTGGTGGTGGTGGGGGTGTTGGTGGTAGTAATGAAGGGTTGAACAGCGACAAAGGAGGGGTGTGTGAATATGTTTGGTTAGGTTTTAGAATATGTTTTTTTTTTTTTTTTAATTTAAAAACTAATTTAATAAAAATGATAATAAATTAATAAACTCATTATTTTCATATGATTTTATCTTTTTCAGTGGCAAAAAGTAGTTAAAAATATTTTTTTTTTTGTATTTATTTTCGTTAAACTAATATAGATTTTTTCATAAAAAAATTCAAAAAATTAATTCAAAAATTGAAACCAAACATAGCCTTAGGGTTTGAAAATTGAAGATGGGAGTATTATTGGAATAAAGAGATGCACTGAGAATTTCATTTTTTTGATGTGTGTATTGTGAAGATATTCATTAAGTATGTGCACTGAGGAAAATTAGTGTGTGCAAATAGAATTACCCAAATATGAAATCTTTTATTTCTAGATAAATTAAAAATACACCATTGAGGTTTGTTTAAAATATAAATTGCTCCTATAATTTTAGAAATTACAACTACCCTTTGTTAGAATTTTTAATTTAACAGAGTAAATAGATAAACTAATGCAACAATAAAATTATTAAAATTGTTCATTGAAAGAGATTTCTCATATCATTAAATATTATTAATTGCCTTCTAATTTATTTATTAATAAAATGGATCGTTTATTATGCGATCATAATTTATTTATTAAAAGAATAAATCATATTTAAAACTTTTTAGATGCATCAAAATTAGATACATTTAAATAGTACAAAAAAGTAACTAAAATATTAAAAAAATTCAGTAAAAATAAATAAAAATCCAAACAAAAATACACACGTTTTGTTCCGATTTCAGTTGTTTTAGTGATTTTTTAATAGCTTAGTCAATTAATTTTAATTTTTAAATGTATCTAGATTTAAAAAGTAAAATATAAAATGAATAAAATATGGAAAAAAATTATTAAAACAAATGAAAATTGTCACGCTCTACTTTTTATTACCCGGTTAACATTACCAAATTTATCATTATAGTCCATTTTCATTAATACGATATGGAAACAAAATCCACTGATGTCTAAAAATACATAAAGGTTCACTCCATCATATATACAAATTGAAAAGCAACACGAATTACAATAAAATAAATTGTCCATAGGCTTACACTATTACATGAAAGAGAAAGGGTTCAATCCTTTTACAACAACAACATTCCTCCAACAAATAATAGACCCCATGGCCAACAGATAAGAAGATCTCTGATCTTGAGCCACTTCTCAACATACACTTGAAAAATGATTTCCAACATGGAGTGAACATAAAGTCTAATAGAGATTCCAACATAGCAACGTATAGACAGTTATGATCATGGATGCTTCATATCATGCTATAAATATAACGTGACAATTTCATAACCAAAATATACTTATGTAAGTACTTTCTCCCAAAGTCATCCAGTTTATTCAACCATACGAAATGTTCACTTTTCCTTGTTATTTCCCATTTTATAAATAACATGTAATAACAACTAACTTTCGAAAACATGTTCAAAAAACCCGATTACTTTCCATTCTTTACATCCTCAACTCATCACATACATCCACCACTAATACATGTACCACATTCCCTAAGCTTAAGGCTAAGGGTAAAGAAACACTTTTCAGTGACTTGTTCAATACACCAACGTACGTACATGTAATCACAAAAAGAAAATAGCCTATGTGCAATGACTGCTCCACATGTAACCCTGAAATAAGAACAACAACCCACATCATAATATTTCGTAGAATGTAGAACTTACGATATATTTAACGTTTCATTGATACTCCTCAATCATACAAAAGACGACATATGCGTGTATATATTCATAAATCCTAGATCTTGAATCTATAGTATATGACATGTGTACATGAATGAGATACATGTAAGTTTATACCCTAATGGCTACATCTTTCCAAATCAATACTTGGGTACACCAAAAGTGAGTTAAAGTCAATACAGATAAAGCCCAAGGCTTGTATAAAATAATTATAAAAAGAAACAAAAGATGTTCTTGGGTCCAAGTCTTCCCAAGCTATATCCTTGGCGAAGGCATATCATCAGCACCTGAAAGTTGTTTTTTTCCGCGCAAGGTGAGTTAAAGTCCAGTAGAGATATTTTAACACAATGTATAAAACTTAATAAGGTCATAAGATGAATGCATATGCATGCCATTTGTCAAACGTTATACTTTTTCCATTGTTTGCATTTGTCAAACGTTATACTTTTTCCATCTCAAAACAATGTATGCCAGTGTTACATATCAATTTATGAAAAAATATTCTTTTATATCAAAAAACAAGGTAATGGATACAAAACACTAGAAATCTCTAGGTTCGTGTCTACAAGTAGGCTATACAAGCACTACCAATGCCATTTTACTAGTACTAACTGAAAGGATCGACACCTAATTGAGCAGGTTTTTGGACTTTCACGAAGGACACATACGCCAACATAATAAACCACAACCACACCCCCTAACTAGATTCACCAAGGTATACACCTATTTTTCTTAAAACAATACATTTTCAATATTTAAGTATAAAACAGTGCTCAATGCAAGATGTATAAGTAATTAGTTTCAATTGTCCTAATCTTTATACAATTTCTACAACAATCATGCTATCTTCTACCGATAGCCCAAAACAGATATTTTTACTCAACAAATAATTTTCCAACAACAGATACAATCTCATAATTTTCAAAATGGAAGCGATAATATATATCCAACTCCACTTTCATCATCAACAAATACATTTATTTTTGTTTTTTCAAAACCCAACATCCTTTCCTTTTCTTTCATAAAATCAAATATCAATGATTTTCAAACAAAACTTCCTTTACTTTCAAAATCACACTTAAGTAAGGAAATTCTAACATTTCAATACAACCCAACATTTTATACTCTCCCACAACCTTTCTCAAGAATTTATTTGAAAAACTCCTCTTTTACATTTCAAAGTCAAACCTTAGGTTTAACCCAAAATCCCCAAATCACTAAGAATTTTCAATGAGCAAATAGTTAAGCTAAGAATAATACCAAAGATTGAAGAAATCCCTACCTTAAGTAGAAGAGGAAGAGAGCAAAGTGGAAGTTTGACAAGGCCAAAACGAGATCCTCTCCAATTACAATGAAGATTTTGATGAGCTCTACCTTTTTCTCCAAGGAACTATGGTGAAGAAATCAATGTATTAAAAGTATTTGGAGCTTTAAGGCAAGAACTAAAGAGATAGAGTGAAGAAATTGGGGTTTGAAGTGTTCTAGAGAGAGAGAGAGAGAGAGAGAGGAAGTGAAAAACTGACAAAAATTCCCTTTCCCCGATCTGATATATGCACAGACTGCTCGAGCGACCAAACTACCACTCGAGTGTCAGACACAATAAGTGACACTATTCGAGCAACCAAAAACACCACTTGAGTGCACAATAACCCCCTCTTAGGAGTTCAGACCTACAAAAGACCACTCGAGCAAAGATCACCCATTTCCAGAAGTTTTACAGGTCTGCAAAAATACTGAGAGATCTCAAAGACCACTCGAGTGATCAAAGCATCACTCGAGTGAACCCAAAGCGAAACAAATAGCAACTCTTTTCAAAAAGTAACTTCCATCATGTTTCAAACACAATCAACAACTTAACTCAACTATCAACAAGATGATAAAGGACATGAACAACAGTTAAAGGTATGGAATCTTGGATCTAAGAGTATGAAAATGGTCGGGTCTAAACTGGAACCATTATAATCTCCCCCATAAGAAATTTTATCTCCAAAAATTAAATCAAACCAACAATCACTGGATTTAATCCCAGTGACAATCCATACTAGGAATAATAATGAAACAATGCCAACTCTCACAAGATATTACAAATAAAATCTCCATTACATTCATAACAATTACATACTACAACAAAACATGAAAATTCAGAAAGATCTAAACACTAACCAACAAGTCTGAATACTTTTTATGGACTTCCGCCTCACGTTCCCAAGTTGCCTCTTCAACCCCATGGTATCACCATAACACCTTAACTAATGGAATAGTCTTGCCCCTTAAGACTTGCTCCCAAGCATTTAACACTCGAACTGGTCTCTCTTCATACGAGACATCCTCATCTACCTCTAACTCAGTCTAATCCAATACGTGTGAAGGATTAGGTTCGTACTTCTGGAGCATACAGATATGAAACACGTCATAACAACAAAAAGTTAGAGTGGTAAGGCCAGATGATAAGCTGTCTCCCTAATTCGCTCTAGAATCTTGAAGGGCCCAATAAATCTAAGAGACAATTTCCTATTCTTCCCGAATCTCATCAAACCCCGTCTTAATGATTTTTTCATAATTATATAATCCCTCACCTCAAAAGACAAAGGCCTTCTCTTACGGTTGGTGTAGCTCTTCTAACGACTTTGAGTCGAAACCAACCTCTTACGAATAAATGTAACCTTCTCTATCGTTTCTCAAACTAGTTCAGGACCTAACATAGGTGCGTCACCCACCTTGGCCAAATACACTAGAGAACTATAGCGATCCCGGTTCTTCTTCCTTTGGTTGTTTGTTCCAGGTTGGTTGTGTTTGGGAGCCTTAGGTTGCTGCCCAGAATTTTGAACCTTCGCCGGCGAAAGCGGTTGGTCGCCGAGCGAGCTCTTTTTGTTTTGGTCCTTCGCCGAGCTGTGGTTTTGTCGCCGAGCGAGAGTGGAGTCTTTGTGTCTGGTGGCTCGAGCCTGGGTGGCTTCGCTCGAGCATGCGTCTGCGTCTGGTTGAACACGAGAGTTGTGTTTCTTGGCGAGCTTTTCTTCGCCGAGCGAGGCGATTCTTAGGTGCGGTCTCGGCGACCAATCCTTCGTTCGAGCGAGACTGTTTATATCAATTAGCAGCAGCCGGGGAGAACATCACTTTTTAATCCCCTTTTCTTTTTGAAACTCTAGATACGAGACTCTCTCTCTCTAAACTCACATTCTCTCTAGATTTTCATCTGCTTTTAGTGTGAATCCATCCTAGGCTCTTTGTAAGTAAGATAGAGGGTGGCTTGGGCTTCGTTCTAATCTGAAGAATAGTGGATCTGGAGCACTTTGATTCCGGGTCATCTTCTCCATTTGAGTTCTCCGTTTGAGGTAGGGATTCTCCTTGTTTCTTTTCAATACTCCATCTATAGATAGACATGTGGTAGTTTTTGTATTGCATAAAAACATTATATCATGTTGGATTTGTTAAAAATCATGAGGTTGAACCTTGGGTTGGTTGTTGGATTTGGGTTTATTATCGTTAGTTATGGTTTAGGCTAATTGGGGTGTGAATTAGCATGTTGCTGTTGAAAGGAGAGGAAACCCTAATTTTATTTGATTTAAGAAATTAATAGAGGGTCTTTGATCATTGGACAAATACTTATGTATTTTGGGTCTTTAACGTGATTATTGTTGTTGATAATTGAACCTTTTAGGTCAATATTGAGAAAGAGGGAGGAAAACCCTAATTTAATGATTATGACTTAATTCGCATAATTAAATTGGAATGGCTTTGAAAAGAATGTAGTGGATTAAAATGAGGTATGGTCTTATTGTCCATGGAATAGAATTTGTGAAAACAAAAGGTATGAGAATTGGATTGTTGTAATATGAGTGTTGAACACACGTATGTAGAGGTTGTATCTTAAACTACCATGTTAATGTTGTTGTTGGGTTTGTGATCTCATGATGATTGAGTCTTTTAATAGATGTACTAAATACCTGCATCTAGAGGTTTTGTCTTTGGTCATCGGTAGAGGATGACACGGTTGTGTTGAATTGTCGTGTATGCATTACACCATTGTTGATTGAACATCGTATGTGATGAAATGTTGAGATACATTATATATGTATACTTGTTAGGGAGGAGAGAGGGGTTGTACTCCAGTGTGTGTGAGAAGATAGGGGATGGACTCCACACACCTATGTGGTCCTATATCTTAACACATTGTTTATATTTTGATAGTTTATGTGTATGTTTTACACATGTTGATTATACCTTGTTGTATTGTGGTTGTTGGTGTTATACCCTGCGCTGATAATCAGAGGTACCGTTACCTTCCAGCTAGCGCCTGGAGAATTGTATGCGCTGATAGCTAGCGCTTGGTAAACTGGTAGTTCGTTGTGAGAAGTGTATCTTTGGCTTACTACGCACATAGCTAGTAGAGCAAAGTTTGTTGTTATTGTTTCAGTGTATCTGGAAACATTGTAGATTGTGTTGGTTACGGTTTTGGAGGGCCGAGTTGCCTCATTGGTTTATCTTATGCATGTAGTTGAGTTGTTATCTCCCTTTATAAAGGTATGCATGTATAGTTATGATAGATTTGGGATTGAACCGAAATGCCCTTTTATCTTTTGGAAATGTAAAGAAAATCAAACATTTTAGAAATATGTTTTGAAAAGGCACATCTGTTGTATGTGTGGGAAATGGGATAGAGTAATGGGCTTAGTGAATCTATTTTCCTAAGTAGTTGTTAATGTTATAAAAGATTGTGAACGGGGCTAATGAAAGGAAAAAGGAAAGATGAATCGCTTATGGCGTTGAATGAAATAGTTGTTTTCGAGAAAAGTTTATATATATATATATATATATTTTGTATAAACTGTCACATTATTATTCTAGTATGAGAATGAGTGTGCATGATCATAGCTATCTGTAATGTTGTTATTGTTGAGGATCATGTTAAGATCCCTACTGGAATATATGTTCATCCCACGTTGTTGAATCTTTTTCAGGTATTTAGCAGGATGTGCTACAAGATTTGGATCTTCTTAATTGTTGGCCACGGGGCCTCTTTGTTGTTGGCGGAATGCCATATGTGTAAAAGGGTTACACCCTTCATTTGATTTATTGTTGTAAGCCTAAGGGCAATTTATTTAGAATGCTCATGTTGTATTTAATTTTCATTCGAATGAGAGAATTGTTGTTCATTACTTTTATTGAACATTTGAGTTTATTTCCGCTTGTTATCTCCGAAATTGAATTAAGTTAAGGAACTTGGTAATGACGTCGAGTAATAAAAAGTGGGGCGTGACATTACGGTCGGCCATACAAGGCCTCAAAAGGTGTCATACCAATACTCGTTTGAAAACTGTTATTATAGGCAAACTCTATCAAAGGTAAATGCCTCTCTCACGACCCCTTAAAATCGAGAATGCAAGCCCGAAGCATGTCCTCTAAAATTTGAATGGTGCACTCGGATTGCTCGTCAGTACGAGGATAATAGGCGGTGCTAAACGTCAACTTAGTGCCCAAGACAATTTGTAAGCTCTGCCACAACCGAGCCATGAAACGTGGATCTCTATCTGAGATGATAGTCATAGGGACTCCATGAAATCAAACTATGTCCCTAACATATAGGCCAGGAAGATAATCTACCGAATCACTCGTGTGCATAGGTACAAAATGTGCTGATTTGGTTAATCAATTATCACCTATACGGCATCATTACCCTGTTGAGTCCTCGGAAGACCCATAACAAAATCCATCATGACATGCTTCTCCTTCCACTTGGCTATAGGTAAGGGTGGCAACAAACCCGTTGGTCGTTGATGCTCAGTCTTCACTTGTTGACAAGTAAGGCACCTTGAAACAAATAAGGCTACATCTCTTCTTCTTTCCCTTCTACCAAAACTGGCAACTAAGGTTGTGGTACATCTTTGTGCCTCCCTAGTGTACCATAAGACGTGAATAGTGGAACTCTTGGAGTACCTCCTCTTTATAAGACTAGCACAAAAAGAGAGTCTAAGTACCTCACACTCGAGTCAGAATAAACATTCAAGCCCTTCTTTACCCACTAGATATCTTCCCTCAGATAGATTCCACTTCGCGATCATCCCACTGTGTATCTATAATTTGGCTCATTAGAGTAGGTTGTACAACTACAGTGAACAAAATGGCTAACTCAACGGACTCCCCAAGACGCAAGTCAAACTCACCCACTATGCCCAATATCTCCCATTCCCGGATGGTGATACTAGTTACATTGCTTACAGACTTCGTACTTAAAGCATCAGCCACTATGTTGGCCTTCCCCAGATGATAATGTAACTCAAAATCATAATCCTCCATAAAATCCATCCACCTTCGCTACCTCAAATTTAAGTCTTTCTATGAAAACAGATATTTTGAACTCTTGTGATCGAAAAACACTTCAAATCTCTCCTCGTAGAGGTAATGCTTCCAGATCATTAAGGAAAAAATCACTACTGCTAACTCTAAATCATGAGTAGGATAGTTTCACTCAGGTGTTTTTAATTGCCGTGATCTATATGCTACCACTTTCCTTTCTTGCATCAATACACAACCCAAGCTTTCCCGAGATGCATTACAATAAATTGAATAACTCAAACCCTCTCTGGAATAATTAAAACCAGAGCAGTGGTGAGTTTAACCTTAAGCTCTTGAAACAACTCTTTGCAAGTCTCACTCCACACGAATTTGATTCCATTCGTAGTCAATTTGGTTAACGGTGAAGCCAATCTAGAGAAATCTTTCACAAAACGTCAGTAATACCCAGCTAAGCTCAAGAAACTTCAGATCTCAAAGGCATTCTTAGGTTGTTCCCAATCTTGCACTACATTTATCTTAGATGAATCTACAATCACTCATTCCCTAGATACCACATGGCCTAAGAGCTTAACTTCTTTTAACAAAACTCACACTTTCTGAACTTAGCATATAAACGGTGTCCTCTAAGCAACTCAAGTACAACTCGTAAGTGTTCCTTATGTTCCTCCTTAGAGGGTGACTAGACCAAGATGTCGTTGACAAAGACAACCATGAATCGATCTAAGAACTCATGAATGATTCAATTCATCAAATCCATAAATGAAGTCGGTGCATTGGTTAGCCCAAAAGGCATCACTAAGAACTCATAGTGGCCATACTGTGTACAGAAGGTCATTTTCTAAACATCCTCCTCATTCTCCCTCAACTAGTGATACCCCAATCACAAATCAATCTTACAGAAACAACGAGACCCCTTCAACTAGCCAAAAAAATCATCTATTCGCAGTAATGGATACATGTTCTTAATAGTTACCCGGTTCAACTTTTGGTAATCGATGCACAGTCGTAACGTGCCATCTTTCCTCTTTGCAAAGAGAGTTAGTACTCCACAAGGTGAAGTACTAGGATGAATGAAGCCCTTATCTAACAGTTCTTGGACTTGAATCTTCAACTCGTGCAACTTGGTTGGTGCAATTTTATATGGTGCCATGGAAATCGGTGTCTTACTGGGCACTAAGTCAATGGAGAATTTAATCCCTTGGTGGGGTGGCAAATTGGTAAGGTCACCAAGAAAGATGTCCGGGTATTCACAACCTACCCTTGGCAAGTCACCTCGGACTATGTCACTCTCATTACCTAAGAAGGTTGCAAGGAGGAAATTAAGCTTGCACCGACCACGTGAGTCATACAATAAATCTATCAGCTTGGTCCCTCAGAAAATAAAAATAATCACCACTCGAGGTGCACATAGTAACTTTCCTACGTAGGAAGACAACCAATCCATGCCCATGATGAAATCAATACCCGACATATCTAATAAAATGAAATCAAAAAGAATTCGACGATCGGCAACTTTTATTTCACAACCACAACATCCTCGATCTAAGACAACCTTACCTTAACTGCTGACTCTACCCTAAGCGAAGATGCTAACCAAGCCATTTTTAACCCCAAAATTGATGCGAATGCAGATGAAATGAAGGAATGAGATGCAACAGTATCAATCAACATGTTGGCAATAGAGTTTAACAACAAAAAGTTACCTCTCATAACAAAAGGTGCTGGCGACTTATCCGGTGTGCTAACAGCATACACACGCCCTGAAGGTCTCTGCTCTACCTATTCCCCCTTAGGAGCATGGGTCAGGTATACGGATTGAGCCGAAGAGGCTTCTTGATTGGCCCTCGAGGCCTATGCTGAATGGAAAGACTGAGTGCTCTGTGTTTGTCTCAAACTAGATGGATTTAGGATAAACTTTGTCTTGAGACTAATAGCAAATCAATGCTTAATGGTACAAGCAAAGAAACAGGTGAAAAATCAAATCACCAATTCCACAAAAGGAAAAAAATTGTTGTGACCAAATTTTATGAGAAAATTGGAAAATTGGTTGCACACCTTCTTATAAAAGAAAGGGTAAAATTAAGAAAAAGAAATTTAAATAGAAACCTTGGAAAAAGAAAAAAAAAATTCTAAACATAAAAAATATGTGAAGTAAAGAAAAACAACTTCTTCAAAAACATCTAACAAGAAAAAGTCTTGTAAATGTTATATTTGCCATGAAGGATATTATGCATCTCGGTGTCCTAAAAAAGGAATGAATGCTAAAAAAAATGATAAAAGTTCTTGAAGAACAAGACTTTGAAATTTGTTTTGGTGAAGAAATTTTGGATGCAAAAGAAATAGTGTATGAAATTTCAAGTGAAGAATATTCATCAGATGAAGATGAAGAATATATCTTTATGACGAATACAATTATAGAAAATTCTAAGGAGGAATCAGAAACACTTCGATTAGGAGACTATATCGGTGAATAAATTATCTTTTCCGAAGAACAATTAGCCAGTTATGAAAAAACTTCAAGGAATTCGAAAAGAAGAAATTTATAAAATTTCAAAATTCAAACCTTGGTCAGCTAGAATATTTGAGCAACATGCTTCCAGGACTCAATTTACAGATGAAGGAAATGTAGATATAACCTTATTTGACAAAAAGAAAATTGCTAGATGGAAAAAGAATAATCCTGAATTAAGATATATTCATATAGGATTAATTCAAGTGAAAATCACAACTTTGTTTAGATAAGGTATTGATACACCCATCTTACAAATCTTACTAGATAAAAGATTTCATGATCCAATAAGTGCCATTATTGGAGGAGTACAATCTAATTTAGTAAATGGAATCGTCTAGTTTAATATAATACCAAATTTCTTTGTGCCAATAGATGATCCAAATATAGAAGATGTTGTTAGGATTTGTCTAAAAGCACAAAATATAGGAATGAAAAAAAGTTCCTATGAGCTCGCAATTCAATGGAAAACTATTCATGAATTAATAAAGCTACATGAAACATAAATTAAACCAATTGATACAAAAATAGTTGACATGTAGGAACCCAAACCATATAAGGCAACAATTCAATCAAAGCTTATAAATTGGTCAGATTTAGAAATTCCAAGAAATTGGTTAATTTTTGAATTAACAGAAGAAAGAGCAAGAAAATCTGTTAGCAATGTTGAAATATAGGCATCTAGTAGTAATCTGTATATAACAAATAACAGATTAAAACAACCAGCACAAAATTTATCACTTGACTGGAAAAAATTCAATAAACTAAAAATTGCACACTATATTAATAGCAGTAGTTCTCAAACAGAACCTATTGGTATTAAGATAGTGCAAGTTCCTATCATGCTAGGAACACATCATAGATTTGAAGAACAAAAAAATGTTTTAAATCTATCATTATCAAACAAAACAAGATGAAGTAATTTTTGCCCCCAACCAAGGAAAACAAATATATACTTATGTTTTGGAAACTTGTAATTTTAAAGGCTATAAACCATATAGTCTTAGTGTTCTACTTGACACGGGTGCCATAATAAGCACATGTAGAATGAATGCTATCCCTGAGGATAAATGGATTTTAATGAAACATCCCATCTCAGTTAAAGGAGTTAGTGGAGCAGACACCACCATAATTCTAAAAGGAAAAAATATAAATGTTTGGTTTAATAATTACAAATTTGTTATTCCAAAAGTTTTATGCTTTCCAAATATGCATGGAGATTTTATTCTTGGAAATAATTTTTGATTTGGATATTTACCAATAAGGCTTGCTGATAAAACAATCAGTTTAACTCTCAACCAGAAATTGGTAACAATTCCTTTGTTGGAATAACATCATTATATATGTGATCGAGAGTTCTCACCACCTAAGCCTGTTAACTTAACACCATATATATAATCTTGATGAATCTCATTGGGTTTATAAAATTTTAACTGAAAATTTTGGTGACAATCCTTCGAAACTATGGCATCGTAGTCAACGATATTGTAGTTTAAAATTAAAAGATCATAATATAATAATTAGGGTAAAACCAATGATTTATACCCGCCAAGATATAGATGAATTCGAAATTCAAATTAATGAACTTCTTGAGAAAAACCTTATTGAAGTAACCACTAGTCCTCCCATGTCCTGCTTTTATGGTTAGAAATCATGCATAAATTAAAAGAGAAAAAATCAGAATGGTAATTAACTATAAAAGGCTTAATGAACATATAGAATTTGATGGGTATTATATCCCAAGAAAGGAAATTTTGATAAATCTAACCCAATGATCAAAAGTTTTTAGTAAATTTGATTGTAAGTCAGGATACTGGCAATTACAGTTAATAGAAGAGTCAAAATCATTGACTACCTTCAGTACTCCAAGAAGACATTACCACTAGAATGTAATGCTATTTCAATTAAATACTGCACCACAAATCTTTCAAAGATGGATGGATTCTATTTTTAAAGAACTTAAAGATTTTTATGTAGTATATATAGATGACATTCTTATTATTTCCAAATCAACGGAAGAACACAAGAATCATCTTAGGCAATAATGTAATAAATTCCATAAACATGGAATTATTCTCTCTCTTAAAAGGATAGAGGTAGAGAAAGAAGAACTAGAATTCTTTGGATTAATCCTTACATCAACTGGATTAAAATTACAAGAACATATTATTTCAAAGGTAAAAGAATTTCCAAATGAATTAATTGAAGTAAAACAACAACAAAGTTTTTTAGGAATTGTTAATTATAGGAGAAATTACATAAAAAATCTAGCAAAATTAGAACTTCCTTTATTAACAAAATTAAAGAAAAATGTACAATTTTGTTAGTCAAAAGAGGATACTAATTTAATTAAACAAATTAAAGAAAGTATTACCGTCATGCCTACAGTTTATTTACCTAAAAAATGAGATTAACTTATTCTTGAAACAGATGCCTCAGATTTATGTTAGGGATGTATATTAAAAGCAATACCTTTTCAATTCTGGATCGAGTTCGAAGAAACAAAATAGTTATGGAATTAAAAGTAGGAAAAACCCAATTTCCATAAAAACTCATAAACAGGAATTAATTTGTGGATATAATTCTGGAAAATTTAAACCTGTTGAAACAAGATATATTGTTTTTGAAAAAGAACTTTTAGCAATAAAAATTGCCTTAAAAAGATTCCGTATATATCTTGCCCCTGAATGCTTTATTGTTAGAACAGACAATCAAGCAATAAAAGATTTTTTAGTTAACAAGAAAAATTTTGAAGAAGGTCGCCGACTTCAATGGTATAATGAAATTGCTACACAAACTTTTGAAGTTGAACATTTGAAATGAACTAATAATTTTCTTGCAGATTTTTCAAGAAGAAATCACTAAACCAATTTCAAGACTTGGATGTTCTTGTAGGTACATCCGGTGACGAGTCTGATTGCTCGCCGAGTGTTTGAAGCCCTCAGCGGAACGCCATAGGTTTGAACCTTTCAAACACTGTATCCATTTTGTCTCCTTTTTGGACCATGTCTTGATCTTTCCCCCCTGCATTCTCTGGTGGCCTGTCGGCCATCTATGAAGGCTGCTGGCCAGAGCTTCAGGTCTGCCGGCCATCATTGATGGCTGACTGACCACTAGTGTTTTTTGCAGATATTTTGTGCCAGCTGTTTGCACAGATGCTTGCATCTGCCCACACGTGGAGGGCTGGATCTCTTTGTAGAGAATTCATATTTTCTATATATAGGGAGTCCCTCTCTCATGTTTTGAGGTTGGAAGATTTAAAAACTCAAATTTTCCCATCTCTCTAGATTTCTCTCTCTCTCTTGCATTTCTCTACACTTTTGTCTACTTACACTACACTCTTGCCTTGACTTCCCTAACCAAACTTGATCACCTTTGAGCTGAGGTCCCTTGAGGTCTTGTTAGAGCTCTTGAAGGTGGTTTTGGCTTGTATTTGTGCCTAAAGTTGTGCTTGGCTTTAAGAGGTATAATACTTGTCTTATAATTTGTTTTAGTATACTTGTTTCTCCATCTTTTCCCACTATTTTTGGGCTACTTTTGAGCTGTAAAAATCTCTGTTTTTATGGGCTAGAATTGGTGTTTTAAGCCATTTAAGGTTAGGGGGGTGTCTCACCATTCTTTATTCCTTGTTCTTAAGGTTTTTGCACCTTTGTTTCCCATTTTCAAACCAACTTTTTTTGGCCTTTTAACCACTGAATTTCAGAGTATTTTTAGTGGCAAAAAATATGTTTTGAAGTCCAAAATTGAAGGGGTTAGCCTCCTCTCCTTGTGTCTTGTTTGCTAGCCTAGTTAACTCCATGTGTTAGCATGTTTTCTAGCTTTTTGTAGCTATATTCCAACATGTTTTTACCTTTGTTTTAGACTGCTTTAGCTTTGTTTTGGGTTGTTTAGGTCAGTTGAGTCTTGTTTTGCATGGTCATAGTGTAATAGTCCTCACAATTTGGTGCTTTAGGCTATTAGGCACCTCTTGTTTGAGTTAATTGCATGATTTGGTGTTGTTTTGCACTTCATTTCAGTACTAATCACCTCTGCAACCTACCTCCTTTCTTGGCTTTTCATTTTGCTTTGAAAGTGGTTTCAAGTCATTTGTTTTGTGGAATTGAGGTTGCCTAAGTGTGTAATTGAGCTTTCATACTTAATGGTTTAATCCCTTTGGGGGTTCATTACCAACGGTATGAGACTTCTTTCATACCCAAAGCAACTTGTGTTTAGAGCATTCTTTTCATTAGAGGACTCTAACTCACCTTTTGGACTTAATTGGATTAAGTAATGGTTGGTAAGTTAAAACGAGTAACTAACAACTTGGGACTAAAATTGAGCAAGATAATAACTTGTATGTTGTGTGTTCAATCGGACGTTAATTGAATGCAAGGAAAATTGGGACATTTCATACTCAAAGTGATGAAATGTCTCAAGTTTCCTAGGTCTCCATTGCCCTTAATCATGCATGATAGGGTAATGGTTCTTGAATGTCTTGTTTTGCATTCATTGAGCTGGCACACCTTGAAGCACAAGCCTTCATGAAATGAAATTGCTTTGATTGGTGGTTTGTGGTTTAAGTTCACAACTCCTTGGATTTGTCCATGAAAAGGAGGGGTGAATTGTGCAGATAATCCTTGGAAAAACCCTTTTTTTGCTCTGTTTGTACTCTGTTGCAGTATGGTGACCTAGTGCATCAGTGGCCGGCAGGCCACCATCCATGGCCGATGGCCGGCAGACCACCTTTTTGGTCGACAGATGGCCGGCAGCATTCATTCATGGCCGGCTGGCCACTGATGTAAACCTCTGCAGAATGTTGGTAAGGTGGAGCAAAAAGGTTCTGGAAATGTTCAACTCTACAAACAGAGGCTTTCGAAAGCAAAACAGAGGTCTTTTCTGGTAAAAACCAAGCATGTGCATCTTCTACTTCTCGAGGTAGAGTGGTGGCAGCGTAGTTAAATATCTTAATTGCTTAGGTTGTTTACATTTGTGTTGTAAATTAAGTAGTTAGCTTACTAGTTAGTTAAAAGTGTTGTAACAATTAGTTAATTAGTTTAGCTATTTATTCATTTGGTTTGTAATAATTAGTCTAATTAGCTTAATTAGCTCAATTTGCTTAGCCCTAATTAGTTGCTAGTTAGCTTAGTTTATTCATTCGAACTCTCCTTCGTGAGAACAAAATGTAATAATGTGTATGTCTTCCAACCCCACGTTTTTCTTCCTTTTATTTACTTGCTTTTGATAGTTAGATTAGGGACATGTTTCAATTAGCATATGTTACGCTTGCATCCATTCATATTGTATTACATGCACCGAGGCTCGGCACATCATTCAAACTGCATTATTGTTTCAATACTTTTTTTTGAATATGTGTTTAACCGTATGTTATCAAATTGAATCATGTGTCATATTAGTAGCTGAGCCTATTAGTTGCATTTTCGCATGTGTTGCATTAGTCATTTGGCATAGTTAGGAACATGCATATTTCTAACTAGTTTCTTTTTTGGCTTGGAGTACTTGGTGAGTTTTTAGTGCATTAGCATATTTGCATGAGTGTGAATTTTTCCATGTCTAGCATGGTTGCCATGATGCTAAATGCTTACTTGATAAACTGTTTGAATACTTGTATATGAAGGCTTATTGCTTAAATTGGAATGATTCAATGAATGTAAGTTTTAAGCTCACTTTGTTGAGTGACAAATCTGTTTTAAGCCCACTATGTTTGGTGGCAAACTCGTAAACTTTAAGCCCACTTGAGGTGGCAAATTCAAACCATTTTCACAGACAAACATGAGTTGAATTGTTCCAAATTGAGCAAACTAGTCTATACTTGCTTGCTTGCATCACATAGTAAAGCTAGTCTAATAACCGAAACAAGAGCACATAATGTTTATAAAAAATCATATCATGATTAGTAGAGGTCGATCTTTGATTGGGCGAGTGGGGGTGCTCAATTCATGACTTTCCCTTCTCGTACCTAAGTTCCCGAGCCGAGGCAACTTTGGTGATGACAGACACGTGGCCTTTGGCAGGAGTCATGGGTTTTCTAAATTTTCCCAAAAATAAAATATTTAGGTGGCAACTCTGTATCTGGCATAGCAGTCCAATTTTGGCACTTTTTGATTCAAAATCAATTTTCCAAAACAATCTATCGGATTTGGACTCTTTGGTGTTTATTAGTTTCACATTGCACTTGTGAGATTAGATTCAGAACTATAGGAGTCTGAACTATAGGGCTTCTTTTTGAGTTTCCGAAAAAGGGCGCGACAAAGCCGAGCTACACCAGTGTTTTCTCTTTTTAGCCATGAATAAGGGTAAACTGCCTGCCAAGTCCGATAAAAAATGGGTGACAATTGCCCAAAAAAATAATCCTAAAATAGAAAAAGTTTATGTTATTTTTTTAAGCAGACAACCTATAATTTACACAAATTAGAAAGATTGCAATGTGCAAGTAGTTGGATTCCCTAGAGCTTGCTATCTAGCATATGTGTAGACCGCCCGGAGAACTCCCAGCTCCGCGGGCGAGGGCGCGAAATTGTTTGTTCTTAGCTATTATAGTTCGGACTCGTGTCATGGTTCTGAATCTGATCTCACAAAGTGCAATGTGAGACCGATAAATCACCAAAGAGTCCAAATCTGGCAAATCATTTTGGAAAATCGATTGTAATAAAGAAGTGCAAAACATGGACTGCTTTGCCAGATACAGAGTCGCTACCTAAATGTTTTATTTTTGGGAAATTTAGGAAACCCTGACCCGTGCCTAAGGCCACTTGTCCATCATCACCAAAGTTGCCTCGGCTCACAAAGTGCAATGTGAGACCGATAAATCACCAAAGAGTCCAAATCTGGTAAATCGTTTTGGAAAATCGATTTTAATAAAGAAGTGCAAAACACGGACTACTTTGCCAAATACAGAGTCGCCACCTAAATGTTTTATTTTTGGGAAATTTAGGAAACCTTGACTCGTGCCTAAGGCCACGTGTCCATCATCACCAAAGTTGCCTCGGCTCGGGAGCTTGGGTACGAGAGGGGAAGGTCATGCAATGAGCACCCCCGCTCGCCCGATCAAAGATCGACCTTTACTATCATGATATATTGTTTTTGAAAACTCATGCGTTCTTATTCCGGTTATTAACCTAGAATTACTATGTGATGTGCACAACATACAAGTATAGACTAGATCGCCTAAGTTGGAACAAAACATTTCACGTTCGTTTGTTTTGAAAACGGTTTAGAGGTGCTACTCGCAAGTAGGCTAAGTCATGGATTTTGCCACCCTCAAGTGGGCTTTAAAACTCGCATTTCAATGAATTGTTCCAATTCAAGCAATCCAATCTTCATCCACAAGCATTCATGCAGTTAAACACATAAGCAGTTAGCCTCATGGCAAGCATGCTAACATAGCAACATACACATCTCATGTAGTATGCTAAAGCGTAAACACTCACAGTGTACTACGAGCCAAAACAGAGAACTAGTTAGAAATCATGCATGATCCTAGTTCATGTTAAGATGGCTAATGCAACACATGCAAAAATGCAACTAAGATAGGCTCGGCTATTCTAAGATGTCATGTGAATGCAACTTGATAATATGCTGTTGAACATGTATTCAAGTAAATGTATTGAAATACAATGTAGTTAGTATGATGCGCCGAGCCCGGTGCATGCAATACGAATGAATGGGTGCACACATGTGAAGCATAAGGATGCTAATTGAAACATGCCCTAGAACTAACCAATGAAAGTAGGTAAGTAAAAAGGAGAAAGAAATGGGGGTTAGAAGACATGCATCACCCACGCACGCTTATTACAACAATTGTGCCCCCTCGACGGAGGGTCCGAATAATAAGCTAATTAGCTAATCTAAGCTAATTAAACTAATTATTACAATACAAGCTAATTAGCTAATCCTAGTTAACTAGCTAGTTATTACAACACAAATGAATAATTAAGCGCATTAACTACTCAAGTACAAAACCAAAACATTAGCTAGCTTAACAAAGCAGTAAGTAAAGCAACTTAGAAAGGGCCTCGGAGCGAGGAGCGCATGCATGCTTGGTCGCCTCGTTCGAAATCCATCGCGATGCCCCAACTTGCCTCTGTTTGCAATTGTTCTCAAAACTTTGCACAAAGCTCCAAATAGCTTCTAACTCACCTTGGAGACCCTCAGGAGCATTTCCAACCAATTGTTGATGTTGCCAACCACTTGCTGACCACCTACCATTGCTGTAGACCAGAAAAAGTGGTCGGCCAGCTAGTTTTTCTATTCGGCCGACCAATTTTGCTGCCACACTTCCAGTTTGTTGCAATAGAGAACAAGAAGGGGGCATGACAATGTATTTGCAATGTATGTGTGCACAACCTCCCTCCTTATCATTTCATGATCTCAAGGGAGTGTAGTTCTCGACCCTTGGACCACCAATCACGCATCTCGATGCATGATGGTTGAGAAGCCAAGATTGCACGAATCAATGTGAAATGAACATAACACGTAAGTGCCTTAAACTCTATAATGCATAATCAAGAGCATTGGCAACCGAGAAATGAGGCACGTTTCATCACTTTGAGTATGAAATCTCCCTCGTTTCCCGTGTTCAGATTAACACTCAATCCAAACACAATGCAAGCAACAACATGGCATACTCAATGCAATGCAATGTAACATGGCATACACAATGCAAACAACAACATGGCATACACAATGCAAACAACAACATAGCATACACAATGCAATGTAACATGAGCATGCTATCAATGTTAATGGCATGCATACTCAATGCAAAGCAACATAAGCAAGCTATCGATACTAATGGCATGCATACACAATGCAATGCAACATAAGCAACCTATCAATGCTAATGTCATGCATACTCAATGCAAAGCAACATAAGCATGCAAATAACATGAAAACAAACATGCTCAATGGACTTAAACCAAAAATGGACAGACCTCATTCATGCCCAAATCAGTGGCCATAATGCTAAGAAATGAAGACATGAAATGCAAGACAAAGCATGCACATGCATTGGCCCACCAAATAGGCCTAAGAGCACAACTCTCAAGAGTGCTCAAGAAATGACAAATATGGAAGTGTAACAACACTATAGGCACTGAAATTAGGTATGAAATGACGCCAAATCATTCAATCAACACAAGCAGGGCATGCAAGAGTCCTTAAAGCATAAAGCTACCAAGGAGGACTACTCTAGAGACATGCAATACATAGCACAAATGCATGAACTAGCCACAAATAGAGCTTAGGTCAAAACAAAGACCAAAATATGCTGAGATGGGGAGGGGGCTCAAAGGTCTAGGCATGCATGCATGCACACTAGGCCATAAGCAAGGCAACAATGCACAACCCTTAGAGACACTCAAAGGGTGAAAGAAATGGGAACATGGCAATGTTACATGCTCTGAAATGTGATGTGAAATGATGCCAAATCATGTACATGATATAAATGAAGCATGCTATGGTGCTCAAAGCTTGAAGCTAGCATAAGCATTTGTACTACAACTATGCAAAACATGAAGCATATGACAAAGGCAACCCAAAACAGTCCTAGAACATGCCAAAATGAGTCTAAAACATGTATGGAAGGAAGCCAAAATAAGTTAGCATGGAGGGCATGAAGCATGGAATAGGCAAGGCCAAAAGGGAGGATAACACTACACCTAATAAAACCAAGCATGAGATGGCTTCGCCAACAAAAATTAGAGTTATATCATGGCAAAATAACCCCAAAAACACATTGAAATGATAGCTCGTAAGCTTAGACATGAAGGCATACACAATGACCCATGTTAAGGGCATAAAGCACAACCTCTCCAAAGCATTGAAAGAGTGACAAATGCAAGTGTATGACCACACCACATGTACTAAAATCACATTTCAAATGATGCCAAATCATGAAAATAGTCCAAGTAATGCATGCTAATGGACTCAATACACAAAGCTAGTGAGCAAGATTGAACCAAGGCTATACAAAGCAATGCATGCATGACCAAAACAACACAAATCAGAGCTTAAGTATGCTAAAACATGGACAAAAGCTTCTTAGAGTTAAGCCAAAAGCATGCTAGAATGATGATCAAAAGCATGATACACATTAGGCTAGTTTGTGGGATTACACTACAAGTGTGTGGAGCATGCATGGGGCTATCAAACCAAACCTTAATAGAGGTATATCATGGCAAAACAACACCAAGAACATGCTGAGATGGACTCAAAACATGCTAGAAAGACATGCTACTTCATGAAGCATACAAAACTAGTTTGTGAGAAATACACTATAAGTGTATAAGGCATGCATGAGGTGACAAAACCAAGTCAAAAAAATGGTATACCATGCTGAAATAAGGGCTAAAATAGGCTGAGATGTGGCCAACACAAGCTTAATAAACACGCTCAAACATGAGGCAAATGAAGCAAGCATTCAAGACACAAGAAGAGGGGATGACCCTCTCATATTTGGGACCTCAAAACACCATTTCCACCACTGAAATTCCTCTAAGTTTCAGTGGTGAGAAGGCCAAAACAAGGTGGTCCCAATAGCTTAAAAAGAAGGTTCAAAACAAGGCCTAACAAGGCTTAAGTGGGGGTAGACTACCCCCAATACAAAAGAGACCTTAAACAAACATTACAAGCATGCAAATTTAAAAAAAAAAAAAAAAATAGTTTAAAGTTAAGCCTAAAACAACATGCAAGTAGGGCCAAAAGCTTAAGCAAAAATAAGGGTTTAAGAGGCTAGAAGCTCACCCTTGTAGAACCACTTTAGAGCAACAACTCCAGTAGCTATTTTGGATCAAAACTAGTCCAAAAACTCCAAAACCAACCTCAAGGTACCTCAGCAACAAAAGGGTGGTGTTTCACTATGTGTTTGTGTGAAAAAGTGTGAAGAAACTACACTTTAAGGCACAAAAATGAAAGAGATGGAGAATTATAGAGATAGAGTGATATGTATAGCTCAAGCACCAAAATCTGAACCTAAGGCAAGAGGGGGGAGGTTCTCTTTTATAGAGAACCAAAGGTTAAGCTTGTTGAGCAAGCTTAGGCCTAAAGCCATCTCTCCATATACGTGTATGGAGGACGGTTTCTGTGCCCTCTAGCTATTACAGCTAGCTAGAAAATATCTCCAAAACGGTGATGGAAAGTTGCTGACCACTTGAAGTGGTCGACCAGCTACTTCCACTGGTTGGCCAGGGAAGAAAGTGGTCAGCCATGGGGGGGGGGGGAGATGGTCTGTAGCATGAAAGCAAGGCAGTGGTGTGGTGGCCGACCAGAAAAGGTGGCTCAAAGACCAAAAAAACCAGTTAGCCGACTAGAAAACTGGCTGGTAGGAAGGAAAGTGGTCTCCAAGGGGAAGTACTGGTCTCCCATCCTTATACCACCCTCCAAGCAAGGAAAACAAGATTTGTACCAAAAACAAACAAAAAAGGATGCAAGACGAAAGTCCGGGAGGCAAGATGCAGGGCCGGGAGCCTCGAAAACTAGTCTACGGCATCAAAAGTGGTCTCTTAGACCGCAGTGTCCCCCTAGGCAGAGGCAACAAGGCATGGTTCAAAAACCAAGCGAATCGGAGAACGTTAAGCGGTCCCGAGACAAGGCGCGCTGCCGAAGACTCTGAAAATCGAAAACTAGTCTCCAAGCGAGGAAAATGGCCTACGACCACAAAAAGGTGGTCTACATGACCTCTCCCTTCCTCCAGGGAAAGGAAAACAAGGTTTGGTTCGAAACCAAACCAAAAGGGAAGCAAGACAAGGCACTCGGCCAAAGGCTCCGTAAACCGAAAACTAGCCTACCAAAGGGAGAAGTGGTCTACAAGACCTCTCCCTCCCTCTAGCCAAGGAAAACAAGGCTTAGTCCACAAACCGAGCCAAAGCACAAAGAGTTCAGAGGCCCGGAGGCAAGGCACTCTGTCAAAAACTCCGGAAACTCAAAACGAGCACAACATGCACTATCACTGAGCGCTCAATCGATGACGTGTGAGTCTTAAGGTCGGTCAAAAATTGGGTGTCTACAATATGACAGTATGGCAAAAGCTAAAAACAGCTTTCTATAGTGCTCCATCAATGCCTATTTTTCAGCAGCAGCAAACCAATTCAATCCCTTTTGAATTTCAAAAATCTAAACCAGATGAATATGAAATTAAAGACTTTTTTTAATCCTGGTATTCCTAGAAAAATTTATAACGACTTAAATGGTGTGTGGAAAACCAACATTTCTGAAAATAAAAAAAAGTGTTAGATCACATATGTCTAATTTATTATTGCAATTAGTGGAACAAACCACTAGAATAAATGAGTCACAAAAATTTATTTCCAACTCATTAAACAAATGAATTGGGATCAAGATTTTAAATTTGAAAAAATAAATACTTTTATTCAAATTTCTGAATTCATAAACCATGAATATTCATATCCTTGTTTTGAAACAATTAGAAGAACTTGTCTCTTTGAAAAAGCAAGAGCAATTCTTCCCTATGAAATTTTTAGACTCATTAAAGATAAAGTAGAAGACCATTGTGAAAGAATTAAACAAATTCTTTCCAAATCAATTAATAAGATTAATTTACAAGATAATATTCAAAAAGCCACATTATTTTTAGATACCCAAGAATGGCTTTATGAGGATAAGGATTGGAACATTTCCGAAGAAATCAACTGGGGAATAACTAATCAAGTTATTTTTCAAAACTCTCATCCTATACAGTGGAAAGATTTTCCAGAGATAATCAAGGCAATGCTCTCAAAAGTAATAAAAAACTACGAATGGAGCTAATATTTCACTTTTTGGATTGCAGCACCATTGGATGGCGTGAAAGAGAAAAATTCTATCAGCCATATCAAATTTGGTACTTGAAAAAGACTAAAGAATCAAAATTAGCTCATGTTGGACCATTAATAAACTCAAAGGGAGAGGTTGTTAATCCTCATGAACTAATTAATGTCTTATGTCCTGAATATTATTAGGTAGAAAGCCTAATATTGTTGTCCCAAGTGGCACATAGCATACAAAGTTGAAGTGAATTGCCTTTTATGATAACTGATAGAAGAAGACTATTTGTTTCTATGGAGTCAATTTCATGTACAAGAACTACTACACGACAAAGTGAAGTAGAAGATTTTCTCAACAATCTGGCAAAAGAAATTTTTGAGATCTTCCTTTAGATTTGGCAATGCAGGCTGATGAAGTGGAAACTTTCAGAACACAGAAATGGTGCCAACCACAAGATTCTTCATTATCCGAAGCTAGTGTCTTCATGCACAATCTAGACAATATGATAGAACCATAGTGGGCCCATGAAGACACGTTGCAAATATGCTGGACCGACTACATCCTTATTCAGCACACATGGTAACATCTATAGAAATAATAAAAAGATAAGATTAGCCAAATCTTATCCAAAATAGTTTTTCTTTTTCAGAAATGAGGGAGAGGGGTAGCATATGTATTGTACATATTATAGATAGGTTTTTAAATATGTACTAACCCTAAGTTTAGGCTTTTTGACTTTAGTGTAAAGAAATTAATAAGCCTAAGTGTAGGTTAACTTCTAGATTAATAGCTTTTTGGACTTTTGTTGATTGTATTTACGAATGTATTCTACAAATTGGCATGGAAGCCAACATAATGGATCATTGTAAATTCTCATAAACTCTCTCATTTTTTTCTTACATCTCATATTTTTACTTCCGCAATTAGTCAGAAAATATATCTACCAAACTTTTTGGTATCAGAGCCCAAGTAACGAACTTGGTGAAAAGCTTCATAACAAGATCAAGTTCCATGTAAGTATACTCTTTCAGATTTTATTTTCTTTTGATAGTTATATAACTAATAAATTAGTGTGGTATTTTTTGTTTCACTAATAGCTAAAAAAAAAAAAAACCTTATAATCTTGTTAACCTTCAAAGCCGAAATACCCACAGACTGTTAACCCAAAATCGCCAGTTGAAGTCTCTTAGGGTGTTAGTCATTTAGACACGGTTTTAGGCATCTAAGGAAAAAACAAGATGGTTTTAAGTACCATTAATAGTCTAATATGGCAAAAAATACTCAAGAAAATATTAGATGTATGGCTATGCAAATAGAAAGGTTAGAATCTAACTTTGATTATAGTATGCACATAGACAAATTAAATAGTAATAATTTACTTCTTGTAACCTCTAGCACCAAATGTGCCACTTGTTTGAGGGCAAAACCTCCTCAAGTGTCCCGACTACCTACACTAATAACAGGTAGGTGGCTGCCCTCTTTCTTGGCCTTGACCTTGAGAACGAGTCAAGGAGGGTGTAGACTGTTGCCCTCATCCTCTATGTGGCAAACTGCAAACTTGTGGCCTAATTGACCACACTTGAAGCAAGTGAAACCACCCTGGTTACTTCTTCCCGAACCAGAACTCAGTACAAGAAAGGTGAATCTAAACTGCGTAGCTTGGGATTGCTGTGGGGTGGAATCCATTTGCCATTTGTTGTCCATAGCATCCCTCTGAACATCCTGGCTCCTCTACCTGGAGCCTCTCATCCACTCCTCCGCTGTTTGAATCATGATCTCTAAGTGAGCTGCCGCCTCCACTAAACAATCTGTCACGCCCCTAACTTGCCCCTAAAAGTTTTGGCATGACCTAACCAGAAACAGACACTTAACCTGCCTTATAGAATAATCGGGGCCTGAATGAAAGCGCTAAAACAATAAAATAACGTGCAGATACATCCATTGAGCTACTACAAATATGCCAGGACCACGATTCAGAATTAAAACTCATAGTGGACATGCGTCTGTGATTAAGTTACATATACATCTACAAATTTAGCCCAGAGATTGGGCATTCAACAAAATACTCGATACAATAACTGGCTAACAAGCATTAGTACAAAATGACAAGGTCTACCAAAATTGCCCTAGCATGAAAAAGGCTCCCTCAAGTGCCTGGTTGTCCTTAGGTTGACAAAAGACATACGATAACGGTGCGAGGACTGACCCCCCAAGTTGATTTCCCTACAGAATCAAACAAAATAACAGAATGAGACTAGCTCAGTGAATAATAATACTTAAGCAGTTTAAGTACCAATTGTAATTACAATGCATGACAATACGTTCACAAATTGAGATCCCAAAAATGCGTCTGATATGATTTTACTTTCAGGACGGCCTCTGGCCCAATATTACAGTTATAACAGAACGGCCTATTGGCCCAGAATTATCCGAACAGCCTTATGGCCCAAAACAGCCTTTCGGCTCAGAATAGCCTTTCGCCCCTTTTTGATTCACAGATTCACAAATTCACGTTTCACATATCAGCCCTTTGGCCTCATAACTTCTTAGTTCACAAATTTACGTTTCACATATCAGCCCTTGGCCTCATAACTTCTTAGTTCACAAATTTACGTTTCACATATCAGCCTTTGGCCTCATAACTTCTTAGTTCACAAATTCACGTTTCATATATCAGCCCTTGGCCTCATAATTTCACAAAAGGCTCGTAGCCATATTAATTCACAAATGGCTCTAAGCCACATTGATTCACAGACGGCTCTAGGCCACATTGGTTCACAAATGGCTCTAGGCCACATCGGCTCACACATTCATAATTTCCTTGGTACAGTCCAAAAGTTCACAAGATTTCACATATAACGTGCATAACTTCACAACCTTTTTGATGTTTCCACAAGTTCATAATGGTTCACTTATCCACAGCTTTACCATTTACATCCATAACTTCATAAAGATTCTCATTCATAGTGTAGCTATGTTTTGTATCACCACAAGTTTGACAACAAAGTGTGTAACGGCAAGACATGACGTCAAGACATAATAAATGCGTAAAGATTCATTGAGGTACTATTACTCACAGTGTTGTTGCGGAGAGGTGGTTCCTCCCGGAGTGTGTCCTGTACACAATCATAACTTATAAGTTAGTTCTCTTCTCTCTTAAATCAGTGAGAAACCATTCCCTGAGTCATTACACTTCATACGAATTTATAATCACTTTAAAAGCGTCAGAAAATATTCTAAAGAGTCAAGCACGCAAAGCTAAACAACACACTTTATTTCTGAAAATAAGCCTCCCCGCTCAAGCGCCACTTTGGCCGCTCGAGCAGACTATAAAATCCACCAAACTGCTGGAAGGCCGATTTTCCCGCTCGAGCGAGCTTTCCTACGCTCGAGCGGACCAAGCAAAGTTTCAAAAATCTGGACTCCCAATGTGAGGTTCTCCAACTCCTCCTTTGCAAAACAACTTCAAATGTGGGAGAGTCAAGGCCCATAACACTTGAAAACAACTTAAATTTCCATTTAAACAAAATCCACATGCAACAATACAAGATCAAGCCTGAAATTGAGATGAAGACCATGAATATACACATACAAGCTTCATTCCTTAACATTTATGGTGATCTCCCCCAAATATAACAAATATAAACATGATACCATGGGGTAATGATACAAAATCAAAGATTGAAGTAGAATTTCATACAACACCTAAATTTGGTGTCAAAGTAACCCCTTGAGGAGAAACCCTCATTAAGCAACATAATTCATACATAATCATCAATTATAAACCTTAAGTTACCTTAACAAGAAGAACTTGAACTTACTTTGATTTAAATTCCACAACACCAACAATTTGCCAAGCTCTTTGTTGAATTGCTTCTTTCCCCCAATTCTCTTCTCCCCTCTCTCTTATTTTTCTCTCCCAAAAAGGGTCTCACGTTTTTTTGATTTTAGGGCCAAAACAAGACTTAAATATATAACAAAATATCAAAGCATATAAGACAAAAATCAATCGTTTTATCATTCCAAAATTGAAATTTCGTAAACATGCCTAATATTACCAGAAAATTATGCTGATCACAGATATATAATTAATTTCAGATAATTAAGCCGTTAAGATGCCCAATTTCTAAGTCAAACGTGTTAATGGTGACAGATAGTTTTCTTGTGAAACAGATAGACTTCTTTTAAACTTGGGATTTACTTACTTAGCCATAATTCCACATGGAAATTCATAATAAGCATATAACTATACAGAATAAGGATGCCGAAAGTATACCAGGATCATAGACGAGGGTCGGGTTATTACACAATCATAATCTCTAATCATAGACTGGCCACCTTGAAAAGGTGCCCGGTCCTCAACCTCTTCTTAAACTCGATGCAACGGTGTTCTTCTGTTGCCATAAGTTTTGGTGCAAACCTCGACAAACTAGTGAACGCAGCCTCAAACTCGGCTACTAGCATGTTCAATTATTTTAGCTTCAGAAACTACTAGCTCAACTTCTCCCCTGTTGTGGGTGGCAAAAACTTGTCTTGGAAGGCATTGATAAAAGCCTCCTATGTCACCCTAATGTCCCATCGTGCATACTTCCACCATTGACCTGTATCTCCCTTAAGTTGGAATGATGCCAAGGTCACCCTGAACTCGTCGTTGTCGATGCCAAGCATCTCAAACGTCGTCATTATCTGCTCTAGCCACTCATCAGCCTTCAGTGGCTCCTTTGGATCCTCAATAAATTCTTCAATATTCAACCGGAAGAACTCCCTCTTAAAAAATAACTGCTCTGTCTCTACAATGTGGGCTTGGACTTGACTTTGAGCCCTAAGAATATCCATGGATTCTCGCAATGCTCCGGCTATTTCACAAGCTAAGGCACTCATGGCTTGTTGACCTGCTGGCTGGGTCGCTTTGGCTTGACCAACTCCCTCCTCCTGCACTAGAATTTCATCCAGTATCAACACCTCCTACGGCCTAGGCCTACCATGCCTACCACCACCTCATCCGCGTTCTGACATTCTAATAAAGGTAAAACAATTGATTAGCACATTTATAAATGTGCCGAAGTTAATTCACTCACGTCTTAATACGGTGGATAATAAGTAATTCATTCCACATAAGTACCGAATTATATAATCACAAACGAATTTCCTTCTAGATAATAATTGTACTGCAACATTGCCAGAGTTCCAACTAGAATAAGTAGTGACAAAATGCTCTTCTAATAGGACTTCTAGAAACTCGTAGATCCAATTGATATCTTAGAAACCAAATCCCATACTTATCTAATCACATAAACATGTTATCACATAGCATACCAGGTCTACTTCTATTATCATCTAGCAAGATAAACCCATTATGGTAAAAATCACATCCCACGATCCCAAAGTATTCAAACCCAATAGTTCTGATACTAAGTTGTAATGCCCCAAAATAATAACAACAACCCACATTATAATATTCCGTAGAATGTATAACTTGCTATATATTTAACGTTTCATTGATACTCCTCAATCATACAAAAGATGACATATGTGTATATATATTCATAAATCCTAGATCTTGAATCTATAGTATATGACATGTGTACATGAATTGAAATAAAAGCAGATACATGTAAGTTTATGCCCTAATGGCTCCATCTTTCCAAGTCAATACTTGAGTACAACAAAAGTGAGTTAAACTCAATATAGATAAAGCCTAAGGCTTATACAAAAATAATTACACAAAAGAAACAAAAGAAGCTGTTGGCTTTAAGTCCTCTCAAGCTATGTCTTTGGCGGAGGCACATTGTTAGCACTTGAAAGTTGTTTTCCATGTAGGGTGAGCTAAAGCCCAGTAGAGATACTTTAATACAATGTATAAAACTTAACATGGTCATAAGGTGAATGCATATGCATGCCATTTGCCAAACATTATACTTTTTCCATCTCAAAACAATATATGCCATTATTATGTATCAATTCATGAAAAATATCCTTTTATATCATAAAACAGGGCAGTGGATACAAAACACTAGGAATCTCTAAGTATGTGTCTGCCAGTAAGCTATACATACACTACCAAAGCCATTTTACCAGTACTAATTAGAAAGATCGACGCCTAACTGACCAAGTTTCTGGACTTTCACAAAGGACACACAGGCCAACATAATAAACCACAACCACACCCCCTAACCAGATTTACTAAGGTATACACCCATTTTTCTCAAAACAATACATTTTCAATATTTAAGTATGAAACAATGTTCAATGCAAGATATATGAGTAATTAGTTTCAATTGTCCTAATCCTCATGCGATTTCTACAACAATCAAGCTATCCTCCACTGATAATCCAAAACAGATATTTCTGCTCAACAGTTAATTTTCCAACAATAGATACAATCTCATAATTTTCAAAATGGGAACGATAATACATAATGCCACTCTTATCGTCAACAGATACATTCCTCTTATCTTTTTAAACCCCAACATCCTTTCATGTTCTTTCATAAAATCAAATATCAATGATTTTCAAACAAAACTTCTTTTACTTTCAAAATCACACTTAAGTAAGGAAATTCCAACATTTCAACACAACCCAAAATTTTATACACTCCCAAAACCTTTCTCAAGAATTTATTTGAAAAACTCCTCTTTTACATTTCAAAATCAAACCCTAGTTTTAACCCAAAAATCCCCAAATCACTAAGCTTTTTCAATGAAAAAATAACCAAGGTAAGAATAATACCAAAAATTGAAGAAATCCCTATGCTAAGAGTAGAAGAGGAAGAGAGCAAGGTGGAAGTTTGACAAGGCCAGAACCGAGATCCTCTTTGATTAAAATGAAGCTTTAGATGAGCTCTACATTTTTCTCCAAGGAACTATGGTGGAGAAATCAATGGATTAGAAGTTTTGGGATTTTAAGGCAAGAACTAGAGAGAGAGAGAGAGAGAGAGAGAGAAAGAGAGAGAGTGAAGAAATTAGGGTTTGAAGTGTTTTAGAGAGAAAGGAAGTGAAAAGTGACAAAAATTCTCTTTTCCCGATCTGATATACGCACAGATTGCTCGAGTGACCAAACCACCGCTTGAATGTCAGACACAATAAATGACACCACTCAAGCGATCAAAAACACTGTTCAAGCGCACAATGAGCCCCTTCCAGAAGTTCAAACTTGCAAAAGACCACTTGAGCAAAGATCACCCATTTCCAGAAGTTTTACAAGTTTGCAAAAATACTGAGAGATCTCAAAGACTACTCAAGCGATCAACATATTGCTCGAGCAAATCCAAAGTGAAATAGACAGCAACTCTTTTGAAAATGTAACTTATTTCAAACACAATCAACAACTCAACTATTAACAAGATGATAAAGGACATGAACAACAGCAAAAGGTACGAAATCTCAAATCTAAGAGTATGAAAAGAGTCAGGTCTAAACCAGAACCATTATACCACAAATCATGTAAGACAACTCGGCTTCATCTAACTGTAACCATTATCACACATAATATACATAGATACACCACAACAAAAATAAGAAAGGAAGCAATGCACTACCTACCTTAAGAACAGTAACCCAGGATACACTTTCCCATAATGAAGGCCAGTTTACCAGACACAAGTTGAAAGGTAATGGTACCTCTGCCAATTTACCAGACATCGGTTGGAAGGTAATAACACCTCTACCAATTTCTCCAAGCGCTAACTGGAAGGTAATGGTTCCTCTGATTCTAAGCATGTCCAATTCTCCATGTGCTAGCTAGAAGGTAATGGTACCTCTCATTCTGAGCGCATATATCATGATCAATCTCATCATAACAAACTCGAGTACATAATTAACGCAGGTGTAATACATACACATACTCTATGCAACACAACGATGTCATCCTCCACTGATGACCAAGGACAAGACCTCTAAACACATGCATTAAATACGCATTATATAATAATCCAATTCTCATGAGATATTAAGCCCAACTACAACAATATAATATGCCAAAAGAATAGCCCCATTCATTCTCAATTTATAAATGAGTTATAATGTTTATTTTTCTTTTCAAAACCTAATATGTTATTCCCAATCCACAATGCTTCCAACTCTTATCCAAAATCCCTTTATATATATATATATATATGTAGTAAAAATCCAATTAGTGGATATAAAACCACAACCCAACTCCATACCACTCAATTCAACTCAACTCATGTGGATCAAGTAAGCCCAATATCTCGATTATCCCCTTTTTAGCAATTAACCCATTAATATAAACCACATAATACATGACTTAATTATTATACAACTTTACTACCTTTTAGTCCAATAAGCCCTTAATAATAGAAAATTAGGGTTTTTCCTATTTCTCAATACAAACAAGATAAACTAACTTCCAATACATCAAAACCCTATAAAAACATATAATTTCACTTTCCAGAGCTCAAACCCAAAAATTCCCTTTTCATGATTTTGAAATCAATAACTAAATCATATTTTTTATACAATAAAAATATACCACACGTCTATCAATAAGGGAGTATTGAAAAGGAGTAAAGAAATCCCTACATCTAGCAAAAAGAGGAGAAAGCCCAAAAATCCAACTTCGACGAAAACACGATCCACTCAGATTACTTAAAAACTCTCTTCATGGTGTACGTTTTGGTATATGAAACTAGGGTTAGATTCTAAGTAAAAGAAAATGAAATCCTTGAAAGCATTGGACTTTCATAAATGAAGGAAGGAAAGAAGAGAGAGAGAGAAACGATCTTAATATGACCAAAAATTGACTTTTTAAAGTGCTAATTCCAAACAAACCACTGGAGCAATGAAACTTGCGCTCGAGCGTCAGAGACATAAGACTGCTCAAGCAATGAAACCTTCGCTCGTGTGCAGAATGCGAACTCCCAGAAGTTCAGTCTCCAAACAAAAGTACTAGAAAAGCTGAAAGACTGCTCGAGCGAATAATTTATCGCTCGAGTGATGAACAAAAACTTACAAGACTCTACAATCTCCCCACCTTAGGAAATTTCATCCCTGAAATTAAAGATAAAACCGAAACTAAATGCTACTCAAATTCAACTGGAAGCATAACAACCAACTTACAACTAAATCCATGCTTTTGATAGATTCTCAGATCCCGGTTCAACATCTCAAGGCCCCGAAAGACACCCAAACAACAAAACTCAAGGAAGAGATCACAAATGTTTCATCAATCCAAAAAACCTGTTGGAGTCTATGAGACACGAACTACAACAACCACCACTGACACCCTAAAGATGTTCGCCACGCCTCAACCACCAACACCACATACAACACCACTGAATGTTCAACACTCAAACGTGGAGAAAAATTCTCACAACAGAACCTTTGACCAACTCACACAGAAGAAAAGAACTTACAACAAAACACAGTCAAGAGACAATATTTTGGCATAACAGGCCTCAACAATACCAAAACACTCCTTAAAACCAACACCCAAACCCATAATAACAATTCAAACTAAGTCACTACACAACCCAATCATTCCAGGTAAAACAATTAACAATACAACTTTGTTAAGAAGAAAATTTTCCTCTTTCCGCAACTCTTTGAAAATTAATATCTTATATATAAAGCATTTTTCAAAACAATGCTCAACTTGCACCGTCCACAACCGAAATACATTTTCTACCTTTCAAGCAAAACTTAAAAGTTTTGTAAGCATTTTCTGAAAGCAAAGTATTAATCAGAACACATAGTCATTCACAATTAAGTTACACCGAATTATTTAGTCAAATCCCTCACTACAATTTAGATTAAATCCATAACATTTCCACTTAACCAACCATTCGAGGCCATAACACTAGGAAAAATTCATTTTCCAATTTATCCTTGACATAATAACCAGTGAACCTCTACCGTCACCCAATAATACCCATCACTCTTACCATGATGTCTTAACAAACACTTACGCAACATTTCTATAATAACAATTAATAGAAATAACAACGGTGCTAGCAACACAATAAAGCACAAGAAAATTCAAAATCTTGCAATTCCATTTCATTATAAATTATCACCCACACAAGGCATAATATACATGCAAAACAATGAGTCGTCAACACATTACTCCACCCCGAAGAGTTCTGCTAATTCAAGACAAGCTCCACACGAGCTTTACAACCACAACACAATACTCCACTCTAAGGCACTTGCAGGATTACAACCCTTATACCAAACTCCAAGCTAGTCCCAATATGACTTTGTCAACCATATTCCGATGTCCACTAACCAATTAACCATTTCGATAAATTCTAAACTCAGTACCAAACACCGACGTGTTGGCTAAGGTGGAGTTCCACACACAATTCTCCATATTCCTTAAATCACACTAGATTCCTCACGATTAGACCATACTACAATTGTTCCCAAGGCAATCACCACTCATATGCCTATATGGCAACACATCTTTACATCCAAGGTCAACAACGATCACACAATCCCAGTCACACATGACACTCTTCACCAATACTACACTCATTACTTGAGAACACAAACTATACTTTCTTCCAAGGAATACTTGTAGCATCTAACCCTTAAATTCTCCTCACGCTCATAAACTCCACATAATTCCTAATAATACCACTCAACACTACCCCTATTAGGATTAGTAGGATCGCAATGAACTTACTAATCAACTAAACCAAAAACACTAAACAACACACATGAGCACAATTCTTAATATCCTGAGATATAAATCACACACTCCCTCGAAACACTTCCACATCACCATCACCAATCCCACAAAACACTAAGGTTTCATACTCCCTTAAACCCAACACACTTTAAGCCTTATAACTTGGCCCCCACCGTACATCACCACCAATAACAATAATTCATAAGTTACTCATTCTCAACACTTAACTTCCAAACAGAATAAGGCTCACAAGCCATCTCATAATCAACTCATAAAACAATAAACAAACATAGAACACCACTAGGATCATCAATCCCATTAACAACTTCTCATTACATGTATAAAAGTGTTCAAAATCCATTACAAGCCCCTAATACATGAGGAATAATAAAAACATATAATCATGATGCCTCAGCACCCAACAACACTCCAATCAACACAAAAGTTTGAGGATTACATCACCAGTCTCTAATTTAAAAGTCCCTTCCCTAAGTAACACTACTGTGATGATTGGAAAGTGAATCCTCGTGAGGCTCACGAAGCTTGGCCTATCTGGGTCTAACATCGATACCGCCCTCGACTAGACTAATGAGACAGAGTCTGACTAGTTTTTGAAACGCCCAAAGAATTTACATGTAAAGGGCACGAGCCTAACGTGGCCAAGTTGACCACAATCAAAGCAAACAATATAGCCCCTACTCTGAGACTGGCCTGAAGCCAGAATCTCTTTGTACCTTCCCATATCCAAAACGTCCGACGAAGACAAAGATTAAGCCTGAGATTGAGCATGGGCTCACTTTCACCTCTTAAAAAGCCTAGAGTGCTTACGAATAGTAAGAGTTACCAAAGTGGTCTCCTTCCTAACCCGATCACCAAGCATAACCATGGCCTCCTGTAGACACCCCATTTTTTGCTGTCCTCAAGACTTGGACGTCATCGTTTGAACACTCAATGATCATCCATGCTCATGTTCATTTTGAGCGCCTGAAGTTCTTGGTAGAGTGCCTTGCCTTTGGACCTCTCAACTTGTCTGTTTTGTGCTTGGTTGTGGACCAAGAGCCTGTAGCTTTGCTTCTGGGGAAGAGGATGGCCTGCTGGTCAGCCCTACAACCCATCGGCCAAGGCTTGTTCCCATCGGCCATCAATGGTGGCCGGTCGGCTACACTGATGGCCGGTCAGCCACCAATAATGGTCGGCGGCCATTTTTCTGCTTTTTCAGATATTTATTTACCAGTTGGTGCCAGCTGTTGATCACTAAGTGTATCCTCCATACACGTGTATGGATGAATTCAAGTAAGCTTTTGCTTGCATTTTCTATATAAGGGGAGGCCTCTCCTTCATTTTTGAGATTCAGATTTTTCAAAGCAAAAATTTTCTCCCTCTCTCTCTATATTTTTTGTGCTTGAAAGTGCTTGAAAGTGGGAATTCTCTATACCTTTACAAAGGGACTCTTGATCAAATACCTCTACCTTGTTGTTGAGGTCCTTGGAGGTCCTATTTGAAGTCAAAAGCTTGGTTTTAGCTCAAGAAAGTTGTTGTGCTTCAAGGGTAAGGCCTTACCCTCTTTTCAGCTTTGTTTTAATCCATTACTTGGCCACCTTTGCATGCTGTTTTTGGCCTAATTCCCAACTACAAAAACCTCTAATTTTTTAGGCTTAAAAATGGTGGTTTAAAGTATTTTTGGAGTTAGGGGTAGTCTACCTTCTTTTGTTGCTTGTTTGCTAAGAGTTGTGCTACCTTTTAAAGCTTTTCAAACAACCTCTTTTTGGCCTTTTAACCACTGAAATCTAGGGGATTTTAAATGGTGAAAGCTTCATTTTGAGGTCCAAAATATGAGGGGGTGGCCTCCCCTCCTTGTGTCTTCTTTGCAAGTGTTGATGGCCCAACATGTGAGCATGTTTTTCTACCATCTCATGGCTTGATCTCATCATGTTTTTGGCCTTATTTTAACATGTTATAACTCTATTTTTGGCTGGTTGGAGCACTTCTTGTTTGCTTCTTACACTTGTAGTGCAATCTTGCTTACTAGCTTAGTGTGCTTGATTTTTTAGCCTATCATTCTAGCTTGTGTTAGCTTGACTCTAGCACATTTTTGCTACTGATTCAACATGCTTTAGCTCTATTTTGGGTGGTCTTGGTCATATGTGCTTTGTTTTGTATAGCTATAGTGTAGATGGCCTTTACTAGCTTTGAGTTTTAGGGCCTCTAACATGCTTTGCTTATGATGTTTACATGGTATAGCATCATTTTACATGTGATTTTAGAGCATATATCCTCATCACACTCTCACATATTCCACTCTTTAAATGCTTTTGAGAGTTGTGCCATGTGCCTTATGCCTTGTGAGCCATTTTGCACGCGTGATTTTCTTGCCTTCTAAGCTTCTATCTCAGCATGTTTAGGCTATTATTTTGGCATGTTTAAGCTCTGTCCAAGGCTGGTTTGATCATTTGGACTTGATATCGCATGCTTCTAGTGTAGTGCTTTTCACTAGCTTTGTTGATTTTGGCTTTTGAACATGTCTTGCATGCATTGTTTGCATGATTTAGTGTCTTTAGCATGCCATTTCAGCACTAAAATTCTGCACTCTCCCTCTATTCTTCACTTTTCAATTTGCTTTGAGAGTGGACTTGAGCCTCTTGTTGGTTTGAGTGTGAATTTGAGGTGTTCATGCCTAATGGCTTTAACCCTCTCTTGGGGGGTCCTCCTAGCCAACAGCATGATCCCTTTCTCATGCTTGAGACACTTGTGGCTTAAGCCATTTTTCTAATTAGTGGACACTCATTGGACTTAACCAGTTAAAGGACTAACTGGTAAGCTAAAATGTGTAAACAAGAATTGAACCAAGTAAAACTTGTGCAAGATAAGCATATGTGTTGCATTGCATGTGTTTGGATCGGACGTTAATCCAAACACAAGAAATGTGGGACGTTTCATACTCAAAGTGATGAAATGTGTCACATTTCTTGGTCGCCAACACCCTTGATCATGCATGATACGGTGGAGGCTCTTTGTATAATTGTTTATGCATTCACTAAGCTTGTACAAGCATGGTTTTTGGGCCATCATGCATTGAGATGCTTGGTTGGTGGCTTAAGAGCCAAGCACCACTCTCCTTTGAGCTTTAGACATGATGAGGAGAGTGGCAGTACGCACATTTCCTGCAAAATGCATTGTCTTGGCTCTGTTGTTCTTTGTTGCAGCAAAATCAGAAGTTTCGGAAAGTAGGTAGCCGACCGGCCACATGCAATAGTCGACCGGCCACTTGCACTAGCCGACCAGCTAGTTGGAGTGGCCGGCAACCACTTTTGGTGGCCGACCGGCCACCTGTCCATTTTTGGTGCAAAAATATTCCTGTTTAAAGGCAAAAGCAGTATGAAGTTGGCACAATCTTCAAGGAAAATAGAGGTGAGTGCAAACAGAGACAACCGACAGCAAGCCGATGGATTTCTGAGATGACGCCAACCGAGCATGCATGCCTCCCTCGCCCGCGAGGCCGTTTACTTGCTTTATCTACATTGCTTTAATTAGTTAGCATAGCTAATTCAATTCAAGTTTTGTAATATTCTTTTAATTAGCTTAGCATTAGCTAGTTATTGGTTTGTAATAAATAATTAGCTAGAATAGTTAATTAGTTGGTTTGTAATAGTTAGCTTAATTAGCGTAATTAGTTAGCTTATTCATTTGGACCCTCCTTCGTAAGGGCATAATGTTGTAATAAGGGTGCTGTAGACACCCCATTTTTGACCGTCCTCAAGACTTGGACGTCACCGTTTGAACACTCGGTGATTATCCATGTTTGTGTTCGTTTGGAGTTCCCGGAGGTCTCGGCTACGCGCCCTGCCTCAGGATCTCCGAACTCGACCGTTTTGTGTCTGGTTTTGCACCAAACACTTGTGTTTTGCCTTGGAAGGGCAGGTAATGGCTTATTAGCCATCCCCACACCCCACCGGCCCTCTCCTATCATCACCGGCCGCACATGTGTACCACCGGCAGTGTTTTGTTAAAAACAATGGCCGGTCAGCACTATGTTTAGCCGACCGGCACTTTATTGTGCCGGTGACCCCTTTTGGTGGCCGGCGTGCACCCTTTGCACCCCTAAGGCATGGTGCATGCCAGCTCTGCCAGCTGGAATACACCATCACTCATCCCCGTGCATGGGAGTGACCTCTTTGCACCTTTGAAACCCCAAACCTTCTAGAAGGTTGACTCATTTGGCCAAGCTTCTTGGAGAAGCTTGGCCAGTTGTCTTAGCTTCCCCAAGAAGCCAAGACCCCTTTGCACCCCTTTGCCCCTTTTAGTTAGCTTCTTGGAGAAGCCTTGAGCCTTGTTTTTTTGCCTATATAAGCACCATCTCTCTCCCTTGGTGAGAGGTTAGCCATTTTCATCAAAAAAAACCAGAGCTTGTGTATCTATGTATCTGCCATATATCTCCTCTCTCTAGATTTTCCCTCTCTCTCCTCTTGTGTGTGTGTTTTTAGGCCTAAAAGTGTGGTTTTACCTTACTTTTGCACTAATACACACACCATTACACCTTAGCTCGAGATTGGGAGGCTTGGAGGGTTGTTTGCTAAGGTTTTGGACTGTTTTTTATCTGAAGAAGAGGGCTGGATCATCTGTTCTTGAGGTGTTCTTCAAGGGTGAGCACTTTGCTTTAGTTTCCCCATTTTTGCAACAAGTTTTTACCTATTTTGCTTACTGTTTTTAGCTTTGTGTATAACATAAAAAATTCTTATATTTTCTTGCTTTTGAACTTTCATTAAGGTCACTTTGTGGTTTGAGTGCAAACTCACCCTCTTAGGCCTTATTTTTGCCTCTTTGGTGCCTTTTCTTGAGGCCTTCTTTGCCTTGTTGTTTTGGATCCTCTCATCACTGAAAACCAGTGGGTTTTTAGTAGTGAGGAAGGTGGTTTGAAGTCTTGTATAGGGGAGGGATAACCCTCTCCCCTTTGTCCCTCTTTTGCCTTTGTTTTTGGCTTAAAAGGCAACATGCATGCTTGCTTGTTTTTGGCGCCATTTCAGAGCTTTTTTTGGGTGTTTTGGATCATATTTTGTCTCTGTCTAATGGTGTTTTGTTAGTCCTATGCATGCCCCTTATACTTGCTTTGCATTCCTCTATTTGGCATAGAAATGCATCTTGTGTTTTAGCCATGTTTCTTGCATGTATTAGCATAACTCCATGAAGATATTAGCATCATTTTGCCATGTTTAAGGGCTGTGAGCCACTGATTTTGCCATGTTTGGCATGCTTGGTATAGTGGCTTTGCATTTTGGCTTGTAAGCCTTGGTTGTGTAGATCACTAGCATGCTTAACTTTGTTTTTTTTTCCTCATGATTTGGCATCATTGTAGGCTATATTTCAGTCCCTAAATCATGCTCATATGCTTGCATTGGTCATCACTTTCATGCTTTGGAAGGTTGTTCTTTTGTGCCTTGAAATAGGCCTTGTGCATGTTTGTGTATTTGAGGTATTTTGGGGCTATCATATCAGAGGGTTTGGGTGTATTTTTGCATGCTAGAATTCTGTTTTTTATTTGCCTAATATATGCCATGAGTGGTCATTTTAGTAGGTAGTGGAATGTTCCACTTTGTGCCTTAGCTTTAGGCCTTTATGGTTGCATGTTGGCTTGGACATTTGCCCACCTTTTGGGGCACTTTTGGCCGCTGTTTTGGGGTGGATTGAGGTCTACCCCCATCATGGTTTAAGTCCACCATTGCACATTTGTCTAATGCTTGTTACATATTTGATTAATATGGTCTTGACACATGCTAATCCTATTGCCTAAATTGTCCATGTTTGCATTACATTTGCACCTTGCATGTTGCATTACATTTGGCATGTTTGCATTTTGGTATTAGGTTGCATTGTGGAGCCATGCTTGCATAACATGCATTGCATTACTTGGTTTGGGGTGTCAAACCAAGTGTGAGGGTTGAGAGGAGTTCATACCACAAGTGATGCAACTTGTCCCAACTCTCGGTCATCGAGGCCCTTGACCAATACATGATAGAGCCTTGGTCTTCATTTGTGTGTTGCATGCATTTCCATTAAAATGCAAACTTGGCCTTTTAGGCCATCATGCACCAAGATGCATCATTGATGGCCCGAGGGTCGAGAGCTATGCTCTCTTGAGTCTAACACATGATAGGGAGCATAGCCATGCTTACATTTGCTCAAAACTCCATGTCATGCTTCGCCCGGCTGTCTGTCTTGTCAAAGCGTCTTCTGCAGGAATTTCCTGCCGACCGGCAGTATAGAGTGCCGACCGGCCATCAGTGCATGGCCGATAACCTCATGGACAGCCGATAGATATTTTAGATGGCCGGTGGGCATTTCCTCCAGCCGATGGTGTGCAGTAGCATACAAGGAAGGTATTCTGGGACTTTGGCAGTTTTTGGAGAGACATGGCAGTAAAAACAGAGGCAACAGTGGCATGACGCAGGTCTTCCAGGCAAGTTGGATCGAGCATGCATCATTTGCGCATCCCGAGGCAGGGCTGAGACCCCTTTCTTTTTATATTGGATTTAATTTGATAATTAGAAATTTTGTAATAATTTATTTATTTATTGTTTGGACTGTAATATTTATTTGGTCCCTCCGAGCGAGGGCGAATTTGTAATAAGTGTGTGTGAGTGGTGTGTATGTCTTCCAATCCCCACTTCTTTCTTCCCTTTTATTTACATGCTTTGATGGTTAGTATTAGGGCACGTTTAAATTAGCATACCTCATGCAATACATGCGTGCATCCATTCATTTGTCTTACATGCACTGCTCGCGCATCATTCTAATTGCATTCAGATTTCAATTTCCAAATTGAATACGTGTTAGTTGTAGCATTTCACATGTCATCGTAGATTAGCCGAGCCTATCCTAATCACATTTTGCTTGTGTTGCATTAGTCATTTTAACATGAACTAGGACATGCATGTTTGCTAACTAGTTTATTGTTTTGGCACAGAGTACGATGTAAGTATTTTCGCTTTAGCATATCGCATGCGTGTGAATGTTGCCATGATAGTATGCTTACCTTGTGGCTAAGTGCTTATATGAGATAAACTGTTTGAATGCCTGTGGGTGAAGGTTGGATTGTTTGAGTTGGAAAAACTCGTTGAAATCCGTGTTTTAGCCTACTTGTGAGTAGCAAATTCCAAAGCGCTTTTCAAAACAAATGGATATGCAATGCTTGTTTCCAAATTAGGCAATCTAGTCTATACTTGTTTGCTGTGCGCATAACATAGTAATTCTAGGCTAATAACCGGAATAAGAACACATAACGTTTTCAAAATCGGATATCATGGTTAGTAGAGGCCGGTCTTCGGACCGGGCGAAAGGGGGTGCTCATAGCTGACCTTCCCCGATTGTACCCAAGCTCCCGAGCCAAGACAACTTTGGTGATGACGGACATGTGGCCTCGGCACCGAGTCAGGGTTTCTTAAATTTCCCATTTTAAAAAAGATTTAGGTGGCGACTCTGTATCTGGAAAAGCTGTCCATGTTTGGCACTTCTTTTCAAAATCTGTTTTTCTCAAAACGATTTGCCAGAGTTGGACTCTTTGGTTCAGATTAAGAACCGCAACAAACAAAAAAAGGGGAGTCCGAACTGTAGCCGAGGTCCCTCGCGGGCTTGTTACAGTTTCTGGCGACTCTGCTGGGGAGTTTAGAGAGCTTGACTCGAACTCGTGATATCCTGTTTTGACTACACTTATGTGTTTCTTTGCATTGCATGTGCATTGGTGCGCCTAGGACACCGTGTTGGCCATCTGCTATTCCTGAGCAGTTTGGTAGAGGCTTGTCTTGTCAAGGCATGACCATAAGGCTGACCGGTTGCGGGCTCTACCAGTATGGGAACACAAACCCTGGTTTTACCGGGGCACCCTTTTTGACCATTCGACCTAGTGCATATCGAAATCCATAGTGACCAGTCCAAGCTAGGACAGGTTGCTTACCCGATATAGGTTGTTTGAAACCGCTGCGTGCGTAGTGAAACCCTAGCTCCTGACAAAATAGGACAGGGAAACCCTACCCCAACATAGGGGTGTATTGGCTCTATTTTACATGCTATATGCTTTTAGAGTGTATCTCTACAAGAATGCGCATATCAGTTTGCAAGTTTCGGTATCCGGCCTGAGGGCACCAGTAACAGTATTTTGGGAAATCAGTTATCTGTGGGTACCAGATTCAGACATGGGGGCAATGATTCAGAAACAGTGATCAGTATTTGAGGAACAGTGTATCCAGTTCACTAGCAGTGTGTTATGATATCCAACCGTGTGTTGTATGTTTATTTTATGCCGTTATGCTGTCCAATTGTCTGTTTATTTATACGCTTTATTTATCTTTTTACTAGGGTAGTTGAGCACAATTGCTTCTGACCCGGTAGATATTCCCCAAGCACCCTGGATTAGAGGTCGTCGACTCCATCGATCTGAGGATCTGGTAGACGGACAACCATTGTACTACTCACTACCCCCAGTTACTAGACGGAGGTCAGTCAGGCAGAGGACATCAGTATAGCAGTCAGTTCAGAGGGCCTTATCTACCCCACCTGTGTTCAGTAGGGATCAGGATTCCGTGTCACCAATAGAGAGAGAATATATACCCGTAACTCAACCATTGATAAACTGCATGAATGCTTCATTGCTTGAATTGGGACAATTTGACAAATGCAAGTTTTAAGCCCACTTTGCAAAGTGGCAAATCATTATGTTTTAAGCCCACTTAAGAGTGGCAAATCCGCGCGTTAGCCTACTTGCGAGTAGCACTTTCAAATCATTTTCGAAAACAAACATGAGTCTATTTGTTCCAAGTCTCGCGACTTAGTCTATACTTGTATGTTGTGCGCATCACATAATAAGGTTAGTCTAATAATCAGAACAAGAACACATGTGTTTGTAAAACAACATATCATGCTTAGTAGAGGCTGATCCTTTGATCGGGCGAGCAGGGGTGTTCATTTCATGACCTTCCCCCCTCGTACCCAAGTTCCCGAGCTGAGGCAACTTTGGTGATGACGGACATGTGGCCTTTGGCATGAGTCAGGGTTTCCTAAATTTTTCCAAAATAAAATATTTAGGTGGCAACTCTGTAATCTGGCAAAGCAATCTAGTTTGGCATTATTTGATTTCAAAATCTGATTTTCCAAAATGATTTGTCGGATTGGACTTTTTGGTGATTTATCAGTCTTACATTGCACTTTGTGAGATTAGATTCAGAACCGTGACAGGAGTCCAAACTGTAGCAGACCAATTCGCGCCTTCTCTGAAAGGAGGGCGCGCAAAGGAAGTCGGGCGAGCTACACCTCCACATGGGCCACCGCCTCAACTAGAGCATAGTAATTCCTCCACAAAGATCTGGATACCTTCTCCCGGATATCATCATGCAATTGTGCCTCAAACTTATAACAATGGCACTCCTCCATTGCCGCCAACTCTGGAGCAAACCTTGACAAACTAATAAACTGCATCTCAAACTGTGCTAAAGTAGCATTCTGTGGAACTCAATAAACTGTTCCCTCAACCTTTCTGAGCGAAAGGAGGGAAGTACTTAGTCATAAAGGCCTCTGTAAAAGAAACTCACCACAGTGTTCTTAGCACACTTCAACCAAAAACTAGCATCTCCTTTCAATTAGAAACTCACCAAAGAAATCCTCAACCCCTCGTCCACTCTAAGCATATCAAAAGTCTTTGTGATCTATTCCAACCAATCATCCACTTCTAATGGTTTAGCCTCTCCCAAAAACTCTAGTGGATTGGAGCGAAGAAACTCCTTAGTGAGATAAGGGCACTCCCATTGTCACCCTCATTGTAAGCTAGAGCATCTTACACTGCTCTCACAATCTCACATGCAACTTCCTCGCCCTTAGCCGATGCTGTAAAGGCAGGTGCTAAGGGAATCGTTGTGCCCCTACCAACACTCCTATTTCCACTCTGTCTTCTATTTCCTCATGTGGACATCCTATAAAACCCAAAAACAAAACCAACTGAGTGCATAATACAATGGCCTTCCCCGAGACACAATTATTATTGCTAAGCCACAAGACACACTTAGCCCAAAACTCACAGTCCTATTACACATAACAATTTAAACGCTTAATCACATAATCGAATCAAGTCCACAATGATGGTCACTCGTCCTGGAACTCTCAAGGAATTCTCATCAAAAACCACGTTGATCGGGCATGTTTCCAACAAGACCTCAAAATGAGTTCACTAGCTACAAGCACTATCTAGGAAACTTAACCCCATGTACACATAAGGGCAACACATAAGGTCCTAACACTTAAACTAACTATATGCAAATGTCCTTCCCAAAACATAATGAACCCATTGTGGTAAACACCACTTCTCTCGAGCACAAGGTATTCAAACCCAGTTCGCTCTGATACCAAGTTCTCACGCCCCACTTTTTATTACCCGGTTAACATTACCAAATCCATCATTATAGTATATTTTCATTAATATAATATGGAAACAAAATCCACTAACATCCAAAAATACATAAAGGTTCACTCCATTGTATATACAAATTGAAACACAACATGAATTACAATGAAATAATTTGCTAGTAGGCTTACACTATTACATGAAGAGAAAGGGTTCAACTCTTTTTACAATAACGACATTCCGCCAAAAAATAATAGGCCACATGGCCAACAAAAAATAAGATCCCTAGTCTTGAGCTACTTCTCAACATACACCTAAAAAAGAATTAGCAATGTGAGATGAACATAAAGCCCAGTAGAGATTCCAACATGATCCTAAACAATAACAACGTATAGATAGCTATGATCATGGATGCTTCATATCATACTATATATAATGTGACAGTTTCGTAACCAAATATACTTATATAAGTACTTTCTCCCAAAGTCATCCAGTTTATTCAACCATACGAAACGTTCACTTTTCCTTGTTATTTTCCATTTAATAAAAAACATGTAATAACAATTAGCTTTCGAAAACATGTTCACAAAATCCGATTACTTCCCATTATTTACACCCTCAACTCATCACATACAACTACCACTAATACGTGTACCACCTTCCCTAACCTTAAGGCCAAGGGTAAATAAACACTTTCAGTAGCTTGTTCAATACACTAATGTACGTACATATACATTTAATCACAAAAAGAAAATAGCATATGTGCAATGACTACTCCATAAATCATATAAGACAACTCGGCCTCATCTAACTGTAACCATTACCACACACAATATACACAAATACACCGCAACAAAATGAGAAACGAAAACAATGCTCTACCTTCCTTAAGCACAGTAACCCTGGATACACCTTCCCATAATGAATGCCAATTTTCCAGGCACAAGTTGGAAGGTAATGGTACCTATGCTAATTTCTCCTGGCACTAGCTCGAAGGTATTGGTACATCTAATTCTAAGCATGGCCAATTCTCCAAATGCTAGTTAGAAGGTAATGTACCTCTTATTCTGAGCGCGTATAACATCATCAATCGCATCATAACAAACTCGAGTACATAATTAACACATGTGTAATACATACACACACTCTATGCAACACAACAATGTCATCCTCCACTGATAACCAAGGACAAGACCTCTAAGCACATGCATTAAATACGCGTGATATAATAATCAAATTCTCATGAGACTTTAAGCCCACCAACAACAAATAATATGCCAAAAGAATAACCCCATTCATTCTAAATTTATAAACGAGTTATAATTTTCATTTTTCTTTTCAAAACCCAATCTGTTATTTCCAATCCACAATACTTCTAACTCTTATCCAAAATCCCATTTTTATTTTATTTTTATTTAGTAAAAATCCAATTAATGGATATAAAACCACAGCCTAACTCCACACCATTCAATTCAACTCAACTCACGTTGATCAAGCAAGCCCACTATCTCGATTAACCCCTTTTTAGCAATTAACCCACTAATACAACCCACATAATACATGACATAATTATTACACAACTGCACCCCTTTTTAATCCAATAAACCCTTAATAATAGAAAATTAGAATTTTTCCCATTTCTCAACACGAACAAGATAAACTAACTTTCAATACATCAAAACCCTCCAAAAATATACAATTTCACTTTTCAAAGCTCAAACCAAAAATCCCCTTTTCATGATTTTGAAATCAATAACTAAATCATGCTTGTTATGCAATAAAAATATACCACATGTCTATCTATAAGGTAGTATTGAAAAGAAGCAAAGAAATCCATATCTCTAGCAAGAAGATGAGAAAACCCGAAAATCTAATACGAAAACACAATCCGCTTAGATTACTTGAAAGTTCCCTTCGCGCTTACGTTTTGGTATATGGAACTAGGATGAGATTTGAAGTGAAAGACGATGAAATTCAAGCTTGAAAGGTTGGGACTTTCAAAAATTGAGGAATGAGAGAGAGAGAGAGAGAGAGAGAGAGATGATCTTGATTTGACCAAAAAGTGACTTTGTAAAGTGATGATTCTGAACAGACCGCTTGAGTGATGAAACATTCGCTCGAGCACAGAATGCGAACTCCCAGAAGTTCAGTCTACAGACAAAAGTACTGGAAGACTCGAAAGACTGCTTGAGTGAACAGTTTATCGCTCGAGCGATGAAGAAATTTTTTTTAGGACTCTACAAAAATTCATCTAAATTTAAAATAAATAAAAAAAAAAACCAAACAAAATAATTGTATTCGGTGATTGAGGAATATGAAGGGGGCATCTTAAATAATGATTTGTTAAGGAGTATGGACACGTTGTACTTCAAGAATATTGAATAATTTTCCCTGAACCAAAATATTAAAAAAAATTATAAGTGGTAAGATAAAAATAAATAAATTGTAAAATCATGAAAAAATTTATCATTTCAATTATTGAAATTTGTAAGTTTTACCGTCGATTTATAATTTATTTTGAAAATTTACACTGAATTACAATTTTCCCAAAATATTATCAATAATACTTAGCTCATTTAGAAATTAATTATTTTATTTGAAATTTTTTTTTAAAAAAAAAAGGCATGTAAAAAAAATGATTTGATAATTTGATTTGATATTTTAATTATTTTAGTTAAAAAGCCAATCCTTCCCAAGCAACCCAATGTGCAAGAAATCTAGTACATTCTTAGCAAATATTATTTTTATTTTTTTTAATACTTTGTTTGGGTTTACTATTACTTTACATTGATTAATAAAATTTAAAATCATTGTACATTTTTTTGTAGTACACTCTCTTAAGCATAGGAGTTTCGGAACACCAAAAAAAAAAATTTAATTTTTTTTTCTTATTATTAACTCTTTTACAAATTTATAATATATATATAAATATATATTTTCAATTTGTCTTGTGTAGACTAATCTAAAAAATAAAAACAAATAAAAAAATTCCAAAAATATAAAAAATAAAAAACCAAAATAAGTCCAAAAAGTTCACTATTTTTTATCTTTTATTTTTTTTGGACTTTTTTTATTTTTTATTTTTTTGAAAAGTTTATAATTTTTTGGTCTACCTTGTCAAGCTAAATTTAGAAGTCTAAAACTTTTTATTTTTTGTTTAAAAAAAAAAAAGTTTACTAAAGACAAAAATAAGCGCATACACACAAGAACAAAAAAATAATAATAAAACCAAATAGGTAAATTCCACACACTATACAAGTACGTGAGCCAAGTATAAACCTGTGTATTCGGCAAACGAAGTATATCTAAACCCATTCATCATAGGCCCAAACCAAGCCTGGACCATTAGATTGCTGAGGATAAAAGTGCCGAGCAGCATGATCGCCAATTAAAGGATATGTTGAATAAGTGACACCAGCATAATCGACAAATAACTATGCCAAGTACCAAAGTGGGCCCAGGCTGTCCCTTTCTAGAGGTGTAACAAGAACTTCGGCCGTAACATTATGGTAATGATGACAAACAGCTCAAATTGCACAGGAAATATCTACACCAAATGGCTATAAAACGAAAGTAGAGAGAAGAAGAAATGTATGCACTATCAACCAAAAAAACTATATCCCTCCTCCAAAATATTTGGCTCATTCCCTCTCATTCAAAATCTGACTTAACCGTTAGAGCGTGAATTCTAACACCCGCGAACAGAGTATTTCCTTTTTCAGGCACCAGAGTAAAGATCAAGTAAGGGTTTGTTTGGGATGAAAGAATATTGAAGAACCATCCCTCAAAATTGGCACCGTCTGTGAGAATATTCCAACTCATCCATGGCAGACCTAGTTATTGACCTTCCAACTAACAAAGTCAACTTGACGGTAGTAGGAGAAGCCTTCAATCCTGACAAAACTCCCGCTCGACGAGCCTTGAATTTTGATCTCTTAACTCCATCTATACCACCAACACTTGCTGAAGATACAATGCAAACACTTATAGACCAAGTTAAAAGCAAGAAACAACATTTTGAAGTCAAGACCATTGAAAATGAGCATCTTCACCAAGAATTGGCAAAATCTCAAAAGGCCTCATGCTGTGAACATGGCTGATTTCCGGCACAAACCCATCAACAATACCTCCGAAGACGTGGAGACAGAAGTAGCTCTACAAGTTCATCACAAAGTGAACCTAGGAAGAGCAATTGAGAGAGACTCGAGTTCGTCTGATTAACACAACTCCTTGCGGGCGCGACAATGGACGCAAAAATGCAAGGATGACGATTCCGACTTAGAAAATAGACACAATCCATTCGTCTGACGGATAACAAAGGTTGCCTTCTCAAGAAGTTCAAGGCACCATTATTTACCCTATACGATGGCAAGTCGGATCCCACTTATCATGTATGTCATTATATGCAAGTTATGACGTTACATGCAGACGATGAAGCACTTATGTGCCACATCTTCCCGATCAGTTTAAGCCTCTTGGCTATCAGGTGGTATTATAAACTTGAATCGACCTCAATCAAGAGTTCTCATCTCCAAAAGTCCTTCCTAGCCAGATTCATCACCAATGAGACATAGCCTAAACAGGTAGATTCCTTGTGGGTGATGAAGATTGGCACCAATGAGACTCTAAGGGCATACTCGACACAGTACATCGAGTGTTTCAATCATATTGATAATGATTGCAATAACTCCATAGCCATTACTGCCTTGAAAATGGGACTCCTTCTAGATAGCCTCCTTCGGAGCTTTTTTACTCAAAAACCACAAAAGTTACTTTGGGCTTTGATAAAGAAAATGGAAGAATACTGTAAGGTGAAAGACGATGCCCTCCGAACAAATGCAAGGCTTCTGGCCTTGGAGTTGGTGGCACCAGTTATGGCTCAGCCACTAACAGTAGTACCCCCAACTAGGGAGGCTACATAGCCAAGGAGAAGCCTAGAGTGGCAGGTTAATAAAGGATAACCACCGAAGATCACGCCAACGCAATGAGCAATACCAAGTTGATACTAGGCATCAATGGTGGTCTGACAAAAAATACACGAAATTTACTGAGTCGATTAGCCAAATCCTTCCAAAAATCAAACACCATACCTATTTCAATGGCCAACCAAAATGTTTGGGCCCCCTGATATGTGAAGAAGAGATTAGAGGTGTGATTATCACCAAGATTAAGAACAAATGTTGCGCCTTGAAGGATCATCTCGAGGATTTGATAAAGGATGGCCATATGTCCGATTTCCTTCCAAAAATAGTTGTGCCAACCAATGCTTTAACTATTCAATCAGATTCTTCTCCACTCGGTGTGATCCAATGATTTACAACATCCTCCCTTTGAACAATATAAACTCAGTCCAGGTGCATCTAGCCAAGGGGTCTACACTATCCCGTTTAGAGTCAAAACCCCAACCTAAGAGGCAGCATGGAGTGCCGACCAATGAAATTAGCTTTTCTGATAATGATTACGCAAGGCTTACTTTTCCCCATAGTGATGCCCTAGTTATAGACTTGAGGATAAATAAGTACTCTATCTAACGAATCCTCATCAATCAAGGGAGCACCTGTGAAATCATGTACTACAAAACCTTTCTCAAGCTTGGCCTGAAGGATGGGGATCTCAAACCAGCAGATTACCCCCTATTTGACTTTAATGCCAATCTTGAGTACCCTCTTGGAAAGATTGTGTTGCCCATCCGTGCTAGCACCAAGACACTAGATGTGAAATTCCTAGTTGTCAAGCTCCCATCTTCTTACAACATAATTATGGGCCGAACACGGCTTCACGCAATGAAGGTTGTACTGAGCACAAACCATCAGCTTTTATAGTTCCGTACCAAGCACGACATTGAGCAAATTCAGGATCTCAGAAATCAGTGAAGGAATGTTACCTTACGGCTCTTACCATAAAAACAACAGAGCGAGAGGTCAATTCTATAGAGGTGCCAGATCAGGAGATTCTTGAAGATGTTGGGAAAATTCCAACAAACAAAGTAATTGAGGATTTGGATCGCATTGTGATTTCTGAGGATTCGGAAAAATTCTTCCTCATTGGGGCATACCTTCATGCTACCAAATGGCAGGAGCTGGTCACTTTTCCTTTTGGCGGTAGACACCCTATTTTGACTGGCCATAAGACTTGGGCGCTTTCTTTTGATTACCCAATGATGAAAATATGAATATGCGATCTCACAAAATTCGTAGTGAAAAGATGGAATTTAAGCTTTGATCCAACCTTCACCCATTTTGGTCAAGTTGTTTTAAATTGATTTTAGCCTAAATTTTACATATTTGGCCCACTAAAATATATTTTATTAGTCCATGTATTTTTATTTTATAATTTTACATATTTTTGTGTTTTTTTTTTTTTTTTTGGTATTTGCACATATATTTATACTAATAATAGCTTTTATATATTATTATATTATAAAATGCACAATAATGTTACTGTGCGACTTTTGAAAATCACGTTGATTGCACAGTGTTTTACTATGCAACCATTTGAAAAACCCCCCACTCCACTATTTGTCTTTTGTTTTTTTTTTTTTTTATTTCATTTTATATAAATAGGGGGAATCAGATCAAGAAAGGGGGGAATCAGATCAAGAAAGAGGAGAAAATATTAGAGATTTATTTTCAAAGAGAAGAAAAGAATCAGAAAAAGAGAGGGAAAAAAAAAAAGAAAAACAAAAAATTAGTTTTTAAAGAAGGGAAACAAAAAATCATAGATATTTTATTTTTTCTGAACCAAACATTTCTTTCCATTCTCTTTATTGCCTTTTTACCAATACACCAAAATACCATTAAAGCTGAAATTTTAAATTTTGGACTGAAAATTGAAAACACATTTCACAACCTTAAGGGTGATCAGAAGAAAGTTTCAAAATTAGAAAATTCATCATTTTTCACGAAAGGTGAATTTTTGCAAACTCTCATTTAATTTAAAATGTGATATAACTTGTTTAAATACTTCTTTTACTACTTTTCATGACTAATTTTTTTTTTTTAAAATCATTTTAAAGGGAAGGTTGCACCATCCACATATCTGTTGTAATTTATTTATTTATTTATTTTAATATAACTGTTTTACCGCTTTAAAGGGAAGGCTGTACCACCCACATATCTGTTGTAATTTATTGTTGTACACAAACTGTTGTAATTTATTGCTTTGAATAAACTGCTATAATTTGCCCCTTTAAATGGTCAGTGCACACCACCTACATAAACTGTTGTAATTTGTTGTTTTGAATGGTCGGTCAAAACCACCTAATTTGTTAAAAATGTGACCCCGACAAATGAATAGTGACTGGTGGTGAATAGTAATCTTTGGTGGTGAATAATATCCTTTGGTGGTGAATAGTAACCCTAGTAATAAATAGTACCTCCGGCGATGAATAGTAACCGCAGATAAAAAATGCTTGATAAGATAAATAATGACCAAGGAAGGTGAATGGTAGCTACCGTAGTGAATAATACTACCAGAAATGAATAGTACTCCATTGGATGAATAGTGCTCCCACAAAATAAGTTTTCCCAAGTAAAACAAAGCAATCTTCCAGCAACAAGCAGAATCATTTGTGGCGGTCAATTTCTGAGGAATCTTTCTATTTTATTTTAATTTAAGAGATTTGTGAGATTTTATTTATGTTGTGATAATCTTTTCTCTCTCCCTTGTCTTTTATTTGATTTTGTAATTATTCAGTGATGTAATAATTCTCCACCCCCTGCTTCTTTCTATTCCTTTCATTTACTCGTTATTTCTATAAATAAGCATCATGTTTTATTTTTCATCATACCTGTGCTTTGTATCTATATTTCATGCATCAAGATTTGGCTTATTTGTATCTGTGAATTTATCAATTTTTTATGTGATTATGTGCGCTACCTCATGTTCTTGAGATGATTCATATGTCATGTTTTAGTAGCCAAATCTCTAGTCACATTTTGTGTATACGATTTTTTTATTTGTTTTCTAGTCGTATTAGGATTTTTGTATATAAGATCATGTATATTTCCTAACTTTGTTTTCCAGCCATTCTCGAATGTCAGTAAATATGTGACCTTTTATGCTTTAGCATCCCGTTTGTATGCGTTTTTCTTATTATGTCAAGTTTTCTACCATGTGGCTACTTGCTTATGTGATATATCTCTATGAATGCTAGTGGATGGAGGTTATGTCATTTTATTTGGAATAATATTGTTTTCATGCTTGTGAGCTTGATTTCTTTTGAGTTGCACATCTTCATAACTCTTTCAAAAATACATGGAATCAAGTTGTTCCAAAATGAAAGATATGGTATATACTTGTTTTTATTCACGTAGTAAATTTTAGGATTTATTAAATAACCAGAATATGAACATATAAAGTCCACAAAATTCATATCATGATTTAGTAGAAACTGATCATTTGATCGGGTGAGCGGGGTGCCCAATTAATGACCTTTCCCCTCCATACCTAAGGTTCCAAACAAAGACAACTCCAGTTATGACGAACAATGGCCTTGGCATGAGTCATGGGTTTTCTAATTTTATCAAAATATTAGGTGGAGACTCTAAGATCTAGTGATGTAGTCCATTTCTAACAAAAGTTTTGCAATAAAATGGGTTTTCTATTAAAAAAAAATGGCTGGATTTGGACTCTCATATATGCTTCACATTGCACTCGTGAGACTAGATCAAAGAAATCAAGAGTTTAAACTATTTAGCATGCTCGGGTACTCCCCGGGCAATGCAACAGTTTTTGGCGACTCTGTTGGCAATATTAAGAAACGTTAACTCGAACTCCATGATATAAATTTTATTTTCAATTATGTGTGCATTGCATTTCATGCATTTGTGCACTTAAAGCTCCTGTGTTGCCTAAATCCTAGTGGGAGCACATGCAAGCTTTTTGTAATACTATACTATTGACGCGTTACTTTGGAATTCCTGTGTTAATACCTCTTAAGATCTATCAAAAAGATAGCTCCGCTAACTAAGGTTATCGGACTTACAAGAGAGGCTATATTGACCCTTTCGACGTCTTGGGATCTTACTTGGCTATTAACCAAATTTTTTTTAGTGACGTCACCTTGACTTTAACTCCTAGGATAGAACCAACCCTATATATAGTGAGCTATATCACCTTTCCCAACTTAGGATAGGATGCTCTCCCATTTCTAGGATGTATGATACCACTTGTTTGAATAGTGAAGCTCTAGATCATTTCAAAGTTAGGACAGGATAACCCTACCCTTCATAGGGGTATTTGTTCTCTTTATTGCTATGTGTTATGCATTGTATAGAGATTCTTTAATTCAGATAAGTGGTTCAAGCGTATCAATTTATGAGGTTGAGTTTAGATTTTTGGTGGGGCATACAGTGATGTAGTAATCAGTTGTGTGAATTGAGCCGAAGTGCTGTCGGGATTCTGATTGGGGGTTTTGTTTTTGGTTTTCTTTTTTCCAATTCATTATAGCACCATAGCTTTAGAAAAGTCTAATATCCCACAAAGTCTACCAACATGAATCCATAGAACTTGCGGGATATGAGACTGTTTCTATGATTGAGAAATGACCACCTCTTAATTGTACGAGCTTTATTTTGCACGCGGTGGATAGCTCATACTTAAACTGGTAATTCGAAAAAGGTTTAATTCAAGTTTTGAATCAAATGTTGAGTCCAAGTCTGATTCCATCGAGTCTGTGTAGTCGGATTCAGACTCGAGTTAGTCTAGTCAGCCAAAATATGTTGATTTTGGGAGTGCTAACCAAGACATCTCTGTCATGTCTAAGTCTTATTTGTCATTTTTTTTAGTCTATTGTCATCTCTGAGTCAGAGTTCCTTTTGAATAGAAGTGCTGTAGATTTTGCCTACTTCTCTGTGCCCTTAGTTCATTGCATTAACTAAAAATGTTCAAAGCGTTTTCCAAAACTCTGATGAAAACGAAGAGAAAAAAATTTCTCGAGATTTGAAATTTGATCAACTGGGAGGAAAAGAGTTGTGCTAAGCCCTTAATGGATGAGATCATGTTTGTTAGTGTCGATACTAAGAAGGATCCTCGCTTAGTCCAGATTGGTTCCACGTTGTCTTTAAAAAGACACGAGCAATTAGTTGCTTTATTAAAAGATTCCAGAGAATGTTTATGCATGATCATACGAAGACATGCCTGGAACTGATCGTGAGATTGTACAATATAGGATCCCTCTCGACCTGAGGCCAAACCCCTTAACTTTCAAATCTTGATTGAAAGTATTCAATAATCAACCAGAGTATAAGGCTTGCATAGCCAGATTGGAAGCAACCCTAGAACTAGGGGCAATAATGATAGATATGATCAAAGATTTAAACTTGGTTGTTTCTCAGACTTTGGACATTATGATCCCAAAGTTTGAGAACTTGACATTCACCCATCTAGTCAAAGAGAATGACCGGTTCGTCGATACTTTGGCAACCTTAGCTTCAATGTTGGATATACCGATCGAGGTCAATATGCGTCCAATCCTCATGGAGCAGATATATGCACTTACATACAAAACGATAGCCGCAACAAAAACGGTTCAAGATGAAAATTCTGGATATCATGACATTTGAAACCTTTTTGGAAAATGCCCTATGCCCACAAGGGGAAAATGCTAAGGATAAGATATCAACGCAAGATTACCAAATCCCGAAATCTAAGAGAAGAAGATTTAGTACTCAAGGACAATCGAACTCCTATCCACGACCCTAAGGGCAAGTTCAGATCTAATTAGCCAGGTCCCTACATCATCATGTCTATCTAGTCAAAAGTAGCAGTCATTCTCAAGAATTTAGATGGCCTAGAGATCTCACAACCAATCAACATATATAAGCTAAAACAAAGTACTATCTTTAAGAGGCTCGCTATATTGAAAACCTGGAAGGGCAAACCAGGCAAAATTTAGACCAAAAAACAAAATATATATATACATATATATATATATATGAAATAAAAAATTTAATAAAAATGAAGAAAAATGAAAACATGAAGAAAAAGAATGAAAAAAGTTCACAAGGTTGAAAACCCGGCTTTGGCAAAGTTAGAGTACAAAAGGAGAGTGTTAATACTCGAGTGAACCTTACCCCAAAACTACGTAAGGCTTAATTCCTATCTTTGGGATACATAGGAAGCTTCATCTTGAAGTTCGGGCCCAACCATTTTCAAGTCACTCATCCTATCCATGTTTGATTGGTGTATCTTTATTCGACTCGGCTGTCCAATCCATGTTTGATCGGCTCACCTCCGTTCGATTTAATTGTCCCAGCTCGTCTTTATGGCAAATTCAATTGCAAGGTAGATCAAGTTCGGATTTGGGGTTGTGCATCGCAAGGGTTGATTTCATGTTGGCTGGGTAGTGGCTATTTGCCAAAACAAATTTTGATGATTTTTAATGAAGTTGACTGATTTTCTCAAAAATTATTCCATTTTTGCAAAACCATATCATTCTTTGGACCAAAAAGAGAAATTTTTTAGTTCTCATAGCTTGACTTACATGATTTCAAAACAGAGAGTAGAACAAGCATGCTAATCTAACTCTCATGTTAATCAAAACGTTTTTACAAAAAATAAAAGAAAGTCAAAGTAATGAACTGGGAGCATAGTCGAGTCAAGTCTTCTGTCTTTTCCATGCACTCTCGAGTCCTTATTACCAAGGTCACATTTTACCTTGGTTGTACAATTCTTCAGCCGGCCATACAATTCTTCTGTCGGCTAGTTGATATATAGTCATTTCCAAGTGTGTTGCCTAATCTTTCAACTGGCTGGCCAACAGCTTAATCGGCCTTCTAAGTTTTTAACTAGCCGGTTGATCATTTGAGTTGTCTAGAAAAAAAAAATTGCAAAATTTATGTAGGCTCAATGGTTTTTCCTTTCAAGTCTTGTTTTGAGTTCCTTTTATTTCAGCAAGTGTAAATAGGTGAGTTTGGATTGCTTTTGCTTTGTTGAGTCTCTTTTTTTTTCCCCCCCCCCCCCTCTTTTTTCTAGTCAGTTGAAGGCTCAACATCCAATTCAAAACTCATTCAATTTTAACCATTCTCAAATTCAATTTCAAAATAAAATGTTTTCATGCTCAAGTGTTGTGCCATTCACGCCATGATATGCAAAGCAAAACTCTTTTTATCTTCAGGGATCAAACCCCAATCAAAATTGTATATAAAAAAATGAAAAAAAAAATGAAAAAAGAAAAGAAAATGAAAATAATTTTGTGCATCCATTAAACTATTTATGTGTATCCATCAAACCATCTTTATGAATCGATCTCACGATCAGACTGTTTATGTGCATCGATCGCACGATTAGATCGTTCATGTGCATCGATTTAACGATCACACCATTCATATGCATTGATTGTATAATCAAACTGTTCATGTGCATTTATCGCGCAATCTTATCATACTATTTGCATCTATTGCATAATCACACCGCTCCTCGTTTATCTCTCTCATCATCACTATTCTTGTGCATTAGTCACATCACATTTCCTTTGTATTCATCCTTGATAAGTGAAATATGTTCAAGCTTGTCAGCATTTGGTCATCACAGTACCTCCTCTCATGATTTCAACATGGTTGGAGTTTGCCCCTATTTCATTCATCCTCTCATGATCTAAGCATGGTTGGAGTCTATTCCTCCTCTCACGATTTCAGCGTGGTTGGAGTTTGTTCCTATTTTCTTCCTCCTCACACGATTTTAGCATGTTTGGAATGCATTCCTCCTCTCATGATTTCAACATGGTTGGAGTGCGTTCCTCTTCTCACAATTACAACGTGGTTAGAGTATGTTCTTCCTCACACGATTTCAGCATGTTTGGAATGTGTTCCTCATCCTCTCATGATTTTAGCATGGCAGGAGTGTGTTCCTCTTCTCATGATTACAACGTGGTTAGAGTGTGTCTTTTCTCACATGATTTTTGCATGTTTGGAATGTGTTCCACCTCTCATGATTTTACCATGGTTAGAGTGCGTCATCTTCTTATGATTACAATGTGGTTAGAGTGTGTTTGGAATGTGTTCGTCTTTCTCTCATGATTTCAACATGGTTGGAGTGCGTTCATCTTCTCATGATTACAGCGTGGTTAGAGTGTGTCCTTCCTCACACGATTTTAGTATGTTTGGAATGTGTTCCTTCTCTCATGATTTCAACATGGTCGGAGTGTGTTCCTCCTCTCACGATTACAGCGTGGTTAAAGTGTGTCATTCCTCACACGATTTCAGCGTGTTTGGAATGTGTCCTTCCTCTTCTCATGATTTCAACATGGTTGCAGTGCATTCCTCTTCTCATGATTATAGTGTGGTTAGAGTGTGTCCTTCCTCACACGATTTCAGTGTGTTTAGAATGTGTTTCTCTTCTCATGATTTCAGCATGATTGGAGTGCATTCCTTTTCTCACGATTACAGCGTGGTTAGAGTTTGTCATTCCTCACATGATTTCAGCATGTTTGGAATGTGTTCTTCCTCCTCTCATGATTTCAGCACGGTTAGAGTTTGTTCCTCTTCTCATGATTGCAACGTGGTTATAGTATGTCCTTCTTCATATGATTTCAGCGTGTTTGGAATGTGTTATTCCTCTCATGATTTCAACGATTACTACGTGGTTAGAGTGTGTCATTTCTCATAAGATTTCAACATGTTTGGAATGTGTTTTTCCTCCTCTCATGATTTCAGCATGGTTGGAGTCTATTTCTCTTCTCAAGATTACAGCGTCGTTAGAGTGTGTCCTTCCTCACACGATTTCAGTGCGTTTGGAATGTGTTCCTTTTCTCATGATTTTAGCATATGGTGGAGTGTATTCCTCTTCTCACTATTATAACATGGTTAGAGTGTGTTCTTCCTCACACGATTTCAGTGTGTTTGGAATGTGTTCTTCCACCTCTTATGATTTCAGCATGGTTGGAGTCTGTTCCTCTTCTCAGGATTACAGCGTTGTTAGAGTGTGTCCTTCCTCACACTATTTGAGCATGTTTGAAATGTGTTCCTCCTCTCTTGATTTCAGTATGGTTGGAGTGTGTTCCTCTTCTCACAATTGCAGTGTGGTTAGAGTGTGTCATTCGTCATATGATTTCAACGTGTTTGGAATGTGTTTTTCCTCTTCTTATGATTTCAACATGGTTGGAGTGCATTCTTCTTTTCTTGATTACAACGTGGTTAGAGTGTGTCCTTCCTTACACAATTTCAGCATGTTTGGAATGTGTTCTTCATCCTTTCGTGATTTCAACATGGTTGAATTCTGTTTCTCTTCTCATGATTACAGCATGGTTAGAGTGTGTCCTTCCTCACATGATTTTAGCATGTTTGGAATATTTTCTTCCTCCTCTCACGATTCCAACGTGGTTGGAGTATGTTCTTCCTAACGTGATTTCAGTATGGTTGGAGTATGTTCCTTCTTTCATGATTTCAACGTGATTGAAGCACATTTGGTTTAGCATTTTCATGCATTCATGTGGAAAACATGTTTGCATATCTAGTTTTATATCGCTCATGCCGAAAGCATGTTTGAACAATACAGTACTGTATTCACATCAGTTAGTATGCATCATGTTGTTTGATGTTTTCATGCACCGTCTTTGCCATCTTTATCATTGTTGCATTGTATTTGCATAAAACATGAACTTTCACAATAGGCTACATGAAGCGTGTAAGTCCAACTTTCAATTGCATTTTGAGCTTGTCACTTGAATCCTGCCCCTGAACTACGCTAGTCTGATTCCTTACAAAAGGATAGATAGGCAACTCTCGAGTTCAACCAACTGCATTTGCATCTTGTTTGTGCCCATAATTAACTTGTCCTAAAGGATCCGTAAAAGGATACGATACTAGCTAGCTTGCTCGCTTTGGCTTTTCAGTGTAGCATGGCTAGCTTGGCTACAGGTCCCAGTTCTGCTGCCTTTCCTATTGCTTATTCTACTCTTACCAATTAGACACCTCTGCTTGCTCTACTACTACTGGATTGGATGCTATATAAGATGTTGCTAGATAAACTACTTGCACTGCAACACGAGTTCTATCTTCTCTATTACTTACTGTTTGGCTCTTACGGCCTTGTTAAACGGGTCGTCTTCGGGATTTGACATTCACCCACATCATGAAATGATTTCGAGTTCTGTCAAAAGTGGGCAACTGTAGACACCCCATTTTGACCGGCCCTAAGACTTGAGTGCTTTCTTTTAATTACCCGATAATAAATAACAATATGCTAGCTCACAAAATTCTCAATGAAAAGATGAAATTTAAGCTTTAATCTTAACCTTCACCCATTTTGGCTAAATTATTTTAAATCAGTTTTAGCCTTAATTTTACATATTTGGCCCACTAAAATACATTTTATTAGTTCATATATTTTTATTTTATAATTTTACATATTTTTGTGTTTTTTTTTTGTTGGTATTATTATATATATTTATGCTAATAATACATTTTATATATTATTTTATTATAAAATGCACAGTAATATTACTGTGCGACTTTTCAAAATCACGTTGATTGCACTGTGTTTTTACTGTGCAACCATTTGAAAAACCAGCCACTCCACCGTTTGTTTTTTGTTTGTTTTTTATTTCATTTTCTATAAATATGGGGGGAATCAGATTAAGAAAGAGAAGAAAATCTGAGAGATATATTTTCAAAGAGAAGAACAGAATCAGAAAAAGAGAGAGAGAAAAAAAAGAAAAACAAAAAAATCAGTATTAAAGGAGGGAAATAAAAAATCTTAGATATTTTATTTTTTATGAACCAAACATTTCTTTCCATTCTCTTTATTGCCTTTTTACCAATACACCAAAATACCATTAAAGCTGAAATTTTTAATTTTGGACTGAGAATTGAGAACACATTCTACAACCTTGAGGGTGATCAGAATAAAGTTTGGAAATCAAAAAATTCATTATTTCCCCGAAAGGTGAATTTTTTACAAACTTTCATTTAATTTAAAATGTGATTAACTTGTTTCAATACTTCTTTTACTGCTTTTCATAACAGTTTTTTATCATTTTAAAGGGAAGCCTGCATCACCCACATATCTGTTATAATTTACTATTTTTTTTTTTATATAACTGTTTTACTGCTTTAAAAGGAAGGCTGCACCACCCACATATCTGTTATAATTTATTGTTGTACATAAACTGTTATAATTTATTATTTTAAATAAACTATTGTAATTTACTGTTGTAATTTACCGCTTTAAATGGTTAGTGCACACCGCCTACATAAATTGTTGTAATTTGTTATTTTAAATGGTCGGTCAAAACCACCTAATTTGTTAAAAATGTGACCCCGCCAGATGAATAGTGACTCGTGGTGAATAGTAACCTCTGATGGTGAATGGTACCTTTGGCAATGAATAGTAACTACGGATGAAAAATGCTCAGTAAGATAAATAATGACCAAGGAGGGTGAATGGTAGCTATCGCGGTGAATAGTACTAGCGGCGATGAATAGTACATCGTTGGATGAATAATGCTCCCACAAAATCAGTTTTCCCAGGCAAAACAGAGCAATCTTCTAGCAACAAGCAGAATCATTTCTGGCGGTCGATTTCGGAGGCATCTTTCTATTTTCTGTTAATTTGAGAGATTTGTAAGGTTTTATTTATGTTGTAATAATCTTTTCGGTCGCCCTCGTCTTTTATTTTGTTTTGTAATTATTCAGTGATGTAATAATTTCTCACCCCTGCTTTTTTCTATCCCTTTCATTTACTCACAATATTTGTAAATAAGCATCATGCTTTATTTTTCATCATACCCATGCTTTGCATTCATATTTCATGCATCAAGATTCAGTTCATTTGCATCTATGAATTTAATCAATTTTTTATATGATTATGTGCACTACCTTATGTTCTTGAGATGGTTCACATGTCATGTTTCAGTAGCCGAATCTCTAGTCGCATTTTGTTTATGTATTCTATTAGGATTTTTGTATATAAGATCATGCATATTTCCTAACTTTGTCTTGCAACTATTTGCAGGACGTCAGTAAATATGTGAGTTTTTATGCTTTAATATCCCGTTTGTCTGTGTTTTTCTTATTTTGTCAAGCATTCTACCATATGGCTACTTGCTTATGTGATATATCTCTATGAATGCTATTGGATGGAGGTTATGTCATTTAATTTGGAATAATATTGTTTTTATGCTTGTGAGCTCGATATCTTTTGCGTTGCACATCTTCAAAACTCTTTCGAAAATATAGGGAATCAAGTTGTTCCAAAATGAATGATATGGTCTATACTTGCTTTGTTTCACATAGTAAATTTTAAGATTTATTAAATAATTAGAATATGAACATATAAAGTTAATAAAATTCATATTATGGTTTAGTAGAGGCCGATCTTTTGATTGGGTGAGCAGGGGTGCTCAATTACTGACCTTTCCCTCTCATACCTAAGGTTTTGAGCCGAGACATCTCCAGTTACGATGAACAGTGGCCTTGCCGCTAGTAATGGGTTTCCTAATTTTCCTAAAATATTAGGTGGTGACTCTGAGATTTGGTGATATAGTCCATTTCTGAAAAAGGTTTTGTAATAAAATGGTTTTTCTATAAAAATTGTTAGATTTGGACCCTCATCTATGCTTCATATCGCACTCATGAGACTATATCAAATAAATTGAGTGTCTGAATTGTTTAGCACGCTCTGTACCCCCCGGGTGATGTGACAGCAGCATTGACGTTTTTGCATGTATCCCATAAGAAATGCCTAGAGTCGACCTAGCAGTGGTTGTGCATCACTTAAATATGGATCCGAGGCTTCAACCTTTTGTACAGAGAAGTCTTCAATCATCAGCTAAACATGCCGCATCGATTTTTGAGGAAGTTAACAAATTACTGGAAGCTAGGGCAATAAGAATTATGACTTATCCCACCTGCTTATCCAACACTGTGGTAGTAAAGAAGGAAATGGGGATGTGGAGGGTTTGCGTTGACTTCACAAATTTGAATAAAGCTTGTCTGAAAGACTGTTTCCACTCCACCGAATTGACCAACTTGTGGATAATACTATGCTTCATCAGAGGATGAGCTTCTTAGACGCTTATTGGGGCTATCATCAAATCGCCATGGACCTAGTGGATCAGGAAAAAATGGCATTTCTCACTCCAAGGGAAACTTATGCCCTTCAAACTAAAAAAAGGTCAGGGCAACTTACCAAAGACTGGTTACCACCATGTTCAAAGATCAACTTGGTAAAATTATAGAAGTATATATTAACAATAAGGTGATGAAGTCGAAGGAAAAGAGTGCTCATTTAGCTGATCTTGCAACCACTTTTGACATACTTCGGAAGTAAAATATGAAGCTTAACGCCTCAAAGAGTGCATTTGACATTGACTCAGGCAAATTTTTTAGCTACATCGTGAATCACTGCAGGATAAAAGCCAATCCGAAGCAAATTCAGGCCATATTGGAACTTAGCTCTCCCAGAAATGTCAAAGAGGTACAAAAATTGATGGGTATAGCCGCTACACTAAATAGATTCATCAGCCAATCTTTCAATCGATGTAGGCCATTTTTTTAAACACTTCAGTAGGGAAAGTTGTTTAAATGGACTCCAGAGTGCCAAGAAGTTTGGAAGAACTAAAAACTTACCTTTGCTTCGTCCCGTTGTTGTCAACTCTAGAGCCAGGTGATAAGCTTGTTTTATATTTGGCGATGTCGGATCATGCAGTGAGTGTTGTACTTCTCCGAGAGGAGCTCAGTGAGCAGAGACCTATTTTCTACATTAGCAAAACAATGGTCGATGGAGAAACTCGGTATTTACACTTGGAAAAGTTGATCTTTGCCCTTGTAGTGGCAGCCAGAAAACTAGTGCATTATTTCTAAGCTTGTACCATTAAGGTATTTACAGACCACCTCCTCCACTCAGTGTTGCGCCGAGCTGAGTCTTCTAGTCTAATGTCTAAGTGGGCACTAGAACTTGGGTAGTATGACCTCAAGCTTTTACCAAGATTATCCATTGAAGGTCAAGTCATTGCCGACTTCATTGCTGAATTCACCAGACCGACAGTGCCCGAGGCCAAATTAAATGCGCTGAGTCAATTGGACTTTTGTCCGTAGAAATAGCGAATATACGTAAGGGATGTATGGTAGTTGTATTGTGATAGCTCATCAAACTAGCAGGGCAGTAGGGCCAAAGTAATTATTATGACCCCGAGGGAACAATGATTGGGCAATCGATTAAGCTTGGCTTTGATGCCTCAAACAATGAAGCCAAGTATGAAGCTCTCCTTGTTGTCCTATGGAATTCGCTCCAAATGGGATCCAAGCATCTGCAAGTATACTACGACTCTAAGTTGGTCATTAATTAGCTAAAAGGTGAATATACAACAAAAAATGATTAAATGGCAGCCTACATGCGAACGACCAATGCCTTGTTAGGAAAATTAGATAGTCACGAATTAAATCAAATAACCTAAAATCAAAACACTCATGCTGATGATTTGGCATGTCTAGCCACAGCTGTAAACTCGGAGGTCAAGTGTACTATCAAAATGAGCTTTGTTCCAAGACCTAGCTTTGATTTACCGCTGGAGCCAATAATAATTGTCATCCAGGGGGTTCGAGTTGGATGGATCCTATCGCTACATTTCTAACTTCTGAGCAGCTGCCGGAGGATAAGAAAGAGACTCACAAACTACACAACAAGGCCTTAAGATATTATATTGACTCTGACGGGAAATTATACAAAAAATCTCTTTCAGGGCCTTACCTTGAGTGTGTCCATCCAGATAAGGTGGAAGATTTTATGATTGAAATTCATAAGGGAGTTGTGGTGCCCATTCGGGAGGTCAATCATTGGCTCATCGGGCAATGACTCAAGGGTATTGATGACCGACCATGCGAACTGACAACGAAAACATGTCAAAAAATTTGAGCAATGCCAAAGGTTTTCTCCTCTTAAAGACTTGCCCGCCAAAGAGCTCAATTCTTTGACTAGTCCCTGGCCATTTGCTCAATGAGGACTAGACATTGTGGGACTATTGCCAAAAGCACCAAGGAATAAATGAGTTTTGATCATTACGATAAATTATTTTACCAAGTGAGTGGAGGCAGAGCCATTGGCCAATATAAGGGATACAGGATGTTAGACGTTTTGTATGGAAGAGTTTTATAACGCAATTCGGCATCCCAGGGCACTTATATCTAATAATAGGACTCAATTTGATTGCAGGGTCTATTATGAGTTGTGTGATATCTATAGGATTCAACCTTATTTTTCTTCACCAGCTTATCCACAAAGCAACAACCAAGCTGAGGCCTCTAACAAAGTTGTTTTGGATGGCATCAAGAAGTGCTTGGAGAAAGCAAAAAGGGAATGGGTAGAAGAATTACCTAGTGTGCTTTGGACCCATCGGACAACGTCGAGAAGATCCACTAGGGAAACCCTATTTCCCATGTCCTTCGGTAACGAGGCAATCATACCTTTGGAGATTGGCCTACCTTTCCTTTGAACCTAGGCCTTTGACACTGGACGAAATGATATGATGCTGGCACTTGATTTAGATTTAATTGAAGAATGCCGAGATAGGGCACTAGTCAAAATGGCCCGATATCAGCAGCAATTGGCTAAGTCTTACAATCAAAGGGTTCAAATCCGTTGATATGTGCCTGACAAATTGGTCTTAAAAAAAAGTTTTTCCTGCTGCAAAAAATCCCACAGACCGCAAGATCGGTCAAAATTAGAATGGCCCTTATTAGATAGATTCCATTGCCGGGACAGGGGCATACCACCTCTCGGATATGAGTGGAAAAAAATTACCCTGGCCGTGGAACTCTACACATTTGCATAAATTTTACCACTAATGTAAGTTCTTTTGTTTTCTATTTATTTTGTAATTAACAACTTTGCATTACTTTGTATAGGCAATCAATGACATGAGATGTATTACTCACAATCTTTGTAATGTTCAAAATTAATTGCCCCATAAAGTGAATAAATCTTGGAGCAATCTCCATTCTCGGCATGGAGCGCCATCCATAAAAAATCTCTGAATTCGGAGCAATTTCCGTGCTCGGCATAGAGCGCCATTAATAAAAGTCTCTGAATTCAGTGCAATCTTTGTGCTTGGTACGGTTGCCATCAATAAGAGTTTCCAGAATTTGAGAAATGTACACTACAAATATTATTTGCAAAACAAGTAAACTTTGAATTCATTTCATTAGGAAAACACGTACAAATTAATTGACATAAAAAAACAATTACATTGTGAGTTTACATCTACAAGAACAACTGGTTTTGCCCATTTGAACCCAATAATCAAACTGGGCCTTCATCTTCGTCATCTGTCTTCTTGGCATCCTATGCCTTGAACGGCATTGAGAAGTCCTTGTACAGTGAGGACTTAGCAATTATACTTGTTGTAACATGGCCGGGGGGTACCCATGCGTTAAACAATTCGAACCCTCGATTTCTTTGATTTAGTCTCATGAGTGCAATGTGAAACATAAATAAGAGTCCAGATTTGACAAGTTTTATAGAAAATTTGTGTTTATTACAAAACCTTTGCCAGAAATAGACTACATCACCAGATCTTAGAGTCGCCACCTAATATTTTGGAAAAATTAGGAAACCTATGACTTATGCCAAGGCCACTGTTCATTGTAGTCGAGGCCACTGTTCATTGTAACCAAGGATGTTCAGCTCAGAACCTTAGGTATGAGAGGGGAAAGTCATTAATTGAGCACCTCTGCTCACCCGATCAAAAGATCGATCTCTACTAAATCATGATATGAGTTTTATTTACTCTATATATTTATATTTCGATTATTTAATAAATTCAAAAAAATTACAATGTGAAGCATACAAGTATATACTATGTCATTTATTTTGGAATAACTTGATTTCATGTATTTTGAAAGACTTTTGAAGATGTACAACCCAAAGAAATTGAGTTTACAAACACGAAAACTAGCGTCATTCCCAATTAGGCATTCATACAGTTATATCAAGTACTCAAGTAGCCTCATGGTAGGATGCTAGACATAGTAAGGAAAACATATACAAGCGGGATACTAATCCTAATGCAATTAACTAATGAGATTAAACTAAAGATTCAGCTTCTAATATATGACATATGAATCATCTCAAGAATATGAGGTAGCGCACATAATCACATAAGAATTGATTAAATCCATAGATGCAAATTTATCCGAATCAAGATGCTTGAAACATGGATGCAAAGCATGGATATGATGAAAAGATAAAAATATGATGCTTATGTACAAATAAGAAAAACAAGTAAAAGAATGGGAGAAAGAAGCAGAGCAGGGAATTATTACAACACTTGAATGAATAAGTATAAACCAAATGAGATGAAGAGGAAGAAAATATTACAACAAAATAAAAACCTCACAAAACTCTCAATTGAAAAGAAAATAGAAGATGTAGGTCTTGAGGATCGCCGGAAACCATTATGCTCAATGCTAAAAGACTACTTTGTTCCATCCATTGGAAGTTAGACGGCCGGCCAACTAGGCCTAGCAAAACTTGTCTTGTTGAATTTGTAGGTGCCTCAACTAACCACTTTCAGTTAGATTATAACAAAACTAATATGAAATTAAAGCAAGAAAACAAATATAAGATAGAAAATGAAAGAAATTGAAAATTCACATTCCAAAGAAAGAATGAACTTCTTGATTTCCAAACTTCCTTTTGATTCCCCTCAAGGTTGTGAATTGTGTTCTCAATCCTCAATTCAAAAGCTTGGAATTTGAGCTAGAATGGTGTCTTTGGACAAGTATGCTTATAGGAAATGATCACTCCTTACTCTTCTTAAACTTGGCAATTACTCTCTCTTTTATCAAAGCTTTAGGGCTTGGCTTCAACGAGTTTCTTGAGTGGTGTTTTGCAATGGAAGATAAGATATGTGGAGGCTAAGACAACTTTACTATTTTGGCAAGACAACTCTTTTTCAAAGTTTTGTTTTCTTTCTCAAACTCCAATCTTCTCCTCTCAAATTCATCATTCTCTCTACACTTCTTCTCTCCAATTCATCTCTCAAATTCAAGACTTAAGCTTTTCTTATATAGGCAATGCAAGTGGAAGGATAGTGAAAGACAAAGTGGAAGCTTAATGGAGCATTTAGAGAAGATAATGGAGCAAATGGAGCACAAATGAAGTTAATAGAAGACAAAAATGGAGCATTACCTTCAATAGATCAAGCACTAGGCAATGGAGGCTGAGTATACATGCATTCAGTGCATGAATGGGTCAGAAAATGGCGTTGTGAAGTGCCCCACCCAAACCAACAAAAATCTGGTCAAAACTATCACTAGGTGGTCGACCGGCCAGTCAATCGGTTGGTGAAAAATTTTCCCACTTTGCTTCGGTTCAGTCCAATTTTGCTCTGGCGTCCAAAAGGTCTTATATATTTGGACAAAATAGGTTTAGGGTTAGGAAGAAAGCTCAAATTTCATCTTTTTTACTGAAGATTTTGTACAAAACACATTCCTATTTTCATCATCAGGTAATTAAAAGAAAACACCCAAGTCTTAGGGCCAGTTAAAATAGAGTGTCTACACTTGCCGATTGGAGGGCCTTTGTCCATCAATGCTTGAAACCTCACTTCTCACGTCAATAGAGGTCATCGACAAGCTTTTCGGTAGTTATTTTCAAGCCAAGCGCTTTTCCTTCTAAAAACGCACAGTTACAAGCTCGGCTTTGGTGATGGTCTGTTAGGAAAAAAATGTGTCATTTCTAGATCAACCACGGCACGATCCACTTGGCCTTGGACGCCTTTGTTTTGGGCCGTTGCTAAATCAACAACCCATGCTACTTTCTCCTTTACCACCTTCGCTTTCGGGCTTTCAATGCAACATTTTTCTCAACTTCGGCTAGTCGCTGCTCCAAGTTATGAATTAAGCTGTCTTTTCGCATACTTTCAGCCTAGGCATGCCGATCTTGTATGCACTATAGATCCCTCTCACAGCTCCATGAATACCTTATCAAAAAACTTCGTAGTCATTCCGTTTGGTTTACCTTTGAACTTCTTCGTGAAAAATTTGCCACGCAAAGTCCACAACAATGTTGGGATCATTGACCAATGAATCCGCTTCTATCATTAGCCTACTCCCAATAAAGAGTGCAAAGCTCAAGGGTCAAGGTGGCCTACTCGGCTCGCCTAACATCGAAGCACCGGCAATCCTATTAACCCTTTTATCATGTCCATTATCCTTGGGCAATCTACTCCGTGGTTCTCTTCTTCTAAAGCTCCAGTGAGATTGGAGTGGGGACTCGTCTACTCTTCTCCTCCAAGTCCACCAAACCTCTACGATTGGAATCATCAAATACACGTTGGTCCATTTCTTCCATAGTCAATGCTTGGCCTCTGTTATTCACAAACACTCTTCCAGCCATCTCCGACGGACCTCCGTTATTCTTCGCAAATTTCCTCCAATTACAGAACGCGAGTTCGTAGGAGCAACTAGTTATGGCTCCACTGGACCTATTCACTCTCCTACTCTAGAATTCAAAAAATACCACAGTTACACAAAAAACAAGCACACATCCCTTTAACTAACCATTATTGGCATCTTTTTCGAGGTACTTATTAGACTGCCACATCCCAGATATGTCGTATCATCATAACACCCTCTACGCATCGCCAACTATTGGCATAACTTGATTTAGTCGGCTTCCGTATACTTAACTTTTTGTTTCCCCAATCGGGATAGGGGCATATCAGCATAGTTTAATCGGTAAAGGTCCTTTGAGTTTATAACTTCTTAATGTCGCATGGGTATGGCACTATGACGTCTGAATGCACTACAAGAAATTGCATTTTTCGCAACGCAACAAAATATGTTGCTAAAAGGGAAAATTCGTTGGCAAAGAGTTTTGCCGACACACAAAGCTACGTTGGCAACCCGTAGGCAAAAGTGAGTTGGCAAAAGTTTTTGCCGATTTAAATTATCATTGCGTTGGTAAAAGTAATACATTTAGCGACGAACATAGTCGTTGCTAAAAGCCTCCATCCATCGTTGGCAATTTACCTTGCGTTGGTAAAAGTCATTCAAATATGATGATTGTGTGGCACTTTTCACGACACAAATTTGCATGGGCAAAAAATATACTTTTAGAAACAACATATGCGTCGGCAAAAGTAAACTTTTGGCGACACATATACGTCAGTAAATGTTGCCATTTGCCGACGATTTGTTTGTCGCTAAAGCTTTACTTTTGGCAACGACAAACTGGCATTGGCAAAAAATACACTTCTACCAACACAATATGAGTGGGGAAAAGTAACTTTTAGCGACACATTTACGTCGGTAAATGTTGCCATTTGCCAACGATTTGGTTGTCGATAAAGCTTTAGTTTTGGCAACGAAAAATTGGCATTGGGAAAAAATACACTTTTAGCAATACAATATGAGTGGGCAAAAATAAACTTTTGCCTACACATTTACCAACAAGTTATTTGTCGAGAAAGCTTTACTTTTTAACAACGACAAATTTGTAGCGGCAAAAATAATTGAAACTCATTTATAATTTTTTAAAAGATTTACAGTTTTACAAGAGGCATCCCTCAGGCACTACTATAACAAACTAATAACATTGATATGAAATCACACAAAATACCCCCTCCATACCCTTCCATCCAAAACACCAGCAGTTGCCCGAACTTACACCTAATGACAACCCCCATTAATGAAAACCTGATCTATTACAGATTGGACAAAAAGTCCTGCACCCTTCCAAACATCAACAACACCAGCAAACATCCAACAACAACACCGCAACACTTCATCGTAACAATCACCATCACAGCAGCATCACCACAGCATCTCAGCAACAGCAGCAACATCACAGCAGCACTAGAATAGATACCAACAAGCCTTGCCCAAAAACTTGTGGCCAATCCATGACACAGGTATACCTAAGGTCCCCATCAGAGAGTTACCTTCATGAATTTCCACAATTTGCATGGAGTAAATTTAATCAAGTTTACAAGGTTTTAACTTTCAAGTAGAGATGCTCATAAAAATAGATCAGAAATAAATTTTTTTACTTACATTATCAAGGAGACTTCGGATTTCACCAACAGGTAGACTTACAGCGGCATAAACAATGTTTCCAAACTTCCTCTTCTCAATGCTTGGTGTTGAATAATCACCCTTCGCAATAGTTCTCAGTTGTTCTAACACTTTTTCAACTGCGAATTCAAATGGAACCCGAAACATATACAAATCATGCAGAAGATATGTTCAAAGAATATCAAATACGATCAATACAAGTCAAGGAATGTAAGTCGCCACATAAAGATATCCATCAAAATAAGTCCCAAACACCGTGCGTGACTTTTTTCTTTTTCTTTGTGAATGCGAGTCTGCTTTTGGGGTTGATTTTGATGTTTCTTTTGTCTTGAAACGGGTTTGGGGTTTGTTAGGGGCTTTCAGATTTGAAGTCTCGATAAACAATGCATGCACAAAATTTCTAGAAAACCATGATAATAATTTATAACGGACTTTGAGGATAGTTGCTAAGTGCTTGTACAACCAAACCAAGAATTCAATACAAGAGAACACAAATAGTATATCTTTAATTTTAATAGAATTAAGATAATCGACATTGGAAAATAGAACCTCTCTCAATTGCTTCTCCCATTTAGCCCAGTCCTTCGCATATGATCCTTTTGTGGGCTTCGCTCTAAATTAAGCAGAAGGTAACTTTTAACAAGTTGCCACCAGATAAAAATAAAATAAAATAATTTGAAGAGAGGAAAAAAAATATATATATATATATATATAATAAAAATAATTAACTCCAAAGAAAACAATAGAAGAGTTAATACTAAAATATCCACTTTATCACAACACCACTTCACTAAGTCAATTGCAAATTACAACATAACCTTGGAATACTAAAGGGAATATTAGTCTAGCAAAAAATGGTGTCTCTTTCCATAGAAATTTTACAAAAAAAAAATAGTAAAATATGATTTCCAAAAATTTTTAAAATATGTGAACAACTTCTTTGTGATATCGTTTTTGCGATAACTACTTAGAGCTGATTTGCTTGTTCCTCAAGACACTAGACATGTATATGATCCATCAAGCAAATGGATTTCAATAAGATGTGTTTATACTATACAAATATCTATGAGAATAAACCTGTGCCTTTTCTCTATCATGAGATAAATATAGTTGAGAGGTGAAGTACAATATTTGTTGAGAATAAACACGTGTATCTTAATTGAAGGGACTATCTGTTAGTCAAAAAGCAACATAAGACATGGGATGGGAGATATTGTCGTCTTAATCACAATAAATGACTATGAGCTCATACAGCCACTGTTAGTAGGGAAAAACAGTTATTAACCTGCCATGCCTTCTTTGCTGAAGCTGGTATAGATTTAATCCTCCTCCGCATTAGACTTCACAGAATCAGTGCAAACGATCCTCACGATCCGTAAAACAATACCAAAATACTATAAGTTAAAAATAAAAAACATGAGAACAAATACAAAGCTATGGCCTTTGGTTGTCTTTGCACTTGTTAATAAGAGAATTAAACTAGTAAATAAATATGAAAATAAAAGGAAACAACAATGAAAAGAACAGACACAAAACCCTCTTGTATCTCAAATTACAAAAGAAAAGAGGTGATATGATGTAAATTAACAACTAAAAGAAAAGAGCTTGTTCTCATGAGCTTGCTCATTAATCGCCAGGTTGTCCAAATATGAAATTCTAGGTTCGACTCAAGCACGAGCCGAGCTTGACCACCCTAACTTTGAAGCTTAACCGAGCTCAAACATAGCAAAACTTGACTCGCTTAGTTTGCAACCCTACCCACCATATCCAATCATAGGACGCCTTGGTTTCTTACATAAGGCTCTAACCTAAATCACACCAACTAGTATTTGCTACAACTAATACAAAGAACAATACTAAGCTACTAATGGCCAGACATGCAATCATATTACGCCTTTTTAATCAATTAAAAGATTAGCATTAAAGTATAGTTTAAATCGAAAATAAAATTTATCGAGAAATCACAATGGAGGAATCAATCTGCACCTATCAAGCTTCAAGAGAGGCATCTTCACAAGTGAACCAAAACGTTCAATTAGCTCACCTCAAACTCCTTATGCTCGAGAAGTGTAAGCAAAAGGGGCCTCGTAAAAGGAGCTTGAGAATACAAATCTACATTTTTTCTAAAAGAATATAAAAGATGATACCTTTCCGTCATAGAGATTATAAAACATTAGCGTAACATAACCAAAGATTCTCATGAAGTTCTTATTGAGATTTCCTTCATGATTTACAATGAAAAATCAGAAGATGGTAATCCATATCATGAGAGCACAAGTGTAAAATCACATATCAAAGTAGCAAATATGAACAAGTACGGATGGTTAACTCGGTGAAGCACACGATATATGAAAACAACTAATGCATCAAGAGAAAATGGATTTGTTTCAGCCTCAAAACATGACAAATGAAAAACAAAATTAAATAAATAAGTAAATAGAAGAAAAAATGATGATCCAATAGAAGACGTGAAAACCAAAATGAAACAAGAATGGTTCCAGAATAATTAATATATCAATATCTACCACTACAATATTCTAGCCTAGTCAATGAGAAAACTAGTTACAACTATATTCACAAAGCATAAATTTCTCGCCCATGACAGGCAAGAACTTAATAGAAACGTAGTTATCCATCTTTACACGAGGCAGCCTACTTAACCAATGCATTAAGACAAAAATAAAATAAAATAAAATCAGAACAATTAGAAAACCCCGATACACTTGGCAATCAATTGGAAGACATGCCTCCCTTATAAAGAAGCCACATCCATTTCCACAGAATATGCATAGCCTATGACCATGAACGAGATAGATGATACTCATTGATAAAATTAGCAGAAAATTACCACAAGAAAATGCATGCATGCGTCCTCCATGTGCCTTCTACCCCACTTGTACATAACTCTCAAAAGGATTTATATTTTGCTACAACTATATTCCACAAATAGATATTGTATTGACACCCTCATAAAATACATAATTGGTATAATTGTCAAATTGAGAATCATATTGTGAATTGAAATCCTATTTTTTGAATCGAGAATAGTTAAGATTCAATATAAACTATAGGAAATGATGTTAAACAATCGTATAGATGAAAAAATGAAGAAAAGAAGAAAGATTTTGACACATGTTATAAAATAGATCTTATATAAAAACACTAGCGTATGCCCGTGCCTAAAGGCACGGTGTAAATAATATTAAAATTAAAATGTAGTTATAAAAATATATTAAAATATTTTTCTTCTTAAAGAACTTGTAACAATTTTGCTTGTATTACATGCTTTACAAAACTCAAATAAGATAACAACTCCCCTAATCTTAATGCAAATTAAGAAACAAACATATCAAATTTATAGTGTTCACCAATATTGGTAACCCACCCCATTAATTTTAAAACGGACCAAGCTTCTCTCATCATGTATGGTTTCCTGACAGGCTAATCCCGGCACTTCCTTTGATAAGTAACCATGTGTGCAGTGAATCCTGCACAACAATATAATTTAAATTCTAAAAAGAAAGAGCATAAATGAAAATGGAACAACTATTCTTGCAAAAGAATGCAGTCAACATACTTGGTGCCAGGAATATTCAGATTTCGACCCCTCAAAAAAAGAGAGGTTTCTTGCCCACCCACAACTGCCAAAGGGGACACTGATATTAATTCTGGAGGACGCCATAAAAAAAATTGAAGCCAAAATGAAATTAAAAAAATAAAATAAAATTATTCAACAGCAAAGAAAAAAGCATTATTAACATATGCATATTACCTTCATGAAAAAAAAAATTGATACAGGTATGAATAACTTAAAACAAGCATTCAACCTATAGAAGTGGATATCACTGCATTCCCAAGGAGGAGCAGAGGATGACAACTGGACAAGAGAAGTAAAGTATAAGGCAGGGACTGAGCGAACGCAATGAAGTATCTTGGGATGCATTTAACCAAAAAGCCCCTTTTCCTCCACTCAAAGCCAACATCATAGAAGATGATAAAAAGAAAGAACTCTAAGTTGCAAGTTCGGAGGACTTAACCATATTCCTTTCCAACTAATTACCCGAGGAAAATGTATTATAATCTTCAAGAAAATAACTCTAGACAACCTATTTGCTTGCTAAACAAATTCTTTCAAAACTATTAAAATATTTAACCATCAATCCTCTGCATATGGCTGCCTAGTATTTGTACCAATGCACAAATGCCACACAAAATAAATACTTAAAGCTTCATACAAGTAATCAAAATCCAATACAATTTTCCCTTTTTGTGCATATTTATCACGACATATTGCAACGTGTTCTTAGATATTCAAATTTAAAAAATAAATAAATTAAAACTTCCAAGTATATTTAATTTACAAATTACATAAATCACATAATGGTCTATTGAAACATGCTCCATTCCCGCCTGTAACCAAGAACATCTAAATGAAAGGAGATAACAAATTAAACCCAACCAGAAAATATTCTACCCAACATTAAACCAAATAACAAAAAGTTACCCCAAAGACAACATCAAAACAGATAAACCTTGCGTAATCCTACCGCAATTTCCAAAAACTTCAACAAATTAATAAAGCAAAAACCATAACATAGAGTTAAAGGAGTGGGGACCAATGGTACCTGCCACACCAAGATTCTTCTGTTTTAAAAGGCTATATCTCTAATATTTACACATGCTACCTTGATGATCATGAATTAACTCAACACACACACATACATGTATATGATTTCATAATTGTCATAACCAAAAAGTCATAATAATGTCATATACAGCCGATTAAACCGTAAGTAGTTTCTCATATTGGTGTAGCAATTTTAATTGTAAGAGGAAAGAGTTTAGTCCCTGCTCCTCTACCCAATATGATTGCAGCCACATTTTTTGGGTTCGCTCTTCATCTCTCAAACCGGGGTGCATCTATGGTCTGAAATTAGATTAAAACTTAAAAATGAGATTAATATATCCAACAAACACATATCAATTGAAATTCAAATCACCAAGATTTTAATGGGTATACTAAAGAGTGAAGACATAATCAGACAACCTTCCTCTTATTTGAAATCCATATAGCAAAAACACATCAAACCCACAAGAAATTATGCTATTGTGATTAAGCAAAAACCTATCTACTTCCCAAAATTGGATACTATTAAGATTGATCAAAGAATGGAAATGACTCGCTCGCCAAAGTCTCTTTGCCATTGTCTGATGTAATAACAGAGCAAGAAACACTAGGTCGATCTTCCTCTCCTTTCTCTCATATCTCAAGCCTTTTGCTAACTCGATTAACCCAATGACGATCGTTTTGTTGAGACTCGCACCACATTTGCTTGGGTTTGCCAAGTGGGTATTGGCTCTCAAGGTTGCACAAGAAGAATCCATTACAAATGAGTTGATTAACAGAGGAAATACAACGATCCAAATCAATAATGGTGAGGAATAGAACTCGTAACTCAAAGTTTTAATAGAAACAGTATCGCGGTTGTTAATCGGAAACCTGGTAAAAAGGGTGGGAGAAGAGCGGGAGAGGCAGCAAGAGGCAGAGATCGGGTGGAGGGGGAGAGGCAGCGAGGCAGAGATCGGGTTGCGAAAGTGTGGGGGAGAGGGGGGGAGGCAGCGAGAGGCAGAGATTTGGTGGAGGGTGAGAGGCAACGAGGCAAAGATCGGGTGGAGGGGGAGAGGCAGCGACGGGAGGGTGGGGGGAGAGGGGGAAAGGCAGAGAATGAGAAAGATAAAGAAGAGGAACAAAGAGGGAGATAGAGATAAGGAGGCAATGGGAGGACACGTGCAACATAGAAGAGATAAGGATGGAATGGGAGGGGGGAGACGTGGGTAAGAAGGAGGTTTAATGTTTGGGCGGGAAGATATATATTTAGGATTGATATATATTTAAGGGGTTATCTCAGCTATCTATTTAAATAGACAAATAAATCATGACCATTGAAATGTCCTAGTAGGACAATTGTGTGTAGGACATTTTCAAAATCCGTTCTGCTTTATTATATAGATGTTTACACCATTTAATCGGAAAGGCATTGCCTTCATAACAAGAGATGCGGGTTCAAATCCTACAAAACCATAAAATTATTCAAAAACCATAATATAACCTATCTTTACATTCAAAAAATGGAACTAGAAACCCTAAATAGTGTAAAATAATTTTTAAAAAAAAGAATCAAGTGAAATTCTTTATTTAATGTTTAAAAAGTGTGTATGTTCATTATTCAAAAAAAGTAATTAAAAAAAAACAATTGTTGAACAAGTGGGTATAATTGACCTGAGTTGGTTTGGTTTGGGGAGGTGGTTTGGGGTTTAAATGTCTTATTGATTGGAACACAGCAGCTATCCTAAAAAATATTTGGGCTTTAAGTGTGAAAGCTGATATCCTTTGCGTTAAATGGATTCATACATATGTGATTAAAAGCCATTGGTTTTGGTACATGAGTTGTCCAAGTGATGTGTCCTGGACTATGAGGAAAATTTTCAAGCTCAGGACTATTGCTGTTTCTCTCATTAAAAAGAAGATTGGGAATGGTGATGAACATGTCTTTTGCCTAATCCCATTTTTTTATTTGTCATTTATGTTCATGAAATCAATTTTAAATTTAAAAATATCCTAGTTATGATATAATGGCATTTTTTTTATTCCATTGACGTAGTCAAAAACTAACTAACAGTGTAAAAGATGTATATATATATACTTCTCACACTAAGTCCTCTATGCTATTTGATTTTATCAAAAAAAATCAAATAATATACAAGTAAATACATAAAACAAAACAAAACAAAATGTTTAAATATTCACTTAACATTGGCTTCCACTTAAACCAGTGAGGCATAGGAATATCTGATTTGATTATAATCCTCCTAGGACCTTTCCTACTTTTGTCATGTTAAAGAATCAAAGTAATACACTGATGAAGTAGAAGATTAAAGAGGCAAAGATCTTTCTTCAAGTGCATTCAAAAATTAAAGAACTCAATGACCAGAAAATCAAACTATGAATGGGTCAATGGAATTGAAATATTGAGCACTAGTTGTTTCCAAAGTAACAGCATTTAACCCACCTGATTTAACATTAAGGTCCCAGTTTTGTCACTGCAAATGGCAGTAGCAGAGCCCATGGTTTCACAGGCAAAAAGCCTCCTGACCTGAAGTTCAATATTTGTGAAACATTTAAACATGTACTTTTATGTGTGTATGTATGAATATCAATATCATATGAAGCGACTCAAAGAAAAGATAAATCGCACATACCAAGGCCTTGTCTGACTTCATTTTCCTCATTGAGTAGGCAAGGCTGTAATACAGGTAGGGGAATGCACTTTAAGAAATTAAAGAAGCATAATCTTTGAACTAGATAGTAAAAAAGAGACTGGAATGAGCAGGAAATATGCAGCAAAACTAATGATGGCCCCAGTAAGCAATGAAGTTTATTTTAACAAAGGCAATGAAGTTTCATACTAAAAATATACACATAGAAAAGGAGGGAGAGACTACTAGAAAAATGAGGAAAAGTGAAGGAAGAAGAAGAGGAAGGAGAGAAAATATGAAGAAAAAGAATTTTAATAGTAAACAATTCATGAATAAAATTTTGTAAGAACAGTGAAAACGAATTTAATTGTTGACAAAAACATAATAAACCCTCAATGAATGCCGATAAGTTAAAAAGTGTATGGAGTTCGGGTAATTTTTTTCCATATCTATCTTCTTCTCATCTCGATTCACCCCTCTAATTTGAATGTCCTGTCATTTGAAACCCAAAATTAAAAAAAGAGAAGAAAAAGAAGAGTCATTGTCATTAAAATCACATGAAATCATAACGTGCCAAAAAAAAAAGGATAATGAATGTAAGGGCATCAAAAGAATACATTTTGATCTGTGTCAAAATCAAGTTCCAGCTGTCCTTGGTCATCCTCCCAAAGATTGTATATTATGATGCATGTACCTTGCTCTTTTAATGTATTGAACTACAGAGCGACACAGCAATAACATTAGCTGACATGACAAATGGAAAGCAGAAGGAAATTGAAAGGAAAAAAAAGAAAAGAAAAGAAGGAGGCACATAATGTAGATCTAACAAGACTAAAGACCACCTTGGAAAGTAAAATAATCAGAGAAACCCCATAAACACCTGAGGTTTAAGAACAGTACACTTTGTACTGAGTGTGTTGACTCAATGAAGAAAAAATTATAATTTTAGTAACTAAAAAAGGATTTTGTTAACAAGCTTAAAATTATGAAAATTAGTTCCATAAAAAATGTACAATAATTTCAAGACTCCTAACATGTACCCTTAGGGCATGCGTTAACAAGATCCATATAAAAAATAAATAAAATAAAATAAATCAATACTACTGTGAAACTTATGCTATGGTTAAGATGGGGTTTACATCACATTGATAATTTTGTCTTTACTTTTTTTTTCTTTTCTTTTTTTCTTTTTTGAATAAGAATCCCATCCCTATTTTATTGTATAATTCTTTATTTATTACAAGGCATAGTATAGAAAGCATAATTATAATACAAAAATTAAATTCATAATGCACCACAAGAATGATTGCCATCATATAAGATATATAATGCTAAAAGTAATTTTTCATGTGACCAACAAGAAAACAAACCCGTCAAGAAGATCTTCTTCGCTTGCATATGGTGACCACTTCAAAATAGTTTCTAAGTTTCTACTCCAGTCATTAAGTGAAAATCGTGTCAACTTCTTCCAATCTTGTCCTTCTCTCTCATAATCAATCTTATAATTACAAATGAGGATTAAAAGAGTAATAAATTAAAGAAAGGAGGACCAATAAGGCCTACCCCAACATTTAAGTATAAGAAGACTTATAACATACTTCTAGCTATAGCACCAAGGTAAAACCAAAATAACGTAGCTCTTACTCTATCTCATTTCCAATATTCTCTTTTAAATAACTTTCATCATTTATGATAGAAAAAACCCCATTTTATGCACAAATAGTGTCAGCATACAAATTTACATAAAAATAAAAAATAATAATAATAAATCTTTTATTTATTTTCTTTTTCAAGGTACATAAGTTGAAAACCGAACCTACAACATACTAAACTCAATACAAACCTTATAATTTTCAATCAAAACCTTCTAAATACAGTAGTCATGTAAAGTTAAGAGTACCAGAGTCACTAGCTCAATGAATGGAAGTGCAAGCATGCACACATGCACCAACTAAATTAAGTGTTCTTACCATGGGAACCACAATATCTTCCTTGCCTGTTCTCCTCAAGAACGTGTAAGACAGCATTCCAATACTCTGTGTTGGGCTGAAGAAATGAAAATACTTAAATTAGATTTCACAATGGATAAACTCAATTGAGTGGTCAAGAAATCTATAGTAATAATTATACATCCTTCGGTTTTTTTTCTTTTCAGCATGTCACTTTGACAAGTAATTATTATGAACCTAAAAGCATTTATCTCATTTTTTATTTTATTTTTTTGTTATATTGATATCCTTCAGTAATGAAAATAATTGCAACATATTAGCAAATGAAAAAAAATAAACCCAATAATTACTGCATTGATTTAGTACCTACCTCCTACCATCACTACCCGGACAACGTGAAAATACAATAACATCTGCACCAAGCCTCATTGTACTAGTCTTAAAACCATTTCCATCTGGGAAAAGTAGAACATAAAATGACCGTTAACAATTACTCACAATATCATAACACACTATGTTATCTATAGATTCAGTAAAGCAACACATGGACGATATCAGGAGTTTTTTCCTCTATGGTTTGGGAAAATGGAGGGGGAAAAAAGAGAGCAACTCACATTGACCAATAGTGTTCGCCATTTTGCATTTTACAGAATACCCAAGAGACATGCACTGGCGCATTTTATCAGGAGTCATTCCCCCACCATTATCTGCAGTCAGAGATTTAACTGCAGTCAGAATACCCAAGAGACATACACAGTCTAGTCTAAAAATAAGACTATACTACTTGTTACCTTATGCATGCCCGACAGGTGCAACTTCACCCACATTCCGCAAACCATTCACTTCCTTAGTTGTATACACAGCACACCACATGTTGCAGAAGTTTCACATATAACAACTGCTGATTCTGCAAGTTCTTCATCAGATGGATTGGCAGTATGCACGCCTCACAAAGAATATTTCAAAGAAGAAGAAGAACAAGAAGAAGCATCAGCCACCACGGCAGCAGCAGCAGCAGGAGCCAGGAGAATTAAAGATGAAGCCATTTTTTCTTTCTTTTGGGAACAAAAAATGAATTTGAAAACAAGTCACTACAAATGAATATTAAAAATGCAAGATAAAATAAGACACGTAGACACCCTATACTTTTTTCCTGATGATTAAAATATTGTCAGCCTAACCATGTAAAACAAATTCATTCTTAGCTTCCCATGACCTATTATTACTTAGCAATTCATACTACACCTAAACCCTAATTGATCTACTTCTAACGTATTTCTAAGTAACTCAGATTTCTATAAAACATACAAAAAAAACCTTTACATAACATTGCATAAAAACTAAACTGAACACATCATAAAAATTAGTAATGTAACCAAATTAATATCAAATGCATTTCAATATCCCAAATTTTATTCAAATATCCAACAATACTAAACATAAGAATCCTAAAATGCGTCTAACTATATCCAACAATTCCAAACATAATAATTCCAAAAAGTATATAAACATTCAACAGAAAAACTTATAAAACGAAACAAAGAAAAATTAAATGAATGCAAACGTGCAAAACGATATATATCACTACTGAACCACGAACATCCATCACCAACCTGTGAACAAAAGGAAAAAAACATGAGTATTTTATTAATGCATTAACTTCAACAATAATAGACAAATATAGTTAAAATTAATCTGCCAATTGTTGTGAAGCTATTGTTTTATCAAGCTATTGTATACAAAGGTTGTAATGCTAGGATTGTAATACAAAGTTTATATAATTTTATATTGTTGACACATGTTAGGATTGGTTAAATAAAGTAAATCAATTTAATGAGGTGTCAAATTTACCTCTATTTCAACCGAGAGAAGTTTCATCCTCCCTTACACCCGATGCATCCTCCCCGACATTGTTGCTTGGAACTAACCCCGGAATGTTTGCTAGATCTATCCCATTTTTTGCTACCAACATTTGAATGATAGTTTGCATTGTACTCATGTTTTGAGCCTGGTCGACTAACTGCTTTCCTTGGTCAGCTAATTGTTGTCGCTGGTCAACTAACTGCTGTTGAAGAACAATCACCTCGAGTTAGGAGCCTCAAATGTGTAGAAGATGAAGTATTGTCCTTGCGGATCCCGTGATCCCTTCAAGTAGACCGACCTCTTCCCAAGTACTTCTCTCGAAATCGCCTCGGACAATGGATGTGTGACACTAGGTTGAGATTGCTCAATGATCTTTGAAACCATAGTGGCCTATGAATGAAACATAAATAAGCTTAAAACATAATATCAAAATGCAAACATTTATTATTGAAATTGAAATAGTTATGGTTACATGATGTTCCTCACCGTGTTATTTATCCACACTCCCCTATGCTCGGTGACGCCAGGTGTCCTCGAATAGTTTCGTAATAGTAGGTTTGCTTCCTTGTACCTTTCATTTCATTAGATTTTCTAGTTAATCAATAATTCTGTATTTATAATTTAGTATGTTCAAATTTGTAAATCTACACTTACAATGATAGATGCTCGCGATGCAAATGATCTCGAGCCGCTCGTATGATTATACTTCACACAACCTCTCGCTTTCATCGCATTCTCTGACTTTACCTACAAATTAAAAAAAAAAATTAGTTATTAATATACAGGAGGATGTTACTTTAGTAAATTTTTCTATAAATACCTTCCAATCATCAGTTTCCCACAGATTGTCAATCATCCATTCCCAATCATCCTTTGTACAAGGATATAGTATATGACTTTTAAGGTCAGATACATTGTCTTCTTTAAGGGATTTGTAGTGTGTGTGTAATCTACTTTTCCATTTACTGTACAAAGTTTGGCACTTATGATCAATAATACATCTCACATCCACATCATTATTGTAGTCCCCAAAGTCAAAAGTTTGCTGTAATTGGAAATAATAAAATTCAATATATTTTATATATCATTGCGATTAACATAAATAACATGTTAAATATATAACACATATATTTCAGATTACCCCAACTCTTGTAACAATGGACTCTCTTAATCCAAAGGCAATTTCTAGCCATCCATCATTTCGAACTGGGGCATGAACTCGAATTTGTTGACCAAGAGCAGCTGCTAGCGGTGTGGCATAATCCCCTTCTATTGCTTTGGTCAAACGGTTAAGTGTAACGGGTATTCGATCACCAAGTTCCTTTCTAATCTTCTCAACATTCTTTCCTCGGGTCGGTCCTCGTACACGTTTCTTGCCCAAAATTGGAATTGATGCTATTATGACCAAAATTTTATTCAATTTAGTCGACATAAAACATGAATGCACTAAATACATATTGAGATAAGAAATTATCATTTCATTGAAGTGGTCATTTATTTCTCACCTCCACTGTTAGTCACAGTACATGGACTTGAAAGGTGGTTAGGTTGATTGGCGGAGGTAGGGAGCTGATCGGGCCTAGTATGTAAGGCGGGAAGATGGATAGGTTGGGGCGAGACCTCGTGTGCTCTCTAAATGATTAACTTGTGCAGCCATGTGTCGCCTCAGAAGAGTAAGTGTATCTTCATTAACAAGATTTCTTTTCCCTAGGTGTTTGTGAAGCTATTAGGCAAGTCGCACACCTATTTGTTTTCTTACCGACCCATATGAATATCCCGACATAATATAAAAAAAGAATTGTTAGTACATTTTCAATAATTTAAGGTTGCTTAATAAAAATAAATTTGAAATAACTAAACATACCACAAGTAATATAACAAGTGAAAAAATAGAGAAATTACTTTTTAAACACACATTTATTACCTCAATCACTTGAGAATCAAAAGGCTCCATTATCACTTGAAGAACTCAGTCTTCATCATCATCAAGTGGTTGATAGTCCTCGCCATTATCGGTTTCACCCACCTTTCTTCCCACCCTACAACTTTCACTATTGTCCTTTTCAATAGAACCAAACATTGAATTCTTGAGGGACTTTATCCCTAGAGCATCAACTGATTTTATTTTTCTCGATTGTTTTTTCCTATCCTTCTCATATTTTGTCATCTTCGACTAAGCCCGGGCTTCATAAATGATTTACCGCTTCGACATCTTTGTAACTGCATATGGCATATAATTAAATGAAATGAAATAAGAAACAATGCTATGAAATTTGAAAAACAATGCCATGCAATGTAAACCAAGCAATTTATTATTAAATTATAACACTTGTCCATATAATTAAAAATTAAACACTACATATCATAATCTATATCAAGATTTATATCAAACACTACATATCATAATCTATATCAAGATCTATATCAGGATCTGCATCAACATCAGGTTGTCTATGCAGTTCATCATCTTTATCATCATTATACTCTATGATTGTGTCATTCTCGTCATCATTGTAAACTAAATTCTCTGCCATTAGTTGATCATTGAAAATGATCTCAGGATCCATATCGTCCCTGCTGTATTGAACATCATTATCTTGGATCACTACCCCAACACCATCAGTGGTTTCATCCTGTTGAAAAGCATCACTAGAGACATCATCCTGCTCTGGTATATCCCATACTCCCCGATGCTTAACACGTTCAACGAATCTCCAATTTTTGCCTTTGCTGGTATCATTGACGTAGAATACTTGCCTTACTTGACTAGGTAGAACAAATTGGTCATCTTTATACCAAAGTCTTGTAACATCAATACTTGTGACATGTTCATCGGAGTATATTCTATTCTTGTGACCGGTGTCATACCATTGACATTGGAACAAAACCACTGCACTTCATGCAAGTATTTCAATTCCCATATTTTGCACAAGTAGTCAGAAAATTAATTTGGTTCCCATTATGGTCCCTTCTACGACCAACCCACTATTTTGGCAGTACGACGATTTTCACGGTTTCTAGTATGGAATCGAATTCCATTATAGATGCACCTGAATAAAAGTCAATTACCGATCCAGACCATTTGCTAATGACCACAATTCGCTTGTTTCAGTGACCCTTTCGTCAAGAAATCATTCATCTACATAAAACACCATATAACAAGTGTACTAAGTTAATGTGAATTGAAAGTTTCAACAATTGTATTCAGTTATTTTCTTTAGTATATCTTACACGATTTTTGAACCATTTTGGAAATTCTTCTCGTTGTACCCGAGTTATGTCACGTCCTTGTAGATTATGTAAAATATTCTTCTGCTCCCTACCCAATAAAATGTGATATACGTAATTAACTTTGAGAGTTCGAAACAAAATGGAACGATTATGCATAAATGTAATTAAACTTAAATACATACTCAATGTATGGCTCCACCTCAGAGCTATTGTACAACACAAACTAGTGAGCCATTTCTCGTTCATTTTGCGAAGGGTCAAGAGCCCTTGTAATAGGTGAAAATAGATGAGCATTTTGGGTGAAGACCTCCATCCCGGGACCATGTTCACCACCATCATCATTTTGTTCAGGTTTATCAATCCCTTTTAAGTACATTGAACAAAAAGTAAGACACTCTTTGACAATGTAAGCCTCAGCGATAGAACCTTCTGGACGTGCTCTATTACTAACATACCCTTTCAAAGTCCCAAGAAACCTTCAACAAAAATTGACAATGAAAATTATGCTTCTTGATGCAAGAAAATTACTTCTTAAACATTAGTCTTTCATGGGTGGATTTTTGCACAATAGTTTAGTTATAACAAATTAATAAATAGCCATATGTTCATAATGATTACCTTTCGATCGGGTACATCCATCGATATTGCACCGGTCCAGCAAACATGGCCTCACGGGGCAAGTGAACAGCCAAATGGACCATCACATCAAAGAAAGCTTGAGGAAAAATTTTCTCCAACTTGCAAAGTATGAGCACAATTCGTTCTTCCATTTTTTCCAAATCAGTCTGCCTTAATGTTTTTGAGCATAGTTCTTGGAAGAAGTTGCCCAACTCAAATAGTGTTGTACAAATCTCCTTGTTCACAAAACCACGCATGCCAATTGGTAGAAGTCGCTGAAGCAGGACATGACAATCATGGCTTTTCATGCCCGATAATCTTCCATTTTTAGAAGTCACACATCTTGAGATGTTTGTCGTGATAGCCATCTAGATAACTAATCGACTTCAAGAATTCACAAAACCATCTATTTGTCGAGAATCCAATGTGTAGGTCGCCCGAGGCTTTACAACGGATCCGTTATCTTTCCTCTCAGATGCAATTCTTGCCTTATGCCCATTTCTTGCAAATCATCACGCTTTTGTACGTGTCCTTGTTTTTCCCATCTATGGCCAACATCGTCCCGTAAAAGTTTTCACAAATATTCTTCTCAATGTGCATGACATCAAGATTGTGTCGGAGGTTTAATTTCTTCCAATACGGTAGCTCCCACATTATGCCCTTCTTTGTCCAATTCAATTCTTCAGACTCTCGTGGTCTTTTCTTGTTGGTAGGATCCTTTCTAAACTTGACTTCCCGCAATTGATCCAATTGAGCCATTACTTTTTCCACCGGTAAATCCAAGGATTTCTTTCTAAGCTCAGTTAAACCATCAAACTTCTTGTCTTTCCTCCAAAAGTGGTTATCAGGCAAGTAAGCTCGATGACCCACCCGCCCAATCTTACTAATCAACCCACGTGACAACGGATTATCATTACAAGGAGGGCAAGACAAATAACCTTTAGTTCTCCATCCGGATAAGTCACCATATGCAAGGAAGTCATTTATGGTCCACATTACAGCTGCATGCATCCGAAAGGTCTGTTCAGTGGAGGCATCGTAAGTCATCACGCCATTCTCCCACAACTCTTTCAACTCATCAATCAATGGCCTTAGGTAGACATCAATATCAGTCCCTGGTTGATTACGTCCAGGAATAAGTAAGGACATCATGAAAAAAGGGGCCTTCATACATCTCCAAGGTGGGAGGTTATAAGGCATGAGTATGACAGGCCACATGCTATAGGAAGTGCTCATGTTCCCAAAAGGGTTGAACCCATCGGTGGCTAGGCCCAACCTAACATTGCGAGTCTCCTGGGCAAACTCTGGATAATGCAAATCAAATTCCTTCCACTCTTTACAATCAGCTGGATGCCTTCCTACACCATCATCCACACGCTTATCACTATGCCATCTCATGTCTTTTGCCGTCTTCCTAGACATGTACAATCTTTTCAACCTAGGTGTCAATGGGAAGTAACACAATATCTTGTGAGGGATCTTCTTACCCTTGCTATCATTTAATCTGTACCTAGATGCTTGACATGTGGGACATTTTTCTAAGTGAGCATTCTCCTTCCATAATAGTACACAATCATGTTTACATGCATCGATGGGCTCAGACTCCCAAGCCCAAGTCACGTAGTAACTTCTTGCACTCAGAATTGACCCCGCACCACATGGCTTCTGGTAGGAATCACCTTTGTATCTCCAAACCTTGTCAAAAGACTTATTGCTCCACCTATTTTCTACCTTCACATGTAGCATCCGAATAACGAATGATAACAAAGTATCCGAAGTTTTTGCAACTGGTACAAGCAATATTGGGAAGCATCTAACAATTTATCAAAATGTCAGACATCCTCTCTTTGTAGAGTATCACCCTCCATAAAATTCTCCCGATAGTCCTCTATTAATTCATCATATTCATCTTCATCCTCGCTATTCTCACCATTGCTTTCATCAAGGTTATTGTGTTCGAAGTTCACCGTGTTCTAACCAAGTGGTGTATGATACCATCATCCCACTTATGAGCAAATGAGCCTTCACAATATCATACTCTCGCTTATAAAAGTTGCAACAGTTGATGCATGGGCACTTAATCTTCCTACCCTCACCCAAATGAACCTTTGCAAATTCAATAAATGAGTTCACCCCATCTACATATGGCTGACTGAATCTATCAGAAATTAACATCCAACTCCTGTCCATAGCTGATCATAAGATAGTAGTTAATACCAATAGGACACAACCTTTTTATTTATTATTATTATTATTATTTATTTATTTATTTATTATTTAAACATGAAGACAAAGTAGTTAATATGACACATCATCGTCAATAAAGGTGCATCTACCTATAGGCTTTTTTAATTTTGTATCAAGGTTTCGACCAACAAATCCTTTAAAATTCTATTATATCTGCACCTACTCTGTAATATGGTTGACAATGTGACATTTGCGATAATATTTTTAAAAATAATATTTTTTAATATTAGTTTTAAAAATATTATAAAAAATAATTTTAAGTAATATTTAATTTTTTTATTATAAAATTTATAGTATGTGAATATATTTCAACATATGAATTTGGTGGAACCATCTTGAAAGGGAAGGGAGGGAAAGAATAAAAGAAAACAATAAAGAATACGAATCAACAAAATCACGATGCTTATTCTATCAAGCCTATATATTATAAAAACTAATATATAGAATCACCTCACTAATTGAATGATAGTAGTGAACTAGCTTTGTTCTCATTGACTTTATAGTATTGTTCAACTTTATTTGTGATTTGGATAGTGCTCACGATCATCAGATTCGCTTGGTGAAATTGCTGATGGAATTAGCAATTGTACCTATTTAGTGATCTATACAGGAATGCTGGACAATTACAAGAATGGTAAATTTCATTTTTATCCCTTAAATTATCACTATTTTGTCTATTTCATTCTTAAACTATTTATTTAGTCCTCAAGTTTCTGATTTCAATTTTCAATTCATGTAATCCAATTTGAGACAATTTTGCAAATGAGGAAATATAATTTGCAAATCAGTAAGATTATTTCAAAATTTGAACAATTTAACTATACAACTAAACACCCATCAAATTGGTTGTAACTTAAGGTGTATAGTTTTTTCAAAATTTAAAAAAAAAAAAAAAAGAAAAGAGTATTTAGTTGTATGATTTAAGTTGTTTGAATTTTAAATCAACTTTCTTGTCCATCAAATCAAATTTCAACGGTTATAGATTTGTACAATTGTCTTCAATTATATTACATGAATTGAAATCAGAAAATTTAAGGACTAAATAGATGAAATTGATAGTTTAAGGATGAAACTTTAAAAAATGGCGATAGTTTAGAGAATAAAAATGAAATTAGGCCATATAAGAGTGAAACTGAATTTTGTTCTGGATTGTTTATGGGAATAAATTTCACCTATTTGAATACTACATGAAGATTGTAAGTCTTAATAGTGCCAAGTTTTGGTTCAATTGAACAGAATGATTGTGATGGTAAACGCATTAAGACAGGGGGATCTAGAGATGAATATGGTGATTCCAAAGTCAAGGTATAAGCAAATACAAGCAACCCAGTGGAGCAGAATACAAAACCACCAGAGCCACCATCGACTGCTCTGCTAAAATAAATTTTGTGAAAAATAGCTATATTCGATCTCAAAGTGGAGTCTGTGCAAGATCCATTGTGTCAATGAATATGCTCGCATTCGGAGTTTCTTGTACTTTTGCATCAAACCTTTTTATATAGAAGTTTCATGAGAAATGATAGGTTTTAATTTTAGAACTGAAAAGAAAGAGTTCTGAGAACTTTCCTTCTGGGAAACTATTGATTTATTACGCCATCTACCAACAACGGAAAAAAAGGAAAAAAAAACAAACAATCTTCTGAATTAAATTGAGAAAGACACATAAATGACTTCTGTGAGTTCTGGCCTTTATTTTCCTAGTTGACTCTAACAAAATTGATTTATTTTTCTTGAACTCAACATGGTTCAAACTTCAAATAAAAATCTTGAACCCACTCACAAAGGCCATTTTTCAATCACGGTGGGAATCAACTAATTGTCCCAGTTGATCGGTGCTTATGACACTCAAATAAGAAGGTATGGCTTCAAAATCTTGAAAGGTTAACCAATGGTTTAATATTTTATTATTCGCACTTTCTAGAGTAATGTCTTTGACCCAATAATTATCTAGTATTTATAAGGCAAGAATATTACAGTATCCAAAAATTAGTCAAGGTAAAACTCAAAACATCCTGTTATTATATATGATAAATGAAAATATTTATTATTACGATTATTAAAAATGTCAATCTTACATCATTCCAATTGAGTTTTAACATGTCTAAGTCACACTATTATGAATGGAGAAGTCATAATTCAACATTTAGAAGATAGGCAAGTGGAATCAATCATGTCCACCTCTCTTAGATAACATCAGACCAACCAACTGTAGCATGATTCCAACTCTGAAAAAGCAAAAGGCCCACTACTTCTCACTCTTCCCACTACAAACAAACTCTCCATCAAGTGCAGAAATTTAGACCCTCACATAGCATTCTATTTCAATCCAAATGATCAATGTTTATCCTCACATAATACCCATTTTCAATATTTAAACAACTTTCCCATATCTTCTCTCTTCATTGGTTTCCTCTGTTTTCAATATTTTCAATATTTCAATACCCATTTTCAATATTTCAATCCAAATGATCAATATTTAACCTCTGTTTCTTGGGCCTCTTCATTGGTGTCCTAGATGAGAACTTTTTTTATGACAATGTACCCTTCCTCAAGCTCCTTGATTTCTCTCATAGGTTATTTGTGATTCCTGTAAGTGTGACCTCCATATGGTAAACTATGACTAACCATCAGAACAACTGCACCTATGGGAACCTAGACCTCAAGTAAGAAGTATATATGATTATGTTGTTTCTTATGCTTAATTTATGTCTATTTTGCTTTATGTTGTTAGGTGTCTTGTATTTTTATCAGAAGGCCTGCATGAGTACTGCAAGATGAGCAAAGTACTCATGTGGACTTATCAAGAAAGGATCGACTTCAAGCTCTTCCCTTACTTTTCTGGGTTAATCCATTCAATTTTAGACATTCTCAAGTCCCTTACTTTTCTGGGTTAATCCATTCAAGTTTAGACATGGTCAAGTCCTTTCCATTCAATTTTAGACATGGTCAATTCCTTTTCTCACCCATCCTTTCTCCTAGGTCTGCATCTTATTTTAAGTTATAATGACATTATGGCAAGATCATAATTGCATATAGTCACACAAGTATTTAAAAAGTCTAAATATGAATGTGTGCCCTCTGTATTGAAAACAGGATCACGCAAATAAACAACTAAAAAGGATTTTGATACAAACCTTCTTGGCCGAGTCGCTTTATTGGAGGACGTTGGCGGCTTATTCTCACGCCAAAGACTTTTTCCAGGGAAGCTACAAAATTTAAAAATAATGTGAGATGAAGCAATGTAAGGTCTGAAAGGGACATCCCAAATCCCAAAATGAAAAAAAATGAAAATGCAATGCACAAGGGACATGTTGATACAGTTTGAAGAAGCACTCGATAAAAACAAAAATGTACACACCATTTCATTTCACGTACCTAACAGACTAACACTAAAGATGCAGTTAAAAGTTCCCTTTCAAAATAACTTAGGGCATCTCCAATCCTTTATCAATTCACAATTTATGAAAAAAATGGTTTAACAACGTAGAAGTTAGTGGGTGTGGATGGTGCCACCAGGTTCGACCAATCACAAATGACTATACCTATGTTGTCTGCCAAATATGATAGACCCTGGTGTCTTAACAAATCACATTTACTACCAGGTGACTTCAAATTGAAACCTCAAGAGTAAATTCGAGTTCGAAGGGAGCACATTAGAGCATTTTCGATCCGGATACAAAACCATTTGCAGTCTTGCAGAAACCCACTCTGCACTTAAATCATTAAAATAAAAGAGGGATCAAGACCCATTACAGAGAGAGAGAGAGAGAGAGAGAGAGAGAGGAGAGAGATTACATACCTGTGTTGGAGAGCTTATATAAACATCAAACCTTCAAGTGGGAATAAACTGGAATGCAATAAACCGATTGAAATTAATTAAAAGAAGTAATAAACTGATCTACGAAAGGAGAGCGAAGACTCACTGTCATTAGGGTAAAACCAAAATCAAAGAGAGAAGGGGAGAGGCAGAAATCAAAGCTAACGAGTGTAGAAATCAAACCTAGCGAGTTCGAGTTCGAAGGGAGCACATTCAGAGCATTTTCGATCCGGATACAAAACCAGTAGCAGTCTTGCAGAAACCCACTCTGCACTTAAATCATTAAAATAAAAGAGGGATCAAGACCCAAATCGTTACAGAGCAAGAGAGAGGAGAGAGACAGAGAACTACCTTCAGTTTTCTCTGAAATTGATTTGCTTCAAAAACCCTAAGAACTGAGAGAAGAATAAGGAACCCAAATCAGCGAGGAATAAGGAACCCGTCCATGATCAGAGGAGAATAAGGAACCCAAATCGGGGAAATTTCGCGCCAATATTTTAGGGATTTTGGGATTTTGATTTTCATGTTTTCGGTAGGTTTACAACAATAATAAAATGCCATTTGAAACTTAACTGATCTTTTAAAAGATTATTAAAATTGAAATGAATGTTATAAATAAATTGAACACTAAAAATTAAAATTATATTTTTAAAATTTTAAAAATTATTTATGACCTCCTAAAAATAAAATTACACAAAAATAATAAGTATTTTTTTATTTTTTTCCAATTTTTTTTTTTAGTTTTTTAAGAAAAAAAATTCTAAAATAAGTTTCTAAAAATAAAATCAAACATATTGAAATTGATAATTTAACCAGATTCTTTGAAAAAATTTAGATTATCTCAAATTAGCTATCTAAACTTAAGGGTGTTTTTGGGCTTCATGGATTCATTTTGTGATCTAATTCGATGATCACTTTAATTTTACAATTCAATAATTAGAATATTTAAAAAAATTTGAAAAATTATAATAAAAATACAAGCAACTAAATCACCTCATTTCACTACCAAAACTTTTACCGACGAATAGTATTATCGTCGCTAAATGTTTAACTCTTTGCCCATGCCAATTTGTCGTCGCCAAAAGTAAGCACATTAATAGCGACGCTTATTGCGTTGCTAAAAAATAAATCTCGTAGCTAAAAGTTATGAAATTTTGGCGCCAACCAATATTTTTGGCGCCTAGTCAATGTTATGCTTTTTTAGCGATGACAGTAAATTGCGTTGGTAAAGGTCTACTTTTCCCAACGAAATTGATCACTGTGTCGCTAAAAATATACTTTTCGCTACGAAAAATTGACGTTGTCGCCAAAAGTAGTCGCCAAAAGTGCAATTTCTTGTAGTGATGTCTTTTTCACTGATTGTGAAATCATTTTAACTTATTACCAATATAATTTATTACCCCAATTTAAAAATCATGATAACTGCTGATTGCGTAGAAAATGATGACGTGACAACTTGTGCAGCTATAAAACTATATTCATCATAGACATGCTAATGCCAAATACGTTAATGAGTTATGTGTAGTTAGTTTTTTCCTTACTAACACTTTCATTCACTAGATTGTGTTACCAAAATTTTCATACCAACTAATTTTTCTCACATTCATATGTATAATTATTCGGCATATTTTGCATTCAATAAGGATAATTTGACACAAAATAATTGTTTTTATTGATAAATTGAACCATGTTACATGGTCATTTTACATATGAAAACTGTCCTAGATGCCAAGCAAAAACCAAAACTAAAACAAAAGGAAACGAACACTAAGGGAAAAAAAAAAACATAAAACAGGACGGTATGAATTATACTCTAGGTCGGAGTTAAGCGCCTCAATGCCTTCGTTTTCAAAAAGAATTGGTGTGTCCAAAGTAACCTTGGCCACTGCAAGGGCCTTGATCCAACCATGTTTAAACCCCAATTCTCAAATTTAAGTTCCTTGTCAGCATAAGTGTTTGTTGCTGACTCCTTCCCCTTCTTGTAAGCATCGGATGCCACTTGCTCTGCCTTCACAAGGTCAGTCCTCACTTTCACCAGCTCGGCGTTCACTACTTTATACGCTACTTCACAAGCAGCTGCTTTCTCCTCAGTAGCCTAGCGCAACTTAATCATTTCTTTGGCTCGCATGCTCTCAGCCTCAGCTTTGGCTTGCTCTGCGGATGCTTTTTCATTTGATGCCACAAGTTCAACAGTCACACTTGGTGTTTCCTCTAATTAGCTACCACTTGGTGTTTCAGCTCGCTGACCAAGTTTGTCATGTTGCGGTGCCAACGCTCGATGTCAGCGATTCTCTCAGCAGCCTAAGAATAAGTGAAAACGATATTACCAATTTAAGTTGCTACCTTAGGGGAGACTTTATTGAAAAATTCTCTTATCATGATTGCCGACTAGGCTATATGGGCTATCATCATTGCGTCGTTTTCAACACGAGAAGCCTCCTTGTCAAATAGCAGCATGATTGCCTTAACCAGGTTAATGGCAACCCCAGGTTCTTTTAGAGTCAAGGCCCCATTCGGTATGTTGGCACCCTTCACCTTTGGTTGGATGATAAAGAGCGCCAAGATGTCAAGGGTGAGGGGGTATAGACACCCCATTTTTGACCACCCGCAAGACTTAGGCGCTTGGTTCAATATACTCAACGATGAAAGTTGAATTATAAATTCGCAGTGATTCAAATTAAGTCAAGCTCCCGAAATAACCTCAAATCTTTAACATTCACCTTGTTTGAACCCATGAGTTTCATTTTTGGACCTTTTCCCACCCTGAGCTGAGTTTGACCAAAAAAACAGGGGAGGCCATCAAGGCCCGGCCGTGCATCAGTGATGGAAGGTCATGGCTATGAATGGTCGGCCGACCCTCGATGGCAATAAACACTGTTTTGGGTAGAAAGCCGCCAGCTATCCATTTTTGAAGATATTTATCACCTTTTGAGCTCGAATTCTATAAAAATGAAGCTCTGGGATTGTTTTGAAGGTTTAACAAAAAATCTAGAAGCCATATATACACCTTGAAAGCTCTTGCCTCCTCATTCTTCCATTGCAAACAAGCTTTCAGCTAACCTAGCTTGTCTATACCATCTCTATCCTCTATATACAACCTTGTCTTATCACCCTAGAGCCTTGGTTGATATTGGAGAAGCATAATTCAAGCTTGAGAGCAAGTTGAAGCCAAGTTTGAATCATCAACAACAAGCTTACCCCTTGAAAGTTATAAGCTTGTTTTCTTCTCTCTTACTCTCTTTTCTTTCACTTACTTCATAGTTCTTTCTGTTTTGAATTATTTTGAGCTTATTTGAAGTGATTGGAGTTGGGTTTGAAGAGTTAACAAAAGGATAGAGAGAGCTTGCTCTTTCTATACATTTACTTATAACTCAAACCTTCTCTTTTCCACTCTTTTCCTTTGATATTTACACTGATTTTTAGAGGTTTAGAAAGGTTAAAAATCATGTTTTGAAGCTTCAAAAGTGAAGGGGTTAGCGACCCTTCCTTATCCTTGCTTACTAGCCTTAATTCTCTTCTTTATTGTCTAGTTTTTCAAGCTCTTTTCGTGCGTGTTCTACCCCTGTTTTTCATGTATTAAGGGTTGTTTTGAGGTTTTCTAAGCCTTTTTAATTGGGCCATGCATTGTTTAGTACATTTGTGATTTCATAAGTTGGCATACTTGTTACTTGTTATGCTTTCTTTGTTCATTTCCATGTTTGGAGTCTAAGTTTAATAATCAATCCATCATTCATCTCTTTCATACTTGAGAATGATTTCAACCAATTGAGGTTGTTCGAATCATGTAAGAAAGGTTCACACTTAATGGCTTAATCTTTCCAAAGATTCATTGCCAACGGTATGGTCTTTCTCTCATGCTTTAGAAGAACCTCTTGTTTGATATTAATTCTTGTTTAGAGGACTTTAAACATCACCATGGACAAATGGACTAAAGAATAGCAAGGCCTAATAAAATTGGTTTAAAATTTGGATCAACACACTTAAAGAAAAAGGCTTAAAATTACTTCAACTTGGCCGGACATTATGCCAAGTTACTTGTGTCAAAAGACGTCACATGTTAATTCATAGCATTTTGATGATTCTTGAAGCGTTGCAACCTTCCTTTTTGAGTTCATACTACGACAAGAGGAAGGGGTGGTCCTATTCTTTGCATTTTTATCAACTTTTGTCCAAAATTGAATCGATATCATCAAGCAATCATATTGCTCATTGATGGTTTTGGAATCAATTTGAACCCACTCTCGAGGATTTTCCATGACAGAGAAGGAAGGAAAGACAAACAAAGCTTGAAAATTCTATATCTGCACTGATTTCACCTCAAAGCACAGAAACAGAGCTTTGTACCAAATTGATGCACGGCCGGCCATCTATATACCCGGACGACCATCAGTGATGCGCGGCCGACCCTTGGTGTGTGGCCAACAGTGCAATTTTGCAAAAACAGAGGCAGTGGCTGAAGGTGAAACAGAGATGGCCTGGGCAGACAGAGTAGCTTTCAAGCGATGTGCATGCAATCTTCATCCATCTTCCATTATGTTCTTATCGAATGCAATTAATTATTTCATTAGTATTATTGTCATAGTTGCGAACAAATTGTGTTGTAATATTTAATTAGTCTAATTAGTTGTAGCTAATTAGTTAATGTTGTAATATTTCATTAGCTTAGCCTAGCCTAGTTTTCTTAATTAATTAGCTTAGATAGTTAGTTAATTATTCATTTCAAATGTTGTAATAATCAGTTAATTAGTTTAGCTATTTATTCAAATTTTGTAATAATTACCTTAATTAGCTTAGCTTAGCTTGGTTAGCTAGTTTATTCATTCAGATTCTCCTTCGTGAGAGCGCAATGTAATAATGTGTATGTCTTCCAACCCCACGTCTTTCTCCCTTTTATTTATCCGCTTTTGATGGTTAGATTAGGGACATGTTTCAATTAGCATACCTTATGCTTGCATCCATTCATTTATATTGCATGCACCGAGGCTCGGCGCATCATTCTAACTGCATTGTCATTTTAATACTTCATTGAATACGTGTTTAATCGCATGTCATCAAAATCGATCCATATGCCATATTAGTAGTCGAGCCTATTAATTGCATTCTTCACATGTGTTGCATTGGACATTTGGCATAGTTAGGAATCATGCATATTTTTCTAACTCATATCTTTTAGCTTGTAGTACTAAGTGAGTTTTTAGTCATTTAGCATACTTGCATGAGTGTGAGTGATTGCCATGACTAGCATACTTACCATGAGACTAACTAGTTACTTAATAAACTACTTAAATGCCTGTGGATGAAGGCTTGTTGCTTGAATTGGAATCATTCAACGAATGTATGTTTAAGCCCACTATGTCTAGTGGCAAATTCACAACTTTAAGCCCACTTTGTTGAGTGGCAAATTCGCAAACTTTAAGCCCACTTGAGGTGGCAGAATCAAACCCTTGTCGCAAAACAAACATAAAATTGAATTATTTTAATTCGAGCAAACTAGTCTACACTTGCTTGTGCGCATCACATAGTAAAGCTAGTCTAATAACCGGAACAAGAGCACATAATGTTGATAAAAAAAATCATATCACGATTAGTAGAGGCTGATCTTTGATCAGGCGAGTAAGGTGCTCAATTCATGACCTTCCCTTCTCGTACCTAAGTTCCCGAGCCGAGACAACTTTGGTGATGATGTACACGTGGCCTTTGGCATGAGTCATGGGTTTCCTAAATTTTCCAGAAAACAAAATATTTAGGTGGCGACTCTATATCTGGCAAAGCAGTCCAATTTTGGCATTTTTTATTCAAAAATTAATTTTTTTGAAAGATTTGCTGAATTTGGACTTGTGAGATTAGATTCAAAACCGCGGGAATCCAAATTGTAGGGCTTTCTTTCAAACCTTTCAATAAGGGAGCAAGAAAAAGTCGAGCTACAGGGGGGTGCAAGCCCTCTTCTCGACAGGCTTAATTGGCTCAGTGGGATGCTTGGAACCTCTTTGGTCAACCTTTTTCTCGTCACTTCGGTGGGGCTGTTTTGGTCGCCGCATCCTAAGGGACATCGATAACCTTTTTAGCAGCAGACACTATATGCAAGGTTTCAGGTGTAACAATCTATTATGGGTGACCACTCGAGCAGTTAATCGGTCGCTCGAGCAGAAATGCAAAGCTCTCAGTATCTTGTCTGTTTGCAGACGAGACCACTCGAGTGGTGAAATGGTCGCTTAAGCATAGAAATGAGGCTTCTAATATTTTCACTTTAGCTTTGCAAAACATCTGAGACCCTGCGTTTACCGCTCAAGTAGTGGAAAGTTCACTCGAGCGATCTGTTCGGGACAGCACACTTAAAAGTCAATCCAAACACTTTTTCACTCACTTTTTCCATATCTCTTCTCTCTTTCTCTCTCTCATCCATTTCCGAAACCCTAGTCCCTGAACACTTGTTTTTCCTTGATTTCAACCAAGATCTACCTTAGATCTTCAAAGGTGGTCGAAGAACAAGCCTAGATCAAAAGTTGTACCGATTGTTTTCTCATTTCTTGAAGTTTGAAGTTGGGTATTCATCTTTTGCCATCAATCTTAAGGTGGGGGGTACTTTTAACTCACTATAAAAATGGGGTCATTTCTTATGAATTTCTTGAAGGATATATCTTTTGTGTTGATGATTATGGTATGGGTGATGAAGATTTACTTTTCAATGCGTTAAAAGGAAAAACCTTCAATTTTTCATAAAACTCTAGTTTTCAAATTTGCTCTATAAAGGGGGATTTGATTCAATTGGCCTTCTAGTCATGAAATTGAGTATATTGACTTGATTTTTACGTTGAAACATGAAATATTGGGAACCTTTATCACAAAATCATGAGATGACTTGGAGAATCACCTTAATTGAGAATGTTAAAAGTGTTGGGTTATTGTGAATTGAAAACTACCTTAGGGAAATTGAAATTTATAAAATTATGCATCATATACATTCACTAATTTTAATTGTGGCTTGCAATTGTCAATGATTGGAACATATTTGAAGGTGGTAAATATCGTATCAGTCCAAATTGTGGGTCGGATTTTGGTTTGAGTTGTGTTATGTATATTGGTAACCGCGCAAGGAGTCAAGGTGCCCAATTGCCATATCTTATGTATATTGCCGAATGAATGTGGGAAAGATTTTAGGGTGTCCACTAGCCTGCTGTTTTTAGAGTCGACTAATGTGGAAAACATGGTTTTGGGTGTCCACGAGCTTGCCATTTCTAGAGTTGACAAATGTGGAAGAGTAGGGTCCTGTGTGCCCAAAGCTCCGCCATTTATGGAGTCGGCAAATATGGGATTATTTTATATATATATATATATACGCACACACATATGTATATTTATGGTTTAGGGCTCTTGTTTATGGACGTCATAGCATATTTATACCCCGTGACTTGGATGAGCACTTGTTATGGACTTTGTTTGATTTGGGTTCATGATTTATACCAAGGAACGAACATGGTTTTTCTCATCCTTTGCATAGCATGATCATATGTATTTCGATTAAACATATAATTTGTTAATGGTATTTCCTATTAGGCGATTGCTCACCCCAAAACTAATAACCTTTTAAGAGATAATCTTGATGTGCTACCAAAGTGATTGGCATAAGGAAGTAATTTTGGACGAGAGTGCGGAAGCTCCTTTTTGTGCTATGTGATGAAGCCTTGGGTTATTTTTGTGTGGAGTTAGATCAACATCTTTTTGTGTACTCGGGGAAAATCTTTGAAGAGATATAAGCCCTTAGGGAATTTTGTTTTATATTATCTCTTATGCTTTGAACTATTATTATTATTATTTTTTTGTTATAATGTATTAAAACAATGATGTAATCACATGAATAGTTCAAGGGGAAGAGATGACTTTAATGTATGTAATAGATTATTATATGCTTTGAATTCTCATCATTAGTTATGATATTCTTGTATTAGCATTAAGAATGATGATGAAATATCAGGGCATTACATTAGGAGCCCCGCTCTTTTCGGCAGCCGCCGCCTTGTTCTTCCCAGCCATCTTCTTGGCATTTCTCTATTTGGTGAATTGGGAGAGGGACATCTTTTTGGGGCCCACGTCTTCGATGGAGCCTGGCAGATCTTCCAAGTCTTGGAAGATGAAGTTGGTTTCTTCCCAAGTAAGCGCCTTGGGATCTGCTCTGTCAGAAAAGATCTCAAGCTTAAGAGGACAAACTACGTCCTAACGTACCGACCTCTTCTTGAGGAGGATTTGCCAAACCCCTATCCTCGGCTCTCAGCACTTCAACACTTTCATTGCTATCTAAATCTGAATCAGGTCCTAAGTCTCTAAAGCTTATGGCGTGATCGTAAGTGAGGGCAACCAAGCGTTTCTTCCCTTCATGGATTGGCATGTTGTCAGCGACGACAAATATAATGTAAGTGGGGTCATAGTTTAGGAGGATGTGGGTTGCACGACCTTGACCTTCACAATCTCTTCGGCCAGTGTAGTCCAAACCTTTCCTAAATTGGGCAAGTACCTCGGCATCCATCGATTGGATGGTCTTTTTGATATGGACACCTACAAAATTAAGTCCGATTAGAGACAATTTACAAGGCATTTTTTAAAATATTATAAAAAAATAAAAATAAAAATAAAAACAATACAAGCTACTCGGCCACCTGGGTCACCCCTAAGCCTAGGAATGAGATCTGAGCGTTCCTCCTCAACGTCAAATTTGCAGTTATCATGGACCAAGACCATTAGGTCATCAACATTGTTGCTTGAACTAGCTAAGATGGTTACCAATTGGTGGTCTGTGTCCTTGGCTTTCAAGAAAAATCTTTTGAGACGACAAAAAGATTTGCCCAAGGAGTAGTAGTGCCGAATAGCAGGATGCCAAGGTTGATGCCCAGAATGTCGTTCAGTTTGGCAATCCCCATTATGACTCGAAAAAAATTTACGTTTGGTTGAGAGGGGATTAAGCCACAGAAATAAAGAGCAATTTTTAATAAGGGGTGAAGGGGGAATCGAACTCCCTCCTCAACTATAGCCAGTATTGGCATAGCAATGGTGTTCGCATTTACCATTTCCAAGTTGGGAACACCATCCCCGATGAGCTCTAATGGAACGTCGCTTGGGATTTTGAAAATGTAAAGAAAAAGTCAAAGGACTTACAAAGAAAATTTTGAATGCTTAGAGAGGGAGGATGTGAAATATACTCCAGATAAAGAAGACAAGAGTGGAGAGTTATAGGAAATGAAAGGACTCTTCGGAAGCGAAAGAGTGCTGAGAATTTAGGATTTTGAAAAAAGTAACAAATGAGGTGTAAGGGAAGTCTAAAGATGCAAGAAGTATATATATCCTTTTATGGGGTTCCATCAATCACGTTAAAGTTGAAGCAGTGTACCTATCACGCGCCCAAACTTCGAGGCAAGTGAACGGTCTCGTAGGAGCTGAGCACGTAAAGCACTCGACGTTCGAAGTGGCCAGGAGCTCAAGGGGCAATTGTGGGAGCCAAGTATAAACCTGTGTATTCGAAAAATGAAGCATATCTGAGCCCATTCATTTTAGGCCAAAACCAAGCCAGGCCAATTAGATTGTCGAGGATAAAGTGTCGAGCAGCATGATCACCGGTCAAAGGATATGCCAAATAAGTGATACCAGCAGAATTGACAAATAGCTATGTTGAATACCAGAGTGGACCTAGGTTGTCCCTTTCCGGAAGTGTGGTAGGAACTTGGGCCCTGATATTAAGGTGTTGATGACAAACAACTCAAATTGCACAAGAAATATCTACACCAAATGGCTATAAAAAAAAAAAAAAAGGTAAAGAGAAGAAGAAAGGTGTGCACTATAAACCAACAAAACTTTATCCCTACTCTAAAATATTTGGCTCATTCCCTCTCATTCAAAATCTGACTTAACTGTTAGAGTACTAATTCTGGCATCCCTGACCAGAGTATTTTCTATTTCAGGCATCGGAGCGAGAATCAAGCAAAGGTTTGTTTGGGACGAAGGAATATCGAAGAACTATCCCTCACAACAAGCTTTCAAACCTTCTAAACACATGTCATGAGAATATTAGTTAACAAAATTCATATAATCTTAGTGATTGTATTACGTGAGAATATTAAGATACGTGAAATTAAAAATGTAAATATAAATTACAGAAAATTACATTGATTATTCTTTAAATTTAAAATATATTTATATATGTATATATAAATATATAATAGTTCAATAAATTTAGTGTAACTGTATTGAACTCGCTTAAAATTTAATTCACCTAATACTTAATTCGTTTTTTATTGGTAATTTATTAGTCATATGGATTGACAAATTATATTTCTAGTCTTTTTACACTTGCATTCGTATTTTTTATGTGTCTTCACACTATCTATATTAATTTCAATAATTTTAGCCATATTAGAAAGGAGATGGGTTTAATAATGCCAAAATTGTGGGTCACATTATATTTTTTTTTTCTAAATCTTAGAGAGTTTAGTGCAATATCTTATAATTTGGGTTGAATTTCTCTCAAGTTAAAATATGAACTTAAGATAATTGTTCGGGTTTGTGAGGCCCATCAAGAGTTTCGTTTTGATGATACAAACAGTTCATTATGTAAGATTCTCTGTATATATCATTTAATAAAAGGGTAAATTACAAATACACCGCCTGAGGTTTGATTAAAATATGGATTGTCCCCTGTGATTTTAAAAATTACCAATAACCCATTGTCAGCATTTTTTATTTAACAGAGTTAATTAAAAAAATAAAATTCCTGAATACCCACCTATACAATAATAAAATTACACGAATTATTAATTGAAATATATTTCTGACATCATTAAAATCAATTAATTGAGTTAATGATTTATTAATAAAATTGTTCATTTGTTAAGAAATTAAAAACTATAGGGGATAGAATGTAATTTTCAAAACTACAGAGGGTAATTTGTGCTTTAAGCAAAACTCATGAGATATATTTATAATTTACCCTCTATAAAAAATATTAGAATGATTTGATAATCGTAATCTTTTTATTTTATCATATTTGTCTTTAAAAAAAATAAATAGACTATTTTTAAAATCACTATGTCATCCATTTTTAAACAAATGTGATAAATAAAAATCCCACGTGATAAAACTTTCAAGTATTAAGGACAAATATTAAAAAGCTTCCTTAAAAAGTTCAACTTTCAAGTATTAAGGACTAATATTAAAAAGCTTCCTTAAAAAGTTCAACACACACCACTACAAAATATTTTTAGTGACTAATTTAATACTTAAATTTTAAAATGATATAACTTTTGAATTAGATGTCACTTTTTAATAAAATTAATAATTTTAAAATATTCTCGTCAATATTTATTAAATAAGATCTATATTGGTTATGAAAAAAAAAATGAAAAAAAAAAAAAGAGAGTTAAATTTTTACCGTCAAAATTAACGTCAATTGTAAAATTTTAATCTATCTCACAATAAAATTTTCCTCTGATTCATAGTAAATTTTATTATTTAAATTGTGAAATGTTGGAAAAATAGTTTAATATAGGCATATTTTTTAGCCAAATTTGAGTGGGCCCCAAACGTCTTATGGGGTGGGTCCAAAGGGGTGAAGTGTTCCTTGCCGCGTGGCAAGTCACACGGTGAAGACGGAATGTCAAAACCATTTATGAGTGAATGGGAAGTTGATGTCGTTTTCGGGTCTAACATTAATTTTTTAGATAAAATTCATTTGAATTTTTTCAATAAAAATTATTGTGGGAATTTAATTTAATTCTAAATTCAAATTTGGGTTCTTAAGTGGTTTCCTAAAGTTTGTAATTGTGGAAATTTAATTTAATTCTAAATTCTAATTTTGGGTTCCTAAGTGGTTTCCTAAAATTTGTACCTCTTTTTTTATTTATTAAACTATTCAATTTGTTTAATATATATATATATATATTCAAATAGTTTAATATATATATATATATTCCAAATAGTTTAATTTATAAAGTTCCTACAGGTTTGAAATCTGCACCAACCAACTGTAGCAACCCTCACCGCTGTTTGCCCGATTAACCACTGATTACTACTAAACTGAGACTGATTATGAAAAGTAATCGAATTGACTGAAATCTGGAACTAAATTGATTGAATACACTAGCTTAAATGTATATTTATCTGTTTGACTGTTAAATTACCTGTTCATGTTTTATGCTTTAAACTGCAAATTGAAGGTCTTATCAGCGATCAAATCTGAAATTGATTGATAGTTTATGATCATTAGAATTTATGTGAATTTATGGTGTATTGATCTGAAATGTGATTTGGTATGATTAAATTAGATTAAATTGAGCTAAATTGCAATAGTTGGCTTAATTACCAACATGCCACTTAGTGGACCACTTAGGCAACATATCTTTGAGCTTTATTATACATTCAACAAAACATTTCATCAGCGTCTTCCCTTGTTATTGCCGACTAGAGAGAGAGAGAGAGATAGGGAGTTGGAGTGAATTCATCTTGTATTGCTTGGAAATTGAGAAGATTGGAAGAGCTTGTGATCAATTGAGCTTCTAGACTTGGATTTGAGAACTTAGGTAAGGAGTTCATCCTTTTAATTGTGAATTTAAGTTAGTCCTTGCATGTTTCATGCTAATTTGAAGAGTTGAGCCTAGAATTGGTTTAAATTGTTGCACTAGAGCTTGTATCATGCATGCATGTGTGCATTTTTAAGTTTGGAGGTTTGATTCCATGGAAATCTTGCATGCATGTTCATATTTTTACAATGAACCATGAATTCATTGTGTTTTTGGAACAATTGGCTCATTGGAGCAATTCTTTGAAGCTTGAAAGTTGTTTAAGTCTTGCATGTTCAATTGAAATCATGTTCTTGAAAATTAGTTTGAAGTTGAGTTTAATTGAGGTACCCTTGGGCTTTGATTTCATAAATTAAGCTTTGAAACATGTTATACTATGAGTTTACAAGTGTTTTCTAGAAAATTAGCCCAAGAGGATCGAATTTGATACATTTGAGGTTGAATTTGAGCTTGAGGTTCAAATCTGAAAATTCCAGATTTTGAACTCACGCCGAAAGTGGTTATCTTGGCCGGCGTGAAAATCGTGCTCCCAAAGATTTTGTTGTGTTTACTGATCCGCCGAGCGGGTAATTTACGCCGGCGGGACATTGTCTTACGCCGGCGGTGTCGGCGCCTAATCGAGCGTGATTTTCACACATCCAGTACTTTTGGCATATTTTACGGTACGCTCGAGCGGAGTATTTTGTTTTCCTTTACGCTCGAGCGGGGTAACCTGCGCTCAAGTGGATCCCCTATTTTTTGAAAATTCTGAAAATGCTTTTAAAGTGCATCTTTGCATCCTCTTTCCATCATAGGCATTCCTAGGGCATGTTTAAGGCATCTTAAAGAGGATATAGATGTAGAACCGCATTGAGTCTAGGTAGGGACTAAGTCTTTGATTCCCGAATGTGAACTTAGTGTGTGTTCGTTCTGTCACTGTATAGGGTTGGCCTTCGGAGACGCGCTCTAGCCGCTTATAGCCCAGAACTCTGTGAGTAACAATTGTGTAAAGATATGTTCAAATGTGACTGTTTAAACTGCATCTTTGTCATCGACATCTTGATTGAATGTTTGTCCTCTATTCTGAACTGTATTGTGGCATCCATAGCAACTTCTTGTTTCTTATCTTTATCTTTATTCTGAGAGATCTCTGTTAGTTCCTATTTTGGAACTTCTATTTACTATTATGATGGCCATCATTGACTGTTTGGTCTTTTAAGACCTATTGTTTACTGTACTGCTATGCTAATGGATGTACCACATATGACTGTTATGACTGAATGACAGAAATACCGATTTAATGAACTGTTTTCACTACAGTAAGGACATTAATTCTTGATCTCTTTACGCATTATGTTATTCACTGGACTTTAGCTCACTGCTCATATATATATGTAGGTGTACAAGCACTGGACCGTTGCTAGAAGCGTCGGGGTAAACTCCAATTTTGTCAAGCCAACCTATATGCCTCACTGCGAGGTTCCGAGCCTGCCAAGCTATGGCGTAGGGGCGTTTTAATTTCCCCCGTCTGTCTCTGTATCTATTTTGTAATATTGTATAGACTAATAGCACTGTACTGTACTGTTATAATAGAGGTCAGGTTCCTGTCTGAAAGATTGTACATATATGTATAGATTGTTTCGTTATGAATGTGCATACGAATGAAAAGTATTTTTGCATACAGACTGTCACAGCTCATTGGACATTGTTTAATTACTGTTTTGGCTTCCATCATGCCCCTGTACTCTGTATTACTGTATTCTTTATTAGCGGGCCTTTAATCTCGGATTCTTGGCGATTCTGATGCTAAACCCATAGGGGCGGGTTTGGGTCGTGACACCAACCACCAACGGATCTTTTTGTTTGAAAGTTTGTTCTATACAACGGACAGATTCAATTTTCAAACAGAACATGTTCAAACTGTGTCACATCTGTTCGGTAATTTTTTGCACCTGTTGGGACAAATTTTTGGTCACTTTTTGTGCCTATATATTGATCCATTTCCTGCAGTCCATGGTATCCGAAAAAAAAACAGTCTGCAAGTTGCCTTTTTTGCTGTCCAGATTTTCTTTTGTGCATTTTCTTCATTCTAGTTTTAGAATAAATATTCAGAGAGTTAGATCACAGGTTTGGTTCACTGAACAATTTGTTTTGGAGTGCTACTACAAATTGATTAAAGATCATTGTATCTTGGGAGATAGACGCCACTCAACCGTAAGCACCATAACGGGGCGAATCTGCCTTAAGGACAGAGTGTCACACACTCGACTTAGTCTTGTAATTTTTATTTGGTTCGACAAGATAAATCCGGTATGTTATTTATTTATTTTGTTTGATTTTATTTCCAATTTATTTATTTACACAGAAAATTGTTCCAACAATCTTAAGACAGAATTGAATTATTCTGTTTACAGAATTTTTCGTTTATTTCTTTTTATCTTTTTTCTTTTGAGAAAATTATTTTCTGTGGATTTACAAAATAATATTCTGGTTGGAAAAATAAATAGTGGTTATATGTTATTTGACAGATAGTAGTAATATACTGTCTCTTTTCTTTGACAACTAGTAGTACGATACTGGTGTCATTAACAATTCAGAATATATTTTTGTAAAATTTTGTCAGAAAATTAATTTTGGTTTTTAGAATTTATTTTCTGAGTTTTCATTAATTAAAATTCTGTTTCAGTATTTTAATTATTGGAGTGTAACAAGAGATTTAAATTTCTGCATGAAATTAATTTGGTTAAATAAAATTTTATTTTATTTCCAAATTAATTGAAGAATAAAAGTTATATTCTTATTTCTTTTATTTTATAGAATTTAATTTTCTATGTGGAATTATTTTGGTTAAATAAAATTTTATTTTATTTCCAAATTAATTGAAAAAATAAAAGTTATATTTTTTATTTCTTTTATTTTACAGAATTTAATTTTCTATGTAGAATTAATTTGTTTAAATAAAATTTTATTTTATTTTCAAATTAATTGGAAATAAAAGTTACATTCTTGTTTCTTTTATTTTTTACAGAATTTAATTCATTGAATTTGGTTTAATTTTCTGTGTAGTGTAAATTCTAATTATAATTTTGTTTTATAAATTAGAATTGATGGCTACTGAAACTAATGCCCAAAAAAGTACTACTGTGGTGGCTGCAATGACGCCAACACCCTCTTCTATTGTAACAGTACCGGTAAATCACGGTGAAAAGCCTGAGAAGTTCTCAGGAACTGACTTTAAAAGTTGGCAACAGAAAATGTTGTTCTATCTTACAACTCTGAACCTGGCTCGTTTCCTCCGTGAAGATGCTCCTATCCTGAAAGAGGATGAAACCGACCGGCAAATGGTTGCTGCGGTTGATGCCTGGAAACATGTCGATTTCCTTTGCCGGAATTACATCTTGAATGGACTTGACAACACATTATACAACGTCTATAGTCCAATCAAGACAGCAAAGGAACTTTGGGAATCATTGGATAAAAAGTACAAAACGGAAGATGCCGGCTTAAAGAAATTTGTGGTTGGCAGATTCCTAGATTTTGTAATGGTTGATTCAAAAACTGTGATCAGCCAAGCTCAAGATTTCCAACTCATTATGCATGATATTCATGCAGAAGGCATGTCTCTCAGTGAATCCTTCCAAGTTGCAGCCTTAATTGAAAAATTACCAAAAGGCTGGAAGGAATTCAAGAACTACCTCAAACACAAGCGCAAAGAAATTTCTATGGAAGAATTAATTGTGCATTTGAGGATTAAGGAGAACAACAGCAATTCTGAAAAGTGGGCTGGTAAGCATCCTATGGAGTTTAAGGCAAATGTGGTGGAACATGCTTCAAAAACCAAGAAACGAAAGTCTTCTGGAGAAAGTTTATCACAAGGCTCTAAAGAAGGGGGATAATAAAAAGTACAAGTTTAATGGCAAATGTTACATCTGTGACAAAGAGAGACATCGGGCCAAAGATTGCCGTAGCAAAGGCAAAAGCAAAAGAAGAACAAGCAAGAAGCCTGCACAAGCCCATATGACCGAAGTGGACAAGATTTCCAATGGTGTAGATGACATCAATCTTTCTGCAGTTGTTTTCGAGGAAAATCTTATCGGAAATCCTAAAGAATTGTGGGTGGACACTGGTGCTACTCGTCATATTTGTGCCAACAAAAAGATGTTCACATCTTATTCTACAGTGGACAATGGTGAACAACTTTTTATAGGCAATTCCTCAACTTCCAAAGTTGAAGGACAAGGAAAGATTGTTCTCAAGATAACATCAGGAAAGGAACTCACTCTCAACAATGTGCTGCATGTACCGGACATTCGCAAGAATCTTGTTTCCGGATCTTTGTTGAGTAAGAATGGGTTTAGGCTGGTATTTGAGAGTGATAAATTTGTACTTACTAAAAATGGGATGTATGTAGAAAAAGGTTACATATCTGATGGCCTTTTCAAGTTAAATGTAATGACCGTTGTACCCTCAGTTATTAATAATAATACATCTTCTTCTTACTTGCTTGAGTCTTCAAATTTATGGCATGGTAGACTAGGACATGTTAATTATGGATCTTTGCGTAGATTAATTAATATGGAATGTTTACCTAAATTTGTAATTGATTCAAATCATAAATGTGAATTTGTGTTGAGGCAAAATTATCAAAAACTCTTTTTCATTCAATTGAAAGAAGTACAGAACCACTTAAATTAATTCATAGTGACATTTGTAATTTTAAATCAATTCAAACTAGAGGTGGGAAAAAGTATTTTATCACTTTTATAGACGACTATACTAGATATAGTTATGTTTATTTAATTCGAACCAAGGATGAAGCTTTGGAAACTTCATTCAATATAAGAATGAAGTTGAAAATCAACTTGGTAAGAAAATCAAGAAACTTAGAAGTGATAAAGGCGGTGAATATAAATCACCTTTTGGCGAATTTTGTAAAAAAACATGGAATAATTCATCAAACTACCGCTCCTTACTCACCTCAGCAAAATGGAATTGCTGAAAGGGAAAATAGGACTTTAAAAGAAATAATGAATGTCATGTTAATAAGTTCTGGATTACCTCAGAACTTGTGGGGGAAAGCTATACTTTCTGCTAATTATATTTTAAATAAAGTACCCCAAAAGAAAGTGAATCAAACACCTTATGAAATGTGGCATGGTAGAGTACCATCCTACAAATACTTAAAAGTGTGGGGGTGTTTGACTAAAGTGGCTATTCCTAGTTGTAAAAAGACTAAGAAAAGTCCTAAGACCATTGATTGCATTTTCATTGGTTATGCCAAGAATAGTAGTGCATATCAGTTTTTGATTCATAAATCAGAACATTCCGAAATGCATGTAAATACTATTATTGAGTCTCGGAATATATCATTCTTTGAACATGTATTTCCAAATAAAACTGGATAGGAAACTAGTAACAATAAAAGATCTCATGATGCTATTACTAGTAAGGATCAAGAAAATGATCAAGAACAAGAGTTAGATCAAAATGAGGAAGAGGAACCTAGGCATAGTAAACGTACTAGAACCTCAAAATCTTTTGGTCCAGATTTCCTAACATTTTTGTTAGAAAATGAGCCTTTAACTTTTAAAGAGGCTATGTCCAGTCCTGAAGCTCCTTTATGGAAAAAAGCTGTCAACAGTGAAGTTGAATCTATCTTGCAAAATCACACTCGACTTGGTCTTTTAATTTTTGTTTGGTTCAACAAAATAATTTCTGTAAGTTTTATTTTATTTTGTTTGAATTTATTTCAGTTTATTTTATTTACACAGAAGATTGTTCCAACAATTTTGGGGTCCACTCAATTTTGGGCTCAAAGTCGGCCCAAACTTGGGAATTAGTGGAATTGCCACCAGGTTGTAAACCTCTTGGGTACAAGTGGATTTTCAAAAGAAAATTGAAAGCGGATGGATCAATTGACAAATATAAGGCAAGACTTGTGGTCAAAGGATTTAGACAAAAAGAAGATTTGATTACTTTGACACATACTCACCGGTTACTAGAATAACATCCATTAGAATGCTAATTGCCATTGCATCTCTAGACAATCTAGAAATTCATCAAATAGATGTGAAAACCGCTTTCTTAAATGGTGAGTTAAATGAAGAAATTTACATGGAACAACCAGAAGGTTTTTCTGTTCCCAGAAAAGAAAAGAAAGTGTGTAAATTGATTAAATCATTATATGGTTTAAAACAAGCGCCAAAGCAATGGCATGAGAAATTTGACAAGGCAATAATGTCAAATGGTTTTAAAATTAATGAATGTGACGAATGTGTTTATATTAAAAACACGAACAAAGGTTATGTCATTATATGTCTTTATGTAGATGATATGCTCATCATAGGTAGTAATAACAACATGATTAAAACTACCAAGAAAATGTTGAATAAACATTTTGACATGAAGGACATGGGTATTGCTGATGTAATTCTTAGTATGAAAATTACCAAACATCAAAAGGTTATGCTTTGTTACAATCTCATTACATTGAGAAAATACTTCACAAATTCAGTAAAGATGATGATCATCTTGCTAGAACTCCTGTAGATGTTAATTTGTATCTTTTTAAGAACGTACAGGACAGTATTTCTCAATTAGAGTATGCCCAAATTATTGGAAGCTTAATGTACTTGATGAACTGCACTCGCCCAGATATAGCTTATGCAGTAAGTAAATTAAGTAGATATACGAGTAATTCGGGAGTAGAACACTAGAAAGCAATTATAAGGGTTCTTAGATATCTCCGATTTACTCGTAACATTGAGCTTAATTATATTAGATATCCAACAGTACTTGAAGGATACTGTGATGCAAATTGGATATCGGATACAAGAGACTCAAAGTCCACTAGTGGGTATGTCTTTATTCTTCGTGGGGCAGCTGTATCTTGGAAATCTTCCGAACAGACTTGCATTGCTAGGTCTACTATGGAATCAGAATTCATAGCCTTAGACAAAGCAGGGGAAGAGGCAGAATGGCTTCACCACTTCCTTGAAGATATTCCAATTTAGCCAAAACCGGTGCCTGCTATATGCATACATTATGATAGTCAATCAAAATTTGGTAGAGCACAGAGTCATATGTATAACAGTAAGTCACGACACATTCGTCGTCGACATAATACTGTGAGACAACTACTCTCTAATGGAATTATTTCCATAGAATATGTTAAGTCTAAAGACAACATAGCGGATCCACTAACCAAAGGGTTAGCAAGAGAGTTAGTTGAGAATTCATCGAGGGGAATGAAACTAAAGCCTATTAAATAAGAGTTACCACAATGGCAACCCAACCTAGTTGACTAGAGATCTCAAGATCTAGGTTCAAAGGGACAACCGAGTTGTGAATGACTCAGAAGGATCACTGGGGAGTCTTACTCCTATCCATTTCTTTGATGAAACAGTGATGTCTGCAGCGTTTGAGGTTAAGTAAAATTTTAATGATTCTTATATCTAGGTAAACCTAGTGGAGTATGGCAAGATACTCTTCATAAGAATCACCTATGTGAGTGTGAACTGGGCCGGTTCTATAAGATTTGTGAAGGGCTACAAGTCTTTAGAGCACTCAAACCAAGTTGTTCAGGGCCAAAATGAACACAATAGTGAAAACTAAACTGTATCTGGGGATATACTGTGTAAGTTCTATTGTCTCGGTTTATACAAATGACTGAACAGTTCAAGACATCATGTTCACTAGTTAGCTAGTAAATCCAATAATGTCTCACAAGGGAAGGTTTAGAGCTAAAAGCTACATATCCTTTGCAGAATATTTCCAATTTCTGTACTCTCTGTATTTAGATCATGTTGTTGTATTTAGATCATGTTGTTGCATTTCATGTTGTTGTATTTAGATCATGTTGTTGGAAAAATGGTTTAATATAGGCATATTTTTTAGCCAAATTTGAGCGGGCCCCAAATGTCTTATGGGGTGGGTCTAAAGAGGTGAAGTGTTCCTTGCCGCGTGGCAAGTCACACGGTGAAGACGGAACATCAAAACCATTTTTGAATGAATGGAAAGTTGATGTCGTTTTCGGGTTTAACATTAATTTTTTAGATAAAATTCATTTGAATTTTTTCAATAAAAATTATTGTGGGAATTTAATTTAATTCTAAATTCTAATTTTGGGTTCTTAAGTGGTTTCCTAAAGTTTGTAATTGTGGGAATTTAACTTAATTCTAAATTCAAATTTTGAGTTCCTAAGTGATTTCCTAAAATTTGTACCTCTTTCTTTATTTATTAAACTATTCAATTTGTTTAATATATATATATATATATATATATTCAAATAGTTTAATATATATATACATATTCCAAATAGTTTAATTTATAAAGTTCCTACAGGTTTGAAATCTGCACCAACCAACCACCAACGGATCTTTTTGTTTGAAAGTTTGTTCTATACAACGGACAGATTCAATTTTCAAACAGAACCTGTTCAAACTGTGTCACATCTGTTCGGCAATTTTTTGCACCTGTTGAGACAGATTTTTGGTCACTTTTTGTGCCTATATATAGATCCATTTCCTGCAGTCCATGGTATCCGGAAAAAAACAGTCTGCAAGTTGCCTTTTTTGCTGTCCAGATTTTCTTTTGTGCATTTTTCTTCCTTCTAATTTTAGAATAAATATTCAGAGAGTTAGATCACAGGTTTGGTTCACCGAACAATTTGTTTTGGAGTGCTACTACAAATTGATTAAAGATCATTGTATCCTAAGAGATAGACGCCACTCAACCGTAAGCACCATAGCGGGGCGAATCTGTCTTAAGGACAGAGTGTCACACACTCGACTTGATCTTGTAATTTTTATTTGGTTCGACAAAATAAGTTCGGTATGTTACTTAATTATTTTGTTTGATTTTATTTCCAATTTATTTATTTACACAGAAAATTATTCTAACATGAAATACCATGATTATCACTAAGCACCATAGTCACTATAATTGTTAATACACAATTACAAAAGCATAACGTTAACCGAATAAAATAAAATAATAATTTTAACGGAGTAAAATTTTGTTGGTAATTTAAAAAAATGTATCAACAAATAAATAATAGATTATATATTATTATAATACATAAGAGTAAAATTTTACTGTCACTTTTTAACAGAGTATCAGTAAATAAAACACATGATATGTATTACCGGAACAAATCAAAATAAAATTAATCTAATGTCAACAAAAATACTATCATTCAATCAAATTCACTAAAAAACAATTTTAATAAATGAAATATATATCGTTCAATCTCCAATTCAATTTGAAAAAGCTAGAATAATTATTTACTCTTAATGCGAATAAAGAAGCGAAATACACACCAAACAAAAGAGCTAGTACTTTTCAAATAATATAAGTAACATGTAGATCAAAAATTATATTCAGTATTTACATTTTGGTATCAATTTTGCTACATTCAGTTATGAACAAAAATTGATTTTTTTTTTTTTTTTTTTCAAATTCAGATGAATTATAATGTTGATGATCTGTTGGGACTACGAACTCTATGCAATATGATAGATGAAGAAAAGAGCACTATATTGGGGGAAAAAACGACAACAACGACATTAATATCATTGAAAGATTTGATTCAAATCTATGCCATATATCTTGAAGGGTAAAATCATTCATGAAAAAATATAAATTTTTTTTTTTTATTCTTGCGGAAGGAAACACTATTTGCTGAGAGTGTTTACAAAGTAAAATAGTTAGAGCTGTTATTTTCACTAAAAAGAAGCTCAACAAGGAAATTTTGGCCAAATAACCTAAAATAAAAATGCTACAATTATCGTTTATTTTTCATAAACAAATATGATAACGTCAAAAGGTTATGGTTATCAATCTAAATTTTTTTATGAACGGTGTACAAAGAGTCTTATAAAATAAACTATTTGAATCATCAAAACCGACTCTATAACAGGTTTTATAAGCCTGATCAATTTTCTCAAATTTTAAATTGAATAATGGTAGGGATATCAAAATTTCTACAAAGGATTTTAGGATTTAGGGTGGGTGTTATGACCACTCATGCTGTTACACCGAATGAGGTTTGTTCTCGTTATATTTTCATGATCCAAACTGTTCATAATATATCTTCTATATAAAAAGTAAAATTAATCGGACAAATATAACCCTAAGATTAAATCAAATAAAAACCATAAAAATTTATTATAATCATACTAACCGTTTATTTTTTCTAAATATGTACTTAGTCTTATTATGGTTACAGATATCTAATTAACTCAACAAATTTTACATTATAAACAATATAAATCATTAAAATAAATTCGTAACATGTTGTCATAGACTCGCAATACAATAAGTCGAGAATTTTACCAAGTTTATTGATTTTATTGAGACAAACTTCACCTTACAATTAAATGTAATTGTTTTTAAAAAAAAAAAAAAGAAGAAAAGAAAAATATTAGAAATCTTAAAAAAAATTATCAATTTTTCTACTAAATGTCTCACGTAAATATGAAACTCAAATAAAATCTATATCTATGTAAAAAATTTAATAAAAAAATGAATAAAGATTGAGATCTCCTTTCCCCTCACCCCCTTTGACCCCCTTTCTTTTTTGATTAGTTACTTTTTCTTTTTCTTTTTTTTCTTCTCTTTCAATCACCACCCATCACGTGTGTGTGGAACGATGAAGATTGAAGTTTGAAGGGATATAAATCACTGCTATAAAAAAGTTGATAAAATTTTTTAAATCTTTAAATTACTCAAAAGAAAAAAGGGTAGTACATACGTCAGCCCATCTTTCATTCATTTGGAAGGTTGTGAAAGATGGCATTGATTTTACTGAAGAGTGCACGCTTTCGGTGATTTAAAAGGGTGTGAAATTTTATTAGCCCCCATAATATTCCAAACTTTTTGAGTGATCCATTGTAAATAAATAAATAAAAAATTTTAAAAAATGACCAAAAGTAGAGATTGAGGAAGATTGTGCAATAGTATTTCGTATGAGTTTGCATGATAAAAGCAAAGCCATGCCCATTGCCATTTCCCCCACCCAACCCTTCCTGCTACTGTTAATCGAAATTTTGAATTTTTTAGGAGATCCTCTATTTCTCTCACATCACTTGGTACTCTCTCTCCTCCAGCACTGGAAAAGAGAGAATAGAAGAGTGGTCGGGACTAGGGAGGCACGGGTCTTTTAAACTTGGTCGTTGGCCTTTTAAATACCAAGTAAAGAAATGGGAGGGTTTCAGTTTGAGTGACTGTGACTTAAAAAGAGACTCCCGAGCGAAAAGAGGGGAATCTTGTTCAGTGTTACAGTCCAGTGTGATTGATGATGGACGGACCGGATGGGATGGGGCTGATTGATTCGTCTTTGTAATTCAATAAAAAAAACAAAAATATTTTGCCTCGGGTGAAGAGTAGTTTTGTTGTTGGTGGTGATATATATAATAAATGTATTTCAGTTCAGTTCAAAAAAATGTATTTGGTTTGTTTTGAACCACTGGTTAGCATAGTTGGGTTTTTGCCCATCCGATTTCAGACAATTACCCACTTTCGCAAGACCAGCTCAGCTCTGCCTGTTCTCTCCTCTTTTATTGTGAGGTTGAGCTCTTGGATATTTTCATTTTGAAAAATGATTGGGAGCACTAAAAGGGGATCACTAAAGGGAGCACTAATGATGTGGCAGTGGGCCCTGTCCACTTTTTATGCCTTGTTTTTATTTTTTTATTATTTTTTTTGTCATTCCCAATGTATTAGTGCTATTAGTGATGTATTTTTTAGTGGTCTAAATCATTGTTGTTTTCATTTTATAATGAAGAAATTTTATTTTATTATTCAAAGATGATTATAATTTTTTTAAATTTAAATTAATTATAAATTTATATTCATATTTAATAATCATTAGACATGTAATAAAAATCTTCCATTATGAATATAAGGATAAATTACAAATACACCCCTTAAAATTTGATTAAAATACAAATCACCTCCTGTGGTTTTGAAAATTATCTTTCATCTTATAAAATTTTTAATTTTATAACAAATCGCACCTTTTATTAATAAATCAACAAGGCAATTAATATTTTTTAATGATGTTACAAATATATTTCAATTGATAATTTATGTAATTTTATTATTACATACGAGAGTAATTATGAATTTCTTTTTTTAGTTAATTCTATTAAATAAAAAAAATTAACAAGGAGTATTTATAATTTTTCAAACTACAAAAGGTAATCTATATTTTAAATAAATCTCATAAATATATTTGCAATTTTCCTAATATGAAATAGAGAAGATCAAGTTCCGAGTTTTCTTGTCTCTTCTTATGAGATTCAAAAAAATATTTATTATATGATTTGAAATAGCAATAAATTTAAATGACTTTTATAACAATTTGATGATATTAGGGCCCCTCAATTTTTTTCAAAACATAAAAGGAAAAATTTTAATGGGGGGCTTATGGTCATTTTCAGACAGTGATTTTTATTTAAAATTTATTCTAATCAATTTTTAAAGAAAATAAAAAAAATTATTTATAAATTTCATATTGAAGAATGATCATCCGTTTAGTTCCAATAATTTTTTTATAGACCAATTGGTCCATTAATTTTGAAAAGATAGATTTAATATATATTATTTAGAAATTGTATTTACAATTATATCTTTATTTCTATTATGTTTCTTTTTTTTTCCTTTTTTTACTTTGTGTTAGAAAAATAAGATTCACAATTTATGTGAATCAAATTTGAGACGAATTTCCATATGAGAATCTTTTTTATTTGAAAAACATTTCAAAAGGAGTATAAAAATAACCTGAAATATGATATTTTGCAAACATTCCAAAAGGATGTGGGATTCTTCAAACATTTTAAGAAAAGTACAAAAATTTAGTAAACTTTGAGCAAATGTGTATATAACACTCTAAAAAAACTCTTTAGTTTACTTTTTCTAAATGTAACTCCAACATAACACTCTAAAAAAACTCTTTAGTGTAACTCCAACATAATACTCCAATGCAACACTCCAAAAAAAAATGTGTGATTCTTCAAATTATTTCAAAAGGATGTGGGATTTTTTAAATCATTTTAAAAGGAGTATAAAAATTCTTTAGTAAATTTTAGACAAATATATAATTTCAAACTTTGAATGTTACGTTTGAGAAAAGAACACTAAGAAAGTTTTTAGTGTTTTTGTGTGTATTATATTGGAATGTTACGTTTGAAATTACATTGATTAGAATGTTACATTTGGGAAAAATACAATTAGAAAAATTTTGTGTGTTGCATTGGAGTGTTACGTTTGAAAAAAGTATAATAAAGAGTTTTTTTAGAATGTTACGTTGTTACATTTGGGAAAAGTATACCAAGAAATTTTTTAATGTGTTACATTGGAGTATTACATTAGAGTGTCACGTTTTTTGTTCGTAATGTGGGATTTGTCCAAAATTGAAGGAAAATCTAAAACCTTTATAGTACGAATTGCCTAAATGTGTAATTTTACATTTAGAGAAATCCACTTTTATCCCTCAAAAATTAAACCCAAACGTATAAGTGACTACATTTTTGTGTAATTTTCAGTTTAATGGAACCTTTGAGGTCATAAGAAAAAAAGAAAGACTAAATAATTCACAAGATTATATTTTAGAATTTGTTAGTGCTTCACCTAAAATAAAATGTATAATTTTTATTTTAGCTCGTTATTTTATCTGTAATTACTTTGAAGGTGATACTACTTAAGTCCAAAAGTTCAATTCATTTTTCAAAATATAATAATGTGATAGTCTATTAGAATATCTAAAGTGTAGAGACCCTAATTTCCCTAACCTTGAGTTTATTTCAATAAAGTCCTTAAATTTTCCTTTAATTGCGTTTTAAACCCTTGAATCGGAAAGCATCACGGATTAATTCGAGTAAATCCTAATCGATCCCGGTAGATTAATAATCACCTTTAAAACTATATTATTAATTATTAGACCCTATCAATATATATTAATCACTCTAAAATCTTAATTCCAGATAACGCCGTTTTCGCTCAGTTTCTCGCCCTTCTTTGTGCTTTAATTTAAAAGGACCCAAATTTATTATTTTAACTATTTTCTAATGTTAGCATATTAATAACATATATCAAGATTTCATAAATTTAGACTTGGTCCCTATATACTTTTATTTTATTTCATTCCAATCCTTAATTGTAATATTTTAATAATTAATGTACTTGTGCCTCTTATATTATCTCTATACTATATATTAAGCAAAAGGGTGTTTTAACTCTCAAGGCCTATGGAAGCTCCAATATGCCAATCCTAATTTCCTGATTTTTTTTTTTTTTTTTTAAAATTGACTTGGTGATTGGTTCAAAGATTATAATAATTATATTGACATCATCATTACATGGGTCTCTTGGAGAAGCAAAAGTGGTGGCATGTAAATTAAGAGCCATAGCCTCTCTCTCTCTCTCTCATTTCATTTATTGTTTTATTTCCCCACCCGCTATCTCCTTCATTTATCAATAGTGTAATTATAATCTTTGAACCAATCACCAAGCAATCCCAATATTATATTGAAAGAATTTAATAAATGGCTCTTAATTTTTTTCCCTATTAATTTTTTTATTTTGTTTTTTTGGAAAAAAAATAAATATACACTTATTAAATTCTTTCAAACTCCTCAGTCAAACCCCAGGTATTTACACGCCATTACTTTTTGCATCCCAAGAGGCCCATGTAATTATTGTGTAAATGGCTCTTAATTTTTTCTCCTCTTAATTTTTTTGTTTTGTTTTTTGAAAAAAAATAAATAAACACTTATTAAATTCCTTCAAATCTCAATATTTATTGATTTAGTCAAAATCTCTGATCAGCAGTTATCAACTTTTTTCAATCCACATGCCTGTATTTATTGATTTGATCAAAATCCTTGATTAACATTTAAAATCCCTTTATACAAATAATTATAGATACAGTCCGTGCATAGTTACTGCAGTAACCTTTTTAATTTCTCCTGTATACTATGGTTAGTGATAAGATTGTTAAATTATTTTTATAAAAAATCTTTAAAAACATAATTTATATATTAAAAAAAATTAAAACAAATATAAATATCTAAAATTATCCCGTGCATAGCACGGGTGATAGGCTAGTATTTATAAATATAAATATCTCATATATATATATATATATTTCTTGGAGCCCAAGTAGCTAGTCATGTGAGGGTTGAAATGGCCTTGATGGCATTGATGGAAACTTTGACCGATGACAACTTTGACCAATTGCACTTATGAAACTTGATCCATAAGAAACCTTCCAAACATTTCCCTATATATGCACACTCCTCTCCCTCATTTTACACATTTTTAGCCATGCACTAGAGGAGTGAGAGACAGTGATCTTGGAAAAAAAAAAAAAAAAAGAGAAGGAAAGAGAGAGAAAGAGGAGAAGAAGAAAAGAAGAATTTTGTTGAGTCTTGTACAACAAAAGTAAATATACATCACCTCTTCTCTCAAGTTCTTTTACCACTTGTTTTTCCCCTCCTAATACATGCTCTTTATATATATATATATATATATATATGTTGTAGTCTAGGCCTACACTCTTGTATAAATGTGTATTAATCAAGAAATGATATGCTTTTCTTTCTTTCTTAAATTTCCAACGGCAAATCTTTTCCCTCTCTTGAATTTATTTTCCTATCAAAACTGCATAAACTCAAAATCTGTTTTTATGGTGTAATATTTGGTATGTCTAGAGTATGTAATAATTTTGGTAGGACCTAAGGACGTATTTTTATAACCTAAACAAATTTTCTAAATTTGTTACTCACAGAATCAGAAAAATAGTCAACTTTCTCTATTTTTATAAAATTCCAGAAAAATAATCTTGAGTCCAATTTTATGTCAAAATCTTAATCTGGGTGTTATATTTTAATTAAAATTTGTTTGAACTCAAGAGAGTGAGGGGTTGGAGAGAAACACCGATTTGCGTAACAGTCAACAAATCTGGACCGATCTTGGTAATTCTGAATTATCTTAAAATCTAAAATACATATCCTACTTTCGTAAATTGAGTTTGAAACTAGACTTATTTATCTACAAACTCACACGAGACCAGGTACTTAGGGCCAATAAAACTATTTTTTTCATAATTATTTTCAAACTGGTTCAAATCTGAAAATCTGGATATTTGTGTTGATATGCTCTTATTTGGTTTGGAACTCTTATATTCTATGTTTCTTGAATGTTTTAGTCTTGATATGTAATCTATGATAAATTGTGAATTTGCTTTACCATGAATAAATTACTTGTTGTTTAGTTTGGATTCGTAATTATATTGACTATACTTTGCTATAACTGAGAACATAATGCACTTAATAAAGAGGGAAATCAAATGGGATAATAATGGGTTGCAATCATTGTATTAAATTTTATGAGATAATGAACGACGGATTCAAGAGTATGATATAGTGAAATGTGTTCTATTTTTGTAAAGTCTTGCGCAAGTGTGTTTTCGAACCCTAACATGGCACGGGAGGTATTCTGGCTGCTTAACGAAAATGGGAGGCGTAAGGGTGGTAGTGAGGGTCTCACACAAGGAGAGTATCCCTGGAAGCCTGTTCCCTTGGGGCAGACCGTGATGTCACCACTTGGATTTGTAACCTAGGTGCGTAGGCATCATTGGTAATTGTGCGGTAAACGACGCACTGGTGGTTATGTGGTAAGCGACGTATTGGTATTGTATTAACCAAGGGGGAGTCAGAATTGCCCATCGCCAGTGTTAGTGGTTGAGTAGGAACGGCATTCCGTGGGGAGTTGCCTAGAACTAACTAAAATTGACTATTATTCATGAGAACTGAAATTTAATTATAAGCTCTGCTTAATTATTGCTTTCGCTGTATGTTATGATCGTGCCGTTATGTTACTAGTGTATTTGGAATGGGAAAAGGGTCAGGGTGTGTGTGTTTACTGGGCATTCCAAGCTCATGGCGTTTTATGCCAGGTGAAGGCAAATTTTACACCAAGAACGGAACCCCTAAAAGTTTTGTGGAACCATGGCTACCTTAGAGATTATATTTTATAATTCCTATATTTTTGATAATCTTTTTGTATCAAGGAACTAATCTGTATTTAAAGACTTGAAGAATTTTATCTGTAACTATTACTAATATTTTCTTTTAGTGTAATTATTTGTATTTTGTGATTAAAAATTATGTGTATCCGCTAGTTAAATCCCAGTGTATCGTTGTATTATATTATCAAAATTTGGGACGCCACATAAAGTAACTCTCTCTCTCTCTCTCTCTCTCTCTTTCTCTCTCCCTCACACACACACACACACACACACACACACACACACATATATATATTTTCTTCTAATTATCAACCAATTATCTTACTTACACATAATTGAATTTTAAAAAAAAAAAAGTCTAAAAAATAAGATTGTATATCATTTTCCTTCTATGCTATTCTCTATCTACCTCACTATCCAAATTAATTTATGATTGATAGTATTTTATGATATGCTACATCAACGTTAGAGATTGAGGGAAGAAGGCAACCTTCAATGGTTCTTCAGATGGAAAGCAAAAAAAAAGAGTTAAATTAACAAAACATTTACCCTATGTTTAGATATTTAGGAAAGAAAATAAAAGAAATGATTTGTTAAGTTATAAGAGAAAAGAAATGTGACAACCCTCGTTACGGTTTACCGAATAACCACTGATTACCGTTAAACTAAAACTGATTATGACTGATAACTGAACTGGTTAAAGTATTGAACTGACTGATTAAAATTTGAAACTGAATTAACTATGTATATCTGTTTAATTGTAATTCTATCTGTTTGGTTATTTGATTATCTGTTCGTGTCTTTGTTGTTAAATTGCTAATTGAAGGCCTTATCGACGGCCGAATCTAAAATTGACTGATATTCTGTGCTAATAAGAAATTATGTAATTTTATGGTATATTTAATTGAAAACTGATTTGGTATGATTAAAGTAGATTAAAATAAGCTAAATCACATAGTTAGGCATATTTACCATTTTGCCACCCTAGTGGCCCACTATCTTAAACACATTTGAGCCTCCTTATTACACTACAAACATTTCATCAACCCCATTTCCTTATCATTGCCGACCATAGAGAGAGAGAGATTGAGAGAGTGAGTTCATCTTGTGGCTTGCTTGGTGAATTAAAGAAATTGAAGTGTAGATTGTAAATTGAGCTCCTACACCACTAATTCAAGACCTAGGTAAGGTAATCGAACCTCTCATTGTTGTATTTAAGTTAGTTCTTGCATGGTTCATGCTAAATTGAAGAGTTGAGTTAAGAATTGGTCTTATAATGTTGAATTATAGCACATATCATGCATGCATGTCTACATTGTTGCATTTTGAGGTTGATCACATGGAAATCTTGCATGCATGTTCATGTTAATATGTTAAGTCCATGATTTCATCTTGAATTTGAAAGAATGAGCTCATTAGAACATATTTTGAAGCTTGAGAGTTGTTTAAAGTTCATGCATGTTTATTTGAGATCTTGTTCATGAAATTGGGTTTGAAAATGGATTTAATTAAACACCCTTGGGCCTTGATTTATCAAAATTGATCTTTGAATCATGTTATCCTATGAGTTTACTTATGTTTTCCAGAAAATTGGCCCAAGAGGATTGAATTTTATGCATCTAAACTTGACTTTGAGTTTGGGACTCAAATTTGGGATTTCTAGATTTTGGTCGTCCGCTTGAGCGGGGGAAGTGCCGCTCGAGCGGGAAAATTGAGCTCCCAGTACTTTGCACTGCAGTACAGTCCGCTCGAGCGGGGTATTTGGCGCTCGAGCGGGACCCTGTGTCTTACGCTCGAGCGGCCATCGAGCGTCCGATCGAGCGTGAATTTCATCTATCCAGTACTTTTTGGTCCGCTCGAGCGGGTAAGTTGACGCTCAAGCGGAAACTGTTGTCTACATGTCCGCTCGAGCGGGGAAACCTGCGCTCGAGCGGGACTCTGTTTCACTGAAAATTCTGAAAATATTTTCTGAGTACATCCTTGCATCCTCATCCCATCCTAGGCATTCTTAGGCCTAGTTTAAGGCATCTTAAAGAGGATATAGATATAGAACACACCAAGGCAAATTTAGGGATTAAGTTATTATCTTTCCCAACTGTGAAACTTAGTGTGTGTTTAATCTGTTGACTGTATAGGGTTGGCATTCCGAGGAGACGCTCTAGTTCACTGTAGCCCAGAACTCTGTGAGTAACAATTGTGTAAAGATATGTTCAAAATGATTATCTTCTGAATCTCGAATCATTTCTTGATCGAAGTTGTTCTTGAACGAATGTATGTCTTATGTTCTGAACTGTATTGTGGCATCCTTAGCACCTACTGTTTACTGTTATTGTTACAGAGATCTCTGTCGGTTCCCTCGTGGAACCACTCATTCTTGATTGATGGCCATCATTCTCGCTCGCTTTTTAAGACCTCATCTTCTTGTCTTGTTATGCTAATGGATGTACCACATATGACTGATTGTACTGAACAACTGAAATACTGATCGAAATGAACTGTTTTCACTACTGTAAGGACATTCATTCTAAACCCCTTCATGCTTTATGTTATTCGCTAGGCTTTAGCTCACTGCTCATATATATATGTAGGTGTACAGGCACCGGATCAAAGCTAGAGGGTTAGGGTTAACTCCAGTTTTGTTAAGCCAACAAATGTGCCTCACTGCGAGGTTCCCGTCCTGCCAAGCTATGGCTTATATGGTGTTTTTATTTCCCCGTCTGTCTCTGTACCGTTTTGTAACACTATATAGACTGAACATTTTGTACTGTACTGTTCATCGGGGTTTAAGTCCTGCTACATTTGGTTGTATATGATATGCATCTTGTCTTGTATTGTTACAGATAAATGTATGAAAAATCTTTTTGGCATCTGGTATCATGACTCATTGGACATTGTTTATTTACTATTTTGGCTTCCGCCAAGCCCATACTCTTCTTGTATTCTTTAAGTAGGCCTTGGTAATCTCGGATTCTTGGCGATTCTGATGCTAAACCCATAGCGGCGGGTTTGGGTCGTGACAGAGTGGTATCAGAGCGATACTTAACCACGAGTTATACCGCATACACGTGTCCAACTGAGCTATAGAGCGTCCTAGAAAAGCAATTAGGGCCTTACATGAGCATGAAAAGTGTGTGGTTATGACATGATTGAATGTATACTAATGTGATAAACTGTTAAGTGTGCAACTGATTATGTTCCTAAATGCTATAACTACTTATAGTGAAATGGATAATGCAAATGAAACTGAATCCTCATCCACTGAGGCAAAAATGGCAAGAATGGAAAGAATGATGGAACTGATAACTGCAAGACTAGAGCAACAACAGAACCAACAGCCCCCACCTCCTCCTCCAGTACAGCCGGACCAGAATGTGAATGTTAATGACGGGGACATAATTGCTCTCACCCATAAGTTCAGCAAGATGAAACCGCCATCCTTCTAGGGAGGCCTTGAACCGTTGAAAGCTGAAGCTTGGGTACTTGAGACTGAAAAATTATTTGAAGTTTTTCCATGCTCAGAAGCGAATAAAGTACTACTAGCTACCTTCACCTTGCAAGAAGAAGCCAGAAGGTGGTGGATGCTGGTCCATGATACCAACACTGTAGCGACTTGGGCTTAGTTTAAGGAGTCCTTCTTTGAAAAGTATTTCCCCCAGTGTGTCAGGGACAGGAAAGTGACTGAATTTGAACAACTGAGACAGGGCACCATGTCCGCAGCCGAATATGAAACAAAATTCACCGAGCTTGCTAGATATGCACCGCATATGGTGGACACCGACTACAAGAAGGCCAGAAAATTTGAAGACGGCCTTAATGTTGCTATACTGGACAGAATAAGTGTTTTAAAGCTACCGACCTTTGTAGGTGTTCTTGACCGAGCTTTGATGGCAGAATCGAACATCGAAGCTGTGAAACAATCTAAAACACTGACGTCTGAATGGTGTGGTAAAAGACAGAACTTTAAATTCAAGAAAGGCAAGCATAACCCATCAAATAAGAAACAGAATACGGGGTCAACAACTAGTCCCAGCCAAGGGAGTGGTTTCATTCCATCCTGCTCTGAATGTGGCAGGAAGCACAAAGGGGTTTGTTACAAAATATCCGGAGCCTGTTACAGTTGTGGCAAAGCAGGCCACATGGTTAAAGAGTGCCCCTCTGCTCCGCAGGCCAGTGGGAAAGCTGCACCAAGAACAGGAGCATCAACTGTAGCACCAAAACCTAACCCCAAAGCTATCGGGAAAGAGCCTATGAGGCAGGGCCGAGTGTTCGCCCTAGTACCGGGAGACGTGCAAAATACTGAAACCGTTGTGTCAGGTATCCTTTCTATCTGTGCTCAAAATGCATATGTACTGATTGATTCGGGGTCTACACATTCTTATGTGTCGCATGCTTTTTCACAAAAATTGAATAGACCCTTAGAACCCATGAATTATCTGTTAGCTGTATCATCACCTGTTGGAGGATCCATGACATGTGCATATATGTATCCTGCTTGTGAAATCATTGTTGGGGATATGCATCTGTTTATTGATTTACTACCATTGAACATTGATCACTTTGATGTAATATTGGGGATGGACTGGTTACAAAAATATCACGCTACTATTGACTGTGTGACAAAGCAAGTGGTTTTCCGTCCGCCTGGTCTGCCTGAATTTGTGTTTAATGGGGTTGGAGTAGTACCTCCTCCATATTTGATTTCTTCTGTGAAAGCCGTTAAATTGATTAGAAAGGGGTGTAAAAGATATCTGTGTTCTGTATTGACTGTATCTACTGGTGATAATACTAAAACTGACGTGAACTGTATTCTTATAGTCAGAGAATTCCCAGATGTATTTCCAGATGATCTACCAGGGGATTTGATTGACAGGGAGATTGAATTCACCGTTGATGTAGTTCCGGGTACACAACCAATACCTAAAGCTCCCTACAGAATGGCTCCGACTGAACTGAAGGAATTGAAAGTACAATTACAAGAATTGTTAGATAAGAAGTTTATCAGACCTAGTACTTCACCGTGGGGCACACCTGTCTTGTTTGTGAAAAAGAAAGACGGCTCACTGAGACTGTGCATTGATTACCATGAACTGAATAAGGTAACTGTAAAAAATAAATATTCATTACCGCGTATTGATGACTTATTTGATCAGTTACAGGGTGCTCAAGTGTTTTCTAAGATTGATCTCAGATCTGGATATCACCAACTGAAAGTTAAACCAGAAGACATTGACAAAACTGCTTTTCGAACGAGGTATGGACATTATGAATTTTTAGTTACGTCTTTCGGAGTTACCAATGCACCTGCTGCATTTATGGACCTCATGAACAGAATCTTTAAACCGTACCTTGATGACTTCATCGTTGTATTCATAGATGACATCCTGATTTATTCTAAGACTATAAAAGAACATGAACATCATCTAAGACGTGCCCTGCAGACCCTAAGAGAACAGAAACTGTATGCTAAACTGTCTAAATATGAGTTTTGGCTTGACCATGTTATGTTTTTGGGGCATGTTGTTAGCAAAGATGGAATTTCTGTTGATCCACAGAAAATTGAAGCTGTAGTGAACTGGCCTAGACCAACAAATGTGACAGAAATCCGAACCTTTTTGGGATTGGCTTGATATTACAGAAGATTTGTCAAAGATTTCTCCAAAATTGCCTTACTATTGACTCAACTGATACAGAATGGGATATCATTTGACTGGACTGACCAAAGGGAATCGGCATTCCAAGAATTGAAAACTCGATTGGTGACTGCACCGGTTCTTACCTTACCCTCAGGTACGGATGGTTATACTGTATTTAGTGATGCTTCTCACAAGGGTTTGGGATGTGTTTTAATGCAGAATGGGAGAGTTATTGTTTATGTTTCCCGACAACTGAGACCACATGAAAAGAACTACCCAACCCATGAACTGGAACTTGCTGCAGTAGTGTTTGCATTGAAAATCTAGCGTCACTACCTGTATGGGGCAACATGTGAAGTGTATACCGACCACAAGAGTCTGAAATATTTCTTCACCCAGAAAGAACTGAATATGAGATAGCGGAGATGGCTAGAATTGATCAAAGATTATGACCTACAGATTCTGTATCACCTGGGAAAAGCCAATACAGTTGCCGATGCACTGAGCCGGTAGTCGATTGCAAATTTATCTTGTTTGCTCACTGGACAGAAATAGTTGCTTTGGGACCTTGAAAAATCTGAAATTGAAATTGTTTTGAAAGAACAAGGTGGAACAATAGCTGCTATTTCTGCTCAACCGGCACTGATTGAAGAAATTAAAGAGAAACAGCAACGAGATGATTTCTTGAAGAAGGTCATCGAAGAAAGGGAATCTAAACCGAGGCCAGGGTTCAAATTTGAAAATAATGTACTAAAATTTCAAGAAAGACTGTGTGTACCGAATGATACTGAACTGAAAAGAAGAGTTCTGCAAGAGGGCTACAACTCAAAATTTTCTATCCACCCAGGGAATACGAAAATGTACCAAGATTTGAAACAGAACTTCTGGTGGCCGGGAATGAAGAAAGAAATTGCCGACTTTGTGTCAAAATGTCTTCATTGCCAACAAGTCAAAGCGGAACATCAGTGACCCGCAGGCTTACTGCAACCCTTACCCATACCAGAGTGGAAATGGGAGCATATCACGATGGATTTTATTGTTGGGTTGCCTCGCTCCAGAAAAGGTATGGATTCAATTTGGGTTATTGTTGATAGACTGACCAAATTTGCTCACTTCTTACCTGTCAAGACAATTTATAATGCGGACAAGTTGGCTGTAATTTATATTGATGAAATTGTTAGACTGCATGGAGTGCCTGTGTCCATTGTTTTTGACAGAGATTCAAAGTTTACATTGAGGTTTTGGCAAAGCCTACAGACTGCATTAGGTACTGAATTGAGACTGAATAGTGTCTATCATCCTCAGACAGATGGGCAGTCAAAAAGAACCATCCAGACTCTGGAGGATTTATTGAGAATGTATGTCCTTGATTTTCAGGGAAATTGGGAAAGTCATTTGCCATTGGCTGAATTCGCCTACAACAACAGTTACCATTCAAGTATTGGTATGGCGCCTTTCGAGGCATTGCATGGTAGAAAATGTAGATTTCCAATCTGCTGGGCAGAAGTTGGAGATGGGCCTTTGCTTAGGCCCGAGATTGTTTATGAAACGACTGAGAAAGTAAAATCGACAAATGACGGCCGTCAAACGTGCAGCAGAAAAGTTACGTAGATGTCAGAAAACGAGACCGAGAATATGAAGTGGGTGATCACGTGTTTGTGAAAGTGACACTGATGAAAGGCGAGACTCGTTTTGGAGTCAAAGGCAAGTTAGCGCCGAGGTATGTCGGACCGTATGAGATTGTTGAAAAAATCAATCCGGTGGCGTATCAAGTCGCTCTTCCTCCTGAAATAGAGCATATGCACAACGTCTTCCACATCTCTATGTTGAGATATTATCTCTGGGATCCTTTCCATGTGATTGAGCCTACTCGGGTAGTGTTGAGTGACGACTACACTTACGACGAACGACCTATACAAATTGTAAACAGACGGATCAAGAAACTGAGAAACAAAGAGATCCCGTTAGTGAAAGTTGACTGGCAAAACCATGGTGGCGTGTATGCCACTTGGGAGAGGGAAGATGACATGGCAAAACGATATCCTGAACTGTTTCCACTGAACCCTGTTTTCTTCCAGGATGAAGGTAACTCGAGTTTAGAGGACTAAACTCTTTTTAAGGAGGGGAGACTGTGACAACCCTCGTTACGGTTTACCGAATAACCACTAATTACCGTTAAACTGAAACTGATTATGACTGATAACTGAACTGGTTAAAGTATTGAACTGACTGATTGAAATTTGAAACTGAATTAACTATGTATATCTGCTTAATTGTAATTCTATCTATTTGGTTATTTGATTATCTGTTCGTGTCTTTGTAGTTAAACTGCTAATTGAAGGCCTTATCGATGACCGAATCTAAAATTGACTGATATTCTGTGCTAATTAGAAATTATGTAATTTTATGGTATATTTAATTGAAAATTGATTTGGTATGATTAAAATAAGCTAAATCACATAGTTAGGCATATTTACCATTTTGCCATCCTAGTGGCCCACTATCTTAAACACATTTGAGCCTCCTTATTACACTACAAACATTTCATCAACCCCATTTCCTTGTCATTGCCGACCATAGAGAGAGAGAGAGATTGAGAAAGTGAGTTCATCTTGTGGCTTGCTTGGTGAATTAAAGAAATTGAAGTGTAGATTGTAAATTGAGCTTCTACACCACTAATTCAAGACCTAGGTAAGGTAATTGAACCTCTCATTGTTGTATTTAATTTAGTTCTTGCATAGTTCATGCTAAATTGAAGAGTTGAGTTAAGAATTGGTCTTATAATGTTGAATTATAGCACATATCATGCATGCATGTCTACATTGTTGCATTTTGAGGTTGATCACATAGAAATCTTGCATGCATGTTCATGTTGATATGTTAAGTCCATGATTTGATTTTGAATTTGAAAGAATGAGCTCATTAGAACATGTTTTGAAGCTTGAGAGTTGTTTAAAGTTCATGCATGTTCATTTGAGATTTTGTTCATGAAATTGGGTTTGAAAATGGATTTAATTAAACACCCTTGGGCCTTGATTTATCAAAATTGATCTTTGAATCATGTTATCCTATGAGTTTACTTATGTTTTCCAGAAAATTGGCCCAAGAGGATCGAATTTTATGCATCTAAACTTGATTTTGAGTTTGGGACTCAAATCTGGGATTTCCAAATTTTGGTCGTCCGCTCGAGCGGGGAAAGTGCCGCTCGAGCGGGAAAATCGAGCTCCCAGTACTTTGCACTGCAGTACAGTCCGCTCGAGCGAGGTATTTGGCGCTTGAGCGGAACCCTGTGTCTTACGCTCGAGCGGCCATCGAGCGCCCGATTGAGCGTGAATTTCATCTATCCAATACTTTTTGGTCTGCTCGAGCGGGTAAGTTGACGCTCGAGCGGGAACTGTTGTCTACATGTCCGCTCGAGCGGGGAAACCTGCGCTCGAGCGGGACTCTGTTTCACTGAAAATTCTGAAAATGTTTTCTGAGTACATCCTTGCATCCTCATCCCATCCTAGGCATTCTTAGGCCTAGTTTAAGGCATCTTAAAGAAGATATAGATGTAGAACACACCAAGGCAAATTTAGGGATTAAGTTATTATCTTTCCCAACTGTGAAACTTAGTGTGTGTTCAATCTGTTAATCATATAGGGTTGGCATTCGAGGAGACGCTCTAGTTCATCGTAGCCTGTAACTCGTGAGTAACAATTGTGTAAAGATATGTTCAAAATGATTATCTTACGAATCTTGAATCGAATCTGAAGTTGTTTACTGAACGAATGTATGTCTTATGTTCTCGAATCATCTTGGCATCCTTAGCACCTCATGCTTACTATTATTATTACAGATCTCTGTTGGTTCCTCGTGGAACCACTCATTCTTGATTGATGGCCATCATTCTTTGTTCGATCTTTAAGACCTCGCTTCATCTCTTGTTATGCTAATGGATGTACCACATATGACTGATTGTACTGAACAACTGAAATACTGATCGAAATGAACTGTTTTCACTACTGTAAGGACATTCATTCTAAACCCCTTCATGCTTTATGTTATTCGCTAGGCTTTAGCTCACTGCTCATATATATATGTAGGTGTACAGGTACCGGATCAAAGCTAAAGGCGTCAGGGTTAACTCCAGTTTTGTCAAGCCAACCAATGTGCCTCACTGCGAGGTTCCCGTCCTGCCAAGCTATGGCTTATGGGGTGTTTTTATTTCCCCGTCTGTCTCTGTACCGTTTTGTAACACTATATAGACTGAACATTTTGTACTGTACTGTTCATCGGGGTTTAAGTCCCTGTTCTGACTGGTTGTATATGATATGCATACTGTCTTGTATTGTTCTATATAAATGTATGAAAAAACTTTTTGGCATACAGACTGTCACAGCTCATTGGATATTGTTTATTTACTGTCTTGGCTTCCGCTAAGCCCCTGTACTCTGTATTACTATATTACTGTTAAGTAGGCTTTCGGTAATCTCGGATTACTAGCCGATTACGGTGCTAATCATAGGGGCGGGTTTGGGTCGTGACAAGAAAATAAAAGAAAAGAAATTGTGAAGTACTAATAAATTTCAAATAGTGATATTATGGACTGTTTAATTCTTTTTTTCTTATGGAGCCAAATGTCCCATTCTAGTGTAAATTACATAAATGGCCAAGTATAAATGTATGTGTGTTATGTGTTGACGAACAAATGTGAGTTTTCTCATAATACTGAAATTATTAAACGTAACACTTCAAATAAATTCATTAATGCACTTTTCTCAAACGTAACACTTTAATATTATGCTCAAAAAATGTAATACTACAATGTAATATACTAAAAAATTACTTAGTATATTTTTTTCAAACGTAACAACATGACATTATAAAAAAAAAAAAAACAAAACAAAACAAAAAAAAAACAAAACAAAACTCATTACTGTACTTTTTCCAAACGGAACACTTCAATCAATGTAACGCATAAAAATTCCTTAGTATACTTTTTCTAAACGTAACACTATAATATAACAAACTAAAAAAAAAATATTTAGTGTATTTTTTCTAAACATAACACTCCAATATAATATATTAAAAAACTCCCTTGTGTACTTTTCTCAAACATAATAACTTAATATTTCGAAAAAATTCTTAGTGTATTTTTGTAAATGTAATACTCCAATCAATGTAACACATAAGAACTCTTTAATGTATTTTTATTTTTATTTTTTTTAAACATAGCACTCTAACGCAACATTCCAATATAACATCAGAAAATCATACTAACATAAATGTAGATTTCAACGCTCGATAACCAACACTTTAACTACCAATCCCCCTAAAAAGAATCTTTCATACCTTACTTTTCCATTCGCATTCCAAAAATGAATTAGAAAATTAGAAAAATAAATCACAAAAAGATATTTACTTAAACTTAAATAGTACCAAATAAAATAAATACAACTTTTCAAAACAAAAATGACTAATTGGTTAATAAAAAAGAAAATTAAGACTAAATGAATCAACATTCCCCTATATAGGATTTATAGGTAAATTTTTCAAGAAATTATTGCAATTTTTCTCATTTTTATTTGGTTATGTTGGGATTAAAAGAAAATAAATAATTGTGATTTTTTTTCCTTTTGCATGGTTAAGTTGAAAAGAAAGAAAAAGGCAAAAAAAAAATTTACCTATAAATCAACAACAACAACAACAACAACATAATGATTTATCTCCAATCTCGTTTGGATATAGACTACATAAAAGAAAAGAAAAAAAACTCGTATAAGTTATATTGCCAAAATAGCCTTTCATGGTTTTATTTCTTTTGTAGGTGGATGACAATTTTGATAATATACAAAATTAGTAATCATCTTATTTCTTTTCTGTACTAATCTCTTCAATTTTAGAGAGATTTTTAGAAGAAATCAATTTTCTCTAGTTCTCCTAACTTGTCTCATCTTTAGTAATCCAAACAAGTAATTAAGACCAAAATAAATTAATTTCTTTTCTTTTTCCTCCCAATCACTCAATCTAAACAAGGGGTTGGAGCGTCCGTGAGAACAATAAAATATAAAAATAACTAACTACTTTACCGAGCAAATCTGATTTAAAGAGCTCTAATATTGACATATAAATACAACTATGCTGCAGACCCTCAGTGGGGGTCGCACCCCCAGTGAGGTGGCGAGCTCCCACTGGCTGAAACTCAAAAAAAAAAAAAATAAAATAAAATAAAACAGATTTTTTTTACCCAATCACGGTGCGCCACCTCACTGGGAGTCAACCCCCAGTGGGGTCCAAAGCATTTTTCCATATACATATACTAATTGACATGTTTATATTCAAAATTTTCTAATACATTATTTTAAATTAATATTATGACAGTAGTTTAATCTTTCCTTGTTGCTAAATCATTTTAGCGTGTTAGTACAAAATGCCGAAGACACAGTCGTCGTCCTAACTCAGCCACGTTTCATAAACGGCACCTTTAATTTTTCGTGATGTTTTAAGAAATGTTGTCTTACGAAATCATAATTACTCTGTTTGATTTTCAAACTCTAATACCGTTTTTGAATTTTTTTATTTATACATATTTTTTTATCTTTAGTAAATTTTTTTTTTTTTTTCAGATCTCAATTACTTTTTTTAAATTTGTAGGTACATCTAATCTAAATGTATTTTAAAAGTAACATTTGTGAAGAAATCTGAGAAGAAAAAAAAAATCACTAAAATTGAAAAAAGTAAAAAAATAAACACAAAAAAGACACATTTTTCTTACTTTTTGTCTTTATTAAATTTTGAAAAACTATTTTTTTTAGGTGCATTAGACTAAAATATGAAAAAAAAAATATCATTAAAGAAAAAAAAATATGAAAAATAAAACTCAAAGGCATTTTAAAACTTAAACCAAACAAATTCAATAAATGTATTTTTTGATAAAAATAAATAAATAAATATTATAATTTTTGGTATCTATGTACTTTCTTTGTAAGAATTTAAAATATAATTTTAAAAATCTTTCTATATTAGCCTTTGGAAGAAATATAATTGAAGTAAATTTATAAAATCATTATAATGTAGTCCATTGACATATTGATGGATTAATTTAAAATTAAATCTATTTTCAAATTGATTTTTGTAGGTGTAAGGTTTCGTTTTTCAAATTAAGAATTGTTTTTAAATAATATTACATTGCAATTGGGTAAATTACACTTTACCCCTTTTATGTCTATCCACTTTATCACTTGGGCTCTTAAAATTTATTTTTTCCTACTTTTACTCTTCATGTTTCAAGTTTGTCTTACTTTATTCCTGAAGTTAATTTTTGTTAAAAATTAAATAGAAAATGATACATTGATAGTCACGTGACATAAAAATATTTTATTATATATGATTCGCACCTCTGATATAAACTTAAATACCAATATAATAATATATTTTTTTATATTATGTGACTGTTATTACAGTATTATTTTGTTAAATTTTAAATAGAAATTAAATTCAAGGGTAAACTGGAAAAAATTTGAAATATTAAAGGCTAATGTAGGAAAAAATAAACTTTAAGGGCCAAAGTGAGAAAATGACCAAACTTAAAGCAGGCAAAATGTAGTTTACCCCATTGCAATTATGATAACATAATTTAAGAAGGCCATGGCTTCCCTCCAATCCAATCCATCGGATTGCAAAGGTACTATTGGGCATAGTGGATCCACTTTTGGGCTCTACTTCGATAATTCGAATCGTTTATATTTAGAGTTCGTCGAATACATCATTTTTGTAAAAAAAAATAAGTTAATCAGATAAAGGCAATTACGTGTTTGGATCAGTTTTATATGAAAAGTGTGGATAGTGAGAAAATAAATAATTCATACAATACTGATTCGAACGCATAACTTTCATTATCCGATCGATTTATTTTTTACAGAAATGATGTACTCAATAAACTCTAAAATACAAACAATTAAGATTATCGAAACATAACTAAAAAATTAACCCATTGGGCCGGACTGAACTATCCAGTCCAATGAAGACATGCACACACAGTCCAACCTATTTAAGAAACATGATATTGATGACAATGGTGGTGTTTAGAAAGTTTAGGACTTGGGCTTTATTTTTTATTTTTTTTACAAAAAGACAAACTTTTTGTAAAACTAAAAAAAATACATCTAAACAAAATATCACATCCAACCCCATAATCATTTCATTTTTTCTTTCACAAACATAATATACAACCATAAAAAAATCTAACTATCTTCTCAAACACAAAAAAAAATTTCTCTAATAATATCCTACAACTAAAAAAATCTATATAAAAACTTACTTCCCAAACACCCATAATGTAATCATTGCAGTACATTTTAACTTTTAAGAAAAGAAATTATAATAATAATTATCCTATCTAAAATGACACTTTACAGAGTTTAAAATTTGAACTTTAAAAAATTATATAAATCTAATTTGGGATAATCATTGTAAGACATAATGATATGTGGGACATTTAATGGTGCAGAACTTTTAAAAAAAAATATTTAGAAAATAAAAGGTAAAAGTATTCATCTCTCAGTTTTTAATTTATTTAAAATAATATTGCCTTATAAAATAGGGTTAATTGGTAAAAAGTCTAATTTAAGAAGGGTATAAGGCATTAGATCTGCTAGGTATTTTCTTTTATTATTTTTTTATTTTTTTATTTTTTTATGAAAAGCACACTCTTTGTGAAATATTATGATGAGAAGTACATTTTGTTATTTTGGATGACATTTTGCTTCTCATTTTTGCCTTTTAATTTTTATTAACACCTATATATTGAAATTTTTATTCTATCTATGTGAAAATTCTAATTTTATTTGTACAAATTTATCTGTCCAATTTTTTATATATCTAAATTTTATCTGTTGAAATTTTATGTGTTGAAATTCTTGTTCTAATTTTTATCTGTACAAATTTTACATGTACAAATTTATCTATCCAAATTTTATTTCACTATCTGTTGAAATATTTTTTGTCTATTCAATTTTTTTGAACCTATCCCAACCTATCTGTTCAATTTTTTTGAACAATTCATTTTTTTGAACATATTTGCCTTTTCCATTAAATCACCGATCGTACTTTTGAATCTATTCATCTCTTTCATCAACAACTGAATCAAACCATTACTACCTCCATTTTTGCTTGAACAAACTAAAGAAGAAGAAGAAGAAGAAGAAGAAAGATGAGCAAAACAGAGGACATGAGTTGCATATACAAGGACCCTAACGAGCCCATTGAGTGAAGAGTCAAAACATTCAGTCACAATGCTAGCAACATGGAAGAAGTAGAAAAAGTGTTCAAAAAGCTTGAAGTCAAACGACTAATGTCAGAGATCGACATTACACATCATTCAGAGGACAATGTCGTTCAAATCATCACAAAAATTTATAAGAAAAGAGAATAGAATCAAGAAATCAACAAGACTAGCATTTAGATCTGAAACTTGTGCGCTCAACTATACAAATTTACCTATGTGTGTATTTATATATATATATACATATATAAACTTCGAATTTATACATGTATATATGTGTATATAATTGTAGCTCGACTTTTTGTGCTCCTTTCGAAAGACGACTAGCCCTACAGTATCGAACACCTGTGGTTTTGAATCTGATCTCACAAGTGAAATGTGAAATAGATAAACACCAAAGAGTCCAAATCCAACAAATCTTTTGAAAAATTGATTTTGAATCAAATTGCCAAAAATGGACTATTTCGTTAGATACAGAGTCACCATCTAAATATTTTTGAAAAATTTAGAAAACCCATGACTCATGCTAAAGGTCACTTATCCGTCATCATCAAGAGTGTCTTGGCTCGATAACTCAGGTACGAGTGGGGGAAGGTCATGGATTGAGCACCCCTGCTCGCCTGATCAAAGATCGGCATCTACTAATCATGATGTGATTCTTATTTACATTATATCCTCTTGTTCTGATTTATTAGGCTAACTTACTATGTGATGCACATACAAGTATAGACTAATTTGCAAAAATTGAAACATTTTGATTTCATGTTGGTTTTTGAAAAGAGTTTATGAATGTGTCACTTGGAAAGTGGGCTCAAATGTACATGAATCAAATTATCCCAATTCAAGTAACTAGCCTTCATCCACAACCATTCAAACAGTTTATCAACTAAGCACTTAGCCTCATGGTGAACATGCTTTGACATGGCAACACTAACATACATTTCAATATGCTAAAGCAAGTAAAGGCTCACCAAATACTTCAAGCCAAAATAAACAAAAGAGTTAGAAAAAATGCATGATCCTAACTAATACAATATGACTAATGCAATGCATGCTCGGTTACTAACATGGCATACGAATCATTTTGACAGCATGTGGTCTAAGCACGTATTCAAAGAGGTGTTTAACAAACGATGCAAGTTAGAATGATGCACCGAGCCTCAATGCATGCAATACAATGGGATGCAAGGCATGAGAGATGCTAAACAAAACATGATGCACTAATCTAACCATCATAAGTAGTTAAAAAAAAAATGAAGAAAGACGTGGGGTTAGAAGACATATACGTTATTACAACTGTGCCCTTGCGCAGGAGGGTTCGACTAAACAAATTAGTTAAGCTAATTAACTAGCTATCACAAAACGAATTAACTAACTATTACAACAATAAATAAACTAACTATGCTAGCTAGTTATTACAAAACCAATTAATTAACTTGTCGATAATTACACTAATTAATTAATTACAAATTAGAATTACCTAATTAATTACAACATGTATACAACATAAAAGAAGTAATTAAGCTAACTAATCAGCTCCGAGAAGTGAGGAATGCTCGTGCATGCGCAGATTTTCACCCGAAAAACACATTGTTCTGTTGCCAGAATGCTTTTGTTGCACAATAAAACATCTTTTCTCCTCAGCCTTTGCTCTGTTTTGTTCCGAAAAGTTGCTAGTCAATTTGACAAAAGTAGCTGGCAGGCTAGAAGTAGTGGCCGACTGGCCACAAATGGTAGCCTACTATCCAGAAACAGTGGCTTGTCGGCCACTGAAGCTTGGTTCTTCCTGCTCTTGAAGAGAAGAACCCTTTCCAAGTGTTAAACCAACACTCACACACCCTCAAGAGCTCAAAGTAGGCCCAAAAGTACCTCAGCTCAAAGACCACAAGGTTTGGTTTAGAGTGTATAGGCAAAAACTTGCAAAAACTTAGGAATTTGCAAGAGAGAGAGAGAGAAAGAATTGTAGAAAGAGAAAATATTTTGCTCCAAATTTTTCAACCCTCAAAAATGAAAGGAGAGGTCTCCTATATATAGAAAACAATGAAACTTCCTTAGAAATATCAATACATACACGTGTAGGCAAGTGCATGTATCTGTGAAAATAGCTAGCACAGCTGGCCAAAATATTTGCAAAAACACACTTGTGGCCGATAGGCCTCTAATGTTGGTCGGCAAGCCACTAATTTTGGCTGGTAGGCCACACACATGGCTAACAGCCAAGATCAGTGGCCGACAGCCAATAGCAGTGGCCGGCAGCCTAAAGAAACAGGCCTGCAGGTCCCAGGGTTTTTAGGATTGAAAAACAAAGGTTTCGGTCCAAACAAGACAAGAGATGTATAGGATTTTGAAGGCTCAAAGTTGTGGCATTCTGTTGAGGACTTCGAGCACTTGACAAGCATATATAAATTCATCATTGGGTGTGCAAGTGGTGGCATCCACGTCATAAGGGCGGTCAAAAATGGATTGTCTACAGTTGCCCCTCTTTGACAGAACTCGAAGTCATGAAATGATGTGAGTGAATGTCAAAACCCGAAAGTGACCCATTTTGACAAGGCCGTAAGACTTGGGCAAACAAACAAAATGCAAATGTAGTTGGTTGAACCCAAGGGTTGCCTACGTATCCCTTTGCAAGGAATCAAACTAGCATAGTTCAGGGCAGAATGCAAATAATATACAGCGCAATGCAATAATATAATCAAACTATAAGCAGTGCAAAACACACAAACACCATAAAAGAATGGAGATGCAAATCAAACTACGTGTTATATAAAAAAGAAGTAGGCATAGCCAAACGACGCCTAACACAGGCTAAGTGCCTACATGCTCAATACTGGCCTCAGCGCAGCATGGATGATTATACATAACAGAACAATGTTTCAACATGAAAGGGGTGCGGGCACATGCAGAACTATGTTTTTCGCAGAAAGAGAAAGAGTACAAGTAATTGGGTGGTATGATATAAGTAAGGAATGATCTGTTGGAGAAAGATAATGATTCTAAATGATGAATGCTGAATGTAACAAAACAAAGTACAATGTAATAGATGCAATGAATAAAAGGCGTAAGCTGAACCACATCTTACATAGAAAAGATATGGACACAAAACATACCACTTCTAACACAGAAAATGTATTAACACCCTCAATACTGGCCTCAGCGCAGCATGGGTACTTATACATTACAGATTCATGTTTCAACGAGGGAAAGGTAGAACCACATGCCAAACTAAGCTTAACATGGAAATGGTGCATGATGATAAAATGGTATGATGCAGTAAATGTATGCAATAAATTCTATATGCAATGTAATAGAAGTACTAGATAATAAAGGATATGATGTAGCAGCTAGGAAGCAGGGCTTTTAGAATGTGCCTTACAGGAACAATCGGCAATGACTCACCTTATGCTGCTGTGGATCTTTTCTCTTCTTCTTGGTTTCAAGACTTCTTCCTGTATCTTGCGCTTCCAAACCACAGGTACTACTTTTCTCTCTGACTATGTTTGCAACTTTCCCTATTCTCCAATAGGTGATAGACTAAATTGGTTCAATATCCAAAATTGAGGCGCATACAAGCTACCTCAGCCTATGGGGTTGCCATACAAATTTCAAGCCGAAGATACACCCCCAGGTATTTAAACCAGACTTTAGTCTCAGGAATTCCAAACCTTTGCTTTCTAGGCCTAAGCCATTTGAACTCTAGTTTCCATTATCTTAGTTGATCTCCTAGGAACTCACTACAAACACAGTCAAGTGGTTGTACCAAACCGTCTGAAGTCGTTCGGGCATGACAACCATTAAAGAAATTGTACCTTTAGAGGATTTAAGGTCTCCTAGACCCAGTGAGTGCACAACACAATGCGGAAGAGGTGAATGCACAAAACAGTGTTGTGTAGGTGCACAAGATAGTGTGAGTAAGGGTACACAAGATAGTGCAATACAAGGTACACAAGATAGTGTGATACAAGGTACACAAGATAGTGCGATATAGGGTGCACAAGATAGTGCGATACAATGTGCACAAGATAGTGCAATACAAGGTGCAAAAGATAGTGGGATACAAAGTGCACAAGATAGTGCGATAAAAGGTGTACAAGATAGTGCGATTCAAAGTGCACAAGATAGTGCGATATGGGGTGTACAAGATAGTGCGATATGAGGTGCACAAGATAGTGCGATAAATGATGAGGTTGTGCGATAGATGCACAGAGTGAGATTGTGCGATAGATGCACGAAGTGAGATTATTGTGCAATAGATGCACGATGTGAAATTGTGCAATAGATTGTGCAATAGATGCACGAAGTGAGATTATTCTGCGATAGATGCATGATGTGGTATGTGTGACAAACAATGTAACGAATGATGAAGAAATGCAATAAGTCAACAAAGCGGCGCTTTAGAAAGCACCTCATGGGGCTAGTGGCAAAGAACCGCTCTACTCTGACGGGGATCTCCCCCTTGTGTTCTTCAAAATTCTTACCTTCAACTCATAGTTCAAAGGTCCTCAAATGTTGACAAGGGGTAAAATCTGCATAAGGAAGCCACAGATGCTGCTTTGGGCGCCATTCTGACTTGAAACAGGTTTGAACTCGGGGTCGAGGTACACTCATACTCCAGAGAAATGATGAGACCTGAGAAGGTGCACTTGGAACGCAGTCTCGAAATTTACTGAAGTTAAAACACACTAAGATGCCCCAAATTTTTCCTCTTTTCTTTTGCTTTGCAATCCAGAACCCATGTAGCTTTAGATAGGTCCTAGTTTGGATGCTCCCTTTCTTGACCTAGGTTGAACCCCATAGTTTATGAAAGAAAGAATCCTGTTTTGCATGCATGTTGAGAATGGCACGACACTCTAAGTACAAAACGATTTATTTCTTGAAATTGGAACTGAGAATCAGTTCTTAACTGGGTATTGAGCCTACGATTAACCATAGTCAAAATGACTCAAACAAACGACTCAAAACAAGACTCAAAACGAAAACAATAAATACAACACTTAGATGTTTGCTTTCCAACGGCAAGAAAATTCCTCAGTTCACGGGGAGCCCATTGCTTCTCCAGGTATTGTTTCCTATTCTTTTCTTATTTATGGCTCTCACATCACTTTGGTCCTTAATCTCTATTTTCTCTAAAAATCCATTTCCTTACTTTTTCTCTCAACGCACATCTCTCTATTCTTTAATCTCTCTTATTATTTTTTATCCCTTCCCTGGGTGGTTAATGAATAAGCAGGAAGTTGGGGACTCTTACCCCTAGTATTTTTCTAGATTCTGCTTCTTTCACTCACAACTAGTGAGCTTTCCAAAGAGGGGTTGTGGTGCGACTGGATGTGCAATAGATCTGCAATTGACATTGGTTGACGATGCTCTTGGCTTAACTTGATTAAGATAAGTTACAACATGTCCCACTGGTCAAGTATACAATTGATTGGTCTCACACATTGCATTTTCTATTTCCCCATTCTGGTTCAAACACCAATTTGAGTGTGATTTTCCAGTTCGTGCTTCGCACTTGACTTGGTACCTCACTGCTTGGAGGATGAGAAGTTTTTGGCCTCCCTGCTGCTAACTTTAGTTGTGCCCTTTCTAGAGAGTACGTTAACAATGGGGAAAAGATAGAAAATGTGACTCAATTGTGCTCCTAGTTCATTATTTTGATCTTTTTTTAGCTTTCTACTAGAACAATTTTGACCAACATGAGAGTTTGATTAGCTTGCTTGTTTGACTTTTTGCTTTGAAATCATGTAAGTCAGGCTGTGAACACTGAATATTTTCCTTTTTTGGGCCCAATAAATGATTCGATTTTGGAAAAATGGAATAATTTTTTAGAAAAATAGTTAACTTCACTAAAACTCCTCAAAAGTTGTTTTAACAAATAAACACTACTCGACTAATGTGGAATTAACTCTTGAGATGCACAATCTTAGATCTGAACTTGATTTGTCTTGCAGTTGAATCTTTTAACGAAATAGGACAATCGAATCTGAACGAGGATGAGCCAATTCGACATAGATAGGATAGCCACGTTGAACAAGGATAAGCTAATCAACATGGATGAGGGCCGAACTTCAGGATGAAGTTGTCTACGTATCCCAAAGATGGGAATCAAGCCACACGTAGTTCCGAGGTTTAGGGTGCACTCAAGTATTAATACTACCCTTTTGCGCTCTAACTTTTGCCAAAGCCGCTCTTCCAGGTTTTCAACCTTACAAGCTCTATTTTTCCTTTTTCATTTTTCTTTCTTCTTTTTTTTTTCTTTGCTTTGTTTCCATTTTTTCTTCTTTTTTCATTTTTGTTTTTTTGTTTTGTTTTGTTTTTTTTTTCTTTTTCTTGCTCTAACTTTTGCTTAGATCGCCCTTTCGGGTTTTCTTCGTAGCGAGTCTCTCAAGGTTAGAAAAATTTAACTTGTCCATGTTGATCGGCTGTAAGATCTCTAAGCCATATGAATCCATGAGAATGGCTATTGTTCCTGACTAAACAGTCTTGATGATGTAAGAGCCCATCCAATTGGGGTCTGAATTTGCCTCTAGTGTCGTGGAGAGGAACTTGACTGTTCTTCAACAATAAATTTTATTCTCTCCATTTATAGGATTTAGCTTTCTTGCTAGTCTCCATTGGCTTGAGAAATGACTCATCTTTTGAATCTTGAGCATATCTGACCTTTTTGCCCCTAATTCAAGGGCTACTTTTCATCTAGCTTTGCAAGCTTCCTTTGATGACATACGACCTTCTTGCCCCTAGTTCAAGGGTTGCCCCCAATCTAACCATGCAAGCCTCATAGTTTGGTTGATCGTTGAACATTTTGAATCTAGGTTCAAGGTTTGAAAATAAAGGGGTTAAGTCTTCAGGCCGAGAGTGATCCTATGCTATACAATCTCAAGATCAATTCCAGGCATGTCTTCGTAGGACTACACAAAACATTTTTTTTAAATCTTTTAAAAAAGCGACTAGTCGTTCATGCTCCTCTGAAGACAATGCGGAACCAATCTAGACCAAGCCAGGATCCTTCTCAGTACTCACATTAACAAACATGATCTCATTCATTAAGGGCTTTAGCAGGCCTCTCTTCCTCTCAGTTGATTAAATTTTTGCAAATCCCAAGGAATTCCTCCCTCTTTGTTTTCAGCACAGTGTTAGAAAAATTTTGAAAAAAACTTTGGTCAATGCAATGACTTAAAGGCACAGAGAAGTAGGTGAAAATAACTGCCGTTTCATTTAGAACTTCTAGCTCAACTGGCTCCATGACAGAAAAAGACTCAAAAGAAAAAGTGAAAAGACAAACAAAAACAAACAGGGAAGTGATGCTTGAGTTAACACGCCCAAAATCATCAACCTCTGACATAACAAGACTGATTAAATACAATGATACTGACTCAATACAACAAACTAACTCAATACCCAAGTCCGAAAGTACAATAAACAACATTTTCAAAGTGCTAAAACAGTGCGTGCTATCCACCACATCTGTAGTAAAATGGGTGCCATTAGCAGGTGGTTCCTCCGGATCACATAGTCACATTATTCCCCAAGTTCATTGATCTAGTGCCAATAGACTTTGTAGGACTCGGTGGAGTGATGACCTTATTGTCAATCAAGTCTTGAATTTCATGGCGAAGACGAAAACAACCATCAGTGTCATGGCCGGTTTGTTGATGGAAGGCACAGTACTTGGCAGCATTATACTTGGATGGAAGGGGATCAAGGAGAGGCCGAGGGTCACGGGGTTTGAGATGGCCTTGTCCTATGAGGATTTGGAGAGCTTTGGATAAGGTCATGAAAAGAGGATTTTAGGTGTAGTTACTAGTCCTGGAAGGATGGATAGAGGGGTTGGTAGGTGTTGACTGGGTTTGATGATCTTTTACGAGTGTAGGATTGGAGCTGAAATGGGTGTTTCTGGTATGGTATCCCTTTGCATGGCTTGTCGCTTGATTCGAAATGCTCCCAACCCGAGTGGCGAAAGTGTCATCCATAGTTTTTGCAACAACTGCAAGCACTTGCTGTTTTTTCAACCCTTCGACCGTAAAAGCCTCTATAGCCCACCAGAGATGTGCATTAGGATCAATACTTGCCCCGACCTTGTTCTTGCCACTTGCCTCCACTTTGCTTAGGGTTTAGGTCGTTACATCGAGGTGAGGCCTAGTTGTTATTAACATGCCACCACCCAGACCTGAGATAGCTTTAGGTTAGCCCTTTTCAATTACAACTCACCCCAAGATTGAGGAGCCTTTCAGTGTGAAATTTCTGGCCTGTGATGTGGTCGATGATGGAGCCAAAATTCCAAAGATTAAATCTTTCACAGTTCTCTGCAAATCTTCAATCATGCTCATTAGCTCAGAAGTAGTGGGTTCATGGGTTTGAGATGATTGGGGTTTGAGTACATTTGAGTACATCTATCATGCACAAGTCCGTGCTTTTTGGAATAAACACCTCAAGCTTGGGTAAATGGGCTGGAGTGATGTATATGCTGGGTTGTAGATGGACGACAGTGTATGGATTAGGTTGAGATGTAAAGGCAATGGGTTAGGGGTGGCCTAAGGTCCTTTTGGTGGAGCTATGATCCCTTCGTCAAAAAGATCCTGAATCTTATGACAAAGGCGGATTCTACAGTTTGTATCATGACCGTGCTGTTGATGATAGACACAGTATTTAGCGGGGTCATATCTTGGTAGGAGAGGATTTAGGAGGGGTCGGGGTTCTAGGAGCTCTAGGTACCCTTTTTCTAGCAGCATTTTCAAGGCTTGAGAAAGACTCATGTAGAGAGGATGGAAACTTCAGGCTTGGGGCCGAGTTGAAGTGGTTGGTCTTTGGCTATTATTAGGAAGAGGGTTTTTGATGGGACTGGTGACAGTGTTTACTTCTGAGCATTTCATAACTGTGCTACCACTGGTGGTAACATTAGAACTATGAACAATATTCTTCCTCACAAGCTCACTATCTTCCACAATGAGCCCTTGCCTAATGGCATCCTTAACTTGAACCCCAATTTCACGGAGGTCCGTAAAGTTGAATATCACTTTCAACAATATCTCAGCTTGCCTAGCCATATCTTGTTGCAGCGAATCTACTGATTACTAAAGACGAATCAGTAAATTCTCTAGATTTGTCGAAAGTTGAGCCATGATAGGGGTAGATGGTCGTGCTCTGAACAGAGATGATCTAGCCCGGAACAGTGGAACTGGTGAGCCCTGTCTGGCCCTTCTTTGCATTGCCACCGGCGAAGGAAACACTGGTTGCCCTTGAACTAAATCCCTGACCTAACAAAGTCTATCGACACGAGTCTTGAGTATCTGGGGGATATCAGAGCCTTCTAAAGCTATGATTCCAACACTACCTTACAAAAGACAAAACAAATAGCACCTCAGCCCAATTTCACTAGAACGAATATGATCACAGCTGAATGACTGTACTCTCTACGTAATTCTGCCCCACAAACTGATATCAACTATACCACTGATATGAAGCACCCATGTACAGTTTCACTGTAAAGCACATACTAGGTAAAAGAGAGCTGAAACACCCTATAAGGAGGTAAGGTCACCCTGTCCTAGTTTTGTCATGAACTAGGGTTTCACTACTTCAATCAAACAGTTTCACACAATCTTGCATTTGGGCGAGCATCCTGTCTTAAGTTTGGAACAGCCTCTATGGCTTTTTTATATGCAGCTAGGCCAAATGGTCGAAAGAGGCACCTCAGCAAGACTACCTAATATACCTTTCACACCTAACACCGAGAACTGAAAGGAGGATCAAACGGTACAACGATAGCCCAGATCCAAGGGTTGAGTTCCCAACATGGTAGAGCCCATGACTGGTCAGCCTTTTGGCAAGCTTTTGGGCAAGCCTCCGGCAAACCATCCAGGAATAGCAGATGGCAAACACAGTGACTTAAGCGCACCAATGCAAATGCAAATGCAAAGAACATATAAGTGTAGATAAAATGCCAAATCATAAAGTTCGAGTCAAGTTCTCTAAATTCCCAGCAAAGTCGCCAAAAACTGTAGCTCGACTTTTTGTGCTCCTTTTCGGAAGACGACTAGCCCTACAGTATCGGACTCCGCGGTTGTAAATCTGATCTCACAAGTGCAATGTGAAATAGATAAACACCAAAGAGTCCAAATCCGGCAAATCTTTTGAAAAAATCAATTTTGAATCAAATTGCCAAAAATGGACTGCTTCACTAGATACTAAGTCACCACCTAAATACTTTTGAGAAATTTAGAAAATCCATGACTCGTTCCAAAAGCCACTTATCTGTCATCACCAAGAGTGTCTCGACTTGGAAACTTAGGTACGAGAGAGGAAGGTCATGAATTGAGCACCCCCGCTCGCCTGATCAAAGATCAGCCTCTACTAATCATGATGTGATTCTTATTTACATTATATGTTCTTGTTTCAATTTATTAGGCTAACTTACTATGTGACACACATACTATAGCAATCCCAGTTCTAACTCGTCTCTTTGTGGTGTTCCGGGCTCGGGTTGGTATGGTTTTGAATGGTGTTACATATCTTAGTTCCTTGTATTCCCCTTATTTTGGTTATAGGATTGTAGCGATGTGTTTGGAACAAGTAATGTCTCATGTTTGTATCGGGTTGTAGCGTATCTTTCATGTTTTGCCACTTCGCTGACTATATCAAGGATCGAGCTGCCCGGTCAGCTCATAAGGGTCCAAGGGGCAGCGCCCCATAATGGGTCCGAGGGCAGTGCCCTGGCAGGATTGAGGGGCAGCGCCCCTGAAGCAAAAATGTAAAATGCATTCGAAGTTGCTTTTCTGCTCAAGCGGCCGTTTATGCGCTCGAGCGGAGAATGTTTGGTTCCAAAAGTTTGACCTGTCTGCAAAAGTACTGGGAAGGTGTATTTGACGCTCGAGCGGGGCTTTTCACGCTTAAGCGAACCATGTTATATCAGTTCATGAATCTAATATTTCAAATCACTTTTTTCAGTTCTCTCTCTCTCTCTCTAAAACTGTCCAGAATTTCAGATCTAGAGCTTATCTCTCTAGAAGTCGTCTTCTCTCTTTGATTTCTCCAAATCCGTTGGAATTTAGACCTAAGTTCTTTATCAAAGTTGGTTATCATCTTGAAGGCTTCGTTATGTGTGGTGGAGATCAAGTTTAGGCATTGTTGATTTTGGGGTTTCATCTCAATTCTTCTTCAATATTTGAGGTAGGGATTTTCTTAGAGTTATATATATATATATATTTGCAAGATCTAGATGATTTTTGAAATCATCCTTCGATAGCTTTGAAAATTGATTATTGATTCAAGAAGTTGAGCGATTTTGAAAGTAGGTTTGTCTCTTGTTCTTTTAAAATGATCTTATGGGTTTTGATCTTTATTGATTGAAGAAAAGATGATTTTGGAAAGTTTTCTTTCAAAAGATTTGAGTTGTATAGTTTTGGTGAGAAAACCTAGAAATTGGGGATTTTTAAAAGAAATTAAAAATTTATGAATGATATTGTTATATTTATTTTGTATCAAAATAAATGGATATTTGGAAATTTTCTTATTTATATTTATATAAATGATGAATTTATGAAATATGAGAATTGTTGTTCATTTTGAAAATTATTGTTCAAAACGTTAAAATAGTCGTGAATTGACTATTTGTTGAGGATACTTGAGAGAAGAGAATTATGTTATTCCTTGGATGATGAATTGAAATAAAATTATTTATATTCATCTTGTGAAATTGGCATATCAATTCATTTTATTACATTAAACTTTGAAAGTTGATTTGAAAAATTGCATTGAGAAAAAAATGTTGAAAAACAAGTTTTCACGGAATGGTTTTGGGGTAAATACATTGGTAAGTCTTGATAGGCGGTGTAGATGATATTGAATAAGTTGGCCTGAGAGTCAAGGGTGAAAGATCGAAAACCCACGCGGATAGGTGTCGAACCTTTCGGTTAATATCGGTAAAAATGACAATTTGGTAGTACTCGTATAGTCTACTTGTAGACACCGACCTAGGGATTACCAGAGTTGTATTTACCGCCCCTTGAATTAAATTGTTAAGTTTTGAACAATGGACATTTCATGGCATCATTGAGCATGATGGTTTTCAAAAGATGAAGATATGATTTATTTGCAAAAAGACATAGCATGGCATGTGCATTCATCTCTTGAGACTTGTATAAAATGTATATACTTTGTTAAGGATTTCCTACTGGGCTTAATGCTCACCCTATGGAATTTTTGTGCAGGAAAAGATGTGGTGATTCCGCCTAACTAAAGGCGAGGAAATATGTGTTGAGAGTACAAGGCTCTCATTTTGCTGTAACTCTGTTTGTAAGCCAAGAACTGTATTTATGTGGGTTTGAATAATCATTTTGTGTAACCAGGCCTAAGCCTTGGAAACTTGTAAACCCTTGGGGGTATCTATTTGTTTATGTTATTTTGATTTGAAGTGAATATATTATCACTTGAAGACTATTTGTATCATGTAATGCAAGTGTGGGGATTTATTTTCAGTTTTACTTTAAAGAACCATGGTTATCGTATTATCAATTAGGTATAAAAATTGGGGCGTTACACATACAAGTATAGACTAATTTGCAAAAATTAGAACATTTTGATTTCATGTTTGTTTTTTAAAAGAGTTTGTGAATGTGCTACTTGAAAAAGTAGGCTCAAATGTACATGAATCAAACTATCCCAATTTAAGCAACTAGCCTTCATCCACAAGCATTCAAACAGTTTATCAACTAAGCACTTAGCCTCTTGGTGAACATGCTTTGACATGGCAACACTAACATACAATGTAATATGCTAAAGCGAGCAAAGGCTAACCTAGTACTCCAAGCCAAAATAAACAAAAGAGTCAGAAAAAAATGCATGATCCTAACTAATGCAATATGACTAATGTAACGCATGCGATATGAAATTACTAGGCTCGGTTACTAACATGGCATATGAATCATTTTGATCGCATGCGGTCTAAGCACGTATTCAAAGAGGCGTTTAATTAACAATGCAAGTTAGAATGATACGCCGAGCCACAATGCATGCAATACAACGGGATGTAAGGCATGAGAGATGCTAAACAAAACATGATGCCCTAATCTAACCATCATAAGCAGTTAAATAAAAAGGAAAAGACATGGGGTTGGAAGACACACACATTATTACAATTGTGCCATCGTGCAGGAGGGTCCGAATAAACTAACTAGCTAAGCTAATTAACTAGCTATTACAAAATCAAATTAACTAACTATTACAACAATAAATACACAAACTATGCTAGCTAGTTATTACAAAACTAATTAATTAACTAGTCTATGGAACTAACTAATTAATTACAACATAAAAGAAGTAATTAAGCTAACTAATTAGCTCCTGGAAGTGAGGAATGCTCATGCATGCGCGGATTTTCACCCGAAAAGCACATTGTTCTGCTGCCAAAATGCTTCTGTTGCACTGTAAAACATCTTTTCTCCTCAGCCTTTGCTCTGTTTTGTTCTAAAAAGTTGCTGCTCAATTGGAAAAAAGTGGCCGATAGGCCAGAAGTAGTGGCCGACCAGCCACAAATGGTAGCCTGCCATCTAGAAAGAGTGGCCTGCCGACCACTAAAGCTTGGTTCTTCCTGCTCTTGAAGAGAAGAACCCTTTCCAAGTGTTAAACCAACACTTACACATCCTCAAGAGCTCAAAGTAGGCTCAAAAGTACCTCAGCTCAAAGACCACAAGGTTTGGTTTAGAGTGTATAGGCAAAAGCTTGCAAACGCTTAAGAATTTGCACAAGTGAGAGAAAATATTTTGCTCCAAATTTTTCAACCCTCAAAAATGAAAGGGGAGGTCTCCTATATATAGAAAACAATGAAACTCCCTCAGAAATATAAATACATACACGTGTAGGCAGGTGCATGCATCTGTGAAAACCGTTGACATAGTTGGCCAAAATATCTGCAAAAATGCACTTGTGGCTAGCAAGCCACACACATGACCGATAGCTAAGATCAGTGGCCGGCAGCCCGAAGAAAAGGGCCTGCAGGTCCCAAGGTTTTTAGATTGAAAAACTAGGGTTTTGGTCCAAATAAGACAAGAGGTATGTAGGGTTTTGAAGGTTTAAAGCTATGGCATTCTGATGAGGACTTCGAGCACTTGAAAAGCATATATAAATTCATCATTGGGTGCGCAAGTGGTGGCATCCATGTCATAAGGGCGGTCAAAAATGGGATGTCTACAATAATGCAAAAAGATAAAAGAGAATCTCACCATCGCTGACAAGCATAGGAGTAGGAAAATAGGTCATGGAATGCGCGGTGGAAAAGGGCGAAACTATGGCAAAAACAACCAACACTCCAACGAAATCCTTAGCCATCGCCATTCTCTCTCTCTCTCTCTCTCTCTCTCTCTCTCTCTCTCTCTCTTTTTAACGAAATCCCTAGCCACCACCATTCTCTCTCTCTCTCTCTCTCTCTCTCTCTCTCTAATCTCTTTCTAATTTGTATTCTTCCCGATGTGTTCAATTTATATGATCAAGATGGGATTTTTACGATTCGTGCGATTTGTCGATCCCCTACATCTTCTTTCGGATCTGTCGTTTAGCTGTCGGTTTCTTCGAGACACAAGAACTTGACACCAGTTTTCGAAACTCTAGCGAATATGAATGGGCAGAGCTCCAAACGTCTGTTTCATCAAGCTTGAATGTAGACACAGAAACAATTAGAGCTAGAGGAACCTGTAGTTTTCCCTAGCGAAGTAGTTCTTTGAGGTCGCCATTAATGGAAGATCGATAAATGTATACATTTTCTTGATTTATCTACAATTAAGATTACAGGCAGTATTCTTAGTGTCGGTTAGAGAAACAATGAGAGAGAGAGAGAGAGAGAGAGAGAAAAAAAAAAAACATAGAGAAAAGAGATAGAGAGAGTGGGGGGGTTTGAGACTCTTTGGTTGCATTAGGGTTTGAAATCAATATTTTAATGGACCTTTGGACAAAGAAAATTTAAATTTGGATTTTGTAACAATCTGTTTTGACTGACCGCTTGAATGGTCAATTGGTCACTCAAGCGGTGATGTGTAGCTCTCAGTATCTTGCTTGTTTGTAGGCAATACTGCTTGATCAGTTAAATGGTCACTCAAGTGTAGAAATGAGGCACCCAGTATTTTGATTGTAGCTCTGTAAAACTTCTAAGATCTTGCATTTACCGCTCGAGTGGTAGAAAGTTCGCTTGAGTGGTCTCCTTGATTTTAAGCATTTCACACTAGTGGTTTGTTTGGGACAACACATTTAAAAGTCAATCTAAACACCTTTTCTCTCACTTTTTCCATACCTTTTCTCTCTCTATCACCCATTCTCGAACACTAACCCTAAAAACACTTGATTTCTCTTTGTTTTACCTAAGATCTACCTTAGATCTTCCAAAGGGGTTGAAGAACAAGCTTGATTATAAAGTTCTACCGATTATTTCTCATTTTCTTGAAACTTAGAGTTAATTCTTCATCTTTTGTCATCAATCTTGATGTAGGGGTACTTTTAACTCATTATATCTTTGATTTGGGATGCATATGTGGTATTTTTATTATATCTATATAAATATCAAGATGAATGAAGATTTGTGTGTTATCTAATGGGTTTGATCAAAAGGGATCATCTCTCACAAGTTTCTTGGACGAGTTATACTTATATGTTGATGATTGTGTTATGGGTGATGAGAATTGACATTTAAATAGCTTAAAATGGAAAAGCTCTAATTTTCTTATAACCTTAATTTTCAAAATTGTTCAATAAATGGGGATTTGGTTCAATTGACTTCCTAATCTTGAAATTGGGTGTATTAACTTGATTTTTATGTTACAATATGAAATTTTGGGAATCTCTTAATATAAAACCTTGAGATGATGATGGGTATGCCTTGGAGAATCTCTTTAATAGAGAATGTTTAAATTGTTAGATTGTTGTAAATTGAAACTACCTTAGGGAAATTAAGATTTAGAAACTCATGCATCATATGCATTTATCAATTATACTTTGCAGCTTGAAATTGTTAATGTTTGGAAAGTGTTGGAAGGGGTAAATAGCGTATGAGTCCGGGTTGTTAGTCAAGACTTGGTTTGAGTTGTGTAATGTATACTGGTACCTGCGTGGGGAGTCAAGGTGCCTAATTGCCCTGTCTTGTGCATATTGCCAGACGAATGTGGGAAAGGTTTTAGGGTGTCCACGAGCTTGTTGCTTTAGAGTTGGCGAATATGGAAAACATGATTTTGGATGTCTATGAGCCCGTTATTTCTGGAGTTGGCAAATGTAGAAGAATAAGGTGTTGGGTGCTCAACGCCCCGCCATTTTTGGAGTTAACAAATATGGGATTGGTTTATATATATATATATATGTATTGTGGTATATGACTCTAGTATTGGGATGTCATAGCGTATTTATACCTCATGTTTTGGTTGAGAATTTGTTATTGATATTACCTAGTTTGGCATTATGGTTTTTAAAAAAGAACGGACTTGGGTTTTCTCATCTCTTGCATGGCATAAGCATATTCATCTCGAATAAATTATATAATTTGTTAATGGTATTTCCTATTGGGCAATTGCTCACCCCAAAGTAACAACCTTTCAGGGGATGATGTTGATGTGCTACCTAAGTGATAGGCCTCGAGATGTATTTTTGACATGGGAGCACAGAGGCTCTTTTGTGTGCTATATGTTGAAACCTCGGGCTATTCTTTTGTGATAGAAACTATATTCCATTTTTTTTTTGTGTATCCGAGGGCACTCCCTGAGAAGATATTGCCTTAGGGCATTTATATTTTGTATTATCTCTCATCTATTGAATTGTTGTCATTATTTGAAGAATGTAATTGTACAATGATGTAAGCACATGAATAGTTCAAGGGGGAAGAGACGATTTTTGAGCCATGTAACCGATATTTAATGCTTTAACCTGTGTTCTTAAATTAACATTGTAAATGGAGGATGAAATATCGGGGTGTTATAGATTTATCACCCGAGTGCCCTATAAAATATAAGTTATGCCAAATATTTTGATATAAATTCTTTAAAAAATGGGGCAAATTATACTAACAGTCCCTATAGTTTTTAACTCGTGTCACTTTGGTCCCTGACTTTTCAATTGTACCATATTTGACCCTTCATTTTGAATCTTGTTCCAAATAAGGACAATTGAAGATACCATTGCTTAATTTTAAGGGCAAAATCATCAATTTGATAAAATATAAACTAAATTGATAAAAATAAATGTCAAAAAAAATATTTTTAAACTTTTAAAAATTATTTCTACCTACCAAAGATAAAATTATGTAAAATTGTTAAATTTTTTAGACATTTATTTTTTATTTTACGAAATTAATTTTTATTATGTGTTTGGATGATGATCATGTGATGGGTGGTTGTTAAGATTTTAATGTGTAATTGATATATTTAATATATGAAATATTTTTAGTTTTGAATTTTTTTGATTTAATGGATTGGTTTAATAATAATATCAAAGTTGCTGCCATATTTGATTTTTGGAAAAGTAAAAATTAATTTAATGAAAATAAAAATAACCACCTATTATACGATCATCATCCAAACACATAGTAAAAATTAATTTGGTAAAAAAAGTAAATAAATAAGTGTCTACAAGATTTATTAATTTTACATAATTTTATTCTTAATGGGTAGAAATAATTTTTTAAAAATTCAAAAATATTTTTTTGACATTTATTTTTGTCAAATTAATTTATATTTTATCAAATTGATGATTTTGATCTTAAAATTTAGTAAAGGTATCTTCAATTGTCCTTATTTAGAATAAGATTCAAAATTTAAAATCAAATATTCATAATTAAAAAGTCAAAATTAAAGTAATACAAGTTTCAAACTATAGAAACCGTTAATATAATTCGCTCTTAAAAAAAATTACTAAATAAATCACTTATTACGGGTTATATCCATAGACTTCATTCATGCAAAACTAAACTATTTGAAAAGAAGGTGGTTGGAAACTGTGTAATCTTAAATTTAAAAAGATAATGCTAACAAGTTTCTTTGGGGAAATGATAAGGTGCATTAACAGTGTATTAGTTGCCTTGAATGTAATTTTTTTTTAATTGTAATATGTTAATATGGATTTAATGTTATATTAAATTATCTTGAGTTTAGTAACTCTCTATTTTTAACCTATTAATTAAATTAGATGTATTTAATAGCTTTCTGTTTTAATCTATTATTTAAAATTGAACAAGTTTTAAAACTTATTAGATGAAATAAAATATCATTGATTACTCTTTATCAAATATCTTTGGGGCACTTGTTACCACAACCCATCTAAAAAAATGAAAAAAAAAAAATTGACTCATTCTACTTCTTTGTGGTGTGAGACCAAAGTACTTTACCTCACTATGGGTCAAATATAGTTAGAAAGTGTGATGTCTCGGGTTTTGGATTTGAATAGTATTGTCTAGTGTAGTATGTACTTTGTACGGGAAAGAAATTCACCTTCTCGTATAATCCTGTTGATCAAGTCTGCGTTCCTCCGTACGACGTCGCTTTATCACCTGAAAACACAAACGTAAGCTAGCCGGCGGGTGTGTGCCGGAAACCTCTCCGATGCCTAAGTCAGTAAGCTTGACAAGAAGGCAAAAGCTCCGTATTCAGGAAGCAAAATTGTGTTACCTCTCCAAAGGTGATATTGGTGAGCTTATATAGGTTCCGCGTAGCACAATCCTAGTAGGACTCTTACTCCTCCATTCAGAGTCCTCCTAGGATTCATACTCTGGATAATGCTTATCCTCCAACACCCCCCTCACTGCTTGAACCAAGTGAGATGGTTTTACTTCGGCAAGTTGTCATACAACCGAAGTAACATTCCCTCGCCGGACTCCAATATGACCGAAGTAAACATGACTATGCTTAGCCGCAGAATAGGCCGAACCATCCTTAATTCGGCTCTTCCTTCTACTACTCTTACTTCGGCTTCTCATGTATAACCCATGGCGTGGTTAGGCCGAACTAACATGTTACGACCGGTCTAACTCCCATGCATCTTTAGACCGGTCTAACTTCAACCTTTTCTTGGACCGGACTAACTCCGAGGCGTTCTTGGACCGAACTAACTTCAAGGCTTCTCTTGGACCGAACTAACTTCAACCTTTTCTCGGACCGGACTAACTCCGAGGCGTTCTTGGACCGAACTAATTTCAAGGCATTCTTGGACCGAACTAACTTCAAGGCTTCTCTTGGACCGAACTAACCGGAGTAAGCTTCTCAAGGCTTATCCAGAGCGAAGCCCACCAAGAGAAGCCATTACTTCGACTTCGAGTGCCATGGCCGAGATAACTATCTCTACTCCGATTGGTAACTTATAATCACGTTTGGACCGAGGTAACACTTCAAAAAGTTTCTTCCACACTTGGCCCGAACTAACACTTGGACCGAGGTAAAAGTCCCTACCACACTTGGACCGAACTAACACTTAGACCATGCCCACTTGCTAGACTTTTCTCTGGTGGCCCATATTCGTTTAGTTCTTGGACGAAGTAAATCTATCCTCACCTCGGTCCATTACGCGGCCCATTTTCCAAGTCTCCTCTTTAGCTCGGCCCAATTTAGATATAAAGTACCCTCTCAATTGCCCCTTAATTCCATCTGCCATGCATGATTTGGGATTACTTGTTTCCAACCGAGCTAAACTTTAGCCTCCGTACTCCACAAAATTTGAAGGTCCTCAACTCCGCCTCATGCTTGTGTTCGTTGTTGCTGCTTTCATCTTCAGTGCCTTCAACCGGGCTACGAATCCTTTGTTCCACTTAGCCGAGCGAGGACTCCATTTATTTCACCTTTGTTTCTTTTAGCATGGTCCAACGATCCGTGCTTAATACTTTCCTTTTACTTTTCAAACTAACTAGGTTGGCAGGCACCTCTTTGCATGCTTAACCGAGATATCGCATGAGCTATATCCTCGAATGTAAGGTCGCCAAAGACCTCTTCGTCAAGTGTGGGTGGGAAGCAAAGAAGCCAACTCGATCATAGCCAAGAGACCGAGGTCTTCCTAAACCCTCATCCATATTTTATACCGAGTTCCATGGTGGAGTATGCAAATGCCATTCATCAAAAATTTCTTCAATATCGAGGAAGATGATGTATCCCAAGAGCTTGACAATAACGCCCAACTCGGTTGCGGTCCAACTCTCCAACTCATGTGGTCTCCATCTAACCCTTGCTTGCTTGTCAGGTCCGATGCGGTGCTTTCGACCTTTTTGTTTTATCCTCAGATTTTCTTCTTGAAATCTTGATTTCGATCTTCGCTTGGTTTGCTCCATGCTTGCAATCGCTTTTCCAATTGTGATCTGAATGAAGTATAACATTTCCTGGCCAAGATACTTATCTCGGACTTAGCCTTGGAATCAAGCTGGTCATACCTGCCAACCTCTTTAGCCTAGGTTTTTACCTCAGCTGAAGATCACTAAAAGTTGTTCCAGCCAAACACTCTTCAATCTAGATCCTCATCTCCAAGAGTATTAAAAGTTAGTTTTTCTAGCAAATCACGCTCAGCGGATCCTTATTTCTACGAAGAAGAGCTTGATGCTTGGCCATTCTGCCAAACTCCTTTGGCCGAGGTAACCATCATCCCGAAAAAGAGTGTCCAAAGAAGTTTTTGTTGGTGAAACCTGCCAACCACCTTTAGCCTAGGTCCTTACTTGGGCTAAAGGATGCAAAAAAGTTTTTTGTTGGTCAAACCTGGCAACCGCCTTTAGCCTAGGTCCTTACCTCGCTTTAAAGGGTGCAAAAGAGTTTTGTTGGTCAAACACGCAACCACCTTTAGCCTAGGTCCTTACTTGCTAAAGGGTGCAAAAAGTTTTTGTTGGTCAAACACCTTAACCACCTTTAGCCTAGGTCCTTACCTCGCTTAAAGGGTGCAAAAAGAGCTTTGTTGGTCAAACACGCTAACCACCTTTAGCCTAGGTCCTTACCTCGGCTAAAGGGTGCAAAAGGTTTGTTGGTCAAACTCGCTAACCACCTTTAGCCTAGGTCCTTACCTCGGCCAAAGGGTGCAAAAAGTTTTTGTTGGTCAAACTCGCCAACCACCTTTAGCCTAGGTCCTTACCTAGGCCAAAGGGTGCAAAAAGTTTTTGTTGGTCAAACTCGCTAACCACCTTTAGCCTAGGTCCTTACCTCGGCCAAAGGGTGCAAAAAGTTTTTGTTGGTCAAACACGCTAACCACCTTTAGCCTAGGTCCTTACCTCGGCCAAAGGGTGCAAAAAGTTTTTGTTGGTCAAACTCGCCAACCACCTTTAGCCTAGGTCCTTACCTCGCCAAAGGGTGCAAAAAGTTTTTGTTGGTTAAACTCGCCAACCACCTTTAGCCTAGGTCCTTACTCGCCAAAGGGTGCAAAAAAGTTTTTTGTTGGTCAAACCTGCCAACTTCCTGCAGCCTAGATCCTTATCTCGGCTTAGGAGAGGTAAGTGTTGGTTTTTCCAGCCAACTCTGCTTTCAATGCCCCTAGCTCACTAAAACAACTTTTACAGAAGAAAACATTCTATGTCAAAAGGATCTACTTGTTTTATTGAGGAAAATGTAAATTACAAGTACCCTATCGAAAAAAATAGCTCGAGATTGGCAGTGCTTCATGGTCTGGGGATAGCCTAGATGGCTCCATCCTCCAAGTGATATGCCCCTTTTCAGCTAAACCAACCACTTTGTATGGTCCATCCCAATTGGGCCCTAGCTTGCCTTCTCTGGGTTCTTTACATCTATCATCTCCTGTACCAAGTCTTCCACTATTTTCTGCTCACCGCCTTTGCTAACATCTCATGACACTGCTGTTCTCAAGTTCTTCCTTTTATGTATTGGTCCAAGTGCCCAATTGCTACTAACTCCTCTAAGGCCTCGTTTGAGAGGGGCTAATTAGTAACTTTTGGCTAATTAAAAAAAAGTAAAAAAAAAAAAAAAATTTGTTTGGGCTTTTTTTTTGGCTTATTTAAAAAACAGCAAAAAAGTAGAGAGAAAAGGAATCTTTGACTTTTGGTATGGGTTGTTGACTTTTTGCTAAAAAAAGGTAACTTTTTGAATTGGCTATTTTTGACTAATTAGCTATTTTAGCCTCTTGCCTAAACTTTGCTTCAATGGCGTGCAATTTTCAAAGGCGGTGCCTGTTCATCATGGAAAGTGCACCACGATCTTTCGTCGTAGTCTTTTTGCGCTTCTCCCAACTTAGCAGGCCATCGGACGAAAGGTTCATTGGGAATCTCGCTGAGGATGCGATAGATCGGTTTTTTGAACACTGTGGTAATGGCAGTGCGGACTCTCCACCTCCTTTCATCTGGGTCCTCACCGTTGTCCTTCTTACCTCGCTCGTCCCTGCTTGGACGTTCTACCGTGTTGACTTTTGTCGTAGTCTTTTTATCTGGTATTGCGGTTGTGCCAGATTTCGTTTTAGCGCGGGCGCTGTCTTCCTCCACGCGAATATGTTGGTGTACTCTCTCCATCAAGGCTTCCATCGTAAGAGGTGGCGTCATGGTAATTGAGTTCCTCAACCTGTTTCCGATCGAAGACCTCTTTGTATCTTAGCGATGGCGTAGATTTGTGGGGCAATCTCCTATCAGGTTGAAAGTTTCCCAATACCTTCCATTGTAGGATCTCATCGTCTCTTCGTCGCCCATGTCGACGGAGAGTAGCTGATCGATCTCCACTGGTGTTTTGGTGTTCGTTCTGAACCTTGTAATGAACGCCTCTGCCAATTGTGCCCAGGAAGTTATGCTGCCTTTTGGTAGCTTTCAAACCAAGTCAAGCCTAGGTCACCAAGGCTTGAGGAATAGGATGCACATTAAGGCCTGCTCACGCAGATATGACCATGACTGGCGGAAGTGGCTTATGCAAGTATGGGTCCGTCTTCCTCAGATGTAGTGAACTTAGGTCAGAGAAAGTTCGATGGTAGAGGCGCGTTCTCAATTGCTTTGGGACAAACGGTGAGGTCTGCAGCCGCCAATGCCTTTGTCCGTTGGTTCAGAGGTCGGGCGCGTTGTGGCATTCCAACCTCGACGCTTCCATGCGTCCAGAAGCCAACCGCTAGGCGCGTAAACTCTACGTGGATCGCGTGCTGGTGTCTTCCCGCATCGTGCTTTTTCTTTTAGCACGGTTCGTAGGTCGGACGATCCGGCAACTCCGCTTGTTCGACCTTGTTTGATGCGTATGCGAAGGCCAATATGTGCTTCTTCCGTAAGACCTTTCAGATCTCGCCTCTCGCACTGGAGGACGAGTTCGAAGATCTTGATTGCGACGCCTTGCCCCGAGGATTTTGTTCTCCGCTTGGGAGGGTGTAGAATTCCTACTACGACCTCCGAGTGGCGAGGCGGCCTTGTTTGTGCGCCTCTCTGCCGCCACTTCTTTTCCTTTCACTGGCGTTTGAGAGATTCCATGTCCGCCGCCATCCGCCAGATCAACTCGTCTTGTTCTCGACGCGATCCTCCAGAGTTTGAGGATCCATCCTGCGCTTTTGCCTTTCTCGGGCTTTATGAACGAGAGGATGAGGGTGCTATTCCTCCTTCGCCCCTTGCGCCCCTCCCGAATTTCGCCTTTGTGATTCTGTGCTCGCCATGGAGGGACCAAAGGTAGGCCTTTGCGCTTTGCACCTCCTTCGAGTTTGTCCGTCAATGGCGATCGAGGAAGTTCTTCGTTGTTCGCCATTGATGTTTGAGAAAAACTTGATCAAGAGGTTGTTCTTATTCCGCCCTTCCCATGACGGGCGCCAATTGTACGGGAAAGAAATTCACCTTCTCGTATAATCCTGTTGATCAAGTCTGCGTTCCAGACGACGCCGCTTTTATCACTGAAAACACAAACGTAAGCTAGCCGGGTGTGTGCCGGAAACCTCTCCGATGCCTAAGTCGAGAAGCTTGACAAGAAGGCAAAAGCTCGTGATTCAGGAAGCAAAATTGTGTTACCTCTCCAAAGGTGATATTGGTGAGCTTATATAGGTTCCACAGAGCACAATCCTAGTAGGACTCTTACTCCTCCATTGAGTCCTCCTAGGATTCATACTCTAAGGATAATGCTTATCCTCCAACACCCCCTCACCGCTTGAACCAAGTGAGATGGTTTTACTTGACAAGTTGTCATACAACCAAGTAACATTCCTCACGACTCCAATATGACCAAGTAAACATGACTATGCTTAGTCACAGAATAGGCGAACCATCCTTAATTCGGCTCTTCCTTCTACTACTCTTACTTGACTTCTCATGTATAACCCATGGCGTGGTTAGGCCGAACTAACATGTTACGACCGGTCTAACTCCCATGCATCTTTAGACCGGTCTAACTTCAACCTTTTCTTGGACCGACTAACTCCGAGGCGTTCTTGGACCGAACTAACTTCAAGGCTTCTTGACCGAACTAACTTCAACCTTTTCTCGGACCGACTAACTCCGAGGCGTTCTTGGACCGAACTAATTTCAAGGCATTCTTGGACCGAACTAACTTCAAGGCTTCTCTTGGACCGAACTAACCGAGTAAGCTTCTACCGCTTATCCAGCGAAGCCCACCAAGAGAAGCCATTACTTCGACTTCGAGTGCCATGGCCGAGATAACTATCTCTACTCCGATTGGTAACTTATAATCACGTTTGGACCGAGGTAACACTTCAAAAAGTTTCTTCCACACTTGGCCCGAACTAACACTTGGACCGAGGTAAAAGTCCCTACCACACTTGGACCGAACTAACACTTAGACCGCGGCCCACTTGCTAGACTTTTCTACCGTGGCCCATATTCGTTTAGTTCTTGGACCGAAGTAAATCTATCCTCACCTCGGTCCATTACGCGGCCCAATTTCCAAGTCTCCTCTTTAGCTCGGCCCAATTTAGATATAAATTACCCTCTCATACTTCTTTCGGTGTTTCGTTCATCGTTTTAAGTCGTTGAAATGTCCTTCTACTCTTACTTAACCTCTCGTAACTTTTCCGGGCTGTAAACTTTTAGTTTTGAGCATTGGAACTTACTTTGGTTTGCAAAATCACCTTCTGAATTTCTGGGCAAAACATCGCTCATGCGGAATTGAAAATTGCCCGAGCGGATCCTCACAGGGTTTTTCAACATTTTCAGATAATCTGGGCAAAAAAACGCTTAAGTAGATTTCGGGTCCCGCTCGAGCGGATTTTGGGTGGATTTCTGGGCAGCTCTCTGGAGCAATCCACTTCTGAAGGAAAAAATTTTTGCTCGTGCGAAATTCAAATCACTCAGGTGGAATTTGGCGAGTCTATCTCGATTTTTGTGCTCTTTTCCTCAAAATTGACGCCCAACAGATCTTTTTACCACTTTTTCAGCTCTCTCTCTATATATATTCATATTTGCTCTCACTTCTCTCTATAAACCCACTAAATTTGATGGGGCTTTTTACACCAAATTGACGAGGGAGCGAGGGCAACGTTCTCACCGATCGAATCGCGTTTTCCTCAACATCTATTTTTAGGGTTTTTCATCATCTTCCTCCCCAAAGCTTGAGGTAGGGATTTCTTAGAATTATATATATATATATATTTGCAAGTCTGCTTATTTGGAGCTTTTCTTTGTATTTGAACTTCTGGTTTTGGGTTTACGTACTCCAAATGATTTTAAATTGAGTTTTCTCTATATTTTCCAAATCTTTAAGAGTATGAGCAATGTTGTCATGTGTGTGTGTTGTTTGGGTAAGATCCTTTCACAAATGGGGAAAAAATCAAGTTTTGGAAAAACCCTAGAAATTGGGGATTGTGAAAAATGTTGAGATATTATGAAATGAAAAATGATGCAGACCACTAATTAGTGGTTGCACTAGACCCACTGCCACTTGTGTTTTGTGTCTTAGTTTTTTTTTTTTTTTTTTTTTTTTTTTGGACTTGCCACATCATTAATGATGGTGTTAGTGGTAGAAATTTAGTGATATATAGCATGACTGTTATGAAATTCATGATTTATAAAGTATTATGGTGAATAAATTGGGGAGGATTACCATGTTTGTATTTAATAGGGGAAATTTTGGAAAGATAAGAAATGTTTAATTTTGGAAGTTTGATATATAGTATATCATTGAATTGTCATGAAGTGGCAAATTTGAAATAGTTGATTAACATGCGGAAGATGCATGTAAATGGTATTGTTATTTACCTTTTGATGGATTTATTATGATATTACCTTGTGAAGAGGTATGTAAATTTTTTATCACAATGGAAAATTGTGTGGTGGAAATTGAAATTTGAATTATTCAAGTACGTTGTTATACATCGCATTGCCATTCCATTTCTTTTGTAATCTTTGATTTCAAATTGTAATTGAAAGTTATTGTTTTGAGAAAGGAAATTGTTTTGTGAAACAAGATCATATTGATTTGTTTTGGTGTAAATACATTGGTAAGTCTGGATAGGGGGTGTAGTTGGTATAGGTTAAATTGGCCTGAGTATCCATGGTGAAAGACTGAAAATACCCGCGAAGGAGGTACCACATGCCTTTCGGTTAGCTACTGATAAAGTAGGGATTTGATGGTGCATGTCATGCCTACTTGCAGATACCAACATAGGGATTACCTGAGTCGTATTTACCGCCCCATTGGATTACATTGAAATTATTGAAATTGTGAAATTTTTCTCGAGATTGCATTGTGCACAACGTTTTCAAAGGATAAAAATATATGTTTTTTAATATGGATTGGCATATGCATTCATCCCATGAGATTGTATAAAATGTATATACTTTTATTAAGGTTCCTACTAGGCTTTGAACTCACCCCTATGGGAATTTGTGCAAGTAAGGATATGGTGATCCCGCCAAGTTAGAGGTGTGGAGATATGTTTTGAGAGCACAAGGCTCTTTTTTTTTTTTTGTAATTATTTTTGACAAGCTAAGGGCTTTATGTGTATGGGTTTGAAAACTACTTTTACGTAACCAGGCTTAAGCCTTGGAAATATTGTAGCCCTTGAGGGCATTAATTTGTGCTAACTTCCTTACTACATGCTATAGATTCATATTCTAAAAATGTTGAATATACAATCCCATGTGGGACATTCTTTTGTAAATCTCATGACGGTTAATGAATACAAATGTTGGAGATTTGATGATAATGTTAATCTCGTGATGTACTATTATGTTTACTTTAAACAATGTAAGTTGGTGAATCTTTATTGTGTAATTTTTTGGGGCGTGACAGAAAGCATCTATGTAATTTTGGACCAAACTACAACCGTTAACTATAGATGTGAAAAAACTGTAATACCCTCATACATTATATCTTTTTTGTTATTTTCTTTCTCTTCCCTCTCTCATACACATAATTTATAATGCTTAACATTAATTCAATTAAATAACAATTAATTATACGTTATTAATTATTATTATTGTAAAAATTAACCTTTTATTCTAATTTTAATATAATTATATTTTAGAATTGATTCTAAATATTTGATTAATTATTGTAATTCTTAACTTTTTAATCTAATTTTAATTTCATTATATTTTAGATCACAATTTGTCATGCCTCAACTTTTATTACTTAGATAATGTTACATTTTTCCTTTGACTCAATCCATTTCAATAATAATAAACATCAAAGATCTTAACGAAGGAATAAATTACAATGTTCTCTTGTATACATGTAATGAAATATAATACACACACATAGGCGTTACGTCATCAATTACAAAATAACGAAATATATAAAAGGGATTAACTTTTTTAACAACACATTGGCATTCCGCCTGCATTTAAAAGGTCCCATGGCCAACAATTAACAAATTTCAAGTCTTGAGCAACTCTTCACTCCATACTGAAAAATGATTAGCAACGTGGGATGAACACAAAGGTCTAGTAGAAATCTCAATTATCCTAAACAATAGTAACATATAGATAGCTATGATCATGAATGCTCCACGTATACGTGACATTTCATACTTCAAAATATACTTACATAAATACAATTTTCCAAAAGATCCTCTTTAACATAACAAGAAATAAAGACTAGTTCTTACCTTTCAAAACTTTTCATTTGCATTTAAAGAAAACTCAACCATTCATCACATTACCACGATCTCCTAAGATCGATCTAAACAACGTACTTGTCCTACATTCCAACTCATTACAACTACAAGGACAATTACTATATATTATGGCCTTAAGCACAAGTATAAAATGAACATTCACAAATACATATATATATAAGCAACAATAGATGTGTCAACACGCATTACCATATTTTACCGGTCACAACCATGGAAAGCCAATAATGCATCCCTTCTCATCACAACACAAGTATAGAGAAACATTAAGCGTAATTAACACATAACGGAACCCGACTTTGTCAAGCCATAACCACCACAACCTACTTTACCGAGCGCGAGCCGGAAGGGAAAGGAACCCATTTCAAAGCGCCAAACTTTACCAGACCTCGAGCCAAAGGAAAGAAGAAGCCGTTCACACTTTACCGAGCGTGAACCGGAGGGGAGAAGAACCCACGTCAAAGCGCCAAACTTTACTAGACGCAAATCCAGAGGGGTGAGGAACCCATATCAATGCGCACTTTCATTCAAACAATTGGCACATTATTCCAAGTTTTACAAATTATCTAACAACGTCAATACCGTCCTCTACCGATGGCTAAGCATACAACATAATAAGCAACAGGTACCAAGTCCATGAATTCAATTTCACCCTCTTAATTTAGATTTTATCAACATTTATACGTTACATAACTTTCATCTTTCAACTCCAATTAATTCAACTTCCAATTCACGTCATCGTTTTCAAAACTAATAATTTAAGTCTCTTCCATCACTACCATCCCATCTTTATGATTCAATTCAAAATATTCAAATTTGGTTCAACAAGTAGTAATTCGTCACAAATACAATTATTCACTTGTAAAAAAAAAAAAAAAAAAAATCGTCGACTCCCCTTACTTTTCATTTCACAAAAGTATACAAATGTTTTATTAATTTCCAAAATTTATTTTCCATTCTCTCCAAACTCCCAATACCCACAACAAATCGTCACATCTTTCTCATTAATTATCAAAACTCAACTAGTAATTTATTTTCATAATCCAACACATATGTAGCACAAATTAATTTCATCTCTCAAACAAATAAATAACCAAACGATTTGAGGTTTTTATTTCTTCCCTCATAAATGAGATTAACCAATCCAACAATCTTTCATGCATACAACATTTATAAACACCCTTTTTATTTCTCCAAAATTTTGATTTTTCGACAATTATTACAACTTAACAATTATAAAACCATAGGTAACAATTAACACATTAAATTTCATAATGACTTTCTTTTATTTTTTTACATACCCATTTTCACATTGGTAATACACAATACCCCGTATGGTTCAAATAAAATCAAATCATCAATTTTTTTCCCTCTTTCTCATAACCCATAAATAATTAATTAGGGTTTTTTACTCTAATCCTTTTAAACATTTTCCTCAAACATACAATCTCATATATTGACAATAAAACACAAGATTTAATTCTAGATCATAAAATCCTAACCCTCTTCACATAGTTTTCAAAAATATCCAACAAATCAAGTTTTTAATACAATAAAAACTACCACATGTCCATTTATAACGAGATATTGAAAATGAGTAAAGAAATCCCTCCTTCAAAGAGAGAAGAGGAGAAAACTCAAAAAAATCAACTTCGCTAGAATTTAATCTCCACCAGTCAAAACGTAGCCATCAAGACGCTCGTTATTTTTGTATAAGGAACTAGTATCAAAAAGTCGCTTGATCTTTGTAAATCGAAGAAAATGTGGAATTTGGTGAGAGTTTAGAGTGAATGAAGAGAAAAGAGAACTTAGAGAGAGAGAGAGAGAGAGAGAGAGATAAGAAATGGTAAAAAAGATAGAGAGGGATCTAATTTGAGTGAAAAGGGCACAAAAATCGATGTCTGGATGCGCAAAATTTGCTCATGCGGATTTGGAAACCGCTTGTGTAGATAAACTCAGGGAAAAAATGGCTTTCTCTCAAAATCTGCTCGTGCGGAATTCAAATTTTCGCTTGTGCGGATTTGACCAAACAACTTTTGCTTGGTGATTTCAAACAAGTATATCTCCCTCTTCCGGTAACATAATATGGTCAATTTTGTGTCTAAATTGAAGCCCTGGAAATAAGCTTTCCAATGATTCTAGCCTCACATCAAGATCCAAAATATGGAGAAAGAAAAGGCAAAAGAGTGAACACTACTCAAAATAAAAATTTGAATTTGGCATTCTTGGTCTAATCTTGCCCAACCAATTAACTTCAATCAAGACCCCAAACAATGAGGAGAAGGTCCTAATTATAATAACTAAAGGTTAAATGCAACCCACAACTTTTCAAAAGTCCCAAAAAAAATGTAAATATAAGGTAATGGTTACCACTTAACATAACAAGTCGGGTCTAAGACCTGAGACACTACAACCTCCCCCCTTAGGAAATTTCGTACCTAAAATTGAAGTTACTCCAAGATTCCAGAAAAACTGAAAACAAAGGATGACAAGTGCCAATCAAGTTTTAAACCAACATACGGAATAGCCTCCCAAATCCTAATTTTCCCATCTTGATTTTTTCCACCTCGATTTTTCCCACCTCGGTGCCCCAAGGACACTTGACTACCCAGGGTTACACGAACAAGATATGATAAGTTGTCATCGACTCCTCCACTACAATCCAAGAGAGTTTGGTTAAACAAAATGAAAAGGTTTAGTACAAACTTCTCGACAACCCACAAGACTCGTCGGGTTTTTATGAGACAAAATTCAAACATAGGTTTCTACTCGCACACCCTATTTACAATCTTTCCTCTGTTACACACATCGTGAAAAAACTACCAATAGGTCAATAACTCAACTTAAGGATGATCTCATGCTCAAGCCACTAAGGTTCTCAATCAGTTCTCACAAAAAAAAGAAAAAAAGAAAAAATATATATATGAGTTACACTCACAAAATGTGGCTCATGAGGATGACTCCCCAGCACAACAAGTCTCAACAATAACAGTCTACCCTGAACAAGATATACAAAACAATACAAGTATCCGGCATTCACATCATTACTCGACCAAGAACAAGTGCACAACTACAAACTAGCAATTCAAGCTTAGTTCATTACACAACATTACAAATTAAGGAATTGATCACACGTCTCATTTTATAAAAAACAAATTTCTCATTTCCCTTGAAAATTTTCTTTTCTTTTCTTTTATACTAAATTTCTCAAAAGACAGCCCAAATTCACACTAAGTACAATAAAATGATTTTTTTTTCCATTTCTGCGTACAATTCATTAGTTTTGTATGTGTTTTCTAAAAACAAATAAGTGTGCTTACAACAACAAAATTTTCAATCTCAACACTGCCATTCAAGACCATAATATCAGAAAACTCTTTTCCTTACCATGTTAATCGGTGAACCTCACTGTCACCCAACAATACCCATCACTACTACGGTGATGTCACAACTCAATCATAACACTTTTTTTATAATAACAATTCAAAGAATTAACAACCATGCTAATAAAAGATAGTGCACATACAACTTTAAAAATAAAAATAAATTGGGAGTTTCATCCTTCCACAACCACCATCGCAATTTATCAATCATATAGTTGCACAAGTGCACTCTTAAAATTATAGTTCTACCATATTACCTCAACTCAAGGGATTTTCACACAAACAAAACAACACACAATATGACACACTCACATAAGCAAGACTCAACATTCTCAAGTGCAACCCAAGGCACTCCACACCTTTACGACCTCTTACTCAAACTAAGCAAACTCCTGGGATGACTTCATGTCGATCAATTGTGGAGACCAACCAGCCAACTCAACAATCCTCAACATTCGACATCAAACACTGACATTCATCCAATGCCGCTCACCCCTACTTGGGTTTCAACACACATTCTCGCACCTCCTTTGAGTTCGAGCTAGACTCTTCGAGACCAAACTCACTATGGCCGCCATCTCTTGACATTCCTCCTAGAGACTCATTACACAATTCTCATTCCCAAGTCAACTCATTATATGCTCATGCCCACAAGACAATTAAATACCTCACATCACCCACAAGGAGACCGACAAGGTTAACAGCGAGCTTGCTAATCATGCGCACCAAGCATACAAGATATCTAGAATAAACATCACACTCACCAAAAAGCATTGTCAACACTTTATCAATAAGTCCCTAATACTCATGAGAAATGGATCATGTCATCTCTAATCACACTTATCCAAAGATAAAATAGTACTGCTCGCAAGATACCCCAAAGCCAATCACAACCACACATAATTATCTCACTCCCAATAAACAACTTTAAATCAAAAGAGGCTTACAGACCTATGTATAGTCAGCTCATGAGATGACAGACAATTATACAACAATATTAGGATTGTCCATTCTAACAATGGCTTCTCAAATAAAATTAATTATAATTCATCACATGCCCAAATCGTTGGAATTTATAAACAAACATGCTAACAAGAAGTAGGTATGATGCCCCTGCATCCAACAACACATCGGTCACACTAACAAAGCAACAAAATTGCTAAATACTCTACCACTCTCCTATGCACTTATCTACCCAGGTAGGCTCTCAACGGCTCTATCCCCACTGAGGACAATGACACCTAATATGGCCCGAAAGATTACACTTAGCGTAGGTAGGTGGCCCCCTATTCTGTGAGTGATTCAAAGAAATCTAGGTCTGATTGGACCTGCTGAAGGACAAGTCCGAAGAAGCAAATGAAGCTTGAGGTGGAAATTGCGCCTATGATTGAGATCTCAATAGTCTCTAACTCTTATTAAGTCTAGTGCACTTTCTAACAGTAGGGACAATCGATATGGCCTCCTCTCTATCCCGACCAACAACTAAAATTGTGGCCTCAACATGGACTGCCGCCTCCATGAGTGTGTAATAGTTCCTATACATGTTCACAGTAACCATACCCCGGATATCATCACACAACCTTCTCTTAAATTCAATATGGTGGCGCTCCTCTATTGCCACCAACTCTGGAGTGAATCTAGACAAACTAGTGAACTACGCCTCAAACTGCACTAAAAGAGTTGTGCCTTGGCGTAACTCAACAAATTGTGTCCTCAATCTTTCCTGTGCAGAGGGAGGAAAGTACTTGGCCAAAAAGGCCTCGATAAAAGCAACCCAGTTGATGCCTATAGTGGTCTTAGGATACTTCCACCAATACCCGGCATCTCCTCTTAGTTGAAAACTCGTTAGTGCAATCCTCAACCTGTCATCTTCGACTCTGAGCATATCAAAAGTTTTGATTGCCTTCGACGACTCAAGTCCTCTTATAAACTTAGGTGGGTTAAAATAGAAAAACTCCTTAGTAAGTTTGAGGGTACGAGTATCACCTCTCTCATTGCAAGTTAGGGCCTCCCTTATTGCCCTTACAATCTCATGTGCGAACTCCTCGCCTACAACAGATGCTGCTGGTGTAGTTACTACTGGAATTATTGTACCTCTACCGGCACTCCTACTCCTAACATGTCTTCTATTCTCCTGTCTAGACATCCTATCAAAGGCGAAACCCAATTACTAAGCAACTATAGCCTTCTTCGAGGCCCTCACTCACTACTGTTAAGCTACAAGACACACTTAGCACATAAGCTATAAACAAATAAATAAGTTAAACATTGAATCACATAATCAAGCCAAGTCCATAGGGATAGCCACCTGTCCTAGAACTCTCGGAGATTTTCCATCAGAAACCACATTGATCAGGCATGTTTCTAATGAGACCTCAAAGTAAGTTAACCGGCTACAAGCACTATCCATGAGACTCAACTCCATGCTCACATAAATGCATCATATAAAGTCCTAACACTTAATCTTTCTACATGAAAACGTCTTCACCAAGCATAAGAAAAATCCATTGCGGTAAAAATCACTTCCCATGAGCCCAAGTATTCAAACCTGGCTTGCTTTGAGATCAAAGATCTTAAGGAAGAAATAAATTACAATGTTCTCTCGTGTACATGTAATGAAATACAATACATGCACATAGGCGTTACGTCATCAATTACAAAATAATGAAATATATAAAAGGGATTAACCATTTTCACAACAAATTGGCATTCCACCTGCATTTAAAACGCCCCATGGCCAACAATTAACAGACTTCAAGTCTCAAGCAACTCTTCACTCCATACCTAAAAAATGACTAGCAGCGTGGAATGAACATAAAGGTCCAATAGGAATCCCAATTATCCTAAACAATATCAACATATAGATAGCTATGATTATGAATGCTCCACATATATATATATAGGATATGTGACAATTCGTATTTCAAAATATACTTACATAAATACAATTTTCCAAAAGATCCTCTTTAACATAACAAGAAACAAAGACTAGTTCTTACCTTTCAAAACTTTTCATTTGTATTTGAAGAAATCTCAACCATTCATCACATTACCACGATCCCCTAAGATCGATCTAACCAATATACTCGTCCTACATTCCAACTCATTACGGCTACAAGAACAATTACTATATATTATGGCCTTAAGCATAAGTATAAAATGAACGTTCACAAATACACATATATAAGCAACAGTAGACGTGTCAACCACATTACCATATTTTACCAGTCACATGCACGGAAAGCCAAAATGCATCCCTTCTCATCACAACACAAGTATGAAGATACACTGTGCGTAATTAACACATAACGGACCCCAGCTTCATCAAGCCATAACCACCACAACCCACTTTACTGGGCACGAACTGGAAGAGAAAGGAACCCATTTCAAAGAGCCAAACTTTACCGGGCCTCGAGCCAGAGGAGAGAGGAACCCGTTCACACTTTACTGGGCCCGAACTGGAGGGGAGAGAAACCCAAGTCAAAGCACCAAACTTTACTGAGCGCAAATCTAGAGGGGAGAGGAACCCATATCAGTACGCACTTTCATTCAACTCAACAATTGGCACATTATTCCAAGTTTCACAAATTATTTAACAATGTCAATACCATCCTTTACCGATGGCCGAGGACATAGCCTCATAAACAATAGGTACCAAGTCTATGAATTCAATTTCATCCTTTTGATTTAGATTTTATCAACATTTATATGTTACATAACTTTCATCTTTCGGTTCCAATTAATTCAACTTCCAATTCATGCCGTTTTTAAAACTCATAATTTAAGTCTCTTCCATCACTACTATCCCATCTTTATGATTCAATTCAAAATATTCAAATTTGGTTCAACAAGCAGTAATTCGTCATGAATACAATTATTCACTTGTGTTAAAGAAAAAAATTGTCAGCTCCTCTTACTTCTCATTTCATAAAAGTATATAAATGTTTTATTAATTTTCAAAAAAAAAAATATCCCTTCTCTGCAAACTCCCAATACCCACAACAAATTCTCATTAATTATCAAAACTCAACTAGTAATTTATTTTCATAATCCAACACATATGTAACACAAATTAATCCCATCTCTCAAACAAATAAATAACCAAAGGATTTGGTGTTTTTCATTATAACCATCATAAATGAGATTAACCAATCCAAAAATCTTTCATACACACAACATTTACCAACACACTTTTTGTTTCTCCGAAATTTTGATTTTTCGACAATTATTACACCTTAACAGTTATAAAACCATAGATAACAATTAACACAAATTAAATTTCATGATGATTGTCTTTATTTTCTTACATACCCATTTTCACATTGGTAATACACAATACCCTATATGGTTCAAATCAAATCATTAATTTTTTCCCCCTTTCTCGTAACCCATAAACAATTAATTAGGGTTTTTTACTCTAATCCTTTTAAACATTTTCCTCAAACATATAATCTCATATTGACAATAAAACACAAGATTTAACTCTAGATTATAAAATCCTAACCTTTGTAACATACTTTTCAAAAATACCTAACAAATCAAGTTTTTAATGCAATAAAAACTATCACATGTCTATCTACAACGAGGTATTGAAAATGAGCAAATAAATCCCTACCTGAAAGAGAGAAGAGAAGAAAACTCAAAAAAATTAATTTCACTGGAATTGAATCTACACTGGTCAAAACGTAGCCCTCGAGATGCTCGTCATTTTTGTATAAGGAACTAGTCTCAAAATCTCGCTTGATCTTTGTAGATCAAAGAAAATGTGAAATCTGATGAGGGTTTAAAGAGAAGGAAGAGAAAAGAGAACTTAGAAAGAGAGAGTGATAAGAAATGGTCAAAAAGAGAGAAAGGGATCTAATTTGAGTGAAAAGGGCACAAAAATCAATGTCTGGACGCGCAAAATCCGCTCTTGCATATTTTGAAACCGCTTGTGTGGATTAACTCAAGGAAAAAATAGCTTTCTTGCAAAATCCTCTTGTGCGGAATTCAAATTTCTGCTCGTGTAGATTTGACTAGACAACTTTTGCTAGATGATTTCCAATAGGCGTATCTCCCTCGTCTGGAAACAGAATATGGTCAATTTTGTGTCTAAATTGAAGCCCTAAAAATAAGCTTTTCAAAGGTTCTGGCCTCACGTCAAGATTCAAAATATGGAGAAAGAAAAAGGCAAAAGAGTGAACCACTACTCAAAATAAAATTTTGAATTTGGCATTCTTGGTCTAATCTTTCCCAACCAGCATGTTAACTCATCAATCAAGACTCCAAACATTGAGGAGAAGGTCCCAATTATAATAACTAAAAGTTCAAATGTAACCCACAACTTTTCAAAAGTCCAAAAAAAAAAAAATTGTAAATATAAGGTAACTGTTACCACTTAACATAAGCAAGTCGAGTCTAAGACCCGGGACGCTACACAATTAATCCTAAATTCTTAATTATTTATTATAATTCTTAACATGTTAATCTAATTTTAATTTTATTATATTTTATATTTTAGATCAATCTTTAATTATATTTTAGTTAACACATTAATCTAATTTTAAGTTTGGAGAAAATAGGAGTAAAATTGTCTTTTTGTTGTATTAATTTTACTTTATTTTTTCAAAAAGCCAAATCCATTCAAAAAAATGAGGTGTGTGATACACCCTCCATTAATTTGGATAAAAAATTAATGGTGATAGTTTAGTCCAAAACCACTACAGGTTTTTTTGGCTATTTTTGAACTATAGAGGGGTAAAGTAATCCAGTCCCAAACCACAAGGAGTATAATAAATTTAACTACTAAAAAATTACTTTGGCTTATTAATTTTGCATAATTTGATTATACTTAATCTTTGATTTTTAAAACCTGCCAGAGTATTTTTTTTTGTCCCTAATGTGCTAGCCAATAACATTTTTAAAAATTATTTTTTAATTCAAAAATTCACAAATTTAATTGAAAGTGTTGGTGCTTCTACAAAGCTTATCATGTAAATCCCTTTCGCTTAATATATTATAAAGATGAGTAGAAGTTGTGACAAACAAATTAGGACAACTCTCCAAATTAAATGGTAAAAAAGTTAAAAGCACCCCAAAGTTGGAGCAATCACTGCCAACATTAGTGATTTGACGAAATTAATATGCAAATATTGGATAACTATAGAGAAAATGACACAAAAAAGATGTAATCTAAAATTTGATAGATAATATATGAAAAACATGAACAATCAATAATCAAAATTAATTAGAAAAAACTATAATTTAAATGAAAGCAGATTGTTTGAGATCTTCAATTCCTAAATATAAACAAGTTTCTCAGACATTTTTTTTCTTATGCTATGTTTGGTTGGGGGATTTGGGATAGGATTTGGAAAGGAAAAAGGAAAAGGTATGTAAAACTAGGTAAAATGTTAGTATATTTTATTCACATTTCACGTAACTTTTCCCTTTCCATTTCCAAATCCCTCCTCAAATCCCCCAACCAAATACAAGGTCAGAGTCCATTTATTTTTTACAAAAAGAACAAACTTGTAGACTTGATGGCCTCCTCTAGTAATAGATCACAACCTCTAGTGATGCTAGGGTGAGAGGCTCACCGAAGATCAAATTAAAGTTGGAGTAGAAGACCTTAATTTTGTCAAAAGAACAACTTGTAACATACATCAACATGAAGAAGAAGAAGAATGAAGTTTTGTATTTCAAATTTTAAAGGACCCATATATAAATCTTTGGAGAAGCATGATGATGACGAGGTCGAAGCCAAATATAAATATGAAATAAGGAACGGGATTTCAAAGATGTCAAAAGATGAATACTCTTTTGGGCATTTAGGCCATATGTCTATTTTTTAATCTTTTGGGTCATTTGGCCTAAGCTCTAATATTTTGGGGTCAAAAACACAATTTGTCTAAAAATATAACTATTGTGGAAACCGAAAAAAATCATCAATTATGAACTTGACTTGTCAACTAGGCCATATGAGGCCAAAGCCCAATGTGCTATGGATCGTTGTCGAATAAGCATTGAGAATCACAATAAATTCTGAATTAGGGATGTTAATGTCATAGACCAGGAAGTAATTCGAGGTAGCCTGAGGGGTCCTTTGAACAAAACTACGTTGTCCCATCCCAAAAAACATGACAAGAAAGTGGGACCAGAAAAAGAATCTATAAAAGAGTGAAGGAGACTAAGGAAAGGGGTATGAAAAAATAACTTATGCTTTAAGGACTAAAAAATACCAATTACCTGCATAATAAAACTGACTGGACCGTTGGAGTGCTAATTCCGGCACCATCAACCGAAGTTGTTTATCTATTTCAGGTGAAATTGCAAGTATCTTGCAAGCATATCCAGACTCGAGCAGTATTTCCAAATCCACATCCCCACAATTGACACCGTTTGTGGGATCACTCAAACTCATCGATGGCAGACCCGACACAAGATCCTACGCTCATTGGAGACAATGTTTTACCAGAAACAGTATTTGGACTTGAAGATACTCTTGCATGAAGGTCTTTGAACTTTGACCCACTTATTCCTTCTTTGCCATCATCCTCAATGGAAAACGCCATGCAAACCTTGATAAACCAAGCAAAATGAAATGAACAACGAATGGAGGACATGGCAGCTAATAACGAACATCTACGACAAGAGCTAGTGAAATCTCAGTAGGTTGCCCATGGCATGCTTAGGGTCAGTTATCATGACCCAAACCCGTCCCTATAGGTTTAGCATCGTAACCGGCCAGTAATTCGACAATACCAAAGGTCTGCTTAACAAAGAAGTCAAGAATAGAAATGTAAAGCCTTTAAGTAATAAAATATAACGCATAATGAGTCAGTGAGATTTAAATGGAACAAAATGAACTAATAGATAAACATATATACACATAAGTCCATATTAAGCCCATGTACAAATCATAAACATTGTTTAGGGAGTTAAATGCTAATAACAGAAACCAGTCATGACAAAAGTCTTAAAACAAAACCATTAACACTTGATCACAATATCAAAAGGGTGAATTCTCAACCACTCAAAAGCCTTTATGCTTGACAATTTGGAACCTCAAAGTGAGACATGGTAATTAGCTTGACAAAACAGGGTTCAGGTCGACACCGCTAAGTCTGATCCTGTGCTTGATCACCTACATACATACATATAAACAGTAAGCTACAGCCTAGTGAATAACAACTGTGTAAAAGGGTTATGAATGATATCCATCCAGTAATAAAAACAACTAATCTCATCAGTGGATCACTTTCTCAATACGTGTCTCACAACTTATCATTCATATTGAAATCATAGCTGTCATACATGGTACATCTAATAGCAAAACAGTACAGTAAGTCATAAAGACCGAACAGTCATAATTGATGGCCATCAATGCAGTAAACAGTAGTTCCAAAGATTGGAACTGACAGAGATCTATGTAAAAGTAATAGTAAACAGTAGTAGTAACAGATGCTATGGAGGCCACGAATACAATTCATAAAATAGAACAATCATTCATTTAGTAAACAGTGTCGTTTCAGAAACAGAGCTTAATATTATTCAGAACATAATTATAATTTGAACATAGCTTTACAACGTTGTTACTCACAGTCGGCTCCCTGAATCACGTGAGTAGGATGCGGCGTCTAACCTACACAAACACATTCGAGTACAACAACTCAACATGTGTTCTTTCCATTCAATCGGTTCCATTCGGTTCAGTCATTACTTATTCGTTCGGTGATTTCTATTCGTTCTTCACATTGTTCTTATTTATGATATACCCATGATATGCATATGAAGTTAAAATACACTTGAAAACCTTGCAAATGGAAGCCCGAAAGTTAGAAAACCTTAAAGGAAACGAAACCGAGACTGCCCTGAAATCGCACGTGCGAAATGCCCAGGTCGCATATGCGGAACCACCACCGTACGTGCAAGCCGCATGTACAATTAAAGCAATATGTTCAGCTTTTTGTGCTCTATTTTCGGCATGTATAGGGCCCTAGGTTGCACGTCCGAAACTAGGTAAATTTGTGTCTGAAAATCTACTCTAAATTTGAAGCTCAAATTTTGTAATCTCAACGTCAGTTCCATGCATTTCACTTCCAAAATCTTCTTGAAAACAACTTAAGCTTGGATTTTCATCATCAAATTCGGATCACAACTTCAAATCAAAACTAAATCTTCTATGCATAAGCTTTAATTCTTGAATTGAAATGTAAGTGCATAAAACATGCAAGTTTGAGTCTCAATCTTCAAAATTAATGGAGTTTCCTCCTAAATTTTCATGAATCATGCAAGGATTCAAATGTGTGAACAAGAATTTCATCAAATGAAGCCATACATGTCAAGAGTTTGAGCTAATTCCTACAATTTCTTCTTTATTTGATCATATGAGCTCTTAGCATAAATTTACACCACTAAACTCACAATTATGCATGGTTTCTTATTATTTCAACCTAGATTTTACAATCTCATGTGTATATTAACTCAATTTCATGAAATTAGAGAAGAATTCTTACCTTTGTTAGTTGAATTGTTGAAGATTTGACCCTAATCTCACTTGTTCTTCTTCTTTCTTTTCTTTTCTTCTTCTTGAGTTCTAGATTTCTCCAACAAGAAGCACTAAGTCTCTCTCTCTATCTCCTCTCTCTTTTATTAGGTTGATGAGTAGAACTATACTTAGTCTCTAAGTTAATATTGTGCCTAAATTAGATTTAGACTAATAATTCTTATTAATTAAATTTAAGTCACATGATATTCTTAATTAAATCATCAGAAATCTAATTTAATTTAACATAAACTTAATCATACTAATGTGAATTAGACTCTAATTACCTATCCAAATATATAATTCCAATGTATATAAACTACTGATTCAAACAGATTCATTTCTTATGGCCTATACATCTATCCACAATAACACAAGTTAAATACCACATGGCACATAATTAATACATAAACACATAATCACTGTGAATTAGAGAATTAGCATGACTAATTAAGGAGGTGGTTGTTATATTCACTCCCCCTTAGGATGTTTGGTCCTCTAAACTTAATTACCTTCCTCCGCGAACAACATTAGATATAATGAAAAGAAGTTTGGATATCGTTTCTTCATATCGTCTTCCTTTTCCCAAGTTGCATAAAGGCCACCATGATTTTGCCAATCCACTTTCACTAATGGAATATCTTTATTTTTTAACTTCTTAATCCGACGATTAGTAATTTGAATAGGCCGTTCTTCATATGTATAATCATCACTTAAAAGCACGTGGGTAGGCTCAATGACATGAAAAGGATTTCGGAGATAATCCTGCAACATTGAAACATGAAATACATTATGCATATGCTCCATATCGGGAGGGAGAGCTACCTGATACGCCACTGGATTAATCTTTTCAACGATCTCATACGGTCCAATGTAGTGAGGTGCTAACTTGCTCTTGGTTCCAAAATGAGTCTGTCCTTTCATTGGTGTTACTTTCGTAAAAACATAATCGCCCACTTCATATTCCCTATCTCGTCTTTGAACATCCGCATAACTTTTCTGTCGACTTTGTGCTGTTTTTAATCGTTGCTAGATCAATTTCACCTTATCAGTCGTTTCTTGTACAATTTCGGGTCCTAGTAAAGGTCGATCTCCAACCTCAGCCTAACAAATTGGTAATCGACATTTTCTGCCATATTACGCATCGTCAGGTGCCATGCTAATGCTTAAACGAAAACTATTGTTGTATGCAAATTCAGCCAAAGGCAAATGAGTTTCCTAATTCCCTTGAAAATCCAATACACGCATGCGCAACATATTCTCCAAACTTTGTATTGTCCTTTCTGACTGCTCATCAGTTTGTGGATGATATGCACTGCTCAGTCCTAATTCAGTTCCCAACACCTTTTGCAAACTTTGCCAAAACCTCGACATGAACGTCAAATCCCTATCAGAAATAATTAATACAAGCACTCCATGCAATCTCACAATCTCATTAATATACCCATGAGATTGTAAAATCTAGGTTGAAATAATAAGAAACCATGCATAATTGTGAGTTTAGTGGTGTAAATTTATGTTAAGAGCTCATATGATCAAATAAAGAAGAAATTATAGGAATTAGCTCAAACTCTTGACATGCATGGCTCCATTCCATGAAATTCTTGTTCACACATCTGAATTCTTGCATGATTCATGAAAATTTAGGAGGAAACTCCATTAATTTTGAAGATTAAGACTCAAACTTGCATGTTTTATGCACTTACATTTCAATTCAAGAATTGAAGCTTTTGCATGGAAGATTTAGTTTTGATTTGAAGTTGTGATTCGAATTTGATGATGAAAATCCAAGTTTAAGTTGTTTTCAAGAAGATTTTGGAAGTGAAATGCATGGAATTGACATTGAGATTACAAAATTTGAGTTTCAAATTTAGAGCAGATTTTCAGACACAAATTTACCCAGTTCCACATGTGCGATTTGGGGCCCTACATATACGAAAAACAAAGCACAAAAAGCTGAACATACTACTTTAATTGCACGTGGGGCCCGCAAGTACGATGGTGGCTCCAAACGTGCAACCAGGGCATTCCGCACATACGATTTCAAGGTAGTCCAAATTTCATTTCCTTTCAGGTTTTCTAACTTCCAGGCTTCTATTTGCATGGTTTTCAAGTGTATTTTAACTTTATATGCATATCATAAATAAGAACAATGTCAAGAAAGAATAGAAATAACCGAACAAATAAGTAATGATTGAACCGAATAAAACCAACTGAATGGAATGAACGTAAGAGCTTGAATGTGTTTGTGTAGGTCAGATGTTGCATCCTACTCACGTGATTCAGGGAGCCGACTGTGAGTAACAACGTTGTAAAGCTATGTTCAAATTATAATTGTTTTCTGAATGATATTTAGCTCTGTTTTTGAAAAGGCATTGTTTACTAAATGAATGATTGTCCTATTTTATGAACTATATTTTTGGCCTCCATAGCATGTGTTACTGCTACTATTAACTATTATTGTTGTAGAGATCTTTGTCAGTTCCAATCTTTGGAACTACTGTTTACTGCATTGATGGCCATCAATTATGACTGTTCGGTCTTTATGACCTACTGTACTGTTTTGCTATTGGATGTACCATGTATGACTGCTATGATTTCAATCTGAATGATAAGTTATGTGATACTGATTGAGAAAGTAATCCACTAATGAGATTAACTATTTTTATTACTGGACAGACATCATTCATAACCCCTTTACACAGTTTTTATTCATTGGGCTCTAGCTCACTGTTTATATGTATATATATAGGCGATCAAGCACAGGACCAGACATAGCGGCGTCGACTTGAACCCTTTTTTGTCAAGCTAACTACCATGCCCCACGATGAGGTTCCAAATTGTCAAGCATAAAGGCTTTTGGGTGGTTCAGAATTCACCTTTTTGATATTGTGATCAAGTGTTAATGGTTTTGTTCTTGAGTTCTAGATTTCTCCAACAAGAAGCACTAAGTCTCTCTTTCTAACTCCTTTCTCTTTTATTAGGTTGATGAGTAGAACTATACTTAGTCTCTAAGTTAATATTGTGCCTAAATTAGATTTATACTAATAATTTTTATTAATTAAATTTAAGTCACACGATATTCTTAATTAAATCATCAAAAATCTAATTTAATTTAACATAAACTTAATTATACTAATGTGAATTAGGCTCTAATTACATATCCAAATATCTAATTCCAATGTATATAAACTACTGATTCAAACATATTCATTTCTTATGCCCTATACATCTGTTTACAATAACACAAGTTAAATAACACAGGGCACATAATTAACACAAACACATAATCACTATAATCAAAGAATTAGCATGACTAAATAAGGAGGTGGTTACTACATCAGTCTCCAGGGAAGAAAGTCAAGCAATAACGCCACCTCCAGAGGCATGATGAGAGTAGTAGCACGTTAGATTCATTGGATGAAGGACCATGAAAGCAAGGTTGAGTAGATGCCTCTAGTTCTTTAGATGGAATTCTGCAAGTGCGACACTGGCAAAAGAAGAGAGATGACGATTTCGATGAAGAGAACAAGAATGATCCATTCATTCCATGTATTGCCAAGGCCATTTTACCTAAGAAGGTCAAAGCACCATCATTTACACTATACAATAGAAGGTCAGATCCCACAAATCATGTTCGTCATTACAAGTAGGCAATGACTTTGCATGCAGACAATGAGGCACTTATGTGTCGAATATTCTCTAGTAGTTTGGGACCACTTGCCGTCAAATGGTATTACAAAAATTAAACCTGGGTGAATCTGATGTTTCCATCAACTCTAGAAGTCCTTTAGGGCTAGATTTATCACCAATGAGACTCAACCAAAGTAAGTGGATTTTTTGTGGGCAATGAAAATCAGACCAGATGAAACTTTGCGCGAATACTCAACGCCCTATTAGGAGTGTTTTAATTTGGTAGACGATGATTGCAATGATTCAATGGCAATTATTGCCTTCAAAATGAGATTGCATCTTAATAGTCTACTTAGGAGCTTATTGACTCGGTGGCCTTCCAAGATAGTCTGGGTCTTGATAAAAAAAAGGTCAAAAAGGACTGCAAGGTGGAAGATGGCGCCATCCTACTGAAGTCTGGGCTGCAAGCTGCGGAATTGGCAATGCCTGTTCTAGTACAACCATTGACTACTGTACCACCAAGAGCTCCAAGGAGTACAGAGCCGAGAAGCCGATCAAGAAGAGAAAACTACCAAGATTCACGTCGCCAAAGCAAGCAGTACCAAGTGGAAAACAAATGCTCTAGGTGATTAGATAAGAAATACACATAGCTGACTGAACCGATCAGCAAGATACTACTTAAAGCCCAGCACTTACCATTCTTTAAGTGGCCGAATAAGATGCTTGGACCCTTTAACATGAGGTGTAGAGATAGGAGATGTGAGTATCACAATGACCATGGGCATGAGATTGACAGATGTTATGCCCTAAAAGGCCATCTGGAACAATTACTTCAGGACGGCCAATTGAAAGAATATCTCCCTAGAAGGGGATTCACCAAGAGTGGTATTCAAGCTATGCATGGTAACGCTGGGGATCCACTCTTGGCATTTCGTGAAGGCTACCAAGCAAAGACATTGATGCTATTGAGAAGGAAGGACACTAACTCTTGTCGCCGACCGATCGAGACATGTGCCGATCTGAAAAACTTCTTTAGGTCGTCATTGATTATTGCTTGATCCAGATTTTCCATCATTTTTTCAAGCGGTGCCTTCCCAACATCCTCAAGGCTTTCCTGATTCGGTACCTCAATCGAATTTATCTCTAGTTCCTTGGGTTTTTTTGTCAAGGCTATGAGATAACAGTCCTTTGTCGACTTCTGAGAGCCCCGAATTTGTTCAACGTAGTATTAGGTTTGGAAATGGAGAAATTGATGTTAAGTGCTTGGTATGGCCTGCATTGCATGCAGCCATGTTCTTCCCATGATTTAGATTGTAAGGCGATGGGAGTTTGACAACTAGGAATTCAACATCTAGCATCTTGGTACCCGCACATACCGGAAGTATAATCTTGCCCAAGGGTAACTCCGAATTGGCATTAAAGTCGAATAAGGGATAATTGGCCGGTGTAAGTTATGTGTCTTTATAACCAAGCTTGAGGAAAGTTTTATAGTACATTATTTTAGAGGTACTCCCTTGGTCAATCAGAATTCAGTCGATGTCGAATTTATTTACTTGTAATTCTATCACAACAGCATCATCATACGAAAGGATCACTCCTTCGAGATAGACATTCGAAAGGCTAATTTCATTAGATACTTGCGGTCGTTTGGCCGGTGAATTAGATTCAGAGTTAAATTGGAGCAATTGTTGTGACTAGATTGTGTTCACCCCATTTGATGACGGCAAGCTATATATCATGTGAATGACGCTGAGTGGAGGCGAACTGGTATATAGCCCAAAATTAAGCCAGTCATTTAAAGGAGTCGTTCATCAATAGCCGAGCATGTCGCTGTTGTAGTTGAAGAGATTGACAAGCTCTTGGACGCTGGGGCAATTCGAGAAGTTACTTATCCCACATGGTTGTCTAATATCGTAGTAATGAAGAAGAAAAATGGGTCATGGCGTGTCTGCGTAGACTTCACTTATTTGAATAAAGCTTGCCCAAAGGATTATTTTCCTTTACCCCACATTGATCAACTCGTTGACGCAACTGCTCAACATTAGTGCATGAGCTTCCTAGATGCTTGTAAGGGATATCACCAAATTACCATGAATTCGGCCGACCAACACTAAATAGTATTCCTCACTCCAAGGGGAACTTATTGTCATAAGACCTTCAGACTAAAGAATAACAAGGCCACATATCAAAGACTAGTCACTACTATGTTCAAAGATCAAATCAGTCGGACCATGGAAGTCTATATCGATGACATGGTAGTAAAGTCCAAAGAAAAAGATGTACACCTTGTCGACCTTGCCACAACCTTTAATATTCTAAGGAAGTACAAGATGAAGCTTAATGCCTCAGAATGTGCATTCGACATTGGGTTAGGGAAATTCCTTAACTACATTGTCAATCACCGTGGAATTGAGGCAAATCCCAGGCAAATCGAGGCCATCTTCGAACTCAGCTCACCAGGATCGGCCAAAGAAGTGCAGAAATTGATGGGGATGGACGCAGCACTCAACAGATTCATTAGTTGATCCTCAAATCGTTGCAGACCGTTTTTTTGGACACTTCGACAAGGCAAAGCATTTCAATGGACCTCAAAGTGCCAAATTGCGTTGGAAGGGTTGAAGGCCTACCTCAGTTCCACCCTATGTTTGTCTACCTATTTTTCCGGCGAGCAGATCCTATACTTGGAAGTATCTGATTGAGCAGTAAGCGTCGTCTTGTTGAAAGAGGAGCTCGGTGACTAGAAGGCCATTTTTTACGTCAGCAAGGTAATGGTAGACGTCGAAACCAGGTATCTACCCCTGTTGAAGCTAATCTTGGCACTCGTAGTGGCTACCTGAAAGTTGATGCACTACTTTCAGGCCTATACCATTAAAGTATTAACAGATCATCCTCTCCGATCGGTCCTTCATAACACTGAATCATCAGGACGGGTCTCAAAGTGGGCATTGGAACTTAGACAGTATGATCTCTAGTTTTCACCAAGAACAGCTATCAAGGGACAAGTATTGGCCGACTTTATTGTTGAATTGACCATGGCGCACGAAGAATCAGCCTTGGAAAACCAACCGCCCTCCCAGTCTAAGCCAGAATAGAGGATGTATGTTAGGGACATATGGCAATTGTATTATGATGATTCATCCAATCAATGCGACAACAAGGTGAGAGTAGTAATTATGACCTGAAGAGCAAAGGATAGAACAGTCAATCAAACTTGGCTTTGACACCTCCAACAATGAAGTCGAATATGAAGCCGAATATGAAGCCCTGTTGGCCGGTGTTAAAAATGCACTTTAACTTGGAACCAGGCAGTTATAGGTGTTTTATGATTCAAAGTTGGTCATCAATCAGTTAAAGAGAGAGTACGCAGCTAAAAATGATAACATGGCGGCATACATGAAATCAGCCAGCTCTTTGCTCAAGAAATTTGATAGCCACAAGCTCAATCAGATTACTTGAGATCATAATACACATGTCGATGCCTTGCTTGTTTAGCTTCAGCTATTAATTATAAATTTAAATAAACCATTGAAATGAGTTTCATCTAGGAGTCAAGTATTAACATCCCTGAACATCCTACTGTAAATGTCATCCAAAGAGGGCCTAGTTGGATGGATACCATTGTCGCATTCCTCTCTTTCAAACAGCTATTAGAAGACAAGAAAGAAGCCCACAAACTGCGAAATAAGGCTTTGCACCATTATTTGGATACTCAGGGAAAGCTTTATAAAAAAAAAAAATATCTCTCTGGGCCTTATTTGGAATGCGTTCATTTGAATAAGGTTGAAGATTTTTAGCCAAAATACACGAAAGCAGCTGCGGTACCCATTCTAGAGAAAGGTCATTGGCTTATCGAGCTGTTACCTAAGGATATTGGTGGCCAACTACGCGTTGTGATGCTCAGGAGTATGTCACAAAATGTAAACAGTGTCAAAAGTTTTTTTCATTAATTCACTTGCCTACCAAACAACTGAATGTCGTGACCAATCTATGGCCTTTCGTTTAATGGGGTTTGGACTTAGTTGGACCATTACCATGAGCCCTGTGCAATAAGCGATTCTTAATTGTAGCAACTGACTATTTTACAAAATGGTAGAACGAGAGCCATTGTCATATATACGGGACACAGATGTCAAGCGTTTTGTTTGGAAGAGCATCATCACTCGATTCGGCATATCCAAGGCACTTATCTCAGATAACGATACTCAGTTTGATTGTGGCATTTATCGAGAGCTATGGCAAATGTATGGTATTCAGCCCTATTTCTCTTCTCCGGCTTATCCACAAAGCAACGGATAAGTTGAGGCTTCCAATAAATTTGTCCTTGACGGCATTAAGAAGTGTTTGGAAAAAGCTAAGGGCAAGTGGGTGGAAGAGTTGCCATGTGTGCTATGGGCCTATCGTACTACACTAAGGAGGCCGACCAGCGAAACACCATTTGCCTTATGTTTTGGTACCGAGGCTGTCATCCCCTTAGAGATCGGCTTACCAACCCTTCACTAAAAAACTTTCGACACTGGCTAAAACAAAATGATATTGGCTTTGGATTTGGATTTAATTGAAGAACGCCAAAATTGAGCTCTTGTTCATCTGGCGCGATATCAACAACAGCTTACCAAATCATACATTCAACGTATCCATCAGCGCCATTATACCCTTGCAAAATTGGTCCTTAAAAAGGTGCTTCCTACTACCAAGAACCCTATGGATGGCAAACTTGACCCCAATTGGGATGGTTCTTACCAGGTTGATTCTATCGCCAAGGTTGGGGCATATCGCCTTTTAGACATGACTGGCAAGCAGTTAGCCCGGCCCTAGAACTTAACCCATTTATGTAAATTTTATCATCAAGAGTTGTTGGTTATGTTCACCACCTCTGGTTTTTCTGCTTACTAAATGTCGGTTTCTATCTTGCTCCTTTATATACTTTCAGTTGAATCAAACGGTGCAATACTTTACTTTCATTGCTTTGTTTATTTAAACTGTTTGCTTCAATGGCATGCCGCACCAACACTAGAGCCTCCAAATTCGGAGTGCTCTTCGTGCTCAGCATGAAAAGCCAAAAGCCTCCGAATTCAGAGTGCCCTTTGTGCTCGGCACGAAGAGCCAAAAGCCTCTAAATTCAAAGCGCTCTTCATGCTCAGCATGAAGAGCCAAAAGCATCCAAATTCGAAGCACCCTTCGCACTTGGGACGAAGTGCCAAAACAAAAGCCTCTGAATTCGAAGCGCTCTTCATCCTCGGCATGAAAACCAAAAGCCTCGAATTCGGAGAGCCCTTTGTGCTCGGCATGAAGAGCCAAAAGCCTCCAAATTCAGAGCGTCACTCATGCTTGGTAGGAAGTGCCAAAATAAAAGCCTCTGAATTTAGAGTGCTCTTCGTGCTCGGTACAAAAAGCCAAAAGCCTCCAAATTTGGAGTGCTCTTCATGCTCGGCATGAAGAGCCAAAAGCCTCTGAATTCAAAGCACCCTTTGTGTTTGGCACAAAGTGCCAAAACAAAAGCCTTTGAATTCAGAGCGCTCTTCATGCCAAAATCTTCGAATTCGCCAAAAGCCACTGAATTTGGAGCGCTCGTCATACTTGGCATGAAGAACCAAAAGCCCCCAAATTTGGAGCACCACATAAAACATTCAAATCAGCATAATTAGGAAACACAATTTATATTACGAATGCTGATAAAGGTAATTGAATATTCATTACAGACATCATGACAAATTCAAATTCAAATCTGAATACATTTAATCTACAGCCAACTAGCGCCGTATCTACAAAAAGATGTCTGATTACTCCGCTGACGGGACTTCTAGTGGCTTATTATTCTTCTTTTCATCATCCGACTTCTCGACATCATAAGCCTCAAACGACATTATATAACTATGACACAACAACGAAGTCGAGTCCACTCTCGCCACCTGAAGTGCCTTGATCCATCCGTGCTTAAAACCATGATTTTCACATCGACACACGTCGTCAGTTAGTTTGTCCATTGTCTTGTCAATGCCGACCTTCCTTCTGTCAAAAAAGCCCTTGTTATAGGCTCGAGTTTCTATGGCCTTCCTCGCAAATATGTTGGCCGTATCGCAGTCGGCAATCACATGGTCAATCAAGCGCTTTGAAACCATGACCGTCAATGTCGACCCTGCCACTTTGAGTTTGGCTATTTTTACTTTGAAAGCCTTGTTCTCTACCTTCACTTCCTCCAATCGGCATTCTAAATTTCGAATCCGCCCATGTTTGTGATCAATTTCTTTTATAAAGTCCTCCAATCGCCCCATGAACTCCCTCTCTGAAGACTTCATAGTCGCCCCAATTAACCACTAACTGCTGAACTTCAGGCGGAAATGTGTGAATTCAACCACAACATTCGGGTCGCGGATGATCAAGTCAACTTCGATCATAGGTTTGTTCCCAATAAAGACCGAGAAACGTAAAGGACACAGAGTTATGCTCGACTCATTTCAAACTATGGCTTAAGCATTGGTAGTTCTCGTGTTTTCCCTCTTTTGGCTCCCATTTCTTGGAGATCTGCTTCGACGCCTAGGCGATCGACGTCTCTTCCGCTCCTCTAATCCCACGTTTCTCATCTATGCAAGTTCGTTACCAGCTCGTTGGTGCATCTCTGCGTCAAGCTCTAACAAACTTTTCCCTTCACCTCTGCTATGGAAGAACAACCTTCCAAACATTCGATCTTGCCAACTTCAATGAAGAACCCAGGGACTTTGTGTTCACTATTTCTCTAGTGGACGTTTCACTAACGCTACCTCTTCATTGAACATATAACATCTATTTAAAGAACCCAGGGTATTTATTCTTGGTTACGCCATACATTAATTATGGTTGCAACACTCTTGACGCAACCACAGACAATGCTATGTCAATAATTATCCATTGTACACGCTGCTGACTCATATGTTTTGTTCGATGTTGTCCTTCAACTTCGTCTCAACTAAGGCAGGGGTAGATATATGAATCTATTCAGCATCATCAACTGTTGAAATCAAAAATATGCTGACTTACAACACTTTGCCTCCCTTGAGAACTCAACGATGCCTGCCTTCAATGATTTATTCGACATCATCCTTCAACTTCGTCTCGACTGGGGTAGATATATGAATCTATTCGGTATCATTAACTATTGAAATCAGAGTTGTGCTAAATTGCAACAGTTTGCCCCACTTGAGAACTTGAAATTGGTGCCTAACCCATATACAGAATTACTGCACCACATCTAATTTGGTTCATTCCATCATTACACAAGTGCCAGTTATATGAAGCATGCATTAATATTATCAGAATTGTTTCATTAACATTCAACAAAATAGAATACTTGGACACTCATTAGAAACATTTTCATTTATAAACTAAATGGGTGCATTCATTTCACCTTATACATGAAAACGGCCTCGATACTTCCACCAAAATAAATGTAACATAAAACAAAAAACAAAAACAAAGGAAACAATGATTAACTACAAAATAGAACATATTCCACTTGCACTCCTCGCTCCATTAGACTTTAGGGTTTCTTAGGGTCTGTTTCCAGCAGCTCTACTTCTTGTTGCTCGTACGGAATCGACATGTCAAGTATTATCTTCGTAGCTGTCAAAACTTTGAGCCAGCCATGTTTAAAGCCTTGATTTTCAAATTTCAAGGTTTTATCAGCGCATTTCTCCATGGATGATGTCTCTCCAACTTCAAACGCTTTGGACACCTCTGATTCCACTTGTTTCTTTGCCTTCTTAGCCTCTTGGAGATCGACTGTAAGTTTCTTTATTTCCTCTTTTGCCGTTGCCAGAGCGGCATTAGTAATATTGACCCTTTCTTCTGCGGTCCTTCGAAGCAAATCAACGTGTTTTGTTTTCTCCTCTTCAGCAACAGCCTTCATGTGCTCTTTTTTAGCCCTCTTCACCTCGGCCTCGACTTTTTTCGTTGGAATCACCAAGTTGGCAATGGCCAACTTAGCTTTGTTCTGCTCAGTTACAACCTCTACTTTGAGCAACTCGATTAGTTCCACAATGTCATAATGATGGCAGCCAATTTCAGCGATTTGCTCCGCTGCCTAAAGCAAAAACAAAATAATTATAAAAAAAAATTATATATATAGTAAAAAAAAGTAATGTAATTGTACACCGCCCAAAACTCTCTCCACGCGACCCCCATTTCGAAGAGGGCGCGAATTGGGTTCTAGCTACTACAGTTCGGACTCCTGTCACGGTTCTGAATCTAATCTCACAAAGTGCAATGTAAGACTGATAAATCACCAAAGAGTCCAAATCCGGTAAATCGTTTTGGAAAATTGATTTTAATCAAAAAGCGCCAAACATAGACTGCTTTCCCAGATTTCAGAGTCGCCACCTAAATATTTTGTTTTTGGAAAATTTAGGAAACCTTGACTCATTTCTAAGGCCACGTGTCCGTCATCACCAAAGTTGTCTCGGTTCGGGAACTTGGGTACGAGAGGGGAAGGTCCTGAAATGAGCACTCCCGCTCGCCCGATCAATGATTATTAGCTAACTTACTATGTGGTATGCACAGCATGTAAGTATAGACTCAATCGCGAGAATTGGAACAAAACAATTCATGTTTGTTTTTGAAAATGGTTTGAAAGTGCCACCCTCAAGTGGGCTAGAGCGCGGATTTGCCACCCTCAAGTGGGCTTTAAAACATGATGATTTCCCACTTCGTAAAGTGGGCTTGAAACTCACATTTATCGAATTGCTCCAATTCAAACAACAAAGCCTTCATCCACAGGTATTCATGCAGTTTATCAAATAAGAACATAGCCTCATGGAAAGCATGCTAAACATGGCAGCACTCACACTCATGCAAGTATGCTAAAGCATAAACACTTACAGTGTACTCCGAGCCAAAACAAAAGCTAGTTAGAAATCATGCATGATCCTAACTATGTTCAAGATGCCTAATGCAACGCATGCAAAATGCAATTAAATAGGCTCGGCTATCTACTATGGCATATGAATGCAACACTTGATAACACGTATTCAAATAAGTCTTGAAATACGATGCAGTTTGTATGATATGCCGAGCCCGGTGCATGCAAGACAAATGAATGATGCACGCATGCGAAGCATAAGGTATGCTAATCGAAATATGCCCTAAACTAACCATCAAAAGATGATAAGTAAAATGGAGAAAGAAATAAGGTTGGAAGATATGCACACACACACGCACCCTTATTACAACATTGTGCCCTCTCGACGGAGGGTCTGAATAAATAAGAGCTAAGCTAAGCTACTTATTACAAATCAACTAATTAACTATGCTAAGCTAATTAATTACAAACTGAATTAAAACTAGCTATACTAAGCTAATTAGAATATTACAAAGATGAATTAAATTAGCTAAGCACATTAACTAATTAATTACAAAAATCGGCAGATTAACTAACTAAGTAAAGCAGTTAAAATGGCCTCGAGGGCGAGAGAGAGATGCATGCTCGGTTCGCTTTCGCTCGGAAATGCATTGCCTTGCTATGAGTTGCCTCTGTTTGCACTCGCAGTGATCTCAGAACACCTTACACACTTCCAAATTGTATCTGGCCCAACACAAAAACACTTTGGACAATTTTGCTGAAAGTGGCCAGCCGGCCACCTCAACTGGTCGGTAGGCTACCTCAACTGGCCGGCCAGCCAGTGCAAGTGGTCAGTCGGCAGGTGTAAGTGGCCAGTTGGCCACTTCTTTTTCCAGAATCCCATTTTTGCTGCAACAGAGAACAACAAAGGCATAACAATGCATTTGCAAGGAAATGTGTGTGCAACTACTCTCCTTATCATTTCTCAAGCTCAAAGGAGCGTAGTACTCGGCTCTCAAGCCACCAATCACGCATCTCAATGCATGATGGCCGAAGAGTGAAGCTTGCACAATGTTAGTGAATGCACAAACAACACATAAGAGCCTCCACCTCTATCATGCATGGTTAAGAGGGTCGGCGACCAAGAAATGTGACACGTTTCATCACTTGGAGTATGAAACGTCTCACATTTCTTGTGTTTGGATTAACGTCTGATCCAAACACAATGCAATGCACGCAACATGTATTATCTTGGCATGTTTTACTTGGTTGATTTTGTTTACACATGTTAACATTACCGATCCATTCTTTAACCGGTTAAGTGTAATGTGAGAAGTCCTTTAATGGGAAAGATGGCCTAAGCCACAAGCACCTTAAGCATGAAAGAAGCCTCACGCTTTTGGTTAGTAGAAGCCCTCAAGAGAAGGCTAAAACTGTTAGGCATGAGAGTCTCAATTCCATGCTCAAGCCAACAAGGGACTAAAGACCTCTTTCAAAGCACATGAAAGAGTGAATTAATGGAGTGCAAAAGCATATATTCTAGCACTGAAATGGCATGCAAAAGACTTGAAATCATACAAACAACTTAAATAATGCATGTTTAAGGCAAAGGCATCAAAGCTAGTGAAGTGTATTACACTAGAGGCATGCAAGACAATGCTCAAATGGCCAAACCAGCTCTAAACAGACCTCATGCATGCCAAAACAGTGGCCAAAAGGTGCTAAGATGATAGCATAAAAGGGAAGAAAATGCATGCTCAACTTATGGCTCGCAATTAAGATACAAAGCTCAACTCTCAAACACATTGAAAGAGTGATACATACGAGAGTATGGCAAAGATATGAGCACTGAAATCACATGCCAAATGATGACGTATCATGCAAACACCACAAGTATAGCATGCAAGAGGCCCTAAAACTCAAAGCTAGTTAAGGCATCACATAAGAGGCATGCAATACATAGCCTAAACAATCAAACCAACTCTAGACAGAGCTCAATCATGCCAAAACAAAGCTCAAAACATGATGAGAAGGAAGTTCATGAGGCGATAAAATCATGCTCAAGCATTGGCTCACAAACAAGGCATAAGACACAACTCACAAAAGCTATGAAAGAGTAGAATATGTGAGAGTATGACTATACTATATACACTGAAATTACATGCTAAATGGTGCCATACCATGCAAATATCACATGCATAACATTTTAAAGGCCTCAAAACTCAAAGCTAGTCAAAGCCGCTTACACCACAACCATGCAAGGTAAGCCTCAAAGGGCCAAGACCACTCAAAATAGAGTTAGAGCATGGCAAAAGATGAGTAAAAACATGCTGAGATAGAGCTAAAACATGCTAGAACAATGGACTAACTCATGAAGCATACTATGCTAAGAAGCAAGATTGCACTAGAGGTGTAAGATGTGAGCAACCAATGATCAAACAAGCCAAAAACAGAGTTATGGAAGGTCTAAAAAGTCACAAAAATATGCTTGCACCAAGCCACAAAGAAGTAGAATCACATGCTCATTTGGTGGGCCACCAACACAAGCAAGCAAGACAAGAGGAGAGGGGACCACCCCCTCCTATTTGGGACCTCAAAACCACCTTTCCACCACTGAAATTTCTCTGGAATTCAGTGGTTAAAAGGCCAAAAAGAGATAGTTCCAAAAGCTTTAAATGATGACCCAAAAGCTTAGCAAATAAGGCATACAAGAGGGTGAAACACCCCCAACTCCCCAGGGCCTCAAACAACCATTTTTAACACACAAAGACAGAGTTTTTGCAGTTAACAACTAGGCCAAAATAAGCATGCAAAGGTGGCCTAAACTAGTATACAATAAACAGGCATAAAAGAGGAAGAAGCTTACCCTTGAAGACAACAGCAAGTTGGCAACAAATCTGAGCCAAAACCAATTCCAAGACCTCAAATCAAGCTTCAAAGGATCTCAACCCCAAAGTGAAGGTGTTTGACTAGGTGTCTTAGTGCAAATGTATGAAGAAAACACACTTTAAGGATCAATATAGCACAATATAGAGAGAGAGTGAGAATTCTAGAGAGAGAGAGAGATTTTTTTAGCTCTGAAAAATCTGAACCCTCAAATAGAGGGAGGGAGCTCCCCTTATATAGGCAATGCAAGCAAAAGCTTGCTTGACAAGCTTAAAACTTGTTTCCATCCCTCCATACACGGAGAATGAGTTCAATGAGCCACGGCCGGCTCAAAAGATCTGAAAATATCTAAAAAGGAGAAAAATTGGCTGCCGGCCAATAAGGTGGCCGGCCGGCCACCTCCCCTAGCCGGCCAGCCACTCCAAGTGGCCTACAAGGGAGAAAAGTGGCCGATAAGTGCCACAAGTGGCCGGTATCCCTTCCCCTCCCTCAGGCAAGAGGCAACAAGGTTTGGCCCAAAAACCAAAGCCAAAACACAAAGTGTTAAGAGGTTCAAAGACAAGGCACTCAGTCGAGACCTTCGGGCGCTTGAAACAAGTACAAACATGCGCAATCATCGCGTGCACAAATGATGACATCAGAGTCTTAAGGTCGGTCAAAAATGGGGTGTCTACAGTTGCCCCTCTTTGACAGAACTCTGAAGTCATAAAATGACGAGAGTGAATGTCAAAGCCTAGAGACGACCTATTTTTGACAAGACCGAAGACTTAGACAAACAAGCAAAATAACAATACAGATACACCCTCAGGCAGGGGCAAAATGCAAAGGACATGCATAATGCAAGAGCATAACTTATGATTATGCAAAGGGAGCTATAATGAAGCATTTATGCAAATGTTATGCAAAGTAAATACAGTATTTGAAGCAAACCGATAAGGTGTGGTAATCTCACACATGAGAAACACAAACACACAAACACACTACGCGCGAGACTCACAAGTCAAACCACATTTTGCGCAGAAAGGATATAAGAAAATTATGCAATCTTCACTACGCTTCACGTAGGAAAGGTTAAGAGCGACTACTGGGCACACCCGAGGTCTCAAACAAGATTCCGACGCGCTGCACGTGAAAGGAAAAAGAGTGGTATAAGCATTGGAACACGTTCCAAATGCTCTTAACCAAGGAGGGGGGAACATAGGGACACATCCCAACGTTTCCAACCAAAGGAGTAGCATAAACATTGAAACACGTTCCAAATGCTCTTAACCAAAGAGGGAGAAACATAGGGACACGTCCCAGTGTTTCGGAGTGGTATAAGCATCGGAACACGTTCCGAATGCTCTTAACCAAAGAGGGAGAAACATAGGGCCATGTCCCAGTGTTTCGGGGTGGTATAAGTATTGGAACACGTTCCAAATGCTCTTAACCAAAGAGGGAGAAACATAGGGACACGTCCCAGTGTTTCGAAGTGGTATAAGCATTGGAACACGTTCCAAATGCTCTTAACCAAAGAGGGACACGTCCCAATGTTTCGGAGTGGTTTAAGCATTGGAACACGTTCCAAATGCTCTTAAAAAAAGAAGGAAAAACATAGGGACACATTCCAGTGTTTCGGACCAAAGGAGTGGCATAAGCATTGGAACATGTTCCAAATGCTCTTAACCAAAGTCAGCCTAACACGCCGCGCGCGCGAGGAGAATGAACAATAATGCCCAGGGCAGACAAGATTAAATGCGATAGATACACAAAGTGAACATGTGCGATAGATGCACAAAGTGAATCATGTGCGATAGATACACAAAGTGAAGAAAGTGTGATAGATACACAAAGGGAGCATGTGTGAGAGATACACAAGGTGAACAAAGTGTGATAGATACACTAGGTGAACAAAGTGTGATAGATACACTAAATGAACATGTGTGATGGATGCACAAACCATAATCAATCTTAAGCAGAACTTCTCTGAATGAACCGCACATCCAATATCGCCTGGTTACGCCAACTTCAAATGAACCTTACATACAATATCATGCATGAATGAGAAAGAAACTTGATAGGTACAATGCAATACAATGCATGATGTTTAAGGAATGCAATAAACAAACATAGCGGCGCTTTAGAAAGCACCTCATGGGATGAGTGGCGATGAACCGCTCTACTCTAACGGGGATCTCCCCTTGTGTTCTTCGAACTCTTACCTTGCATTCTTCAAACTCTTTTCTTCAACTCACAGTATAAAGGTTCTGAAATGCTAATAAGGATTCTTCACATAGAACACTTTGGATGCCACTTTTCTTCCTAACCATATTCAAAACTTTCCCTATTCTCCAACGGGGTGACAGACTAGGTTAGTTCAGTATCCAGAATTAAGATACATACACGCTATCTCAACCTATGGGGCTTCCATACAGATTTCAAGCCAGGGATACACCCCTAGGTATTTAAACCAGACTTTAGTCTCGAAAATCCTGAACCTTTACGTTCTAGGCATCAGCCATTCGAACTCTCGTTTCCACCGTCGCAGTTGGTCTCCTAGGAACTCATTGCAAACACAACCAAGATGCCTTTGGCAGGAAATGGTACTCAGGAAGAGCACTTCTGATCACCATTTTGGCTTGAAGCAAACTTGATCTTGAGCTTGAGGTAGAGGCACACTCATACTTCGAAGCATTGACAAGACCTGAAGAGGTACATACGGAATGCAATGACGGAACTTACTGAAGTTGAAACAAACTCAGATGCTCGACATTTTCCCTCTTTTCTGTTGCTTTGCAGTCTGGAACCTATATAGCTTCAGTTAGGTCCTTGTTCTACTGCTCTCACATGACCTGGGTTGAACCCTACAGTTTTATGAAAGAACAAATCCTATTTTGTACATATGAGGAGAACGGCACAGCACTCTGAGCACAAAACGATTTTATTTTTAAAATTGAAATTGAGAAACGGGTTCTTAACCGGGTAGTGAGCCTACAACTAACCACAGCAAAAATGACTCAACAACGGAAAACAAAGGTAAAACAACCTAAACACATCTATTGACACTCGAAACGACTCAAAAGAAGAATCGAGACAAACAAAAACAAAACAAAACACAAGACTCAGATGGGCACAGGGAGCCTGTTTCTCCGGGTATTGTTTCCCACCTTTCTCATTTGTGATTCTCACATCACTCTGGCAACTTAATCTCTATTTTTCTGAAAAAGCCCTTTTCTCACTTTTTCCTCTCAACGCACATCTCTGTATTCTTCAATCTCTCTTTTTTTTTTATCCCTCCTCTGGGTGGTTAATGGATAAGCAGGGCGTTGTGGGCTCTTGCCCCTGGTATTCTACCATATTCTTCTTCTTTCGCTCACAACTAGTGAGCTCTCCTACGGAGGGATTGCGGTGCGACTAGATACGCAGCAGATCTGCAACTAACATCGGTTGACGATGCCCCTGGCTTAGCTTGATCGAGGTGGGTTATAACATGTCCCACCGGCCAGGTATACAATTGATTGGTCTGACACATTGCGTTTTCTACGCTCTCATTCCGGGTCAGACGCCAGTTTGAGCGTGATCATCCAGATGAGGGAATCGAATATCCAACTCCAGTTCGTGCTTCACACTTGGCTTAGTACCTCGCTACTTGGAGGATGAGAGAGCTTTCGGCCCTTTGCTGTTAGCTTCAGTTGTGCCCTTTTTGGCAAATATAGTGCCCTTTCCAGTAAATGTGGTGCCTTTTTTGGCAAGTATGTTGATAACGGGGAAAAGACAAAAAACCTGACTCAACTGTGTGCCTAGTTCATCATTTTGACCATTTTTTGTTTTTGGCTTATGCTAAAACAATTTTAATCAATATGAGAGTTAGATTAACATGCTTGTTCGATTTTATGATTTGAAATCATGCAAGTCAGGTTGTAAGCACTGAAAATTTTCTTTTTTTGGGTCTAAGAAATGGTCCAGTTTTGGGAAAATTGAGTAATTTTTGAGAAAATTAGTCCAAAAAATCCTCAAAAACTATTTTTGCAAATGGCCATTGCTCGACCAACACGGAATTTACTCTTGAGATGCACAACCTTAGATCTGAACTTTAAATCGTCTTGCAGCTGAATCTTCTAACGGAATAGGATAATCCGATTTTGAATGAAGATGAGCCAAGTTGCACATGGACAAGATAGCCGAGTTGAACAAGGATAGACCAATCAACATAGATGAGCCGAGCAGGCTGAAAATGATTGAGGCCGAACTTCGAGATGAAGTTGCCTGCGTATCCCAAACATGGGAATCAGGCCTGACGTAGTTCTAGGATAGGGTGCGCTCGGGTGTTGACACTCTCCTTTTGCGCTCTAACTTTTGCCAAGGCTGCCCTTCCGGGTTTTCAACCTTACGAGCTCTGTTTTTATTTTCTTTTCATTTCTTTTCTTCTTTTCTTTTCTTTTCATCTTTTCTTTTCTTTTCTTCTTTTCTTTTCTTTTCATCTTTTCTTTTCTTCTCATCTTTTCTTTTCTTCATTTTTGTTCTTTTTCTTTTCTCTTCTTTTTCTTTTGCTCTAACTTTTGCTTGGGTCGCCCTTCCGGGTTTTCGGCCCAGCGAGCCTCTCAAGGGTAAAAAAGTGTAGCTTTGTCCATGTTGTGGTCATAGGATCTCGAAGCCATCTGAATCTAGGAGAATGGTTGCCGTTCACTGATGATGTAAGAGCCCATCCAATGGGGGCTGAAGTTGCCCGAGTGTTGTGGATAGGAACTCGATTGTCCTTCAATAAAACTTCTTGCTCTCCGTTTCTCGGATTTGGCTTTCTTGCCAGTTTTCATTAGTTTGCGGAATGACCCATCTTTTGAATCTTTGAGCACATTTGACCTTTTTGCCCCAAGTTCAAGGGCTACTTCTGATCTAGCTTCGCAAGCTTTCTTTGATCACATTTGACCTTCTTGCCTCGAATTTTCTTGCCCCTAGTCCAAGGGCTGCTTCAAATCTGGCTTAGAGAGCCTCCTTTGATGTCATACGACCTTATTGCCCCTAGTTCATGGGCTGCTTCAAATCTGGCCATACAAGCCTCACATTGTGGTTGACTGTTGAACATTCTGAATCCAAGTTCAAGGTTTGACAACAAAAGGGGTTGAGTCTTGAGGCTGAGAGCGATCCTATGCTGCACAATCTCAAGAGCGATTCTACACAGGTCTTTGCAGGACCACACAAATTTTTTTTTTTTTTTTTTTTGAAATCTTTTAAGAAAGCAACTAATCACTCATAAAGACAGTGTAGAACCAATCTGGTTCAAGCCAGGATCCTTCTCAGTACTCACATGAACAAACATGATCCCATTCATTAAGGGCTTAGCATGCCTCTCTTTCTCTCAGTTGATCAAATTTTTGCAAATCCTTAGGAATTCCTCCCTCTTTGTTTTCATCACAGTGTTAGAAAAAAAAAGTTTTGAAAAACTTAGGTCAATGCAATGATTTCAAGGCACAGAAAAGACACAATTTTGGTCAAATACTACCATCTCATTCAGAACTTCTAGCACAACTGGCTCCAAGGCAGAAACAGACACAAAAGGGTGAAAATCATTACTGTTTCATTCAGATCTTCTAGCACAACTGGCTCCAAGGCAGGAACAGACTCAAAAGAAAGAATGCAAAAGACAAACACAAAACAAGATAGTGATGTCCGAGGTAACACCCCCGAAATCACCCGACTCTAACATAACAGGACTGACTTGATACAACAAGACAGACTCAATACAACACAACAAAACTGACTTAATACCCAAGTCAGAAAGTAAAATAACCAGCATTTGCACATTGCTCAAAACAGTGAGTGCCATTCCCACGTCTGGAGTAAATTGAGCACCATCAGCTGGTGGTTCATCCTCCGATCACATAATCACATTATCCCCCCAAGTTCATTGATCCAGTGCCGATAGACTTTACAGGACCTGGTGCGATGATGACCTTGTTATCAATTAGATCTTGTATTTCATGGCGAAGACGAAAGCAACTGTCAGTGCCATGACCAGTTTGTTGATAGAAGGCACAGTACTTGACCGGATCATGCTTGGCCGGAAGGGAATTCAGGAGAGGCCGAGGCTCAAGGGGTTTGAGATGGCCCTTTTCAATTGCAGCTCGCCCCAAGATCGAGGAGCCTTTTGGATTGAAATCTCTGGCCTTTGATGTGGTCGATGATGGAGCCAAAATCCCAAAGGCTAAATCTGCCACAATTCTTTGCAAATCTTCAATCATGCTTCCTAACTCAGAAGTAGTGGGTTCATGGGTTTGAGATGATTGAGGTTCAGGTGCACCCATCATGCATAAGTCCATGCTAAGTGGAATGAATACCTCAAGCTTGGGTAAATGGCCTGGGGTGATGTATATACTGGGGTCAAACGGGTTGGCCGTTGTTTGGATGAAGTTTACCTGCCTAGGTGGAGGGTTTTGATTGACATTTGGTTTTTCTGGAGGTGCTATTACCTTGTTGTCAATGAGATCTTGAATCTCATGACGTAGTCTGAAGCAAAAGTCAATATCATGACCGTGCTGCTGATAGAAGGCACAGTATTTAGCCGGGTCATGCTTTGGAGGGAGAGGATCGGGTAGAGGTCGTTGTTCTAACAGTTTCAGATGTCCTTTCCTGAGTAGGACCCCTAGAGCTTTAGACAAAGGCATATAAAGTGGGGTGAAAACCCTCTTGCCTCAGGGTGGATAGTTCAAAGTTTGAAGGTTTGGATTGGACGTACCAACAAAGGGGGTGGTTGTTTTCAGAGTGGTGGTAACCATTCCAACTTTAGAAGATCTTGCAGCTGCATCACCACTGGTGGTCGCATTCGAACTGCATGTATAACCCTTCTTGGATGACTCCTTTTCGTGGTCAATCAGACCTTGTTTTATAGCATCTTCTATCTGTACCCCAATCTCATGGAGGTCAGCAAAGGTGGGGAGGGGTAAGACAATCATCCTTTGTATCAACTTCGGTTGCAAATTCTGCACAACCATTCTTATTTGGTCTTTCTCAGATAGCCTGGTGGTCATCATAGAAGCCTTGGCTCTCCAACGGGTTACGAAGTTAGAGAAGCCCTCCCTCAGCTCTTGTCTAGTTGCCTCAAGATCACGAGTTGTGACCTCGATTTGTGTATTGTACAAATATTGGGCGACGAAAGCCTTGGCCATCTCTTCCCAACTCCTTTTTACTGAATCCTCCAACTTAGCGTACCAGATGGCCGCAACACCCGACAGGGTCCGACCGAAGAGAGATAGCTTTTGTAATCTGGAGAGGCCCATTGGCCGTAAGATATCCAAGAACAACCATACAGATCTTAGTCTAGTCGCTCTTAAGCGCACAAGTCGCTTCCTAGCGTCTAACTCAAATTCTCTATTTGCTCACCTCTTAGGCATCAAATAAGATCTCGCATCTGGCTGTCCATAACAGGCACATCATGGAAAAGTGGGTACTCTCATATCCATGGTCGGTCTCTAACAAGACCTCATCTTGGCTCCAACCAAGGTGACATAGCTAGTGAATAATTTTGACTTCTCTATTTGCTCCAAATACAATAAGCCACTAGTCTCATCCTTACTCGCTACCTAGCGCTAAGGGCGATTGCTCGTGTGAGTGAGCCAATCTTGCCTGCTAACATCAATTTAATTATTCTGTGTATGCTAATTCACAAACCATTGCAAAAAAGTAGTAAACATAAATGTGTAATAGAAACAAATATGAATACTAATGGCATAAATATCCCAAAAAAAAAATATATGAGTTCAACTAAATACACATAAATATATCACCACCTGCGTAGTCCTAAAGCCCTACCATGAGTAAGATAAACATCTCTAGTAATGGGCTTAGTCAAAGGGTCATAACCATGCGACTCAGAGGATGTGCTCGGGATCACTTCTTTCTGCGCCACAATGTCTCTGATAAAGTTGAACCTCACATCAATGTGTTTCGTTCTACTGTGGTATTTAGGATCCTTAGCGTAAGCGAGTACAGCCATGCCGTCACAATGGATAGTCACAGGGTCTGAAGTATGTGTGACAACATCCAAATGCTGAAGGAATCTCCTCAACCAAACAACTTCTTGAACAGCAGATGAACAAGCCACAAACTCAGCCTCTATAGTCGATAAAGCAACACAGAATTCCTTCTTACTGCTCCAAGAAATAGCACCATCGCTAAGCATGAAAGCATATCCTGAAGTAGACTTACGTTCATCTAAGTCTCCTCGCCAGTCAGCATCACAATAGCCAACCAGATGTAGATCTGAACTTTGGTAGCAAAGTGTGTAATCTGCAGTCCCTCTAAGATATCGTAATATCCTCTTAACTGCTTTCCAATGAGCTGGTCCTGGGTTGGATTGGTAACGACTCACCAATCCGACTGCATAAAAAATGTCAAGGTGTGTACACATCATAGCATACATCAAGCTTCCAACAGCATTTGCATAGGGAACACGAGCAATCTTTTCATTCTCTTCTAGAGTCTTAGGACCCATATCAAGGCTTAGGCACTCGCCTTTCGCAACAGGAGTGTCAATGGGTTTGCAGCTCTGCATCTGGAATCGCTCTAGGATAGTCTTAATGTAAGTCTCTTGAGACAAACCAAGAAGTCTCCTAGAGCGATCCCTAAGGATCTTAACACTGAGCACATAGTTCGCCTCACCCATGTCTTTCATCTCAAATGTAGAGAACAACCACCTTTTAGTGGCGACAATCATCTCCTTGTCATTTCCAGCCAATAATATGTCATCTACATATAATGACAATATCAGAAAAATGTCCTTGGACCGCTTAACGTACACACAGTGATCTTCATCAATCATCGTAAACCCATTAGAAACAATGGCTCGATGAAATCTCAGATTCCACTGTCTGGATGATTGCTTTAAGCCATAAATAGATCATTGAAGCTTGCAAACTTTGCGCTCCTGACCTACTACCACAAAGCCTTCTGGTTGATCCATATAGATCTCTTCATCCAATTCTCCATTGAGAAATGCAGTCTTAACGTCCATCTGATATAGCTCTAAGTCCAACTGAGCTACTATGGCTAGAATTAAGCGAATAGAGGCAAACCTTATAACTGGTGAAAAAGTTTCCTCATAGTCCACACCCTCTCGTTGGGTGTAACCTTTCGCCACTAGGTGAGCCTTATACCTTTCTATGGAAACATCCGCTTTGCGCTTGATTTTGAGAACCCATTTGTTCCCAATAGTCTTGCACCCTGGTGGCAAATCAACCAAGTCCCAGACATGATTTTTCTTCATAGACTCTATTTCTTCATCCATTGCAGTACTCCATTCTTTACTAGCAGGGGATGAGAGAGCCTCTTTGAGATTCTTAAGCTCCATCTCATCACTCGGAGCAATCATGAATGCTTCCCCTTCAATCTCAAAACGACGACGGGGTATAGCACCACGTTTGCTTCTACATAGTTGAGAATCCTGAGAATCCTCATCCATTGGATCTAATCCATGGGCAGGTAGATCGCTCTCACTGTCCCTAGGAGCTTAAGGGATTATCTCCTCATTCTCTACTATGCTACTAAGTGCGCCTTCAAGTAGACCCTCCATCTCATAGAGTTCTACTTCTCTAGTTACCTCACCTCTGCTAGGGAAATCCTCCTATAGGAAATCCACATCTTGTGACTCAATTTCAGTCACACTTCCATCCAGATGCTCCCCAATAAACACATAGCCCTTAGAATGCTCACTATAGCAAATGAAGATACACTTCTTTCCTCTAGGGCCTAACTTCCCAAACTTATGAGAAGCGTTGTGTATGTAAGCTGCCGAACCCCAAGGCTGCAAATTACCCAAATTAGGCTTTTTGCCAGTCCACATCTTATATGGGGTGAAATGAACTGATTTGGAGGGCACACGATTAAGGACGTAGGCAGCAGTCAACAAAGCATCTCCCCAATAAGAAATGGGAAGATTAGCTTGCGCCATCATTGATCTAACCATGTCAAGCAATATGCGATTCCTTCTCTCCACTACACCATTTTGCTGTGGAGTCCTAGGAATTGTCAATTGCCTAATAACTCCTTTTTCCTCAGAGAGCACTTTAAATTGCTTAGATAGATACTCGCGTCCCCGGTCAGTCCTTAGAGCCTTAATGCTCTTGTCTAATTGATTCTCAACCTCACTAACATACCGTCTAAAGCAATCCAATGCTTCTCACTTGTGAGAAATCAAATAGACATGACCAAAACGCGTGCAATCATCTATAAATGTGATGAAATAAGGGGCTCCATGTCTTGCCCTCACATTCATTAGTCCACATATATCAGAATGAATAAGTTGTAATGGGATAGATGCCCTTATGGCTTTCCCAAATGGTTTCCTTGTTGCCTTACTAGCAAGACAGTGCTCACAAGTAGGCAAAGTGACTCTAGCGAGTGGGCCTGTCACAACCCAAACCCGCCCCTATGGGTTTAGCATCGTAACCGGCCAGTAATCCGTGATTACCAAAGGCCTGCTTAACAATAAAGACAATAATACAGAGTAAGGGCCTGGTGGAAGCCAAACAGTAAATAAAAGATGTCCAATGAGCTGTGAAAATCCGAAATGCAAAAGACCTTTATGGACTAGTCCACATTCATAACCATAACATATATACATATCAGATACACAAAACAAACAGGTTAGGGATCCAATCCCTTCACCATAACTGTACAGTCAAAAGTCTTAAGCATTCATTACAAAACAGAAACAAAAGAGTGAATCTATGACACCCCAAAACAGCTTTGGCTTGAACAGACTTGGAATCTCGAAGTGAGGCACAATGGTTGGCTTGACAAAACAAGAGCTTAACTTGACGCTCCTAGCTTCGGTCCGGTGCCTGGCCACCTACATACATATATAAACAGTGAGCTAAAGCCCAGTGAATAACAACTGTGTAAAGGGGTTAAGAATGAATGTCCTTTCATTAATTAAAATAGTCATTTGCATCAGTAAATCAGTTATTCAATCAGTGGCTCATATTTCATGCCATATCAGTCATTTAGAAATCATAACAGTCATACGTGGTACGTCCAATAGCAAAACAGTACAGTAGGTCTTAATAGACCGAACAGTCAGTTGATGGCCATCAAAACAGTAAACAGTAGTAGTTCCAAACATTGGAACTGACAGAGATCTCTATAACAGTAGCAGTAACAGTACAGTGACAGTAAGTTGCTATGGATGCCACGAGTACAGTTTACAAATAGGACAAACATTCATTCAATAAACAATGTCATTTCATAAGGCAATACAATCAATCGTTCATAAATAATTATAATTGAACGTATCTTTACAACATTGTTACTCACAAAGTACTGGGCTATTGGTAGGCTAATCAACGTCCTCGGATGCCAACCCTACAGTTGCAGAACGAACACACACTAAATTACACACTCAGGATTTATAACTTAGCCCCTATCTTGACTCAGTGTGGTTCTATAACATTATCCTCATTAAGATGCCTTAAACATGGCCTAGGAATGCCTAGGATGGAATGAGAATGCAAAAATGTACTTTAAAACACTTTTCAAAATTTGCTGAAAACAGGATTAGCTTCTCTGATCATCATCCACCATCTTCGAGCGTCGTCGTCTAAAGTGAATGCAGCCAATGTCACCTTCTGAACATCGGTCTTTGGGAAAGATCTCAACAGCTTCTCCATTTCCAAAACCCACGCCTTCATCGGCTCTATACCCCCAGAGAATCTCAGCGGTTTCATCTTCTTAAACTCCCTAATCAAGGCGATTGTACCGTCCCCATACAAGGCCGGGTCATGGAGGAACTTATGACCGGAGGATGTGGAGGCGGAGCTGCATGTCGGCCATTCATCTGTTCGGCCTGGGTAGATGTAGCACTAGCATTCTGTTGCCTCATTTATCTCAACTCACGGGTTAAACCTTCAACTAGTCTTTCTAGTCTGTCCAGTCTATCCTCTGATTGATCTCGGCCAACTAGTGGTCTACTTCTCCTTATGATGCTATGAGTATGCAAAATGCAACTTTAAAACAAATTGGACCAGGAATCGTGTATGCAAATAACAAATAGTCATGCCGAGATGATGCACACCTTGTCAAATAGCAAGCAACATGATGCAATCCTAACATCTTTCTAAGGGAAATCCTATGTTCTTTAGGACTCAAAGTGTGTGAATAACGTACTGTGAAAAACTTGTGCTCTGATACCAATCTGTCACAACCTCATTCCACCCCTAGTAGAATGGTGCCGTGATGGCCAGTAATCCGAGATTACTGAAGGCCAATTTTCAAAATTCACACACAAACAGAGTACACATATGGGGCTTACAAATGTGGAAGCAATAAATTAATAGCTAAGTAGTCCATAAGAGCAATGCATAAGTCAAATGGAATGGCATACATCTTTACATAGCTTTAATACAACAAAACGAAGTACAAAAATACATCTTGACCAAAAGGCTTCTCAGCCATCAAATACAAAATACAATGAAATACAACTAAGAAGCATGATCTTCAAGATGCTGCAAAAATGCAAAATCCAAAACAAGTGGCAAGTACATCTAGACGTCACCACCGTCCTGCTCGTCACCTACATATATATAGAGAGGGGTGAGCTTGGATACTCAATGAATGGTATGAATAATAAAGGGGTTTGCATGACTGATATTCAAGATCTTTATCAAACGATACATAACATAATTAGTGCAAATCAAGGAATGAACCAAGTCTATCTAGCAAATCTTTCAAGTTTCAAGGGATGCTTACTAGTATCAATATAGTACAAGTGATGACATTTCGAACAAACAAACCCACACGGTAAACCGTCAGTGGCAAGACAAGGCAAGACAAGGGAGATATCTCAAATCAATTGTGCAGTTGCATTATAGTCCCCTAGCACTAAGGACTTGTGCTACAAATGCTTAGAGTCCCCTAGCACGTACGGACTTCCAAATTTTGTGCTACAAATGCTTATAGTCCCCTAGCACGTACGGACTTTCAAGATTGTGCTGCAAATGCTTAGAGTCCTCCAGCACGTAAGGACTTTCCAAGAATGTCATCAAAACAAGATATAATACTTGATATACAAAATAGGAATAATCATTCATGCTTACAAATACTTTCCAAAACAAAGCAAAACAAGGCTTTTATCAAAACATTGTAACATAGCTTTATTAAAAATACCACTCATATAGTTCTTCAAACGTCGAGGTCAAGGCAAGTCCAAGTCCTACAAACACATGACAAAGTCTGTTGAATGCACTTTCAAACAAGTTTCACATGCATACAGATGATCTCGGCATTCTTCAAAAACTAAGTCAAATCAAAATGAAACACCGTTTTTCATCTCGGGAAAACATGCTGGGCACCAACCAGGTCTAGGCCGAGGTTCCACACCTCCTCGCCGAGGTGTGGTCCCGAGGGCCACATTCAAGGATATGAAGTCGGGAAAATCTGGATTTCCCTCTGCTGAAGAACATGAAGAACATGAAAAACATGAATGCTCAATCATAACTTGTTATTTCAAAATCTGGGATTTTCATGCTATGAGTTCGAAAATATGGGCCGGAGTACCCATACTTGAAGATCTTATGAAAACAAACACAAAAACATGGAACTTGTTACAAACTTTCGGATTAAACAAGGCTTTTCTTTTAAGAACCCAAGAACACCATTTTCTCTTTCTAGAACCAAACTTTAAATCAATGCATGGCTCATGAATCATGCTAGATCATGCAATGCAGCTAAATAAACATAAAGAACAACAAGAGTAAATCAAGAATCTAACCTCAATACACGAATCTAACGGTTGATCTCTAGGAATCAAGCTCGAAGGCCTACTCTCTCGCTCTAGAACTTCTTCTTCTTCCTAGAGCTTCTCTCTCTCTACAAGGCAAAGATATGATACAAAAATGTATATTTTCTGGGTCTGTCGGCTGACATAACCCTCTGCAGGGGCACGTGGCAACGGCTGGTTGGTTCTACTCAAAAAGGTGACTGAGTGAAAAGACAAGACTATTACAAAGTGTGTTCAACAAGTTAGGCAGCAAGGGCACTTTGGCAAGTAGTGACATCGGCTAATAACAAGGCTTCGGAAAGCAAAGGACAATGACCTCGGCTAGAAAGAACAACACTTGGCCTAGCTGTGCCACACCTCGGCCTAGATGTGCCACACCTCGGTCTAGGTTGTACCAGTCCAGGAGCAAGATCACTTAGGTTCAAGGGTAACATCTCGGCCTAGATAATACACTTCTCGGCCTTGGTGGTGAACACCTCGGTCTAGATAGTGACATCTCGGCCAACATGTTAGGGCAGGGGTGGAGGCCAACCAGAAAAAGAGTTCCAAGGTAGTTCCAGGCTTAAGGTAACCTCGGTTTGGATTAGTCTAGGCTAACCACACACCAAACAAGGAACAAAGCATGCAAATAACACTTAAGCAAAACAAAGACAAGATCTGAAATGCAAGCTTAACAGGACAAAATCATATAAATACATGTGAGTATGATTAGGACAGTGTGAGGGTTATTACAGTTCAAATGGATCATGTCACATGGATACCCAATTTCTAACAATATCTTCTTTGTATTAGTTGATCTATGCCGTATTGGTGACTGGCCTTAGTAAAGCAGTTTTGGACGAGATTTTTCGATCCTCACATGTAATAATAAGACCAGAAGCTCTACTTATATTAGGAAAACTATAACAAAGTCCATTCACCACGTAAACAGCCCCTTTCTTAGAGGTAGTTCATAGGTCGAACAGTAATTGGTCTTTGTTTGGGTTGACAAAATTTTTCAGTTTTCTGTTGAAGCAAAGGTAATGTGGCTCCGTTCAGTGGTTATTATCTTTTCAAAGGAACAGCAAAGATCAAACAGTGAATCCCCAACAATATTTTTGCTTTCGAACCAAGTATTTGGATTCAAATTTGTGTCACATGAGCAAAGTTTTTTTTTTTTTGAGTTGACAGCAGGGATGGAACCAGGCCACCATCCGAATTTTCAAAAATTCCCTTATTTTTTGTTTTAAGAATATTTTCAGTTATCTAAAGTTTGCTCTTTTAAAATTTTTGAAAAATAAAATGACTAATACTTGTCCTCCGAGACCTAAATATTTTATGTTCACAATTACATCACTTAATGGTACAATTGCACATGGATTGAATTAAGTTGAGTTGATCCATATTGTTCAAGTTTGGTATAAATATTTAAGATATTTCAAAATATGTTTAAATTTGATTTTTTATTTTTTGAGTCAATCTCAAACGAACTTTGATAGAATGAATTTCAAACGAGTTTTAATCGAGTCAACAATATACAAAGTTTAAGTAATATGAGTTTTTTTTTTTTTTTAGTGCATATAAATTCACTAAATCAAATAATAATTTGTTCAAATTTGACTAGAGTACGTCAAAAATTTTAAAATATATTCACGATTAACTTATTTACATAACAAATCAATTTCAAATCCACTTTCCACTCACTCAAATATGATTCAAGTTTACAACCGAAATTAATGGTTATATTTTGTCTAATTGCTATTGGAGATATATCTATGGTGTGTTTGGTTTGTATTTTGAGATAAATTTTTAAAAAAAAAAAAAAAAATTAGGGAGAGAGTTTAGAAATTTTTTTGATTTCTTTGGTTATATATTTTGAAAATAGTTGGAAGTTTGGGAATTTAGAATAATTTGATATTTTGTTGTAATTAAGTAAAATATGTATGAAAGAAAAAGTAATTGAGAATGAGAGGAGAGAGAAAAAAATGATTGATTAATATGTATGAGAGTGATTTTGAAAAGAGTTGTGATTGAGAGCCCGAATTCGTGGTTTTAATTTTTTAATTTTTTTTTTTCGATCAGAAATCAGAAGCAGAACGAAAACGAAGAAAGAAGAAGAAGAAAGAAAGAAGGAGAGAAGAAGAGGAGAAAAAGGCAGAGGGGAGGCGACGACGGCTGGGCAAAGGCAGCCGGACGAGCTGCAACGATTCGCCGACTATGACGATCCGCCGAACTGCGACGATCGGAGGATCGGCCGGAATGCACGGGCCTCTCTGTGTGTGTGTGTCTCCATTCCCTCTTCTCTCTTCTCTCTCTCTCTCTTTCTCTCTCTGCAGACTCGAATTTGAGCTCTGCAGAGTCAAAAATGGCGAAAAAATAAAAAATAAAAAATAAAATAAAAAAAGGCTAATACCCAAAACGACGTCGTTTTGGGCATTAGGGGCATTCGGGGCAGGGGAATTTAGGCACCAAATCATTTTTCTTTTGAAAATTTGTTTCAAAAAATCTGAATCAAATAAAATTTTAAAAAATTTTCTCAAAAATTGTATTTTAAGATACAAATCAAACAAGCCCCTAATCTTTCAAAATATAATGTGTGGAAAACTCTCTTCTTACCAGACAAGCATTCCTAGTACGGGAAGTGATTGAGACCCCCTCCAATCACCACCCCCACCATCCCCACACACACGTGGCGGGTGGTGATTGGAGGAGAAGGAAAAAAAAAAAAAACACTGACCAATCAAAAAGAGAGGGGGTCAAAAGAGGTGCCTCCTTGAAGGGGTCCAACTCATTTTCCTTTCTAGTACCACCTCATTCCTCGGAATCTTAAACGTCTTCCCTCTTAAACGTCTTCCTCTTCTTATTTGAGTGGTTTATTTTTGAAAAAATTACAAATAAATGTGACAATCACAAAATAATTATACTATAAATATAAAAAAAAAAATTACACAACACACAAAAAGAGTTACACCAAATACATGAATGAATTTACACCGTACACATGAGAATTACACCATTATAAAAATATAATTTTTTTACTCGATATGCAATTTTTCCTTTATTTTTTTCGGCTTAAATGGGTTTTAAATCCAAAGAGGAAACATAAATTATGAGCTTCCAAACAGGGTTCAAGAGACCATTTCAAAACAAGGTAATGGTTGGGTACATCTCAGACAAAATACAAACCACTGCAACAAAATCAAAACCTATATAGTTCTGAAAAGTTTAGCGGAAATATAAAGATTAATTTGAGAATCATATATAACATAACTCCATTTTCTAAAAAAATGTTCACCCCTTTGATCACATTCATCATCACTTCCAATCAATATACAACCCAAACATACAAATTTTACAAGCCCTACCCTAAATATTTTAATCAAGCAATTTGAAACATCATCAAAACAACACCACCGTAATCCCAAAACTGGATCTATCACCATGCACCAAACCAACAACACAAGCAGCAGCAGAAACAAACACGGATTTGAAAATACTAGCATCTGAGAATGGGGAGACCAACTACCATCAAGCCAATGGAGAATTGTGCTGTTGCCTAAATTCCCAGCACCAGAATATGCAAAGAGTATCATACACCAAGCTAGTCACGCATTTATTTCTGAATTGCACTGGTGCTCTCTGCTGCAGCTTCTTCTGCCCCAAAACATGCCCGAACAACTTGTTTTCTCGAGCCTCACCCCTCCTTCCATTTTGCCGTGGTCTACTGACGAGGATTGGGAGTGATGAGGAGGAGACTCTTGTGTTTCAACCTCACGGGGTTCATAAGAGGGGCATGGTCCATCACTACAAGTGCACAAAGGAAGTGCAACAGATGGAAATGGACTACATGTCACCGGGCAGAAAAGATCAGAAGAAACAGAAGCTACACGATTCTTTCGAATAGCTGTTGTTCGGCCTACTGCTGCTGCTGCTGGTGTTGAACAATCTGCTTTGCGAGGGTGAAGCATGCATGATGTACAGAGGCTAAGGGACAAATGAATTTTGATTTCCTTTGCTGAAGATCCGGGCAGTTTGACAAAAGAGATAATTCCATTTCGGCAAAGAGGGCAAGGAATGGACCCTGGTGGCCCCACTAATTCAGAAGAGATGCTGCTTGTTGAGCAAAGGTGGAGTGCACATCTTACACACAGCTCATGCCCACAACCTGAGAACATACTAGCGTTAATAATGAAATTGAGGAACCACAAAGAAAGGGTTTTTAACAGTAGCTTCAATAAAATGGACAAACAAAACCATACAATTTTTGCAGTACCAGTGAATAACTTAAAAGGATGTATTACAAAAATTAAAAAGAATAACCTACAAGGAAATTTAACCTACTCCAACAATAAATATAAAAAAAAATAAAAATAAAAATAAAAGTATCATAAGCGAAACAATGTTGGAAGAAGCAACGAATTTGAAGTCCTTATAAGGAAAGGAAGGAAAACTTGTAACCTGCATATTTGATATGGAGATTGCTGCCTAATCATCTAGGCTTTCCTCTATATATTTTTGTCAAGCAAATATACCATAAGTGAAAGTTGCCAGATCCTTCAATCCCATTAATTTGATTTGACTTCATGTGAGAAAGACCAATAGCTGAACCAAATTCTTAAACCCTCAAACACTGCTCGCTATGAAAAACACTATTGGGTGCATCAAGAAAAAAGGCTTTTAATCTGCACTATTTGCGGACAACAGAATCATAATTGAGTAGGAAGCAAATCAGAAGACTCAAAACCATGGACAGATATCTTGTAGTTGAAAGAATAATTATAAACAGGCTTAGGACATATGAATCTCAAATAAACCAAAGGAGAAGTAAAAGAGAGATTTAAAATTGATTTTTAAAGTACATGAGGAAGAAAATGCCATTCTTTATTATTTCATATCTATTAACCTTCATGAAGGGACACTTTGGCTTTGGCTTTGGCCCAGTGGTCTTGTAGCCACACCTAAGAGTATGGTGAGGGGAATGTCCGGGGTTCAAGCTGATGGAGTAGCAGTGACCCCTTTAGTTATAATCTAACTTTACTAACAAATTAACATCCTACCGGAGAAAAAAATAAAATAAATAAATAAACAAACAAACTCTTCAAGAAGGGGATATTGAAAAGGACAATGTGCAATGAATAAGCTTGAAATAAAATTTCAATAGGGGTAAAGTTCCCATGTTGTGTGGAAAGCAAATAACAATAATATCATAAGAAAATATCATATACTTGTTGGCAATCATGTATGAATGGCAAGACAATATGAAGTCAATTATAAGTGAACGTTTTCATGACATGTTAAAGGTACTCATTATAAGGAGTAGATGATGTAATTATTGTTAGGATGGTTTGACTATACATGACAAAACTAATGAGCATTAGTGAGTGGTTTGGTTTAAAGTAGATGATGCTAAAAGGACAAGAGGAAGAGATAACATAATGTCGTGGCTATGGAACTCAATGATAACTGAAGTGAATGATACCTGCATCTTTTTGGAAACTGCAAAGGACATCTGGAACACATGTAAACTTAATTATTTGAAGGTTCGTGATGCTTCTCAAAGTCTATGATATCAAGACCAAAATTTCAGCCACTAAACATGGTAACTGTTCTATTACTGAATACTCTACAATCTTGCAAAACTTATGGCAAGAGTTGATCATTATCAATGTATTGAGATGAAGTGTAGTGAAGACTACCATTCTTAATGAGGCTTGTGGAGAAGAAAAGAATTTACATTTTCCATGCTGGATTGAATGCTGAGTTTGATGCTGTCAAAATTCAAGTTCTTGGAAAAGAAGATCTTCCACCATTGAATGAGACTATGTTAGAATGTGTCCCACATCGCCTGAAGTTGCCCCATATGTGCTAATTATAAGGTCTCAGCTTCCCTCTCCTTAATACTGGGTTTTAAGGAGAAGTGTGGGCTGGACTTTTCAATTTGATATCAGAACTTGGTTAGGCCTGTAATTGGTATGCCATTTGTCCGGCTACTGTATGTTGTGGTCCAGGAGGGTGTGTTGGAATGTGCCCATTTCCTTTCCTTAATACCTGGGTTTCAAGGAGAAGTGTGAGCTGGGCTTTTAAAGAGAGGGAAACTAAAACTTTATAACTAGTACAGATGGGGTAACTCTAGGCGATGTGGGACACATTCCAACACACCCTCCTCGACCACAACATACACTAGCCGGACAAACGGCACACTAGGCACAGGCCCAACCAAGCTCTGATAGCAAATTGAAAAGCCCAACTCATACTTCTCCTTAAAACTTAGGTATTAAGAAAAGAGAAATTGGGACAATTCCAAGCGATGTAAGACACATTCCAACAGACTATTGGAATAGTCCAAGGAGAAGAAAGTCGAAGAGGAGTTATGTTGGAGCCTCAATCCGTGGAAGGTTCTGCTATGGTTGTTAGGGGTGCTAATGCAAGGAATAGGGGAGCAAATTATCCACCGAGCTCTTACTCTGGTGAATTGACAATTGAAAATGGAAACAAGGATTCGATTGTGTACTTTCTGCAAATTTTCATACCAAGCTTGCAAATTTTCAAAATCCTCAAACCACCAACAAAAATTGGACAGTAAAGAGTGGACCAACAAGAGGACAAGGACAAGGACAAGCACATGCACATGTGACTATGGTACAACCAAGAGGCAAAACAGATTTTGTCCATGATCGAGCAGAGTTCAACAGGGACAAGATTGAAAAACTGAAAAATTTACTTGGCACTCTAGAAAAACCTATGGGCTTAAGTACTTGTTCCTTAGTTTATCCAGGTAATGCCTCTCAATCCCTTACTCTCAATGTCTCAAATATGCCCATAACCTAAGAAGCACGGACACTTCTAAGAAGGTGACATATCCGGGTGTGTGTGTAATGGTGTGTATGGTGTCTGAACACGACACTCTTTGGACACTCTTAAGACACGCGTCCGACACTCTTCAAAACGTGTCTTATTTTTTTAATTTTTTTAAAGACCCTGACGCTCTTTGGACACTTGGAGGACACGTGTCAATCGCATAAACATGTGTCTATCGATTGGATACATGTAAAACTAATTATAAGTTTAAACAAAATAACTTAAGATACAATAATAAAACAAAACCATATAAATTTATAAGAATTAGTGTCATGATGCATTTTTTATTATCTTTGAATGATATATTCATATATATAACATATAATAAATATATAAATTACATATTTCATGTGTGTCCCCACATGTCATGTCCTGCATTTTTTGAAAATTAACATGTCGGCGTGTCTGTGTCATATCCGTGTCGTGTCACGTGTCCGTGTCCATGCTTCTTAGCCCATAACAGATTCTTGAGTAGTTGATTCCAGGGCCACTGATCATATGACTAAGCCTTCTCATGAATTTGTCTCTTACAATCCTTGTCCTAGTAATAAAAAGATATCTGCTACAGATGGTACTTTGATTACTGTTGCTGGTCAGGGAAATGTTATCAATTCGAAAATTGTTTTAAAGAATGTTTTACAAGTGCCAAAATTGTCCATAAACCTTGTCTCATTTCATAAACTTACAAAGAATTTGAATTGTGTCGTGACCTTCTCTTCTACACACTGTGAATTTCAGGACCATAGGGAAAATGATTGGACTTGCTAGAGAGAAAAATGGACTCCACTACCTTGAAGAATCCAGTGGGCAAAATAACACTTCGAATAATTTTCCTATCTCATTTCTTTATGAATCATCTCTTTCAAATAAAAACAAAATCTGGTTGTATCATCTTCGTCTTGGTCATCCGTCCTTCAGTGTTCTTAAAATTATGTTTCCAAGTTTGTTTAATGGGATTGATCTGGGTCAGCTTTGTGAAAAGCGCGCCTAGGCACAAGGCGAGGCGAGGCGCACTGCTCGCGATTGCTTTTAGTTAGGCGCGCGCCTTAGCAGCGACTGGAACCAGGCGAGAGAGGCTCAAGGCTCTCGCCTAGGCGCGACTGATTGTTTAAGAGGTAGATCTGATCTAACGACTCAGATGAACCTTTCAAATGGCTCATAATCACAGAGGATTACAACTCATGTACCATATGAGCCAAATACGACTCAGATGAACCCTAATCGAAGTCGTCTCTTCCTCTTTCGCCTCGCAATCGACTTCGACTTCGACTACGATCAGAATCGCGATCGCGACTTCTCGACTTCGACTGCAGGTCTGTTCGACTTCAACCTCTCTCCCCTTTCTCCTTCTTCTTCGTCTTTGACTTTCAGTTCTGCTTCGACTTTCAATTCTACTTTCTTTTTTTTTTTTTTTTGGGCTTCGACTTCTTCAGTGCTCTGTTTTGCCTTCGACTCTTCCTCTCTCTCCTTCAGTGCTCTGTTTTGCTTCTTTTTTTTTTCTTTTTTTTTTCAATTATTTGAGTTGAGCCTCTGAAAAAAAATGTAAGAGAAGAATTTACAAAAAAAATTACAAAAATTAGGGAAAAAAAAATTATTTGTAATATGCTATTGAAAAAAAAATTATTTGTAATATGTAAGAGAAGAATTTATCTGTTACGGAAAAAAAATTACAAATAATTAATTATTCACAAATAATTAATTAATACAATGTGGTATTGGTCTTTTTTTTTCCTTTATCTGTTAGGTATTAAATTTGTTTTCCATTTATTCTTTTAATACAATTATTTTTCCATTTATTAAATTTGTTGTATAGAAAATGACATCAGAAAGTAATAGAAAAGATCCGGCGTGGCAATATGCCCATTTGGTAGAGGAGAATAATTTAAACAAGTTCGAGTGTAATTTTTGTAGTAAAGTATCAAATGCAGGTGTTTATCGGGTGAAACAACACCTCGCGAAAAGTTATAGGAATGTCACTGCTTGCCCGAAGTGTCCTTCTCATGTAAGAGAAGAGATTAGAGAGTTCATGTCAAAAAAAAAGACACAAAAAGAAGAAATAAACATGTTACCTGATTTCGATGACATGGACATGGAAGACGAAGATGAAGATGATGATGTCGTTGAGATCAATGTCAATCAACACCGTAAGTTGACAAGTAGTAGCCAAGGTTCATCCAAATCCAAATCCAAATCAAAAATGCCAAAGAGAAAAGGGCCTATGGATGTTTACTTCACACCCAATCTTGAATTAGTGGTGAAAAATCAAAGAGACCAAGCAAAAGGAAAACAAACCAAAATTGATGCAAATGACCCTTACAAAAAAGAAATGAGAGCTCAGGCAGTGCAAAGATTTGCAAGGTGGATGTATGATGCTGGTATCCCTTTTAATGGAGTAAATTATGAGAGTTTTGGACCAATGATTGAAGCCATTGGCCAATATAGTCCTGGTATGAAGCCACCGACTTACCATGAAGTGCGGGTTACCCAACTCAAAAAATAAGTGAAACATACTGAAGATTTGATGAAGAATCATAAAAAGGATTGTGCAAAATACGGGTGTTCCATAATGGCTGATGGTTGGACTGATAAGAGAGGAAGGACATTGATTAACTTTTTAGTTAATTGTCCAAGAGGAACCGTGTTTGTTGAGTCGGTTGATGCTTCTAACTATTCAAAGGATGGGCAAAAACTATTTGAATTACTAGACAAGTTTGTGGAGAAAGTTGGAAAAGAGAATGTGGTGCAAGTTATCACTGATAGTGCTGCAGCTAATGTGTTGGCGGGTAAGAATATTTCCTCATTCCTTACATCAAAATTGTTTACTCATAGTTTGTTTTGTATTTAAAATTTAAAAACTTGAAAATAATAATTCTTCGTTATTGTTACATTATATGGAGGTTTTTGGAAGCTAAGTATGAACACTTGTATTGGACACCATGTGCTGCTCATTGTTTGGACTTGATGTTAGAAGACATTTTCAAGATACCTAGACTGAAAAAGACATTTGAAAGGGGTATTGCAGTACATGGCTACATTTACAATCGACCTACGTTGCTAAACATGATGAGGTGCTATACAAATTTGAAGAATTTGATCAAGCCTGCAAAAACTAGATTTGCAACCACCTTTTTGACTTGGTCTAGGATGCATCAACAAAAAAACAATTTGAGAAAGATGATCACCTCCGAAGACTGGACCTCAAGCAAATGGGCAAAGGAGCCACAAGGTAAAAGAATGGCACAAACTTTGTTGATGCTTTCATTTTGGAATACTGTTGTGTTTGCCCTTAACGTCTCGGGTCCTCTTGTCAAAGTGCTTAGATTGGTTAATACCGAGAAGAAACCTCCCATGGGATACATTTATGAGGCAATGGATAGGGCAAAAGAATGCATTGCAAGTTCATTTGATCATAAAGAAGAGAAGTATAATGAAATCTTCGAAATCATCGACAAAAGATGGGATGTCCAATTGCATCGGCCTTTACATGCAGCTGCGCATTTTCTTAACCCAGAATTCTTTTACCCAAAAGCGTTAGAGGTGCAGAAAGATCATGAAGTGATAAATGGGTTTTATGAATGCATGCAAAGGTTGGTCCCGGATGTCACTGTTCAAGATTTGATCACTAATGAGATGAGTATTTATATGAAGGCTGAGAGTCTTTTTGGCAAGTCTTTTGCAATTAGGCAAAGAAATACAAGAGCACCATGTAATATTATAGACTCATAAAGTTTATTTTTAGTAATACTTTTAGTAAAACTCAATACTTGGTAACAGTTATTTCTAACTAGTGGATTATCGCAGCTGATTGGTGGGCATCATATGGTTCTTATACTCCAAACTTGCAAACTTTTGCCAAAAAAGTCCTTAGCCTAACATGTAGTTCATCGGGTTGTGAACGATATTGGAGTGTATTCGAACATGTGTGTATTTAACATTCTAACTAATTTTTTGTTCAATTCAAATATTTTTTATTCTCATTATATAGAATTTAATATCTTTTTAATACTTGCAGCTTCATAGCGAGAAAAGAAATAGATTGGAACGACGTCTCAATGATTTAGTGTATGTCAAATACAATAGAACATTGAGATTTAGGTATGACATGCGCAACACTCTTGATCCCATATCTTTGCAAAATATTGATGAAAGCAATGAGCGGTTGCTTGGGAGGATGGATGGAGAATCAAATGAAGATAATGAGCCTGTGTTTGATGATGATGATGGCTTGACGTGGGCCACTGTTGCTAGAGCTTCTGGAGTAGAAGAAAGTAGCCATGCAAGTAGAGCAACAAGTTCATGCTCAAAGGCACAACCGAGGATATCTAAATCATCAACATTGACTCCACTTCAATTAATAGATGAAGAGGAAGCGGGCTCAGATGACACAGAGGAGGAAGATGTTGAGGGATATAAATCAACTGATGGCGAAGATGTTGCCATTGATGTTGAGGATGATGATTGACTGACACCGACCTAACCTACCCTTTCTTCTGATATTGATGTTTTTAAGTGTTAAGACGTATATTAGTATTTGTTGGATATTTATGTTTGGATGTTTGGTGTTTATGTTTTTATTTTATTGAATATGGATTATTTGATCTTTGAAAATTGAAATGTTATGTAATATGCACTATCATGGCTTTGAGAATTATTCTATATTTTGTCTTGAATCTTGATTACTTTTTATTTTTTAAAAAATTGTCTTAGTACTATGAATGATTAGTCTATGTTAATTTTTCTATTTTTTACGAAGACTGTGCGCCTTACTTCAATAAAGCCCGCGCCTCGCCTTGCGCCTTGCGCCTAAGCCCCGAGAGACCTTCAGCGCCTTAGTGCGCCTTGAGCCTTTAAAAACACTAATCTGGGTATATTTCATTATGATGTTTGTGAGCTTGCAAAGCACCAGCATTCTTCGTTTCCAATAAATAATACAAGACTGTCCATTCCTTTTGGTCTCATCCATAGTGATGTCTGGAGACCTTCTATGGTTTCAAATGTTTCTAGGGCTCGTTGGTTTGTGTCATTTATTGATGACTGCACTCTCGTGTCATGGATATTTTTGTTAAAACATAAGTCTAATTTTAGCTCTACCTTCCAAGCATTCTTTCACATGATTAAAAATCAATTTGGGGGTAGAACTTGAGAGGGTTCGATCAGATAATGGTAGGGATTATTTCAATCAAACCTTGTTACCATTCTTTCAAGAAGTAGCAATAATTCACAAGTTTTCATGTGTTAATATACACCACAGCAAAACAAGGTGGCAGAAAGGAAACTTGGTCATCTTCTAGCAATTGCTCGTGCCTTTCTATTTCAAACTAATGTTCCAAAACATTATTTGGGGGGCGCTGTTTTGACTGCTACTCATCTTATAAATAGATTACCCTCTCGAGTCCTTGATCAGAAAACTCCTATGCAACTTTTTTCAACATTCTTTCCAAATTTCTGAACCACAAACCACCTACCTCCTAAAGTTTTGGGTTGTATGTCATTTGCTCATATTCATTTTCATCAAAGTGGTAAACTTGATCCAAGAGCTCTTATTTGTTGGGTATTCTTCTACCAAAAAAGGATATAAATGTTAACATCCTCTCAAAAAAAGGTTTTTCGTCTTCGCTGAAGTTACATTTGCTGAAAGTGAAATCTATTTTTCTAAACCTTATTTCAGGGGGGGGGGGGGGGGGGGGGGAAGCTGTTTTAACTGTTGCTCATCTTATAAATAGATTACCCTCTCAAGTCCTTGATTAGAAAACTCCTATGCAACTTTTTTCAACATCCTTTCCAGATTTCCGAACCACAAACCACCTACCCCCTAAAGTTTTTGGTTGTGTCTCATTTGCTCATATTCATTCTCATCAAAGAGGTAAACTTGATCCAAGAGCTCTTAATTGTTGGGTATTCTTCTACCAAAAAAGGATATAAATGTTACCATCTTCTCACAAAAAGGTTTTTCGTCTCCGCTGAAGTTACATTTGCTGAAAGTGAAATCTATTTTTCTAAACCTTATTTTCGGGGGGAGACATCATTCATGGAAGATAAGGATAGAGATTTGTTCTTGACCTTTCATTCTCCCCTTCCCCATCTTTTTCAAATGAGTTTTCTAATCGAACAGATCTAGCCACTCCAAGTCCTATGGAAAAGGATAAATATATTTAGATCAGAGTGCTATTCGCCCACTGTAGGTCTATTCAAGGAGGAGAGAACCCACTATTCAACCTATGCAGGACCTTGAATCAGAACCAAACCCTGGCACTGATGATAGTACTGATGATGTTGAGGAAAGTTCTGATGGTGAAGATAAAAATGATTATAATCTTCCTATTGATATTAGGAAGGGTGTGAGAAAGTGTACCCAATGTCCGCTATACCCATTATCCCACTTTGTGTCCTATGAGAGGTTATCTAACAGCCATAAAAGCTTCCTTACTCACCTAAACACTACTTTCTTTCTTTCTTTCTTTTGATAAATAAATCTTACTCACCTAAGCACTATAACCATCCCAAAAACTGTTTCTGAAGCATTGGGTCATAAGGAATGGATGGAAGATATGAAAGTTGAAATGTATGCCCTTAAAAAAAATAAATCTTGGGAATTGGTTGAGTTACCTAAGAAAAGGCACACAGTGGGATGTAGAGGGGTCTTTACTGTAAAGTGTAAGGCAGACAGGTCACTTGAAAGGTATAAGGCTAGGTTGGTGGCTAAAGGATATACCCAAACCTGTGGAAGACTGTCTTGAAACCTTTGCCCTGCCAAAATGAACACTATGAGGATTTTGCCATCTCTAGCTGTCAACTGTGAGTGAAGTATGCAGCAATATCATGTCAAGAATGCCTTCTTACACGGCGATCTTGATGAAGAAATTTACATGGAAGTCCCTCTAGGTTTTGAATCAAAAGGCAACAAGGTGTGTAAATTGAAGAAGGCCCTTTATGCATTAAAACAATCCCCTAGAGCTCGGTTTGGTAGATTTATTGAGTTATGAAAGCTTTGGGATATAAGCAAAGTCAAGGTGATCACACACTATTTGTTAAACATTTAGCTACAGGGGGAGTCACTGCCTTCTTGGTTTATGTAGATGATATTATCGTAATAGAAGATGACTTGGAAGGAAGAGAAGCTTTGAAAAGATACCTAGTTCAAGAGTTTGAAATAAAAGAACTTTAGCAGATTGAAATACTTTCTCGGCATTAAAGTTGCTATCTCTCAACATGGGATTTTTATATCCCAACAAAGGTATATACTGGATTTGTTAGCTGAGGCAGGGAAGCTTGGGTGTAAACCAGTGGAAACTCCAATCAAACAAAATCAAAAGCTTTGTGAAGCTGTAGAAGACGCAGTGGTAAATAGAAAGGCCTATCAAAGATTGGTTGGTAGATTGATTTACCTCTCACACACTAGACCAGACATAGCCTATGCAGTAGGAGTGGTAAGCCAATTCATGCATAATCCCAAAGAGATCCATCTCCAAGCAATACATTGGATTCTACAGTATCTCAAGGGAACTTTGGGAAGAGGAATATTGTTCAAGAAAGGAGGCAAGTTAACACTAGAAGCTTATACAGATGCAGACTATGCAAGATCTATTGATGACAGAAAATCAACATCAGGCTATTGTACTTTCCTTGGAGGAAACCCTATAACATGGAGAAGCAAGAAACAAAGTGTGGTTGCTAGATCAAGTACAGAAGTTGAATTCAGGGCAATGGCATTAGGAGTTCGTGAACTTCTGTGGCTGAAAATAATTTTAGAAGATCTGAAAGTCGCATGGGAAGGACCTATGAAGCTTTATTGTGATAACAAGTCAACAATCAAAATTGCACATAATCCTGTGCAACATGATCGAACCAAACACATTGAAGTTGATATACACTTCATAAAAGAAAAGCTAGACAGTGGACTAATCTGCACACCGTTTGTACCAATGTTATTAAAGGCGATAGGTGCACCGAGGTGCCAAGGTCTCTTGGGGCCTAGGTGCAAGGCACAAGGTGCAAGGCGTAAGGCGCAAGGCAAGGCACGGCACAGGCTTTACCGAAGTGAGGCGCACCTTTTACGTAATATATATATATATATATATGTATAATATAATTTAATATAAGCAAATAATTTAGGGTCCAACATAACCAAAATGAAATATTAAACATTTAAAAATATAAATGCCAACACTACTATTTTAACATAGACAAATTAACATTATTTCAAAATTTAACATAAAACATGAATAAGAAGAGGGGAGAAGAAGAACAAGAAGAGGAAAAAAAACTAATCAGCCCAAAGAGGGATGAGAAAGAGGAGGAGACCAGAGAATAAGCATAAGATGGAAGAAGATCATATCCATGTGAAGAAGATCACATCCATGTGAAGAAGATAGCAACATAGAGAAGAGAAGTAGAGAAGAGAATGAGAGAGAAACGTAAGAAGAAGAGAAGAAGACTGCAACATGAAAAAGAATTTTTGGAGCTACTAGATTGGACAACGAAGGCGGGCAGCAGCAAAGAGTTCTTCGGAGATTAGAAATTAGGGCTAAATTTTCTTTTATTGTTGATTTGGGGCTAAATACCCAATGTATTGGCATTTGTACTTAAAAGTAGGGATCTTCTGTAGCTGAACCATATTAAGGGGTGGTTTGGCATATACTAATTTAGTCAATCTTTTTATCTTTTTTAGGTCACATCAATCAACATCTCTTCTCTACTTTTTTATACATCTTTTTATAAAAAGTCAAAAAGTACACTTATTTAGAACATTCCAAACAACCCTTAAATCAATGGTTAAATTTCAAGCAAGACCAATCAAAGCAACAATAAAAAAAAATAAAAAAGAAAAGCTCCCAAGGCACAGCCTTGGGCTTTACTGCGCCTTGGCTCAATCGCACGCCTTAAGCGCAACTTATCGAAGTCGCCTAGCCTGGAACACTGCAAGACGCAAACCTTGGGCCTGGATGGGACTTGGACCTAGGCGCACGCCTAGGCGCGCCTTTAATAACACTGGTTTGTACGTTCAGGCAGTCAAGTGGCTGATGTGCTAACTAAAGGGTTAAACGATTCAGTCTTTCAGAATATTGTTGGCAAGCTAGGAATGGATAATATCCACTCATTAGCTTGAAGGGGAGTGTCAAAGATAGCCAGGCTGGATTCGTGTGTAAGCTGGCTATAATTAGTTAGGAAAGCTGTAAATATTTGAATTTATATTTAGATTAGTCATATCCCTGATTATAGGGATTGTGTTATAGGAATCTCATTCCTGATTTGTAGGGATTAGCTAGCTTTAATCTACCTATATAGTCTTTTCCCTGTACATTTCTAATAGGCCAATAATATTCCCATTATTTATCAAGATCCTCTATTTAGAGTACAATATCAACGTTATTCAAGCAGATGATGCACTCTCCTCACCTTTGCAGCATGGTCATTGAAATAATAAATTACAGCTCATTATTAGAGACGTACAATGGGGAATCACTTTGATGAAAAATTAATACCAAAAGCAAAACTATGAAAGTGACCGCTTAATTCCCCCAAGAAGATCCCCCAATCATGAATCAACAAAAAAATCTAACCCACTTGGGATTAGATGTCTAGGATTTCAGAAAGGAAACAAAAGTATGTCCAAGAACATAAGACCTATGAAGCATGGGTGTGGGTACGCATAATGGTACGGGTATGATACAGGTACACCGATACGACAAGACTTAAAAAAAATAAAATACAGATATGGCTGGGATACGTCAATAAATTTTTTTTATTTTTTATAATTTATAATTTGATATTCAATCTACAAATCAAAGTTCAATACCAAAACTAAAAAGAGAAATTACAAAACCAAAAAAGAAATTATAGTTCAACAATATCAATACCAAAGCAAAGTCTATAAACTATTTTAATGTCATTAAATAGGAGAAATTACAAAATAAAGTTTCATTCCAAAAGGAAGCTAAGCAAAATTTAAAAACTTGACGCTTTAGTTTTCACTTCTATCTACTTCATCATTAAATAATACATCTTTCATCTTTGGCACATCAAGTAAAGGATTTGCAATTTCAAGTAAATAAGAACTCTCTAATAAATTAAACGTATCCCTATCAATGTCCCATAGCTTGGTGTACTCCCAATATACCCATGGAGTACATAACTGACAAAGAATGTATAAAAAGAACCCCTACGTATTTTGAGTACCCAGCACGCATGCAACACTATCAGTGTGAGTACCAGTACCAGTACCCAGTACAAGTACGGCAACATTTTTGGATTATCCATGCTTCATAGCTAAAGACCTCAAACTAGCCCAAAAACAATGAAAGAATACAATTCTACATAAAAATGACAAAACAAAACCTCCTAGCTAACCTATTTAATAAAAAACAGAACCAGAAGTTTTACTTTCACAGACCTCCTTGTCCATCAGGCAATTAACCATCATAGTTTGAATTAAACAAATGCTGGAAAAGAGGGAAGAGGGAAAAGGAAGAGAAGAACCATCAAGAACGAATGGATGATACCCGTCAAAATCGTCAAAACAACGGATTGAGTATTATTACAATTATTATAGTCAAATATGACAGTAATTATCTGTAAGTTTCAGTTGCTTTACGGAGAAAGCGATCTATACTAAAACATATCAAGCAATCAGATAGAATATGCTAGGCACACCTAAAAAGGCAACAGGAAGTCTACACAGGAAGAAAAATCTGACCTTCAGCAGCTACTGTACAGGCTCTCTCCAGGCAAACAGCACAGATCTCAGCATCATCAGAACAGGTTGTTGAAGGCTGCAACCCACACTCTCTGCATAAATGACACCTTACAATATATCATTTCCAGCATTTCTTATATTTAACAGCACTTTGTTTTACAAAAATTATCTTCCAACGAGGATGACATGCAGCTCAAACAAACTTGTAAGATACGGACGTGAACACGCAACACACGACATGACACAGCGACATGTCAATTTAAAAAAAAAAATGTAGGAGACAACATGTGAGGGGAACACAAAACATATAATTTATATATTTATTATCACATATATAACAATTTCATTAAAAGAAAATAAAAAATACAACATTATACTAATTTTGAAAGTCTAAAAAAAGAGAGTAATATATACAAATCTATATTGTTTTTTCTTTTATGGCGTCTTCTAAATTATTTTGTTCAAACTTATAATGTGTTTCATGTGTGTCGGACACATGTCATGAAGTGTTCCATGAGTGACATGCACCTTCTTAGAAGTGTCAGTGCTACTTAGATAAAATACTTCAAGAAGCACAGCTATAGTTGAACTTCATAATGGAAATTCTCGCAATTCCATTTTGAGTTAACAAAATTTAGCTAAACATGACGTGGAGAACCTCTAAACGAACTTGACAAATTTGTATTCCATTGGTAGCAAATCTTTTGAAACAAATCATAGGTGTGGATAATGTAAATGTAGTTAGTTGCAAATTACCTTGCTATGTTTAGGACACTCATGAGAGGCAAAGACAAATAATTAGAAGGTGGAAACATAGGTATTGTTGAGTCAGAATTGGGTGCCAGCAATGGTTCTAGCCAGTGACGCCCCACATCCTAGCGACATCAAGAGGAAGCCAACTGCAAAAATGTTGAAATTTCCATAAGAAATGCATAGAACAAATAATAATTGAATGAAGTAAACTATTGGATACCAGAGAAAGTATTCTAAATATATTACCCATTGCAGTTTAAAGTCAACCGACTGGCACCTCTTGCAAGAAGGATCTGTAGATACAAGAGCATAATCATGTCTAAACTAATTGAAATTGTAAATCTCAGAAAATCATTCAATAGAACAAGAACTTGCCTGACAGCACTTCAAATTTCCCCCACAAGCAGCATAGTGCAAAGGGGTGCTTCCAGCTCCTACAAAGTAATACATTTACTTTTTATTAGTCAAGAACAAACAAACAACCAATAAAACAAGTTATTGGGTCTCAAATAAATGGCATACCTATCAAATCCATTGACGTCCCATAATGAAATGTCACAGAAGAAACATCCGCTTGAAGATCAAGTAGAAGCTGTACGCAATCAAAATAACCATTTAATGCAGCCATATGAAGAGCAGTGATACCACCGTCAGCAGCCTTATTTACAAACTTGGACAGTGCACTGCATTTGAATAAAAATAATCACAAAATGAAAAGAATAATACATTGCTTTGTGTCATTTTTTAAATCATAACTATTGGGCATATTATAGCATACAGCTTTTTCTTGAAATTACAGTCTATAAATATCTAATTTACAATTCTGGCGGAAAACTTAGAGAAGACCAGTTTTATTGCACCATGTAGCCGGACATGAACTGTTCATTTGTCTTAGTTCAGCAAGTTTTCTACATATTTTTACAGCATATACACAGAAGCAGCAAGAATAACTTAAACACTTATCATTAGCTGAACTTGAAAAGGGTCTCTAGAATCATGTTCAAGTTTTCACTCTATTTAAGGCCATATTTTTATCACATATCAATATAAAAGTTTTCTTTTCTCACCATGTCAAGTTACATCCTTTGAAGTCTTTCCCTTATCCTTATAGCACCATCAACTTCCTATGAAGTACGGACACTTCAAAATAGGCACGGTAGAGGTGTCGAACATGCAGACACGTCGGGGACACCCGCGGGACCATGGTTATCAGAATTCCGATCCAAATCTTATAACCCTACGATCTTACGATCCATTTGGACACAATCGATCTAGATCGTGTAAAAAATTCTTTATAGGTAGATCTATCGATTCTGATAATAGGATCTTATAGAATTGTGGAATTCTAATCCAAATCCAAATCCAAATCCAATCCGATCCGATCCGATCCGATCCAATTTACAAGCCTTGTTTTGTATTGTATGACATATTTTATTGTAAATTTTATATTTATTGTCTAAATACCAATTTATGTGGTCAAAATAAATAATAAAAATTAAGTAGTATTGAATCAAATAGACTGAAAAAAACAAATTAGAAAACAAACATTTAAATATTGAGGTAATTTAAGAAAACTAACTAGTAGAAAAACAAACTAGGACGGCAATATGATTGCAACTTTATCCCAATTTTTGGAGAGACTATTTTTGTTACTCAAATCCTCTCCACTAGGTATGCTAACGACAAACCTTATTATTTAGTTAAGCCACTTTTTTTAATTCTTAATCTATTTTCTTATCCAACTTTGTTAAATATTTTTTCTTCACTTTTTATGCATTATTGTAGATTATAAAGTATTTTGTTATAGAATTCTTCTTCTTCACCTTCTTTTTTGATGAAATACAAAACTTTTACCATCGAGCTTTCTATTGTATAATATTATTATGTATTTATATGGAGTATTATATTTTTCACAATATCTTCTCTTCTTTTTAATAGAATATAGGCTCATTTGGTATATACTTTTTAAGAAATGTTTATTCAAATTAAATTATTAGGTAATTTGTCTTTTTCGATAAGATCTTATGATCCTCGATCCGATTCTACGATACGATCCGATCCTGCAAAGGCCTTTAACAATCCAACATAGGTTCCCGATTTTAATAACCTTGCTTGGGACACATACAGGACATTTTATTATTTTTTTGCAAGGACACGTGTGTCCAAAACTGAACAATTTGGTCAGGCCTAACTTGAGCTTTTGTTAAAAGCCCAAATTGTAATTTGGGCCGGACTTTGGCAAAGGGGATTGGCAACTCGGGCAACTCGAACAACCCGAGCAACCCAAACCCAAATTCTATATTTTAAAATATATAAGAAAATAACAATACCAATAATTTATAAGCCGTTATTTAGGATATTGAATCTGGCTCGTTAGATCGAGTGTAATGTATATATATGAGTTTTGATTCTATAATTTTGGATCTCTATTTGACTTCCTTGATTTGTTGTTTACTGTAGCATTTGGAGCTTTCATGATTTTATTTATTTATTTTTATTTTTTTGTGTGCTTGGCCAATTCTGGGAACTCGAGCATGCTGACTTTAAATTGTGAAGCTTGGGCTGGCTTGGGCAGATAAGCTAAGGTTGAAGGTTGGTCTTGGGCACGTCTCAACGCGATCCAGCTTGGGCCTAGGCAACACCTCATCTAGACAGAACCAGCAAAAGTTGCACCCCTAAACTGACTTTTATGCAGGAAAAAGAACTAACTGAAATAAATTAGATACCTTCGGTCATGTTTGCTCTTAACATTGGAAGCATCACCTGTGTCGCCGTTGGATTGAGCACTTATAGAATCAAAAGGAGCACTTGGAACAAAGTCAGCCACAACAAGTCTTATACATCTAACATGCCCGCTCACTGCTGCAAAATGGAGAGCTGTCCTTCCACTTCGATAGTCTGCCCTTGTAACCTGAAAGTAGTAAGTAAAATCGGTGACAATCAGAAATGATGATTCTTGAAAAAATCTTCAGAATGCAACAAGAATAAGAATAAAGTAAACAAACCACCGGCCTTGTGAAGCAGTGGTTTTAAACCATCTATTCAATAGCAGAGATCTAAGGATCAATGAAGTCCCATCCACAGTTTGATAACAAATACTCTGTAAAATGGAAAAGAAATAGAGAAGAAAAATAAACATAAACAAGTATATGAAGGGGCAAACTCACTCACATTGCATTTGAAGAGCAGGAGAGACTGCACAACTTCCCAGTGGCCGTATCGACATGCTTGCATCAATGCTGTCTTCAAATACACAACAACAAATTCAACACCAGCAATTTGTAATAAATTCAAGAAAGATTCAGGCTTTAATTTATTTTTAACTAGTAATTAAATTGCAGAACCAAACACAAAACCGAGTTGATCTACAAAAACAATCAAATGAAATTTCAAATAGAGGAGGATCAGATTCAAAGACACAAACAATCAAATAGGAAGAAATCGAGATCTCGTACCTGACCACAGTAATTTCTGGAATTGACGTCAGCTCCGTTGTCAAGCAACAAAGCAACAATCTACAATCAATCAACAAAGAATAACACATTCATTAATAATAGATATATAAAACAATACATGTAATACGGATCAAAACAAAAGGGGGTGAAATGGGGGATAACCTCGTTGTGGCCTTTAGCGGAGGCGAAATGAAGAGGGGAGTTGAGGCCTCCGAAGGTGGAGTATTTGGCGAGGAAAGGGTTGCAGTCAAGCAACATCTTCGCCTCCACCAAATCGCCGTCTCTCGCCGCCGACACCAACCTCTCTCCCGACGCCGAGCACCCAAACGAATTCCCCATCTCTCTCTCTCTCTCTCTTCTAAGTCTCTGTTTCTCTCTATATATCTATGTATCTGTTTTCTTTTTCTCTCTCTTTTTTGTTTATTGAAAGTTATGTGTATTCGTAAAGGAAGGGCTGAATTAGGTCAACGATTGGTTAAAGAAAGCTTGAAAAAGTGGGGATTGTATAGAAAAAGAGGGAGAGGGGTTGGTGGCATTGAAACTTTGGATTTGTTTATTAATGGGATGCATGTATACTGTAGGGGGGAGAGAGAGGGTGAGAGATCTCGGCTGATTGATGTTTTTGCCTTCGCTTTCGGTGTCTCTTTTTGAGAAACAAATATGGACAAGAAGGGGTACTCTGGTGTCCGAAGGCAAATTTTTCCATATCTTTGTCCCCACCATACTTTATTTTATATACTTTTTTTTTTAATCTATTATTATTACTATTTTAAAAATCTTTAAAAAATCTGTGTATCTATATCTATATTATATATTAAGGGTTGTTTTGAAAAATTAGTAAAAAGTTAGTTTTTGACTTTTTATCAAATTTTTTGATTTTTTTGAATGTGATTTGAAAAGTTGATAAAAAATTGACTTTTTTAGATTTTTGGTTTAATATTTATTAAAACTGTCAAATCAATGCAAAATGACGAAAATACCCTTACCTTTTATAAAAAATTACGATTATGCCCTTTATATCAACAACAACGTCTTCTGGCTTGGGGCCCCACGTTTGCAACAGTTTTTTTTTATTATTATTACAAATGTATTATTCTCTTTTTTATGATTTCTTTTTATTATTACAAGTTTATTATTATTTAAAATTTATTCTATACTTTTCAAAGTTGGCGTGATAAATTTATTTATTAGAAATTTATTATTCACTTTTTTCAGAATTTTTTTTTATTATTCTTACAATTTGGTTACTAAATGTATTAGTTTTCTACAATTCCTAAATTTTACCAAATACTTATAATTATATAAAATTTATTAGTCTCTACTTTTCGAAAAATTTTTTATTATTATTACAAGTGTATTAATAAATGTATTTTTCATATATATATCTTCTACAATTTCCAAATTTTTTCAAATAATTTTAATTATTACAAATTTATTAGTCTCTACTTTTCTAATGTTTTTGTTATTATTATCACAACTTTATTACTAATATATGTATAATTTTTTACATATTCTACAATTTAACTTTTTTTACCAACTACTTTTACTTATTACAAATTTAGTAGTCTCTATTTTTTAAAAATTTTATTATTATTATTACAAGTTTATTACTAAATGTATTTTTTTTATATATTCTACAATTTCCAAATTTTACCAAATAATTTTAATTATTACAAATTTATTATTCTCTATTTTTTTGATTTGTTTTTTATTATTATCACAAGTTTATTACGAATAAATGTATTATTTTGTATATATTCTACAATTTTCAAATTTGACCAAATACTTTTAATTATTACAAATTGATTATTCTTTGTTATGTGATTTTTTTTTATTATCATTACAAGTTCAATAGTAAATGTATTATTTTTTAAATGCAAACAATTACCGAATTATCCAAACAAATATTGAAAATTGACAGTACGCCAGTTTGGTTAATTCGTTAAAATTATTATGACAGTTCGGTTAAATATTTTTATTATTATTATTGCATGACTTTTTTATTTTCTTAATTTTTCCCAACGAATTATGCGCTTACATTAATTAATTTCCACATTACAATTTGGTACATGCCCTTCAGAACCTACAACTTACGAACAGAACCGTACATTTTTCTTGACACTTTCAATAGTTTTACACATTCATTTCGTTTGCCATCACCTCGTAATGTAGGAACGGGATTTACAACCCAAGTTCACGACGATGTCGCACTAATTCATTCCGTATTAATTTTCTCACTTCGTTCATATGTATGTCATCGTCACCCTCTGGTTCACCATCATCATCATCAGCAAGACCGTCAACATTTGGCATGTCGTTGAATGTAAAATTCTCTGCATTCGCAACCTTGTTGAATACTTCATCGTCGCTCGAGTTGCAGCGTATAAAATTATGTATCGCCATTGAAGCCCCAACCAATGGCACCTGCACTTTCCCAAAATCATATCGCGGCATGTTATGTATGAATCCCCATCGCGCTTTCCATACGCCGAACGTACGTTCAATTGCACTCCGTAAGGAGAAATGCACCGTGTTGAAAATTTCGTTTGCATTTTTTGGCCGTCCGGTTGCACGAAACACTTCCTGGTGGTATTGGCATCCCTTATACGGCGCCAAAAATCCTTTTTGGTTCTTGTATCCCATGTCAACAAGGTAATATTTCCTTGCATGCATGTTGGTACTTTCACATTAGTATGGTGGTTAATTAGAAATATCAAATGCACACAACTAATACAAACAAAAAAAGATCCAGGTTCATCCTACCTTCCTCTAGCATGGGGAATTGTTTGGCTGGGTCCTGTGTTACTTCGTTAAAAACTCTACTGTCATGCATACTTCCCTCCCATCCGCAAGATATAAAAATAAAACACAAATCGAAATCACACGCTGCGAGTATGTTTTGCGTGTGCCGTCCTTTACGGCCAACATATGGCGGTGCCTCCTGAGGAGAGAGATGTGCCTCCACATGTGTGCCGTCAAGCGCGCCAATACAGTCCTGAAATTTCACACATCATCATAACTAAAATTAAAATGCTACTACCCAAAATAAGTTTGCCTTACTTTCCGAAAGCGGGTAGTCCTCATAATTAAATGTGCCAAAAATAAATACTCTCACTTTGAATGGGAAATATTTTTGTCGGGACTCCAAGTACGGATGTCTACTCTGTTGTGACCTTGTCGGTCGGCAGTGTACTCGCGTGAACAACTTCATCGCTTTAAGAACTCGCATTACATGGCCTTGTTGTTTCCCGAGTGTTGAAAACGGTCTTCTATGTCCTAACTCGTGAAGCCCCGTAACACGAATATGAACATGCCGACACTCTCAACTACGTCTATACCATGAGGACGATGTGGTACTGGAAGGCCGAAATCTTCAACTAATGTCTTGCACAACATCAAAAACACCTCCTGTGACATTCGAAAATTTCGCATACAGGCTTCATTCTTTCCTCCAAGCATCTCCTGCATCCACATGCTACCAGTCAATGCGGATGTGTGAAACGGCATCCTGTCAACGTACGCGTACTCGTTTGCAACACGACAATTTCCATCCAAATCATTGATGTCGTCGACTCCATTTCTTCGATCGTCTCTCGTATCCAAGCATTTATTTGGCCATTGCGTACGACTCCCGAGCTAGTACCCTCTTGCGCATCCATACACGTTGCAAATTATATGAAATGTTAGCACTACCAGTTGTAACTTTTAATTGGCGAAATAAGTTGCACAACTCCGTCATATATAACACTTCTGCATAAGCCACTTCAATGACCAAATCAATGTAGGCTACTGTAGGCATGTGAAATGTAAGGACTCCTAGTGCACCAAACAAAACCATGTGAATGCATTGCAGGTTAGTACATTTTGTATTTGTATGCTTGCATATAAGCATGTTTCATGTGCTTTTCAGAGACGTATGGCACATCCACTTTTGGTGCCTATCTGATGTGTTTTCGAAAAAAATTATCAATTGCAAAGAGAACTATGAATAAATAAGATAATAAATAATTAATAAGTCAATTAAAGAAATGTAATTACTCTGCACCTTTTCTTTTTTTTTTGCATTAAATAAATACGATGCACACAATAATTAAATAATTTTGCAAACCATTGAAATGTAAGTTCTTTTCTGCCTGTATTAAATAATTTGAATATATAAGTTTACACAATAAATAAAATTAATAACTACTTAATACGTTAAATAAAAAAATTTAACTACATTTCATCCCTTTTTTTTTTGTTATTATTTGCATTAATAGCCTGCAAAGAGTTGCATGTGACATTCTCTGAACACAAGTTGTGCATAACATAACAAGCATGTAACACCAAATTAATGCCACCTTGCGGCATGTATACTCGCATATCGATTCCCTCCCATCCTGCAGAATCATACATACACATCCACACCAAAATAAAAGCACAACGAACCAAAATAACCCTGCCAAGTACTGCAGAAGCATACATATACTGCTACACAAAAATAAAAGAAATACAAACTGTCTCAAGTCTTTACCATCCAAAAAAAAAAAAAAAGAGCACAATACAAGCACACATAATATACTATAGTCCCATAATAATCAAATAGAAACATGACAATCCAACCAGAACGGCCTAGTCCAAGTCAATAGCACCACCACTCCCGAACAGACGTGGCCTCCCGTTATGATCCCGGCCAACATTGGCCGGCGTACAGGCACGCTTCTCTATCAACCAGTTGACAATGTAATTCTGGGGGAGGGCCATGATGATGTCCCGATTATCGGGTGTATCCATGATGCCGCATGCGAATGAGAACAACGGACCGCCTGGCTCTAATCCAGGCGTGCTCATAAGCCGTGCAAGACAGTCCCCCACTGTGTTGTCACTTTTACCCGTGACAACGTATTGCGTGATTTTCAGCTCCCTGCTTTGTTTGCTCATAACTTCCACCAGATTGTCCATGTTGCTAGCAATAGTACCAGGCGTTGCCCGCTTGCACCGTTTTGGATTGAATGATCCATCCACGGCTGACTGGGGGGAGCATCCTCAAATAGGCTACTATCAACCACATTCTCTCCGACAGTGTCACGGCCCGAATGTGGTGGTGTGTCTGCACTGAGAGGTCTCATCCCGCTATCCACGTCCATGGCATTGGTCGCAACAACAGCATCATCTTGCACTTCTGTTGGAGTCCATGCATGTTTCCCAGTCGCTGCTGCACCAGAGTACACCCGCTCCATCAGATCCACGTGCTCTAGTGGCTTAGTCCTGAATTTAGCACATCGGTTGTTCATCTGTGAGAGAGAAAACACATATTTTTACTACAGCTTGAAATGTAATTACAAAATAATAAATGTAACTCAACAAAATGGAACTGTTGTGAAAACATACCGCTTGCATTTTCGCCCACCAATGGTCAGGTGCAGTGATCAAGCCTGTCTCATGGTCGTACCCAAGGCCTGTCAAGCCGTGGCTGGCATTCTCCAACTTCTTCCAGGCGACCCAATCTTTCTTCAAGTTGTCAAACTTGTTTTTCATTTGTTTGGCGGAATGTAGTAGGCTGGTTTTCTCTAGAAATTTGTTTGCTACGTTCTTATACCCTGCCATGGACAATCCGCACGGTTGTCGATTACCACCTTCCATTTCAAAGAATGATGAGTTGAAGAAAGCAACAGATTGTCATTTGTCAAATTGGCATTTGTGGACTGGCTGGGGTTGGGTTGATTTTGCAGCGTTACCTCGACACTTTGAAGGCGTACGGGGTGATGTTCGGTTTGTTGCCATGAGTAGTCATGTCCTGCTTGTAACATTTACAAGTGCATTATCAGAAAGAAATTAAGTAGAGTACATATTAGTTTGCATGGCCAAAAGTGAAATAAAAGTGTAAACTCGATTAAAACACATAAGCACGAAATAGTACAACACTGTTCGAAAGCCAAAGTTCATTTGTACTACACGTTCGGGAAATCTTATGTAACAGTACATATTAGTTTAACTAACAGCAACGTACATAAGTGATACAGAAAATAACTACGCAGTTCATATCTATGTCAATACATCACATGCGAAACAACAACACCAAAACAACGACACACAAAAAACCGACGACAGTCCTAAGCATACGTAGGCTTTGATCTATGCGCGCAACGTCTGCTCGTAACCCCTGATCGACATCATTATGTGGCTGGTCAGCACACAAATTGGTGCTATGAAACTCGTCACACCAACCAACCCACGACGCACATCTCTGCTTGAAAAAATTACAGTAGATAGTTAGCATGTATACTATATGACACAACCACGAATGCACGACGAGTTTTGTGACTAAGTGCATAAGAGAGTGGCAACACAAACGCACCGTAGTTCTAGGGCAAACGTAGAATGCACGACCAAGGTTCTTGGCGGATCTTGATATCTTTACAACGCAGTGTCCAAACCCACAAGCACACATCCTTGGTGGCCAGGATGAAGTGGCACTTGACGTGGAGGACGACATCTGTATACTCATTTGTTTTTTATTTTTTCATGTTATAAATTGAACTAAGACAATCATCGTATGAATGAAAGACAGTAACTGTCTCGAGTTCATTTTGAAACTTAAGGCATAAATAGTTGAAGCTGAATGCACTTTGAATTTAGGTTAATAGTTGAACATGAATGCATTGTGATAGATCATGGAATTGGTAATGGAACTTCAGGGGAAGAATAAAAGAACCTTTAGACAAAATTATGATTATAACTTAATTAGTAATTCTATTACTTTACAATTTGAAGCCTCCCATGGTTATTTATCATTAAATAATATAAATTTCTGATTATTATCAATAGCCTTAAAGAATTTGGGAGTGTTTCCTGTCCACTTGCTAATGCTTCCCAAAAAAATTCAGCACCACGCTGTTGAGACTTGTTCTTGGGTTTGACAAATGTAACAGGCATTATATATTTTGCATTAACCTATAGGTGTATAGAAGTATTAAAATTTAAAACAAATGTTTGATATTTTATTTTAACCATATCTTCGATTTGTCACACTGCACTACTTAGTCACATGGTGGCACTACTGCCTCTGACATAACCCAATAGATTCCAAAGTTAAACATTATTCAAGATAGGATCATGGCAACTAATATTTTAGACAACAGAAATGATACATGAGAGGCATGTCAGTATGTAAACTCTCAAGTCACTTGAGAAGTTGCCAAGCTCCAATAAGTCCTAATATTTCAATGTCTTTACAACCAATGAAACTAAGCTTACTTCCCATATTTAACTTCCTTCAGCTCATGACACACTTAAACAAGCTTCAAGTATTTAAAAAGATAAGTCAGCATCAAGTAGTACATATATATAGATACTTTGTCATGCCAATAATATCAATCCAACTAAGCTGTCTTTCATAAATAAAAATCTGTTCAGCTCATGAGAAACACTAAAACAACTATCATGTACCTAAAGATTAACAACATCTACTTTAATATTTCTATGCTTAGTCTTGTCAAAATATCAATCTCTCATTGAGTGGATAACAGAATGCAGAAAAAATTCTTTACTTATATGGTAAAACAAGGAAATTGAAATATATAAAATGTGAAAAGGTTCATTTATTCCAATAAAAATTGAAAAATCATATCAGTTGTGGTGAAGTTGTAATTATGACTAAAGAAAGGTTATAAACTTGCATCATAATTTAAGTTGCAATTATTGAAATCACTAAGAGAAAAGAATTCATAAGGTTTGGTTAAATAGGTTTGGTGCCACTGAAGTTCACATGTTTATGTAAATTATACATGTTGCTAAATTTTACAGAATTTCTGGAAATTTTGAAATAAAACGGAAAAAAACATAAAAAATAAAAAAAGAATGAACAGAGTTAGCATGAAATTTTAGTACCTCAGACGGTTAAATAGGATTTCAAATTTCTCCACTTCTCTATATTTATTTGTTAGTTCCTCAGTCAAATGGCCAAAGTAAATATTCATTAAACTATGGTCTCAAAATTTGTCAAGTTTCTGTGACCAATTTGGCCAATTTTCCATAAACAGAGCTCATATACAATACACACAAACCAGTGATCAATTCTGATATAAAATTTCAGAAAAAATGAGAGCCTGTTCTTATATTTTTTGAACTAAATTAATCCATAATGTAATCACTTTCAAGCGTAGATGAAAGAGGTCGATTGAAGATAAAACAAAGGCCCAATTCTGAACCTAAACAACAAGAAATTGGGGCAAAATAGGCTCATTGAGGAGTCGTAACAACAACAACAGATTTTTGTAACAACAACAACAGATTTTTGTATCAAGTAGGCTCATTATGGCAAAATAGGCTCATGGAGTATCCACTTGCATATCAAGTGTTTGATGCAACAACAACAACAGATTTTTGTATACAGAGGAGTCGTAAATATGTGTTTATATGTATTTTTGTATACAGATTTTTGTATACAGATTTTTCTATCCACTGACAACATGTGTTTATATATATATGTATATCTACACTTTAGTTAATGGGGATTTTTTTTGTTAATTCTAGGTTTTTTTTTTTTTGTGAATGATCTAATCTACAGGTGCAGAAGACGTTGGTGTTGCAGATCTAATCTGCAGGTCCTCCAGAAGATGAAGAACTCGTTCAGTTTCGATTTTGGGTCCGTAAAACTCTTGCGAGAAGATTGTAATGGAAGATGGTTATCGGCGTACCTGATGGTGCAGATCCTACGTGGACCACGAATCTGCCGGTTGCTTCGGCAGGGGACGGCGGGGTCGTCCCTTCTTCGACGAACTTACAGTTTGTATCGCTTGAAAGAGGAGTATGCAAGATGAGAAGAAGGTGAAAGAGGCAACTGTGATGAGAGGTTGCCCTAGCTACCAATTTATCAAATGTGAGGGTAGTTTCGTAAACCTATAGAGTTGCGTTTCCAGCTCTTCCCAAATGGTGGTTTTGCGTTTTTGAACACTCGGGCGTTTTATTTTTGGACCAAGAACGCAACGTTTTTCCGATCTTCCCAAAACGGCACTAAGTAAAAGGAGATTTTTAACCCTAAGTTTTGTGGGAGTTTTAGGCCTTGTTTGGTTTGTTTTTTTTAAAAAAATTGAGAAAATTTTCTACAAACAAATTTTCAAGAGTAATCAAACCAAACAAATTTTTTCAAAAAAAAATTCAAAATTTTGTTTGGTTACCTATTTTTCAAAATCACTCTCTTTCTCATACACATCAAATCAATCACTTTTTTAAAAACTCTCTCCCCAAAATAATTTTTCAAAACCATTTCTGAAAAAAGACAAACCAAATAAGTTTTCGTACTTTTTATCTCAGAAACTACTCTACAAATACAAACCAAACACATCCTTAACTTCCAAATCTAAATTTTCTGATTTTTTTATTTAAAAAAAAAAAAAAAACCTTAGCATTTATTAATTTCTTTCAACCTCCCGTCTTACCCTCATAATAACACTTTAATGCATTAAGAACAAGTATAAAAAAAATTCTTTGAAATCCAACATATATGAATTCCTTAAAAAGTCCCAACACATATGATTATTATCCCTCATACTAACACTTTAATGCATTAAAAACAAGCATAAAAAAATTTCTTCAAAAGTCTAACACATATGATTATTATCAAAATATTAAACTTTAATATAATATATAATAATAAAAAAAGGCATTTAATTCCTTGAAAAGTCTAACACATATGATTATTATCAGAATATTAAACTTTAATATAATATAAAAAAAGAAAAAAATAAGGCATTTAAAAAAAAAGACATTTAAAAATCACAATTCACATATATAAATAGTTGTAAACACAATCTGTGCACGAGTGATATGCTAGTTATATATTAAGTAAAAGGGAGTTTTTAACTCTCAAGGCCTGTGGGAGCTTCAATATACTAATCATAATTTTCTAATTTTTTGTTTTTTAAAAAAAAAAATTAACCTCAGCATTTATTAACTTCTTTCAACTCACAAGACTTTTGACTCCTCTCATAATTACTGCAGTATCTTTTCCAAACAAATAATTTGTATATTAAAAAAAATTTAAAACAAATATAAATATCTACCTATATCTATCTATTTATTTATATCTATCTCTAACCCACAAGTTTTGTGGGAGTTCCAATATCTGAATCTTAATTTCTTAATTTTTTTGATTTTTTTTGAAAAAAAAAAAAAAAACTTAGCACTTATTAAATTCTTCCAAATCTTTTTAGCTTCTCTAATACACACATTCTTTTTAACTTTTCACATACTTATTGCAAACAGTGAGTCTCCTTTTTGTTTTCTCCTTCTTGACTTCTCATTTTTACACTTTCAACTTCAGTGACCACGTATGCAAACAATAAGTCTTTTTTTTGTTTTCTCCTTCTTGACTTTTCCTTTTGTTTACTGTTTTAATATTATAGTTAGATAGCGCATAAAAATATTTGTGATTTGTCTAGCGAATAAAAAATTATAATTTGATTTTTTAATATGATTGAAGTTAGATAAATAAACCCTCACAAAAAGAAAAATGTGATTATAATTAGTTGAATGATTCTTTTTTTTTTTTAATGTGATTGTAGTTAATTTAATAGTTCTTTTTTTTCATTTATTTATTTTATTATGTGAAAAATGCGATGTGATTGTAGTTTGTTCAATGGCTCTTTTTTTTTAATATGATTGTTGTAGTTAGTTCAATGATTTTTTTTTAATGTTATTTAATCTTTTTATTTACTCTTTTAATTTTATTTTTGATTTTTTAATATGATTGAAATTAGATAAATATAAACCTTCACAGAGAGAAAAATGTGATTATAATTAGTTGAATGATTCTTTTTTTTTTAATGTGATTGTAGTTAGTTTAATAGTTCTTTTTTTCATTTATTTATTTTATTATGTGAAAAATGTGATGTGATTGTAATTTGTTCAATGGCTCTTTTTTTTAATATGATTATTGTAGTTAGTCCAATGGTTTTTTTTTAAATGTTATTTAATCTTTTTATTTACTATTTTTATTTTATTTTTAATATGATTGAAGTTAAATAAACATAAGCACTCACAAAGAAAAAAATGTGATTGTAGTTAGTTCAATGGTTCTTTTTTTTTAATGTGGTTGTAGTTAGTCAATGGTTCTTTTTTTCATTTATTTATTTTTTTTATTATGGGAAAAATATGATGCGATTGTAGGTTGTTCAATGGTTCTTTTTTTTAATGTGATTTAATCTTTTATTTACTGTTTTAATGGTTTTTCTTTACAATTATTTATGAAAAAAAATATGATTGTAGTTAGATAGCATTAAAAATATTTGTGATTTGATTTGATTTTTTTTGTGATTTGATTTTCAAAGTATCAATTATTGATAATGATTAGATTGTATTTTGGAAAAAAAAATTGTAATTGATTTTTTTAACTCACTGTGTTTTTTGAAAAAAAATTATTGTGTTTTTTTAACTATCAATTCACTTAATTTGTGATTTGATTTTTAATTCATTACATTTTTTGAAAAACAAAATGGATTGTACTCATTAAGATCACATAATGTACCAATTATTGATAATGATTAGATTGTATTTTGACCAAAAGAAAAATTGTAATTGATCTTTTTAATTCACTATGTTTTTTGAAAAATAAATTATTGTGTTTTTTAATCATCAATTGACTTAATTTGTGATTGATTTTTTTAATTATTGATGACGATTAGATAGCATTAAAAAAATTGTGATCTATATCTATACTTACTATATATTAAGTAAAAGGGGGTTTTTAACCCCCAATGACTGTGAGAGCTTCAATATCCCAATCTAAATTTTCTAAATTTTTTATTTAGAAAAAAAAACTCAACATTTATTGATTTGGTCAAAATCCCCTGATCAGCATTTATTAACTTTTTTCAATCCACATGTCTTTTCACATTCCTGCATTTATTGATTTGGTCAAAATCTCCCAACAAGCATTTAAAATCCCCCCATACAAATAATTATAGATGCAATCCATGTATAGTTACTGCAGTACCCTTTTCAACTTCTCTCATACACTATGATTAGTGATAAGATTTTTAAGTTATTTTTATAAAAAAATCTTAAAAAACATAATTTATATATTAAAAAAATCTAAAACAAATATAAATATCTACAATTATCCCGTGCATAGCACGGATGATGGGCTAGTGTTTTATTTAAAGCAATATTGGATCCCAAATTAATAAATGTTAAACCATGTACTCTTGGCCTTTTTTTGAATAGACTGATTAGTCTCATTTTAATGTTAAAAGACATTTGAGCTCATGTTTTGAAAAGCATGTGTAGTGAATTATGAGGGTAAATATGGATTTTACTTGATATTAAATTTACCAAAACAGCCAAAGGCATATTGTTGTGGGTTTTGGTTTCCCTTTTGCATGATCAAAATAGAAAGGTGAATATGGAAAGTTTTTGATTTTGCGATGATGATAGACGGTCAATTTGTGTGTATCACTGTTTGATTTGGTAATGTTAATGTTCATTCCCCAATTAACATTTCATTCCTTCCCCCAAACCTTAGATTGCTAAAACCCTCCTCACAAATACATTACAACTGTCATGTTGTTGGGCCATTTCGCGATTTTGTCCAACGTCTCATGGTGTGTTCTACAACTACCACCTGCGGCGTCGATGTTTATTGATGACACCGATGGTAACAAGTATGTATTTTCTCGATGTGTTGTTTGGTTTTTTTTTTTGGTTACGTAATCGTGAAATTGTGTAGTTGACGTGTGATTCTAAAGATTGGGTGGATGGCATTGTGATATGTTGTAATGTTAACATGTACATTGTGTGCCAATTTGTAATATTTTAAGTGTGATATGGGTAAGGGCAGGTTGGGTGTCAAGTCATGTTGATGGTAGGGTCAAATAGTAGCCCTTATTGTGTGATGTTAATTGTGATAATATATTTGTGGGTGTTATTTTCATAAATCCATTAGGGGCAATTTGCAATTTGGTGTAGTAGTGATGGGGTGCTTGTTATGATTAGGTTGTCTATGTTTGTCTTGTTGTTAGTGTGTAAATGTGGGTAGGGGACCATTGTCTGTGAGTGTGTGCTTTTGGATGTTCGTAACTGTTGGGTGTGCCACTGAATGTGGTTTTTTTTTTTTTTTTTGGGTTGTGATGTTTTTTGACGAGCGTGCTGTCTGTGTTGGTTGTGTTGGTGTTGATGTGATGTGGAATGTGGTTCCCTGTTTATGGAGGGTGTTAGTGGCATAAATAGTTATTCATATGTAATTGTGAATTGTTATTCGCATCTCGGATTGTAGTATCATTTTATTGGGGTGATAGTGGTTAGTGTTGGTGTAGTTGTCATACGTCAACATTGAGTTCGAAGTTGCCAACATTATGTGATGTGGGTGCATTGGTGTGGTGTAATGTGGGTGGGAAAGTATTTAATGAGAATCATGTAGTTTAGGTGTGTTTGAGGGAGTCCAGTTCGATGTACGTTGTGAACATCATGGCAATTGTAGTAGGCTTTGCCGTTTGTTGTGTAACGTACATTTCCATGAAAATTGGATGTTCATTGCATTTTGGGTGTGCAGTGGGTGGTGAAAGTGATGTTGTGAGTGCGGTAGGTGTTGTGAGTCTATTAGTAGTTATTGTTTTTGGTGGGCATGTAATGTGTAGTCACATAGTAAACAATGGCATACTGTTAGTAACGTACCTGATGTGTAGCTGTTGTTGTTAACATTCGGTGTTCACCATTGTTACTCAAAAGACAACCTAAGAGGGGGATGAATTAGGTTTTTACAAATAAAATAATAATATCCTAATAAAAATTATTACTAGCACAATAGATAAATATAGCTAATGAAATAAAAATAATTAAAACAAATTTTTAACAACTATGTCAATTAATGATTTTAGCACAATAAAAATATGAAATATAGTTATGGCAATTTAAATAAAATATAGAGATATGGGAGAGAAAGGCAAACAAATTTATAGTGGTTCGGCTTCAACTCGGCTTACGTCCACTCCTCAAGCTTCACTTGAGATTTTTCACTATTCTCTAGCTTCACAGGGTGCTAGCAACCTTTTCACAGATAGAGCAATCCTCCACAAATTTTACACAGACTTTCTAAGTCAAGAACACTGAGTGTACTACACTCTTACAAGGTTGAAAAAAATGTGTTTTTTCTTTCACAGAAAGCTACAAGAATTATCTCTCAAAGATAGATATAAAAATGAAGCTCTGGTTTTTCTGTAAACCTCACACAGGAAAGATGGGCTTAAAGCTATACGTCTCAATATATAATTTCTGAAAGAGGATGTAAACAAAAATTGATGAACACTTCTTAGAGAATTTTTCAGATAGTAGATGTGAGTGATTATAGATCAAAGAATATTTTCTGTTTTTTTTTTTTTTTTTTTAACTTATTTACATTAGAGGCTTTGGTATATATAATGAAACTTATAGCAGTTTATAGACGTTGTATTCATTTAAATTTATAGTCGTTTATAGCCGTTGTATTAATTTGAATATCTTACACTCCATCATTACTAATTTGAATATCTTCCACTCTATCATTATTAATTTGAATATCTTCCACTTGAACCTTTTGTCATGCTGCTGTGCTGGACTGTTTGAACCTTTTGACCTGCTGTTATGCTGGGCTGTTTGAACCTTTATTTTGGGCTGTTTGAACCTCTGATTTAATCAAATATTAAATACATTCTAACAACATTTAGGATAAAAGTTTAGGTGAGAAATAATTGGATAAAATAAATTTTGATTCTATTTTTCTCTTTCAAATAAATTAAAACATAATTAAATAAATCATCAAAATAAATTTTGAATTCTATTAAAACATAATTAAATAAATTATCAAAATAAATTTTGGATTCTATTTTTCTTTGTCAAATAAATTAAAATATAATTAAATAAATCATCAAAATAGATAAATTTAACAATCTCCCCCTTTTTTATGATGGCACAAAATGATGTTTTGATTTGATTTGGGAGTAAGAAAAGCTCCCCCTCAAGTCATGCTCCCTGAATTCATTTCTAAATACATAGATTAACACATGTGTAATAAATAAGTTTTAATTAGAGACAAGATATGAGACTAAGATATCAAACTATAAATACATAATCATCAGATTAATTTTCAAATAATACCATAATTTGAAAATAATACCATAATACATAACATCATAACAAAATAATACCATAATACATAACATCATATAATTTCTCCCCTTGTGACATTATCAAAAGGAAATCATGGGTCAGAATTTGGAGGAGGAGGAGGAAAATGATAGTGATAAATGGTATCTATACAATTCAAAACATATATATACATACAGATACGATACGCGGGCCTATCTTGTGTCCATAAAAAATCGAGTCGGACACACGTCCTCGCTTTTGCGTCAGCCGACTGACAAAAGCAAGATGGGTCAATCAACTGCCTCAGCTCTCGCTCCCTCTTGTCGTCTTCTCTTCCGTCTTCTTTTTAATCACTCTCTTCACCTTCTTCTTCCTCATTCGCTTCCATCCCTTTCGTCTTCTGCATGAAAGAGATAGAACATAAAGACTGAGTAGAGTAGAAAGGCTGCCAAAAACGACCCTCCTTTCGATTACATCTCTCTCTCTTACTACATGGTCTCGTCCTGTCCCCTTATTCTCTTTCCGAATCTAAATGATCCCGTAAGCGCTATTGGGCCGAGTGCCCCGGCTCCTACTCTTCCCAACCTTCCTATGATGTCGATTGAGCAAATAATGGGAGCTCAATCAGATATTGAAGCCAATCATTTCACATTGACGTCCTGTATGGAGACGGTAACTGCAGTCACAAAATTGGCGCATTGATTGCAGAATAGAACGAGTGTGAGACCCCTAACTTTTGTAAACCTTATTAGGTCCCAAAATTTTGAGTTACTATAACAAAGCCTTTAATTCGTTGATTGCTCGCAAATTAAACCCTAGAGCCGAAAACATATCACGGACGAACCCATACAAACCCAAATCGACCCTGGAAGCTTAGAATCATAGCACTCTAATATTAATTATTTAACTCTCAAATTTTAGATTAATTGCTCTATACCCTAACTTCCAATTTTTACAGTCTTTATTCAGTTATTTACCTTTAAATTCAAAGTAAGATAATACAAACCGAATTATTTTTCCTAAACACTAATTTATTAACTCTTCACTTGAAATAGATATTTTAATTGAGCCCAAGCCCTCACATTTTTATTAAATCACAAATTGACCTCAAACAAGTACCATTATATATTTATATATACACTTGAATTTTTTTTAATATTATGTTTTACAATTTCCAAGATTTGTACACAAAATAAATAGGGAAATCTCCCCAAATCTCGAGGACATGACTAGCTATCATCATTATACTTTAGTACAAACAAATCCCTTGAATCTTGGAGCATTAATGACTTTAGTACCAATAAAGATTTGCTATGAGTGTTTAAATTAGCCCTAAACCTAACTAGATCATAATTAAATACATAAATAAGGTCCCAATACATGAGTTTAATTCCAAGCCCTCATTTCTTTTAATAAATTTCAAGAATTACCCCAAAAAATAGTACTATTAGTACCATCAATCAATTGAAATATATATATATATATATGCATACATTGAGAAGTGTGCCCCTAATACCTAAATTGATAAAAAAGAATAATTAAAAAAAATAGCCCCTTCACCCTTCCTTATGGCTAGCCTTCCTAGGAGAAAGTGAGAAACCAATTTCCAAGAACCACTATCATGAAATTCTAGAAAACACAACCTAGTACCCTAGACCTAGGATACAATTCTCAATGCTAGTTAATTTTCAACTAAGAGCCAACTAGATGATGCCTAATCCTATGATTTAACACCTTAATCACTCCTATCCCATTAGATTCCAAGCAAAACTCTAAACTTTCCATCCATTTTCAACTAGAGAGCCTTTTTGTCTTTTTACACCAAATTGTCTATAAATACCCACACCCTCCCTAGCTTGCAAACACACACAACACACTCACTCACACACACATTTCGGTTAGAGAGAGGGAGGAGAGCAAGGAAGAGAAGTCTAGAGGAGAAGAAGGAGGAAGAAGAGAACTTCTTGTGCAAAACTTAGTAAGTAAGCCACAACACAACCTTCTCTTTCATTTTCCTTTTTCAAATACATGTTCTAAGGGTTCTAAATAATGTTTTTAGATCTGTTATTGATGAGTTACTTGTGTTAAAAATGCTAAAAGTTGAGTATTGATTCCATCTCTCTTGTATTTTCCCCATTTTGGCACAAAACCATCTTTTTATACCAATCTCTCAAACTTTCCAAAGGCACACCTTCAAGAAAACTTTCTGAGTTAAATAGATGTTAGTTAGCATGTTTTCTTCACAAAAGAAACGAAAACTTTCCCTCGGTGGAACCCTTTTTCTCATAAATCTTCTTGTTTTGGACATTCCACCTTAGAATCTATTTTTGCAGCCCACTTCCAGAAATTCTAGAAAAATGTATAAAATTATTCTAGGCCTCTATTTTATGTCAAAACCTTCCTTAAGGAGTTAGATTTCAACTAAAATTGGTTTCATCGAAAAACATTAAGCGGTTTGCAAGAAAATTAAATTTTAGTAATGGTCGACGGATCTGGACAGATTCTGGACAGCACTGGAATATTTTCTAAATAACTTAAAATCTGGAAAAGCAATCCCATTTCTGAAAAATGTTCTAGAAACTAGATCAAATTCTCTACGAACTATAGGAAGACCGAGTCCGGTGGAAGATCTAAGATAGTCCTTTCGTTTTAATCTTTATGTGATATTAAATCTGGAAATTTTGTTATGTATGGATGTTTTATGCCCTTGTATTCATGAAAATGTTTAATAGCTTATGATCATATCTTGGCATGATATTGTATGTGTTATGTTATGTGGATATTATTATCTTGTAAGTTGGACTAACCTTGTCTTAAAACATTTAACTCAACGGGAAACCTAATTGGGAGGGTATTGGGTTTTCGAGCACTTGAGTAATGAAAAGATGAGAATATGTGATATATGGATTTTTGGGATGCGTTCCCTATTTGAAAGTTATAGCGACCCCGGTCTTTTTCCCATTTGATTATTGTATCCGGACTTACGTTCCGTGGATTCCGCTGTTATATTTGTTGTTGTTGTCCTTTAATTCCTTATTCTTGGGTTATAGGATGTGTTTAGCGGTGTTGGTTCAGATTGGTTGGGTTTAGAAACCAAGTCCGCATGTTCGCTTTTGGCTGGGCCGCCCGAGCGAGCTTCTCTTCGCTCGAGCGAGGTCTTCGTTTTTGGTTCTTCGCTCGAGCGAGAATTTCTTGGCTCGAGCGAGGATTGCGTCCAGTGCTAGACACGAGGCGAAGTTACGGCTCGAGCGAGCTTCTCTTCGCTCGAGCGAACTGTTAGTTCTTCGCTCGATCGAGCCTTTCTTGGATCGAGCGATGATTTTTAATGTCTGTCGCCGGCGACCAGTCTTCGCCGAGCGAGCCTATTTTGCTTAAATCTGCGGCGTGTTTGAGATCGATTTTCGGCCAGAAAACCCTAGGTTACGAGTTTTCTCTCTCCCAATCCATCTTCTCTTCTTGGTTTGATCTAGTTAGGGTGTGTTTTTACCCTAGTTGCTTTACAAATAAGATAGAGGAGAGTGAGGGCTTTCATTTAATCTGAGCAATTGTTGGTTTGGAGCACTTTGAAGTTTGGGCATCATCTTCATCTTCATCTTCTTCTTTTTGAGTTATTTCTTCGAGGTAGGGATTTCCTACTCCATTTATACGCTTTAATCCTAAGTGTTGGTATTTTGGTATGTGGGGGTAGTTTGGTAATTTTGGTATGTGGGGGTAGTTTGGTAATTTTGGAAGAAACCTTAGGGTTTTGGTTTAGATTAAATTGTATAATTAATTTAAAGGAATAATGTGGAATTTGGTTTAATTCATGGAATTGGGAATGTTAAATTTACATTCATTGATGTATTTATTTCTTGTTTAGAAATAACTGTTTTGGGCTATCGGTGGAGGATAGCCATTGATTGTTGTAGACCTTGCATGTGGCTTAGGTACAACTGGAATTAAGTCATTTATGTTGACTGTTGAATTAATACAGAACATTATTTGTATTGATTATGTGTTGTATATGGCAATTGCGTGTTTCATTGCATATGCATGTTGTTTGGAGAAGATAGGGGATGAACTCCACGGTTTAGGGGAAGATAGGGGATGGACCTCTAAACCGGATTTATTGGGAGGAGATAGGGGATGGACTCTAGTAGCATCACTCTTACGTGTGCTTATTGATTAATAGACATATGTCTATTTATTGTTGATATGATACATCACTAAAATGTGTATCAGTTGGGAAGTATGGAAGTGAATTGATTATGATTGATACAATACCAACATGTGTATTTGTTATGATTAGGTCTAACTTGAATTGTTATTCCTGCTGAATTGGAAGTAATGGTAATAAAATATGAAACCCTGTTGAGTTATTTGGCAGTTCGAGCCATAAGTGGAAAGTAAAATCGCCATAGACAATGTGTCATAGCATGTAGACATTCGTGTCATGAATATTGTAACTCGATTATAGTGTGTTAACCATGTATCAGATGCTAATACTTTAGTTAATTCTTATGCTTGGTTTAGTATTTCTCTACTGGGCTGTGGCTCACCCTATATGGGAACTTTATTTTCAGGTTCAGGCGGTTCATTACCTCCAAAGACTTAGCTTGTGAGGATTTGGACTTGAAGATTTGTTTTATTTGTTTTAGTTGTTTTATTTAAATTATGTAAACATTCAAGCCTAGGGCTTTATTTGTTTTGAGTTAGAACTCATGGATTTGTGTCCAAGTGTTGGCTTGGCAAGATGTAAGCCCGTAGGGCATTTATTTTGGATGTTTTATTTCATATTACTCTGATGATTTAAATAATATAATGGTTTTCTTTTAATAATGCATGCTGTGTTTTATGTTTAATGGGTTTAATTTTGAGGGCGTTACAACTGTTAAAGTTTTGCGCAAGCAGTTGTCGCGTAAACCCTGGAATGGAACGGACGTATTCGGACTCCTTGCGACGGTTTGAATGGTGAGATAAGGTTGGATTCAGGAGATAAAACTTTTTCTTTTCGCTATCCCTTTTGAGGCCCTACGGTTGGCGCTACGCGGTATATAACCGTTGGTAGGCATCCGAGGTTAGTTCTGCAACAAAGCAGCAAAAGGGGGAGTTCCGAATAGTCTGATGTCCAATTCTTGTGGTTGGGAGGACGAAATCTCTTTGGGGGATTTCTAGTTTACTAACATCTAACTTGTAACCCTTTGTTTATTTGGTTGAGTATCATGCTTTACTATTTGCTGTTATATTTGTGATTGTGTATTGGACTGGGAAAAAGGGATGGGGTGTGTGTGTGTTTACTGGGCATTCAAAGCTCACGGCGTGTCATGCCAGGTGCCGAAGAGGAGTTTATAGCTGGAGACGACGAGCCTGAAACCTTCAAAGACTTTTGGCCATCTTAGGAAAGTTAGAAATCCCTTTTGATATTTTGTAAGGCTCATGTGAAGATTTAAATTTTTCTTTTGGGATATAATGTAATGGAACAAGCCTTTGGAATTAAGAATATTCGAGGTTGTTATGTACTTATGTTCTATATATTTATATGTATGAACCTCATCGTTGCTTATGAGACCTTGTGTCAATATCTTTTAAGATCTGTCAAAAGGGTAGTGCGTTGCCTAAGAAAGCCGGACTTAGAAGGGAGGCTAATTTGACTCCTCCGGCGATCTGGGATCTTACTTGGTTATTGACCATAAGACTCATTAGTGACTCTCCCTTGACTGCAACCAATAGTGTAGATTCGGGGCGTCACAACGAGTGAGCTCCATCAGGTCAACGCCCAACTCTCTCTACTCCAGCGCATGTACAAGGATGCACGAGCAGAGATAGGCGCACTGAAGGCCGAAAATAAAGAGCTTAAACAGAAGACCACCTCCATGGCTCGATTTGGAGTAACGTTGTTCTTGGCTTTTGATAGTCGACAGGGAGTGCTCGCTCCCGATGAAAGCATGGGGGCAGGGATGTCAAGCGTCGCCCAAGGTGATAAAAAGAAGAAGAGAGCAGTAAAAGAGGCGAGTAAGTAAGATCGGTGTATAGCCATAAAAAAAATGAAGGTTTTTTTTTTATGTAAATATGTTTATTTTGATCGGCATATGGCCGTAAAAAAATGAATGGTGTTTTTTTTTTTTTTTATGTAATGTATTTTAATTTGTTTTTATTTTTATATTTAAGTACTGAAAAATGAAATTGAAAAGTAGAAAAAAAATAAGAAAATTAAGTCCAAACAAAAAATAATAATGAGAAAAAAATAAAAATAAAAGAAATTAAGCCTAATAGCAAAATAAAATAAATTAATACCAGCAGAAATTAAACTTAATGGGACGTTGGTATTGCTGGAATGGAAATGCAAAAAAAATACCATGAGGGTTTAAAAAAAAATCAATGTGTGCAAAGTTAATTTTACCTCAAGATGCAGAACCAAAAAAAAAAAAAATTACACAATTGAGAATAGCAAACTGTTAATGAGAATAAATATATGAAGGACTTGAGAGCATTCAACTGATATAAATGTTTCCATATCAATGTAGCAATATACATATATCATTTTAACAAAAATTCAAGTTTCACAGTCATAGCAAAACTTTTTAAGTAGAAATCGACATTCTAAGCTTGCCACAAATAAAATTGAAGCAATCCTCACTTAGGGGGTTTTGTAAAAATATCCTTCAATTGTTTGTCGGTATTCACAAATTCAAGTACAATATCCCTTTTTTTGAACATGATCTCTTAAAAATGATATCGAATTTCAATATGTTTTGTTCATGAGTGTTGAACCGGATTTTTGCTTAAATTGATGGCACTAGTATTATCACATTTAATAGGGATATGATCATAATGCAAATCAAAGTCCTCCAATTGTTGTTTCATCCAAAGTATTTGGACACAACAACTTCCGGAAGCTATATATTCAGCTTCGGCCGTTGATAAAGCAACAGAATTTTACTTTTTGCTAAACCAAGATACTAATGAGTTACCAAGAAAGTGACAAGTGCCACTAGTGCTTTTTTTATCAAGTTTGCATCCGGCAAAGTCGGCATCCGAGTAACTAATTAAATCAAATACAACACCTCTAGGATAAAATAGTCCCAAATTTTGAGTGCCAACAAGATATCTGAAAATTCTTTTAACAGCATTTAGATGTGATTCCTTAGGATTTAATTGATATCTAGCACACATACAAACACTAAACATAATATCGTGTCTACTTGCAGTTAAATAAAGAAGCGAGCTGATCATACCTCGATATTTTGTTTGATCAATGGACTTACCTTTTTCATCATTGTCTAGCTTAATGGATGTGCTTATAGGTATTCCAGTTATTTTTGAGTTATACATACCAAACTTTTTGAGTAGTTCTTTTGTGTACTTAGCTTGGTTGATAAAAATTCCTTCCTTATATTGTTTGATTTGAAGCCCAAGGAAATAATTTAGCTCCCCCATCATGCTCATCTCAAACTCACCTTACATACACTTAGCAAATTCTTTACACAAGGTTTCATTAGTAACACCAAATATAATGTCATCCATATATATTTACACAATAAGAAAATCATCATTTTTAGTTTTAACAAAAAGTGTTGTGTCAATCGTTCCTCTAGAAAAATTATTTTCAATCAAAAATTTACTTAATCATTCATACCATGCATGAGGTGCTTGTTTCAAACCATATAAAGCCTTTGATAGTTTAAAAACATGATTTGGAAAAGTATGATCTTCAAAACCTGGGGGTTGTTTAACATAAACTTCCTCATTTATAAAACCATTAAGAAAGGCACTTTTTACATTCATTTGATAAAGTTTGAAATCTCTAAAACATGCAAATGCAAGTAACATGCGAATGGCTTCTAATCTAGCAACCGGAGCAAAGGTTTCATCAAAATCAATACATTTTTCTTGATTGTATCCTTATGCAACAAGTCTAGCCTTGTTTCTTATAATTGTGCCAGATTCATCAAGCTTGTTTCGAAAGATCCATTTGGCACCGATAATGATCTTTAGGTTTTGGCACAAGTTCTTACACTTTGTTTCTCTCAAATTGGTTAAGCTCTTCATGCATAGCTATCATCCAATGTTCATCAAATTCGGCTTCTTGAAAGTTTTTAGGCTCAATCTTTGAGAGAAAAACCAAGTTACTACAAATGTTTCTAAGTGAAGAGCGAGTTTTAATACCTTTTGTAGGGTCACCTAGGATTAAATCCTTAGAGTGATTATGAACAAACTTCCATTCTCTTGGCAAATCATCATTGTTTTCTCCTTCTTCTTGAGGTGGGAGAATATGTTGTTCAATCTCTTTGTTCAACTTACATGGTTGGTTCTCTTATTTATAGATACTTGAATCTTCCACATTTGGATCCAAATCTATATTATCACTAACAATTTGCTTTTGAGCAGAGATGTTAGTTTCATCAAATGTCATATGTATAGATTCTTCCACAACAAGAGTTCTTTTATTAAAAACACGATAAGCTTTGCCAGTTAAGGAATAGCCAAGAAAAATTGTTTCATCAGATTTTGAATCAAATTTACCTAAGTTATCCTTACCATTATTATGCATAAAATATTTACAACAAAAAACATGCAAGTGATTAATATTGGGCTTTCTATCATGCCAAAGTTCATAAGAAGTCTTTTTTAGAATAAGTCTAATTAATGCACAATTTAAAATATAGCATGCGGTGTGAACGGTTTCGGCCCAAAAATATTTAGAAAGATTATTTTCGCAAAGTATTGTTCTACTCATCTCTTCTAAAGTTCTATTCTTTCTTTCTACTACACCATTTTGTTGAGGAGTTCTAGGTGCTGAAAAATTATGTCCAATACTATGCTCATCACAAAACAATTCAAATTTCTCATTTTCAAGTTCTCTACCATGGTCGGTTCGAATATTAGTAATACGAAAGCCTTTTTCATTTTGAATTCTACGACCGAGTTTTGTGAAAGAAGAAAATGTTTCATCTTTGTGTGCTAAAAACATAACCCATGTAAATTTTGAATAATTATCAACAATAACAAGACAATAATGTTTACCACCTAGACTAAATGTCCTTGAGGGACCAAATAAATCCATATGTAATAGTTGTAAAGGTCTAGTTGTGGAAATATGAGATTTTGATTTAAATGATGTTTTAGTTTGTTTTCCATGTTGACAAGCATTACAAAGATGATCTTTTTCAAATTTAATTTTTGGAAGTCCAATGACCAAATCCTTTCTCAAAAGTTTAGCAATTAAATCTATATGAGCATGACCAAGTCTTCTATGCCATAACCAACTATTTTCATTATTAACATATAAACATTTAACATCACTAGCACAGAGATCATTAAGATGAAAAATATAAACATTATCATGGCGATTACCAACGAATAAAGCTTTATGATCATTTGTGCTTTCAATTGTGCAATGTGATTTACCAAAAATAACTCGATTACCTTTATCACATAATTGACTAATACTAAGTAGATTATGCTTAAGTTCATCAACAAGTAAAACATTTTCAATAGAAGGGTTAGGAGAAATACCGATGCTACCAATACCGATGATTTTTCTTTTCTTGTTGTCTCCAAAAGTAACAAAGCCTCCATTTTTAGATGACAGTGTAGTAAAGAAGGATTTATCTCCGGTCATGTGTCTGGAACATCCACTATCAAGGTATTACTTCCCTTCTTTAGCTTTGGACTTAAAGCAAACCTCATCTTGAGTAGAGTCTTCATCTTCAAGAGCCATGAGACATAAGTTGGCTACTTCATTTTCAATTTCATCATTTGAGCTTTCATCTTCACTTTCTCCCTAAGCTGCTACCATGGCCTTTTTGTTTCTTTTGTAGTCTTTTTCATGATTCTTCAATTTTGGACAATCCATCTTCATATGTCCAGGATTTTTGCACTCATAGCAAATAATAGGCTCTTTCTTGTTATTTTTATTGTACTATTTCTTGAAAGATCTTCTTCCTTCATAATATTTTTTCTTGAAGTACTTTTTGAGATTTCTACTAAACATGACATAGCTTTCATCCTCACTGGAGTTTTCATGTTCTTCTTCATTTGATAAGGCTTTGAATGCAATTCCACTTTTCTTTTGTTTTCTACATCCTCATGTCCTTTCATGGTGATCTCATGAGTCATAAGGGAACCCATAAGCTAATCCAATCCAAGTGTTGAGATATTTCTGGTTTCTATAATGGTTGTGACCTTTGCTTCCCAATTCTTTGGTAAAAACCTAAGAATTTTTCTCACTAACTCACTGTTAATATAAGTTTTTCCAAGAGATTTCAAAGAGTTTACAATTTCAGTAAATCTAGTAAACATACTTGAAATAGATTCATCAGAGTTCATTTTAAACAATTCATAACTATGAACAAGCATATCAATACGAGATTCCTTCACTTGGTTTGTACCTTCATACGTTACCTCAAGTTTGTCTCAATTTCTTTTGTCGAATCATAACTTAAAATTCTATACTCCTTAGAGTTTAATCCACAAACAAGGGTGAGTTTGGCTTTAGCATTGGCTTACAATAATTTATGATCCTTCTCATCACATTTATCTTCAGTTTTAGGCATACTAATATTGTCTACTAATTTGGTAGGAATTTTTAGACTTTTGGTGACAATAATCCACATGGCATAATCAGTGGCTTGTAGATATAGGGTTATCTTATCCTTCCAATGACTATCGTTGTTTTCGTCAAACAATGGTGGCCTATTTGTGGCTTGTCCTTCAGCTAAGGTTGCCATGGATCGAAACTCCCAGGTAGTTAGATCTAAAACAAGAGTCTAGGCTCTGATACCAATTGTTACCCAAAAGACAACCTAAGAGGAGGGAGGGAGTGGATTAAGTTTTTACAAATAAAAATAGGGCAAATTACACAAATAGTCCCTATAGTTCGGGACTTGTGTCACTTTGGTTCCTGACTTTTCAATTATGACACATTTGACCTTGAATTTTGAATCTTGTTTCAAATAAGGACAATTGAATATATAATTAGATTTTTCAAGGGTAAAATTGTCAATTTGATAAAATATAAACTAATTTGACAAAAATAAATGTCAAACAAATATTTTTGAATTTTTAAAAATTATTTCTACCTACTAAAAATAAAATTATGTAAAATTGATAAATCTTTTAGACATTTATTTATTTTTTTTACCAAATTAATTTTTATTATGTGTTTGGATGATGATCATGTAAAATTAATTTTAAAAAATTAATCATGTAATTTTTATTAATTTTACATAATTTTATCATTGGTGGATAAAAATAATTTTAAAAAAATTAAAAATATTTTTTTGACATTTATTTTTGTCAAATTAGTTTATATTTTATCAAATTGACGATTTTACCCTTGAAAAATCTAATAATATTTTCAATTGTCCTTATTTGGAACAAGATTCAAAATTCAGGGTCAAATGTGTCACAATTGAAAAGTCAGGGACCAAAGTGACACAAGTCCCAAACTATAGGGACTATTAGTGTAATTAACCCATAAAAATAATAATACCTTAATAAAAATTATTACTAGCACAATAGATAAATATAGTTAATGAAATAAAAATAATTAAAACAAGTATTCTAACAATTATATCAATTAATGATTTTAGTATAATAAAAATATGAAATATAGTTATATTAATTTAAATAAAATAAAGAGATAAGGGAGAGAGAGACAAACAAATTTATAGTGGTTGGGCTTCAACTCGGCCTATGTCCACTCCTCAAGTTTCACTTGAGATTTTTCACTATTCTCTAGCTTCATAGGATGCTAGCAACCTTTTCACAGATGGAGCAATCCTCTACAAATTTTACACTGAGTGTACTACACTCTTACAAGGTTGAAAAGAAGGTGTTTTGCTTTCACAGAAAATTACAAGAATTATCTCTCAAAGATAGATATAAAAATGAAGCTTTGGTTTTTCTGTAAACCTCACACAAGAAAGATGGGCTTAAAGTTATACGTCTCAGTGTATAATTTTTGAAAGAGGATGTAAACAAAAATTGAAGAACACTTCTCAGAGAATTTTTCAGAGAATAGATGCGAGTGATTATAGATCAAAGAATATTTTCTGATTTTTTTTTTTGTAACTTTTTTACATTAGAGGTTTTGGTATATATGATGAAACTTATAACCATTTATAGCTGTTGTATTCATTTGAATTTATAGCCGTTGTATTCATTTGAATATCTTCCACTCCATCATTACTAATTTGAATATCTTCCACTTCATCATTATTAATTTGAATATCTTCCACTTCAACCTTTTGGCCTGCTGTTGTGCTGGGCTGTTTGAACCTTTGTTTTGGGCTGTTTGAACCTCTGATTTAATCAAATATTAAATACATTCTAACAGCATTTAGGATAAAATTTTAGGTGAGAAATAATGGGACAATATAAATTTTGATTCTATTTTTTTCTTTCAAATAAATTAAAACATAATTAAATAAATCATCAAAATAAATTTTAGATTCTATTTTTCTTTTTCAAATAAATTAAAATATAATTAAATAAATCATTAAAATAAATAAGTCTAACAACCATTTGGTCAGAATTGTCATTGTTGTGTAACGGTATTGTGGTGAAATGAAAGTACGAGGTGTAATAGTGTCATGATGTGTTAAATTTGTTTTTGTCGGGGTGGTGTTGTTGTGTTAAAATGTGAATATGTCATGTATTTGCGAAAGCGCGTATTGTATTCCAATATATTAATTTGGTACTCTTAATATTATTACAGACAATTCAAACCGGAAGAGCTCAAACTGGAAAGGCAATGGGAGAACACCATGATTGCGATCTTCAATATAGATATCGGCACGGTTGGCAACGAGACAACAAGCACAACTGCCATTTAAAAAGAAGAAAATGACATCCATTAATTTAGCAAGACTGGCTTTAGATTGAACATTGACACATGTATTGAATAGTGTGAAATTATTTGACAACGATGGTGTTGGACGTTGGCATTTTGTTGTCCATTAATAGGAAATCAAATTGACAGTCACAAACGGTTGATTGTTCACGTTGGTGTTATAGTGACACATTAGAACAATGAATTTTATTACATGGTATTAGCTACACAACAGCATCTACAGCTTAACAGTAGTGTGCATTTTTTCCCACAGTTTGAGTTTGTGTTTTGCAATTATGTTACACACAAGTATGACTACATAAACTATGTTTTCATGGTCCCACCCTCCCCCACAAAATGGGTGCTATAAACACCAATATGACCCTTAGTCCATGTAAGGTCCTAGTGTCCCACATTAGGAATGGAGGAGGAGTTTCTGGGCTATAAAAGTAAAAACCTAGACCCTTATATAGCATCGAGGCCTTTTCCCGAGTGGTGAAATCCCTAACAGAACTCCCTAGTTAAGTATGCTTAGGAGTAGTTTTGGATGGCTGACCCATTGGGAAGAACAAATCCGTGTGGGTATGGCCCAAAGCGGACAATATCGATGACATATGAAGGGTTGGGGCATTACAAATGGTATCAGAGTCGACTCTTAATGCATGTGAGCGGGCTTGTGAGCTAGTAGGCTACTGCACGGGGATGTGCAGCCCTAAGAGGGGTGATTGTAAGGTCCCAATGTCCCACATCGGGAATGGAGGGGGAGTTCCTGGGCTATAAAAGTAAAAACCTAGACCTTTATATAGTATCAAGGCCTTTTCCCGAGTGGTGAAATCCCTAGCAGAACTCCCCAGTTAAGTGTGCTTAGGTTGGAGTAGTTGTGGGATGAGTGACTCATTGGGAACAACAAATTCGTGCGAGCGTGGCCCAAAGTGGACAATATCAATGACATATGAAGGGTTGGGGCATTACAATCCAACATGAATTTCAGCCACCCATTACAGTGATGAACACACAATGAACGCCGTAATGTAGTTGATACTAACATCATAACAACATTTGTTGATAACAAAGGACAACATGGTACTAGGTACACAATAACATTTACAGCCTAGCAGTAGGGTGCATCTTTTCCACAATTTGAGTTCGTGTTTTGCAACTACATTGCACACAAGCATGTTGTTGATAACAAGGGACATGGTGAATGCCGTAACATAGTTGATACCAACATGGTACTAAGTACACAATAACATTTACAGCCCAGCAGTAGGGTGCATCTTTTCCACAATTTGAGTTCATGTTTTGCAACTACATCGCACACAAGCATGTCGGGTGGCATTTGTCTGCCTGAACGTACACAACAGTAACACTGCAAACTCCATACCTACCAACCAAAAAAGAAAACATTACACGCACAGATTTAAGGACATATGAATGTGCATGGTTAGTCTATGCGGAATCAATCGACGGAATGTCACTTATGCATTACACGGTTACAACATTACGTACATTGCAATGTTGAATTTCCACGAAATTAATACAATGAAAAACAAAAATGCAAATATATCATCATATCAATTCCACATCCAAATTGACATATCCTCATAATCTATTGTGGTCTGTTAAAAATGAGAACACCATCACGACTACACCATTCAATGAAAATATGAACACTATTAATGTATATGTTCACAGAACACCCACCGTCGGAATTTGCAAGGAATTTTTTTTAATTTATATGTTCCTAGAACACCTCAGTCCAGCCAATCAAAAGTAGAGAAATGAAAAGAATACCAACCTACAAAGAAGTCACACAACACTTCAATCCCACAAACCCAAAATCAAGCAAAAATCCCCCACGAACAATACTAAGCAATAAACACTGATTCCATGTTAGCAAATAAACATCGACTAGGTAACTTCATAAACTTCCAAATCAGTTCACGTAATCCCCTCCTACAAGAAATAGTAATGTTTTAAGATTACCATATCACACACACCAGCAAAAATCAAAATAAAATCACAAACAAGGGTAAAAAAGTAAACTCCAAACCAAACAAATCAAACAACTACAACAAACCAAAAACAAATAGGACTAACTAGCCTGATAAAAAAAACCTAGGACTAAATGGAGTAACATTTCCCCCTATGGGATTTATGAGTAATTTTTCCTTTATTTTTTTACAAATTCTAAACATATCTTTTCAAATTTATTAAACATTACAGCAAGACCAACCTTGTTTGCACCAGTTCAACAAAACCTTGTTTACTTGCCTACATCAATCTACTATCAATTATCTATCTATCTATTTACTACTACTACTATTGTTATTATTATTATTATTATCATCATCATCATCATCATCATCATCATATATCTATCTAAACTTCTTTAAAAAAGCAAAACACCCACTCTAATTGTTTTCTATTTTTTTTTTCAATTCTCAAAAGAAAAATGCTTCAGAGCTCGAAATTTCTAAGGCTCGAGTGACTCGAATTCAAAACGATGTCGTTTTGATTTTTTTTTCCTCTCTTTTATCTGTGAAACAGATGGAGGGAGGAAGAAAGAGAGAGAGAGAGAGAGAGAGAGAGAGAGAGAGAGAGAGAGAGAGAAAGAAGAGAAAGGGAGCCGATCTTCTCACGTCGCTATCGCCGCCATCGTCTCTTCCTCTTCCGTCATTGCTGCACTGTCACCGATCTTCTCTCTTATCCTCTTCTCTTTTTCTATATCTCTGTGTGTGTGTGTGTGTGTGCGCGCGCGCTTCATGGATGGGTATGGAATTCAGAGGAATCAGGTTCTTGTTGTTGTTGGGTTTGTGGGATAGAGTGAGAGCGTTGATTAGCAAGCTCTGTTGAGACAAGGCAATGGACATTTTGCTATGCTATGTCAATTGTCTAATACTATACAACTTCCTGCTGGTATGTGTTATAAATTAATATGTTCTTTCTCTTTTGAGTTTTGTTATCTCTGTGTTCTTGCTCAAAGAGGGGAAGGATGACCCAATCTGTGTGGATTTTTTTTTTTAATAATTTTATGTTCCTTATATATAGGTATAAATGGATAATAATATATAGGTATAAATGTGTGTGCGCGTGTTTCATGGATTTTGTTTTTGATTTTCCAAATCTGTATATGTGTGTGTGTGTGTTTTATGGATTTGTGGGATTGATTTGGATTGGTTTTGATTTTTGATTTTTGGGTTTGAATCTCTGCTCTATTTCTTTCCTCTTCTCTCAGTTTGAATCTCTCTACTCTATTTCTTTCCTCTTCTCTTATTTCTCTTCTTTCTTCTTCTTCTACGAGTTATGGAAAGGAAGAAGAAAAGAAAGGGAAAAAAAAAGAAAAAAGAAAGACAAAACGGCATCGTTTTGTGATTTCGGGCTACTCGAGCCTCTAATATTTCGAGCTTCCTAGTGGGGTTGTTCTCAAAATACCCTTCATAACATAAATTTGCATTGCATGTGTCACATCTTCAACTGCTACCCAGATTACCAACCATTGCATGCACTAATCAACACACTATTTTGCACTATAAACAAACACAATAGCACTCATGCTTTTGAGATTGCATTTTATTTTAATTTATAAAAATTATTGTTATTAAACATACTTTTTTAGAGGGGAGGTAAACATACTTAATTGATTTTAATTTGATCCATCCCTACTAAAATACCAAATAACCAACATCAATTCTTGTCAATTGAACGTGATTCAACATGGATTCCTAAAAATTAAATTTTTATTCTATTCATAAAATGTATATATCTGCATATATAAATACAAATATACATACAAAAATAAACCAAATATAATCACTTACAAAAATAAATAAATAATTCTAAACAAAAAAGACACTGGTCTCTTAGATTGGATTTTTCAATAATTTTCTCAACAAAAAATTCATCATACTTTCAATCATAAATTGCAGTGATGAAATTCAAAATTTTAATTTATGATTACCATGAATGTTGACTATATATATATATATATATATTTGTTGTTATTGTTAAATAATTAAAAATTAAATAAATTTTGTATTTAAATTTCAAATTTCAAATTTCAAATTAAAAGGTTTATAGTTAAAGGACACTATTTTGAATTGAATAGGTGTTTGTTTAAATTTAAAATGTTTTGAATTTAAATCCAACCACTGCATCATACACGAAACTCATAAATAGTCCTATATAAACTAATTGTCTTTTATTTATTTATTTATTTATTTTTCTCTTCCCTTAACATTAATCTTTATTTATTTACTCAACACTAAAAAAAGATCAATTTCATATTCCTCCGCTTTCAAAAGTCTTATAACAAACCTGTCTCCCTATTTTTTGAATTGATGATTGAACGATAAAATCTTTCTTATTTCCTCTATCTACTTCCATATTGTTGTACATATTATTTATAAGTGTCTATTATGGATTAGACAGCTATGAATATTTTGGGTTGAATTTTATAGTTGTATTCATTTGTTCGATTCTATACAAAAATGCTGTGAATATTTTGGATTGATTCTTAGAATTGTATGCATCTATTCAAATCTACACAGAGGGAGATGCATCCGATTTCGTACTACATCTTAGAATTCACAAGTTATTTTTATACATTTTCTCTTTGTTTAGATTTTTAGAATTGTATTATTTTTATTTTGTAAGGTACTTAATAACTCACGTATGCTATCAAAATTCTAAATAACAGCCACTTCTTTGGTTTAATTTTTGAAAACTACAATTTTGCATGTATTTTGATTATGCAATGTAGACAACTGAACATATATATGTTTATTCACACATTTTTTTTTTTCTTGCATGCATGCATGAATGATATGTATATATATGTGCTTTTCAAATTTATATGTTTTCATGAGACTATCTACAATATTGCAATGTAGAAAATAGCTTCAGAATTTTGATTGCATTAAAATTATATTTTTTTACTATACTTAACTTTAATTTCATTTTCAAATGATATACATGCAAATAGTACCTCACAGATGTTGATCTCAAATTTCTCAAAATTTTGCTTAAATCCATGAACACTACCTGCTACAATTGGTGAAAAAATGGGTTGGACCAAGATAGCCACGTACAACGCATGTGTGCGTTAACTAGTTATATAAAAAAATCTCACAATTTGACTCTCATAATAAAATAAATTTTGAGTTTTTAATTTTATCAATTTAAATTTAAAATTTTGATTTTATTTTTAATTTAAATCATTTGTTTATTTTCGCTGGGTGAAAACCAATTAAAAGAATATATTTTAGTCATTAAATTCAATGACCAAAAAATATTTTTTTATTCATTAAACTCATAAAAAATTATATTTTACAACGGATAAGCTCTAAAAAAATTATTCTCTTTTTGTTTTTTGGTGGGTAAGCCATAAATTAAAGATAGAAAATATACACGTTTGCAAGAGACATACCCCAGGTAATACAACAAATCTTACCACTCCCAAAAAAAGTGGAAACTAATATAGATAATACAAAATAACTAAATGCAATAACCCCCACATTTGCAGGGTGCAAAAAAAAAAAATCCAACTTTACTCATATATCCTTTTTGTCCCTCAAATGATCCCTATCATAAGAGATAATAGAAAGAAACTTGGAGAGCGAACAACAAATATACAATTTAAAACACTGTCCACAAATGAACAACCTAACAAGCTAGGCCGATGAGCACACAGGCCCATACAAGTACCACCAAAAATTGGGCCCAAACTCAAAAATAAATTAAAGCCCACAGAGCCACAAATCAAATGACACGGAAAATTAAAACCAGCCTACCAAACCGGCCCAACCTCTCCATGTCTACCCACATTCAATTCAAAAAAATCAAAAATCTCCATCACCGCACGTGATAGCAGCACCTAGCAGACCAGGGCCATCTACCCAACGTGGGTGCAACAAGTACACACCTTTGCAGCTGGTCGGCCGAAAAAACAAATGGAGGTATATGGTGGGTAACGCCGGTCTTGGACATAGACCCATCAAATTATGTTTTAGGAATTATTTGAGGTGATCTAAATAAATATATTTTTTGTCTTTTTATAAAAATATGTACAGAAAAGTAAAGAGGTGATGTGATGAAAAAAAGATAAAAAAATAAATTATTTTTAGGTTACCAAACTTGGCCATAGGGCCCTTTAAAATAAATTTTAAAAAAAAGATTTTCTCTTATTATAATTTAGTGTAATATATTCATATGTAAGTTAAAAAAAAATTAAAGAATATTCAAATTAATTTAAAATAAATTGATCTATTAAAAAATTAAAAAGACTCATTCAAAATTAAAAGAACCCATTATAATTTTGCAAAAAAATTAAATTATTCAAGTATGATTGATTTATTTGTTTCTAAAAATCTAAAAAGAGTAAGGATTAAATGATACTTATTATGATTGTAATATAATGTTAAATATTTACTTTTTACTTTCAAATTTTTTTTAATTAAATGAAATAAAATATATAAAGATTCTAAATAATTTAATAATATTTTATTAGTTGATTTTCGACTATAAACTTCGAAAATCTCAGGCCGGACCTGACAGCGGCCAACCGAATGCTTGAATTTCCCTCCATAAACAGCAATATCCACACCAAATATATATTATATATATATATAAGGGGACAACCTTCAGTTTTTCCATCCCAAACACGCTACAACAGCTACACGCTACATCATCTACTGGCAACCTCTACAACAGCAACCATTTTCAACACAAAACAGCTGGATGCAGAGAAACTGCCATCACCATCAGCCCACGCAAAAGAAGCGTGACTCCACGCAACACCAGGACCAAGAGCCACACGCGCATTGATGTGCACCACACGCTGAGCTTCAGCACAATTGTCACCGGTGTAGCAACGACGGCAGCAAACCGGAACCAGAACACCGCCGCCAGAATAGAGACACCATTGATAGAAATACCTAGCCACAACCAGAGTGACGGATTCAAGAAATTAAGTTAGAGGAAAACTTATTAATTATAACAATAATGTTTTGTGTCCTTAAAAATAGTGCTCCTAATACCCTTAATTTCCTTTTTTTCAACTGTTTTTTTTTTCTGTTTTTCTGTTTTTTTTTTTTTTTTTTTTTTTTTTTACTTGAAATGGCAATTCGGGGGATTCGATGCCCCCGAATTCGAGCTCCCAACTTGGACCCTAATTATAATTTATTGTTTAAAAAAAAAATTATGATCAATTTATCATGATTGAGACCTTACCACTCTCACAAATCTGAATTATTCATAATGTGAATCTTACACAGACATGAGTAGACCTCACACATACATAGAGGGACAAGATACTTTAGGAGTGTGGAGGTCATCCCTAAAAGAGATTCCAAATATTTTCCAAGATCACTTTATGAGCTAAATTTAAGCATAAGAAATTAAAATTCATTATTAATAGGAACAAATCAAAATTTTATAATAGTGTGTAATAGTTTGGTGCGGAATGGTGATGTAAATTTGTAATTTTAGCACAAAAAATTATAGATTAAAGTTCTTAATTTTAGAAAATAAAAACACATCATTTATAATACAAATTATTATAAAATCTATTTAATTTTTATTTGACAAAAAATATTAAAGAGATGATATTATTTATAAATTGTGTTTTGAATAAAAATTATTATATAATCTTAGAGTACCATATGACATTACCTATATGATGCTCAAAGTATGAGAAATCATAAATCACACTAAGTAATTTGTTAACTACTTAAAAATAATGAGTTAATTATATTCAATCCATAAGATTTTTCACTACATTATTGGTTTAGATTATTATATAAATAATACCACATAGTGCTTTCCAAAGTATCAAATAATTACTTATTGTGAGAAATACAATATATCTTTAGCCAAATAAAATGTTAAGAAAAAAAAAGAAAAAAAAATACATTTGGTATATGATCACAAAAAAAAAAAAAAATTTTTCAAAATTGAGGGAGGGCATGTGACCCCCCTAAGCCTTCATTGGCTCTATCCCTGACCAGAACTAGCTCCATGCTGGAAAATGATAGACGATGGTGTGAAGCCAGACTAACCTTCGTCGGCGTGAACCTGACCCAAAAATTTTAAAAAAATAAAATCAGACGATGCCTCAGAAACCTAGTGAAGCACCCAAAAACCGAGTAGCTAACACCGAACCATTAATACATTGCATCTTCTTCAATATAGTAGCGCCAGTAGACCAGAACCTAACTAGCGCCGAAGAACCTTGAATATTTCTTCTTTGTATCTCCTGAACATCTGCGACCAGAGCACCAACCAGACCCATTGCAGCAACTACATCATACATAGCATTGTAACGACTGTTCCTGTAACCCAGATGTCGGAGTACATTGTTGCCATTGATGAAGCTTGAAGCTGTCAATAAACAAAACCCAGCACCGCTGGTGACACATCACCATTGGCGGCACAAAACATATCGAATTTTCAGAGCAAAAAAACAGCCACGGTGCCACCCACAACCGGATCTCATCAAACCTAGATGACACACTCGAAAATCACCACTCTCTCTCTAAGACTGTAAAAAGAACTAAAGAGAGAGAGAGGAGTACACCATCTGCCGAAAAAGAACTAGAGTTGTGAAATTCTAATATACACACTCTTAAAAAGAGTGCGCCATATACATCTCCAATTATGTTATTTTTTTCTTATAGTTATAACTAATTTTTTTATTTAGTTATTATTTATGAATTCTTTAGCTATACCTTATATTCTATTAGATTATAACATTTTTTATTTTAATTTTAACTATAACTTTTTTAGTTATTTTAGTAAAAAAAAACAAAATAGACTATTTTAGTCACAAAAAACAAAGCACCATATCCAACCCATAATCATTACACTCTTCTCTCACAAAAAAATTCAAAAAATTAAAAAGCTCTTCTCAAACTAAGTTTTTTAGCCCAGGCTAAAATAGTAAAAAAAGTCAAAAAATCAAAAAATTAACCCACTTCCCAAACCACACCTAAGATTATTATCTTGCTTGTTTCCACTTTTCAAAAAACACTTTTCAGAAAATCTTACTTTCTTATTTTTTATATTTTTTTGTTTTTATTGAATTTTTTTAATATTTTAAGTAATTTTTTTACTTTTTAGATACACTTAAATATACCTAAAAAGTAAAAAAAATTGTAAAAAAAAATCTTTTAAAAATTCACTAAATACCAAAAATATAAAAAAAATATAAGAATTCAGTACATTTTTTGTATTTTTATGTAGTTATTAATTTTTTAAAATATTTTTTCACAAATTTTTTACTTTTTAGATACATCTAAATAAGGTACATCTAAAAAAGTAAAAAAAATATTTAAAATTTAAAAAATATTGACTAAAAACAAAAAAATACAAAAATCAAAAAAATTAAATTTTAAAAAATTTAATCCAAAAAATTCAAACCAAACACACTTCTCTAATTATAAGATATATACTGTGCACGTCTTCCTTGTTTTCATGAGAGAAAATATCAAAACAGATCTGTCACTTTTTTTTGGTGTATTCGAAGCTGTCTCTTCAATTTCAATAATCCTTGAACTATTGTATAAAAAACTAGTAATTGGAATTTATCTTAAGAGTAAAATGCTCTATATAAATTTAAAATTAGAATGTTGTGAATACCAAACAGAAAAAAATTAGAATGTTATAAATCATATACAAAATGAATCTTGTCTAAATATTTTAAATGTGAATAAAGTTTTAAGTAACTTTCTTAAATATTGTAGAATAGATGTTTCAATTTACTTTTGAGATAATTATAATCTTTTTTTTTTTTCAGGCTTTAAGCGTTATAACAAAATGATTTTTTTCTTTTTTTAATTTTTTCAATCTAAATTCTAATATTTTGATTTGTTTTCAACATAAACCATTCATTTATTTTCGTTAAGTGAAATTGGCAGAAAAATAGTATTTTAGTTATTAAACTTAATATAAGTATATATAAAATATCTAAATTATCATTTTTATTGAGTTTAATGAATACAATAGTCATTTTTTACTGGTTTTACTTAATAGAAATAGGTAAATAATTTAAATTGAAAATAAATTAAAAACTTAGAATTTAAATTGACAAAATTAAAAATTTAAGATTTATTTTGTAACCAGGGTCAAATTCGATTTTTTATTTTTATTTTTTGTAATTTACCTTTACTTTTTCTTATGAAACAAAATAAGAACTACAGAAAAATGCAGTGCATGATATTTGGGCCAACAACATGTGTGCTTGGAACTAGCTAAAAAAGTTAATTTCTTTTGCTAAACAAAAAAAAAAAAGTCAAAATGTCATTCGGGCCTGTTTGGTTGGAATTATGGAAATAACTTATAACTTATTTTAATATGAGAATTTGTATCAGATTGTTTGGTACAGTTTTTACTTATAACTTGTTAGACAAAAATAAATTAGATAAATTGAAAAATGCTGATTTTTAGAAGTTGGGTGAGAGGTGCTTTTAACTTTTACTTTATGATTATCAAATTTTAGCTTAAAATAATCTCCACCAAACACCCACGTTGATTTGTTTGTCATCAACTAAAAAAATTAAAAAAACATATCAATTTTTTACTAAAAAAATATTTTTTTAGTAACTTTCCAAACATGTTGGCCTTGTTCGGTTTGTATTTAGAGATACAATTTTTGAAAAACAAAATCTCAAAATTTGTTTTGTTAAAAATTTTTTAATTTTTTTTTGAATTACTTTTTTCTATACTAGACAACAGTCAATCATTTTTCGCTCTTCCATCTCTTTCTTTCATATCTTAGATATCAATCAATTATTTTTTCTCTCATACCCACTTATTCAATTATAAAAAATAATAAAATAAAATAAATCATGCCAAACTCTAAAATTCTAAAATTATTTTCAAAATATATAGCTAAACGCACGGCCGTTAGCTTTTCTAGCCTCTAAAAAATTACCCAAAAAAAAAAAAAATTACAATAAAAAAGTCATAAAAAAACAAACACCAAACGCCCAACAAGAAAGGGTAAATTACTCTTACACTGACTACCCTTTAAACTTGGAAAGCATACAACGCGTCTCACAATTTTTTGAATAATTATATTAGTTTTTTTGAAAATTTTCATTTACTAAACACTTAACCCTTTTTCATTAATAATTTGTTAAACATGAACGGAGAAATAATATTATCTTTTTTACACTAAAATCTATATTTTTTTTTATTATCTTTAAATTTTCACACCATTTACATTAATTTTATATCTTTTAGTCTTACTCTAAAAAAAAAAAAGCTCAATCGAATTATATTAAAACTGTGAAAATCTTTGATAGCGTTTGGTAGTACTTTTTAAATATAATTTGAGAATAAGAGTTGTATTTTGAGTTTGTAAGTTTTGAAATTATGATTTGAGTGTGAAAAATTTCTTTGGTGAAAGAGTTTTGAATGGAGTGAGAAATTTTTGATGTGACATATGATATTTGATACAAAAACTTACAACTCATAACCAAATACATAACGCAAAATTCTATTAAAGCTCATAAAAATTTTTTAAAAATTCAAAAAATATTTTTTTCGAATATTAACATGTGTCAATTGCAAAAAAAATAAAAATAAAAAAATATTTGCACTGTTCTGGTTAACCGGTTAGTCAAACGGCTAGACGACCGGTTAGTCCAAATTTTCCCGCATTTGATCGTGGAATTAATTTTTGAAACTCATAAACAAATATCATGTGCAAAATATGTCCTGAAACTAACGTTCCAGAATTGTACCAAATAGAGCATTTATATTTTCTCCAAGTGCTAGATTAGGTCAGTGTAGTTTTAGTTGTAGTTTTTCCTACAAGAAAGGGTAATGATAGCCAAGGGTAATTTTCATTGTCATTATTAGGAGTATTGTTAATAGCACCTCATTATTTACTTTAGCTCTTTCATTTCTTTAAATCTCCATCACCAAAGTTCCTTATTGCCTTCTTTTTCTTTGGACCCCTTTACCATAATCCCAAAAGTATCCCTTTATTTGAATCTCCACCATTATCACAAGTTTTCCATCGATAATTGTAACGACCCCAAAATTCGTATATGAAATTACCCTTATGCCCTTGTGGGTTAATGCCTTTTTAATTTAATAATATCTGTTTGAATAGAAGCATTATCTGTTGGGTCATGGCTTTAAAATTGAAATTATCGACCTTTACAAGTTCAAAAATCAAAATCGAGTACTTGGGTATGTTAATGGGAATTTTTAGAACTATTTGAAAAAATTAATTGGAAATCTAATTTGTCTGATTCGTTAATACATGTTTGGGTGGTTAACTTTATACCACAAATTGAAGGTCTTAGAGGCTTCAGAAACCAAAACAGAGGACATATTTATGATCAGCAAAATTTTTAGAGTCACTTGGAAACTTTAATTGAAACTTGATTTCGTGCGATTTGTAAGGCCACGTTTGGCTCCCCATATTGTGTTAAGTCATGTGTGTGTTCATTTATATACATAAGTGTGCCTTGGAGTGGTTGGTCTCATCTTTTGGGAGCCTAAAAATATCTAAAAGAGAGAGAAGAGAACCGTGAGAGAGAAAGAGAGAAGAGAGACCAAAATTCTTGAGGAAAAGCTCAACAATCATGGGGGGTTTGAAGATGATTGAAAGGAATTGAAGAAAGAGAAGGGAATTCAACCATGGAAACTTAAGGAAATGGAGGAGAATTAAGAGAAAGACAAAGATTGAACTAAGGTATGATAATTTATCTTGAATCCTTGTGTTTAAGACATCAATTTCATGGAATCATGATGATATGGAAAGATTTGAGACCATTTGAGTTAAGGTTCTAAGTATGTATTTAATTGAATTCAACTTGGGTTCTATGGTTTTGTTTAAAATTGGGGGCTCAATCTTATGAATACCATATGAAATGCACTTTAGAATTGTCCAAAAAATAAAATCAAGCAAGAATTAAGTGAAATTGTGGGTTGTGGGTTGTGTTCTAAGAACCTTGAAAATCATGAAAGATTGATTTGTTTAAGATGAAATTACACTTGGTTGATGTTAATTTATCTTGTTATGGGGCAATTTTACATGTTTTTTTAAGTGATTTATATTAGAAACCAAGCTTAAGAATGGAAAAACCAAGTGTTTGAGCAAAAAGAGCCATTTTTGGACTCCAAACTGCCCAGAGCCGCACGTGTGGCAGGTCTTCCCGCACGTGCAGCAGTCCAGCCCCAAACCAGATTTGAATCTGCTAAAAAAGCACGTTCTCCCGCACGTGCGGCCCCATTCCCGCACGTGCGGTCATGTTTCCCGCATGTGCGAGAGACAACTCTGTTCAGCCAACTTTAAATAAGCATATCTTTTGCCTCCAGACTCCGGTTTGAGTGATTCTTGAGCCTAAAATCAAGCCCCGGAAGTCTAGTTTCCAATGGTGGTGGTCTCACTCCTAAATTCTAAATACAGAAATAGTTATGCCCAAATTAGTGATGATTGTTCACTTTCTGTCAACCAGTTTTGTACCGTTTCTTCATTTGAACCATTTTCCTATCGATTCCTCCTATTTTCTGGGGCATAGAGCATAACCTATGGAAGATTAATGAGTTTAGAACCACCATGGCTATTGATTAAAGAATAAGAATGAAATTGATTTTATTCTCGTAATCTGCTATGTGCATTGTGTTTGTAGGTCCAGACAAGGACATCGTTCCACCCTTGTCAGAGACCTATCACTGTGAGTAGTAGTACTGTCGTAGTATGCTTTACTTACAGCTAACAATTACCATTAGCACTCTGTTAATTGCAGGTTAACTATGTTAACATATATGAACGATTCAACAAATGTGTATACCTCTGTATGATTCTGATTAATAGTTAATATTAACATTCTATTCTCCGTAAGTAAATTACGTCGTTTCTTAATGAATAAAGGGAACTTATGTTCATTCTGGAATAACGGTTTCAATGTATATATGAGAGCATACCGTTTTGCTACTAATGGGCTTGAGGCCGCTCAGTTTTAAGTCATCGAGTATGGATATCTCCGAAGAATCAGAATAATTGGAAAAGCTATGTGTATCCGTATGAATCTGAAATAATTCTGTTGTGTTACATATGGACCCGAGGTCGTTCAGAACCTACGATATGAATGCAAAGGTCTAGCATTATTATGTGCTCTCTGTAATAGTTACTATTCTTATTCTGTTATACGAGAGACAACTGTGTTAATCTGTAACTAAACCATGAGAAACTTATGTGTACTATTGTATAATGGTATTCTTAGAAAACTGAGATTATTCTGTTTCTGTTTATCCGTGCCGGTTATGCTATGTTATGACATGATGTGGATTGTTCGGTCTTTAAGACCTAATGATTTCTGGTACGGAACAAAGTGCTGCACGGAACTAAGTGCTGTAATGCGAGTCACCTCTAGAATCCGTGCAAGACACCTCTTGAATCCATACATACATGAACTGGGCTTAAAGCCTGTCACACCCCAAAACCGCCCCTAAAAGTTTTGGGCATGACCACTTCAGAAACAGACATAAAATCGATATATGTAACATATGGGGCCAGAACAGAAGCACCTGGTAACAAAAATCTATTCCATTGAGCTACCACTATTATGCCAGGATCACAACATCACATTAGGTAAAAAATATACAGAAAGCATACACACATATACTTTGCCTCAGCCCCACAATTGGGCGCGTAACAGAAACATTAATGAAAGATAACCAAAGCATAAGCCAAAAACCTAACAACACTTTACAGAGTGCACGGGCTTCAGTTAAGTGCCTGGACACATCGAGGTTGACAAGAGAGAGACGAGCCTTAAGGGTTCGGACTGGTCTCCCAGTTGATTACCTACAGAAACAGACAAAATACAGAATGAGCCAAACTCAGTGAATAATAGTACATAAATAATGTAATGTTTAACTTGAATAATAAAGCATACAACTGCAGAGGCATATAATTAACTACATTCTATAATTACTTCCAGAACAGCCATGGGTCCAGTTTTCTTAACAGAGCGGCTTTAAGCCCAGTAATGTACAGAACGGCCATAGGCCTAACACATATAGAATGGCCATAGGCCCAGAAATAACAGAACAGCCATAGGCCTAACAGATATAGAACGGCCATCGGCCCAGAAATAATAGAACGACCACTGGCCCAGAAATATCAGAACAGCCATCGGCCCAGAAATATCAGAACGGCCATCGGCCTAGAAACATATGTATGGACTCAAGAGGTGGCTCGCACGGATTCTAGAGGTGGCTCCCACCAAAGTGTAGCACTTAGTTCCGTACAACACTTTGTTTCATACCAAAAATCAATAGGTCTCATCATGTCATATTATAAACGGAACGAATTAACAAAACAGAATACATAACAGAACGAATAAATAGAATAGAATAACCTCCAAATTCATAAGAATATCGTCACACTATAGTGTATACAAATCACCTCATGGTTTATTACAAATGGACATAATCGTCTCGCGTATATTAGAACTTTAATAACACTTTTGATAGAAGACATGTGTGTCATTGTAATGCGATCAATAGAAACCGAACAATTTACCTCATAACAGTCTTGCTTCATCATTGGCAAGCAGAATGATTCGGGGTACACAAGCATCATGGTTCCGTTTGTTCACTAGGAGTCAATAAGGTTAATTTACAGATAACAGAACATTAACAATGTCTTTTAACAGTAAGCAAATGCACTACTATAGCACTATCTATGATTCTATCTAGTTATCCAATTATGTTCCCCCCCTTTAGGCAGATATCTACGTCACAAGACATATATTGAACCAAACATATGGTAGGTATCACTGATAGAACATTTGGGATATGACGTCCCATTCAAAATATCAATTTCCTAGCACGCGGGGTTTACTTCCACGAGCTTTTTCTGTTAACCAATTCTATTGTTTCATATCTTGTATGCAGTTTTTATGCGAAAACATAGATAATTATGGGTTATAGCGCATTACTGATAACCATTAACCGCAGTCGAAATGCAGAAGGGTTCCAGAATCATATCGATGTGTGCTAAAGCTTCAAATGTTCACATCAATTCCCAATCAACACACATGTTAACATATTTGCTTACGGAGAATAGAATGTTAATAACAATAATTATTAACGGTAAATAATATACATTTGTAGTACTATTACTCACAGTGATTGGCTTCCGGTAGTAATGGGACGATGTCCTCGTCTCGACCTACAAACACAGTGCACAACACATAATATGGGATTATAACCGATCCTTTACTTATTTCCCTTGATCAATTAATCACTTAGCCATGGTGGTCCCAAGATCATTATTCCTTAATAAGTTATAATCTATGACTCAGAAGATAGGAGGAATCGATAGGAAAAAGGTTCAGACAAAGAAATGGTACAAACCTGGTAAATAGAAAGTGAACAGTCGTCACTAATTTAGGCATAACTATTTCTATACTTAGAATTTGGGAGTGAGACCACCACCATTGGAAACTAGACTTTTGGGGCTTGATTTTAGGCTCAAGAATCACTCAAAACGGAGTCTGGATGCAAAAGATATGCTTGTTCAAAATTACACGGTATAAGCTGAAACAGGGTTGGCCGCTCGTGCAGCCCAATTCCGCTCGAGCGGAAGAACCTGGCCGCTCGAGCGCCCAAAAGCAGAATGAAAACCTCTTTTTTTTCCTTCATGTCCGCTCGTGCGGTCTGGGCAAAAATAGACAGTCCGAAAATTCATACAAAATCCCATGTTTGGTGATCATCAATAAGGTCCAAAATAGATCCTTCAAATACCAAAATATCAACACATACACCCAAAACCTTGATTACAACTCTAAGGTACACAAGATCAAGAAATTCCTTGTCCAAATTAAAAAGAAAGGATTGAATTTGGGGAACTTAGACTTACCTTGAGTTTCACTCTCTAGATGCCCCTTCAATTTCACAATTCTCTACCTTCTTTGATGATCTTGTCTCCCTACTCCTCAAATCCTTCTCTAATCTTTCTTCCAGGAGATATTTTTCATTGAGGCTTCTAAGTCAAAGTGTTTAAAAGGGCTTTGATACATAGACATATATAACATATGAATAGGACAAAAATCATTCGTTTAATCATCCCAAATTGAAATTTCACAAAAAATCTCATTATAGCTTAAAAATCATGTAGATTTCAAATGTCAAATCAATTTCAGAAAATTAAGTCTCAAAGGCTTCCAATTTCTGATTCCAACTTCTTAATTGTGACAGATACCTCCCTAGTGAACAAATATGAATCAGTTTTCATAAGTTTTGTTTAATTAAATCTCATTTCACATGAAATTTCACAGAAAGCAAGTAAATGCACAGAATAAAGGACCGAAAATATACCAGAAACAGATATGAGGGTCGGCTTATTACAAAGCCAATCTGGGCCTATGGCCATTCTGTATGATCTGTTAGGCCAGAGGTCATTCTGTGTGATCTGTTAGGCCTGAGGCCAATCTGTATTTTCTGGTATGAAACAAAGTGCTATACGGAACTAAGTGCTACAGTGTGAGTCACCTCTAGAATCCGTACGAGACATCTCTTGGGTTTATACATACATGAACAGGGTTGAGGCCGTTTTGCATTCTGGGCTTAATGCCACTCTGTTTAAGGGCTTAATGCCACTCTGTTTAAGGGCTTAAAGCCACTCTGTTTGAAGACTAGGCCCAAAGCCGTTCTGGAAACAATTACAGGATAAGATTAACTATAAGTTCTCTGTATTTATATACCTTGTCATTCAAGTTATTTATTGGATTATCACGTAGTATTATTCACTGAGCCTTGCTCACTCCGTTTTTGTATATATTTATGTAGGTGAGCCATCGGAGATTAACACTAGAATAGTATTGAGGTCTACCTGTCTGCCAAGCCACCTGGGGTACGCCTATGTGTTGAGGCCTTAATTTGTGTTGGAAGTCTCATAAACTATTAAGTCTTATGTAAGTGGGTGTGAGATCTATATAAATTCTGTGAATGTATATGAAACTCTAGAAATGTATTTAAATGCTTAAATCCAATTAAACCATCATGTATGCACAAGCTCAATGGATATTGTCTTGTATTTGATTTTGCTTCTGCTTAAGGCCCCGTATGTGGTTAAATATTATTCTAGAATTCTGTTTTGAGGCCTACGTACAAGCCGGTCATGGACCAAAATTTTAGGGGCGGGTTTGGGTCGTGACAATAACTCTTCTTCCTAGCCACTGACACCACCTCTGGCAACATTCGCCAACCCTCTACCACCACCTTCTGCTACACCACCATTCCAGCACCTTTTTACTAACTTCTTCGCATCTCATCACCACTGAAGTCACATCTCCAATGGCTTTCCTAAACTCTCTATTTACGACCACCATTATTTTTTGCACTCTGTCCAAATCTGGTTTGGCAGTCTATGACCAAACTACTACCATTTGTTCGGTACCATATGTTTGAACTATTGTTATTTGTTTAGTGGTTTGCATTGCACAAATATGGTTTGGTAGTTGTAGCTCAACTTTTTCGCGTCTTCTTCCGGAAGTCGAATAAGCCCTACAGTAGGACTCCCGTAGTTTTGAATTTGATCTCACAATGCAATGTGAAATAGATAAACACAAAAGAGTCCCAATCTGACAAATCTTTTGAAAAATCAATTTTGAATCAAAATGCAAAAAATGGATTGCTTTGCCAGATATAGAGTCGTCACCTAAATATTTTTGAGAAATTTAGGAAACCCGTGACTCGTGCCAAAGGCCGCATGTCCGTCATTACCAAGATTGTCTCGGCTCGGGAACTTACGTACGAGAGGGGAAGGTCATGAATTGAGCACCCCCGCTCGCCCGATCAAAGATTAGCCTCTACTAATCATGATATGAATCTTATGTACATTATATGCTCTTGTTCTGGTTTATTAGGTTAGTATTACTATGTGATGCGCACGCACACAAGTATAGACTAAATTTGCAAGAATTGTAACACTTCGATTCATATTTGTTTTGCAAAATTGTTTCGAAATATGTACCACTTGAAAAAGTGATCGCATATGAACATTACTCACATTATTTCAATTCAAACAACTAGCCTTCATCTACAGGCATTCAAGCAATTATCACTTAAGCAGTTAGTCTCATGGCAAGTATGCTAAACATGGCAACATCAACATGTAATATGCTAAAGCAAGTAAAGGCTTACCTAGTACTTTGAGCCAAAAAGATGAGAGAGTTAGAACAATGCATGATCCCTAATTATGTAATATGACTAATGCAATACATGCGATATGCAATTACTAAGCTCGGTTACTAGTATAGCATATGAAATAATTAAATAGCATGCGATCTAAGCACGTATTCAAAGAAGTATTAAACAACAATGCAAGTTTAGAATGATGAACTGAGCCTCAGTGCATGCAATATGAGTGGATGCAAACATGGGAATACTAAACAAAACGTGATGTTTTAACCTAACTATTGTAAGCAGTTAAATAAAAGGGAGAAAGACATGGGGTTGGAAGACATACATGTTATTACAACATTGCGCTCTCACGAACTAGAGTCCGAATAAACTAACTAATAGCTAATTAAAGCTAAACTAATTAGTTAATTATTACAAAACAGAATGAATAAATAGCTAAACTACTTAACTAATTATTACAAACCAAAGTAATTAACTATTCTAGCTAATTAAATCAAGTAATTACAAAACGAAAGCTTTTCTAACTAGTTAAGTACAAAACTAGCTATGTTAAGCACAATACTAATGTACTTATAACATGGATCCCGAGGATTGATGGAGGGCTCATGCATGAATATGGGTTTCCACCCAAAAAATCACTGTTTTTGCTGTTGAGTGCCTCTGTTACACAGTAGATCACTGGCATTGATTTTTACTTCCAGACTAACTCTGTTCTGTTGGGGGAGTACACTGCTGAATTTTGCACTGGGTGGCCGGCAGAGGGCCTACAGTCCACTGACGATGGCCTGCCGGCCATTGATGACAGAATTTCCTTGCTGTAACAGAGACCAAATAGAATAGAGATAGTGCATTCTCAAGGGTTTGTTTGCACAATTTACCCCTCCTTATATTTGAACAGCTCAAAGGAGTGGTAAAGCTTGGTTCACAAACCATAAATCTATGCAATTTCATTGCATGATGGCCTATGAACCAAAGGTGAAAGTTCAATAAATGCAACAAAATGAGACTCTCAAAACCACCTCCCTATCATGAAAGATCAAGGGAAGTAGTTGACAATGAATCTTGAACCGTTTTCATCACTAACTAGTATGAAACGATTCAAGACTCAAGCGTTCAATTAACGTTCAATTGAACCCAAACAAGTTATTATCTCACACTTTCTTTAGCTTTAATTTTATTACTTCATTTTCAATTACTAGCTACTCTTTAATCAATTGAGTCCAAAGGTGAATTTAAGTCCTCTAATGGAAAGAGGGCTCAAACCAAGAGTTGCTTTGAGCATGAAAGAGACATCATACCATCGGTAATGAACCCCCAAAGGGATTAAACCATTAAGCATGACATCTCAATCTCATGCTTAAACAAACAAGTAGTTTGAAACCACTTTCAAAGAAAAACAAAAGCCAATAAAGGAGGGAGCTTGCAGAGGTGATTAAGAGTGATCACAAGTATGGAAAGCCATAAATAAACACTATCAACTCAAACAAGATGGTGTCTAAGGCCTAAAACACCAAACTCATGAGGACAATTAGGCCTCGTTTGGGGAGTGACTATTTTAGCCAAAAAGCCAAAAAGTCAACTAAAACTAGTCACATCACCTCTCTACTTTTCTGCACATCTTTTCGTAAAAAGCCAAAAAGTTACTAAAATAGTCTGTTCCCAAACGAGGCCTTACACTATAAGTATGCAAAACAAAGCTCAAATGCAACAAACACTTAAAAACAGTCCTAAAATATGCTGGAATTAAGACAAAAATGGCTAGATTAATAAGTTAAAACATGGATCATGCTAGGCTAGTAAGCAAAATACAAGGAGAGGAGGCTAACCCCTCCAATTTTGAACTTCAAAACATGATTTTAGCGACTGAAATAACTCTGAAAATCAATTTTTATAAGCTAAAAAAAAGATAGTGCAAAGGTGGGAAACACAAGGGTAAAGACCTTGAGAGAAAGGTGTAAAGAAGGGTGAACCACCTCTCAATCTTTATTGGCCTTAAAACTCAAGTTTTAGCCCAAAAATATAGAGTTTTTTATAGTATAAAAATAGTTGGAAAATAGCAAGAAAAAGAGTAGATAAAGCAAGTAAAGAGACAAAGCTTTATACCTTTGAAGAGTAGAACCAATTCTAGGCAATAAAACAAGGCAAACACACCCTCAAGAGCTCAAACAAGGCTCAAAGATACCTTAACTCAAAAATGGAGAGGTTTGGTTAAGAGTGTATAGGCAAAGGTAAAGGATATGTAAGCAAGGGTTAAGAAATTTGCAAGAGAGAGAGAGAGAGGAAAAATTTTGGAGAATTTTGCTCCAAAATTTTTCTAATCTCATGAAAAGAAGTGAAGTCTTCTATATATAGAGAACTATGCAATTCTCTCAAAAACATTCAGCCATACACGTGGGAGCAGATGCATGCATCTGTTCAAACAGTTGGCACAACTGTCACAAAATATCTGCAAAAGACATTAGTGGTGGGCCGGCCATCACTGGTGGCCGGCAACCAAGAATGATGGCTGCCAGTCCAAAGCAGTGGCCGGTAGGCCACCAGGGGTTGCAGGCTTGAAAGTCACAGGTTTTGGGTCCAAAAACAAGGCAATAGGGGTGTAAGGTTTGAAAAGCTCAAAGTTGTGGCATTCCGCTGAGGATTTCGAGCGCTTGACAAGCATATAGACTCATCATTTGGTGTGCAAGCGATGACGTTCAAGTCGTAAGGGCGGTCAAAAATGGGGTATCTACAGCAGTCTATGACCAAACCACCAATATTTGTTCAGCGATATATGTCCAAACTAACACCTTTCATTTGACACTAGTTTTTCAAACTAGGAGCTACAACTTCGATCTTTCTCTATCTGTATCCTTTTTTGAACTAGGCGCTATAATCCACGTCATGCGAAACCCTAGCTACTAAAAGAAAGAAATAGTGAATCTTGATCGCAATTGATAATTGATCGGTTAAGAGAGAGGGAGAAATATATAGAGTGAGATGATGGATCTTGGCTATGATGGTGGTGGGTGGAGATGAGTTGATTGGTGGTGAGTTGGTGGATGGGACACAGGGATGTTGAGAAGGGATAACGCTCCACATTTTATAACCTGAATAGGTAAAAATTCCAACCCATATTCATTGTTTATTCTTGAATCATATTGATCCATACATGTAGAAGCCAATGATTATCACGAGATTCAACAATTTTAATAATCAAAACAATTCTCTTTTATATATACATATATATTACATTTTTTCAAAATTTGAGATTTAAATAAAAAAATGATTACATGCCATCATACATTCATAATCCTAAAACTTGAATACAATACTATGCAATATCCAAATAGGCTTACAAATTTCAAGAGTTAAGACCCTATTACAAAGAGTTGGGTTTTTACCCCGAATAAATAAGTAGAGTGCTACATATAAGAAAAAGAAAATAGCCTCCGTGCTTCAACACATCCCCAACCTTCAATGAGATGAAATCATATCACCGGTACCTGAGAAATTATTTCCACGAAAGGATGAGCACTAATGCCTAGTAGAAATAGTATTAAAAATGTATGTGAATTTAACATGATTATGATTATGATCATGCAATGTGATGAAATGTCATGCCCAAAAATGATTTTTCTTTCTGTAAATAAAATATGATCTTTGCAAGGCTTTCCAAAATATCCAATTCAACACTTCTATTTTGTCAAAATAATTGGGTGATAAATACAACATTGAAAATCCCTAGGTACGTTGTAAACATCCCATTTTGACTAATCTTAAAACTTTGGGTATTTGCAAACCTCCTGATAATGAACTGGTAATTGCTCCATCCTTAGAATGTTTGAGATTGTTTATAGTTTCTATATTACCCCACTTTGGCCAAAAATGAACTTTTTTTTTTTCAAAAATGAGTGTTCTACCCCTGAGCTCATTTTTAGCCAAAAAAAATTAAGTTTCAAACCCCAAGAGAGAGAGAGAGAGAGAGAGAGAGCTCGATTGTATCCCTATGAATGAAAATTTCCAAAATTAGTGATTAGTTTTACCAAAACATTGATTGAAAGACAATTTAGGATTACTTCGGCCACAAGCTAACCAAAATCATGCAATTCCACACCTAGACATGCAAGTTGACACCTGGACCCTCGGCTACACGTGTGCCTGTACGTACCTTGTACAGTCGCAGTTGGTTTGTGTGGCTGTACTTCCTATGCATAGCCGCACGCATGTTCTCACGATATCTAGAATTGAAAACTTTACAAGGCTGTTAAACAGACTTTAGAGGGGGAGGCATTAGGGAGAAAGAAATGGCCAACCTTAGTTGCCTCCCTTAGCTTGTTCCCCAAGCTCATTGTGCCTATAAAAGCAACCCCACCCCTCTCTTTCAAGGGTTGAACTTTTAGAGCAAATTGAGAGCTTTTGAGAATAAAAACATTGTCTCGTCCCGCCTTCTTACTCTAACTCTGAAATTCTCACCTAATAGCAACTAAAGGCAATCAAAAAATAACCTCAGCCTTGGAAACTTAGACTAAAATCAAAACCTAAGCATAAAGGAGGCTTGCAAACTAAGGAAAGCTTAGTTTTTCTTTGCGTTTCTTCGATTCTTTGAAACCATCAGGTAAACCCTCATCTTTTCTTTATTTTAGTATCTTTTCGTGCTTATTTTTCAATATGTAATCATGTAGGGGTGTTAGAATGGCATGATCATCATGTAGTTTATCACGTTTTTTAAGTTTTTCGCAATTTCTGGCATTGTAGACACCCCATTTTGACCGGCTCTAAGACTTGGGCATTTTATTTTGACCACCCTCACCAGAAAAATCAAATTGAAATGTTAAATTCCAAACCTCACCCATTATGGCCATCACTCGTATTTTTGTTAATTTGTAGTGTTTTATAATGTGTGTGTACATATTAAATTAGGTGTGTGCATATCTTTTAAGTGTGTTTTATATAAATTGATAACTATTTTTAAAAATCAAAAAATATATATATATAATAAAAAATAAAAAAGGAGAAAATAATAAAACAAAAAAAATAGAAAAAGAGAAAATAAAAAAAATGATGATGGGGCGGTGGCTTTTTCCTAAAAGAAAGAAAAAATAAAAAGAGAGGAAAAAGAAAGGTGGCGATGGTGCATAATATGTGTGGGAGGCTCAAAATGATGTTTAAGTGGGTGAGGAAACATAAGGTATCTTACACAAATAAAAAAACAAAAAAAGAAAGCATGGCAATACACCATATTCGGTGGAAAGCTGAAAAAAAGAAAAGAGGAGAGACCCACATGCACACATGAAAAAAAGAGACCAACCTCTCTTCTCTCTCAAAACCCACCTCCCACACGAGACCCACGAGGGGACACAACACACAGGATAATACAAGAGACCATTCACGGGTGAAGAAGAGGGGACCGACGGCAGCTAAGAGAAGAGAGAAAGGCGAGGGAGAGGGAGACGATTCACGTACATAGGAGAGAGAGAGATACACGGGAGAGACGACAAAGGAGATGGACTAACTCTCTCTCCCTTTCGGCTGGGAGAGGGAGACCATGCATACACCCACCTTTCACATCCACACATACAACACAGCACCACCACCATACATTTACACAACATAGGCACACACACGGCTGGCATGTGAAGAGGAGAAGACACCATAAACACAACACACCATCACAACCAACCATACACACACTCACCATACACACACTCACAGCTCACGGTTGGAGGTTTCTCCCACACAATCACACACTCTCACCAAGCCACTCTTTTACTGATACACCATGCACACACCCACGACACTCTCTCTCTCTAGTACACACACGGCAGCAAGGAGGGAGAGACCCATCACCCTTGAGCACACACACACGGCATAGACTGCCGATTCATTCGGCACTTCACCCTGCACAATACACTCAGGCACACATGTACACGGGTTAGGGAGGAACACCATTAACACATGTAGATTAACACAGCAGCACCATGGAGGGACCTCTCTCTCTTCTCTCTCTAACACACCCATACACCTCCCATGCACACCCACCTTCACTCTCACACAGACACAATGCCATAGACTCACGACATACACACACTGATACACATCCCATACACCATGCACACACCCACCTCTCACACACCCATGCATGATTGCCACCACTCACACCAATACACACACTGATACACATCCCATACACCATGCACACACTCACGGTATACACAAGACCAGACACACACGGCACATACACACACGCACTCCAATGAGGAACAAGGGAGGAGAAATCGCCATCTCTCTCTCTCTCATGGATTGCATCGTTGAAGAGAGAGAAAGGTGGCGAGTGGATGAATGATATAATGTAACATACGAGCTATGCTAGTCGATTTCAAATCCGTTCCTTGGTTGCCACTTGAATCTGGAAAAATGTCGGAACTCGGGACATGCGAAAAGGAGTGGAATGTGCCAGTGATAAAATTCTTTATTTTATTTTTATTTTGAGTGTTTGTGAGGTTTTATTTTATTTTTCTCTCCTCCCTCCCTCCTTCGGATCTGTAATAATTCAAATATTGTAATAATTCCCCACCTCGCTTCTTTCTATCCCATTCTTTAATCGCTTTCCCTAACTGTGTGTATGTATATATCTGACATGTCATGCATATCCCTGCTTTACATCCATGATCCATGCATAAGATTTGGCTAAATTTGCATCTTTATGCTTCAATTGATTATCCCATGATTCTGTATGCTATCGTATGTTTTGAGATGATTCGCATGCCATATTCTAGAAGCCAAATCTTTAGTGCATCTCATGAGTGAATTGTATTAGGATTCTGTATATAAGATCATGCATATTTTACTAACCTTTGTTTTGTAGTCGTTAGGGGCGTCGGACAATCTGTGAGTTTTTATGCTTTAGCATCCAATTTGTGTGTGATTTTCTTATTATGTTTAGCAACCTACCATGTGGCTATTTGCTTAAGTGATATAACTGTATGAATGCCTGTGGATGAAGGCTTGTTGCCTGAATTGGAATGATTCAACGATCAGACGTTTTAAGCCCACTTTGTAGTGGCAAATTCACAAAATTTAAGCCCACTTTGTCAAGTGGCAAATTCAAACCCTTTTTGAAAAACAAACATGAAGTTGAATTGTTCCAATTTGGGCAAACTAGTCTATACTTGTATGCTTCACATAGTAAATTTTAGGATTTACTAAAATAATCAGAACATGAACATATAAAGAAAATAAAAAGTCATATCATGGTTTAGTAGAGGCCGATCTTTTGATCGGGTGAGTGGGGGTGCTCATTATTGACCTTCCCCTCTTATACATAAGGTTTCGAGCCAAGCATCCTTGGTTCTGACGAGCGATGGCCTTTGGCACCGAGTCATGGGTTTCTAATTTCCCAAAATATTAGGTGGCGACTACGAGATCGATGGCCTTGATCCATTTTGACAAAATTGCAATAAAATGGATTTTCAATAAAAGTTGTCAAATCTGGACTCTCATTTACGTTTCACATTGCACTCGTGAAATTTGAGATCAAAGAGATCTCGGGAGTCCGAACTGTTTAACGCGCGCGGGTACCCTCCCGGGCATGTTACAGTTTTTGGCGACTCTGCTGGGGATTTTATGAAACCTTGACTCGAACTCCATGATATGACTTTTATTTTCAATTATATGTTTATTGCATTGCATGCATTGGTGCACTTAAAGTTCCTGTGTTGCCCAGATACTGGTGGGAGCACAGGCAAGCTTTTTGTGACACTACACCTATTTCTACGTTACTTTAGAAGCCTTGTGTTGTAACCTTTTGAGATTTGTCAAAAGGGTAGCTTTGCTATCTAGCTCTGCTATCTAAGGTTCTTAGACTCCGAAGAGAGGCTATTTGACTCTTCTGATTTCCTGGGATCTTTATTGGTTATGACCCAAAGGACTCTTTGGTAACGTCACCTTGACTTCAACCCCTAGGATAGAGCTAACCTTGTACATATAGTGAGCTATAGTACCTTTCAAATTAGGACAGGATGCTTTCCCATTTCTAGGATGTGTGATACCACTTGTCTGAATAGTGAAACCCTAGACCATTTCAAGCTAGGACAGGATAACCCTACCCTCCATAGGGGTATTTGTTCTCTTTCCTGCTATGTGTTATGTGCAATGTATTGGATCTATACAGGGGTTCTCAAATTCAAATGAGTGGTTTAGGTTGTTCAGTTTAGCATCATTACTTCAAAAACAAAAAAATAACAAAAACATAAAATCAAAAAAAAAATTGTAAAAAATAAAATAAAAAAAAATGTTGATATCCCACAAAGTCGACCATCTTTGTGATTTGGGAGTGACAACCTGTTGATTGCACGGGCTTTATTTAGAATGTTGTCGATGGCCCACACTTTGACTGGCAATTTGAGAATGGTTTTGTTTTGAGTTCTGAATTGAGTATTGAGTCTTAGTTTGATTCCACCAAGTTTTGGAATCAGACCCGAGTTATTCTAGTGAGTCAGAGTCTTTTGATTTCGAGAGTGCTAACCTAGACATTTCTGTCCCGTCTAGGTCTTCTTTGTCATTTCTTTTTGAGTCTGTTGTCATTGCTGAGTCATAGTCTCTTTTCAAAAAAAAAAAAAAAAAAAAAATCAAAAATCAAAAAAAAAAAAATCAAAAACAAATGCCATAGAGTCTGCCTACTTCTCTGTGTCTTTAAATCATTGCATTAACCAAAGTTTTTCAAAACTTTTTCCAAAACTCTAATAAAAAAACAAAGAGGAAGAATTTTCTCGGGATTTGTAAATTTTGATCAACTGAGAGGAAGAGAGGTGTGCTAAGCCTTTGATGAATAAAATCATTTTTGTTAATGTGGGTACTGAGAAGGATCCTGGCTTGGTCCAAATTGGTTCTATCTCATCTTCGTAAGAGTACGAGTGATTAGTCACTTTTTGAAAAGATTTCAAAAAACTGTTTTTGCGTGGTCCTACGAAGACAGGCCTGGAATTGATTATACAGCATAGGATCCCTTTTGACTCGTGGTCCGACCTCCTTAGCTCCTCAGCTTTTAAACCTTGATTCAAAGTATTCAATGATCATTCAAAGTGTAAGGCTTGCATAACCGAATTGGAAATAGCCCTTGAACTAGGGGCCATGATGTGATTCAAATGGAGGCAGCCCTTCAACTAGGGGCAATAAGGTCGAATATGATTTAGATTGGAAATAGCCCTTGAACTAGGGGCATTGATTAATCTAGATTGGAAACAGATCTTGAACTCAGGGCAGAGAATGTGATTTCGATTTGAAACAACCCTTGAACTAGGGGCAAAAGTGTGAGGCTTGCATAGCTGAAATGGAAACAGCCCTTGAACTAGGGGCAATGATTTGATTCAAATGGAGGTAGCCCTTGAACTAGGGGCAATAAGGTACCACCCTTGAGAGGCTCGCTGGGCCGAAAACCCGGAAGGGCGACCCAGGCAAAAGTTATAAAAAAAAAAAAAAGGAAAAATAAAAAGAAAAATGAAAAGCTCGCAAGGTTGAAAACCCAAAAGGGCGGCTTTGGCAAAAGTTAGAGCGCAAAAGGAGAGTGTCAATACCCGAGTGAACCTTAGCCAGAACTATGTAGAGTCTGTGATTCAGATTGGAAATAACCCTTGAACTAGGGGCAAGAAGGTCAGATGTGATTTAGATTTGAAGGAGCCCTTGAACTAGGGGCAAAAGGTTGGATGTGATCAAAGAGTTAAAACTGAATCGTTTCTCACTGAAGACCGCCCAGAAAGGCAAAACCCAGAATTTGAGAGAATGAATTTTATTATTGAAGGACAGCCGAGTTCCTATCCACTACACTAGGGGCAAATTCGGACCCAATTCAGTCTAGTCCCTACATCACCATATCTACTGGTCAAGTGTAGTAGTCGTTCTTATAGATGGTCTAGAGATTTCACACTCAATCAACATGGACAAGCTAAACTGAAACCCTTGAGAGGCTTGCTGGGCGGAAAACCCGGAAGAACGACCCAGGCAAAAGTTAGAGCAGAAAAACAAAAAATAAAAAAATGATGGAAAAAATGAAAAAAAAAAAAAATGATGAAAATGAAAAAATGAAAAATGAAAATCTCGCAAGGTTGAAAACCCGAAAGGGCAGCTTTGGCAAAAGTTAGAGCACAAAAGGAGAGTGTCAATACCCGAGTGAACCTTAGCCCGAACTACGATGGCCTGATTCCTATCTTTGGGATACGCAGGTAGCTTCATCTCGAAGTTCGACCCAAATAATTTTTCAACTCATTCATTTCGTCCATGTTTGATTGGTGTGTCTATAGTCGACTTGGTTGTCCTACTCGTGTTTGATTGGTGTATTTTCATTCAGTTTAGTTCAGTTGGTTCGAGTCAACTTGGTTCGGTTCGGTTCGGTTCGACGATTCGGTTCGGTCCAGCTTTACTTGGCTTCATTCGATTCGGATTGGCTTGGTTCAAATCGGCTTGGTTCGGTTATCCCCTTTGATTATCTAGTTTGGGACTATGCACCCCAATGGTTGATTCCATGTTAGTTGAGTAGTGGTCATTTGCAAAAATAGGTTTTGATTAATTTGAATGAAGCTGACTAATTTTTCTCGAAATCGTTCCATGTTGTTTCAAAACTTGGACTATTCTTTGGATTTGAAAAAGGAAAATTTTCAGTGCTCACAATTTAGCTTACATGATTTCAAAACAGAAAATGGAATAAGTATGCTAATCCAACCCTCATGTTGATCAAAACATTTTTTACAAAAAAAATCAAGAAAAAAATCAAGGCATTGAATTAGGGGCATGGTTGAGTCAGTGATTCTATCTTCTCCCCCACTCGAGTCATCTCGTCAGTATATATGAGTGTGTATTTGTACCAAGATATTTATATACCAAGGTATTCATACTACCAATGTATATCGGTGTCTTCATACCGGTCGGTGTATTTATACGGTCGGTGTATTTATGTCGGTGTGTATTCATACCGGTTAGTGTATTTTATACCGATTAGGGTATTCATACCGATCGGCGTATAGAAGTGTGTTTGGATTATTTTGGCTTCGTTTTTCTTACGTTGAGTCAGTTTTATTTTTATCCAGGTCAGTATGGACCAATGTCCAATTCAGAGTTCAAATTTCAAATCAATCTCAAATTCGATCAAACAAAAATGTTTTCAAGTTCAAAGTGATATGCCAGTCACGCCATTGATGTGCACAAACGAAACTGATTTTTATTACAGTCAGGGGAGAACATCCCCGATTACAGAGACTCAAAAAAAAAAAAAAAAAAAAAACCCAGAAAATACAAAAAAAAAAGAGAAGAAAACCAGAAATAAAAAAAAAAAAAACAAAAACAAAAAAAATACAAAGTCCAGAAAAAGAAATAAAAAAAAGAAAAGAAAAGATCTTGTTCTTCTTCTTCTTCGCCGGTGCCGGCCACATGCCAACTTCACTTACTCGGCTCTTAGTGGTCAGAGCTCTTCCTCTTTGTCGTCACCCTCGAAGGCCTCTCGCTCAAAGATTTCCACCAAGAACGACCACAGTGTTTCCATCGACAGAGTCGGCTCCCTGCCGACCATCAAAGGAGAGGTACGAAGGTCCCCCAAATCGGGCCATAGAGGTGGAGTGCCTTTTCAGCTCCTTGTTTTCAGCCTTCAGCTCCTTGTTTTCAGCCTTCAAGGCACAGATCTTTGCCCGTGCATCTCTGTACATGCACTGGAGTAGGGAAAGTTGGGCATTGAGCTGGTATACCTCACACGCCTTGCTCTGCAGACGGTGAGACAGGTTGGTGACCGCCGCCACTGTCTCCATACAGGACCTCAACGTGTAGTGATTGGCCTCGATATCATTTTGAGTAGCCATCACTTGCTCAACCGTTAGTGTGGGAAGACTGGGTTGAGTAAGAGCAGGGGCACTTGGCCTAGAGGAGCTCGATGGATTATTAAGGTCCGGAAACAGAGAGAGAGGGCGAGACGAAGCCATGTATAAGAAAAGGAAGAAAGAAATCACAGAAGAATGGCAGAAAACAGAAGAGAAAAAGAAGAAGGAGGAGGACGAGGAGGACGATGGAAAAGTGATAGAGAAGATGGAGAAGAAGAAGAGAGCGGTTAAGAAGAGTGATGAAGATACTGAAGAGAAGAAGAAGACGAGAGAGAAAGACAAAGGAGGGAGAGAGCCGAGGAGAGCCTGCAAATCGAGGCCTGCTTTTGTCGGCCAACTGACGCAAAAGCTGGGCCTCGTGTCAAACGCGTGTATCAAAAGAAGAGAGAGACGCGGGAGAGTTGTGCATGTATATATGTATATATATATATTGTATAGCTATGTAATATAGGTATTATTTTGAACATTTGTGTCACAAGTATGGCTTGGGTTCAGTGGTTTGGCCCAGTGAGTTGAGGATTGAAAGGCTGAGCCCGAGGTCAGGGGTTCGAACCCCACATCGAGTTTGTCTTTGTTTTGTTTTTATTTTGGTTTTGATGTATATATGTCTTGTGTACCTATATATATATATATATATATTTGTTTGACTCGTTTCTGTCACGTGAGTGGTTTGGGTACAATGGTTAGGCCCAATGGTTGAAGAGTGAGAGGCTGAGCCTGAGGTCAGGGGTTTGAACCCTACATTGAGTGTTTCTTTTGGTTTGTTTTGGTTTTATGTATATATATGTCTTGTATAGTATATATATATATTTGTTTGTACATTTTGTCACAAGAGTGATGTGGCTCAGTGGTTGAGAACTCAGAGGCCAAGTTTGAGACCAGATGGTCAAAACCCCGTGTCCATGCATTTTGTATTTTCCTTTCTTTTTGCGTGTTTTGCATACGTGTGCTGACGTCAGCAAACGAAATATGCCTTCTCAGTAACGGCATCTTCCCGCTGACGGCAGCCAAACAGAATATTCCCCACCTGTGTATATCTCCGTATATATATCTGTGTATATATCCGTATATGTTTGTGTATAGGTCCGTAAATGTCTGTGTCGTATATACCTGTATATATATTGTATATGTCTGTGTATATACCTGTATATATCTGTCTGTATGTTGTCTGTATATGTATATATGTATACCGTATGTATATATCTGTGTGTATTTTTGTCTGTATATGAACATATGTATACCGAATATGCATGTCTGTGTATATTGTCGTATTTGTATATATTTTGTCTATACATGGTATATGTATATGGTATTTGGTTCGAACATACAATTCCTTCTTTCATTCTGTGCATCCATCACACAATAATCTCACTTCGTTCACCTATCACACAAATTTCAAATTCAAATTCAATCGCACTATTTTGTGCAACCCCTCGGTCTAGGAGACCTCAAAATCCCTGGTCTAGGAGACCTTAAATCCCCGGTCTAGGAGACCTCAAAATCCTTGGTCTAGGAGACCTCAAAATCCTCGGTCTAGGAGACCTCAAAATCCATGGTCTAGGAGACCTTAAATCCTCGGTCTAGGAGACCTCAAAATCCTTGGTCTAGGAGACCTTAAATCCCCGGTCTAGGAGACCTCAAAATCCCCGGTCTAGGAGACCTCAAAATCCTCGGTCTAGGAGACCTTAAATCCCCGGTCTAGGAGACCTCAAAATCCTCGGTCTAGGAGACCTCAAAATCCATGGTCTAGGAGACCTTAAATCCCCGGTCTAGGATACCTCAAAATCCTCGGTCTAGGAGACCTCAAAATCCATGGTCTAGGAGACCTTAAATCCCCGGTCTAGGAGACCTCAAAATCCTCGGTCTAGGAGACCTCAAAATCCTTGGTCTAGGAGACCTTAAATCCCCGGTCTAGGAGACCTTAAAATCCTCGGTCTAGGAGACCTCAAAATCCATGGTCTAGGAGACCTTAAATCCCCGGTCTAGGAGACCTCAAAATCCTCGGTCTAGGAGACCTCAAAATCCTCGGTCTAGGAGACCTTAAATCCCCGGTCTAGGAGACCAAAAAATCCTCGGTCTAGGAGACCTTAAATCCCCGGTCTAGGAGACCTCAAAATCCTCGGTCTAGGAGACCTCAAAATCTTTGGTCTAGGAGACCTTAAATCCCCGGTCTAGGAGACCTCAAAATCCTCGGTCTAGGAGACCTCAAAATCCTCGGTCTAGGAGACCTTAAATCCCCGGTCTAGGAGACCTCAAAATCCTCGGTCTAGGAGACCTCAAAATCCATGGTCTAGGAGACCTTAAATCCCCGGTCTAGGAGACCTTAAAATCCTCGGTCTAGGAGACCTCAAAATCCTCGGTCTAGGAGACCTCAAAATCCATGGTCTAGGAGACCTCAAAATCCTCGGTCTAGGAGACCTCAAAATCCTTGGTCTAGGAGACCTTAAATCCTCGGTCTAGGAGACCTCAAAATCCTCGGTCTAGGAGACCTCAAAATCCTTGGTCTAGGAGACCTTAAATCCCCGGTCTAGGAGACCTCAAAATCCCCGGTCTAGGAGACCTCAAAATCCTCGGTCTAGGAGACCTTAAATCCCCGATCTAGGAGACCTCAAAATCCTCGGTCTAGGAGACCTCAAAATCCATGGTCTAGGAGACCTCAAAATCCTCGGTCTAGGAGACCTCAAAATCCTCGGTCTAGGAGACCTTAAATCCCCGGTCTAGGAGACCTCAAAATCCTCGGTCTAGGAGACCTCAAAATCCATGGTCTAGGAGACCTCAAAATCCTCGGTCTAGGAGACCTCAAAATCCCTGGTCTAGAAGACCTTAAATCCCCGGTCTAGGAGACCTCAAAATCCTCGGTCTAGGAGACCTCAAAATCCTCAAAATCCTTGGTCTAGGAGACCTTAAATCCCCGGTCTAGGAGACCTCAAAATCCTCGGTCTAGGAGACCTCAAAATCCTTGGTCTAGGAGACCTTAAATCCCCGGTCTAGGAGACCTCAAAATCCTTGGTCTAGGAGACCTTAAATCCCCGGTCTAGGAGACCTCAAAATCCTTGGTCTAGGAGACCTTAAATCCCCGGTCTAGGAGACCTCAAAATCCTCGGTCTAGGAGACCTCAAAATCCATGGTCTAGGAGACCTTAAATCCTCGGTCTAGGAGACCTCAAAATCCTCTGTCTAGGAGACCTCAAAATCCCTGGTCTAGGAGACCTTAAATCCCCAGTCTAGGAGACCTCAAAATCCTCGGTCTAGCAGACCTCCAAATCCTCGGTCTAGGAGACCTTAAATCCCCGGTCTAGGAGACCTTAAATCCCCGGTCTAAGAGACCTCAAAATTCTCGGTCTAGGAGACCTTAAATCCTATAAAGGTGCAAATCCTTTGGTGTTTGTCGTGCCCGAACGACTTTAGGTGGTCTGGTATAGTCACCTGTCTGTGATTGCAATGAGTTCTTAAGAGACCAACTACGACGGTGAAAACTAGAGTTTGAATGGCAATGCTTAGAACGCAAAAGGTTCGGGATTTCCGAGATTAAAGTCTGGTTTAAATACCCAAGGGTGTATCCCCGGCTTGAAATCTGTATGGCAGCCCCATAGGTTGAGGTAGCTTGTATGCGCCTCAATTCTGGATACTGAATCAACCTAGTCTGTCACCCCGTTGGAGAATAGGGAAAATTGTAAATATGATCAGAAAAGTGGCATCCGTGGCCACCCAAATCGGTTAAAAAACAGCAGGTGCGCATGTCTGTTTACACCACCCCTTCTCCTTTCGCGTGAGACGCGTTAGGTTGTTGATTCACTCGGTTAAAAACATCAGGTGCGCCTGTTGTTTACACCATCTTTCCTCCTTTCGCGTGAGACGCGTTAGGCCTTTGATTCACTCGGTTAAAAACATCAGGTGCGTCTGTCGTTTACACCATCTTTCCTCCTTTCGCGTGACACGTGTTAGGATGTTGATTTCTCTTGGTTGAGGTCATCCCTCTCTTGCATGATCATAAGTTTTTCAAAACAACCGGCTTCGCGAAGCGTGTAAGTCCAACCTTCAAACTGCATTTTGAGCATTCTGCCCCTGAACTACGCTGGTTTGATTCCTTGCAAAGGGATACGTAGGCAACCTTCGGGTTCAACCACTTGCATTACATTTGGTTTGTACATGCATTGCATTTTGTGTGATTGCCCAAGTCTTACGGCCTTGTCAAAAGGGTCGTCTTCGGGCTTTGACATTCACTCACGTCATTTCATGACTTCGAGCTCTGTCAAAGAGAGGCAACTGTAGACACCCCATTTTGACCGGCCCTAAGACTTGGGCATTTTATTTTGACCACCCTTACCAGAAAAATCAAATTGAAATGTTAAATTCCAAACCTCACCCATTATGGCCATCACTCGTATTTTTGTTAATTTGTAGTGTTTTATAATGTGTGTGTACATATTAAATTAGGTGTGTGCATATCTTTTAAGTGTGTTTTATATAAATTGATAACTATTTTTAAAAATCAAAAAATATATATATATAATAAAAAATAAAAAAAGGAGAAAATAATAAAACAAAAAAAATAGAAAAAGAGAAAATAAAAAAAATGATGATGGGGTGGTGGCTTTTTCCTAAAAGAAAGAAAAAATAAAAAGAGAGGAAAAAGAAAGGTGGCGATGGTGCACAATATGTGTGGGAGGCTCAAAATGATGTTTAAGTGGGTGAGGAAACATAAGGTATCTTACACAAATAAAAAAAAAAAAGCATGGCAATACACCATATTCGTGGAAATGAAAAAAAAGAAAAGAGGAGAGACCCACATGCACACATGAAAAAAAGAGACCAACCTCTCTTCTCTCTCAAAACCCACCTCCCACACGAGACCCACGAGGGGACACAACACACAGGATAATACAAGAGACCATTCACGGGTGAAGAAGAGGGGATCGACGGCAGCTAAGAGAAGAGAGAAAGGCGAGGGAGAGGGAGACGATTCACGTACATAGGAGAGAGAGAGATACACGGGAGAGACGACAAAGGAGATGGACTAACTCTCTCTCCCTTTCGGCTGGGAGAGGGAGACCATGCATACACCCACCTTTCACATCCACACATACAACACAGCACCACCACCATACATTTACACAACATAGGCACACACACGGCTGGCATGTGAAGAGGAGAAGACACCATAAACACAACACACCATCACAACCAACCATACACACACTCACCACACACACACTCATAGCTCACGGTTGGAGGTTCCTCCCACACAATCACACACTCTCACCAAGCCACTCTTTTCTTGATACACCATGCACACACCACGGCACTCTCTTTCTAGTACACACACGGCAAAGGAGGAGACCCATCACCCTTGAGCACACACACACGGCATAGGCTGCCCGATTCATTCGCACTTCACCCCGCACAATACACTCGAGCACACATGTACACGGGTTAGGGAGGAACACCATTAACACATGCAGATTAACACAAAGCACCATGGAGGGACCTCTCTCTTCTCTCTCTAACACACCCATACACCTCCCATGCACACCCACCTTCACTCTCACACAGACACAATGCCATAGACTCACGACATACACACACTGATACACATCCCATACACCATGCACACACCCACCTCTCACACACCCATGCATGATTGCCACCACTCACACCAATACACACACTGATACACATCCCATACACCATGCACACACTCACGGTATACACAAGACCAGACACACACGGCACATACACACACAGACCCAGCAGGGAACAAGGGAGGGAGAAACTGCCATCTCTCTCTCTCTCTCGCGGATTGCATCGTTGAAGAGAGAGAAAAGGTGGCGAGTGGATGAATGATATAATGTAACATACGAGCTATGCTAGTCAGATTTCAAATCCGTTCCTTGGTTGCCACTTGAATCTGGAAAATGTGCGGAACTCGGGACATGCGAAAAGAAGTGGAATGTGCCAGTGATAAAATTCTTTATTTTATTTTTATTTTGAGTGTTTGTGAGGTTTTATTTTATTTTTCTCTCCTCCCTCCCTCCTTCGGATCTGTAATAATTCAAATATTGTAATAATTCCCCACCTCGCTTCTTTCTATCCCATTCTTTAATCGCTTTCCCTAACTGTGTGTATGTATATATCTGACATGTCATGCATATCCCTGCTTTACATCCATGATCCATGCATAAGATTTGGCTAAATTTGCATCTTTATGCTTCAATTGATTATTCCATGATTCTGTGTGCTATCGTATGTTTTGAGATGATTCGCATGCCATATTCTAGAAGCCAAATCTTTAGTGCATCTCATGAGTGAATTGTATTAGGATTCTGTATATAAGATCATGCATATTTTACTAACCTTTGTTTTGTAGTTGTTCGAGGGACGTCGGTCAATCTGTGAGTTTTTATGCTTTAGCATCCAATTTGTGTGTGATTTTCTTATTATGTTTAGCATCCTACCATGTGGCTATTTGCTTAAGTGATATAACTGTATGAATGCCTGTGGATGAAGGCTTGTTGCCTGAATTGGAATGATTCAACGACTGTACGTTTTAAGCCCACTTTGTAGTGGCAAATTCACAAACTTTAAGCCCACTTTGTCAAGTGGCAAATTCAAACCCTTTTTGAAAAACAAACATGAAGTTGAATTGTTCCAATTTGGGCAAACTAGTCTATACTTGTATGCTTCACATAGTAAATTTTAGGATTTACTAAAATAATCAGAACATGAACATATAAAGAAAATAAAAAGTCATATCATGGTTTAGTAGAGGCCGATCTTTTGATCGGGTGAGTGGGGGTGCTCATTATTGACCTTCCCCTCTCATACCTAAGGTTCCGAGCCAAGCATCCTTGGTTACGACGAGCAGTGGCCTTTGGCACCGAGTCATGGGTTTCCTAATTTCCCAAAATATTAGGTGGCGACTCTGAGATCTGATGACGCAGTCCATTTTTGACAAAATTGCAATAAAATGGATTTTCAATAAAAGTTGTCAAATCTGGACTCTCATTTACGTTTCACATTGCACTCGTGAAATTTGAGATCAAAGAGATCTCGGGAGTCCGAACTGTTTAACGCGCGCGGGTACCGTCCCGGGCATGTTACAGGCATGTTTCATGTATTTTATTTAAAACAAACATGTTTAGGACTAAGTAATCATATAATATTCATGCATTAAGCTTGGTTTGAATCATGTAATATTTTGCACATTTCTCCTTTTTATTTGTTAGTTGCTTTTTGTGCATCTTCACCATTCTAGTAGCCTCAAACCGGGCTTAGGACCATTATTTGTATGTTTAGTTGTATATTAGGTTTGTGAGGACATAATTTTGGCTGAGGTTGTTAGCCGAGGTGCCCTGCAAGTGGTCTAGGGTTGTCGAGGTATAATGCGATCATACCAGAATCTGAGATAATCAGATAAGGGACAAAAGTCCTAGATGATGATAGGCTCTTTGTTTGGATAAAAGTGGGACTCTTGAGTAAGTTCAGCCTAATCCAAATAGAAGGAATCCGAAATAGTTGTTATCCTTATAGGGGCAGAGTCTTATGACGTGAGACTTCTAGGGAACGAGGGCCTTGATGATTATAAAAGGAAGGCACCCCTGTGGGTCTAATTTATGTTCTGAACTAGTGTGTTATTATTTAGCTAATATATTTGAGAGATTGTTTAACTAACTTGATCGTCGGAGTACCCCTGAGTGGACAACCCACCGGTCTTGTTGTCTACTTGTGTACAGGTGTTAGCCTTCTTTATTTTTGCACGCGCTCTATGGCTTAGTTTCTAGGTTCTCGGCGAAAAGATTCGATTTGGTTGTGAGGCCAAAATTCAACACTCATAATTTGACGCCATCTGTGGGAACTTAGTTGGAATAGACACACAATGAGCAAGAACAGTGTGTTGGAGATGACTTATATAGTGAGGAAGGAGAGCGCGCCAATCTTGACAAAAAAGATGAGAATGATGGTGGGGGTAACCAGGAGGAAATTCCGGAAAAGAATAATTCCACCAATGGTCGAAACCCAAAGGGTGGAGGACAACCAGAGGAGGGTCAACGAGAGGGCACCAGATTAGCCCTGAGAAAAATATTGCAACGAGAATGATATCTAGATTTGGAAGGGTCGATGTTCACATCATAATGCGGAGGTAAAGGATTTGGCTGGCAAGGTGGCAGAGTTGCATACCATGATGAAATTTATGGTACAGACTCATGTATTGTAGCTGACACCACCGATGCCGACGTCACCACTAGTAGTTATCAATGCTAGTGTTCAGAATGGTGGGCAGACGTCAACACAACGCAATGAGAGATAGATAATCTGTTTTCCATGATGATTAGCACACGTTGGCAGAGATGAACCCCAAAAAGAAATATAGTCCCAGATTGAAGGATCGAGGTAGGTAACGGATAAGATCACCATGTCGAGAAGACGTTGGATCTTAATGGATCTAAGAGGCTAAAACCCAACATGAGAAGTAATGTGCCAAAGAGGTTGAAGTCGGTTAACAATAGAGCGCCGGGCCGATCTAAAGAGGATTTACATAACCTCCTTCAGAAGAAGAGGAACGCGTCAAGGTCACGTCACTAGATGAGCCAAAGAAGCCGTTCTCAAAGGAGTAAGAAAAGTTTGAAGCACCAAAGAGGTTTACCATGCCGAAGTTTCATACGTATGACTATAAATCTAATCCTAATTTTCACATTGGAGTTTATCTTAATGTGATGTCATTATGGAGTGGAAACGATCTACTTTCATGTAAGGTGTTCCCAATAGCATTGGGAGACATAGCATTAAATTGGTTTTTGAAGTTGCCAAAAGAATTAGTGAAAAGCTAGGATGGTCTAGCCAAGATGTTTGTAGGTTGGTTTATCACCAATAACATTCAACCTTTGAGGGTTGACTCGTTGGTGTTTATGAAGATGGATGCCGGTGAAAGTCTGAGGACCTATGCCAAGAGATATTACGAGGTTTATAACCAAACTCCAGGTTGTAATCAGGAACTTTCCGTTGTCTCATTCATAAATAGCCTAGAGGACGATAGCCCAATTCGACAATCTTTGGCCAAGACTCTTATTGTCATGACCCAAACCCGCCTCTATGGATTAAGATCATAACCAGCTAGTAATCATGAGATTACCTACGGCCTCAGACAGAAATCAAAACATATTCTTAATATGAGGAGGCCAAAAGAGGAAGCAAAATTCAAAGATTATTGTGCATATATGGCGGAAGACAAGAACTTTTCACATATGTATATAATAACTCACACATCAGATGATTACAGAGTTCATGTTTCCAGGACCATTCAAACGTTTCTTCACATGTAGCCCAAAGCTGATACAATATTTACATAAATGGTCAATCGACCAACAAAAAGAAACAAAAGGGTCAAAAGATTAAAGGATAAAAAACAAAGCCTCTTGCGTGAGGTGTCCTGGGCTGACTCCACCAAACTTGGTTCTTTTACAAGTTCATTAGGGTTAGGGCTGGACATCCCGCTACTCACCTACATACATATAGATAAAGAGTGAACTAATGCCTAGTAAAGAGGTTAATGAATGAGATTCGCATATAAACAAATCATACTTGTACTTAATACATATGAAGCACAATTCTCATTCATAACAGACTTAAACAAATCATAACGGAATGACCTTAGGTCCAATCCATTATATGCAGAATATATTGGCCTTGAGTCCAATATTCTCATATACAAAACAACCTTTGGTCTAACACATACATTCATATTTGAAACGACCTTCAGTTCAAAACATGCATTCATAATCAAAACGACCTTTGGTCCAATATATTCATGCACGCGTTGATAATCATGATCATGTTCATATTCGTATTCACATTCAAAATGACCTTTGGTCCACTCAATTCCTTAGTCAAAATGACCTTTGGTCCATAGTCATGATCATGTTCACATTCATATTCATATTCAAAATGACCTTTGGTTCATTTAACAAACATACAAAACGACCTTCGGTCTAATTCATATATAAGATGGCCTTAGGTCTATCTTGTCAAATATTCTAAACGACCTTAGACCCATTCCGTGTCCTTATCAAATATACCAAACAGCCTTGGCCTCAGTTCATATTCTTATCAAACATACCAAATGGCCCTGGGCCCATTTCATAGTCTCATCAAACATACCAAACAGCCTTGGACCCATTTTATATTTGTACTTATCAAACACTTTACAGATTCTTTTACAAATCAGACAAATAGAATACTCATTTATAGTACAAATTCCTGAATTCGGAAAACTTACCTCATAGGTAATATTTAGAAAATAACATACATGGAACTATCTTTACTATGATATTGCTCACAGTGTTTAGATGGTTGATAAATCCTTGCGATTGACCTACACAATTCATACAGAAATCGGGTTACAATACAATTCAATCCGTTCTCAAATTCATTCATCTTTCTTAGGCTTGTTTCTAACTCTTTGGTTTATTTAGGATGCTCAATGTATGCGTAAGGATGCTTAGAAATGAAAAAGAACAGAAATTGAAACATAAAACAACTTTTCAAAGTTTCTTGAAACAAGGAACCTTGCTCGAGCGCAACATTGGTTGCTCGAACGAATCCATTGGTCTGCAAAAGTACTAGATGCTCTTATTTTATGCTCAAGCCAACTTTTTGGTCGCTCGAGCCAAGACTAAAAATAAAGCGTAGTCGCTCAAATGGTCTTTTGGTCGCTCCCACTGTCTATAGAAGTATTGGGAGCTTGAAATGTACGCTTGAGCGACATTTCCATTTGTAGACCCGACTTTCTCCGCGCCCCCCCCCCCTTTTCAGAGAAGGCGTGAATTGGTCATCCTATAGTTTAGAATCTTGTCACGGTTCTGAATCTAATCTCACAAAGTGCAATGCAAGACCGGTAAACACCAAAGAGTCCAAATATGGCAATTGGTTTTGAAAAATCAATTTTGAATCAAAAAGCACCAAACATGGACTGCTTTGCCAGATTATAGAGTCGCTACCTGAATATTTTATTTTTGAGAAATTTAGGAAACCCTGACTCGTGCCTAAGGCCACGTGTCCATCATCACCAAAGTTATCTCGGCTCGCGAACTTGGGTACGAGAGGGGAAGGTCCTGAAATGAGCACCCTCACTCGCCCGATCAGAGATTGGCCTCTACTAAACATGATACGTTGTTTTATAAACACATGTGTTCTTGTTCGGTTATTAGCCTAACTTTACTACGTGATACGCACAGTATACAAGTATAGACTCAATCACGAGAATTGGAACAAAACAACTCATGTTTGTTTTTGAAAATGGTTTGAAAGTGCTACTCGCAAGTAGGCTAAAGTGCGGATTTGCCACCCTCAAGTGGGCTTTAAAACATGATTTGCCACTTTGCAAAGTGGGCTTAAAATTCACATTCGATGAATTGTTCCAATTCAAGCAATCAAGCCTTCATCCACAGGCATTCATGCAGTTCATCAAGTAAGCATATAGCCTCATGGCAAGCATGCTATCATGGAAACACTCACACTCATGCAAGTATGCTAAAGCGTGAAGACTTACAGTGTACTCCGAGCCAAAATAGAAAACTAGTTAGAAATCATGCATGATCCTAACTATGTGAAATGCCTAATGCAACACATGCAAAGAATGCAACTAAATAGGCTCAGCTATCTAGGTTGGCATATGAATGCAACAATTTGATAACATGCTGTTAAACACGTATTCAAAGAAGTGTATTGAAATACGATGCAGTTTGAATAATGCGCCGAGCCCGGTGCATGCAAGACAAATGAATGATGCAAACATGCAAGCATAAGGTATGCTAATCAAAATGTGCCCTAAACTAACCATCGAAAGCGGTAAGTAAAAGGGAAAAAGAAGTGCGGATTGGACGACATGCACACACACACGCACCCTAATTACAATATTGTGCCCTCTCGAAGGAGGGTCTGAATAAATAAGCTAAGCTATTCTAAGCTAAGCTAAGCTAACTAACTAATCTAATTAAACTAATTAGAATAATTATTACAAACCAATAAAGAAATAGCTAAACTAAGCTACTTAATTATTACAACACTTTAACTAATTAACAAATTAATTAAATTACAAATTGAAATGCTAACTAACAAGTAAAGTATCAAGCTACAAACTACACTACTTCAGCTCTGTTTGAAGAAGTTGAACATGCATGCCTCGGTTGCTGCCTCGAAACACCTTCCAGTTTGCTCTTGAGAGGCTTTGTTTGCAGGGTGTCTCCAAGAACTCTCTGCTGAACCTTACTAAATCACTGCTGGGGAATGCACCAGTGGCCTGCCGGCCATGAGGAGAAGGGAGGGCCTCCCAAGGGTATATGTGTACTGTACCACTCCTTATCATCTCAAAACATCAAAGGAGAGGTACCATTGGATCCAAAACCATCAATCAAGCATTCAATGTATGATGGCCAAGGATCCAACTTGCAAAAATTCAATAAATGCAAGACAAACAAGACTCTAAAACCACAACCTTATCATGGATGATCAAAGGCAATGGAGACAAAGGAAATTGGCTCATTTTCATCACTTTGAGTATGAAATGGATCAATTCACCTTGTGTTCAATATAACGTCCGATTGAACACAATGCAATGCAAATGCAACATGTTTATCTTGGCATGTTTTACTTGATTCAATTCTTGTTTACACATTTTAAGTTACCAAACCCTTCTTTAATTGATTTATCCAGTGTGAAAGTCCTCTAATGAGAGAGAGGTCAATCAAAAGATGATTTAAGACATGAGAGAAACTTATGCCTTTGACTAGGAGGAACCCTCAAAAGAGGGTTAAAGCCATTTAGGCATAAGCTTCCATCACACACTTAAACACAACTTTAAGACTAACCAACCCTCAAAACAAATAGAAAAATGAAGAAATGAGGGAGGTGGCAGAATTTTAGTGCTGAAATGGCATGAAATGCAAGACTCCAACATGTTAGAAGACTTAAGCACTAAAACTAGTGAAGAGCTTTACACTAGAACCATGTAACATCAAGCCCAAATGGCCAAACCAGCCCTAGACAGACCTCAAACATGCCAAAACAGTGGCCAAAATGTGCTGAGATGGTAGCATGAAAAGCAAGAAAATTGTGCTCAAGTATTGGCTCGTAAACAAGGCACATAGCACACCTCTTAAAAGTGATGAAAGAGTGGAATATGTGAGAGTATGACATGGCTATATGCACTGAAATCATGTATGAAATGATGCCAAAACATGCAAACAACTTAAGCATAGCATGTTGAAGACCTTGACACTCAAAGCTAGTCAAGGCCATTTACACTATAGCTATACAAAGCAAGCCTCATATGATCAAGACCACTCAAAACAGAGCTAGAGCATGCTAAATCAGTAGCAAGAAAGTGTTGGAGCTAAGCTAACACATGGTAGAATAATAGGCTACAACATCAAGTAAGCTAGGCTAGCAAGCATGATTACACTACAAGTGTAAGAAGCAAACAAGAGGTGCTCTAACCAACCAAAAACAGAGTCATAACATGTTAAAATAAGGCCAAAAACATGCTGAGATCAAGCCAAGAGATGGTAGAAAAACATGCTCAACTACTAAGCTATCAACACATGCAAACAAGATATGAGGAGGGGGGACCACCCCCTTCTATTTTGGACCTCAAAACCAGCTTTCTACCACTGAAATACCTCTGGAATTTAGTGGTTAAAAGACCAAGAAGAGGAGGTTTCAAAAGCTTAGGAAGTTGGCTCAAAAGGTTTTACAAGCCAAAGAGCCAAGAGGGGGAACCACCCCGAACCACACAAGGCTTAAACCAACACTTTAAGACCTTAAAAATAGAACTTTTTTGAAGCTAAAATCAGCTTTAAAGTAGCACACAAAGATGGCAAAGCAATGAAGTAAAGCAAAGCTTAAAGGAGGGAAATTCTTACCCTTGAAGCATAACACTAAAACAGCAAGCAAACAACCAAGTTTCTGAGCCAAAACCACTCCAAGGAGCTCAAACAAGGCCTCCAAGAGTTTCAACACTAAGGTAGAGGTGTTTGGCTAAGGGTGCTAGTGCAAATATGTAGAGAAAATACACTTTCAAGGCTAAAATCTAGAGAGAGAGAATTCTAGAGAGAGAGAGAGAGGGAGAGATATAGTTCAGCTCAAACTTTGTAACCCTTTGCATGCATATAGATGGCTTGTATATGTAGAGGATACAAGAAGCCTTCAAACAAATCCAGCTCTCCACGTGCAAGAAGATGGGCCATTATGTGCAAACAATTGTCAAAAATATCTACAAAATATCTACTGAAACAATGGTGGCCGGTCGGCCATCAGTGGTAGTCGACAGTGCCTCATTTATGGCCGGTAGGGCAAAGCCCATGGTCGGCAGCCCTCAATGATGGCCGGCAGGCCATCAAGGACATCACCAAGCAAAGACCAACACATGGTCCAAATATGAGACAGAATGGAAATAGGGTCTGGAAAGATCAAACCTGGAGCATTCCGTCGCAAAAGTCGAGTACTCGACGAGCAATCAAACTTGTCGCTGGATGTACCTACAAGAACATCCAAGTCTTGAGGACGGTCAAAAATGGGGTGTCTACACCATCGCTCAAGCTAACTGCTCGAATTCTGGAATTTCTAGAATTCTGTTTGAGCTTCAAACACAACTCCAAGGCTTCAAATTTATGCATGACTCACTCAAACATGCAAGAACACTCCCAAACACATATATTTGAAGGCAGTTTCAACTCATTGTTCAAAATTCCACGAATTCATCAAAATTCAAACCACAAACTTCATGTATGTGAACTATTTTTCAGTTCTTGCATCCATAGACTTTTAAACTTAGAATTGGACTCTAAAACATGGTAATTCATGCATGCATGTAAGATAAAATGTCCAATTCATCCTAATTTATAGGGTTTATGCTCAAAAGTGAAGAATCAAAACAAATTCATGCATGCATGCATGCCCAAATTGATCACAATTCCTACAATCTTTACTCAACTCACATACGTAATTACACATTCTTCTTGAAGTCACATTTAAATGACTTAAGTTCATGAATTTAGAGTTCAATCACTTACTTAGAGCCTTATATTCTCCCAATTCTAGCTAAAACTTGAGTTAATCTTCAATTTTTCAATCCCTTGAGCCAATCTTTAAGTTTTTCTTCCCTTTCTCTTGAATTCTTAACTTTAGAATTTGAGCTTAAGAATGAGCTTAATCACAATTAGAACACATAGATATATGCTTGACTAATCAAAATAGCTATCAAGGTTTAGTGCTAATAATTAGGCTCACTTAAATTGAATAAATCTAATTAATTTAATCCAAATCAATTTTAATCAAATTTCACTGTAGGCTCTAAAAATTACGCTAATCACAATGGTATAGTCAATTTTGGTTTTTGTCGCCTTGACGGCCCTCAATTTTAGTTTATTATAGAATACAAAATAGATTTCTTTACAATGGACAGATATAAATTCAAAAATGCATATAAGTACATACTTAGCATCCAAATTCATATTAAGCACATAATCACGTAATTAAAGATTAACGGCATTTTTTCCCCCCTTCAGGAAGTTTGGTCCTCCAAACTTATATTACCTTTCGTTGGAAACAGATGTGGGTAGCATTGTCGCATCTTTTCTTCTTTCTCCCACGTGGCTTCCCTTCCATAATGCTCTTTCCATTCCACTTTCACCATTGGAATGGATTTGTTTCTTAGTTGTTTCACTTGTCGGTCAATAATCTGTTCCAACCATTCTTCACATCCATATTCTTGTCAAGGGCTATTCGGTGATAATCGATTACATGGAATAGATCTCGAAGATAGCCTCTCAACATTAACATGTGGAATATGGATCTCTGATTGCCTGGCGTTAATTGGCCAGCCAGCCAAAACAATAGCCAAGGCTGACTGCTTTGAATGAAATAGGATTTTTCGACAGAATTCTTGCCATTTCCTCATATTTCCACATTGTTCTTTGCTCAATTTCCTAAGGAAATGTTTCATTTTGAAGTTTAAAAATGAGCCTCAGAACACTACAAAAATATTCAGAACATAGCGCGGAAAGAAAGTTTCGAAAGAGAGTTTTGAACGAAATTTGAACACTTGGTCAAAATAGGCTTAGGTTTGGAAATGAAGTACAGATTCTATCTTTCTTGCAGAGAATTATGCAAGAAACACACTCTTGTTTTCATCATCGGGTAATCAAAATAAAGCGCCAAAGTCTTAGGGCCGGTCAAAATGGGATGTCTACAGTTGCTCATTTTTGACAGAACTCAGAGTCATTTCTTGACGTGAGTGAATGTTAATGCCCAAAGACGACCCATTTGACAAGGTCGTAAGACTTGGGGCCGGTCAAAATGCAAATGATATGCAATTGAAATCACAATTTGAAAGCTGGAGTTACATGATTCACGAAGCCATTTTTGTTTTGAAAAGTCACGATCTATAACGCAATGTAACAAGTAATATAAAGCATAACAAGGGATACAATCCAAATATATTCACATAAGAGAACGAAATATAACCGACGACTAGTTTTAACCTACAATCCAAAACAAGGGAGGTATTAACCGATGGATAGTCTCAAATAATAACCCAAGAAAAGGGAGGCATTAACCGAAGGTGGATTGGATTGCCAACCTGAGAAAGGGATAGTTTCGTCCTCCAAAAAAGGGTTAGTACAAATGGAGTGGTTTGATCCTACAACCCAAAATAAAGGGGGCCAGCATAAACTGTTGAAAAAGTTATAGTCAAATGTTGATGTGAATAAATTGTAGCCAAGTGATGCAACAACGAAGTTTTAACCATGCAAATGATATGCTAATGTAATTGGAAGTTAATTTTTTTTTTTTTTTTTTGTCTTTTTCTTTTTTTCATGACTTATGCAATGCAATGCAATAGGTGGTGAGGCAAGCCTCATGCAAATGAAGCAAACAAAGGAGTACAATCCGAACACACTTTTATGAGATGAGAGAATAGGGTTTTAATCAAACAGCGAGACCTAGACTGTACCTTAATATGAAGAGGGGATTGATTTCAACCGGGTAAAGAGAAAAAGGGGTCTTAACCAATAAGCGAGACCTAGACTGTACCGCAATACGAAATAGAGGATGGTTTTCAACTGGGTAAAGGATAAAGAGGTCTTAACCAATAAGCGAGACCTAGACTGTACTGCAATATGAAATAGGAGATGATTTTCAACTAGTTAAAGGATAAAGGGGTCTTAACCAACAAGCGAGACCTAGACCGTACCACAATACCAAATAGGGGATATTTTTCAATTGGGTAAAGGATAAAAGGGTCATAACCAACAAGCGAAAGCTAGACCGAACCGCAATACAAAATAGGGGATGGTTTTCAACCGGGTAAAGGATAAAGGTTATAAGATAAAAGTTTGAAGTAATGTGAATGGATTGTAGCCATGCATGACAAATATAATGGATAGTGCAAGTGTGACAGTGGATGCAAAAACGCGAAGGGGCAATGTAAAACAAACAATATGAAATGATGGATGGATGCACAATAATAACATGATGAATGCACAACAGATGAATACAAAAATGTTTTTGTTTTTGTTTTTTTTTCAAAATTTTCTCTTTTTTTTTTCTTCTGAAATTTCTTTTTTTTTTTTTTTGAAAATTTCTTTTCTTTTTTGAATTGTTTTTGATTTTATTTCAAAATTTCTTTTTTGATTTTTTTTCTCTTTGAAAACTTCTTTTTGAAAATTTCTTTTTGAACATTTCTTTTTCTTTGAAAATTTTCTATATATACCATATATACATATACGGATACAAAATTCAAAATACGTATTACATAGAAAATATATACACACACGGATACATACATATATTCAGATACATATGAGCTATATATACATATATGGACATAATATATACATACACGTATATGGACACAGACATACGGATACGGATACACAGACAAAATATACACATATGTATACAAATACGGTATATATATACATATATGTACAAATATGTGACGCCCCAAATTTTTTTGGAACATCAAGGGAAATTAAATAAACAAAATGACTTAATAAACTAAAAAGTTGACATCCTAATAGGGCATTCCAACTCTCGTACATAACCAAATGTTCAAATAAAAAAAAAAAAAAAACTTAAAATTATCCAATTACAACATCAATGAAATTATAAGGTCCTTAATAGCTAATATATAGGATGATAAAGTTATTCAACTTTAGTCATGATTTCAAGTCAGCCAAGGCTCTACGTTAGCGTCAACTCCATTTCAGCTTCAATTATTTCCTCGCCAAAACCTGGCATAAAACACCAGGGCAACCAGAATATATGCCATGAGTTTTTCAACACAGTAAGAAAACATAACCAACCTACCACTATTTTTAAGAGAAAAATAATGAGGTTCTAAACATGAGATAACAATATAATTGTGAACATAAATTACAACCATTAGAATAATTTCAATAATTTTAATAAATTAGGTGACACTCGAAATCTCACCAAAGAGATTTAACTTACCAACCACTAAGCATGGCAACAGTTAATTTGAAACCCTCCCTTGGTCAAATATTCAAGTGTTACCAATCGTAACTACCAGGGATGCCCACGTCCGGAGTTATATACCCAAGTAGTGGCATCCGTGGTTTGCCCCAAGGAAACGGTCTGCCAGGGGTATGTAACCTCCCTGTGTGCCACCTGCACATCCATTCTTATTGCAAAACCGAATACCGAAAAGGGTTCAAATAAATCCCGTGCCATCTTAGGATTTCGCGACACAATTTACACGAGAATTCTCAAAACCAGGGCTCACCCTGAACAACCGCGAATTCTCAAAACCAGGGCTCACCCTGAACAATCGGTATTGACCGTCAATTGTTAACTTTGTGTATGCCGTTAATCATTTCAGTTAATTTTTGATATTAATCACCAATAATTCCAATTTTTAATCATAATTAATGGTTTACCAACTCATTAAAATTCCCAACGTAAAATATTACACATGTCACTCAATAGTAAACAATGTACAAAAATTAAATAAACAATTTATTTAAACCATGTCATAAAATAATGATGTAGATACCAAAAAGAAGAAATAAATCATAATCACACACGTGCATGGATTTTTTTTTCTACAAGATTAGATTAGCACCATATTAAATTTTAGTTCAAAGAAACAGTTGAAGAGATTATTTTTGATTCCTCCTTAATCTGCCAAAATTTTCAGAATATATATCTTGCAAATGAAATTATAAATAAATTACTTATACAACTCTAAAATTCATATAACTCTACAGAATACTCAATAAACACGTTATGGTCATTTTTCATAAAGAAGTTTCCAAAAATAAATTACAAATAATTCTTAAAATTTCCAAGAGTGTTTATGACACAGATTTATCACATTTTCTTAAATTAATTCCATACTTGAATTTATAAATCAATTCCATGATATAAAATTTTATTATGAAACTAGACTTTTCAAATTTCATTTTTTTCTTAGAAATTATCAGGTTTGGTTTAATATAAAGTTTTTAATGAGTTTTCAAACACATAATAAAATCTGTCTATTGCTCCAGATTTGGTTTAAAATCTGTATAAATTCGTACAAAACTCAATAATTGTTGAAAAATTTTGTGGATGAACTAGACATCATTATCAACAACTTTGTAGAAGAAATAATCTTCAAATTTTGAGTATAAAATTATCTAAAAATTCGTACAACTTTCTGGCAGATTTAAAGGGCCAAATAACATCTATGATGCATGTATAAAACACTTATCAAATCCAACCAATTTTACATTATCAAGCTCAATTTATAATTTTTCTTCTTAATTTATATCACAATTTAATCTCAAGCTCATAAAATCTTGAAAATTTACCATGCATGCAAATGATAAACTTCAAATATGTGAAGATTGAAGAAAATCAAACCCAAATATTAAATCACAATATCAATTTCTTAATTATTAAACTTAACTCAAATCTTCAACATTCTTTTCCTTGATTCCCTCATATTACATGTATTTAAACTCAATTACCTCATAAATTTAGGTCTTGAAGAGATTGTCTAAAAAAAATGGGTTAGGATTTTTTACCTATTAGTCTTCAAGATCTTCCTTCATCTTTAATCCCTAGCTTTCCATCAATTCCTTCTAGCCAAAACATGGAATGAGCTTCAAAACTCTCTCTCTCTCTCTCTCTCTCTCTCTCTCTTGGATTCTTTGTTCCAGTCGAACAGATTGACCAAAAGCCTTAAGTAGCCTTAAGTTAGCAACTCTTCTTGATTTCACTTATTAATATTTTATTCTTTTCATTTAGTGGGACACTTGCTGCCCACACCTTACATGTACACACACACACACACTAGTTTCATGACACCACAACACACACGTGCACAACTCCAAGAGCTCCAGCACAACCTTCACATGCACACATACACCAACGCTCAGTACACCCACACCCATTTATGCCTTCAATTCTAATTTAGTCCATAATTAAATTTTGTCTAGAATTAATTTAATTAGACACCACTTAATCTTAATAAATTTTGATTAGCATAAAATTAGTTAATTGTAACTAATCTCAAATCCCATATAATTTAATTAGTCCAATTGACTTCCATTAGGGTCCAATTAATTATATTTAAATTTATCGGTACAAATCAGATTTTTAATCAGACTCCCAAAAGGCTCCAAATAATAAATTGAACTTATTGCCATCATCAATTTTGATTTCCCAAATCATTCAGGCCTTCAATTTCTGATCGGACTCTAAATTTCCGTCAATTAATTTACATATTCAAATTGGGCACATCATAATTAAATTTAATTTATAATAACCACAATCCTTAATCCTCATGACTTAATCAACTCCAATTAGGACCTAATTAATCAAACCTTAGTTTTATTAAACTGAATCAAATATTTAATTACACTTTCATAGGGTCTAATACTTAAAATTAAACTGATTTAACTTATCAATTCCACCTCCTTAGGCTATCTGGACGTTAACTTTCTAATTCTAAAATAAATCCTTAATAAAATAATTTATAAATAACAAATATTAAACACCCAAAAAATTATTATTGTTATTATTTATTTATTTATTTATTTTCTTCTAAGAATAATAAAATGTGGGTTTTCACAAAATATATACAGAACCCCCATTTTTCTCCTATTTCTGTCTCTTTCTTTGTGCTTCGTTCGTCTTCGTCGTGTCCAACGCATGATTTCAACAATCACAGCGTGCCTGACTGATAGTAGTTGGATGGGCCCTCGTTTGTCAAAGATTGCCTTGGTAATCTGCTCTTCTTTGTCCTTTTCTTCTTCTTCGTTCTTCTTCTGAAACACAGCTTACGAGGGGTAGAGCAAGAACTGTAAAACGCCCCCTGCCATTACTCTGCAAATTTCCCTTTTTGAGGCATTGCACTATCTTTCCAAACCTTAACACTCCCCCGATTGAAAATGTTGAGGCCAGCACCTCTAAGCCTCGGCAGAGTGCCCTTGCCCCCTGTTCTCAATTATCTAGCGTTGTCAGGCGAGCAAACAATGGCAGTGTAGTCAGACATTGATGCCAACCACTTCATATTGAAGTCCTGTGTGGAGACGGTGACCCTGGTCTCCAATTTGTCCCACCGCTAGAGTATGTACAATGATGCTCGAGCAGAGATTAGCACATTGAACAAGCAAAACAAGGAGCTAAAATGGCAAGCGACCTATGTGGCCCGATTCAGAGGTCCTTCGAACTCCATCTTTGATGGCCGAAGGGGAGTGATTTCTTTCGGGAGCTTTGCCAATGATGAGGCAGAGTCTTCAGAGGCTTTCCGAGAGTGATGTTGTGGTGAGGCAATCGTCAGTAAAGCTGAGTGACAAAGTTGTTTGCAAATGATGTCAATTCGTAATCTTTGCCATCGGGCTACTGCCGAAAAATTGAGAAAAATGGTCCCTTTTTCTGTTTTTTATTTATTATTTATTTTTATTTTCAATTGTTTTCTTTTTTTTTTCTTTTCCTATCTTTTTTTTTTGTTTTTTGTCTTGCTTAGGAAGGAGTACCAATGCTTCAAAATATTCTTTCTTTTTTTTGTTTTGAAATTTTCTTTTGTTTTTTATAATGCTAATTAGGGCTTCACCTTGAAGTTTAATAAAAGAAATTTCAATTTTTTCCTTTTTGCACATCATGGCATGAATGGTACAAAACTTAAGCATGAAAACATTTTGTTTTGAATTTGAATCTAAGAATGATTGAATCTTAACGAATTTTGAATTGGACATCGAGCTTTCAATTGATCAAGAAATCAAAGAATAACTCAATGAAAGAAAAACAAAGCATAAGCAATCCAAACACGTCTATTTACACTTACTGGAATGAATGATACTCAAAACATGACTCGAAATGACACACCATTGAGCCTACGCAATTTCTTCAATTTTCCATTCTGGATTCATAAATTGGCCAGCTAGCTAATTGATTGGCTGCCCGACTAATTTGTTGTCCAACCAGCTAAAGAATTGACAGGCCGGCTGATTTATGAATCGCCTGGCTAAATGAACTAATAACCTGGCTAGAAAATTGGCCGTCTTCAATGCAGACTCAATTAGAAACATCGTGGGTGCAACGATAGCGGGTGGGACAAATACGGGCGCGGTTTAGACAATCGCGGGTGCAATACATTTCCTGAGACAACTATTACGCACTTTTTGATGAGTGAGTTGACAATGGAGACTTTTGAGAATACGGGGAAAAGGGAAAAAACTTGACTAGACTATGCCCCTAGTTCATCACTTTGACTCTTTTTTTTTTTTTTGATTTTTTGCTAAAAAGATTTTAACCGACATGAGAGTTAAATTAATATGCTTGTTGCACTCTCTATTTTGAAATCATGTAAGTTAAGTCGTGAGCATTGAAATTTTTTCTTTTTTTGGGTCTAAGAAATGGTTTGATTTTTGCAAAAATGGAATAGTTTTTGAGAAAATTAGTCAACTTGATTAAAAATCATCAAAACTTGTTTTCTCAAATGGCCACTACCCGACCAACATGGAATTAACCCTTGAGATGCACAACCTCAAATCAAATAACTCGAACTTGATTTATCTTGCTGCTGAATTTGCCATAAAGAAGAGATAGGACAACTGAATTGAACGGAAATGATTCAATTGAACATGGACAAGACAACCGAGTGGAATAATGATACACCAATAAATTATGGATGGGATAAGTGAGTTGAAAATGATTGGGGTTGAACTTTAGGATGAAGCTGCATATGTATCCGAACTACATGAATCAGGCCTTACGTAGTTCCGGGTAATGCTCACTCAGGTATTAACACTCTCCTTTTGTGCTCTAACTTTTGCCAAAGCCACCCTTCTAAGTTTCTAACCTTGCGAGCTTTTTTTATTTTTCTATTTTTTTTTCATTATTTTATTTTATTTTTCTGCTCTAACTTTTGCCTAGGTTGCCCTTCTGGGTTTTCGGCCCAAACGAGCCTCTCAAGGATAGTACTTGTAGCTTGCTTTTCGTGCTCCTTTTGGATACAACTAGCACTACAGTTCGGACTCCCATGGTTCTGAATCTGATTTCACAAGTGCAATGTGAAAGAGATAAACACAAATGGGTCCAAATTCGGCAAATCTTTTGAAAAATCGATTTTGAATAAAAAATGCCAAAAATGGGCTGCTTTGCCAGATTATAGAGTCGCTACCTAAATGTTTTTGGACAATTTAGGAAACCCGAGACTCGTGCAAAAGGCCACTTATCCGTCATCACCAAAGTGTCTCGGTTCGGGAACTTAGATACGAGAGGGGAAGGTCATGAATTGAGCACCCCATCCGCCAGATCAAAGATCGCCCTCTACTAATCATGATGTGATTCTTATTTACATTATATGCTCTTGTTCCGATTATTAGGCTGTCTTTACTAGGTGATGCACACAAGTATAGTCTAATTTGCAAAAGTTGGAACACTTTGATTTCATGTGTGTTTTGAAAGGTGTTTGAATATGTACCACCCTAAAACAGTGATCTCATATGCACATTCATCAAATTATCCCAATTTGAGCAATTAGTCTTCATCCACAGGCATCCAAAGCAGGTATATCACTTAAGCACTTAGCCTCATAGTAGTCATGCTTGACGTGGCAGCAATCACACATATGCGATATGCTAAAGCAATAAATGCTCACTTAGTACTCCAAGGCAAGCCAAAAGAAATAAAATAGTTAGGAAAAATGCATGATCCTAATGATGCAAAATGACTTATGTCATGTAAATCACTTTGATAGCATGCAGTGGTGCACGTATTCAAGGAAGTAATAAATGACAATCCTGTTAGAATAATGAACCGAACCTTATGTGTGCAAGACAAATGGATACTTTGTACATGGAAAATGCTAGTGAAAACATGATGCTCTATTCTATCCATCAAAAGCAAGTAAATAAAAAGGGGAAAAAAATGGGGGTTGGAAGACATACACATTATTACATATTTGCCCTCGCATAAGAGGGTCCGAATAAATGGACTAGCTAAGCTAATTACCAAATTAACTAGCTATTACAAACCAAATGAAATTAATTAACTACACTAGCTAATTATTACAAGTTTGAACGAAGCTAATTAATTAAGTACAACACAAAAAATAACTAGCTGTTCTAACTAAAACTAAGTAGTTACGATAAAAAATTTAATTAAGTAATTAACTATTACGGGTCCCAAGAAACAAGGGAAAGGTTTATGCATGCACATGATTTTTTCTACCCTCCCCGAGAATGCCTCTGTTTTGCTGCCAAAAGGATTATGTTTTGTGGTCAGAAAATTGCACTATTTTCACCTCAACCTCTGCTATGTTCTGTGAGAAAAATGGTACTACCTGGCTAAAAAAGGTGATCGGCCGGCTGACCAGAAGTGGTGGACAGCCGTACAGTATAAGTGGCCAGCCAGCCGACCGCTAATTTTAGGTTTCTCTTGCTGTAACAGAAAACAAATAGAACATAGATAGAGCATTCTTAGGGGATGTTTGTCCACCTTGCCTCTCCTTATCATCAAATAGATCAAAGAAGGGGTAGGCTTGATTTGCAAGCCATCAATCGATGCAAATTCATTGCATGATGGCCCAAGAACCAAGGGATACAATTTCAATAAATGAAACTAAAGACCAACAAAACCTCTTCCTATCATGGAATTGATCAAGGGAAGTGGTTGACCTTGGAAGCTTGAACCATTTTCATCATTAACACATATGAAATGACTCAAGATTCCATGGGTTCAATTAATGTCTGATTGAATGCCAAACCATGTTATTATCTTGTTACCTCTTTTAAGCCCCAATTTATTATCTCTTTTAATTACCTTTTTATTCATTAGTCCATTTTGTCTAAAATGAAGAGTAAGTCCACTAAAGGAGATAGATGTCAAATAAGAAGTTGTTTAGGCATGAAAGAGAGGTCATGCTAGTGGTAATGAACCTCTGAAGAGATTAAACCATTAAGCATGGAGTGACCTCTTTCTCAAGCCTAAACAACACTCGGTTGAAACGACTCTCAACGCAATAAAAGCCAAGAAAGGAGGGAGGGTGCAGAGGTGATTAGTGGTGAACACAAGTATGGAAAGCTTGAAATAAATGCTATCAACTTAAATAGGGTGGTGCCTGAGGCCTAAAACACTAAACCTATGAAGACCATTACACTACAAGCATACTATACAAGGCACAAATGAAATAAACAACCTAAAACAGTCAACAATAGGACTGAAATTCACATGGAAAAGCTTGAAAAAGTTGGCTACAATATTGAGGAATTTAAGCTAGTAAACAAGCACGAGGAGGGGAGGCTAACCCCTCAATTTTTGGAACTTCAAAACATCATTTTTAGCCTCTAAAATTTAGTGGTAAAAAACTCAAAAAAGCTTGATGAAGAGATGGGAAACACAAGGGTAAAAGCCTAGGAAGCAAGGTTCAAAGAAGGGTCGTCAACCCCTTTACCTTTAATGGCCTTAAACCATAAGCTTCAACCCATAAAAACAGGTGAAAAACAGTACACAAACATCAATAAATGATGGAAATAAATAGGGTAAAGAAGCTTGGAATTATACCTCTTGAAGAGGAACTACTCTTTTAGTTATAAACCATTAATTCTACACCCTCAAGAGCTGAAATTCAAGCTTGAGAACCTCAGCAAGGAACCTTAGAGATTAGGTTTAGGAAGTGTAGAGAGAGAGAGTGTGTAGGTTGCAAGATAGAGAGAGATATTTTTGGGAATTTTTCTTTCTTCAATTTTTTCTAACCCCACTTTTTGAGAGGGAGTCATCTATATGTAGAAATATATGAGATTATCTCAGAAATATCCACACAGACATAGCTGGTGCAGTGCATGTACCTGTGGAGACAGTTGGCACAGTTGGCAAAAAGATCTGTTTTTTGACACAAGTGGCCGACAGGCCACTAAAGGGGACGACTGTACTCTAATAAGTGGCTGGCCGGCCACTAGTGGGTCTGCAGGCCCCTGGGTGGTTAGGCCTGAAAAACTACTGTTGTGGTCCAAAAATAGTGCAAGGTTTGTAGGTTTTTGAGGCTCAAATCCGAGGCTTTCTGCTGAGGAAATCAAGCATTTGACAAGCGTATACATTCATCATTGGGTGATCAATCGGTGGCACCAAAGTCTTCAGGGCGGTCAAAAATGGGGCGTCTACAGTTGCCCCTCTTTGACAAAGCTCGAAGTCATGAAATGACGTAAGTGAATGTCAATGCCCAGAGACGGCCCATTTTGACAAGGCCGTAAGACTTGAGAAAACAATCAAGACATAAATTAAATTGGTTCAGCTCGAAAGTTGCCTATGTATCATTTTGTAAGGAATCAAACCAACGTAGTTCAGGAGCAAGATGCAAATGAAATGCACAAAGAATATACTTTGAAAGCTGGACTCACACGCTTCGGGAAGCCAGCTATTTTGAAATCCATGATCATGGAAGATGATGTAATAAGCAAATAACAGTTATTACAAGAAGTACAACCACGTTTCACACGAAAATAAATAAAAAAACACACTTTAAACACTAGGGCTGAGCAAGGAATCCGTAAAATCCATAATTTGATCTAGTCAAGTCCAATCCAGTAGGTTTGGATTGGTTTTTTGAATCCGTGGTTCGGTTCTGAATTGAAAAAATAAAAATCTGTAGTTCACGGATTGGTTCCGGATTGAACCCCAAGGTTCCGGATTGGAACCAATCCGGACCGTATACAAATAGTCTATATTTTTATTATACACCCTCCTGCATAGTATCTTCTCTTATTTCATATAAAACTTAAATCCAAACCTAAACTCGCATAGTATCTTCTTTTATTACTTTTGTTTGCTAGTTTTTAGTGTTAATTTGTAATGGTCTAAATACTTACGGTGGAACTGGTTTTCTTATGGTTGTTTAAATTCTAGAACAGTATGTCGCTATTATGAAAAGATATGTTGCTATTGTGAAACTAATATGATGCTATATTTATAATTTTATGAAATTAAAGTGTTATATATATTTTTTTGTTATTTAATTATGTAAATAAGTGGTCCTAAACCAATCCAATCCGTGTTTGAATGGATTGGTTCGGATTGGTTCCATGATTTAAACGGATTAGATTGGTTTCAATTTTTCAAGAACCGTAGATAACGGATTGGTCCTTATTTTACCTCAATCCGGTCCAATCTGGACCATGCTCACCCCTATTAAACACGCCGAAATCGTGAAAAGTGGAGAAAAATCGCTCAGGGTCGTGCGTTTGCACACCTTGAGATGCTGCGATAGATGCAAAAATTATGAGATTGTGCGATAGATGCACAAGGTAGAATTGTACGATAAATGCACAAAGTGAGAGAGTGCGATAGATGTACGAGCTAACATTGTGTGATAGATGCACAATGTGTGAGCATGCAATAGATGCATGAAATGAAATTGTGCGATAGATGCACGAGGTAACATTGTGCGATAAATGCACAATGTGAGAGTGTGCGATAGATGCACGAAATGATGATGTGCGATAGATGCATGAGGTAACATTGTACAATAGATGCACAATGTGAGAGTGTGCGATAGATGCGCAAAATGAGGACGCGCGATAGATGCACAAAATGAGGACGCGCGATAGATGCACAAAATGAGGACGCGGGATACATACACAAAATGAGGATGCACGATAGATGCACAAAATGAGAATACGCAATAGATGCACAAAATGAGGACACGTGATAGATGCACAAAATTAGGATGTGCTATAGATGTACAAAATGAACAATCAAAGCGGCGTAATTGAAAATTAGTACAATGACAACGCATGTTCTTTGCAACATAATAGACAACCGACATAAGATGCAACGTGTATTCTATGCAAGATTATTAAGTGCATGTTTTATGCAAGATAAGTGAATCAAAAAAATGAACAAACGCAATGTTCGATGACAGCCTCTGACTTACCCCTCGAAGGCTTTGTAAAATGCTCAAAAAGGATACAACTTGCTCACTTTTGAAATCGGGACACGTCCACGCACCGGAGACACAACAGGATTCGAAATGATGCAACCGGAACACAGGTTCGAGATCCTTGGGAACCAAATCCACCTCGCATATCTTAATCCTTCTTCCCAGACCCAAAACAGGACCTCCCATACACTGATTGAGGAAGAGAGCAGTAAAAACCAACACTAGGCCAATCTGATCTGTTAGCTAATGGATGTACCACATATAACTGTTTACAAATCCGAATATGTATATGAATTTGTTTTTGATTTGAAATCTGAATATGTTTAAGAATCTGTTTCTAATAATAATATGTTTCTGATCGGAATTCTTATTTCTGAATCTGTTATGTTACATCATTCATGAAAACCTTTACTTCGTTGTTATTCATTGAGCTCCAGTTCACTATATTATTTATGTATGTAGGTGATCAGGTGCGTGACCAAGCCTAGAGCTTATGCCTACAATATGTCTTTGTCAGCCAACCTATGTGCCTCTCGAGGAGGTTCCAGATATGTTAAGTGGTCGAGGCTATGTGATTAAAGTTTAAGTTTTTGTTTATTTTGTAATTAGGGCTAAGTCCCTTTTTGTCTAATCTGCATATATATGATGACGTTAGGATGATGTGTAAATATATATATAAAGTTTAAATTTTTCTTGTCATATAAGTCTGCACAGCTCAATGGACATTATATATTTGTTATTTGCTTTCGCTAGCCCCTAATAATTTGATTTCTGTTTGAGAGGCCTTTGGTAATCTACGGATTACTGGTTGGTTACGATGCTAAACCTATTGGGGCTGGCTTAGGTCGTGACATTTCTCCACCCTAGTCCCTTTGATAAAAAAGTAGAGCATTCCGAGAGCTCTCTTTTGATCGGGACAAGGTCGGGTTTTGGTGTTGTTGAAGTTTCTTCACTCTTTCTCTCGCCTTCTAGCTTCAAGGTAGGGATTCTTCACACCTTCTTATGATTTTTAACTTAGTTATTTACTATTTCTAAAACAATATTGTGATTTGAGTTTTTTGGACAAATCTAGGGTTTTGGGTTAAAAATCAAAAGAGGAGTTTTCAAATAGATTCTTGGAAATGGTTATGGGATTGTGAATGAGGACGAGTTGTGATAAAATCCTTGGGCTTGATTTATAAAGAAAAGGGGTTTTGCCCTAAAGATTTCAAATGTTGATTTTGAAAAGATAATAAAAATTGATGTTAGAATTGTGAAATTGGGTTAGTATTGATGAGGATAGTGAAGTTTGATATGTATTATCACTCATATCTTGAAACTTGGAAAGTTTATTGTTATGGAAATTATTTATCTATTTAGAGATATCTATTTTGGGCTATCGGTGGATGATAGCTATGATTGTTGTAGAAATTGCATGAGAACTAGGAGAATTGAAACTATTTTCTTATCCATTACATTGAGCATTGTTACATATTTAACATATTTGAAAGTGTATCATGTTTTGAGAAAAAAAGGTGAATACCTTGGTGAATCTGGGTAGGGGGTGTGGTTATGGAAATTAAGTTGGCCTGTGTGTCCTTGGTGAAAAACCAGAAACCCGCGCGGATAAGTGTCGAGCCTTCCGGTTAATACTTGTAAAAATGACAATTGGTAGTACTTGTATAGTCTACTTGCAGACATGTATCTAGGGATTCCTAGAGTGTGATTCACGGCCCTATTTTCTATTGTAAAGGAATGATTTCATGAATTGAGATATAAAGCTAGCATTGCATGGTTTTGGAAAGAGATATAAAATGTTTTCGGCACGAGCAATGCATATGCATTTCCCTTATATCTTTGTTAAGATTCATAAACTGTGTTAGAGTATTTCTATTGGGTTTTGGCTCACCCAGTGTGGGAAAACCATTTTCAGGTGCTGATGATATGCCTTCGTCATGGCGATAGCTTGGGAGGATTTGGAGAAAGAGCTTCATTTTGTTTATTTTTTGTATTTATTTTGTACAAGCCTAGGATTTTATTTGTATTGAGTTTAATCTCACTTTTGTTGTAACCAAGTACTATCTTGGAAAGTTGTAAGCGTTTAGGGCATTTCTTATTTGTTTTAACTCTTATTTCATATTTTTAACTTGTAACACATGCTATAGATTCAGGGTCAGGACTTGTGAATGTATAACTGCATCTGCTACCTTTTGTACCACGTAATCATATAAAATGAAAGGATACTTATTTCAGAAAACTATATTTATACATTGTTGTTATTTATTAATATTGCGAATGGTTTATTGTAATAATTTCAGGGCATTACAACTTGGTATCAGAGCAACCAGGTTTGAATGCTTTGGAATCGTGGGTTGTGATTTCTACCACAATGGGTTATCTTACCAATTAGTATTAGGAATAATCTGGTATGCTACGTGATAACATGCTTTTGTGACTAAGTGGGTATGGAGTTTAATTTTGAGAAATTGATTGGGTCTACGGGTTTCTAGAAGTCATGTTAGAAAAGCACTTGATCATTGCTATTTCTAACTAGAACTCTGATAGCACCGTGAGATGATCATTATCTCGGGAGGAAATTCATATGTGTTTATATGATTATGTGCTTATGTGGAATGAATTATTTGTTGTCCTTCGCATTAGGACGCAAGTGAGTTAGCTTTGACACATTTGTAAATGTGCTAATCTCTTGTGTTACCTTCATTAAGATGTCGGGACGTGGACGTGGTGGTAGGCGTGGTAAGCCTAGACGGTAAGAGGTGCCATTACCGGATGAAATTCCGATACAGGAAGAAGGGGTTGGCCAGGCCAATGTGGCCAAACCAGTTGGTCAGCATGCCATGGGCTCTTTGGCCCGTGAAATGGCCGAAGCTTTGTGGGAATCCATGGACATTCTCAGAGCTGAGAATCAAGTCTAGGCCCATGCTGCTGAGATAGGGCCATCATTTTTAAAGATGAAGTTTTTCCGGTCTAATCTGGATGAGTTTTTGGAGGGGATTTGACAGAGCCTTTGATAGCAGATTAATGGCTCGAGTAGATGGTGAAAATGTTTAAGATGCTTGGCATTGAGGACGGCAGATTGAGAATGACCTTGGCATCCTTCCAACTAAAGGGAAATGTGGGTCAGCGGTGGAAGTATGCACGTGGGCACATTAGAGTGACACGGGAGGCCTTTGTCAATGCCTTCCAGGACAAGTTCTTACCTCTTACTGCTAGGGAGAGGTTGAAAGAGAAGTTTCTAAAGCTTAAGAAGCTTCACACACTAGTAGCTGAGTTTGAGGCAGCTTTTACTAGCCTCTCTAGATTTGCACCGGAACTTGTGGTGACAGAGGAATGCCGTTGCATTGAGTTTGAGAAGAGGTTGAGGACCGAACTTCTTTTCAAGGTGGCTGGTCTATGATTAGGAACTATGGATGCCTTGTGGAGGCGGCAGCTCATCTTGCGACCGTGGTTCAGACAAAGGAGGAGCGGATGAGGGGTTTCAAGAAGAGGAGTCAGAAGGTTCAGAGGGAGACTCGAGACAATAAAAGGCAGAGGGGTCCACCCCGCAATAGTCCAAGGCAGCACAATCTAGGTCCACTTTTTCTATACTGAGTTTTGGGTGAGAGAGAGATGGTTAGGAGGGATCACTTGTTTCAAGTGTGGCTAGCTGGATCACAAGTCGGTAGTTTGCCTGCAGAAGGAAGGAGGGCAATAGTCCGCATCGTCTGCGGCTCATTCTTAGAGCCAGAGTCAGGGGAGAGGGCAACCGCCTACATGTTATCAGTGTGGGCAGTTGGGGCATGTAAGGAAGTTTTGCCCTCAGTTGGGTGGCCCATCTGGTTAGAGGTAGACATAAAGCCATCAACCTGCATTGTCAGCACATGCCTCAAGGGCCAATCAGGGAGCCTTTTCGGCTTAGTCAGCGTATCAGACTTATGCTTCGAGGGGTTAGCATGTAGAGTAGAGACCTACAAGGTGTGTGTTTGTTATTACGACGCCAGATTTAGTACTAATGCCTTCAATAGTGAAAGGTAATTTCTTGTTGTGTAATTATTGCCAATGTGTTGATTGATACGGGTGCATCCCATTCTTTTATCTCATCTGCATTTGCATCGGTATTAGGGTGAAATGGCTTGGTTAGCATCTCCACTCAGGGTAGAGTCACCTGTTGGTGGTGAGGTTGTGATGTCGGGGTTGTGAGATAGAGGTTGCTAGTTGTCGACTTCCTTTTGCTTTTGTTTTGATTGCTATGTTAAGCTTTGATGTCATCTCGAGTATGGATTGATTGTCATCCTTTTGGGTTGTTATGGATTGTTATCGTCAAAGGGTTATTGTATGTACCTCGAGCGGTGATTGTTTTTATTTCTTGAGGGACCCAGTTGATAGAGCTTTGTTGCTAATGTGTGATTCGCGTGGTCGGGGTGAGCTTAGTCTCCTACTTGCTACATTCTTGGGTGTTGAGAGAGGTATAGTCCTAGTTGAGTTGCCGAGGGTAGTTTGTGAATACCCAAATGTCTTTCCTGAGGATCTCACTAGTTTATCACCTCACCGAGAGATAGAGTTCTTTATTGACTTAGTGCCTATCACGACACCAACTTTTATGGAACCATATAGATTTGCACCCGTTGAGTTGAGTGAGTTGAAGATTCAACTCCAAGAATTGTTAAATGGTTTTATCCACCCTAGTACATCGCCTTGAGGAGCATCGACTCTCTTTGCCAAGAAGAAGGATAGCTCTTTGCGACTTTGTATTGATTATCGGAAGTTAAACCGGGTAACTATTAAGAATATGCACCCATTGCCTCATATAGATGATTTATTTGACTAGTTGAAGGGGTCTTGTTATTTTTCTAAAATAGACTTGAGATTGGGTTATCACCAGTTGAGGGTAAGGGAAGAGAATATACAAAAAATGGCGTTCCATACACAAAATGACCATTATGAGTTCCTAGTGATGCCTTTTGGGTTAACCAATGCATCGGCCTTGCTTATGAAGATGATAAATCGAATCTTTTGAGAGTTCCTAGACCGTTTTGTAGTTGTCTTTGTTGATGATATCCTGATTTACTCACCCTCTGAGGAGGAGCACGAGGAACACTTGCAGGTTGTACTTGAGTTGCTTAGAACCTACAAATTGTATGCTAAATTGGGGAAACGTGAATTCTAGTTAAAAGAAGTTAAGTTCTTAGGCCCTGTGGTATCCAGGGAGGAGTAACTATAGACTCGTCTAAAATAGAAGCAGTGCAAGATTGGGAACCACCTAAGAATGCCTCTGAAATCTGGAGTTTCTTGGGGCTAGCAGAGTATTACCATTGGTTTGTGAAGGATTTCTCTAGATTAGCCTCACCTTTAACTAGACTGACGAGGAAGGGAATTAAGTTTGTGTGGAGTGAGACTTATGAAAAGTCGTTCCAAGAACTTAAGCTTAAACTTACCACTACTCCAGTGTTGATTATTCCAAAGAGGGATTTGGGCTATTCTATGTATTGTGATGCGTCACGGAAAGGTTTGGGATGTGTCTTGATGCAAGAGGGGAAGGTAGTAGCCCATGGCTCACATCAGTTAAAAACACACGAGAGAAACTATTTTACTCATGATTTAGATCTAGCAGCTGTGATCTTTGCTTTGAAGATTTGGAGGCACTACTTATATGGTGAGAGGTATTCTCCGATCATAAGGGTTTGAAGTATTTGTTTTCACAAAAAGATTTGAATTTGAGGCAGAGGAGATGGATGGAGTTTAAGGAGGATTATGATTTTGAGTTGCATTATCATCCAGGGAAAGCCAATGTAGTGGCCAATGCCTTGAGTAGAAAGTCCATTAGCAGTGTAACGAGTATTGCCATTCGGGAGTAGGAGATGTTGGGTGCTATTGGCGAGTTCGACTTGTATCTTGGCGAGTACGTTGAGTCGGCTACCTTGTTTACCGTAGTTGTACAACCAACACTTGTGAACCGAGTTATGGAAGCACAGAGAGGTGATCTTGAGATAGAGACCCTTTGGGAGAAGACATCTAGTGGGAAGGTAGAGAATGGCTTGAATTTGTATTCTGACTTGAGTGTTAGATATCTAGACCATCTTTTCATATCGGAGTCTTGCAGAGAAGAGGTACTCTTAGAGTTTCACCATTCATGCCTCGTGGTACATCAGGGAGGCACAAAAATGTATCACAACCTTAGTCGCCAGTTTTGGTGGAGGGGTATGCAAAAAGACGTAGCCTTGTTTGTATCGAGGTGCCTTGTGAACAAGTGAAGGCCGAGCATCAGAGGCTAGCAGGTTTGTTGTAACCATAGCCTATAGCCTAGTGGAAGTGAGAACATGTCACAATGGATTTTGTTATGGGTCTTCCAAGGACTCAACAGGGTAATGATGCCATTTGGGTGATAGTTGATCGGTTAACCAAGTCAACGCACTTTATACCTATGTACATAAGTGACTCGGTAGATTATTTAGTTGACTTGTATGTTAGGGACATAGTTTGACTTCACGGGGTCCTTGTTACTATTGTTTTGGATAGAGATCCGCATTTCATGGCTCGATTGTAGCAGAGCCTACAGAATGCCTTGGGCACTAGATTGACGTTTAATATCACTTATGATCCTCAGATTGATGGGCAGTTAAAGCGTACCACTTTGATCCTAGAAGATATGCTTCGAAGTTGTGTTCTTGACTTTAAGGGGTTGTGGGAGAGACACTTGTCTTTAGTGGAGTTTGCCTACAATAATAGTTTCCAGTCGAGTATTGGCATGACACTATTTGAGGCCTTGTATGGTCGGCCTTATAGATCTCCTGTGTGTTGGGCTGAGATGGGTGATGCACCTATGATAGGTCCAGAGTTGGTTCGAGAAACAACGAAGAATGTTGCGTTTATTTGTAAGAGGTTGGTTACAGCTTAGAGTCGCTAGAAGAGTTATGCCAACCGTAGGAGGAGACCGTTATCGTTTGAGGTAGGAGATCACGTCTTCTTGAAGATATCACCGAGATAGGGTTTGATGAGGTTTAGGAAGAGCGAGAAGTTGTCTTCTAGATTTATTGTGCTTTTTGAGATCTCAGAGTGAATTGGGGAGGTAACTTATCGTTTGGCCTTGCCGCCACAGCTTTTTGGGGTTTATGATGTGTTTCATATTTGTATGCTCCGGAAGTATGAGCTGGATCCATCAAACGTGTTGGATTGGACCGAGTTAGAAGTAGATGAGGATGCCTCGTATGAGGAGAGACCGATTAGAGTTGTCGATACTCGAGACCAAGTCTTGTATGGCAAGACAATTTCTTTTGTAAAGGTGTTGTGAAGACACCCCGGGGTTGAGGAAACAACTTGGGAATGTGAGGTGGAAGTCCATGAGAAGTATTCGAACCTATTTGTTAATGTTTGAAATTACATTGAGATTCTTGTTATGTTGATCTAATATAAACATTGTATATGTTTTGGAAATTGAATTGTATATTCATTATTGAGACTTGTTTATCATTGTAATGAGAATGAATGACCGGTGGATAGGCCATGGTGATGGATTTGATTTACTATCATGGTGATTGGTTTAAACATGGTTTTGTTATTGATTAAAATTTCGGGGATGAAATTTCTTTATGGGGGAGGTTATAGCGATTCTGGTTTAGACCCGACACATTTGATGTTCTGGATCCAAGTTTTATTGTTTTATGTGGCTGTTCATATCTTATTTCTCCTTATTTCTCATTGAGTTTGGTTATTGGAGTGCCTTGGTTGCATTTGGAATAGGTTGGTAGCTTGTGTTTCAAAACTGTTGTTGCCTTGATTTGGGCTTCTTCTCTCGAGTGACACTTTTTGCGCTCGAGCGGTCTTTTTAGACTCTCAGTAGTTTTGGAGGTCTGCAAAACTACTGGGAGGTAGCATTGTTCGCTCGAGTAGTCCTTTTTGAGTTCGAAATGTGGTCATCTGGCTGCAAAACTTCTGGGAGTTGGTATTTTTCCTACGCTCGAGCAGTCCCATTTATTGTGTCTGGTCGCTCGAGCGACACTTTTTGTGCTCGACTGGTCTGTGCATATATTAGTCTGTAAAAGTCATTTTCGAGTCACTTTTTCATTTCTCTCTCTCTAAACATTCTAAAAACCTTAGATCTAGAGCTTCTCTCTCTAAAACTCTCATTCTCTCTACAAATATACCCAAATCCATTGGTTTCTCCACCCTAGTCCCTTTGATAAAAAGGTATAGCACTCCGAGAGCTCTCTTTTGATTTGAACAAAGTTGGGTTTCGGTGTTGTTGAAGTTTCTTCACTCTTTCTCTCACCTTCTAGCTTCAAGGTAGGGATTCTCTGCACTTTCTTATGATTTTTAACTTAGTTATTTGTTATTTCTAAAACAATATTGTGATTTGGGGATTTTTGGACAAATCTAGGGTTTTGGATTAAAAATCAAAAGAGGGATTTTCAAATGGATTCTTGGAAATAGTTATGGGATTGTGAATGAGGATGAGTTGTGATAAAATGATGTGTTTTGATCATTGGGATTGATTGATAAAGAAAAGAGGGTTTTGCCCTAAAGATTTCAAATGTTGATTTTGAAAAGATAATGAAATTGATGTTGGAATTGTGAAATTGGGTTAGTATTGATGAGGATAGTGAATTGGATATGTGTTATCACTTACATTTTGAAACTTGGAAAGTTTATCGTTATGAAAATTATTTATCTGTTTAGAGATATCTATTTTGGGCTATTGGTGGAGGATAACTATGATTGTTGTAGAAATTGTATGAGAACTAGGAGAATTGAAACTATTTTCTTAGCCATTGCCTTGAGCATTGTTATATATTTAACACATTTGAAAGTGTATCATGTTTTGAGAAAAGGGGTGAATACCTCGGTGAATCTGGGTAGGGGGTGTGGTTATGGAAATTAAGTTGGCCTGTGTATCCTTGGTGAAAGACCAGAAACCTGCTCGGATAAGTACCAAGCCTTTCGGTTAATACCGGTAAAAATGACAATTGGTAGTACTTGTATAGTCTACTTGCAGACATTTACCTAGGGATTTCCAAAGTGTGGTTCACTGCCCTGTTTTCTAGTGTAAATGAAATGATTTTATGAATTGGGATATAAAGCTGGCATTGCATAGTTTTGGAAAGAGATATAAAATGTTTTTGGCATGAGCATTTCATATGCATTCACCTTATATATTTGTTAAGATTCATAAACTGTGTTAGAGTATTTTTACTGAGCTTTGGCTTACCCTATGTGGGAAAACCATTTTCAAGTGCTAATGATATGCCTCCGTTAAGGCAATAACTTGGGAGGATTTGGAGCAAGTGCTTCATTTTGTTTTATTTGTTGTATTTATTTTGTACAAGCCTAGGGCTTTATTTGTATTGAGTTTAATCTCACTTTTGTTGTAACCAAGTACTGTCTTGCAAAGTTGTAAGCCTTTAGGGCATTTTTTATTTGTTTTAACTCTTATTTCGTATCTTTAACTTGTAACACATGCTATAGATTCATGGTGAGAACTTGTGAATATATAACTGCATGTGCTACCTTTTGTACCACAGAATCATATGAAATAAAAGGATACTTATTTCAGAAAACTATATTTATATATTGTTGTTATTTATTAATATTGTGGATGGTTTATTGTAATAATTTCGAGGCATTACAGATCGTATATACAAGATTGTAATGCAATTTGCTCATCAAATGCAAGTACAGATCCGACTTTTAATATATGACATGTGAAATGTCTCAAGAGCATGATGAAGCGCAGAAAATCATATAATAATCAATTAAACTCACAGATGTAATTTTATCCGGATCTTAAGGCATAAAGCATGGATGTAAAGCATGGATGTGATAACAAGCATTCATATTTATAGATAGGGAAAGCAATTGAAAGAATGGGGTAGAAAGAAGTATGGATGGGGAATTATTACATCGCTTTGAAATATTACAAATCCGAATAGTGGGGACATGAAAAATATTACAACAAAAATTAAAACCTCACAAACACTCTCTAATTAACATAAAAACAGGAGCTTCAGGGGGCCTCAGAGCCCGTCGGAGATTGTTCTATTCATGTCATAACCCAAATCCGCCCCTATAGGTTTAGCGTCGTAACCGGCCTGTAATCCTTGGATTACCAAAGGCTTTGAACAAAATACCTCGTAATAAGGGATTGCGGAAGCAAATATACATAGAAAACATACATAGTCCATCGAGCTGTGCAGACATACATGGGACAGATAATTTTAAACTTAAAAGCATACATGTGACGTCATAAAGATACAGTAGTTACACGTCATCCCACGTACAGATAAATAGAGATTTTATTGTAAACCAAAAGAAACAAAGTCTTAAACATTCATAAAATGTGGCCACAAGACTTAACTTAATCCGGAACCTCATCGAGAGGCACAAAAAGGTGGCTAACAAACACAAAACTCTTCAGGCATCCCCTTGTCACGCGCCTGCTCACCTACATATATAATAATAAATGGTGAGCGAAAGCCCAATGAATAATAACGGAGTAAAGGGTTAAATGAATCATGTCCCAAAACCAATTCAGAAATCAGAGTTCATATCAAAGACAGATTCATGTTCGTATTCTTATTCAAATCATATACAGAAATCTGAGTTCATGCTTAATTTTACGTCTGTTAGCGGATCACATACAAAGCATCAAAGGTCATACTTGTCAGTCCCATAAAGGAACCTCCAGCCGAGTATAGATAACTTGTTAGTTCCTTAAAGGAACCTTCAGATTCGGAATGGATAACTTGTCAGTTCCATAAAGGATCCTCTAGCTGGGTATAGACAACTTGTCAGTTCCATAAAGGAACCTCCGGACTGGGAACAGATAACATACTTGTACCACAGAATTGTTGCCACGAATACTTGTCAAAATTGGACAATCATTCATAGTACAAACATAATATTTCATAGAACATATCTTATTCTATATATAGAAAATAAGTAAAGTTAAACATAAATTTATTAAGTTATTACTCACAGTTGGCTCAAAAGCAAACAAACGGAGTAGGCAAATTAGATATCTTGTGGCGCGTGACTTACACAGATAAAAAATGAATAGGTACTGAATTACACACCCAAAATTATTAACTTAGTTTTTTCTTATCTTGGTGTGTTTCTACTTTTTATCCTCATTATTATGTCTTAATCTCGGCTTAGGAATGCCTAGGATGTAATGAGGACGCTAAAATGCACTTGGAAATACTTAACAAAATTTGCTAAAAACAGGGATCCCGCTCGAGCGTAACTTCCTTTGCTCGAGCGGACATACAAAATGTGAGTGGTCACTTGAGTGGCCTGTAAACTCTACAAAAGTATTGGTTGCTTGATTTTTCTGCTTGATGCTCGCTCGAGCGTGAGACTTATGCCGTCGCTTGAGCGCAACTATTGTCGCTCGAGCGGTCTGCAAAATATGTAAAGTTCTGGGAGCATGCATTTTATGCTCGAGTCACCTTTTGGTCACTCGAGCGGAGAAGCAGAATCTGGAATTTCCAGATTGTTGTACATGATACAAACTTCAAATTCAAAGCCTCAAAACTCATCATTTGGACCCAAAAGTTGAGAAAACACTTAGAAACTTGTAAAATCATGGATTAAGAATCAATACTCGAAATCAAAGTCCAAAAGTAAGTGGATTCTTCGAATTCAAACGTGAATTATGTGTATACATACCATGCATGTATTGACTTGGGTTCAAAACTTCCAAAACATAATCAAATGAGGTCCAATGGTGAAAAATGTTATGAATTCGTAAAACCATGTTATAATTACCACATGCAAGAGAGAAAAGCTTGACAATAACTTCTAAACTCCATGAAATGTACATGCATGCATGAGATGCTCTTCTTTGTACTTCTTAGTTCAATTCTTGCTTAACTTAGCTTACTTCTCTAGAATTCATGTATGGAATAACTTAAACTCAAACTTGAAGGTTGAATTCTTACCTTAGATGTTTAATTATGCTCTAGAATGGTAATTCTTTGAGCTTGAAGGCCAAATGTCGAAGGTTCCTCCCAAATGCTAGCAATTCTTTGCTTAATCTCAACTCCCCCTCTTCTCTCTCTCTCTCTCTCTCTCTCTCTCTCTCTCTCTCTCACGTGAGTTTGCTGTGTAGGTTTAAAGACGTGATGAAGAAAAAGATGAATGGTGGTACAAAGGAGCCTTATATGAGCTTAATTAAGAAAACTTAAATAAACTTGGCTTAAATTAAGAAAATGGGTCTTATTTATTCTAATTCATTCATTCTGAATCAAATTTCTATTAAACCTATCATAAAATTCTAAAAATTCCAACCAATACATATACCAAGTCAATTTCGTGATCAAATGCTGATAAGGCCTTCAATTCGCAGAACAAAACAGAAACACAAACAGATATTCCTACCGCCGACAGGTATAAACACAAATAATGCAATACACATGCAATTAATTCAGAATTTCCTCTTAATTAGTCATTAGTCATTAGGCACAATTAATCATGGTTAATAAGCTAATCATAGGTTAGGGTTGCTACAGTTCAACACCGAGAGGCTGCTGGGGTTCTTTCTAAGAGAAGATAGCCGACCGGCCAAAAGCGGAGCTGGCGGGCCAAAAGATTGGCTGGTTGTCCAACAAGGCCAGGCCAAACTCTGTTTTGTTTTACAAACCAGAAAAACAAAAGGGAAATATGCAAGTGGCTCAACTAACCACTTTCTGTTAGCTTACAACAGGTTTATAATATGAAATTGAGGCAAGAAAAACAATAGAATAAAGAAACTGCAAGAAAGTAAAAGAAAATGAAAAGTGTGCAAAATTTACCTTCCAAGGAAAGGATTTGATTTTCAAACTTCCTTTTGATTACCCTCAAGTTTAGGAAGTGCGTTCTAAATTCTCAGGTTGAAAATTTGAAATTCAAGTTGGAATGGTGTTTTTGGGCTATTTAATAGTTTTTTGGGGGGAGGAGGGTTACAACTCTCTGTTTTTCTCTCAATTTGAAGACATTCACTCTCTTTTGATCAAAGCCACTTGAATTAGGATATCTCTGAATTTATGGAAAGATGAAATATCAGTGTGTTCTTGAAGTTTTTGCTCAAAACTAAGCTTTTTCTCTTTTTCTCTCTAACTCTCTCTTTTCTTTCTCAATTCAATTCCTTTTTCTTTTGTTGATACATTCTAATCCTCCATATCTCTATCAGAAATCAAAGAGAATTGCTAAGTCAAGGAGGAGAGAGGCAAAGTGGGAGACAAGGGTGATGGGGTGATATGGATGGTTTGAAATGGATACCACCTTTTGGAAAGATGACAATCTTCTTTTTGACAAATGAGACCAAAGAAGGATCGTAGAGGGGTTCTCGGTGCACCTCGTCCATGAATATATCATTAAAATATCTGAAATGGCATGATCCACACACTTTTATCAAGAATTTTGCCGAAACTACCCTGCTTTTGGGAAAATTAACTGGCCGGCCAATTTGTTGGTGGCCAAAACCTTGGCATGTGCGGCCTAAAGATGATCTACCCACCAAAACATTAGTCGGTCGGCCACTTTCTTAGCCGGCTGGCCAATTATTTGGCTGGCATTTTGGCCTGTCGGCCAAAATAATGGCTAAAGATAACTACTTTGCATGAAACTAGATTTTTTGATAGAATTCTCATCATTTTCTCCTATTTCCACATTGTTCTTAGCTCAATTTCTTGAGAAAATGTTTCATCTTGAAGTTTAAAAGTGAGCCTCAAAACATTACGAAAATATTCGGAATATGGCGCGGAAAGAAAGTTTTGAACAAGATTTGGACACTTGGCCAAAACAAGCTTAGGTTTGGAAATGAAGCACAAATTTCATCTTTCTTACTGAGAATTATGTGAGAAACACACTCTTGTTTTCATCATTGGGTAGTCAAAAGAAAGCGCCCAAGTCTTAGGGCCGGTCAAAATGGGGTGTCTACACTAATGACTAGGAGATTCGTAATATTCTATTTTGGGAGACTATTTAAGCGGTCAAGTGGTCACTTGAGGCGTGATTCGAGGCTTCCAGTATCTCGCTTGTTTGTAGACGAGATCGCTCAAGTGGTCAAGTGGTCACTTGAGCGGAGATGTAAGGCTTCTAGTAATTTCACTGTAGAATTTCAAAACTCTTGAGACATTGTGTTTACCACTAAAGTGGTGGAGTGTTCACTCAAGCGATATGTTCGAAATCTCTTCATTGCTCGTGCGATGGAACGTTAGCTCGAGCGGTCTGTTGGGGGTTAGATATTTTTAAACTCACTTTGACTTATTTCTATCACTTTTTCCGTCTTTTCTTCTTCTCACTCTTCCATTCTGAAAACCCTAATACCAAAACACTAGATTTAATCTATTTATAACAAGAACCCATCCTTGTTCCTTCATCAAAAGTGTTGATTTTGTTGAAAGCTACATATTGAACTGATTGGATTGTGATATCTTAGAAGTTCATTTGTTGGGTCTTCATCTCTCTACACACAATCGTGAGGTAGGAATATCTTTAATCTTGTATATCTGTGTTTTGGTTTGATTATGTGTTATTTTTATGATATGTGTGTGATGTGGGATAGGTGATTGGTATATGGGCATTGATGGTGATTGAGGGTTCTTGCCTTAAAATTCTTAGAATAAATGGTTATTTTTTAATGAAAAACAATGTAAACATCTTGAATCTTGGAAAATGAAAGAATAAAAGGAAAATCCCTAATTGCTTGTGAAGCCGTAGTCTTTGTTCATGGGTCTTGGTTAGTAAATAAATGGAAATCAATAGGTAAATTGGGAATGTGTCGAGATAAAATAAGAGTTTTGGGTAATTTGCTTGATATGTAGTATGGTATTACCTGCGTGGGGAAACTGAGGTGCCCACTTGCCTGATCGTGCGAGGATGATAATTGTGGGAATGCTGAAGGTGTCCACATGCCAATTGTGTGAGGACGATGCATGTGAAAGGTTGAGGTGCCCACTGGTCATCCATGTGAGAACGGAGAAATGTGGAAATAAATTGGAATGATGTGCATTGGAATATGAAATTATGGGACTAGTGTTCATGGATAAGGGTCATGGGTTATGCATTTTAGATCAAATGTTTATATACTTGGTTAAATATATTATTTGCTGGGCGATTGCTCATTCGTATCTAACAAATTTCAAGACTTGGTGAGCAGTAACCACCCCAATGAAGTTGAAGAAGATCAACCTTTTGTCTGAGACAAGAACACTTGATTATGTGATATGTTAGTTTGGAGTTTTGTTTTGTTTTCGGACCAAGAGTATTTTTTGTTCAATGAAGGACTTGCCTTAGAGATTGTAAGCTTGTAGGGCATTTGTTATGATTTTCTCTAGCTTTTTGAACTATGAAAACTTAACATGTAATTTGTGACTCTCAATGTATAGTTCAATGAGAGAGAGAGAACCTTTAGGACTAATCTTGTAATCATTGTTTGTTATTATATATATCTAGCATGTTGGATATTGTTTTGTTTAGAATAATTTAGGGGTGTAACAAGATCACCCTCCAGAAGCTGCCATGTTCTACTTTGTTATGCTTGGAGAAAGTTTAGCTAGCTGGATGAAAGACTGGCTAGTTGGATTTTTTCCTAGCCGGCCAGATGAAAGACTAGCTAGCTGGATTTTTTCCTGGCCCGCCGGATAAAAGATCTGAGGGAACTCTGTTTTGTGTAACAGAACCAAAATGGAACAACAACCAAAGGGTGATCATCCTTTCTATCTCTTTTTCTCACAGAGACACTCAAGGAAGAGGTAGAGAGGCCTCAACCAACATCCAACAACAAAATATGCTATGTAACATGTAAAAAAGTGATAAAATAGACAGAAGCTAATATGTATAGGAATGAAAGCTAAAAAGAAATACAAACCAAAGAAATAGATTGAAATCTACATTCATCTCTTTGTGGATAAGGGTAAATTAATACCCAAACCCATGCTATTAAATGAAGAGAGCAGATTGCCATCATTTCTAAGGTGAAGCCTCATAATGCTAATGAAAGCTCTATAGGGCTTCTAAGAAAGTAGGGAAGAAGAGAGTAGAAATACACATAACTCATCAAAATAGTTGAAGACTAATCTTCTTGGTCATAGAATAAGGATGTAATCTATTTCCATGTTCAAAATTGATTAAGAAAAGAGTTTTCGACACTTTTGATGAGGAAGCTCTTATAGTTTCAAAGAAAAGAAGAAGAGAAAGAAAGATAACAAAGGATCATCCAAGGGATCCTATTAAACAACCACAAATACTTATCAAGATTGAGTATGGATTGAATCACATGGATAAAAACACTTGGATAATGAAAAAGAGAGTAAGAAAATACATGAAAGTAAAGAAACTATACTATCTAGCAATTTTATTGGGGGTGGCTGAGCCATCCACATCCACAAAGCAAGATAAAGTATAAGAAAGTAAAACTACTCTATCTAACAATTCTATGGATAGGTGGCAAAGCCCTTCACATCCACAAAGCAAGAAAAAGTAAATAAGTTATAACAACTATGTAAGAGTGGCCAAGCCCTCCACTTTCATGAGCTAAATCACATATTTAAGTACATGAAAACCTTGAAAACAAGCTATTTGGTAAGAAAAAAGGAGAGAAAATGGATGAAAGAGCTTCAAAGTTTACCTTTCAAAGAAAGGAAGAGCTTTTAGTTGCCAAACTCATTCCTAGCACCCTCAAGGTTCTTGGAAATGGCTTAAACACTTAGCAAGGAGCCTCAAGATCAAGCTTTGATGATGTTTATGTCATGGGTATCTCAAGGAATGAGATGGAAGGTTGAAAAGTAGTGTGGTGCACAAACTTTGGGAATTGCTCTCTAAGCCTCAAGAAAATTTCTCAACCTTTGCAAATGAGCCAAGGATGTGTATTCATAGACTTTTGGGACACAAAATATCTAAAATATTTGTGTAAAACTTGCCAAGGAAGTTGAATTTCCTGAAAATGCTATGTACTCAAACAATTCATCCGGCCAGACAAAAAATTGTTTGGCTAGACAAAAAAACGTTTGGCCAGACAATTTTTTCTTGCACAGCCAAATTAGTTTTTTAAAGGAGAAAATAGGGGTTTTTCCAGAGAATTGCCTTCCTTCCACTCATCTCCACTTTTTCCTCACTCAAATTTATGAAAAAGTATAATACCTGGAATTTAAAATGTGAGCCTCAAAACATTGTAGAGATGTTTGGATCCACATGAAAAAAACATTTTGAATAAGGTTTGTTGGAAGATAGTTTGGTCAAAACGGGTGTAAAGTTGGGTTTAAAGTTTGAACCCCACTTTCCTACTAAGGAATTTGTAAGATAGCACATTCTATTTTTCATCATTGGTTGTTCGGAATAAAGTGCCCAAATCTTAGGGCTGGTCAAAATGGGGTGTTTACAAGGTGCCACTCTAGGATTTGAGCCACACATTGTGTAACTGTATTGGACATCACTAAGGGTCATCCTAGCATTATGTCAGTAGCATAACTCGGCTATATCATTTATGATGGGGTTCAGTTTGTAATAGTGCGTCATTTCTCAAAATAAGATATTGAGGAGGAATTTGATTCCACCCACTATGATGGACACTATGGGGAAAAGCATGTAGTCCTCTCTAGGTATGATAGAGTCATCCTCAATAGCTAACATAATGTGTAAATTGTTCGGAATGTCAAATTCTTGACGGAAGTTCTTGATTTTAGTAAGCGTGTCTACCCTCCACTTATGCATACCCATTGTGATGAAATATTGTGTTCTTGGTCTAGGGTGTTCAAGATGATTTCTGGAGATGCTATTGGAGTATCTAAGTTTTGGGAATCAACTTTAATGCTTAAATTCATATTCAAACGCAGATGCAAGTCTATTATGTGCAAGGACAAAGCCAAATATGTGAGAAATTCAAAGAAAATTGAGAATTTCTTAAAGAATGATGAAGAGCACAAAAAATAGAGAACAAAAACTGGGATAAATGAAGGAAAGAGCAAGCGTTTGGGTGACTTACGGGTTGAAACAGAGCAAACAGGGACTAGAATTGAGTTCGCCAGAATGAGACGATACTTTTGATCAGAGCATAACTATGTTTTGATCACCAGAGAAGGTGATCGAAATAGTTACAGTGGTGTAACATGCCCGAGGGGCACCTGTGCGCGTTAATAGTTTGGACCCTCGATTATCTTCAATCTAGTATCACGAGTGCAATGTGAAACGTAGATGAGAGTCCACATTTGGCAACTTTTAGAAAATTCATTTTATTCCAAAAACATTTTTCAGAAATGGACTGCGTCATCAGATCTCAGAGTTGCCACCTAATATTTATTTTGGGAGAATTAGGAAACCCGTGACTTGTGCCAAGGCCATTATTCATTGTAACCAAGGATACTTGACTCAGAACGTTAGGTATGAAGGGTGTCATTAATTGAGCACCCCTCTCACTCGATCAAAAGATCGGCCTCTGCTAAGCCATGATATGATTTTTATTAATTTCATATGTTCATATCCCAGTTATTTATTAAATCCTAAAATTTATTATATGAAACAAACAAATATAGACTGTGTCGTCCATTTTGGAACAACTTGATTTCATTATTTCGAAAAGGTTTTGAATAGTGCAATCATGAAAATCAATTTTATTCCAAATTAAATAACACAACCTTCATCCACTGCTATGCATTGAGTTTTATCAAATAAGCACATAGTCACATGGTAGGATGTTAAGCATAGTAAGAAAATCACACACATGCGGGATGCTAAAGCATAAAAACTTCCATATTTATTGATGTCCCGCAAATAGGTACAGAAAAAAGTTAGTAAAATATGCATGATCCTATATACAAGATTCTAATGTAATTCATTCATGAAATGCAACTAGAGATCCGGCTTCTAATATATGACATATGAATCATCTTAAAACATGAAGTAGCGTACAAAATCACATAATAATTAATTAAACTCATAGATGCAAATTTACCCAGATCTTAAAGCATAAGACATGAATGCAAGGTATGGATATGATGACAAGCAAAATAACATGCATATTTACAGAATATTGAAAGCAAAATAAAGAATGGGATAGAAAAAAGCGGAGGAGGGGGGAATTATTACAACTTTGAAATATTACAAATCCGAATAGGAGGAGAGGAAAAATATTACAACAAAACTAAATCCTCACAAACACTCTCTAATTAAAATAAAAACAATAAAAACAGAAGTTGCAGGGGCCTTGAAGACCGTCAGAGACGGTTCTGCTCAACGCCATGAGGCTCCTGGGTACTATCTAGGAGGAAACTGGTTGGTCGGTCAATAAGGCCAGGCCAAAAGCTTTGTTTTGTTCAAACACCAGAAAAATAAATGAAAAATATGCAAGCGGCTTACCTAACCACTTCCAGTTAGCTTACAACAAGTTTATAACATGAAATTGAAGAAAGAAAAACAATACAAGAAAGAAAAAGCAAGAAAGTAAAAGAAAATGGAAAGTGTGCAAAATTTACTTTCTAAGGAAGGATTTGATTTCTAAACTTCCTTTTAATCATCCTCAAGTTTAGGAAGTGTATTCTCAATCCTCAGTTTGAAAATTCAAAATTCTAGTTGGAATGGTGTTTTTGGGCTATTTAATAGTGTTTGTAGGGGGAGAGTTATAACTCTCTGTTTTTTCTCTCAATTTTCAAGAGACACACACTCTTTTTTGATCAAGGCTCAATAATATGGCTATAACAAAAATTATGGGCTTGGTTGGATATATCAAAAGATGGTATATTAGTGTGTATGGAAGTTTTGGCTCAAAATCATACACTTGTCTCCTTTTCTCCCTAACTCTCAATTCAATTCCATCTCCTCCATTCTGATCCTCTCTATCTCTATAAGCAATCAAGGAAGGCTATTAAGTTAAGGAGGTGGGAGACAAGGTAGGAGACATGGATGATGGAATGACAAGGGTGGTTGAAAATGGAGGCCACCTTTTAGGAAGATGACAATCTCCTTTTTGACAATTAAGGCTAATGGAGGATAATGGAGGGTGTGGGTGTGTACCTTATACATGATTTTGTCAAGAAACAGCTGGTGTAGCTCGGTTTTTTTGCGCCCCCTTTCGGAAGCTCAAAAGAAAGCCCTACAGTTTGGACTCCCGTGGTTCTGAATCTAATCTCACAAGTGCAATATGAAACTGATAAACACCAAAGAGTCCAAATTCGGCAAATCGTTTTGGAAAACTGATTTTGAATCAAAATGCCAAAAATGGGCTGCTTTTCCAGATACAGAGTCGCCACCTAAATATTTTATTTTGAAAAAATTTAGGAAACCCATGACTCGTGCCAAAGGCCACGTGTCCGTCATCACCAAAGTTGCCTCAGCTCGAGAACTTAGGTACGAGAGGGGAAGGTCATGAATTGAGCATTCCCGCTCGCCCGATTAAAGAGCGGCCTCTACTAATCATGATATGATTTTTTATAAACATTATGTGTTCTTATTCCGATTATTAAACTAGCTTTACTATGTGATGTGCACAATCAAGTATAGACTAGTTTACTCAATTAAGAACAATTCAACTTATGTTTGTTTGCGAAAATGGTTTGAATTTGCCACCACAAGTGGGCTTAAAGTTTGTGGATTTGCCACCAAACATAGTGGGCTTAAAACATGATTTGCCATTCAACAAAGTGGGCTTAAATTGCACATTTGTTGAATCGTTCCAATTCAAACAACAAGCCTTCATCCACAGGCATTCATGCAGTTTAGCATTTAAGCACATAGTCTCATGGCAAGCATGCTAATCATGGCAACATTCACACTTATGCAAGTATGCTAAAGCATAAAAACTCACCTAGTACTCCAAGCTAAGAAGATAAAGTTAGGAAAAAAAAATGCATGCTTCCTAACTATACAATGTATCTAATGCAACACATGCAATATGCAATTTTAATAGGCTCAGCTATTAATATGGCATATGAATCGATTTGATGACATGCAATTAAACACGTATTTAAATAAGATATTGAAACGACAATGCAGTTAGAATGATGCGTTGAGCCTCGGTGCATGCAATACAAGATGAATGGATGCAAGCATAAGGCATGCTAATTGAAACATGTCCCTAATCTAACCATCAAAAGTGGGTAAATAAAAGGGAGAAAGACGTGGGTTTGGAAGACATACGCACACACACGTACACTTATTACAACATATGCCCTCTCGAAGGAGGGTCCGAATGAATAAGAGCTAACTCACTAGCAACTAAGCTAAGCTAATTAAGCTATTCTAATTAAACTAATTAGACTAATTAGACTAATTATTACAAACTAAATGAATAACTAGCTAAGTTAATTACTAATTATTACAACACTTTTAAATAACTAGCAAACTAATTAATTAATTTACAACACAAATGCACACGAACTAAGCAATTAAGACTTTTAACTATACTGCCACTGCTCCGCCTCGGGGAGTGGAAGATGTACATGCTCGGTTTTGGCCCGAAAAGACCTTCGTTTTGCTACGACTAAACTTTTTTTTGTCGGCAAATGGTTGTATACAACGACTAAAATAGGAATTAGTAGCCTAAAATGTAGACCAATGCCGACTAAAATTTGTTTAGTCGCCTATTACATCATATTTAGCAACTAAATTTTTTTTTAGTCGCCAATAACTAATATACGGCTACTAAAAAATTTTAGTAGCTAAAATATAAAACATTGCGGACCAATAAAAATTTTAGTCGCCAAAGGTCTGACTTTTGGCGAATAAATTTTTTTTAGTCGCTAAATTTGGTCGCCAAAAGTGCAAATTGTTGTAGTGATAGATAAACGTCCTCCAATGGCTAGGACTCACTAAAGGATGTCATTACTAGGTTCATCGAAATATGGAACATTCATTCATTTCGAATAAAATAAACATTTCATAAACCAAGTACTTTTCATGTAATAATACACTTTTCAAACATAACTTTACATAGATATTACTCACAGATGACTCGTGCTCAACAACTCCTTATTAGTCTCGACCTATAGAACAAAATACGAATGCGAATGAAATAAAAGCATAACAGTTGAACTAATTTCACTTTAGTTTCTCTTTCTTAATTTAGCTTGATTTCTAGGTGTGTTCAAAATTTAATAAGGTTCAAAACATATACAAGGGTATCTGAAGGGCGAAGAGAACGAAGAGAAAACGAAACAGGCAAAAGCCTTGAAATCTGCATGTGTGGTGGAACAGGGCCGCACGTACGGGGATGTGCGTGCAATTAATGCAGTCTTGAAATATTTTCTGGGTTCGCTAGTTGCACATGCGAAGGCCATTTCCACATGTGCGGAGGGTGTGCCACACGTGCGGTGTTTCATGCCGCAAGTGCAGGAGAAGAACTGAGTCATGGAAGCTGGTTGTTCTTGCCTTTCTAGGGTTCCCAAACCTATTTTTCATGCTTTCAAAACCCAAAACTTGTTCTATAACATCCTAATATACATATTTATGATAAAAACTAATAAAAACTTATGATTATGCATTGATTTGATGATTAAACAAGTAAAAGATAATTTCAATTCAAGTTCCAAATCTTTTCAATATTCTCTTTTGTTCATGGCTTCCAATCCTTCAAAAATGTGTTTTAAAGCTTCCTAATCACAAATAAGTAGTGCAAGTTCATAGCATAACAATTGTTTTGCCCAAATCTTACATAAAACTAATTCAAAACATGATTTTTCAATGAAATTTTCAAACTCTTTTCTAGTTTTCAAACTTTTCTATTTTTCTTTCATTTTAATCATCCAAAACTTGTTTCTAATGAATTTTTAGCTAGGTTTTGATATGAAATTATGGAAGAAAATTGATTTTTTGACCTTATGATGATTTTCTTGGGAATTCTAGGATCAAATCTTAGCTCCCTTGAATTTTTCCTTGATTTTCTCTCTTTTCCTCTTCTTTTCTCTTGTTCTTCCTACCAAGCTCCTCCAAATCTCCAAGCTTCTCTATCTTTCTCTAAGTTTCCAAATTTTATCGTATTTGATTAGATTAGTTACTAATTACTCCATTAGGTTAGTTAATTAAGCTTAGTTCTAATTAACCTTACTTAGGCTTACGCTAATCTTGGTTAACTTTTGCTAATCCTACTTAATTTTTGATTAGTTACTCATTAGGCTCTATTCATTAGACTAAGTTCATTAAGCTCCTCACTTAGGGTTTTCTAAGTTATCAAGACATTTCCCTAACTCTTGATTGTTGCCTAGTTTTTTCATTCTAGTTTTCATGTTCAAGTTTTCCAATTCTACTAGGGTTTCCTACTCAAAACCCAATTACTAACATGACAAACATATCATATGCTTTATGCCAATGAAATGAGAATATTTCTTAACATAATTAAATGCATGAATGCTATGCATGGTTTGGTTCTCACAACACCATCATAATATCCTCAAACATATCAATTGCGGTTATTTGCAATCCAATATGTATATAAATGAACATCAAACTAAATAAACAATTTTCATAAAAGATGCTTCAAAAAGATAAAAGGTACGTATTAGTTCTAGAACATGTTGGAAAAACCACTACGAAATGATTGTAAGAAGTTTCCTATTACAAGCAGTGCCAGTGCATACCAAATGAAAGATTATGTAACCATAGCTGCAAAATTAAATAACAGAGCCATTCACATAGTTCACTCCCCTTTTGGGAATAAATAGACAACATACAATCCCACAGAAGGCATACGTGCCACATCAAATCAAACACAGTTGAGCATTATAGTCTTATTCAGAGTATTAGCAATGATAGTATGCAAAAGACCAAAGACACACCAGCATCATGTTAAGATTCTACCTCTATCAAACTCAACAATTTCTATAAAAGGAAAACATCCAAAACATAAAGCTCCATATCTTGTGCACAATTTCCCTCTCAGGATCCTTGCAGCTAGCCCATTTTTCCTTCCTCCTCAGTAAATTACCAACCATGCTATTGCAAGAAGCATAAATAATTCTGACCATCCAATTTAAAGCAAAGAATCAAATAAGAACACAATGTACAGTACAAAGCAGAAAAAATAGGTAGCTCATCAACATTACATACCCCTTATGACACTTAAAGTAATATGACTTCTTCCTTGTCTCGAAACATTGTTCCTAATGAAGAACAACATTAGGATGAAGGTTACTAGAAACAAGAGAAGCACCCTTGCAAGGATATGGAATTACACCATAAAGCATGCAAAGATTAAAATGTTCAAAAATAGAAAGTTCAAATAAATTAAAAATTGCAGTTGCTAAATAGGGCTACAAAAGAAACAAGTGAATTGCAGTTGTTTATGGGTAGCTCAAGATTGGCTTGATTAGGAGCACATTCAAGTTCATTCGCAAAACAAGGCAAATATCATAGTTCATTATATATATATATTGATAAATAAATAAACTTTATAGCAAGAGCATCAAGATGATGCAAAGAATACAAAACTCCATGGAGAAGTTACCAGTTCCTAACAAATAATATCATCTAAAAAATCTAACAAAACAAACAAATCTGGATCAAACTTGCCCTCCATCCAACTATACAAAACTACAAGAAGACGACTCTCAAGCCAAGAAACACTATGATGAACCTCTTGAAAAGTTCGCCTGCTACGCTCTATCCAAAGTAGCCACATCAAACAGAGAGGCACCAATGACCACACACGTTGCCGACAACGACCAACCTGAGCTCCCTGCCAACTCCACAACATATCCATCACTCTCTGCTGCTAAACCCAAACAATCCCAAAAAGAGAGCACATAAGTCCCCACAAATGATTGGCCACAGGACAATGCAAAAACAAATGATCAACTAACTTGGCATCGGCACAACACATGCAACACCGATTCATTAAAATATGACCACGTCGCACCAAATTGTTAATCGTAAGATTCTATCCTAAGGTCGCCGTCCACATGAAGAAAGCCACCTTAGAAGGAACCCCCGGTACCCAAATACTCTTACAAGGAAAATCCCGCCTCACCTCCCTCACTAAACTCCTGTAGAAAGACGAAACAGAGAAGCGCCCCTTAGCCCCCACAACATTCCACCCCAAAACATCAGCCCCCACCCAGTCACATCCAAACCATACAAATAACCTCATAACTGCAACAATTGATGTACCTCTTAGTCTTGAACCGATTGTTGCAAATGAATATCCCAAACCACCATAGCCCCACCCCCCAAAATAAGATGCCACCATAGCTTCCTGATCCCCTGCAATTATGAAAATCAAAGGAAACTGATATGCTAGCAAAGCCTCACTACACCACCAATCTTTCCAAAAGCTCACCCTCTTCCTATCCCTTACCCACAACCTTACCCTCTCCCAAAACTCCACTCACCCCAATCCAACACTTTTTCATAAACCATAACCGTAAGATTCAACATCCCCTGACCTCCATTCCTCCTAGCCAACCATACTTACTAGCCCCCACCCGTCTCCATACCCGTTTCAGCTCCAAAGCAAAGTGCCACAACCACTTATCAAACAAAGCTTTGTTGAAAGTCACCAAGCTCTGAACCCCCAAACCTCCTACCCCTTTTGGTTAACAAATCCACCCTCAATCCACCAAATGATAAAGAAAGTCATCCACTCCATTGCCCCATAGAAAATCTCGCTAAAGTTTCTCCAGCCGCCGTGCCACCGACACCAAAATAACATGCAAAGGCATAAAATACGTTGTAATGCTGCTCATCATACTCTTGATCAAAGTCAATTTACCCCATTTTGAAAGATATTGCCTCTTCCAACCCGCCTGTGATAACCCAACCCGTACTATGTTCAATTACGCCAGTGATTATGTGTTTGATATGAATTTGAAAGTTTAAGTATGTGAATTATGTGAGTTTGGAATAATATCTGTTGAATGTAGGAATATCTATTACAATTGCAACTTTGAATTGAAATTGAAAGCCTTAGAGGCCTGCAAACAAAAAATGACTTCATATTTGTGACTAGCATGTTTTTTACAGACTATGGTGAAATTTTGAAAAATTACGATTCGTAATGATTAAATTAAGATTTATGATAGCTCTTGAGTTCTTTATTTCTTCTTGAGCGCTTTGAGTGAGTTAGAGAGAGAGAGAGAGAGAGAGAGAGAGAGAGAGGAAGAGGAGAAGCTAGGATTTTGCAACAGATTCAAGGGGCAAACCCTAAATTTGAACTAAGGTATGTTAATCTACTTGAAATTTTTGTGTATATCTCATCTTTTGCTTGAAATCAAAAGGAAATTGGGAATTTTGAGCTAGGGTTTTGAGTTGTGTAAGGGTTGGAAATAAAATCAAGAAATCCCTTAATTTTTGTTTGATTTGAGTTCATTCTTGTGATTAATCTATGAAATAAACTCTAGATGGTTCATACAACCAAGATTTGTTGGAAGATTCACCATGTTGTATGTATATTGAGCTAGTGTATGTAATTTATGAATATATGAAATAGATGAGACCATGAATCTAATGGTGAGGCAAGATTGATGTGTGTAATGTAGAATTATACCCAAATCATGCTAGTATATCATGTTTTTGAGTGAGTTTTGCTTTGATTTGGACTTGGAGATGAGTTTGGGAAGTTTGCATCTTTGAACCATTTTCGGACTGTCTGATTTTGCTTAGACCGCACGAGCAGCCACGGGCTTTGCACGAGTGGAACATGAAGAAAAATAGAGTTTTTCATTCTACTCTTTGGGCGGTCGAGCGGCAAGTGTTTCCGCTCGAGCGGATTTGGGCCGCATGAACAGCCAAAACTTCTGTACCTGCAGAACCCCCTGTTTCAGTCCAACTTCAAAAAGGCATATCTCCATCATCTAGACTCCGTTTTGAGCGATTCTTGAGTCTAAATTCAAGCCCTAGAAGTCTAGTTTCTAATAGTGGTGGTCTCACATCCAAATTCTAAGTACACAAATAGATATGCTCAAATTAGTGAAGGCTATTTATTTTCTTTTAACCGTTTCACGCCATTTCCTACCCCAACTTAGTTTCCTTTCGATTCTTGCTATTTCCTTAAACCTTAACTATGTAAACATGATATTTTCAATGAAAAACATATGAAATTGTTGTAGGAAACATTAATTTAAGTCATGAACATTTAGGGCCGTTTAGAGTACATCTTTGACACATGCTTTGTTTGTGATTCACATGTAAAGAAGATTAGCATTAAACACTTGAGAGAAATTAAAGAATAGAGAATGATTGAACGGATATGTAACAAATAAATCGATTGAGTGAATTGAAGGCAATGTGCTTTGAAATGTTATGCTTGGTTTTGTTTCTATAGGCTGAGTCATTAAGAAGTATCATCCAACCAAGCACTGTGAGTAATTTCTTTGTAACAGTATTTTCATATGAAATACTATGGAATTATGAAACTTATGCTTTGTATAAATTATGTGCCCTGACGAGTGTTTCCGAAATGATAAAATATACTTGAAATCTTCGGAGTAATTATGCTATGGCAAGTTTCTGAAAGAATATTTTGATAAGAATGCATGAGTTTGCTTTTGAGCAATGATTATGATAAATTAGGAAAATGTACGTTGACCCTCAGTAACTATTATTTGTCTATGATCTGTCTTGGATGTTTTGTATAAGCCAATGATTTGCTATGAACGTTCTGTATGATGTCAATCTTTGACAATTGTCTTGTATGGTAATTCAGCAAGTTAATTAGGGCCTAAATCACAGTAAGTAATAGTGCTATAAAGATACGTTCTTAAATAATCATTTTGATCTGGGTACGGTGACTTATTCTGAAATCGTGTTTGAATCGAAATGAATAAGTTTTATGAATGTTATACGACACGTGCAATATGGACCCAAGGTTGTTCGGTTTATGCTACGATGTGCTTAGGCTCGAGGCCATTTAGATATATTGGACCCGAGGTTGTTTTGTCATATGTGGGCTTGAGGCCATTTTGATATATTGGACCCGAGGTTGTTTTATCATATGTGGGCCCGAGGTAGTTTTTATATATTGGACCCGAGGTCATTTTGTCATGTGTGGGCCCGAGGCCATTTTGATATATATTGGACCCAAGGTTGTTTTGTCATATGTGGGCCTGAGGCCGTTTTGTATCATGTGTTGTGCCTGAGGCCGTTTTGTGGACCCGAGATTATTCTGTAAATGTGATTAAAAGAAAAGTATGAACTTTGCTATTTGCTAAGCTACGAAAGGATCAATAAACGGTATTTGATACTATGTGCTTTCGAAACGAGTCTAAATATTTTAAGATCTTTATATTGATTAAATAAGACATGAGGCTCATTCATTTAACCCCTTACATGGAGATTACTCATTGGGCTTCCAGCTCACTCTATTTATTTATATGCATGTAGGTGAGCATCAGGGAGTTCCACATTAGAGACCACATCGGAGTCAGCCTTTTGTAAAGCTGCCCAAGTTGCACCTTTATGTCGGGGCTCTGGTGTTGTTTTGGCCAAGCTTGAGAAGCTTGGGTTTTGTATAGTCTATGATGTTATAAGTTTTTCTTCTGGGTTATGTATATATAATGAATGTGTGTAAATGTTATGGCATATGATATGAAGTGTGTGTGAGATATATAAGATTTGTATATGAATATAAATTATTAGTGTGCCTATATGTTTTAATTATTCTATTTACCATGTATGCACAAGCTGAATGGACATTATTATTTATTTTGCTTTCGTTTTTAGGTCCCGATATGATTTGAATATTTTGAAATTTTGTTTGAGGCTGTAGGTAATTTCCTAATTCCTAGCTGGTTATGTCCTAAATCTCTAGGGGCGGGTTTGGATCGTGACACCGCCAGTCGGCATTGAATCCGCTATAGCACTCCTTTCCACACCCCTTTGACCTTAAATGATGCCCCCGAAGGCAAACCCAAATAGCTAGCTGGCAAAGCCGACTTCTTACAACCCAACACTGTCGCTAAGACTGGCAATCTCTCCACTTTCCCTACTGGAATCATCTCCAGCTTTCTCAAATTCACCCGTAGACCTGAAATTGCCTTAAAACACAACAAGACACATCTCAAGTAGCCCACCTGCTCCACTACAGCCCCATAAAAGATTAAGGCATCATCAGCATACAACAGATGGGAATCACAAATAGGCGCCACTAAGAGGGCCCACCAAAAAATCCTCCAACAAACTTTGATGAACAACCTTATCTAACAGTCTACTCAATGCCTCCATCACTAAAATGAACAGTAATGGAGACAGAGGATTCCCTTGACGAAGACCTCGATGGGTTTGAAAAAAACCTGACGGTGTACCACTTACCAGAACAGACATCCGCACAGTAGAAATACAAAACTGAATCCACTGACACCAAGTCTCTCCAAAGCCCATGCACTCCAAAACATATAATAAATACTCCCACCATACATTGTCCATAAGCCTTCTTAATGTCCAGCTTACAAATCAAACCTAGTTGCCCCTATCGAATTTGGAAATCCACACACTCACTAGCCACCAACATTGTATCTAGAATCTGGCGACCCCCCACAAAAGCATTTTGGGACTCAGACACCACCACTTGCAAAACCCCTTAAAGCCTATTTGCCAAAACTTTAGCTAAAAGCTTATACACACTTCCAAGCAGACTAATAGGCCTAAAATCCCGAATATCCTCTGCCCCTGTTTTTTAGGAATCAAAGCCAATAAAGTAGCATTCAAACTCTTCTCAAAATGCCCCGACCCAAAAAAAAGCCTCAAAAGTTGCCATCACATCTGTCTTAACCACACTACAACACTGATGAAAAAATGCCATAGTAAAGCCATCCGGACTTGGCGCCTTATCCCCACACATCGGCCTGCAAAGCCCCAAGCACCTCTTCTTCCATACAACACGCTCCAAAGTCTCTTTGTCCTCTACCAATATCATGTTAAATTGAACCCGTGCCATCCTTAGCCACCACTCCCCTACTCGCGGCTGAAACAAACACTGATAAAAAGCCACAATTCCTTCCTTAATCTCCTCATCCGTGTCTAGATCACGACCATCCACCCATAACCTATTGATCTGATTCACCCGACGATGTGCGTTAGCCATCCGATGAAAGAAATTTGTATTTTGGTCCCCATTCTTCAACCACAAACACTGGAACTTTTACTTGATACTCACCTCCTCCATACGAGAGATACGAACATAATCCTGTCTGGCAGCCTCTTTTCTGGCAACGTCATTAGGTGACAAACCCCCAGTAGGCTCTATGTCATCTAAGGATTGAAGTAAAGACACCACCTCCGTTTTTTGGCCCTCTAAGTGGCCAAACACCTCCTTATTTCAGCCTTTCAGATCCTTTTTAAGCAGTTTTAATTTCTGAACCAACATATAACTAGGCGAGCCTATAACCACGTAACTAGTCCACCATTCTTGAACCCTCTCCAAGAAACCATCAGATTGCAACCACATATTCTCAAAACGAAAAGGTGTTGGGCCCCTCCGAACCTCTCCATTGTCAAGTAAAATGGGCAAATGATCCGACACTGGGCGCGGTAAACAAATCTAAATAGCATTCGAGAAATGTTCCGCCTAGCCTCCAAAAATTAGAAATCAATCAATCTGAGACAAACTCTGCCTATTCAACCAAGTGAAACTCCTCCCCTAAAGAGGCAAATTAATCAACTGCATCTCGTTAATAAAGGAACAAAAAGCCCGTAACCACCTTAACTCTCTAGTGCTCCTGTAGCTCGACTTTTCATGCTCTTTTAGAAGACGATAAGCCCTACAGTTCGGACTCCTGTGGTTCTGAATCTGATCTCACATGTGCAACGTGAAATAGAAAACACAAAAGAGTCCAAATCTGGCAAATCTTTTGGAACATTGATTTTGAATCAAAATGTCAAAAATGAATTGTTTTGCCAGATACAGAGTAGCCACCTAAATATTTTGGGAAATTTAGGAAACCCATGACTCGTGCTAAAGGCCATGTGTCCGTCATCACCAAGATTGTCTCGGTTCGAGAACTTAGGTACGAAAGGCGAAGGTCATGAATTGAGCACCCCCGCACGCTCGATCAAAGATCGGCCTCTGCTAATCATGATGTGAATCTTATTTACATTATATGCTCTTGTTCTGATTTTATTAGGCTAACTTACTATGTGACGCGCACACAAGTATAGACTACTTTGCAGCAATTGGAACATTTGATTTCATGTTTGTTTTGAAAAAGAGTTTGTGAATGTACCACTTGAAAAAGTGGGCTCAAATGTACATTAATCAAATTATCCCAATTCAAGCAACTAGCCTTCATCCACAAGCATTCAAACAGTTTATCACTTAAGCACTTAGTCTCATGGTGAACATGCTTTGATATGGTAACAACCACACTCATGCGATATGCTAAAGCAAATAAAAGCTCACCTAGTACTCCAAGCCAAAAAAGATGACAGCGTTAGAAAAATGCGTGATCCTAACTGTGCAACATGACTATTGCAACACATGCGATATGAAATTACTACGCTCGGCTACTAATATGGCATATGAGTCAATTTGATAGCATACGGTCTAAGCATGTATTCAAAAAATGTTTAACTACAATGCAAGTTAGAATGAAACGCCGAGCTCAATGTATGGAAGACAATGGATGCAAGGCATGGAGTATGCTAAAAGAAACATGATGCCTAAATCTAACCATCATAAGCAGGTAAATAAAAGGGAGAAAGACGTGAGTTTGGAAGACATACACGTTATTACAACTGTGCCCTCGCACAGGAGGGTCTGAATAAGCAAACTATTACAAACCGAATAAACTAACTATGCTAGCTAGTTATTACAAAACCAACTAATTAATTAACTATTTTATGGAACTAACTAATTAATTATACTAATTAATTAATTACAAATTATGATTAACTAATTAATTACAACATGAATACAACATGAAAGAAGTAACTAAGCTAACTAATCAGCCCCGGGAAGCGAGGAATGCTCATGCGTATGCGAATTTCCACTCGAAAAGCCCACTGTTCTACTGCCAAAATGCCTCTGTTGCATAGTTACAATATCTTTTCACCTGAACCTCTGCTCTATTCTATTCCAAAAAGTTGCTGCTCAATTTGACAAAAGTGGCCAGTAGGCCAAAAGTAGTGGCCGACTGGCCAAAAAAGGTAGCCTACCGTCCAAAAGAAATGGCCTGCCGACCACTAAAGCCTGGTTCCTCCTGCTACAACACAAAAGCATACAGAGCACAAATAGGATATTCTCAAGGTATGTTTGTCCACCCTGCCTCTCCTTATCATCAAACAGCTCAAAGGAGGGGTAGGCTTGATTCGCAAGCCATCAATCGATAAAATTTCATTGCATGATGGCCTATGAATTAAGGGGTACAATTTCAATAAATGCACAATTTAAAGGCTTTCAAAACCCCCTCCCTATCATTGATTGATCAAGGGAAGTGGTTGACATTGACACTTGAACCGTTTACATCACTAGCAAGTATGAAACGACACAAGACTCAATGGGTTCAATTAACGTCTGATTGAACCCAAGTTGATTTTATTATCTTGCATCATTTTTAGTCTCGATTTTAATACTTCATTTTAATTACCATTCATTCCTTCATCAATTAAGTCCAAAAGTGAGCTTTAAGTCTACTAATGGAAAAGAGTACCAAACCAAATGTTGTTTTAGGCATGAGAGAAGTGTCATGCCATTGGTAATGAACCCCCAAAGGGATTAAACCAATAAGCATAACACCTTTATCTCAAGCTTAAACAAGCAAGTAGTTTGAAACAACTTTCAAAGCAAAGAAAAGGCCAATAAAAAAGGGAGGTTGCAGAAGTGATTAGAGATAAATAAATAAAATAAAAAAAAGCATGAAAAACAATAAATAAACACTATCAACTCAAATAGGTTGGTGCCTATGGCCTAAACCACCAAACCTATGAGGATAATTACACTACAAGCATGCTATACAAAGCTCAAACGTAATGAACAACTAAAAAGAGTCTTAAAATAGTCCTAAAACATGCTTGAATTAAGACAAAAATAGCTAAAACTATAGGCTACAACATGGAGCAAGTTAAGCTAGTAAACAAGCACAAGGAGGGGAGGCTATCCCTCCATTTTTGGGACTTCAAAACATGGTGTTAGCCTTTGAAAAACCTTTGAGATTCAGTATTAAAAAGCTCAAAAAAAGTTCACAAAATGGTGGGAAACACAAGGGCAAAGGCTTGAGAAGTGAGGTATAAAGAAGGGTGATCCACCCCTCCACCTCTAATGGCCTTAAATCACAAGTTTTAGGCCAAAAATACAGAGTATAAACAGCCCAAAAACAGTCCAAAAACAGTTGGAAAAATAGCAAATAAAGCAAAGAAATACGGCAAGACTTATACCTCTTGAAGAGGAGAACCTTTCCAAGTGACAAACCAACACTTACACACCCTCAAGAGCTCAAAGTAAGCTCAAAAGTACCTAATCTCAAATATCACAAGGTTCGGTTTAGAGTGTATAGGCAAAGGCTTAAGAATTTGCAAGAGAGAGGGAGTTGTAGAGAGAGAAATATTTTTGCTCCAAAATGTTCAAACCTCAAAACTGGAAGGGGAGGTCTTCTATATATAGAAAAACATGAAACTCCCTTAGAAATATCCATACATACACGTGTAGGCAGATGCATGCACCTGTGGAACTAGTTGGCACAGCTGGCATAAATATCTGCAAAAACACACAAGTGGTCGGCAGGCTACTAATGTTAGCCGGCAGCCCACACTAGGGGGCCTACAGGTCCTAGGGTTTTTAGGCTTGAAAAACTATGGTTTTGGTCCAAAACAAGGCAAAAGGTGTGCAGGGTCTGAAGGCTCAAAGCTGTGGTATTCTGCTTAGGACTTCGAGTACTTGACAAGCATATACAAATTCATCATTGGATGTGCAAGCGGTGATGCCCAAGTTGTAAGGGTGGTAAAAAATGGGGTGTCTACAGCTCCCCACCGTCTCTACCAGCCACCTCACCATACTAAATCACCCCCTATGCACCAAGACTCTGACCATCGAAAAGCCACATTTTCTAACTCTAATAGGAACTCGCCTCGGTATGCATCTTGCATCGGACCATACACCCCAGTAAACACCCACTGAAACTGGTCCTCTACACACTGAAACAAACATGACACAGAGAAACCTCTCACCTCCTCCTTATCCTTCACCACTGCCCTAGAATCCCAACATAGAAGTATCCCACTTGCTATACCAGCGGCCGACAAATGTAACCACTCCACAAATCTCCCTCCTCAAATATCACGCACCATCTCCTTCCCTAACACAAACACAGTTAGGTGGCTATATCAGGCCATCAAAAGTTGTTTGGGCACGGCTAACACCAAAGGAATTATACTTTTATAGGATTTAAAGTCTCCTAGACATCAAATACAGAATAGAAAGAATAAAAATCAGAATAGAAAGGAACGAAAAGAGAATAGGAAATCCATGTCTCAATCAAAATAAAATGGGTCCATAAAAGCAACGGACTCAATCATATCACCATTCCCAATCCCCTCTGTAGGAAATTTATGTATTGATAATATTGATTGATATACAATTTTTTTATTTTACAAGACCAAATGACACTCCTTATAGAGGAGATATTACAAACATCATCATAACCCATTAAACCCATTATATACCACTTACATATTATATATTTCCACTATCTACCACTATCATATTATACACTCACCTAACACACTCACATTTACCTACCACACTAACAGCCCCCCTCAAACTCAAGGAGGATAGGTACTAACCAACTTGAGTTTGGAGAGAAAGTAACAAAACAGGAAAATAATCTAAAATAAAAGTGGATAGGAGACACTGTATGGTCGTGTCAGACCGTTGTAGAAGACCGTATGGTTATGGCAGACCGATGTAGAAGACAGTTTATGGGGTCATGTCGGACCGTTGTAGAAGATAGTTTATGGGGTCATATCGGACCGATGTAGAAAACAGTTTACGGGGTCATGTCGGTCCGTTGTAGAAAAAGCGATCGGGTCATGTCGGACCGTTGTAGAAGACACTATATGGCTGTGCGAACCGTTGTAGCTGAGAACCGAAATTAATGTCGGAACAGTTTACCGAGTCTTGTCGGACCCATATAGGAGCTAACCGGAATCAAAGTCGGGACAGTTTATCGAGTCTTGTCGGACCCATATAGGAGCTAACCGGAATCAATGTCGGGACAGTTTACAGAGTCTTGTCGGACCCATATAGAAGCTAACCGGAATCAAAGTCGGGACAGTTTACAGAGTCTTGTCGGACCCATATAGAAGCTAACCGGAATCAATGTCGGGACAGTTTACAGAGTCTTGTCGGACCCATATAAGAGCTAACCGGAATCAATGTCGGGACAGTTTACCGAGTCTTGTCGGACCCACAAAAGTCGCACCCTCAAAAGGCGTGTCCAATCTTATCAAAAGGCGTGTCATCAAAAGGCGTGCCATCAAAAGATGTGCCCGACCGCCATCAAAAGTCGAGCCATCAAAAGGCGCACCGATTTGTCGTCTGGCGTTGAGAGGCGCGTGATACGCGTGTCTGCCTTGCCTATTTATACCAAGGCGAGGCTGCCGCTTATGTAGAACAAAACATCTGCTGAAAAATCCTCTGAAAACCTCTTCATTTTGCCGAGAGAGATACTGTGTCACTCTGTTGCCCAGAAAATGGCTTCTTCTTCCCGTTCTGCTCCCCAGAACATAGCCTCTTCGTCCCGTGGTCTTACCCTCTTTCCCGACCTCAACGAGGCCACAACCCAGAATATGGCCCTTGAACCTCAACCAAGCGCCCCTGGTTTTGCGCCTTTGAACTTTCCGATGCTATTTGTGGAGCAAAGAATGGCTGCACAATCGGATATTGAGGCGAATTATTACACTTTGAGGTCTTGTGTTGAGACAATGACGGCGGTCAACAACCTGTCGCACCGGCTTCAGAGTAGGACAAATGAGGTGCAGCAGTTAAACGCCCAACTGGCTCTGCTCCAGGGCATGTATAAGGATGCCCGAGCAGAGATATGTGGGCTGAAGGCAGAAAACAAGGAACTGAAGCGGAAGGCCACCGTGATGCTCAGATTTGGAGGGCCGCCATATGCGACAGTTGAGGAGCAACGGGAAGTGAACGTGCTCGGTGGCGTGGGAAACACGGAGGTAGCACCGGCAAGGGACGCCTAAGACAAAGGCAAGAGGAAGTGAATAGCTGAAGAGGCGAAGAAGTGAGGCTGGTTGATGTGGTGGTTGTAGGTTGGAGATTGTTTGGTTTTTTTTTTTTTTTTTTTTTGATGTAAAATGGTGATCGGGTTTGATCCCGACAGAAATAAAAAAAAATAAAAAAAATAAAAAAAAAAGAGGTTGTGATATGTGGAATGTTTGTGGTGGTGTTTTGGTGTGTTTAATAATAATAATAAAATAAAATAAAATAAAAAAATAGAGAAAGAAAAGAGAGAAACTGCAGCTGATGAGAAAGGATTGCAACTGATGTTGCGACCATCGTAAGCATTAGTTGATCTGTCTGCTGCATGATGCATGGTTGTGGCTTCTAGTTGCCGAGGTGTGGCCTTGGTTCTTTGGTTTGTGGCCTTGGTTGCGATTGGTCGCTATGGCCTTATTTGTTGTGGCCTTAGTTTGCAACCTGGGCTGTCGCTTCTGCCTTATCACTGTATGCTCACTCAATTGGTTACATGGTCTCAACAGACTTCTTTATCACATAGACTGGGTGGTCTCTATTGCCTTCTTGCCTCCATGAAGTTCAACCATTCAAACCTCCTTTCAAAATTTATTTATCTCTGGGGGAGCTGAAGAGACTTAGAAACCTTGTCATTGATGTGAAAGAAAAGGGCATAAAAGTAGCATCTGCTTTGGTCAAACAAATGCTGGAAAGGAATGTGTTCCTTTTTGGGTTTGTGGACATACATGATGGCTCTGTGACTGAGAGGGTAAATGAACTCACAGATATACAGAATGCTCGTGTTCAAGTTGCACATAAGAAGTTATTTTCAAATACACGGATCGAGAATTTCATCCACATGGACTTGGGTATGGAACTTGACGTTGATGTACTCAAGAAAATGTCCACTGCTTATGCAGTGGCCAAGGAACTGGCAATCAAAGAGGCTAGCGAGCTGGTGGATGTCCAAAACATAAAACACATTGCAGAAAATAAGAAATTGATCGGAGAAGTGGTGGAGAAAACTGCTCAAGACTGGAACACCCAGAAAGAATCATTTTATCAACAAATAGGATTAAACCAGGCTGCTGGTGAAGGACCCCAACTATCGAACGACAAAGAAACCTTTGAACAACAGCGAGACGATGTCAACTTTGAACAGGAAGGCAATGAACATTTTGGACAAGAGAAAGATGGTGAAAACATTGAACAACCAGAAGATGATGAAAAATTTGGTGACGAGCTGGAACGACAGATGTTGTCTGGTGAGGAACTGTAACAGAGATGCCTGTCGGGTGAAAAAGAGAGTACTATCTGTTGAGGAACCAGTACAACGTGTAATGCCTCAAAAATATAGGCGAGGTTAAAATGGAAGATGCAGGGAATTGAAGGTATGTGTAGAAAATTCCAATGACGTGAAAAGGCAAGGTTGCTTCACACGGTGAAAAACAAAATACAGGCCTAAATCTTATGGCTCTGATACCATGTAGGAAATTTATGTATTGATAATATTGATTGATATACAATTTTTTTATTTTACAAGACCAAATGACACTCCTTATATAGGAGATATTACAAACATCATTATAACCCATTAAACCCATTATATACCACTTACATATTATATATTTCCACTATCTACCACTATATATTTCCACTATCTACCACTATCATATTATACACTCACCTAACACACTCACATTTACCTACCACACTAACACCCTCTATATACGGTTTCAATCTTTGGCCATTCAGTTTGTAGGTGTGGCCATTCCGTGGATCTTGCACCTTAATGGCGTCATGAATAAATGCCTTGTAATTTAAGAGAATACAAAGCTTGAGTGATGATTAGGATATCTTCACCTTATATATTAATCAATCAACTGTTACCAAAGGAAGCTCAAAGGCACTGATTAAGGAATCACTTTTTATATTGATTGATTGATTGATTGATTAAGAAATCACAATCAATCAATCAATCAATCAAAATCTAATCTAAATAAGAAAAGAAAGAAATATTCTAACACTCTCCCTCAAGCTGGTGCGAAGATATCTTGCATGCCTAGCTTGCCTAAAATGTCATGAAATGGCTTACTCCCAACTCCCTTGGTGAGGATGTCTGCAAGCTGTTCACTTGACTTCGCAAAATGAGTACTTATCATGCTGCTAGTGAGTTTCTCCTTGATGAAGTAGCAATCAATATCAACATGCTTTGTCCTGTCATGTTGAACAAGATTGTGAGCTATGTTGATGGTAGCCTTATTATCACAATATAGCCACATAGAGTCTGTCGGGCCCATCTCCAGATCATTCAACAACAGTCTGATCCATATGAGTTCACACACACCATGTGTCATAGCGCTAAACTCAGCTTCTGCACTCGATCTAGCCACCACATTCTATGTTTTACTCTTCTAACTAATAAGATTGCCGCCCACAAAGGTACAATATCCTGATGTAGATCTCTTATAAGTTATTAACCCCTGTCCAATCAACATCTGTATAGGCTTCCACTCTGAGGTGATCATGTTTGGAAAAAGAAAGGCCTTTTCCAGGAGAAGATTTCAAGTACCTCAGAACTCTCATAACAGCCTCTGAGTGAATTTGATGAGGAGCATGCATAAACTGGCTAACCATATTGACAGCAATAGCAATATCAAGACGAGAGTGAGATAAGTAAATGAGCTTACCCACTAGTCGTTGATAACTCCCCCTATCAACAGTTGCTCCTCCTTCATCATCACCAAGTTTCTAATTAGGTTCCAGTGGGGTGTCATAAGCCTTACATCCAAGCATTCCTATTTCCTTCAAAAGGTCTAGAACATATTTCCTTTGTGAGATGAAAATCCTATCCTTGGAGCGAGCAACTTCGATCCCTAGAAAATATTTCAAGTTCCCCAAGTCTTTGATTTCAAACCCACTAGCTAAATATTTCTTCAACAGGGGTATTTCCTCACTATCATTGCCTATAAGCACTATGTCATCCACATAAAGAATGAGAGTTGTAGTCTTACCACGTGAGGAATAGTGTGATTTGCCTGACTTTGTTTGAAACCATATTTAAGCATAGCTTGAGTGAATCTCTCAAACCAAGCCCTTAGAGACTGTTTGAGACCATATAACAACTTCCGAAGCCTGCATACTTTACTCTTTGTCTGATGATCCTCAAAACCAAGAGGAATGTCCATATATACCTTTTCTTTTAGATCACCATCTAAGAAAGCATTCTTTACATCAAACTGATGAAGTGGCCAATCTAAATTTGCTGCTAAAGAGAGAAGTATTCTGACCGAATTCATCTTAGCCATTGGTGCAAAAGTCTTCTGATAGTCTACTCCATAAGTTTGAGTGAAGCCTTTTGCCACAAGTCGAGCTTTCTAGCGCTCAATGGAACCATCTACTTTGTACTTCAAAGATACACCCATTTGCATCCCACCAGTAGTTTGCCCTTAGGTAACTCAGTTAATTTCCAAGTGTCATTCTTACAAAGTGCTTTCATTTCCTCAATTATGGCAAGTTTCCATTTAGACATAGCGAGAGCATCCTAAAAATGGTTGGGAATACTAACAGAGGAAATGTTTGACACAAAGGCTCTATAAGAGGAAGACAAATGAGAGTAGGACATAAAGTTTGAAATAGGATGTTGAATACAAGATCTCATACCCTTTCTTTTGGCAATAAGAATATCAAGATCAATAGTGTCAGGAATAGCAATATCAGTAGACTCAAAGGAAACAAGAGGTTTAAAGTTACCTGAACTCTTATCAAAAGCGGGAGATGGTAGTGGGTGAGCAAAAGTGGTCTCTTGTATCTAAGTAACTTTCTGTCTGTCTTTGTCCCTAACATAAACTTTCCTTTCCCTGTCCTTGGTGGCATTAGATTCTATAGTCCCAATAATAGGTGGTCTAGGAACAACTAGTTCCACCATAGGAGCAATAGGGACAATGTGAATCTCTTCACACCAAGGCTCCTCCTGAAGGGATGACTGTGACATCGGAGAAGACAAGAAGTAGGACTGGGACTCAAAGAAGGTAACATCCATGGACATAAACCACTTACGAGAAAGAGGGTGATAACACTTATACCTCTTCTGAGTAAGCGAGTATCTGAGGAAAATACACTTAAGAGAGCGAGGGTCCAACTTACCACGAATATGTCATGACCCAAACCTACCCCTAAAAGTTGGTTCATAACCGGCCAGTAATCACACGATTACCTACGGCCTCATATAGAAAACAAAAGTTTTTAATAATGGGGCTTTAACCAAAAGTCAAAAAACAACAACTCCATCTTGGAGTTTCAACGTGACATGTCCTCATAAGCAATTTCCTAAGGCTGACTCTAAGGTTGACCTATATGCTGATCACCTACATACATACAACATAGGGAGTGAGCGACGCTCAATGAATAATAGTAAAGCAAAGAGAATCAAATGAATAATCTTGAATTAAAAGAAAGCATATTATGTGAACACAATACTTTTTCACAATTACATCCTTTACAGCATTATCCATAATCATATTTACAGAACAACCTTAGGCCCAATATATAACATAACGGCCTCAGGCCCAACATATGACAGAACGGCCTCGGGCCCACATATATCAAAACAACCTCGGGTCCACATATAACAAAATGACCCGGGTCTACATATATCAAAACAGCCTTAGGCCCACATATAACAAAACGGCCTCAGGCCCACACATATCAAAACGGCCTCAGGCCCATATATGACAAAATGACCTAGGGCCCACATATATCAAAATGACATTGAGCCCACATCTATCAAACCAGCCTTGGACCCACGTATATTAACACGGCCTTAGGCCTACATATGACAAAATGGCCTCGAGCCCAAACGTATGAACACATATTACAGAACAGCCTCAAGCCCACACGTTAACAACTGTTCAAAATGACCTTAGGTCTAATCATATATTATCATATCACTAATATAACGGCCTCCGGCCCAAGCACATCATAGCATAAACAGAACGACCTTAGGTTTGTATTGCACATGTCATATAATATTCATGTAACTCATTTATTTCGATCAAAACACAATTTTGGAAAAAAATCACCATTCATGGATCAAAATAAGTAAATAAGAACATATCTTTACAATACTATTACTCACAATGCGTTTGGTCTTGTGGCGTCTCATCGGGCAAACGACCTACACAACATTTCACACAAACACATTCGATAATTAATTCATTTCATTTCGTACACTTTTTTGTTAAAGATTTACATCCTTTTTCAATGTGTTTCTATTCATCAATTCATTTCCCGTAGCGTTTAAATAAGGCCGAGAATGCGTTCAGAAGGTTGTAAAGGTCAACAAATAGAAAGCTGAATTTTTCCCTATTGGCCGCTCGTGCGGCAAGCCTCACAGCTCAAGCGGTCAAATTCCACTCGTGCTGAAGTGGTGGCCGTTCGAGTGAGTAGAATGCTCTTCCTCTGTTTTGGTTCATGCTTCGCTCGTGCGGAGCTCGTAGCCGCTCGAGCGGTCTGGGCAAAACCAGGCAGTCCAAAAATGAAGTTCTAAACCCAAGTTTCCAAATCCAATTTTGAGCCTAAATTCATGTAAAACTAACTCAAAAGCATGATATACTAACATTATTCAAGTGTAATTTCAACTCAAACACATCAATCTTGCTTAAAGTTCAAAATCAAGAGCTTATCTTTTCCATATATGCAAGAATCACATGATCAAGTTCAAAATACATATATACATGGATGATCTTTACACAAATCTTTGTTGTGTGAACAATCTAGAGCTTATCTCATGGAGTATTCACCAGGTTGAACTCAAATCAAACAAAGTTAAAGCGATCAAGGCTCAATTTATTGAATTTAGCTCAAACAATTACACAACCCAAAACCCTAACTCATATAGGTTAAAATCCCCAATTTCCTCTTGATTTCAAACAAAAGATGAGTTATTTACAAGGATTCTAGGTAGATTTTCATACCTTAGCTTGAATCTTTCAATTCTCTTGTTTCTGTTCTTCAACTCTAGGAGTTCTCTTCTTTCTCTCTCTCTAACTCTCTTGATTGAGTTTGCTAATAGATGATCTCAAGAGTCTTACTATCTATATACATATATAACTTAAGTTAATAGAACTTAATCTAGGTTTTATGCTAACTAAACCCAATCAATTCATTATGAATCGTAATTTTACAAAATTTCACAATAGGCTCTAAAAATCATGCTAAACATAGATATGAAGTCAGTTTTGGTTTCTGGCGCCTCTAAGCTTTCAATTTTTAGTTCAAAGTTCTAATTGCGACTGATATTCCTACACTCAACAGATATAAGTTCAAAATCACATAAATCACATAATTAACATGCAAATTAAGCATAATATGGGTTGGGTTATCACAGAGTAGGAGCATGATTGTGAACAAAACAGATAGCCAAATATTTTATGGGGAATGGAAAACAAAGATTCTGAATCTAGAAGGACTTGAAGTTGAGCTTGTTTTTGCAAAACTTGGGTAGGAAGACAATTAATGAGATAGGTTGTGGTGAGAATGGCCTTGCCCTAATAGGATCAAGGCACACTCATAGAAAAACACATGCAACGAGCCATATTAAGAAGATGACGATTCTTGCGTTCTGCAACCCTATTTTGTTAAGGGGTATTGGTGCAAGATGTCTGATGTACAATGCCATGAGTGGAAAAATAGCTCTCTAACCCCGAATCGATGTATTCACTCCCATTATCAGAACACAATATTTTGACAATGGCCCCAAATTGAGTACAAATCATTTTATGAAAATTTTGAAACACAGAGAAAACCTCACTTTTTTCTTTCATGACATACACCCAAGTAGTACGAGAAAAATCATCGATAAAGGTAACAAACCATCTATGGCCTTTTAAAGACATAACACGAGATGGACCTCATACATCAAAATGTATTAAAGAAAAATGAGCTAAACTTTTATTAAGAGTTGGAGCAAAAGAAGCTCGGTGTTGTTTGCCGAGTTGATAGAACTCACAAAGAAACTCAGACACATTATTTATTTGTAAAAACAGACAGAAATAAATACCTAAGTAAATGAAAAGAAGGATGTCCAAGACGCCGATGCCATAACTATAAATCCTCCTTGGTGGTTAGGAATTGGATGGAATGATGAGCAAGCCTGTTCGGCTGATCCAAGAAATAGAGACCATTTTCTGCACTACCACTGCCAATCATCCTCCTCGTGACAAGGTCCTGGAAATGACAATGATCAGCAAAAAAAATGTCACACTACAGTTCAAATCCTTAGTAATACGGCTCAAGAATAGAAGATTAACAGAAAAATTGGGAACATGGAGCACTAAAGACAAAGGTAAGATGGGGGTGACATGAATTAAACCTTTCTTAGAGACAAAAGAAACAACACCATCTATAATCTTGACTTTGTCATGACCTGAAGAGGGCTTATATGCTGAGAAAAGGTTAGAAGACCCACATATATGATTTGAGGCACCAAAATCAATAATCCATGTCAAAGACTTACGGAAAAGAACAACATTGGAAGAAGAGGCTAAGTTACCTGAGCGGATAAATGATAATGGAGATGTACTAGGAGTAGTAGAAGACAAATGACACAAAACATCCTCAAGCTCAGGAGAAGTCATGCTAGATAAACTATCAAAAGTCGAACCAACTGAAGCAGAAGTAGAATCAAAGGTGTCAACGGCACTAGACTAATGGGCCCATGGATTAGAGCCACATCCTCTAGACTGGCCTGATCGACCACCTCTAGTACTAACCTGATCACCCCGACTCCCTGATAGAGCCCCATGAAGCTTCCAACACATCTCACGAGTATCTCACGGCATGTAGCAGTAATCACAAAACACAGTATCCTTTCCTGAAGGATATGAAAGAGGTAGTGACAAACTAGCCCCATCTCGAGAAACAACAGAAAGTAATGCTAAACGGTCTCCAGTAGCTGGTGGTAACATAGCAGAATGACAACTCTCTTCATTCTGTACATGTGCAAAGGCCTCTTGAAGTGATGGAAGAACCTTCCGAACCGGATCAAACTCCACATTGAGGCCTTCCAAAAACTTGAAGGCCCTCTCCTGTGCAAGAAACTTCTAGTAACCAACTAAGTCAACTGTACAGACAGGTTTGTAATCTAGGAGAAGATCTAAGTGTTTTCAACCATTAGTTAGAAAAGTATAATACTTGAGATCTGCTCCTCCTGCACTGAGCGCTCAATAGACCGGCGCAGCTTAAAAGACTGAGACAAATTCCCTTTTCGAGAATATGTAGCAGCGGCTACTTCCTAAATATCCTGGGTAGTATCCATGGATAAGTAGCCTTCACCAATCTTAGGAACCATGGAATAAATGAGTCATTCTAAGATTAAAGAGTTGGTAATCTCTTATTGGTCATAGCCAGGATCCGTAATACCTGGTGCTTGAACTCTCCTATTAACATATCCTATCTTCTCCCTATTCTTCAGAAAAAGTGTCAGACACTGAGACCATTAAACAGAGCGGTGGTGATTTTGAGGCTAGGGTTTAGGTTTTTAGATTTAGTAGTCATAATTGGACTAGAGCTCTCCCTTTTAGATAGGTGAGAAGTAGTGGTGGATTCACTAGTTAGGTCAGTCGTAAGAACTCTACAATTTCAACCCAAAAAATCTTCTCCAAATCACAAGAATGGAAAGAGGAATGAAATGGGCTAGAACAAGCAAAATCACATACAGACCACTATGGGAGCATAACAATTAGATTAATGGGTCATCTATGGACCCAAAAAATAAATCAAATACAGAAAAACAAGTGTTGAACTATGTTCAAGAAAGTAGAGGGAATGAAACTTGGGGCAATAGAAGATGGGAAACCCTCAAACACTCATCCACAAGAGCTGAAATACTCAAAGAGAGGCTAAAACAGCCATCACAAGGGTCGACTAGGCCAGAGGGCCCTTTGGCTGAAGCCGAAACAACTCTGTGGGACCTTGACTAGTTCAGACAGAGACTCAGGGACCAGTGGTGAAGGATAGGTGGTTATAGGTGATGGCTAGTTGGTAGCAGCGGCTGTGTGGGTGATGGTTTTTAGGGTCTTGGTTCTGAGGGTCTTGGTTCTAAGACCATGTAATTTAAGAGAATACAAAGCTTGAGTGATGATTATGATATTATTACCTTTTACACCGATTAATCAACTGTTACAAAAGGAAGCCCTAAGGCACTGATTAAGGAATCACCTTTTATATTGATTGATTGATCGACTAATTAAGCAATCACAATCAATCAATCAATCACAATCTAATCTAAATAACGAAACAAGGAAATATTATAACATGTCTCGACGACCACAAAGGGGCCATCCCATCTTGATCTAAGCTTACCCGAAAAGAGTCTCAATTTTGAATTAAAGAGCCAAACTTTTTGGCTAAGCTTAAATGATTTTCGATTGATGTGCTTATCATGAAATTCCTTAGTCCGAGCCTTAAAAATCTTCGAACTCTCATATGCATCATTCCTAATCTCCTACAACTCATTGAGTTACAATTTCCAGTTAAGTCTAGTTGCAGCCATATCGAAGTTAAACCTCTTAATGGCCCACAATGCTCGGTGTTCAAGTTCAACCAGAGGGTGACAAACTTTGCCAAACACCACCCTATATGGTGACATCCTAATAGGTGTCTTATAAGCAGTGTGGTAGGCCCATAAAGCATCAATCAAACGTTTTGATCAATCTTTTCTATTCGACTTAACCGTTTTCTCTATAATGTGCTTCACCTCTCTATTGGATACCTCTACTTGGCCACTGGTTTGAGGGTGGTATGGAGTGCCAACTTTATGAGTAATGGAGTATTTTTTGACTACCGACTCAAAGAACCGATTAGAAAAGTGTGTACCCTGATCACTTATTATGGCCTTAGGAAACCCAAAACGACTAAAGATGTTTTCATGCAAAAACTTTATCATTACTTTATGGTCATTTGTTTGAGTAGCTGTAGCCTCAACCTATTTAGAAACATAATCTACTACTAAGAAAATGTACTCAAACCCGAACGATGACAGAAAGGGCCCATGAAATCAATACCCCATACATCAAAAATCTTTATCACTAGAATAGGGGACATTGGTGTCATATCACGACGAGACATTGAACCCATTTGCTGACAGCGCAAACAAGTTAAACACAATTTATGGGCATCTTTAAAAATGGTGGGCCAATAAAACCCGCATTACAAAACCTTGTCGGCTGTTTTATGCCCACTAAAATAACCGCCACATACAAAAGAATGACAAAATGTAAGAATGCTATGCACCTCACTCTCCGACACACACTGTCAGATCACTTGATTGGGACAATATTTAAACAACTCTAGATCCTCCCAAAAATAATACTTGACTTGTGAAAAGAATCGGTCTTTGTCTTACTTAGACCAATTTTAAGGAATTTGCCCAATGGCCAAGTAATTCACAATATAAGCAAACCACGAGGGGTTCACTCATGATACCACAAGAAGTTTGTCGTCCGGGAATGAATCATGCAAAGTCAAAGGGTCACTGGTGTGCTTAACAAGGACTAGGGAAAGTTGATTCGCCACCACATTCTGAGATCCCTTCTTATCTCGGATCTCTAGGTCAAATTCTAGAAGTAATAAAATCTATCTAATCAACCTAGATTTGAGACGTGATCAATGATGACTATGACCTTGGAACCTAGGAGATAGGACCAAAATTTATCTAAGGTAAGCACCATAGCTAGCAACTCTTTCTCGGAGGTAGTGTAGCTCAATTATGCATCCGAGAGAGTGTGACTAGCACAATAAATAACATAGGGTGCTTGATTCACCCTTTGGCCCAACACAGCCCTGACAGCATAGTTCGAGGCATCACACATGATTTCAAATAGGAGTGACCAATTCGGTGATTTCATGATTGGGACGGAAGTAAGGGCCGCTTGAAGTGTTTCAAAAGCTTTCAAACATGCATCATCAAAGATAAAATGTGCATCCTTAGCAAGTAAACTACACAAAGAACGAGATATTTTACTAAAATCTTTGATAAACCGATGGTAAAAACCTGTATGCCCTAGGAAAGATCAGACTTGACACACAGAACTGGATGGAGGAAGGCCTGCAATGAGGTTAACCTTAGCTTTGTCTTCCTCTATATCTCGAGGGGACACAATGTGTCCTAACATTATACCTTCACGAACCATAAAATGACTCTTTTCTCAACTCAAGATTAAGTTTGCCTTAGTACATCGCTTTAACACTCTGGTCAAATTTCTAAGGCATTCCTCAAAAGATGGTCCAAACACTAAGAAATCATCCGTAAAAACCTCTAAATATTTCTCTACCATATCGGAGAAAATAGCTATCATACACTGTTGAAAATTCACCGGTGCATTGCATAGCTTAAAGGGCATGTGCCTATAAGCAAAAGTGCCAAAAGGGCAAGTGAATGTGGTCTTTTCTTAGTTCGCGAGGTACACCGGACCTTGATTATACCCTGAGTAACCATCAAGAAAACAATAGAAATCCTGCCCCGCTAACCTCTCAAGGATTTGATCAATAAATGGCAATGGAAAATGGTCCTTTCTAGTCATGGAATTCAGTCTCCTATAATTAATGCACACTTGCCACCCGGTGGTTCGTGTAGGGACTAACTCTCCTTGCTTATTCTCAACAATAGTGATGCCCAATTTCTTGGGCACCACTTAAGTGGGACACACCCACTTGCTATTTGAGATGGGGTATATAATACCCGCATCCAACAACTTCAAAACCTCCTTTTTTACCACCTCTTTCATGTTAGGATTGAGCCTCCATTGCATTTCACGAGAAGTTTTGGTGTTCTCCTCTAACTGTATATAATGCATGCACACGTAAGGATCTATCCCTCTCAAATCGGCCACCGACCACCCTATAGCATTCGATGTGCCACGAAAACACTCATTAATTGACTCTCCTGGTCTACTGTTAAGTCAGATGCAATGTTGACTGGTAAAGTTTTCTGAGGCCCTAAAAATCCATACTTGACTGTGGCTGGGAGTGGCTTGAACTCAAGTGTAGGTGGTGTGATTAAGGATGGTATGGCAGGCTCTCTAGATAGAGGAGGAAGGGACTCAAACTGAGCTTTCCATGGAGGAAAATCTAGTATAGAAGAACAATCAAGTAAAGCATTCACTTCCTCAACTGACCTGTCAATATCAAAATCTTCAAACACAAAATAAGCTAAACAGGCCTCCAAAGGGTCCTCTATGAGAATGGAGGGTAAAGCCTCCTCTACTATCCCACCCACAACATCCACAAATAAACACTCCTCTCTTTCAGGGGGTTGTTGGGATGCTTGGAAAACAGTGAGTTTTACTTGCATATTCCTAAATGAAACATCCATAACCTTGGTACGACAATTTATACATGCATTAGCCATAGCTAAGAAAGGTCAGCCTAAGATCACCGTGATTTGTTTCCTAGAGCTGGCTACTGGTTCCATATCTAAAACCACAAAATCAACAGGAAAATAAAACCTATCGACCTTTACTAGTACATCTTCAGTCATGCCACGTGGCACTTTGAGGGACCGGTCAGCCAATTGGAGTGTAACAGTAATGGGCTTCAACTCGCCAATGGTTGGGGCACCTGGGTCACTCAATAAAAGGAAGCTTACTTGCTCCATGAATACAACCTTTTAGCACATGTGTGTCCGAGATTTATGCTTTTGTATACATAAGTCCTTTAAAAATTTTGCATAGGAGGGTACTTCTTTAATCGCCTCCAACAGCGGGAGGTTGATTTTAACCTATTTAAAGACCTCCATCATTGCTTCTATGGATGCCACCTTCTTATTAAAAAGGGACAGTGTATGAAGGCATTGGGGAAAGGGTGCTTGAGGCACATATGGTGTCTTAGACTCACGTGAAGTACTAGGGACGAAGTCATCCCCCTCATGTGTTTCTCCCACACCCTTGCTCTCAATGGGTTTACCACCGTGGTCACCCTTCTTAGCCCTAATTGCATCAGACGCAACTAGCCGAGACTCTAACTCCCTTCCACTTCTCAAAGTAATAACCGCTTGCACTTGTTCATGGTGTTTTCCATTCCCACTCAACCCTTCTACCCCATATTGACCATTTGGGTTGGCCACAGTTTGACTCGGTAATTTTCCTTCATCCCTCCTGTTCATGTTATTAGCCATTTGACCTAATTGGGCCACTAGCTTGGCAATGGAGTGAGTATGGAAGTGAACTACTAGTGCTAACCCTTTCAGCTTTGAAAAAACTTCCACCACTTGAGTCTCAAAGGCTGAGTTGCCTTGAGGAAAAGGCTGGGGTTGTGGTTGCCGGTAATATTGTGGTGGGAGGTAGGAAGATTGGTTGGAAAAATTATTAAAATTCTGCCTTCGTGGTAGAGGATTGTAAGAAGTTCCTTGTAAAGGAGGTCTCCATGAAAAATTAGGGTGATTTGTCCATCCAGGGTTATATGTGTTGGAATATGGGTCATTACCCGGTTTGAAGAATCCTTGAGTCGCATTCACATGCTCCTAGACTAACTCTGGAAATTGTGACGCTAAAGGGTAATCACTCAAGTCATGAGTAGGGCTCACACAAATAACATATGCCTCGTGAAATTAAGGCTGAACTTGCTGTGCAGGGGCATGTCTTGAAACTAGTAGTTGGTCCATTTTACTATACAATGCCTTTACTTGTTGGGCTAACTCTAGATTGTGCCCTATCTCATAAATGCCCCCTCTTTCCGGGGCTCAAACTACAGGTTTTCAAGCTTGTCGAGCTGTGGAGGCATGGTGAAGGGAATTATCACTTAAGTTCTCAAATAATTGCCATGCCTCGGCTTCATTTTTTGACATGAATGTCCCACTACAAGAAAAATCCACTATTTGGTGGAACGGCTCAGTTAAGCCATAGTAAAATGTTTAAACAAATTGCCAATCAGGCACTTGGTGGTGGGGACACTGTTGGAGAAGGTCACGAAGTCTTTCCCATGTTTCATGAAATTGCTCGCCATCAATTTAAGCAAAATTGGTGATGGCTCGCCTGAGTTGGTTAGTCTTACCAATGGGAAAGTACTTCTTCAAAAAATTCTACTGTAATCAGTCCCATGCTGTGATATAATTAGCAGGTAAGGAGTTCAACCAGTGTTTGGCTTTGTCCTTCAGTAAAAATGGGAACAGTCGCAACATTAAGGCCTCATTGGTGAAATTTTGAATCTTTACTGTAGAGCAAATTTCCAAAAGTTCATGCAAATGTCTGTCAGGGTCATCACGAGCTAGTCCATGGAATGATGGGAGCATTTGGATAGTGTTGGACTTAATCTCATAATGAGCAGCAGTGGTATCTGGTAGTTGAATGCATGATGGTGATATATATGTAGTGGGTGTAAAGTAATCCTTAAAGGTTAGGTTGGGCCCATTTGGGAAAGCATTCTAGTTCACCATCTCTAATGGTTCTGAGTACGGATAATGATATTCAAGCCTAGGAACACGGGAAGAGGCTCTAAGGTTCCTAAGAGTCCTTTCTAGTTCAAGGTCCAAACTCCACAATTCAGGGCGGCAAGAATGGCGCCCGTGCATACACCACTCACACACACACACACACAAAGTTCTGACTCTTGTGCTTTGCTTGTGAGTATTTGCTTCTTCTTCTTCTTCTTCTTTTTTTTTTTTTTATTTTTTTTATTTTTTTTATTTTTTTTTTTATGCACTTTGGTGTTGCGGTTTGTTTCTAAAGCTTGGTTGCGCCCCACTTACACTTCGGTGATAATTCCACTTGCAAGCGGTTTGTTTCTAAAGCTTGGTTGCGCCCCGCTTACACTTCGGTGATAATTCCACTTGCAAAAACTCTACACACTTAGCAACACGAACACATAAAATCCTAAACTAAAAATTAAAATAAGAATATAACTTTAAATTAATTAATTTCGCCAGAAGTCCCCAGCAATGGCAGTAAAATTTGATGGGTTGTTTCACACACCAAAAATAAACATTAAACTGCACTAAATTCCTTAGAATAATGGTAAGTCCTGGCATCGATCCACATAAACAAATGTGAAATTAAACTAATTTAATTGTTAAATTCCTAAATTAATTTTGATCAAAGAGATATTGTTCATAAACTAATGATAATTAAAATAACTATGAGATTAAACTAACAATTAAAAGTAAAGATGAAGTTACTGATTTTGGAAAAACCTAGGGTAATAAATTCACCATTAGTTATATAAATAAGGTCTCAATTTGAAAATCAATTATGTTACAGTTCGAACCAAATAATACTTTGCAACTACAAGTCCGAAGCATTGATCAAGAGAATTATCACGTTTAATTTATAGGCACGAACCATCTCAAGTAGCACGAGTCGTTCGCTCTAAACTAGGGTAGCAAAACGACTCGTCCCTCATAGTATGGCTTGTCTCATACTTTGAATATGAAAGAATAGAAAATCATTGCATGACAAGTATTCAATAATCACAGAAAGAAGAATACTTGAAGAAATAATGGAAAATTTATTTAACAACTTCTTGAATACCATACAACTTGTTCAAACTATTACATAATCAAAAATAAAACCCTAGAAATAGAAGCCTAATTACTCATGGAGGAGTGAGAAGAGGTAAAAGAAGAAGAAACCCCCATGAAAGATATTCTTGAAGCTTGAGAAACCTCCTTTTCAAACCCTAGCCCCTCCTCTCTTTTGAAATATTTCAAAACCCTAATCTAGCCTTTTCTTTGTCTTTTTATACCACTAGCTCTTTCAAACAACTCCAAACAACAGGCATGTTTTTTGAGGTACGGCCGCATGTGTGGGAAATGCCACCACACGTGCAGGAATGGGCCTCTGCATGTGTGGGAAATGCCACCGCACGTGTAGAAATGGGTTTTCACACGTGAGATTTTCTTAGGCCCCTGTTTGGCTGCGATGGATGGGCTGCATTTGCGGGAATGGTCCTCTGCACGTGCGGGAAGCATTTTCTGCTAAAAATATTGATTTTTGCTCATTTTATGCTCCTACTACATCCAACCTAATTGACATTAAATAGACATAAAATATACAATTTGACTAGCAAGTAAGGTTAAGAGATCCTAGTTACCGGCCTCAATGTTGTACAATTCGGCCTTAATCACTTGGCAATAGGCACAAAAGGAGCCCTAAAATCCTTTCCAGGAACATGTGTGAAGTCCTTGGTAACCAGCCACACTTTGTAGCGGTCGATAGAGCCATCTGCAAGATACTTAATGCTGAACACCCATTTGCAACCAATAGTATTCTCCCCAGATGGTAAGGAGACAAGTTCCCAGGTCTGATTATGTTCTAAAGTAGCCACTTCAACCTGCATAGATTCCACCCATTTAGGATTCTGAAGGGCCTTTAACATAGGACGAGGAATAGAATCTAACTTAAGCTTGCCAAGGAAAGAGAGATAAGAATCTGAAACATGCCCATATGAAAGATACTGGGCAATGAGATGATTAGTACTACCAAAATAACTATAACGGTTGGAAGGATACCTATCACGTGCAGGATTACGGTGAGGAGGTGAAAAAGTAGTAACTAAAGGAGAAGAAGTACCTGACCTAAGTATCAGAGAGGATGCAGAAGACAACATAAGGCAAGGGCGATGAGAGTATATGTGCAAATGGGGTGGTGATGATAGCGGAGGTGTAAGAGGAACATCCGCAACCTCATCCAAAATAGGAAAAGGTTGGGCACTAGAATCAACTAAAGTGAGAAGTGTGCAAAGAGGAGTTAGTACCAAAAAATTGGAGATCCTCACAAAAAATAACATCCAATGAGTGAAGAAAGTGTCCAAACACAGGGTCAAACAAAACACTCATAACCTTTAGATATAGACGAATACCTTATGAAGATGCAACGAATGGACTTGTCATCTAATTTAGTCTTATTGGGACTCCGATCTCGGACAATACAGGTACACCCAAAGACACGTGGTATAAGACAAAATGGAGTAGTAGTAAGCAGAAGGACATAGAACAGGGTAAGACCTTGCAAGGCACGACTTGAGGTTCGATTAATTAAGTTGTAATAACCCGACCCTCATATCTGTTTCTGGTATATTTTCGATCTGTTATTCTGTGCATTTACTTGCTTTCTGTGAAAAGTGATTTATATCTGTGGCATTTTTATTAGTGTATTTGGAACCTCCCTATTTTATTTTGGGGTATTGATTGTGGTGGTAATATGATGGTAAGGTAAGATTGGACCAAAAACTTTAATTCGACCAAATCGCCCACGATCAGCTGTTACTCTTTTGCCCTTTTCTTTTTCCACATTTAGAATTTGGATGTGAGGTTAGAAACATTGGAAAGCTTATTTTCGGGGCTACAATTTGGACATAAGAATGACCTAAAACGGAGTCCGGATGAGAGAGTTACGCCTGTTTGAAGTTTTCATATCTGTGCTGGAAGCAGGACCGCACGTGCGGGAAATGCGGCGCACGTGTGGTGATGTGCAGAGCAGCAGCTCAAAAACGTGATTTTTGAGTCATTTCTTAGATTTTCTTTTCCTCTCTTCTTCTCCCCTCTTCCATGTCCGAAACCCTAGCTCCCAAAACCTTGATTTCCTCCACTTTTCTCAACAAATCAACCATGGATCTTGCATCAAGGATGGAGAATAAGAGGAGATCACCACTTTCTACCGAATGGAATTTTGAAATTTTTGAGGTATGTTGGGGTTCTAGTATGGGGTTTAGAGTATGGTTTATGGGGTTTAGATTATGGTTTATGGATTATGGACCTAGGGTGCCTAATAAATGGGAAGATTTGAAATAAAAAGTAATGGGCTAAGAAGATTTAAAATTTTATTTGAAATTTGTAGATTTCTTAGAAACCCTAGGTTGATTTTTGATGATAATCAATGATGTGGCCCAAATTGATAGTTGAATCATGAAAGTGGTAGGTTGAATTAGATGTGTTCAAGTTTAATTGGAATTTGGTTATGTTTGAAAATTATGTTTAAACTTTGCGATTGAACTTTGTTAAATGCATTGTAAATTATGTTTTAATAAAAGGGAAATTGGGGGAAAAGATTTGTTGATAATGTGGATGATATAAATTCGATTATGGAATGTTGAAATGGAATTTAAGAATTCCTTTTGAGATATGTTGAATTGTGATGATTATGTGGGATGGTATTAACTATGTTGATATTAATTTTTGTGACCTAAAATGTGAAGTTTTCAAGAATGGGTTTAATCCCAAATCATTTTACTAAATATTTGTGGGCTTGCTTAGTTATTAAATCAAGAGAATGATTTAGTAGGATTTCTTATAGGGATGGGGAAATGTTTGGTTTTTGGTGAAAACACTAGAAATTTAAGGAGTTTTGGGGAACATGGAAATGTTCATAAAAATCATTTCTTTCTTTGAATAGAAGATGAATAGGTGTAAATTCCATAATGTGTTTTGTAAGACTAGTAATCTTTTATATATATATTGAGTTGGAGAAGTAGGTTTGAAACTTCATGCTGCAAAATATTGTTTGCTCTGTTTTACGTGCTTAACCCTCTGGTATTTCTGGAATTTGTGTTTGATGCCCTTAATGTATAAGTTGTGTACATGTGTAGGGCATAACCCGAGAAGGACAAGCACTCCGATATAGCACTGTGAGTAGTAGTACCATTATCTGCTTCATATATATAGCTAATGATTGTCATTAACACCTTGTTTATACACGATATGTAATTACGTTATGTTTTGATATGTGTATATAAAGAAAAGAGGAAAAATGAAGTGTTTTCATTCTTTAAGATTATGGGCCTTTGGCCATACGATATAAGCAACTACGTTATGAAACAAAGTGCTACACGGGACTAAGTGCTACATTGTGAGTCACCGCTAGAACCCGTGTGAGACACCTCTTGAGTTCATACAAGAATTTACAAGGGCTTAACGCCAATTTACAAGGGCATTCTTAATGCCAATTTACAAGGGCATTCTTAATGCCAATTTGCAAGGACTTAATGTCAACTTTCAAGGGCTTTATGCCACCTTTCAAGGGCTTTATGCCAATGTTTAAGGGCTTCATGCCACCTTTCAAGGGCTTTATGTCACATTTCAAGGGCATTATGCCAATGTTTAAGGGCTTATGCCGCACCATTCAAGGGCTTTAAGCTAACAATTATGTTCAAACTGATATGTTTCAAGAAAGGGCCTATAAAGCGAAACAGACTCAGGCAAATCATGTGGACTTTGCATTGTATGCTTAAGTATATGTTTTAAAGATTGATAAGTATATGTTTTAAAGTTTGATAAGCATATGTTTTAAAGATTGATAAGTATATGTTTTAAAATTTGATAAGCATATGTTTTAAAGATTGATAAGTATATGTTTTAAAGTTTGGTAAGCATATGTTTTAAAGATTGATAGGTATATGTTTTGAAGCTTAGTAAGTATATGTTTTGAAGCTTGGTAAGTATCCAAGGGCCTTGCGCCACTATGTTAATGGGCTTCATGCCACCATGATTAAGGGTTTGTGCCACATTATACTAGGATTTTAATCCAAAACATTATATTCAAGCCAATATGTTTCATGATAAGATCTAAGTCTATAATGAATAAGAAACGATTCGATCAGATTGTGAATCTTGCATTAGTATCTGAAAGTACATGTTTGAAGCTTTGAATACCGTGTTGGAACTTTACTTGGCATTGTAGAATTTCAGAATTGCATGGTCCGCCGAGCGGAGACCCATGTTCAGGAACATTTGAAAAGTTGCATTTAGTTCGTATGTCTATCCTCACTTATTTCCAAAGCATGTTAGACACAATTTATGGTTCAATAAATATTGAGAAGTTACAAATCCATGTGTATTTCTATTATACAATATTTCAAGTTAAGCATTATTTTATTTATGTATTACTATTCATCGAGCTTGGCTCACCTCTCAGATGTCTCTGTTCTCAGAGGTAACCAACCAGAGGTCAATCCTAACCCAGACGTTGCTCCTTTGTCAACCTTTATGAGTCCAGGCACTAAGCGAGATCACTCAGTTTTGTGAAGCTTTGTTAAACATTGTCTTGTTTTTTTTTTTTGATTACTCATTTAAGGTTAAATGTACATGACTTCAATGTTTTTGTTTATGCCCAATCTTAGAGCTGGGGCTGTATATGTATATCTATATGATTGATGCTCACAGTATAATTTTGGCCTGTGACTGGTTATTATAATGTATATGATGCATGTGATCCTGGCATATTAGAGGTAGCTCAATGGAATTTGTTATTATGTTAAATTTTAGTGCTTCCGCCAAGGCTCCATATATTACGTATAACAGGTTAAGTGTCCATTTCTGAATAGGTTATGCCCGAAACCTTTAGGGGCGGGTTTTGGGACGTGACATAAGTAGACAGCAGTAAGGACAAGCATATGCCAATACGACGTAGGGATACCTATACCACGAAGGAGACACCTTACAACATACATAATATGATGATTTTTTTCTTTTAGCCACGCCATGTTGCTTAGGGGCACGAGGATAAGTAAGTTGTTGAAGAATACAGGTCTAGTTAAGATGGTAATGAAAAGCATTGGAAATGTATTCCCTATCATGATCAGAGTGGATATTCCAAACAACTGTGCAAAACTGTGTCTTAACCATTTGTAAAAATTAAACAAAAATAGGAAACACATCAGACTTATGCTGAAGAAGATAAAGTCAAGTACACTTAGTGTGGTCATCAATAAAAGTCACATAATATCTATAGTCATAGAAGGCATGGATTGGAGAAAATCCCCAAACATCTGAATGAATGAGATCAAAAGCACTAGAGGCACGATTCATGTGAGGTATATAACTAGTACGGGTATGCTTAGCCAACTCAAAAACCATACAATGAAACTTGGAATCCTTACAAGCTTTATTTAATAACGGAAAAAGTAAACATAAATATTGAAAATTGACATGGCCCATCTGGGTGTGCCATAATTTAATGTTTGCAATGAAAAAATGCACGACATAGAAGTAGGCAAACTAGAAGTTTGACAACTAACTAAAGCAGATGAAGGTCGGTCCAATGGATCCCCAAAATAATAAAGCCTATCGTGCTCATAACCACTATAAAAAATCCTCTTCAAATCAGATCTTGTAAAAGACAAGAAATGGGTAAGAAGATGACAACACAATTAAAAGTTTTAACAAAACAACAAATACATAAGAGGTTATATGCAAAATTGGGAACATGCAGAACAGAAGATAGAGAAATATCAGGAGATAAGAAAACAATACCCTTATGACACACAGAAGATGAAGAACCATTAACAAGATAGACAAATTGGGTGATAGTAGGGACTGGAGATGAAAGAAAAGAGAACTCACTCGTCCTATGATCATTAATTCCAAAATCTTGAACCTATGAGGGAAGATATACCGAACATGAAAAGCAGTAGTACCTGTGGCAAGTGTGGCAGTAGAGGAAAATGATGGGCCCTAAGAACGAGTAGTGAAAGACCCAAGTTGCTTCTGGAGTTGACCAATCTGGGACTAAAGCTGCTGTAAATGGGGAATACTAGGAGGCCCAACAATAGGGGTAGTCTCCACTAGAGCAGTAGTGCGAGGAGAGCTAGGCCCATTGGTGCGGGAGAGCCGTTGCCTCGACTCAAGATGAAGTTTGAAGCAACAAGCCTTAATATGTACAAGTGCATCACAATGATGACAAGTAACCAAAACCAGTGGAGCCATGAGAACCAAAACTCGTCGCAAGTGCCATCTGATTAGATAAAACTAGGGGGACTGGATGAGAGATAGGCTAAACCAATCACCAACATCACTCATCATTATCAATGGTGGCAAAAACCTCAAAGAGGGATGGCATAGGTGATGCAAAGTGTTAGAAGCTCAAGGAAGGCTAAATTTAGAGTAGTGATGTGTCACAACCCCATCTCGCCCGAAATAGGATAACAGCTGCAATCGGCCAGTAGTGTCGGACTACCAAAGGCCTGACAAGACTGAACTATAACTTTGGGGCTTATGCGGAATAACATGTTCATTATATTAATCAAAATCCATCCAGAGCATCTGCATAAGTATGATGAAAACAAAACAAGCATGCCTTTTATTTATTTGTCTTGATAGTTACAAGTGCAAACAACAAAAAGAAAATAGTACATCATCAAAAGACGTCCTACAAAAACATATAAACAAAACTCATGTCTCAAGGTTACAACTTCCAAAAGAACAAAATAAAAGAAAAGGGTTCTAGTGCGACTCTTCCTCGTGTCCTTGTTCTTCATCTTCACCTATATACATACATATAAGGGAGAGGGGTTAGTCATTGCCCAGTGAATAGTAATAAAGTAAGACAGTAAATGAATGAACATCAATGAGCTTTACAAATATAACATTGAAACATAACTTAGACATATCTTTAATTTGAACAGGGCAAAATATACTTGACTTGCAACCATTACATAGTGATGGACATTTCAAGGATTACAAGATGCTTAACTGGCCTGGGTACTGGCTAAACAGAACAAGATGAGCTTAGCCATAACACATGATTGGATATTCTCCCAATTGTGAGACATGATCCAAGAATGCCATCTAAGTACATGATAAAAGAGTATGGCATATTCATTCACAGCAAAACACATCATAACTTGTAAACATAATCAATGTTTGCACTGAAAACATGATCGTTTGAACATAGCGTTACTAAATCACAACTCACAAATGGCTCGGTTAAACAAGGGGTTTCTTCCTTCTTTCAAAGCTTGATCTACACAAAACAATAGCAAGATATTGAAACACTTACTTAACTTGTATTCACATAACAAATTGGTTGTTTAAACTTAGTAAAATGTTTTTATTAAATCCTTTCAAGTATTCTAGCATTGCTTTAGGTCCAATTCAAGTCTTATCTATGTGTCAAATGGGTATAAGAAGTGTCCTATGTGAAAGAGGGTTACAAAACAAGAGCATAGGCAAAACAGGGGATTTCCGTACGTGCGGGACCCAATCTGCATGTGCGGCCCGCACCTACCTTGTTTTTTAGAATTGACTTGTGAACAGAGGAGTGTTGGCCGCACGTGCGAGAGTCCCCGCTGCACGTGCGGTTCTAGGTAATTAGCTACTGTACGAAATTCAGCAATCTCTCAAGTTCATTTCTTTCTCTTTTCTTGAGTTGGGTGTATATTTGATGGTAAACAAGAAAGTATGATTGTTTTCCAAATTAAAAACATCAAACTTCATTTGGTTTCAAGAATCAAGGATGAAACTTTCAAGAATTTGAGTAGAACTTGTTCTTCATGAAATCTGTCTTTCCTTCCTTCCTTCCTATGCATATATTTAAGCTATAAAACTCATGAAAATCAAAGGAAAATATAAACATGAAGACCTACATGCATCAAGAACATCAAAAATTGCTTAGGCTAACTTAATACATGTTAAGGCTAATTAAACAAGGCTTAATTCTAATCTTTCTTAACTTAATTAACCTTAATCAAAGCTCACTAATCCTTCTTAATTAGTACTAATCCAAATTAGCAAAACAACAAATAGCACCAAATGGATAAGCAAATTAGACCAAAGTTTTTAAGCTCCTCAATTAAGGTATAGGCATATCCTATGGTCTATAAATTCTACACCAAAACATTCCCTAACTTGAAGCATGAAGCAAACAATTCTCTAGGCTTAAATTTTCAAACTAACTTCTCCTTCTCATATGATTCCTATCAAATTCTAGTTCAAGCAACTAAGCCTGATCACAAGATTAATACATGAATGACATGATATGCATTATGCATGAAAGGTTGGTTGTCATGTGATAACACTTGGACATTGAGATGATTTAATAGAAAATCTGATAAAAATCTTTTATAATTATGTTTCTAACATTATTAGACTCTTATATTATTATTATTTTTATGTTTTCTAGGATTTTTAAGGTTAAAGGTATTTTGGTGATTTTATTTTATTTCTTATTTGGTCTTAAATTAGTTTTAGAAATCAAAGATATTTAATAGTTTCCTTTTTGGTTCTAGTTGGTTTAGAAAGTCCTAGTGCAATATAAAGTCATGCTATGAAGCACGGACACAGACACACGGACATGCAAATTTTCAAAAAATGAGGGGACACGACACGCTGGGGATAAGTTCAATATATATAATTAAATTTATTTATTATATGTCATAAAATTATTTTAAAAAATCATTGAAATGTAATAAAAAAAAATACAAAATAACACTATTACAATTATAAAAATAAAAATAAAAAACATTTCATTGATTTAACAAAACTAATCAGTAAATATATATATATATAAAATCAAATAATAGCTATAGAGAGAGAAGAAAAAATAAAATAAAATAAAATAAAAAGAAAGAAGAGAGAGAGAGAGAGAGAGAGAGAGAGAGAGAGAGATGTTACCATCAACCTATAAAAGAAAAACGAAAATAAGAGTTTAAGAGTAGATCAGAAGAGAGAGAGTGATTGAGAGAGAGCGAGACAACGACTGAGAGAGACAAGAGAGAAGGAAGAAGATCGAAGAAGAAGATCAAAGTTGTACCTTAGATAACAAAGAAGAGCAATGAAAGCGACGATCGACCAAATAAGAGCGACTGTGTGTGCCTGACGACCCTTTCTTTCACTCTCATGTTCTCTCTGTTCGATTCAAGGTTACAAATTGATGTACTTTTGTTTTTTACAAATTGACCCCCACAGAAGTTTCATAAATTATGAATTTCACCATGCGGTGTCCTGAATGTGTTCGTCTGCAAAAAATTAAAAATTAAAAAAACGAACACCTTCTATTGTGTGTCGAGCACGTGCCCACCATGTGTCTGACACTGATACGCAGCCCTCGGAGAAGTGTCCGTGCTTCATAGAAGCCATGTAATACTTATAATCAATAGAGTTGATATTTTATTAATAATAATAATAATAATAATAATAATAATAATAATAATAATAATAATAATAATAATAATCTAAAGCTTTGAAGCTTCTTTTGGGTTTGAGTGATGCAACCCTAACCCTATGTGTGATGCATATGGAATTTAGGTGTGATGTCTAGACCTATCTTCTTCTCCTCTCTTCTTCTTTACTATTTCAATTTACTACTCTCAAATAACTTTCACAGCCTCATAACAGCCCCTAAACAATGTTGAAATCCCATCTTTTCATGCTTAAACTCTTACCTATTTATTATTCTAAACAAACCCTACTTGTCCCCTATATTCTTATTGCAATTGCAGCCATAAAATCCAATTAAAATCAGCCTCAAAAGCCTAGATTTGATGTAGTCCCTAATTGCCTTGCATCAATTTGGTATAAGAGCAAAAGATCCTATTATTAGAGCAAGCTATAAAAGATGTCAATTTGTTGTGGAAGATCTTTTGTCGCATGGATATTTTCTAAGAACCAAAGGGCTCGAGTTCTTTTAAAAATTGTGGAACTTCATAATTTTAGTCAACGGCTTAATGCTTTGGACAGCTGACCAACTCAAGACAAGGTGATAAATACTAAAATTTTCAAGAATAAAGCGAGTTTGGTTGATGAATCAAAATCACCCCACACAGCATCAAGGTTGAAGAAGGTTTAACTCATAACTCTGTGTTCCAGGGTAGAATTAGAGGACCAAGATCAAAATCTGCCCAAGGTGGAAGCTGATCAGATTTTCAAGGTTGGTGAGGCTCTTACTGATGATTCAAAAGCACCCCAAGAAGATCTTATTGTTGCTCAAGAAGAGGATGAGGTCCGAATAGAAAACCCGAATGTCACACAAGCTGTAAGGAGTGAAGAGTTAATGCATCCTGCTGCAATTCCAGAAGGGAGAGAACCGAACCGGACTCACTCACATAGGAGTATGGTCGGCAATTACAGATCCTCGACAGGAATTTCTAGGCACTACCAAGGGGCTAGGAAGGAGGAAGAAGGGCTATCGGAGGGCTGGAAAGAGGGGCTGTCGGCTGGTGGGTGAAAACTCTCTGGTGGTGGGTGGGAGCTGCCAACACACACACACACACAGAGAGAGGCTAGGGTTTGGCTCTGATACCAAATTGAATGAAAAGAATGGAATGGCTTACCTTTGAATGAGGCAAGGCCATGTATATATATTGAATCAATATTACAAGCTAGGAAATATTCTAATCAAAGCACTGAATTCGTGATTTGTACAATCACGGATTTTATACAAACTAACAAAAATACAATAATATGAAATTCTAATTCCAACAAAAAGTGTTATGAAGATAAGGAACCCCAGTCTTGTTTCCAAGAACCCAATGCAAATTTGTGATGAACAGTTCTAACACTTCAAATGGTACCTGCCCTTAAAACCAATTCTGCACTACAGTCAGTTCATGCTTAACAGCCTGATTTGTCAATTCAACCTAACACGCCCAATACACTAAAGTAGAGTGTATTTTCCAAGAACACTTGGATTCAATGGCCACATTCAGAACCATGAAATGATAACCCCAAAATTAGAACTTTCCTCAGATCTACAAAATTTTGATATGCCTAATTGATTGGATAGCAACAAGTTTAAATGATTTAAAGTGACAGCCATTGGATTTACCACAGAACACCCACAGGAGACGCAATGAAATAGATTTCACACAGATTACTGAAGGCATGTTTCAGTTGGAATTGGACAAAACGTATAATTTTATTAGTAAAGATAAAAGTAGAAACATAGGGATGGTGTGATTTGATGAGCAAGAGGCACGTTAGTGAACAAGTTTCCTTATCTAGGATTGATAATGTACAAGGTGAAGGTCTTAAAGATATGCCTTTAACTTACGGCAGGGTAGTTGAGTAAATAGGTGCTTATGATTGACAGTTACCATTTAGGGCAGAGTAACAAATTCAAACTAATGTCATTTGACCGACCAAGTCTTGACATATACCCACTTAAAACACTTTTATAATGTAGAGATATATATATGTGTATATATGGACAAACAAGCCTCGTTGCGCTCCTTTTTCTACCACCAACTTTGAAGCGGTTTGAAAAGATGATAGAGACCCTACATCAGTTTTAACATGATTTACCCAGAGTTTTGTCCTAAAGAAAATAAATCCTATTAGGATAACAATACAAATCTGCCCCAAACTCACTTAATTTGCATAATTTAGCACGTCTGACCAGACCGTTATAAAAGTAGAGCTAATGTTAAAATAATCTGTTTGTTCAGGAATTTCAAATTGCACGAGACGTCGAAATATGCCTGATACTTGAGATTGATAAAATGGTCAAGGTTACTTAAGTATCTTAAAAATTCAAATATCTGATTTGAATTAAAACCTGTGATACATGGACTCTTTTGTTCCTCCTAGTGTACTGTCTGCACATGATATGACAAGGATAAGAGTATAGGCCCTATGGGGTATGTGTCCAACCCCATACTCGAATAAGACACTTGAATTCTGTAATTTTTAATGAAGGTTGAAGAAAAAGAAGCGCACATTTGATTGTAAAAATTTCTAGCTTTTCATATGGATGCCATAGGCAGATAGAAATCTGTTTTCCCCTAAATTCTATTAATTTTAAGTACATTCATAAAAAATAACACCACCTATGTTAGAATATTGTACAATATATATATATCAACACTGGTAGAGAGCCCTAAAAAACGCGGCTCAAATGGCTCAAATTGACCAAAACTGTGTCGTTTTGGGCACAAAACAACACAAAACGACGTCGTTTTGCTCAATTTGAGCCATTTGAGCCGCGTTTTTTAGGGCCCCCAAACATTATTCTATATATATATTTGATAAATTAGAATATTGTACAATATATAATTTATTAAATGTTCAAGATGTGCTCATGTATCCACCCCAGCTTTAGACACATATTCCTATATTCTAAGATTAAAGGTTAGGGAAGTCCGAAGCTTGGACCCACACCCAATGCTCATACCCAAGTCCGTGTAACGTAAGGTAAAACAACTCCTTGGTATTATTGTTTTTTCATTAACTATTCTTGATCCGATGTGTACAAAATGTAAACTAAGGCAGAATATAAATCATTCTGTTCTTAGATCTATGATCACTCCTCCTGATTATTATGTCACAAAATTGCATATGATGGACAAAATGAATGGATTTAACTTACATGAATATGCACAGGAAGCCTAGTGAAGCAAGAATTCTTCACGTTCTGGTTCTTCTGGAAAAACCTTAACTTTCTTGCCTCAGTAAACGTTACTGTCAGACTTGCTCTGTATTCATAATAATAAGAAGCCATTGAATGGACAAATACACCCATGAAATATGCAATTTTCAGGTCATCAAGAATAAAATTAGATCTGTTTGGCATATCAAACCTTCTTCTCCTTGACAATATCATCTTGTAAGAACCAAACCCATACCAAGTTGAATCTCCACCAATTACAGAGTCCAACTTACAAATTCTTTACGAGAGTGCATTCTTGGTCACATGCCATCCTTATATAATCAGCCAATCTGTATCCATTGATGAGCTTCATAAGTTATATGATGAACAAGATGCAAGGTTCTCTCTAGCAATGTCCGAATGCTTTTCTAGAATTGAAAGACAGTGACACTTCAAAGCAAAAATGGACAGCAAATAACCAGAAATGCAAAGATTTCATAAAGACCATTCAAGTGCAAGTCTTATCTCCGTCCTGCATCCACACCTTCCTCGCTATCATTATCCCCATCCGTATAGTCAGAGACATCATCGTAATGCAGCAAATCTGACCGCAAATCATCTTTTCTCTCCCCGACGTGTCTAACACTGTCTTCTGTCTCAAAATCATCAAAAGCATTCTCGACACAGTCTCTTTTGACGCTCCCCATTTCATCATCTTCTCCATGCCTCCTATAACTTACCAGTTCTCTATCCACCTTAACTTTCCTAGGACTCAACAAAATCAACTCAGCAAGCTTTCTCCTTGCCAAATACAAATCATTTGGTTCTATCAACTCCCCCTTTTTATAAGCCTCCCTAAGAAAAACTGTATGAAGCTTCCCTTGATTACCCCTTGTTGATATATAAAATATTCCCTGATGTTGAAGAAGGAACTCCTTGAGCTTCTTGGGCAAATTCATCACTAACCGGAAATGTGCAATCCTCTCCAAAGTAATCTTCTTTTCCACTGTCAACGACAACAATTCATGAATCATCGCAACAGCCCTCTTCTCGATCCGCTTCTGCGCCTCAAGCGACCTCAAATCATAACCCGAAATATCATCATAAGGGGACCAATATGGAATCCGTTGCCATTTCCACACAGCAATTTTATAATACTTGCCAATCTTAAACCCAGGTGGAAAATTCACAATAAATGAAAACCGAATATTTTCGGCATCAATTCCCTTCTCTATACTCTTTCTCCCTAAGTCTCTATAGCACACACGGCCAATTTTGGATCTCTCTACAGTCTCAATGTACTTATTCCTAGTTTCCTTGGCATCAAACAATCTAAAAATTGTGGGTACTTGAGAATTACCGAGAATTCGAAGTCATCCGGTAGTCCACGCTCTTCACGTGCAACTCGAACGTGTTCGAGCTGAAGACGGCCGGTGCTGGACAACATGATGAGTTTCCGGAGACGGGTCACGGCGTCGGGGACTTGGGCAAGAAGGGCTTCCTTCTCCTGATCAATTTGGAGCAGAGCTTTTCGGGTTAGTCTGCAATAGAGAATTCTCTGAACTGGGTGTTCAAAAATCTCGAAGACGTGGGGGAATTTGAGGATGAATCGGCCGGCTTCGAATTGCTTCAAGCCGATTCGGCGAGCGAGGGTGTCGAGGCGAGAGATGGAGACCATGGAACTGGGTAGCGAGAGAATGAGGTCTTGGAACTTGAGGACTTTGCGCATTTTCTTCTCGACCTCCATGTAGTTGTCGTAGCCATGGTCTCGCACCCTTTGGAGCTTCTTGGGTATGGAGGTCGACTGTGAAAAGGGTCTTGTCGTTGATGATGCGAACGCGTTAATGGGTGGTGTGCTTTGGAGCATTGTCTTCTGAATCAGTGAACTGGTTTTGAAGGAGGTTATTATGCTATTATTCAGTTTCCCCATTTTGGTTGAATATGCAGAGAACAAGTGCATTTTTTTGTTTAATGGGTCGTTAGGGTTTAGCACTTTTGGAGTGAGTTGGGTGTTCTGGTCTACAGGGAAGGTTAAAGGAGGAACGGTGTAAATGCTTGAAATATTGTGGAGGACATTGAAATTTTATAAAAGTAACGGGCTGGTAGTGCAATTTAAAAACTTAGTGCAGGATAATAAGCTTGGACTTACTCGGGTCCAGTCCAGGCCCAATTCGAGTCTGTGATAGGCAGAACTAGCGGGTTGCTGTTGTATCGCAGTATATCGAATTTATTAAAGTTATGTTTGAATATTTCATAAAGATAATAATAATAATAATAATAATAATAATAATAATACTAAAGCATTTAGCATTTTAAATTAATTCATGTTTTCTTATAATTTTCCTTTTGTTTTTTTCTTCATAATGTTTTCTTATCATTTTCCTTTTGCTTTTTTTCTTCACAAACGGAAGAATTAGGAAAATGTTCTTCATTAGAATATTTATAGTGTTGGACAATCTTTACTGTATTGAAAATATTTTAATTCTATTGTATAAAAAAAATAATTAGAATTTAAAGAAATAAAGAAAATGAGAGAATTTGTTTGATTACAAAATAATAAATAAAAAATAAAACAGAATAATAAAAACAGATTTTATTTTGTTACAAAAACAAAATTAAAATCTAATTTAAATAAATAACAATAACACAAAAAATTAATTAAATAACTTACTTGATTTAATTTTTTCGAATTATAATCTGATCAAGTCCAGTGTTAGACACTGTGTCCTTAAGACAGATTCGTCCTCTCCACGGTGCTTTCAAAATTTGGACGTCTATCTCCCAAAATGAAATGATCTTCTACAAACAATAGCAGCACTACAAATTGTTTGTCTTACGAACACACTAAGTGTTTACACTCTTTCTTTCAGAAATAAAATGCAGCAAAATGTAAAGAGATTTATAGCAGAGGATGGAGTACGAAAATTGGAGTAAAATCCAAATGGGAGACTGGTCTATTTATAGATGTAAAGGTGGCTCTTGGTTTTGATTTGAACAGGTATGAAACCTGTTGGTTTTTTAATTCAAACAGATTTGAATCTATTTATATTTCAACAGATAACAAAAACGGGAAGGGCCCTGTTTGGATGTACAGAAAAACCAAACCAGTTTAATTTGAATTCTGGATTTTATTTTATACAAAATAAAATTAAATTCAAATGTTTTTGGCCCAAAAAGATTAGTATTGGACCGAACAAGCCCAACCCAACCTCACACCACGCACCAAGCCAAGCCTAGGTTTCACCACCCGGCCTGACCGATCGGACGGACGGGCGGCGTGTGCCACACAGTGTGGTGATTTTTGGGTCCAATGGGTCTAGCCCATTTTACCCATAACCTCTCCCTCTAAAACACTTGGGTACCCCTTGAAGCACACTCTAAGTACCAAACTCATGCCTTATAAATTCTTTCAAAACCTCCCACCAAATCAATGTGGAACAAGCCTTATTCAATACCTTTAAGGATTTTCCACCAAAACTCCATTTTCATGGAGCACACTTTGGCTTCAATTTCCCATTCACTCGGTAATGGTTTTGCGCAACCAAATATACCACGTGAATCACAACGCAGTATAGAACGCGTTACCACTTTGACCCGTGTAAATCGACGCACGGGGCCCACCTAAATATTAGACCAAACTTAGGATAAAATTCTGGTTTTACCCAGAATTTATAACCATTTCCAACAATCCCCCACATGAATGGAATTTGATGACAACGGAAATGCAACAATATGCAGACTTTATCGAAAGAGTATAAGTCGAAAATATCTTGCATCAGGATAGGTAGTTTTCGGCCTTGAACCTTCCCTAGTGATAACCTATCGGACTTACTGGCTAACCAATGGACGCGATGCCTTGAATTGTTCAGCCGTTTGTGTAAGCCAAGACAATAGATTTCACACAAAATATCTTCTGACACATCGTGGTTCTTACTGTTGTGTTTATTTTGGCCTTGAACGCACCTGGTTTTCATGAATATTTCTAGAGAATGTAGCCTCTTTCATTCTCATAGAACCGACCCCAGTTCAACACTCATATAGGTGATTCTTATTGTGAGTATCTCCTTATACTCGTCTTGATTTCCATGCTTTAATCAAGATATAAGTAATCATTAAAAGCAAAACTTATCCTTATACCCCTGCATACAACAAATGTTGCAGATATCACTCTCACCATAGGAATGGGTAGGAATTTTAATCCCTTGGTGATTTCTGGCGAGCCATACATAACTTAGTTGTCCCTTTGAACTTAGTTCTTGGGATCTCCAGTCATATAAGTAGGGTTACCATTATGACGACTCTTATGTCATAGGCTTTAATCCCATTCCATTCGCTGAACAATACACTAGCTCTTTTGTCAAACCTTTTGTTAACGGATCCGCAATATTCTCTTTAGATTTTATATAATCTATTGAGATTATTCCATTTGACAACAATTGCCTTACGGTATTATGTCGACGACGAATATGTCGTGACTTACCGTTATACATATGATTCTGTGCCCTGCCTATTGCAGATTGACTATCACAATGAATGCAAATAGCTGGCACAGGTTTTGGCCACATTGAAATGTCTTCTAAGAAGTGACGAAGCCATTCTACTTCTTCACCTGTTTTGTCTAAAGCAATGAACTCGGATTCCATTGTGGATCGTGCGATGCAAGTTTGTTTCGTGGACTTCCATGAAATAGCAGCGCCTCCTAGAGTAAAGACATATCCACTAGTGGATTTTGAATCTTTAGTATCCAATATCCAATTGGCATCACAATAACCTTCAAGTACTGCTGGATATTGAGTAAAGTTCAAACCATGATCACGAGTAAATCTTAGATATCTAAGAACCCGAATGATCGCTTTCCAATGGTCTTCACCAGGGTTACTAGTGTACCTACTCAATTTACTGATAGCATAAGCTATATCAGGACGAGTACAATTCATTAGATACATTAGGCTTCCAATGATTTGGGAGTATTTTAACTGAGACACTGCATCACCTTTATTTTTCGATAAATAAAAACTGATGTCGACAGGTGTTCTTGCTAAATTCAAATCATCCTTGATAAATTTATCAAGAATTTTCTCAATATAATGAGATTGAGATAATGCATATCCGTTAGATGTTTTAGTAATTTTCTTTCCTAATATAACATATGCGACCCCCATATCTTTCATATCAAATCGTTTGTTAAGCATTTGCTTAGTTGATTTGATCATGTTTTAACTGCTTCCAATGATAAGCATGTCATCTACATAAAGACAAGCTATGACATATCCTTGGTCAATGTTTTTAACATAGACTCATTTGTCATATTCGCTTATTTTAAACCCATTAGTAAGCATTGCATGATCAAATTTTTCGTGCCATTGCTTAGGTGCTTTTTTTAATCCATAAGGGGATTTTACAAGTCGACAAACTTTCTTTTCTTGCCCTGATACTACAAACCCTTCGGGTTGCTCCATATAGATCTCTTTATTTAGATCACCGTTTAAGAAAGCTGTTTTAACATCCATTTGATGTATTTCTAAATTAAACAGTGCTGCTATAGCAATAAGCATGCGAATGGATGTTATTCTTGTCACAGGAGAATATGTGTCAAAATAGTCCAGACCTTCCTTTTGTCTGTAACCTTTAACTACAAGTCTTGCTTTATACTTGTCAATTGAACCATCTGCTTTCATTTTTCTCTTGAATATTCATTTATATCCAAGAGGTTTAGAACCTGGTAGAAGATCCATCAATTCCCAAGTATGATTTTGCATAATGGAATCAATTTCATTATTAACAGCCTCTTTCCACAAATATGCTTCAGGACCTGTCATTGCTGCCTTAAAGCTTTCAGGTTCATTTTCTAACAAGTATGTCAGAAAATCTGGACCAAAGGATTTTGATGTTCTCGCTCTCTTACTTCTTCTTGGTTCATCTGTCACGACCCAAACCCGTCCCTATGGGTTTAGCAATCAGAAGCTAGTAATCCGAGATTACAAGGCCCGCTAATGATAATATAGCGTCTGAGTACAGGGGCTTGGCGGAAGCCAATACAGTAATTAAACAATGTCCAATGAGCTATGATAGTCTGTATGCCAAAAAGATTTTTCATACATATTTACAGACCAGTACATATACATACATGTCATTCAGTGAACCAGGGACTTAATCCTCAAGCATAAAGACAAGACGTGCAATACAGTCTATACAATAATACAAAACAGTGCGGAAGGGGAATTACTAAAACACCCCTAAGCCTTAGCTTGGTAGGCTTGGAACCTCATAGTGAGGCACATTGGTTGGCTTGACAAAACTGGGACTCTACCCCGACGCTTCTAGCTTTGATCCGATGCCTGTACACCTACATATATATATGAGCAGTGAGCTAAAGCCCAGTGAATAACATAAAGCGTAAAGGGGTTTAGAATGAATGTCCTTACGGAAATGAAAACAGTTCAATTCAATCACTATATCAGCATTCAGTACAGTAAACAGTCATATGTGGTACATCCATTAGCATGACAGTAACAGTAGGTCTTAAAAGACCGAATAGTAATGATGGCCATCAATCAAGAATGATAGTGGTTCCGACGAGGAAGCAGAGATCTTTGTAACAAGAATAAAGATGGCAAAGTGCTAAGGATGCCACAAGATGCGTAAATAAAGGACATACATTCTTTCAGTAATCAATATTAGTTCAAGAAATAGCCTACCAAGATTCAAGATAATCATTTGAACATATCTTTACACAATTGTTACTCACAGAGTTCTGAGCTACAGTGAACTAGAGCGTCTCCTCGAAATGCCAACCCTATACAGTTAACAGATTGAACACACTCTAAGTTTCACAGTTGGGAAAGATAATCATTTAATCCCTAGATTGCCTTGGTGTGTTCTACATCTATATCCTCTTTAAGATGCCTTAAATATACCTTAGGAATGCCTAGGATGGAAAGAGGATGCAAAGATGTACTTTGAAACACTTAACAACTTTTGTTGAAAACAGGGGTCTCGCTCGAGCGAGGCTTTCTTCGCTCGAGCGGACATGCAGACAAAGGAGCTCCGCCGGCGTGGATTCCGTCGCCGAGCGATCGCGTACAAGAAAATGCCGGATGCTCAGATTTACGCCGATGCTCGCCGAGCGAGACACACTCTTCGCCGAGCGTGATCCTTCGTTCGGCGTACACTGCTACAAGACTAAGATGCTGAGAGCTTGAAATTTACGCTCGAGCCACCATTCCCTTGCTCAAGCGTAGCTCAGAAGAAACGATGGTCGCTCAAGCGTAGAATTCTTCGCTCGAACGTAGAAGCCAAATTCTGGAATTTCCAAATTTGCCTTCCAAGCTCAAACCAAGTATTCCAAAGCTCAAAACTCAACCTCTCGGACCCAAATTCTGGAAAACACATTCAAACTCAATATACAACAAGTTACAAAGCTCAATTTGTGAATTTAAAGCCTAAGAGTGAGTCAATTAAATCCAAATTTCAAACCCATATTCATGAACATGAAGAACATGCAAACATGTATGAATTCAAACCATTTCAAAACTTCAAAACATGCTCTAATGAGCTCATTCTTTTCGAAATAAGTTGAAAACATGGACTTAAGCTTAATTATGAACATGCATGTGACAATTTGCCATGAAATCAACTCAAAATTCATCACTACACACATGCATGCATGAAATGGGCTACAATACAACATTACAAGCCATGAATTGGCTCTAGACTTCAACTTAGCTCTAAGCCATGCAAGAATTAACATAAATGCACAATCAAGGAGATGGATTTCTACCTTAAGTCTTGAATTAGAAGTGTAGGAGCTCAATTTTGAAGTCAACCCTTCAATCCTCTTAATTGCCAAGCAAAATCAAGCAAAATGAGATGAAAATCAACTCCCTCCCTTATCTCACTCTCTAAGGTCGGTTGAGCTCTCAATTTGGCTAAGGAAAAGTTTGGTCAAGTGTTGTATCTAGTGTAAAGAGCTCACAAAAAGCTCCATGTAGTGGGCCACTAAGTGGCATTATGGTAATTAAGCCCAATTTGTACATTTTATCAACATTTAATCTAATTTAAACATACCAAATCACTTTTCCAATAAATATACCATAAAATCACATAAATTATGATGATCATAAAATATCAATTAATTTCTGGTTCTGCCGCCGATAAGGCCTTCAATTTACAGTTTAAACCTAAAAACTGAACAGATAACTAAACATTCAAACAGATAAACATGCAATTAAACAGTCTGCTTAATCGATTGGGCCGGATTTCAATCATCGATTCAAGAAATTGGTCAGTTCATTTACTTTCCATAATCGGTCTTAATTTAGCAGTAATCGGCATTAATTAGTGATCAGTATAAGGGTTGTTACATCATCATTAGTTAAATTCTGTTGGTTGAGACCATTATTAGTCTCTTGTGTTTAATTGTCATTAGTCTCTTGACTTTGTGTACAATCATAAGTTCTATTCTGCGAACTTAATTCCTGTCATTTCTTGTAAGGAAAGACATGTTCAAAAAACACAGCATTTCTTGACTCTATAATAGTGTTCACATTTATATCAGGTATTTCTGATTTATAAGTCAGAAACCGATATGCACTACTATTCTGAGCATAACCAATAAACACACAATCTACTGTTTTTGGTCCAATCTTAGTCTTTTTAGGAACAGGAACTTCCACTTTTGCCAAACACCCCCACACTTTTAGGTATTTGTAGGAAGGTGGTCGACCTTTCCACAATTCATAAGGAGTGCTGTTGGTTTTCTTGTGGGGTATTCTATTAAGAACATAATTAGTAGACAATATTGCTTCCCCCCACAAGTTCTGTGGTAAACCTGAACTTAGTAACATGGCATTCATCATTTCTTTTAGGGTTCTATTCTTTCTTTTAGCAATTCCATTTTGCTGTGGAGAATAAGGGGCTGTAGTTTGGTGAATAATGCTATGTTGTGCACAAAATTCATTTAATGGTGCATCATATTCACCACTCCTATCACTTCTAACCATTTTAATGGTTTTACCAAGTTGATTTTCAACTTCTGTTTTGTAAAGTTTAAACATTTCTAAGGCTTCATCTTTACTTCTAAGTAAAAAAACATAACAATATCTTGTGCAATCATCGATAAATGTTATGAAATACTTTTTGCCTCCTCTAGTTTGAATAAATTTTAGATCACATACATCAATATGAATTAATTCTAGAGGTTCGATTTTTATTTCAACCGATTTAAATTGAACCTTAGTTAGTTTCGCTTCTATACAAACTTCACATTTATGATTAGGATTAATTTCAAACGTTGGTATATAATCCAAACCAATTAATCTACGCAAAGCATCATAATTTACATGACCTAATCTACTATGCCACAAATTCGACTCAAGAATATAAGCAAAAGATGTGTTATTCTCATTCATAGCAACTTTTGGTACACTGTCATTACATTTAGTTTAAAGAGACCATCACTCATGTATCCCTTACCAACATACATACCACTCTTTGTTAATATAAACTTATCAGACTCAAAAACAAGCCTAAAACCATTTTTACTTAACAAAGAACCAGAAACTAAATTCTTCCGGATGTCAGGTACATGCAGTAAGTTGTTGAGGGTCAGTTCTTTCCCTAATGTCATCTTCAAGATCACTTTCCCTTGTACAGCCACAGTAGAAGTAGAAGAATTTCCTATGAAAAGTTGTTCACCATTTGCAGTCTCATTGTAGGTAGTGAACATCTTCTTGTCCCCACATATGTAACGAGTTGCTCCAGTGTCAACCTACCACTCTTTGGGATTTCCAACCAAGTTAGCCTCAGACACCACAGCAGAGAGGTTGATGTCATTCACTCTATTAGAGATATAATCCAATTCTGTTACATTGGCCTGATTGGTGGTCTTCTTACTTGTACTTCCATGATCCTTCTTAGGACGGCAGCAGTCAAAAGCTCGATGTCCAGTTTTGCCACAGTTATAGCATTTTCCTTTGAACTTCTTGTTGCCATTGTTGTTGCCTTGTTTAGGACCATCTCCAGTAAACTTTCTCTTTTTGTTATGTGGTTTTTGAACTTGTTCAACCACATTAGCCTTGGACTCAATGGGATTTTTCCCATTTCTCTTTTCAGCCTTTCGATTATCTTTCTCAATTCTTAATCTTACAATCAACTCATCCATGGTCATCTCTTTGCGTTTATGTTTTAAATAATTTTTGAAATCTTTCCAAGCCAGTGGTAACTTTTCCACCAAAGTAGCGACTTGGAAAGACTCACTAAGAGACATACCTTCTGAATGAATATCATGCAAAATTATCTGAAAACTTTGAACTTAAGATATTACCGTTTGGGAGTCTACCATAACAAAATCTAGAAATTTACCGACGATAAATTTCTTCGTGCCGGCATCTTCTGTCTTGTATTTCTTCTCCAAAGAATCCCACAATTCTTTTGCTGACTTCAAAGGACTGTATACATTATACAGCATGTTGTCAAGGCCATTGAGGATGTAGTTTCTGCACAGGAAATCTGAATGTTTCCAAGCATCTACAGCGGCAACAACTTGTCGATCACTTTCACCCTCTTTAAGTGCTGGAGCCTCTTCATGGAGAAACCGGGCCAAATTAAGAGTTGTAAGATAGAATAGCATCTTCTGCTGCCATCTTTTAAACTCGGTACCATTAAATTTTTCTAGTTTTTCTCTATGATTGATTGGTACATGAACATGGTTCTGGATAGGGACCGATGTTGGTGTAACAATAAGAGTACCATGCCAGATGCAGTTTCAGTTGTAGTAGCCATAATCTCTAATTACAAAAATCAGAAAAAATTAAAACACAAATTAATTTTCTAGTTACTAAAACCAGAAAATAAATTATAACACAAAATAATTTTATTTTCCTTGTTACTAAAACTAGAAAAATAAAATAGCAAAATAATTTTCTGTTAACACAATTAATATTCTGCAATTGTTAATGATACCAGTATATTACTACTAGTTGTCAAAGAAAAGAGACAATATATTACTACTATCTGTCAAATAGCATAAAAACTATTTGTTTTTCCAACCAGAATATGTCTTTATGAAATCAAAAAATTAAATACAATGAAGATACCAAAAAATTAGTCTGTCTTAAGATTGTTGGACAATCTTCACTGTATTTAAAATATTTTAATTCTATTGTGTACAAAACAACAATTAGAATTTAAAGAAATAAAGAAAATGAGAGAATTTGTTTGATTACAAAAATCAAACTCGAAATAATAAAAAATAAATAAAACAGAATAATAAAAACAAATTTTATTTTGTTACAAAAATAAAATTAAAATCTGATTTAAATAAATAACAATAACACAAAAAATTAATTAAATAACTTACTTGATTTAATTTCTTTGAATTATAATCTGATCAAGTCCAGTGTTAGACACTGTGTCCTTAAAACAGATTCGTCCTCTTCACGGTGCTTTCAGAATTTGGACGTCTATCTCCCAAGATGAAATGATTTTCTACAAACAATAGCAGCACTACAAATTGTTTGCCTTACGAACACACTAAGTGTTTACATTCTTTCTTTCAGAAATAAAATGCAGCAAAATGCAGAGAGATTTATAGCAGAGGATGGAGTACGAAAATTAGAGTAAAATCCAAATGAGAGGCTGGTCTATTTATAGATGTAAAGGTGGCTCTTGGTTTTGATTTGAACAGGTATAAAACCTGTTGGTTTTTGAATTCAAACAGATTTGAATCTATTTATATTTCAACAGATAACAAAAACGGGAATGACCCTATTTGGATGTACAGAAAAATTAAACCAGTTTAATTTGAATTCTGGATTTTATTTTATACAAAATAAAATTAAATTCAAATGTTTTTGGCTGAACAAGCCCAACCCAACCTCACACCACGCACCCGCGTCCAAGCCTAGGCTCAGCCCAGCTCGCCCGGGCGGTGGCGTGCGCTTGTGTGGTGATTTTTGGGTCCAATAGGTCTAGCCCATTTTGCCCATAATCTCTCTCTCTAGAACACTTGGATACCCCTTGGTGCACACCCCAAGTACCAAACCCATGCCTTATAAACCCTTTCAAAACCTCCCACCAAATCAATGTGGGACAAGCCTTATTCAATACCTTTAAGGATTTTTCACCAAAACTCCATTTCCATGGAGCACACTTTGGCTTCAATTTCCTATTCACTCGGTAATGGTTTTGAGCAACCAAATATACCACGTGAATCACAACGCGGCATAGAATGCGTTACTACTTTGACCCGCGTAAATCGACGCACGGGGCCCACCTAAATATTAGACCAAACTTAGGATAAAATTCTGATTTTATCCAGAATTTATAACCATTTCCAACACATAGTAGTTTAAAAGTAGAAGTTCTTAGAATTTGAAATTTTAGAAGGATAAGAAAAAAAAAAATATATATATATATATATATATAGAGAGAGCACGAAAATTAAAGAAAAAATTTATTTTTGTCAAAATTATTTCATATGAAAAATATTTTTTATCAAAACAAACCCAACCTAAAAAAAAAATCCCAACAAATATAATGCTATAAAATTGAACCAACAAGGACTTTTTTGGGGCATTTTAGATTGGACCTTATTAGGTGATTTTATTTGCACTCAAATAATAATTTAGTATAACCAATTAAAATTTTAAAATTTTAATTCTTATTATATCTTAATATAAATTTACTAATAACCATGATATAAATTAAATCCTAAAATACATTTTTTTATTTTATTTTAAATATTTTATGTTCTTGGCAATTAACGCATGCTCTTTGCGGATCCCGTTGATATATATTTACCAGAATTTTAGAGAGCAGCCATAGGAGCTATTCATATATATAAACTAGATCAAAAGCAAGATAATTAGTACAACCAAAGCCATTGAGATTCAAAATACGGGAGTTATGAATGAATAATAAATAGGGCTTTCATTGGGATTGCGTATAATACGAAGAGTTATGTTAGAGATCCCAAATAAATTATCAAATATTCTATCAAACCTCTCACATGGATAATTCATTTGGGGTCTATAGTATTTTCCTAATAGAAAATGTCTCTTCAATTTTATATATAATAGCCATTTTAATATATGAAGTGAAGATTAGAGGTAGTATTGACACTTTGTGACATTTTGAGTATTTCGAAAATGCGCTTCTAGCATATTTAAAAACAATTCCATTTTGTACCTCGAATTTATTTTTGCTCGAGTGGCTCGACTGTCCAAAACGACGTTTTTTTTTTCCCCTCCCTCATTTTCTCTCTGCAAGTAAAGAGGAAGAAGAAGGAGGAGGAGGAGGAGGAAAATGAGGAGAAAAAAGGTAGCTGTGTGAGAGAGAGAGCATATCATCATCATCATCAACAACAGCAACAACAATAACAACAACAAATAGAACAGCGAGAGAGAAAAAGATAGATCGATCTATACATATCATCATCATCACACACACATACACACAGATAGATCTATACACACACACAGAACACACACACACACACAGAGAAAGAGAGAGAGAGAGAGAGAGAGAGAGAGAGAGAGAGAGAGAGATCTATACACAAACACACACACAGAGAAAGAGAGATCTATACACATACATAGAGAGAAACAGACATACACAGATTTGTGTATTTGTGTATACACAGATCTGTTGATGATGGTGGCGGTGATGGTCCCCTCTTCATTTCCTCTTCCTCTTTCTTCTCTATCTTTCTCTTTCTCTTTCTCTTTCTCTTCTTCTCTCTGCCTCTCTTTCTCCCTCTGTTTCAGAATATAAGAGGAAAAAAAACTGTCCAAAACGACGTCGTTTTGGGCAGTCGAGCCACTCGGGCCAAACAAATTTCGAGCTACAAAGGATTATTCATTTAAAAATATAAAATTATACAATGAGGTCTCAAAGGTTTGATCCATAAACTTTGGTTTGAAAAATAACGTACTTACCACTTGAGCAATACACTATATATGTACTTTTCTTTATCATTATTCTTATAGTATATATATATATATATATTTTGAGTTGTACACGAATCATGTGTGCGGTGCGCTAGTATATATGAAGTGTATATGTGAAATATACAATATATATATATATATATATTTGTACTATTGTTAATGTAAAAAAGATGGTGTGTCAAGCCCCTAAACTCACCCCTTAAAGTTTGGGCATGACCCATTCAGAAACAGATGAATAATCGAATATACATAGCAAACGGGGCCTTAACGGAAGCACTAAGATTTAACATAGTATAACAAATTCCATTGAGCTACCTCTAATATGCCAACATCAAATGCATCATATATATTACAAGCCAAGATTATGCCTCGAGCATCAATCATATATATATACAGTTCTAGCCCCATGATCGGGCATATACAAAAACATTAAAGTTATGTACATTCAACCTCAAATGAGTAGTCAAAATACAAGTAAACATCTTAGCAAAGCTTCACAAAAGGAAGTGATCTCGTCTAGTGCTTGGACTCATAAAGGTTGACAAAAGAAAATGGACGTCCTGGGTCAGGACTGACCTCCTGGTTGGTTACCTACAGAAACAGACATAACAGAGGGTGAGCCAGACTCAGTGAATAGTAATACCTACATAAAGCGATACTTAACTTGAAACATAATATATAAAATACATATATATATATATATATATTCATAGCTTCTCAACACTTATTGAACCATAAATCGTGTCTAACATGCCTTGGAAAGAGATGAGGTTAGAAATATGAACTAAATGCAACTTTCCAATTTTTACTGAAAATGGCTCCCCGCTCGAGCGCCACTTTGGCTGCTCGAGCGGACTGTACAATTTAACAAAAATACTGGGAGGTCGATTTTTACGCTCGAGCGGGAATTCCCTCGCTCGAGCGGACAGTGAAATTTCTGAAAAATTGCTGAGAGGTTAATTTTCACGCTCGAGCGGGAATTCCCCCGCTCGAGCGGACCATGAAATTTCTGAAATTCTAAAATTCCAATTAAAGTTCCAACCTGGTAACCAAAGCTTCAAACATGTACTTTCGTATACTAATGCAGCATTTACATAATGAGTCTGAATCTGTACTTACTCATAATCTTAGATCTTATCTTGGAACATAATGGCTTGCGCATGGTGTTTTGGCTTAAAGCCCTTGTATAGTGTGGCACAAGCCCTTAGTCATGGTGGCACGAAGCCCATAAACATAGTGGCGCAAGGCCCTTGAATAAATTGGCATGGAGCCTGTGAATCATTTGGCAGTAAGCCCTTGTAAATTGGCATTAGGCCCTTGTAACTTGGCATTAAGCCCTTGTAAATTCTTGTATGAACTCAAGAGGTGTCTCACACGGGTTCTAGCGGTGACTCACATCGTAGCACTTTGTCCTGTGTAGCACTTTGTTTCATAACGTAGTTTCTTATACCGTATGGCCAAAGGCCCATAATCTTAAAGAATGAAAACACTTCATCTTCCTCATTTCTTTATATACACATGTCAAAACATGAACGTAATTACATATCGTGTATGAACAAGATGCTAATGACAATCATTAGCTATACATGTAAAGCATATAATGGTACTACTACTCACAGTGGTGTTGAGACAACGTACTACTTCCTCCCTGGAGTGTGTCCTGCACACATTCAAAACTTGCACATTAGTTCCTTTTTTTTCTTGTATTTTCATTCTTGAATCGTTATACTTCCAATGAATTTACAATCATCTTAAGATCATCAAAAAAAATAATCTAAAAATAGCTGAGGATCGAGTACGCAAAACAGAACATATAATTTTTCCTTCCTTTCCGCTCGAGCGCCGGTCCTCTGCTTTTGGGCAGTTTGAAGTTCAACCAGAAATTCAGCAACACTACTTCTTTATACATGCAATCAAGATAAAATTGCTACAACATATTGACCCAATTTCACTATAACATGAATTATCATCTAAACTACACAAGGTAAACATGATTAGAAGCTTCATCACTCCTTCAAACTACTTTTGTTTATAAAACCTAACATCTTGCATATATATATATATATATATTCATGGAGTTGGCATAAAACTAAGGATTTATGAACATGATGCAGTTGTAGAAGCACACTAAAGGGGTGAATGAACAAGATGAGTTTACCAGAAATTTGCAGATTTGGTGTGCCTTTTTGGAATTCAATAATTTTGATTACACTAAAACTTAGTTTTGTGGTTTTTAAAAATCTCAATTAGTTCCTGAATGCTATTGTATATTTGTTGAACAAAAAGGATAAAAAAATCTGTTTAAGGATTTTTAAAAGATTTTTTAAAACGGTGTAATTTAGTATTTTTGATTTATTTATTATTTGAATATACCTTAAAGGGTAATTTAAGAAAAAAAATAAAGAGTGTATTGAGAATAAAAGTCTAAATAATTTAATAGTTTATTATGAAATTAGGTGTACATAATAATTTTTTAAGTGCAAATAGAATCCCCATCAATTTCTAATTGTATAATGAACTAAAAACAATGTAGGGCATTTATTTTTATCCAAATTTTGGGAGCTCCAGCCAGAGACCTCTCTTGCATCTACTGTAACACTTGTGAATTTAAGATGCCTTTAGAATATATTTAATTCAATTACTTTAGTATTCGAAATCCCTTGGTTAATGTATTGTGATATTGGAAGTGTGAGAAATTTGAATCTATGAGTGATTGGAAAGATAATTTGCTCTTTGGACAGGTCGAAAGATGTTTTGAAATCTTAAAAATCAATATGGGTGTCAACATTGTACCTCTAGTATTGACACTTGCTTCCCTTCCCTTCTCGTTTATCATTCTGCTTTTTGGTGTCGACATCAGTGCATCATGGGGTCGACCCCAATGTCTCTGATTTTATCATAGTTGCTTAATGCTTTTTAGGGTTGACACCACCCTTTCCAAGTGTCGACACTGTCGAACTAGAATTAGAAGTGGTGCTCACTGTTTTTGGAGGTCAACACCAAGGCAATCCGACATTGACACCTTGTTTGCTTTGAACCTCTCCCTTCGCTACTGCATACACTGGGGCAGACACCCCTCTTCATGGTATCGACACCTACTACAAACCCAAACACCACCAACCATGTTTTTGGGCCCCACATTTAGAATTTTTAACTTATTATTTATGTATTTTTGGGCCCCATGACCCATTTTACACCCACACTATAAATAGAAGTCTTCTCTCTCTTTTCTCATTTTTCTCACTCATTCTTTCTCTCACCACTGTTGCTTTCTCTCTCTCTTTCATACTTTTCTTCATTTTTGAGCTTCAAGTTTTAGTTTCACCCATTTAGAGGCGAAAATCAACCCCTAGTTCTTGAGGGAAAAAGCTAGAGCACATCGAGAGCTATGTCTGGGTGTAAGTAGATCGTGATTTTGTCACCATCAACTTTTGGGTCTTCAACTCTTCACTTTCTCCCTTGAGGTAGGAATACCTTTAACTTAGTATATCTACATTTTGATATGAATATATGGTAAGTTCTTAGAAATATTGATGTGTGAGGTGAACGGCTTGATTAAAAAGGGTTTTGATGTTTGAAAATGGAGTTTCCCTCAAATGCTTGAAATGTTTTGAGTCCTCTTGTGTAAAATGGCTAATGTCTTGAGGGTTTTTTTATTTATGAAGGAAATGGGGAAAAAATTTTCAAAATTGTTAAAACCCTAATTTGTGATTTTGGTTTCAAAAGAGGGATTGGAGAACAAATTGATATTTATGAGAATATTAAGTCAATGTTAAGTGGATATGATCGGGAATCTTGAGAAAGTAATGGATTTTTGGGAATGTTGTTGTAATGATAGGTTGTTGTGGAAACTCTTGGTAGTTTTGTAATGATTCACTTCCTCTATGGATCTAAAATATTATTTCTTATAAAGTTAATTGGAACCTTAGATAAATTATGGTATTTTACAAACTCATGCATTGCATTGCATCTTATAGTTTTGAACTTATCTTGTTTTATTTACATGGATGTTGAGACATTGGAAGGGGAGTAAAGGGCTTAGTAAACCAGATAGAGAGTCGGTTTTTCAAATGTGCTAAGTATTGAATTGGTACCCATGCAGAGACTCAAGGTGCCCAATTGCTTTGTTTCGGGCTTGATGCTAAACAAATGTAGGAAAAGATGTTTTCTAGGTGCTCAATTTCCCTTCCGAGCTTGATGCCGGAGAATGTAGGAAAAGTGTTGATTTTAGCTGCCCAAATGCCCTTCCGTATTGATTTGGTCAATGTGGGACTATTTTGATATATGAAATCTACCTATATGTATTTGGCTTTTACTTTGGGTTTCTAGTGCACATTTACTATCCCGTAGTTAATGTTGGTTGATTTTTGAATAAAAATGCATGAGCTTCATTTTATTTGTAAAAAGAAAAGGATGTATTTTATCATTACATCGCATAAGCACAATCATACTTATACCAAATGTTCATATACTCTGTTAAATGTATTCCTACTAGGCTATTTGGCCCATTCGTATCAAAATAACAATTTCAGGTCAAAATGATGGAGTCCCACCCCGTTGAATTGAAGATGGGACATTTTTGTGGAGCACGGACGCGCTTTTGTTGTGCTATATGTGATACAACTTCGAGTTAAATTGTTCGGGTAGTCTTTCTATTTTGTGTAATCAAGACCCTTGTCTTGAAAAGGTGCAAACTATTAGGGCACTTTATTTGTTCTTCTTTCTCTCTCTCTCTAGCTCTTTGAACTACTAATGTCAGATAGTTATATTTTGAGAACAATATCATTGTAAGATGAATATGACATCTTTTGGGGAAGTTCAAAGAGAAAGAGAAGTATTTAAATCATTACTTGATGTATTCCATTTATGTCATTATCTTATATCAAATTTTAATATGAAAAGGATACAAAATTAAAAAGGATTATATTCTTATGGCTTGAAAAATTGGGGCATTACAATTTGGTATCAGAACTAACCAGGTTTGAATACCTTGGGCTCGTGGGATGTGGCTTTTGCCACAATGGATTTACTATGCTAGGATGGGATGCTTAATTGTTTTGTATGCTTATTGTGTTTACATGACTATGTGGGTATGTGATTAAATTTCTGAGATGTAGTTTGTGTCCATAAAATTCTTAGAAGTCCTTTTAAAAAAGCACTTGATCAATGCTTTTTCTACTTGGAAGTCTTTGGATATTGTGGAACAAATCGATAGTTTAGAGGGGTAATTTGTATGTGCTCTATGTGACTATGTGTTTACTTGGTTTGCCTTACGTGATGTAGCTTCACATGTAGGTTCTTGTTTAATTTGTGTGTGTGATGCGTAAGATGGCCTGCAGGTATATAAATTATGAGTTTAATTTTGTCCCAACTTCATATAGGTAGAGGTCGTGGTAGATCTCGTCATGGTGTTTGGGATGCTTCCGCACAAGATGATATTCCCCTGTAAGAAAAAAGGGTTAGTCAGAACAATGTGGCCGAGCAACCAGGCTAAGATGCAATGGGGGCATTAGCCCGAGAGATGATCGGGGCTCTTAGGGGTCCATGGATATTCTTAGAGATGAGCAAGTCACTAGGACCATTGAGGAAGAGTCTATGGTTTCCTTTTTAAAGAATGAGTTTTTCTGCTCGAATCTCGTCGAGCACTACGGCAGAACTGAACCATTGAAAGCCGATGAGTAGCAAGATCAGAGCACCAAGTCTTTTAAGATCTTAGACATCCGCAAAGGTAAGCTCCAAGTGGCACTCGTTGCATATCAGTTGAGAGAGGATGTTGGCCAGTAGTGGAAATACGCCAAAGGCCATATTAAGTACACTTGGGAGGCATTTACTCACGCTTTTCAAGAGAATTAACTCCCTCCCACTACTAGAGAGCATTTGAGAAAGGTGTTTGAGGAGCTTAAGTAGCTGAACACATCGGTGGTCGAGTTTAAAGCCACATCCACTAGTTTGTCTAGATTTGCACCTGAGCTTGTGGCAACTAATAAGCACCAATGCCTTGAGTTTGAAAAGAGATTAAGAACAAAGATTTTGATAAAGGTTATGGGTCACATGATTAGGGATTATGATCAGCTTGTGGAAGACATTGCACATATAAAGGTAACCTTAGAGACAGAGAAGAAGCAACAGAGACTTAGGAGGCAAGAGGGTTTTGAGTCACAAGGCGATTCGAGGTCATCCAAGAGGTGTAGAAGTTCTTCATCCTTTCAGTCACCATCACTGCGGATCGGATCTTCCACTCCTATATTGGGTAGAAGTTCAGAGAGTACGAACTAGAGTCATGTCACCTGTTTCTGATGTAGCCAACAGGGCCACACGGCCATAATTTATACTCAGAGAGTAAGACTACAACAAAAGTAGATGACTCGTTATCAGAGCCAGTTTCAAGGTAGGGGCCAGTCTGGGCATATGAAGAGGTTATGTCCACAGTTGGCAGGGATGGCTAGTGCTTCAAGGTCTCGATAGTCAAGGGGATATCAGCAGGATCAGAGTCAAAGGCAGTTACACTAGTCAGCTTAATCCAGGCAGTCATCTAGAGCCGTACATAGGGTCGCTTTTGCATAGTCTGTGCAACAAACTTATATTTCGAGAGATGAGTAGAGCAAGTAGAGACCTCAGGGACGTGTATATGCCATCACCACTCTCGATCCATTAGTTGGACCTTGTGTCATTAAAGGCACATATCTTGTGATTAATAGTTGGGCCAGTGTGCTGATAAACACCGAAGCATCGTATTATTTCATCTCATCTACATTTGCATCTGTTTTGGGGTTAGAGATTGATCGACTAGAGCCCCCACTTTCAATTGAGTCACTAGTTAATGGTAGAATAGTCTTGAACCGGGTGTGTCGCGATTGTGAGATTAAGGTCGCCAACTGTCAACTCTCTTTCAACTTCATTATTTAAGACATGTCGGGGTTCGATGTTATACTAGGTATGGATTGGTCGTCTTTCTATCATGCCACCATTGATTGCCACCTTAGGAAGGTTACAGTGTGTACTCCAGATGGAGATTGTTTTTATTTCTTTAGAGATAAGAGTAATAGTCTGTTTCTACCATTGTATGATCTACGGGGTTAAGGCAAGCTCAGCTTCCTTTTTGCCATTACTCTAGTCGATGAGGGTAGTTTGGTCCAAGGCATGTTTCCTAGGGTCATTTGTGAGTATCTAGATGTTTTTCCAGAGGATCTCATTTAGTTGCCACTACATCGAAAGGTTGAATTATCCATAGACCTTATACGAGGCACAACACCCATTTCCATGTAACCTTATAGGTTTACACCGGCCGAATTGCTTATGTTGAAGGAGCAGTTACAGGAGTTACTAGACAAGGGCTTTATTCGCTCTAGTACCTCACTTTGGGGAGCGTTGACTGTCTTTACTAAGAAGAAAGATGTCTCAGTACGATTGTGTATAGATTATCCTAAGTTAAATAGGGTCACCATCAAGAACAAGTACCTATTGCCTATAATAGATGACTTATTTGACCAACTCAAGGGTTCTCGTTGCTTCTCGAAAATCGACTTAAGGTTGAGATACCACTAGTTGTGAGTGAAGGAGGAGGATATTTCCAATCCCAAGACAGCCTTTCATATTTGGTACCGTCATTATAAGTTTCTCGTCATGACTTTCATCTTGACCAATGCCTCCGTTACTTTTATGGACTTGATGAATCAAGTCTTTCAAGAGTACCTTGATAGATTTGTAGTCATCTTTGTGGACAACATTATGATATATTCAACTTCAGAGAAGGAGCACGACAAGCACCTCCATATTGTTCGTCAGTTACTTTGGGAGCATCGGCTATACACTAAGTATGAAAAGTGTGAATTTTGGCTTTCCGATGTGAAGTTTTTAGGTCATGTAGTTTCCAGGGATTAAGTTACTATAGATTCCTCTAAGATTGAGATGGTGCAGAAGTGTAACGACCCCAAAATCTGTATCTGAAATTACCCTTATGCCCTTATGGGTTAATGCCTTCTTAATTTAATGATATCTGTTTGAATGGAAGCATTGTCTGTTGGGTCACGGCTTTAAAATTGAAATTACCGACCTTTACAGGTTCAGAAATCAAAATCGAGTACTTAGGTATGTTAATGGGAATTTTTAGAACTATCTGGGAAAATTAATTGGAAATCTAATTTGTCTGATTCGTTAATGCATGTTTAGGTGGTTAACTTTATACCGCAAATTAAAGGCCTTAGAGGCTTCAGAAACCAAAACAGAGGACATATTTGTGATCAGCACAATTTTTAGAGTCACTTGGGAACTTTAATTGAAACTTGATTTCGTGCGATTCATAAGGCCACGTTTGGCTCCCCATATTGTGTTAAGTCATGTGTGTGTTCATTTATATATATAAGTGTGCCTTTGAGTGGTTGGTCTCATCTTTTAGGAGCCTAAAAATATCTAAAAAGAGAGAGAAGAGAACCGTGAGAGAGAAAGAGAGAAGAGAGACCAAAATTCTTGAGGAAAAGCTCAACAATCATGGGGGTTTGAAGATGATTGAAAGGAATTGAAGAAAGAGAAAGGAATTCAACCATGGAGGCTTAAGGAAATGGAGGAGAATTAAGAGGAAGACAAAGTTTGAACTAAGGTATGATAATTTATCTTGAATCCTTGTGTTTAAGACATCAATTTCATGGAATCATGATGATATGGAAAGATTTGAGACCATTTGAGTTAAGGTTCTAAGTATTTATTTAATTGAATTCAATTTAAGGAATAAGAACTTGGGTTCTATGGTTTTGTTTATGATTGGGGGCTCAATTTTATGAATACCATATGAAATGCACTTTAGAATTGTCCAAAGAATAAAATCAAGCAAGAATTAAGTGAAATTGTGGGTTGTGGGTTGTATTCTAAGAACCTTGAAAATCATGAAAGATTGATTTGTTGAGATGAAATTACACTTGGTTGATGTTAATTTATCATGTCATGGGGCAATTTTACATGTTTTTAAGTGATTTATATTAGAAACCAAGCTTAAGAATGGAAACACCAAGTGTTTGAGCAAAAAGAGCCATTTTTGGACTCCAAACTGCCCAAAGCCGCATGTGCGGCCGGTCTTCCTGCACGTGCAGCAGTCCAGCCCTAAACCAGATTTGAATCTGCTAAAAAAGCACGTTCTCCCGCACGTGCGGCCCCATTCCCGCACGTGTGGCCCTGTTTCCCGCACGTGCGGGAGACAGCTCTGTTCAGCCAACTTTAAATAAGCATATCTTTTGCCTCCGAACTCCGTTTTGAGTGATTCTTGAGCCTAAAATCAAGCCCCAGAAGTCTAGTTTCCAATGGTGGTGGTCTTACTCCTAAATTCTAAATATAGAAATAGTTATGCCCAAATTACTGACGAATATTCATTTTCTGTCAACCAGTTTTGTACTGTTTCTTCGTTTGAACCATTTTTCTATCGATTCCTCCTATTTTCTGGGCCATAGAGCATAACCTATGGAAGATTAATGAATTTAGAACCACCATGGCTACTGATTAAAGAATAAGAATGAAATTGATTTTATTCTCATAATCTGCTATGTGCATTGTGTTTGTAGGTCCAGACAAGGACATCGTTACACCGCTGTCAGAGACCTATCACTGTGAGTAGTAGTACTGTCGTAGTATGCTTTACTTACAGCTAATAATTACCATTAGCACTCTATTAATTGCAGGTCAACTATGTTAACGTATATGAACAATTAAACAAATGTGTATACCTCTGTATGATTCTGATTAATAGTTAATATTAACATTCTATTCTCCATAAGTAAATTACGTCATTTCTTAATGAATAAAGAGAACTTATGTTCATTCTGGAATAACGGTTTCAGTGTATATATGAGAGCATACCGTTTTGCTACTAATGGGCCTGAGGCCGTTCAGTTATAAGTCATCGAGTATAGATATCTCCGAAGAATCAGAATAATTGGAAAAGCTATGTGTATCCGTATGAATCTAAAATAATTCTGTTGTGTTACATATGGACCCGAGGTCATTCAGAACCTACGATATGAATGCAAAGGTTTAGCATTATTATGTGCTCTCTGTAATAGTTACTATTCTTATTTTGTTATACGTTAGACAACTGTGTTAATCTGTAACTAAACCATGAGAAACTTATGTGTACTATTGTATAATGGTATTCTTAGAAAACTGAGATTATTCTGTTTTTGTTTATCCATTCCGGTTATGCTATGTTATGACATGATGTGGATTGTTCGGTCTTTACGACCTAATGATTTTTGGTATGGAACAAAGTGTTGTACGGAACTAAGTGCTGCAATGTGAGTCACCTCTAGAATCCGTGCGAGACACCTCTTGAATCCATACATACATAAACTGGGCTTAAAGCCAATCTAGGCCTATGGCCATTCTGTAGGATCTGTTAGGCTAGAGGCCATTCTGTGTGATCTGTTAGGCCTTAGGCCAATCTGTATTTTCTGGTATGAAACAAAGTGCTATACGGAACTAAGTGCTACAGTGTAAGTCACCTCTAGAATCCGTACGAGACACCTCTTGGATTCATACATGCATGAACAAGGCTGAGGCCGTTCTGCATTCTGGGCTTAATGCCACTCTGTTTAAGGGCTTAAAGCCACTCCGTTTGAAGACTAGGCCTAAAGCCGTTCTGGAAATAATTACAGGATAAGATTAACTATAAGTTATCTGCATTTATATACCTTGTGATTCAAGTTATTTATTGGATTATCACATACTATTATTCACTGAGCCTTGCTCACTCCGTTTTTGTGTATATTTATGTAGGTGAGCCATCGGAGATTAACACTAGAATGGTATTGAGGTCTACCTGTCTGCCAAGCAGCCTGGGGTACGCCTCTGTGTTGAGGCCTTAATTTGTGTTGGGAGTCTTATAAACTATTAAGTCTTATGTAAGTGGGTGTGAGATCTATATAAATTCTGTGAATGTATATGAAACTCTGGAAATGTATTTAAATGCTTAAATCCAATTAAACCATCATGTATGCACAAGCTCAATGGATATTGTCTTGTATTTGATTTTGCTTTTGCTTAAGGCCCCGTATGTGGTTAAATATTATTCTAGAATTCTGTTTTGAGGCCTACGTACAGGTTGGTCATGGACCAAACTTTTAGGGGCGGGTTTAGGTCGTGACAAGAAGTGCGAGTGATCTAAGAATGATTTTGATATCCATAATTTATTGGGCTTAGCTGCGTACTATTGGTGCTTTGTGAAAGACTTATCCACCTTGGTATCATCATTGACTAGACTGACTAAAAAAAGGGGGTGAAGTTTGTTTGGAGTGAAGTTTGTAAGAAATCCTTCTGGGAATTGAAAACCAGGTTGACTATTGCACCTATCTTGATCATTCTAGAGTGAGGTTTGAGGTATACGGTATATTGTGACACTTCCAAAGAAGGGTTAAGTTGTGTTTTGTTACAAGAAGGCAAGGTAGCGGTATATGGCTCGCGCCAATTAAAAACCCATGAGAGAAATTACCCGATCCATGACCTAAAGTTAGCTGCTGTCATCTTCGCCTTAAAACTTTGGAGGCACTATCTATACAGCGAGAAGTTCGATGTGTTCTCTGATAACAAGAGCCTTAAATATCTATTTTCTCAGAAGAACTTGAATTTATGTCAGAGGAGGTGGATGGAGTTCATGGAAGACTATGATTTTCAATTACATCACCATCCCGAAAAGGCCAATGTAGTAGCCGATGCGTTTAGTAGAAAGTCTATACGAAATGGCTAGTCTTGCCATTAGATAATGGGAGATGTTAGGTGACATTAGTGAGTTTGGCTTACATTTTGGCGAGTCCGAGGAGAGTGTCACTTTATGTACAATCATTGCACGACCTACGCTTACTAGCTAGGTAATAAAAGCATAATAGGAGATTCCCGAAGTAGAAGCTATCCAAAGGAGAATCTTCGATGGGAATGAGGAAAAGGGATTGAGTATCCACTTTGATTTGAGCATCCAATGTCTAGACCATTTGTTTATACTGGAGTCTTGTAGGGATGAGGTACTTTGAGAGTTCCATCATTCACGCCTTAAGGTCCATCCAGGAGGTATAAAGATGTTTAATGATCTTAGTCACCAGTTTTGGTGAAAAGGAACGAAGAAAAATGTGGCATTGTTCGTATCTAAGTGTCTAACTTGCCAACAAGTCAAGACTGAGCATCAGAGACTAGCCGGGTTGTTACAACCTTTACCTATAGCCGAGTGGAAGTGGGGACATGTTACAATGGATTTTGTTATGGGACTTAGAACTCAGAGGGGTAATGATTCGGTTTGGGTAGTTGTAGATCAATTAACTAAGTCAACTCATTTTCTTGCCATGTGAATAGGGGATTTAGTGGATGATCTTATCGAGCTCTACATTAGAGAGTTTATTTGACTCCACGGAGTTCTAGTTAGCATTATTTCCGATAGAGATCCTTGTTTTACTGTCCGATTGTGGCAAAGTTTTCAAAGTACCTTAGGTACTCACTTAACCTTTAGTACCGCCTACCATCCTCAGACTGACGGATAGTCTGAACATAACATTCAGATTTTAAAAGACCTATTGAGGGCTTGTGTTTTGGACTTCAAGGGGTCTTGGGAGTGACATCTGCCATTAGTGGAATTTGTTTACAACAATAGTTTTCAAGCTAGCATTGGTAAGGCACCCTTCGAAGCCTTGTATGGGCATCCATGAGATCGCTGGTGTGTGGAACCGAAGTGGGAGATTCGCTCATGCTTGAGCCTAAATTAGTGCGTGAGACCAATGAGAAAGTGGCTCTTATCCGACGGAGATTGATTATAGCTCAAAGTCGTCAAAAAAGTTATTACAACCAGATAAGAAGACATTTGTATTTTGAGGTTGGAGATCATGTCCTTTTGAAGATCTCACCTAGGAAGGGTTTGATGAGATTCGAACAAAGTGGAAAATTATCTTCTAGATTCATTAGCTCCTTTGACGTCATTGAGTGAATAGGAGAATTAGCCTATTGCCTAGCTTTGCCATCATTACTTTTCAGGGTACATGATGTATTCCATATTTTTATGCTTTACAAGTATGAGTCTTACCCTTCACACGTCCTAGATTGAACGGATATTGAGGTAGATGATGTTGTATCTTACGAGGAGAGACCCGTGAAAATCCTAGATACTTAAGAGCAAATATTGAAAGATAAGACCATTTCTCTAGTGAAAGTGTTGTGGAGACATCATGGCATGGAAAAAGCAACTTAGGAGCGTGAGGTCGAAGTCCATGACAAATATCCAAATTTGTTTGATAAGGCTTAATTTCTTCTTCCATTATATTCTCTTTTCTCCACCTTGTTATGTTTTAACTGTTATTGTAACGTCAAACAGTGAGTGTTGGCATTATTGACGTCATTGTTGTTGATTGTTGTTATTTCAATGTTATTCAATTTTGGGGACGAAACTTCTTAAGTATGGAAGGTTATAACGCTTGTGAATTTAAGATGCCTTTATAATATATTTAATTCCAATATTTTAGTATTTGAAATCCCTTGGTCAATGTATTGTGATATTGGTAGTGTGAAAGATTTGAATCTATGCGTGATTGGAAGGATCATTTGCTCTTGGGACTAGTCGAAAGATTTTTGGAATCTTAGAATGAATATGGGTGTCAATCCTATGCCTCTGGGTGTTGACACTTGTTTCCCTTCCCTTCTTCTTGATCATTCTACTTTTGGGTGTCGACACTAATGCATACTGGGGTCGACACCATTGTCTTTGATTTTATCACTACAACAAAAAAGGGTTTTTACGACGTGCAATGCACGTCGTAAAAACCCTTCTACGATGTGCACGCGCACATCATATTATGACCAGTCACGGAAAGTCATTCACTTTCAATGACATGCTTTGTATGCCGTTAAAAATTATTTAACGACAGATTTTATACATCGTTGTTACTTTTTCTACGACATGCTATAGTACGTTGTTAAAAACTATTTAACGGCAGATTTTGTGCGTTGTTGATACTTTTTCTACGACTACTTTTGCACACCGTTAATTGGTGAGACAAATAACGACACTAATTGCGCACCGTAAAATATGTAATACAACGACTTATTATGCCTGCCGTATAATATGCAGTTTTTTTTTTTTTTTTTTTTAATTCAGCAAGTTTCATTTGACCAATTTTGTACAATCTAACAAATATTACAAATAAGCATCACAAAATATCAATCAACCACCAAAATATTGTTTGAAACATCAAAAAGAAACTATATTAATAAATTATAAACATTCAATAATTGTCTATACATTCCAAACATTTAAAAACTATATCCTTAAGTTCTAAACTGTACAAAAAGTTTAAACTATCCAAAACTATGCATATCTAACTTACTAAACATATCGACAACTATTAAGAGATTATTTAAAACTACCGACAGCAGTTCCTATAACAATTGCAACTACAACTGTAGCTGTAGCAAATCCACTTGCTCCTATCACAGAGACGAGGGTGCCCAATGTATGTGTTAAGGCATGTAAACCCACGGCAATAGCTGGAGCAACTAACCCTATTGCATTTTTTGTCTGCATGACAAAGAAAACTTCACACACTATTACAAAATCATAAATAGATAACACTTTTTTTGTGTGATATATGTTATTTAATCACACTTTTTAAGATTTGTCAAAGTGTGATAACAAATATTTAGATCACATCTTTTAAGTATGATTAATAACATTTAGATCACATCTTTTAAGTATGATTAATAACTAATAAAACCTGTGATGATAAACATTTAGATCACAGATTTTAAATGTGATTAATATAAAAGACTAGTCTTTAGATTAGTGTGTTATGCATCCCATGGGGTACAGGTTAAACGCAACCACTGTTCACAATCTTTTAATGATTAAATAGTTTTTGGATGCTATTACTAATTAAGCACCTTCACAGAAAAATTATTTAGAATAGCTTACAGAATCAATTTTTGAGTGCCGATACCCAGAATGGCACCAAGTAGAGAAGTGTATGGAGGACATTTGCATCATCACCATGAATGTGTGCTGCAATCATCAAATACCTACAGTTTGATAGCTACAACATAAGCTGACAGATTACTACTAATATGCTTGAAACCTATGCAACCATAAGGTGAAGAACAAGTGAAATAACAATTGAGATAACTCCTAAGGTATGGCATAGTCACTTGAAAAAGTACTACAACCCAGATGACAATGGTGAAAGTAAGGACTGGCCAAATGGAAAACCATTGTCCTTGCTTCTTTGTGGGCCACACAAAGTCACTTGAGGTTTTATCCGAGAAGATAGAATAAGCTGACTGAAATTTGAATTTATTCCAGAAGACTGAATAAGTGAAATTGACTTTGACGGCAGCATCATCACTTATATCAGCTCCAGTAAGGTACTCACTTGTGATGTATATTACCCTGTATCTGGATGTTGTTGTGGTTCTCTTGTATTCAAAGTTATTACGGACTGTGTGTCTAAACTTTGCAACTTCTTCTTTGCTCAGGTTCTTCTCACAAGTGTTTCCTCAATTTTCTCCACCTTAAAATTTAGCTGGTATAGAGTATTGGTGAAGCAGTCACCTTCTAATACCTCTTCCAAGGATTTAGTCCTATTCGTTATTGGAGCTGCAGTACATAAACTCAAATTGTTGTCACTCTAAGTACTCTGTAAGTCCTTCGGATAAAATCCAATAAAATTTTGATGCGCATAAAAACACACATATATACGGCTTTTGAAGACATTCATAATTTGATATATATGGTATATTCTGTGCCTACTAAGTATTAAACTCATGTAAATCTGAAGAATATGTCTCTTTTGTTGGGCAGTCAATATTGAAGGCATACTTATTTGTCAAATAGGTAGCAAATATTTAGTAGCATACAACAGGAGGTGATTCAGTTGACTGGGAGTACAGGAATTGCTACATAAAACACATAATGAGGTAATTGTACTCTCCTGTGGTTCAATATGATAATCAATATCCAGAAAGGAAATTACAGTGGGACACTCTCATAGAAGTTGGATTAGGAACATCACAAACCACTAGAATGCATTATGTTGCCTGTTTTCTTTCTTTCATCAACAATTCAAATCATTCCAATTGCTATTGCATTAAGGTGGCATAGCTGTATTTTTTATTTTTTATTTTATTTTTTATTTTGGCCCATTGGTATGTCTGTACCCTAGGTATAACTTTGAATTTTGCATATACATGTTTGTTATTCCTCTTATATGTGAATGCCTAAGTTAATTAAGTGGTTAATAGTTGAGAATGTTTTGTACTTGCTATAAATGTGACATCAGATTCTAAAGTGATACGGGTCATATAATGTATTCTAGAACAGTGATGCTCAATGAAACTATGAACAAGTCGCCATAAAAATTTACTCCTTACCTTAGTCACAGAAGTCTGCCCCGTTCACTTTCTTCAGTACCATTAATTGGATTATCCTCTTTCTTTTCGGAACTTTGTGCACAAGGATCATTAGCAACAACAGGAGGTGATTCAGCTCCCCCTTGTTCTTCAGTTTGTTCCTTATTCCATTCCAATGACTGGTTGGAAAGGATAATGTGGAAATTGATAGTAGGAAACCACAATCAACATGTTAGTATTTTGTAAAACTCAAGTTCAAAAGCTAGTGCTATAGTTCAGTCAGAAATACAAACAAGAGATAGCAGGAGTGATATGGATGCAACCATCTAGCCACTAAGGCAAAATAAAACAAAAGGCAAAATAAACACCAAATCAGTGAATACCCAAGGCAAAATAAAACAGTGAATACCAAAGGCAAAATAAAACAAAACCAAAACCACCTATATATCTCAACTCTTACTCATTAGCTCCACAAAAAAATCATTGTGTCATTTGCAAAAAGAAAATGAGAAACAAACACCATTGCTTCATCCTTTACTCCCACTCCAAAGCTACTAAGTATCCACCACGAGATGCCCTATCTATCATCTGACTCAAAGCTTCCATAATTAACAAAAGTAAAAAGCCTTTGCCATCTAGAGCTCTCGAAAAAGCCTCTTACCAACCCATTCACTACCTTAGAGATGCAAAATCAAATCTACCTCCACCTCCACCTCTCACCAAAGTCCATCCTCGGCAAAATATAACATAAGAAATCAAATAAAGATTCCAGTGATAAAAATTCCTCCACAATATCATGCCTTATGTATGATCTTTTAACACCTTATAATATTCCAGTGATAAAAATGAATCAAATAAAGACGATGGACTCCAAAATAACCTATTAATCTTATCAATTTGGAAAAACAAATGGAATGTGAAGCAAACAAACAACACATCTTTGTACTTCTACTTCTCTGTCATTTAGCTATAGAAAGGGAGTTACATTATGAAGTTTCAGAAGCATCCTTCCAAGATCAGAATAACCCTTGCAGCGAGAAGCCTCCATTGCAAATTCCTTCCAAACCATCACGCTGCGAGCAGTCTCTGACAGAGCCTAAATAAGTTTGAAGGATCTCAATTAAGAATGGACATGAAAGTAAGATTCAAAATTAGATAAACAGGAAAAAAGAACAAATCAAAAAATGTGCAACAAGCAACGAGCACCTTGGTATGTAATTGGTCAATAATATTTAGCATGCTAACAGGGCAAGAGTCAAATCTTTCACCATTTTCATTCCAACTTTGTGTGTCATATATGCAATGGGCTCTAGAAATTCATTAATTGGATGGACAAGTAGCACATCTGCCCAAGAGTAATTTCTTTTGCGTGGAAAAAATATGACAAGATACTTTTTCCTGTCATGAGTTAGTTTTGCTTTCACTGTCGACAATGGCCAGTCTGCCCTTGCACATTTGATTGCTGCTTGCCACTTCCCTCTCCACTATACTTGGTAAAACAGAGAGATATAAACACAAACAAAATCAGCATTATATCCATAAGTTATACCATGTAAAATTAGATGCAAAAGCTTAAAGCAGCACTGTGCACAAGAAAAATAAGCATAAAATAAAATAAAATATGGTGTCAAAGAACATGGTGATGCACACGAGAGTTGATCTGATTTTCTGGCAACTGGCCAGTTTTCAGACTATCTAAATGCAACATATGTCAGAGCCAGGTGAAGTTTTAATTTCTACTTTACCAGCCATCATACTAATCTATACAATCAAACCTCAATCAACAAGGCAACCACATTGAGAAACAGCGCCCCAGAACTATCAAACTTGTATATGTGCACTATACTAATGATACAATAAAAGAGAATAAGGTAGAAGTCAAAGCAACAACATTAATATATACCTTGACCCAAACAGCCAAAGATTCATCATGTTCTAACCACTTGGATTCTGAAAGAGAAGACTCTCCCTCCTTGTTACTCAACACCCTGCTTTCAATGGTATCTACAAGTAAATGGTCGGTCTTAGAGGCCAGGCAAGACTCTGTGCAAAAATCCTGTCCACTCAAGTTCCCATCATTTGCATCTTGATTTAAAAATAGAAACATTTCCAATAGACATTATTGAAAAAAAAAATCAGTATATATCATTTCTGTATCTGCACATTGATACAGAAATCCCTCTCTCTAGGACCAAACTCAGTAATCCCCTTGCCTATCCTCCAAAATCCGACGATCTACCTATCTCTTCTCAACCCCTCCGCCATCGCAGAACCATAAGAGAGAGAGAGAGAGAGAGAGAGAGAGAGAGAGATGAAGGGAACAACAAATAATTGTACAAATTGAGTCAATTCGAACATATCTCAAGAATCGAACTGAGATTTTTTCCAGATCGAAGCGAAGAGAAGAACGAAACCCTTCCCCTTTAAACCGTCGATCGTCGCCGCTGCCACCGCCGAACGAGTCTTGCCACCGACGAGAGAGCATCGTTCAAGATAGAAGAGAAGCTGCCTAGTCTCCCTTTCTCTCTTATTTGCTTAATAGCAACCACTACAATTTTTCACCTTTGTATTTTGATTGACTTTTTATTTTTTAATATATTTTTGTAATTGGCGCTAAAATATTTTGCTTTGCTGCCCTTTTTTTTTTCTTTTTTTTTTTGGTCATATCATTCACGACATAAATTGTGCGTCGTAAAAAGTGCAATACTTTTAACGACGGGTATTATGTGCGTCATGAAAAGTATTCACTTTTCACGACTGGCGTATGTGCGTCGTGTATAATTAATGTATTAACGGCACGCCATATACACGTCGTATAAAGTTTTATTATTTATAGCATGCATTGCAAGCCGTAAAAAAATTATCATTATTACCATTCATGGCCTACACAATAGACACGCCGTGGTTGGAAAAAGTATTTACAACATGCAAAAAAAGCAAGTCGTAAAAGTGAGAAACTACGGCGTGCATTTATTGTATGCCATTGATGTGATGCCGTAAAAAGTCAGTTTTGTTGTAGTGATCATAGTTGCTTTTTACTTTTTAGGGTTGACACCACCCACTCTAGGTGTCAACACCAGGGCAATCCAAGGTCGACACCTTATCTGCTTTGAACCTTTCCCTTCACTGCTGTTACGTTGGGTTCAATACCCTTCTTCACAATGTCGACACCTACTACAAACCCATACATACCAGCCACGTTTTTGGGCCTCACCTTTTGAATTTTTAACTTATTATTTATGTACTTTTGGGCCCTATAACCCATTTTACACCCCACTATAAATAGAAGTCTTCTCTTTCTCTTTTCTCATTTTTCTCATTCATTCTTTCTCCTACCACTGTTGATGTCTCTCGCTTTCATACTTTCCTCCATTTTTAAGCTTTAATCTTTGGTTTTATTTACTTAGAAGCGAAATCAAACCCTAATTATTGAGGGAAAAAACTAGAGCACGTCGAAAGCTATGTTTGGGTGCAAGTGGAAAGGGATTTTGTGACCATCAACTTTTGAGTCTTCAACTCTTCACTCTCTCTCTTAAGGTAGGAATGCCTTTAATTTAGTATATCTGCATTTTTATTTTATTTTTTTGGACTGGAAACTCCCAAGACTAGGCCCATTTATGACCCAAGTCTACAAGCCAACCTGGGAAGGATATCGAGGAACCCACTCCTCACCCTCTAATTTCAATCAAGAGCTAGAAGGAGGTTGGTATAGGTTTCAAACTCGAGACCTTCCGTCACGCAGGCCATTGCCTTACCAATTTATCCAACTCTTGGAGTTTGTATATGTGATACCCCTGTTCCGTAGAATGCTAATTGGTCCTTAATTTGAGTATGATTATGTGTTTAGCATGATTTTATGTGCGGTTATGTGAATATATGCGATTTTGAAATTGTATCTGTCACCGTAGGAATATCTGTTTGAATAATCTGTTTTGGAAATTAAATTGAGGGCCTTATCGGCCACAGAACCCGGAATTGATTTTGCCATTGTGATTGGCATAATTTTTAGAGCGTACGGTGAAATTTAATTGAAAAATTGATTTGGACCAGATTAAGCTGAGTTAAGTGATGAATTGGTGCCCAATTATTTTATTCTTATTATATTGACTTAGTGGGATTTGTTATGTTTTAGCATTACACCTTATTTCTCTTCCTTAGATGATTTAGGCTGATCAAACTCTAAGAAAAGAAAAGAGAGGGCCGGCTGTTAGAGAGAGAGAGAGAGAGAGAATTTGGGTGATTTTGGCTCAAGATTTGGGAACTTCAAGATTAAGCCCAAGATTTTGTTATAGTTGGGAGAATGAACTCTTGGGTAAGTAAACTCATGGATTTTTGTTTGTAAATTGTAAATTCAAGATTTATTAATGGCCAAGAACATGAGTTAGCTGATTATAAGAAAATTGAATTGGTTTTGTTGAAATGAAGACCCATATGTGCATGCATGTGTGTAATTGCTTTGAATATTGCTTGTTTGAGCTCAAAGGGTATGATCCTTGTGAATTTGTAGTTGAAGCTCATGTTTTGATTACCTCTTCATCATCTAAGTTGAGAGTGAGGGTTGTATAGCACATGCATATACAATTCATGAGAATATGAGCTTGAATGCATGAATTTGTTATGTTAGAATGAGTTTGATGGGAGATTGGGGCATGCATGTGATTTATTTATGAAATTAAGCTTTATTGAGTTGTAATTTTGGGGTTTATACCATGTTAGTATAATTATATTTGAGATTTGAGCCATTGCATGCAAGAAATGTTGTCTTGAAGGTCGAATTGGAGTTCAAGAACACAATCTGGGAAACCCAGAATTTTGAGGTCCGCTCGAGCGGGAAATGCGTGCTCCCAATACTTTTTGCAGACTTGATGTCCGCTCGAGCGGAGCATTTCATGCTCGAGCGCGCCGGAGGGGGTGAGAGAGAGAGCTTTATTGATAGGCCTTCCGCTCGAGCGCCAGAATGCACGATCGAGCATATTTTTCATGCAACCAGTACTTTTGCAGGCCTTAAGGGTCCGCTCGAGCAGGGACCCTGTTTTCAGGAAATCTGAAAATGCATTGTGTGTTCTGTTTTCCGTTCCCTTTCACTTCTAAACACTCTTAGGCATACATTGAGCATTGTAATTGAATTAAATGGATAAGAATGAAGCCTAAAGAGGAATATGTGAATTAAAGAATGGATTGAATTATTTGTGATCCATATGTGCTATGTGATGTGTAAGGTCAAGCTCCAGGGCAATTCAACCAACTGATCACTGTGAGTAATATCTAAATTATGTTATTGTCCCATTTGCTTACTCTTATGTAAGTTTTGTAAAGTTCATTAATTTGAATGGTGGACAAGTTTGATATAAAGGCCTATGTGCCAGTTTGATATAAAGGCCTATGTGCCTGTGCCAGTTTGATATAAAGGCCTATGTGCCAGTTTGATATAAAGGCCTAAGAGCCAGTTTGATATAAAGGCCTATGCGCCAGTTTGATATAAAGGCCTATGTGTCAGTTTGATATAAAGGCCTAAGAGCCAGTTTGATATAAAAGCCTAAGAGCCAGTTTGATATAAGGGCTGAAATGCCAGTTTGATATGACAAGCATGAAAGGCTTAAATGCCAATCTGATATGAAAGTATATTTGGGGCGAAGGCCGATTGATAAAATGTGGGCCGAAGGCCGATTGATAAAATATGGGCCGAAGGCCAATTAATAAAATGTGGGCCGAAGGCCGATTGATAAAATATGGGCCGAAGGCCGTTTGATATAAATGTGGGCCGAAGGCCGATTGATAAAATGTGGACCGAAGGCCGATTGATAAAACGTGGGCCAAAGGCCGTTTGATATAAATGTGGGTCGAAGGCCGATTGATAAAATGTGGCCGAAGGCCGTTTTGGTAAGAAAGTGTATGTGGGCCGAAGGCCGTTTTGACATGAATGAATTGGGCCCGAGGCCGTACGTTGTGTTGGAACCTCAGTTACTTAACTTACATATGTCTATGTATGTATGTATTAGTTAGAAATGCAAATTGGGCCCAAGGCCGTTTGATGTATATTGTTCCAATGTATATTCCTTATTTGGTATTATTCACTGGGCTTTCGCTCACGCTCATTCATGTGTTTGTAGGTGAGCCCAGAGAAGTCCAAACCCAGCCTCAGTGAAGTCAATGTGGAACAACAAAGATTTTTGGGAAAGTCAGCCCTTGTGTCTCACTCACGAGACCCGCCTTCGCCTTTTGTCATTTGTTTATGTTCTGTTATGTTGGCAAAGTTTTTGTACGTTTGTGTATAGTTTTGTTTGGCTGACTTAGATTTGAATGATCCTATTGTACAGAATTTTATGTCATTGCACTTTCTGTCGTGAGTTATTAACATATGTATGTAATGATGTGCATATAAGCACGGCTCTATGGACAAAGTTTCAAATTGCTTCCGTTTGGCCCCCATGAACTCTGTTAAAATACGTTTGGTTTGGTTTGAGGCCGTAGGTAATCTCACGATTACTAGCCGGTTATGTCCTTAACCCACGGGGGCGGGTTCGGGTCATGACAGTATATCTACATTTTGATATGAATATGTGGTAAGTTCTTAGATATATTGATGTGTGAGGTGAATGGCTTGATTAAAAAAGGTTTTGATGTTTGAAAATGGAGTTTCACTCAAATACTTGAAATATTTTGAGTACTTTGTGTAAAATGGCTAATGCCTTGAGGGTTCTTTGATTTATAAAGGAAATCGGGGAAATCCCTAAAATTGTAAAAACCCTAATTTGTGATTTGGTTTCAAAAGAGAGATTAGAGAGCAAATTGATATTTACGATAATATTAAGTCAATGTTAAGTGGATATCCTCAGGAATCATAAGAAAGTCATAGATTTTTGGGAATGTTGTTGTAATGGTAGGTTGTTATAGAATCTCTTGGTAGTTTTGTAATGATTCACTTCCTCTATGGATCTAAAATATTATTTCTTATAAAGTTAATTGGAACCTTAGATAAATTATGATATTTTACAAACTCATGCAATGCATTGCATTGCATTGCATGTTATAGTTTTGAACTCATCTTGTTTTATTCACATGGATGTTGAGACATTGGAAAAAAAGTAAAGGGCTTAGTAAACCGAATATAGAGTCGATTTTTCAAATGTGTTGATTATTGTATTGGTACCCACGCGGAGAGTCAAGGTGGCCAATTGCTTTGTCTCAGGCTTGATGTTGGATAGATGTGGGAAATGATGTTTTCTCGGTGCTCAATTGCCCTTTTGGGCTTAATGCTAGAGAATGTGGAAAAAGTGTTGATTTTATGTGCCCAAATGCCCTTCTGTATTGATTCAGTAAATGTGGGACTATTTTGATATATGAAACCTACCTATATGTATTTGGCTCTTACTCTGGGTTTCTAGTTCATATTTTCTACCTTACACTTGATGTTGGTTGATTTTTGAATAAAAGTGCATAAGCTTTATTTTATTTGTAAAAAGAAAATGACGGATTTTTATCATTACATCACATGAGCACGATCATACTTATATCAAATGTTCATATACTCCATTAAATGTATTTTTACTAGGCTATTTTGCTCATTCCTATCAAAATAAAAATTTTAGGTCAAGATGATGGAGTCCCACCTCATTGAGTTGAAGATGAGACATTGTGGTGGAGCACAAATGCACTTTTGTTGTGTTATATATGATACAGTTTCAAGTTAAATTGTCTGGATAGTCTTTCTATTTTGTGTAATCAAGACCCTTGTCTTGAAAGGGTGTAAGCCATTAGGGCTTTTTATTAGTTCTTCTCTCTCTCTCTCTCTCTCTCTCTCTCTCTCTCTCTCTCTCTCTAGCTCTTTGAACTACTAATGTCAGATAGTTATATTTTGGGAACAATATCATTGTAAGAAGTTCAATGAGAAAGAGAAGTATTTAAATCATTACTTGATGTATTCCATTTATGTCTTTTATCTTGTATCAATTTTTAATATGAAAAGGATATAAAATCAAAAAGGGATTGCATATTCTTATGGCTTGAAAAATTAGGGCGTTACAACTGCCCAGGGTTGGGCCTGATTGCATCAATCACATTATTTGTGCGTTCTATGTGGTTGTAGTTGTATCATCCGATTCATCATAATTTTTTTCATTATACTGCAAAAGCACCACCATCATATATATCAACGACAATCGATGACAGTCTTTCTCTATTCACCATTCTATTTTTCTCTTTTTCTATTTTCTCTCCCTTTTTTTTTTTTCATTTCATTGATGGAAATGCAAAATCAGTAAAAATAATTTTCAAAAGGTTCAAAAACACTGTTGCAATGAAATTCAACTGTGTCAAAAAAGACCAAATTTTATTAATTAAATTGAAGTTTTCCTTCAACTAAGAAGTTTTCTTTTTCAAAAAAATTTGTTGTTGAGGTGATAATGTTGAAATATGTTTTTGGCCCTTAATTTTACATTTTTTGCCATTTCATTAGAAGTTGTACTTTGTTAAAACAGATAAATTTTTCTGTGGGAACGTAGTAAAATTTATTTGTGCTGGTAGGTAACGAATTTCATTAATTGAAGAATAAACTACCAATAGGTCATAATAGTTGGACTTAATTCCCATAAAATCCTATTGAAAATAAATCCTGGTAAAATTGTCGCTAAAAATAATTTTTTTGTGACAATTTTTTATATATGTCGCTAAAATTGACAATTAATGACTTTTTTTGTCATGATTTTTATAAATTGTAGCTAAAATTTATAATTAGTGACATTTTTTTATGACAAATTTTTCTCATAGGATTTATTAGATAATAAGTCAACTTATTAGGACCTGTACGTAAGTATCCCTTAATTGGATTGAAAATTTCTTCCAACCAAGAAATTTGTATTTTAAAAACTATTGTTGTAGTCATGATACGGTTGATGTATATTTTATGCCCTTAATTTTACAATTTTACTCTTTAATTAGAAATTTCACTGTTTAAACACACACACACACACACACACAAATACAAATCTGTAAACACAGTGAAATTTCTCTGTGTTATTAAATATTAAATTTCCTTAATTTAATTAAAAAATTTCTCCAACCAAAGGAATTTTTCTTTGATAAAATATTGTTGTGGTCATGATAGTGTCAAAGTATGTGTTAAGCCCTTAATTTTACAAACTTACTCTTTAATTAGAAATTTCACTGTACGCACAATAACAATGAACACAATAAACATTCGACAATATTTTTTCTTCATAATTATTCATCATAGATCTCGTTCGACAATTTATTTTATTTTATTTTATTTTTTTGGGTGTTGAGTTAACATAATGGAATTTCCCTATGTTGGACATCAGTTGGAGGAAATTGTCGAACATGGTTACTGGCAGATAAAACTGGTAGCCAGAGGTGGTGGAGTAATGAAACTAAACTAAAGGTGGTTTTTGTCCATAAAAAAGGTTAATGTTCTTGAACTAACAAATATATTTTAATTATCATTAAAATAACACAAAATATTTACTAAAGCGTTGAATAAAAAAACCTAGATAAATTGGACCACTAAAAAGGGTTTCAATTAGCATTTTGTTAGCATTACCGGGCATGGAATCACTGGACCATATGAAAGCCTTGCAATGACATTCATTAAGTAGATTTAAATACCATTAAGTCCTATTGACTTTTCGAATAGACCCACAAGTCCTACAATACTTATATATATCAAGATCTTTCATCTTCTCTCTCTTTCTCTCTTTCTCCACCATTTTTCTAAAAACTTCACACCACCATTGTCTATCACAATCACCGTCGTTGTCATCCACCCATCACCACCGCCGTGGTTGTCTACCTATTACCACCACCACCACTACCACCACTACTGTCGTTATTCGATGTTACTACCATTCACCAACTCTCTCTACCATTGTCACAAATTTACACTTTACTATTTTTGATATACACTTTATCGTCATAGATCTACATTTCACCGTTGCCGATCTACACAACCATCATATCATCACCACCTCCTTTGTTTTAGATTTATTTTTCAGTTATAAATTTATCAGTCTTTCTTAGTTTTTGTGTATGGGGAAGAGAATGGTGGATTCTTGTAAATGAGTGAATGAATATGAGTAAAGATGATAGATATTAATGAATAAATTTATAATGATAAATTTATTAGTTAGAATTTATAAATAAATTACTTTAGTTAATAGAACTGGCTCGTAAGTGTCCTTAAAGTTTATGTCATTGTTTCTCATTTTCTTTTATTTTTGTAAGGGAAAAACAAGCCATCTTAATGCTTTGGAAGTGTTTGGGAAGAGGGTTGAGTTAAAATAGTTAATAAAACAACATGTCACATCTCTCATAATTATTTCACTTTTTTCTCTCACAACAATCAAATCATCTACAAAAAAAAAAAAAAAGACAACCAACTTCCCAAATACAACTATTTTAGCCATGCTAAAATAGCTAAAAAGTCAAATAACTAACTAAAATAGTCAATTTTCCATTATGCAAGTCATTGTCAAGAAAAAGACATGTAAATGTAGAACTTTGTATGACACACAAATGTCCTTCAAATTTTTCTGACATAAATTTTCCTCTCAAAATTTTTTTAAAATTTATATTAAAACAAAAAGGGTGAATTACGTTGATAGTTCTCTGTTTGGTTGTGTTTTGAAAACGTGATTCTACACCTACATTTAAATATGATGTTTGGAACAAGTTTTGGAAACACGTTTTCAAAACTCAGCAGAGAACTCTGAGATAGGTACGATTTTTGGATTTTTTTTTTTTTTTTTTTTTTTGCAAATTTTGCCTAACCGGTCGTCCTACAGATTGACCAGAATAGTGAATTTTTTTTATTTTTTTATTTTTTTGCAATTGATATGTTAATTTTTATATATTCGAAAAAAAACATTTTCTAAATTTTTAAAAAAATTTTATGTGCTTTAAAATAATTTTGAGTTGTATGTTTAATTATGAATTGTAAATTTTTGTATTAAATATCAAATGTCACATCAACAATTCCCCACTCAATTCAAAACTCTTTTCAAAACTCTTTACCAAACAAATTTTTCACACTCAAATCATAATTCCAAACCTCACAAACTCAAAATACAACTCTACTCTCAAATCATAATTACAAAGCTCTACCAAACGCAACCTAAATTTTTTATCCTTATGTTTTTAATTGGTTCAATTTTAACACTTAATTTTAAGTTATGTCAATTTGATCCAATTGATAATGTTGAGTTTGCTGAGATTAACTTACCGAGCTGATAAAGTTTATAATTTTATTCTTAAACATGAAACATGTTACTTATGAGCATATTTTTTATATAAAAAAAGGGAATGGCTTCCCTCCAGTCCGAGACTGGAGGGTACTGTTGGGCCCGTGGGAGTCCACCATGGGTCCTTTTTCGATAATCCGAATCATTGGATGTGTAGAACTCATTGAATACTATATGCCTGTAAAAAATCACATTTATCGGATATCGATAACTATGTGATCAAATTAATTTTGTATGAAAATAAATGGACGGTGAAAAATAAATGGCTGACAAAAATCTGATTTGATCACATAGCTCTCAATATCCAATCAATGTGATTTTTATGAACATATATTACTCGACGAATTCTACACATTGAACGGTTTGGATTATCAAAATGGGACCCGTAGTGGGCCCCCCACGGGCCCAACAATACCCTCCAATCCGATGAAAGATTGAAGGGAAGCCATTCTCATAAAAATAAGGGTAATTCTATTTACATACCATAAATTATTTCAGTACACACCATTAAAACAATAAATTTATATTACAATAGTATCCTTAAATAAAATGACTATTAAGGACAATAATGGTGTGTATTCTACCAATTCAAAGAATTCACACATCAAACACAAAATACACTTTTTGCACCATCTCATGTAGATATAAATGGTGTATTTGTTTATCATCTTCTCCATTATAATCTAATACACTATACTCATACTATTATTCATTATCAATTAGTTCACCTCAGTCTCTTCTCCATTATACTTTTATCTCCAACTTAAAACACTATTGCCCTAAAAGATTTAGGGTTTAAAGAACATTGAAATCAATCAATTTTGAAAATTTGTACACCATGGATGACACTCAGAATATTGTTTTGGAACAATACAACACAATAAAAATTTACAAAGGCAACTTTGTTTTTTTTGTTTTTGTTGTTTGTAAAGTTGCTGGGAGAATGATTTTGTTGGCCAAATGTTTGAATAACAAGAGTTGAACATTTACACAATATTCAAATATTTATATTTGAACAAAACTATTTTTGTTCAAATTATTGAGATTGACCAAATATTAAATATTTATACATAAGAAACTGAACATAATAAGTCCAAACGAGTTGAAGTTATTCATCATAAAAAGTTTGAACTTATCAATTTGTTCAACAGAAATCATTTAAACATATTTAATTTGTTCAATTTTATTTTATTGTACAATAATAATATGTTCAGAAAACTAATATCGAGCTAAATTCTAAATAGAAACTATTACGGAAGGTGAATTGCTAGCCAAAGCAGATGCAAAAAAATTAACTTAGATAAGATTCAAATGTGACAATCACCATATCTTTAGAGGTCATAATCCAAAATGTTCAATGCTGACAATACACCTGTGATCATTTCTTTTGTGTAGTTGTTTCTTCAATACATCTATGACAATTGTTTCTTCAGTAGCATCGGTGAGGCAACGACAATCCTTCAAGGTGTTGGGCATACTTCTTTATTGGAGTGTGGGATTCAATTAGTTTACTAAAAGAGTTTAATTTGGTTTGGTATTAATTATAATATATTTTTATATATTATATCTAATTTTGTAGAGACCCAATTCAGTTTGGAAACAACTAAAATTTTGATAAAAAAAAAATCCTAGATTCACAATAAATTATTAGTATTATTTTTTCCAAGGAAAAAATGAGGTACTGTACGACTGCTACAAATTTGTTCCACCTTTTTCCGAAGTGTTGTGCGGCTGGTTTGTGTGTGTACAGGCTGGGTAATCAATTCGGTGGACTTGCTTTGTGTAGCAACAATTTGTTTGATATAAATTCAAGTCAGTGGATTATTTTCAAGCATGGTTTAAGGGCTTTGACAATTTTGGTGCGCAGAAGGTGTTGATTTGGGTTATTATTTTGGATCTTCTTTAACTCTAGTTTTGAAGATTTTGCTTCATCTATTTGGTGAGGTCTTTTCTCTTGTTTATTTGTGATTATTTGGAATTCATCTAAGAGTGGTTTGTGAGATCATTCGTGTCTCGTTTGTAATCGTTTGGAAACTTATTTGGTTGATAGTGGAATCGGATTTCGATCCCGTGGACGTACCTCACATTGAGAGAACCACGTAAAAATTCTTGTGTTACTGTTGATTTAATTTTTCCGCATTAATTTTTATTCTCATTGATTGATTTACTTGTGGGGAATCATTATATTTTCCCTAACACAAGAGTGAACGTATAGGTGAATAGGCACGGTAATGTGCCATCATCAATATTTTTCTAGTTGTCATTGATGTGTCGTCATCACCGATATATAGTGCCTGTTTGGCACAGCTTATAAGCATCTTATAACAACTTTTAGCTTATATTAAGTAATTTTAAAGTGTCTGACACAGCTTATCAAAACAACTTATAGCTTATGGTAAGCTATTTTCTGCTTATTTTCCAAAGCAGCTCGTGGGATGCTTATAAAAATCGACTTAAGCGAGCAGCTTGTAAGGGGGTTAAAATTACTTAAATACTCTCGTCAATACCCAACTATTACCAAAAACCCATTTATATAAATCCCATTTTGCAAAACACTGTTCATTGCGCGGTTGAGAGAGAGATAGAGGCGATTTTCGGCAGAGATTTCCGGCGAGAGTGAGAAAGCTTGATGGGCGATTTCCAGCGATGATTTCCGGCGACGATAGTCATCTTTTCATTTTCTTCTCCTTTTTGGGATCACGAAACTTGAAGATCGGATCAAGCGCTCTTGACCAACGAAGGTTCCTCCGAATCTTACACCATTTTTCAACACCCACAGTGACGACGATTTGTTTTCTCACCGGTTTTCAGTCTTGTTTTCCATCACAGATGATATAAAACAGTTTGATAGAGAGAGAGAGAAGAGAGTTAAAGACTCCAATCTGAAGATTTTTTTTGGCGAAATCAGAAAGTAACTGAAACTGAGCTGGTATGTTCAAGATGGATTCCATTCGAGGTGGGTCCCCATATGGTGCTGGAGTTTTTTCCGATGATGGCACAAGAGAACCAACTGAAACAAAGTTGGCACTTGCAGAGCATTAGGGCAAGTATATGGCTGCCATAGTTAAGAGGCTAGCTCGGACTTGATTATGATGTGTTCCCAGATTTCAGTTTTTTCTATCCATCCAAACACACTTGTGATTCTTTTTTTTGTTGATTAATCCAAATGTGTTTGTGTTGAGATTGATCATGGCATTTCACCTGTTGTGATTGTGGATGATAAAATATCAATTAACTCACTTCTAATTTGAAAAAATAAATTGAAAATATTAATTGGTATATGTAATAATTTTTAATTTTTAATAAATTAAAAAAATATCAATTAATTAGTATTTCAGCATTTTTCAAAATTTTCTCATGACCAATCTCACTATACATGCACCACTTCTAATTTGAAAAAATAAACTATAAACTAAAGAAAATAAAATAAAATGAAGAAAAAAAATTAAGAGCAGAAATGAAAAAAAAAAAAAAAAAGAAATAAGGAAAGAAAAGAATAAAAAACAATTAAGAGAAGAAAAGAAGAGAAGAAAAAATAAAAAAGAAAATAAAATTAAGGAAAAGAAAAAAAAGGGCAAAAATGACATTACACAGCAAAAAGTTATTTTAAAGCTTATTCAACCAAATACTATTAGACTTATTAAATTCATAATCTCACAGTTGCACCAAATATGTTAACAGCTTATATTTTAAGTTATAAGTTATAATCTAATAAGCTATAATCTATGATTGCTTTCTTGCAGTTCTACCAAAGGTGTCTATAGTTACACCAATATTTTTCTAGTTGTCATTGATGTGTTGTCGTCACCGTCACCGATATATAGTTATGGTGAAAGTGACGTTAAACTATGTATAGTGTGATATTTATGGTGATGTGTACTCAAACCTATTCTTTGTGTCTCCGGGTAAAAAAGGAAAATTATGACGTGTTTTGAGGGGAAAAAAATCAAAAATTAAAAATATCAAAGGTATCAACTAAATAATGGTGCGTACTGAGACAATTTTATGTAGTTAAATATAATTTTCCAAAAAATAATTGTAATTAATCAGATCAAATTGAGATAAAGTTATAAAATTATGATCAAAATTGAACTAATTAAAGTCATAAGAACTAAAATGACATGAGAAAAGAACCCAAACTAAAATGACATTAACTCATTTTAAAAAAATAAACCCGCACACAAAAGGTATATTTAAGTTCAAACTTGGAATTTGAAAGCTAATGAATCTGTTTCAATTGGTGGGAGAGCGGTGAAGTGAAGATGAAAGTTGTGGTTTCAGTTGATTGACCCCAACCAGTCAATTATGCGTTTGATCTCATCTGGCTCCCTTAGGCCCATTGCCTAGACCTTATATTGAAAGGTTCCTTTTGCAGCAACTTAGATCATATCTACATATACGGTGAAATAATGAAAACAATAATAGTAGATGGTCGTATACGACTTGTTCGCTCAAGGAATGAGAGCTTCATTGCTTCGGCATTGTGAGAAAGAGTAATATTAATTATGAGTAAATGGTTACAACAATCGGTTGTTGTTGAGGATGCAATGACCACATGCGGCTGGTGGTGATCACTGTTGAGAGTTAAGAGTTGTTTGGAATGATCTAAATAAGTATACTTCTTAACTTTTTATGAAATATAGTTAGATTTGAATTGAGTTTGAAGTGATGTGATAGAAAAATGATATGACTTAAATAAGATGATTTAACTAATAAAATAATAACTTTTTAATTTTTTGTCTTTTTTAAAACATACCAAACTTGACCTTACTACGGAAGTGACTATTTGGAAATTTTTGGTCACTGCTGAGAGTTGCTACGCTGGAAGTGACTATTTGGAAATCAAAAATGCTAAAGAGGAAAAATTTTATCAAATATCTCACAGTGTAAAACTTACATAAGACTCGCATCTACTCATGTCTCACATGGTTATGAAATCCACATAAGACTCCCATCATTTGAGACATTTAGTAAGTTCTCTAACATTATTCTTTGAAAATAGTTTGAAAATGAAAACAGCTAGTGAATAGAATAAAAGCCAATAAGAAAGTGCCATGTGTACTGTATGATTTTATCTCTGCTAGAGAAGTTAGCAGAGAGACCGTAAGGTTTGCATTATAGATATTTGGTTAATAATTAAAGAGTTTAATTACAAAAAAAAATTAAAAATTAAAAATTTTAAATAGAGTTTAATTTGTCACAAGGATAAAATTCTAGTTTTCTTTCTTTTTTTTTTTTAAAAAAAATAACAATAAAAAATACCAAACCTGTACTGTAAACAAAACAAAACAAAACAAAACAACAACAAAATAAACCAGTTTAGGACAAAAGAAACATATATACCATACAATAACCCCCCAAAAAAAAAAATTTTAAAAAGAAAAAGAAAAAGCAGAAATAAAGATAACCAGTCCTTGAAGATAAGATGAATAACAAAAACAAAACAGTCAAGACTCTAAAGAGCTGAGTTCATCTCATGGGTCTACTGAGTCAATACCCGAACCCACCACCCCTGGTTTCAAGTTCAGAGAATAATACACACCATTGATCACCACTCAGTGTCAACAGTAGCAAACCAAAATACCTTCCTCTACTTTTTTACACCCAGAGCAATAAGGGTTCACCAGGGTTCGTTCTTGACTCAACCCATTCATCACACACAAATATTCGTCTCTCTCTCTCTCTCTCTCTCTCTCTCTCTCTCTCTCTCTCCCTCTCCCTCCCCCTCTGTTTGCCATCATCACTATCTGTCCTATATACGGTTCTCCATTTTTCCCAAAAACAAAAATTTTGGTTAACTAATGCAGGCACAGTTTTACCATGTTCAGTCAAGCGGAGAGTGTTAATTGCAGTGAAGAGCAGCTTTGATCCTCTGAATTGTGCGAGAGATGAGACTGTTTACAGTGTCAACAGACTCCATTGTGAGTTTGGCTGTAGGAGGGCTATTAACCCATAGCTGAAACCCCACAGTGAGCAGTGACCCACCTCCTCCTTTGACCAAAGTGCCCTTACAGTTTTCAGGTCCAGCAGAATCACAAAAACCGTCTGGAACTATTGCAAATCCTGATGGCAGGAGAGCCAGCGAGGTAGAATCTCCTCCACTCATTACCACTTGCATCGCTTGTATGTCAACTGCTGCATACACTATGAGGGAGCCCAATGCGTCTGTCTGCGTCTCTTGCAATACCAACGTGATGTTCCGATTAGTATTACCAGCCTGCTATGTTGTGCGAACAAAAAGTTAAAAAGGGGGGAAATGGTTTTAGTATTTTCAACCCATTATGAACACAGGACTTGGGCTTCTCCATTTGGCAAAAACTTATAAAAGCTAGCTTTTGTCTGATATATTTTTTCTTTTCTGAACATTTTTTTCAATTTGGAGTCAAAATTTCTTTGTTTTTCAACTATTTATGTCGGTCTTGACTGGAGGATTCTCAAAATTTTAAAAATTTGAGTCAATTATGAAAAATATTAAAAAAAGACAAAACTAAGTGAAAATTTATTTTATTAAAAAAAAAAAAAAAAACACTTACAAAAATTGGCTTTATTGTCTTTTCTGAACCTTTTTTTTATATATATATATATTCATAAAAAGAAGTTAAAATTTTTAATTTCAAGGATCGTCTAGTCAAGACAAATCTACAACGTAAAGAAGTTCAAATCAATTCTGAAAAAAGTTCACCAATGCTGAAGATTAGTCAATCTAAAAAAGCAAAGTCCCAAAAGAAGATGAGTAGTACTCACAGTAGCACGAAGAAGAGACACACAGTTGCGACGATCCTGACCTTTGGAAATGTGGACCATCTCTTGCATTGGCCCACCATGAGATAACTCATCCCACTCACTCCTCAGTTGCTCATCTTGCAAGAAATCAAACAGACGTTGCTGTGATACAGGCATCCAAACAGATGTCGTGGCACTCAACACAAGCCCAGGTGGTTCACCAGTGTTATCCATGCTATTCCGTATCAGCAACCTCAAGTCCTCACCCACATTGCCAACTTGAACCAGCTGCCACATGTGCATGCTGCCACAAACCCCGGCACAGAAGTTGCTAGTCATGCGTTGTGCCAACTGAACCATGCTTCTCCTACCGGTCGCTGTAACTCCTGTTGAACATAGAATTGACTGTATAAGAATCCAATTACCTTTTTGACAAAAGTAAAGACGAGTGATTTCAAGTGGAGGTGAACCTGAATGATCTTCAGTAGAGATGGTAGAGGACATGAGGACCGCCAAGCACTCGTATTGCCTTTGTAGGGTGGCAAGCCATCTTTGTGCACCAAATCCCATGCCAGAGCTGAGTAATGCCCGGTAGAGATGGTGAACAACACTCTCATCATATTCTGTATGTTCAACCCAGGTAACCTGCAATTTACTTTTAGAATTACTTACTGTCTGTACTGTACTGAATACCATTTGTAATAATTATAATCTTTAAGAAAACTCTATTCATACAAAAATGTTTACAACAAGAATGATGTGACAATGCCATTATTGTAAATAAATTCATCTTCAATTGTGTTTTGTTTTGAAGTGAAAAGTTTACAATGAGCCATATAAATGATATTTATAAAAATTCTGTATGAACGAATTTGTTGATTGTATATCATTACTCTAATCTTTAACATCCATTGTTAGTTACTTGAAGAGAGAGAGAGAGAGAGAGAGAGAGAGAGAGGGGCTAAAATATCACTTAGTATCTCCAAGGGGATAATTAAACGAGGCTTGTTAGGCATTTTAGCCAATATAAGTCTAATTTTGAGCTCCAATGAACTAGCTACTTTACCATCCTATTTTTTTGGTGGCTACAATTGAAGAGCTCCAGAGGCTCTCCAAACAATTATGTATGTATATATTTTAGATTTTTGTACATTTATGTATGTGTGTGCATGTAGCAATTTTATATGTTCTTTCAATTCTGGTTGATGAATTAAGGAATAACTTATTTTGTATTTTGTATTTTTTTTTCTCCGCATTCTACAAATTTTGTTTGTTTGTATGGACAAATTTATTATTATTGCAAATTTATATTAGTAAAATATCAACAATTAGTATTTTTTTATTTTAAAAATTAATTAAGTTAGTATAAATGATTAGCTAAAATAAAGAGCGTTGTTGGAGAACACAATAGTTAAAGTAATTAGGTAAAATAAATAGTCTACTTTTTTTGTACTTTAACTAGTGAAAAGAGAGAGTGTGGTTGGAGTTGCTCTTAGCTAAAGAAAGAATGAATCCATTTGAGTTTATTTCCTAAAGATATCTATAAATTTGGTTAGGATGAAAGTGGTGGAAAGTGAAGGAAATAGAAAATAAAACAAAAATTTCAAGAGTTTGTTCAGCTTGAAAGTGGTACAAGTTACAAAAAAAAGTTAATTTTCCTGTACAATCATAGTAGCATGGTAACTAAGTTGTTAGTTTCTTGCAAAAAATAATGAAAGAAAGTTCAAATTTGATTATGAAAAGCGATTAGTTATAATTAGCATTCCTAATTTCTTCCCCTTTCCCGGCAAAATTTTCATCTTAATTAAATTCATATAAAACATTATATTTTCTTTTCTTTTCCTTTTTTTTCACTTCACTTTCTACATTCTCACTTTCTACCAATCGTTTCTTTCTAATCAAAGGGACCCAAAAAGTTAAGGGGACTCCGTAACTGATTAATATGTTTGGGTCTATTCTACTACTCTAGCTAGGCAAAACCCACTTCCAGAATTTGCCAAGCGGCCTCTTTGCTTCATTTCCCTTTCATGGAAACATCACCTCATATTTTGTTGAGAAACAATGATTGGTGGATTTCTGCAATGAGTGTGCACGCATGTGCATGTGCATGTGCATGTGCGAGTGTGTGCGTGCGTGTGTGTGTGTGTGTGTGTGTGAGAGAGAGAGAGATTTCAAACTACTTAACTATGCGGGATATTAAAAAAAAAAAAAATCCACAAAATCAAGGCTAAATGTACTCACAAATTGCACAATCAGGCTCTGGGAAAGACAAATTGTGAAGTCAATCATAAAGAGGTGATGTTACCTAGAATAGGATAGAGACAAAGTACTTTCCATTCAATTATAAAACAGCTGCATTCAGAAAACTTGCCAAAAGCCATTTCATGCTTTTTTCAAGAAGAAAACAAGGCAGGTGTAATTATTTAAAGTAGAAAAGAGTGCAATCTAAGACTGTATCCAGGTAATAGAGCCTCGTGGATAACAAAGAGAGAGAGAGAGAGAGAGATCATAATATAAGCATGAAAAACATAGTCTATACAGCAATAGATGGAACCCCCAAGGCATTCACCTTAAAATACCATAACCATAAATACGTTTGATATGAAGAAATACAACTAAGGAATTCAATAACATTAAAATGTAGATTCCCTTGGTTTTGCTCGTCTCTAAACTAACAATATACTAATAAAATGAAAACTAAGCAACCTCAGCTTTGAAATTTGAAGGTGATACAATATTTTAATCTATGTATGCATTTGTATCAGTTAAATAATCATAGAAGGTTCGAATTCTTACAACAGTCCTGCTCCACATCATTAAGACATTATAGTTTGATCACTAATTAATAAAATACAATTTTACGAAGTACCAAGTCAAAGGAGGGTTGCAAGTCCAACCATCCATGACTTCACCTTGATGCATTCCCAAACAACATCAACACAGAGTTGCAACAACCACTTTATTATTGACCTAAAATGTGAAATATCCTTTGCAGGCAACTTCAATTAAAAAATATTAAGAAAACTAGTGAAGATTGCATGTAAAGGTCTAGGGAATGAATAATAGGCTACATAAGTAATTACCTTGGAATATCCATTTGGCATATCTTGCACAATACAACCAGAAGGAAGCCTCCTGCAATTGGCAAATGTGGCCACATCTGAAACTTCTCGGATGCCATCAACAGACACATCGACCACGGCCCACACCTTCTCTGCATGCTGCTTGCAGAACCGGAGAAACTTCATATGACGAACAGGAACCAAAGGTGAAAGAGCTTGGAACTCTGCATGCATCTACAGTAAGATCTTTTAAGCTTTGCAGCTACGGAAAAAAGATATCGGAAAAAGGAAGTAGTAGTTTGAAAAGAAAGAAAAATACCAGTTGCAGAGAACAATTTCTGGATCCAGCCATGCCACTGAAAATCACATCAATAGTAGATGTTCTTCCAATCATACATGGGAACATTTCTGACCATTGATTCTACACAAAGGAATGCATTTAAAGAGACAATCAAACACAACATATCAAGCATTCTTACCTATTCAGAGTGCAATGATATGAAAGATACAAAAAGAAAATACAAGAAACAATTTGAGCTGGAAATAGCAGCTTCTCTACTAAAGTGGCAAATCAATTGAGCCACCGCGTAAATGGAACTTCTTCCACATCACAAAAAAGTACAATAAGACAATTAACCACGGATGAAAAATTAAAAACACAAATCATATTTTGAAAGATGGACAAAAAAGAATGGGGAAAAAAAAAGATACATAAGGATCGAATATCTTACTGCATCCATCAATGTCTCCAAAAGAGCCAAGCTATTAGTGATCACCATACCAGTTGCCCTCGTAGCCTCGGTTACAAAACCACTGGGTTTCATTCCAATACAGGGAGGACATATCCTCATGTACTCTTCATGGTTCAATACTTCCCACCCTCCAACTAAGCTTTGGACCCAGAGAGGATCATCAATCCGAGCCAACTTAACCAACTCATCCATTGCACGCACCGCAAGCTCTAGAAAAATAGATTTCTCAAATGGCATATCATCGTGTGCCATGCCAACTGTTAGTGTTGTTGTCACCATTGGCATCATTGGCAAAGCATTCAAAACCTCATCTTTAGAATCAAGTCCCATTGTAAATGTGGTGTCTACTGAGCTTAAACCACCAAAGTCATTTCTTCCTACAGCAAGTTCCAAGCTAGAGATTGACATTGGAGGAGGGATTGAATCACCTAATGCCGATATTGGCCTGCCCAAGAATTTGTTCGATAGGGCAGAGATCCGATGTAATTCATCCTTTAATCGAGCATTCTCAACCCTGAGATGGTGTTCCTCAATAGATACATCACCCAGAATTGCTGGGCCACCGCAATTGTTGCAAATTGGGCTCCTCATGGCCTCCTTCATTCTAACATTCGCAATTAGAAGATCCTCATTCTGTTGTTTAAGATAACTATTTTCATGGCGTTCCGCTTGGGTCTGATTAAAATTGACTAATTTTAATTTCCAGAACACATTACACATGAAAGATAAATAAAGAGAACACAGAATGAGAATCAAAATTACCTTCAATTGGGTTCGTCGATTCTGAAACCAAAACTTGATTTGCTTGCTCTCCAAGGATAGCCTCTTACCAAGCTCCAACCTTTCTTTCTCATCCGGGTGATTATTGATTTTGAAGTGACTAATAAAATCAAGTAGAAAAGAAGAAAAAAAAAAACAAAACAAAACAAAATAAAAAAAACAAAACAACTTTCATTTCTAGAGCATCTCATTAATGAAGACAAAGAAACAATAAAATGTAGAAGAAAAAAAAATTACGATTCAAGCTCTTGAATTTGAAAGGGAGTGTGTCGATGGAATTTCTTCCTCAGCCGTTTATCGCCTGAGGCATCCTGATCATCCCCTGATGCACCTTCCAAGTTATCACTCTCAGCCCTACTCTCATGCCCATCTTCTTTGTTCCTTCCCATCAGACCCATCTCACCATGTCCCTCCATCTTGGGTTTCTGCAAAAACACCCAAAAACCCACTTAAATAAAACATGAAAAACCTTTTAAAAAAATATATCACTGGATGTGTGTATGAGAGAGAGAGAGATGACACGTACGAGGGCAAGAGAGAGAGCTGGAGAGTTGAAGACTGGGCGAGTGAACAGGGGTAATGGAGGCTGGCCCATTGCAGCGGTGGACATGGCGTTATAGGGACTATCAACCACCAGTCTTGCTTTCCCGCTACCATCGCCACCGCAGACACCGCCACTACCGCCATTGAAACCCCCAAGACTCATCACTCATCAAGTAGGAAAAAAAAAATACCTTCCTTTCTTGTTCTGTCTCTTTCTTTCTCCAAAAATTTCTGGATGGAGACAGATCACTATCACTTTCAAAATAGATATATCTTCAGATTTTCTTTTTTCCTCTTGACATCACCAGCACTTTTCAGATTGAGATATACCAAAGAGACTAATAAAATAAATAAAAGATTTTGCCTTCACATCATCCAACAGCGATTCAAGCCCTGGAAAAGTCACAACAGGGTAAAGATATGACATAGGATGACCTCTCAACTCACCAACCACAACCCACAAAATTAAAGAACAACCAAATGGGGTTCGTACAAGACAACCAGAACGCTTAATACTTTCTCTATTTCTCTGATTTTAGGGAGTAAAAATAGAAATTCTTTTAAACGCCATTTAATTGTTTGAATTAGATTTGAGAGTTTGAGGAGTGGTATGGGATAATTTAAATAAGTATATTTTTTTAATTTTTTACGAAAAGATGTGTAAAAAAATAGAGAGGTAATGTGATGAAAAAAAATAAAAAGTGTGTATTTATTAATACACCCCAAATAAGGCCTAAATAAGGCATGTAATACCTAATTATAAGGATGTAATATAATATATTATAAGATATGAAGTGAATTAAATATACTGTAAGATCATTTACATTACTTTTGGTTAAGATATGATATCTGATGAGATAAGAGAGATTAATTATTTTTGACATTTGAATGAAAGATGAGTTATATAGGGGGTAGTATTGCATACCTCCCTTTTGCTTAATATATGTTCGTACTCTTTAAATGCAGAGCAACCAAACACAGGATAGAGAGACAAAAAAATATATGAGACTCACATTATATTATATCCAATCTCACATTCATATTCGGCTTTTATATTCGGTAAACAAACAAGTCCTTAGGTCTTGTTAGGGAATTTTTTTTTTAAATAACTAATAAAGATAAAAAATAATAATAAAATAAAATATGACATCTTACACATCAATCAATTATTTTATCTCTCACAATCATCTATTCAATTATAAAAAAATTCATAAATCATCTTAACAACAATTTTTTTTCATTTTATAAAATAGTTGAAAAGTCAAAAAAATTAACTAAAGGACCATGATACAGATCTTTACTATCCTCCACTCTCACTATCCCGACACACACGTAGAGGTTAGTGATTAAACCAAAAAAAAAAAAAAATTTAGCCAATGACCGCCCACTAGAGTCCTGGAGGTCTCCCCAGTAGGGATCCCAAGTATTAGTGTTAACTAAAATAGTCAAATTTTCAAACTAGACCTTCATCTGCAGTATGGTTTGACCCTTTTCCTGTCAAGGTTTCAAATGATGACAAAAAAAAGAGTGAAAACAAAAAGGAATTGGTTTCTCTCTAGTCTCAAATTAGGCTAGAAAAGTATTGTCTAGTCTATTGGGTTTACTTTTGAGTCTTATTTCGATGATTGGAACTATTCACATTTTAAGGTTCGTCGAGTATATCATTCTTGCAAAAAATCAAATCGATCGAATAACGACAATCACATGTTTAAATCAGTTTTGTATGAAAAAATGGACGTCAGAAAATAAACAATTCATACAAAATTGATCTGAACACGTAATTTCTGTTATCCGATTAACATGATTTTTTATAGGGATAATATACTTAATGAAAATTTTATTAATTATACTTTATGTAATGTTTGATTATTACTCATTATATGTTTTTAATTGTATGTTTATTATCATATAGAGAAATTCTAGTGGGTACCATAAGCACTTTTAGTTATGACAATTATGTCTTTGGTTATAATTTATTTTGTTACTAGTTATAACGTGATATTGATTACAACATTATTTTAATTAGAGCTAATTACACAAATCTTCCCTAAGGTATTGACATTTATAAAGACCTCTTCTGCTTCTTCTGAAATTGTACTAACCTCCTTTGTTAGAATTATTGATTGACAAAGCTTAATAGAAAATGTACAATTATTATTTTACCCTGAGATAAAAGTATAATTCCATGACAATATATTTGTGATCAAATAAAATAAAATTAAATATGCTTGGTTTGTATTTTATAAAACAATATTGAAAAACTATTTTGAAATTTTTTAAAATTATTTCTGAGCTCCCAAAGACAAAATTATATCAAAATAATAAGTGCTTAGAATTTTTTTTTATTTCTTTCACCAAATTAATTTTTAATTTTTTAGAAAAAAAATTTGAAACAAATTTTAGAAAACCAAACCAAACAACCAAACAACTTCCATTGATGGTTCAAGACATAATATAATGTATATTATATTATATTATATAATATCGCCAAATACGTGGTGAGGTTATTACCACTCAAAAACTCAATCATTTTTTTTCAATTTTTTGATTTTATTTATTCTTTGTTAATTATATGTTACAATTTGATTGGTCTATAAATGATTTTGTATTTCTTAAATAAAGTTTAAAACTCTTTTAATTTGCCACAACATTATTATATCACTTCCTTAAATTATGTTATTGTAATTGAGAGGGGTATTTGTGTCAAACAAATGGGCTGACCTAAATCTAATGTAGGCCTTCGTGCTTGACCGAATAACCGGACTATTATGTAGGTCAAAAGATGAACTGAGCTATCTTATGAGTTTGAGCCATGGGTTAGGCTGCACTCGTGCTTCAGTAATGAGTTGGGCTAAGCCAAGATTGAGGTCACTATCTAGAACTGAGTTGAAGATATCAGTCGAGCTAACATGTGAAAGGCTACTAGGGTGATGAGCAAATGAGTTAGCCGAGTTGTGAAAGATAACTGCCATGGACCAATCTAAATGTAGAGAGCCCTGAAGGGCTTCGCTGAGCTATAAGGCCGTTTGATGATGCCAACTTGTTTTAGCTCAACGTAAGAACACTCAGAGTTAGTATGGTTGAGGATAGCTGAAGTGAGATTTGGTTACAAGTGATAACTCGGTCTGAACATTTCACGTGGCCCAATGCAATGCAAGGAGATGAAATAGCTCAAAGTACACGTCAATACCATTTGGAAGTTTGGCCAATGTTGTTTGGCGGTATTGACGAGTACACATGTAAGGAAATGAGAGGATAGTACATCCATGCGTCCGGCAAAGGATAAAGGAAGTAGTGTGCACACAACCTTGGAAAGTAAAGTAGCAATCTAGATAAGACGCACGACTTCACTTAGAAAAGGGTAAGCAAACCTATACTGCTCACTCTCTTTACTCTCCTTCATCTCTCAAGAGTGCTAACTTGACCGTCAAAAGGATTTTCTGGCAAAACACCCGCCAGGTAGCGCACCTGCATTGTTTTAGGAAGCAAGACGTTCTTCGGAACAACACGAGCTTGGACACAAGAAGTACGGATGCGCCATCTGTGGGAATCTTGACAAACAAAACTTTGTCCTCTAAGTTTTTGTGAACAACTCTAATGGCGAACAACGAAGACCTTCTGATTTCCACAATCGATGGAGTAGCACCACAGTCTATCAAGAGACACAAAGACTTGCCCTTTGTTCCGCCGATGGAAGGCTTGGAGACTTCCATGTGAGAGGCTACTCATAGATACGCAAGATAAGCATGCAACAAGCCCAAAACATTCGTAAAGCCCTAAAGGGCGCCGACAGCAGAAAGGGTTTCATACTTAGCTCCTGGAGAGCAGATTTGTGGTGACCCTCACCTTCGTCTCAGTCATGTTCATGTACATCTGCATGTTTTGTTTTTGTTAAGCTTGCACTTGTGGTTCTGACTTGCTTTGCCTAAAATAAGGTTTCCATCTTGTTTTGTACCTATGTATTTTGGCTTGAGTATTGTTTGTATGTTTTGTCCCTTGCTTGGTGTGTGTAGCCGAGGTCATCTTAAGCCGAGGTCACGCCTTTGGACCTCTTACACCTAGGACCATCTTGGAACCACTTTGGCTGACCTCCATCTTCACCCTGGCATATTGGCCGAGATGTCATCATCTAATTTGAAGTGTGTGCATTAATGAGGCCGAGATATGTATCATCTAAGCCGATATGTTATCCTTTAGGTATTTTAGATCTTTGATCCCTGCACCTGGTGATCTTGTTCCTGGACTGGTATGACCTAGACTGAGGTGTAGCACATCTAGGTCGTGGTGTGGCACAACTAGGCCAAGTGTTAACCTTCCTAGCCGAGATCATTGAGACCTTACTTATCGAAGCCTTGTTCTAATCCAAGGTTCTTACTTGCCGGAGTGCCCATGTCACCTTACTTATTGAACACCCTTTGTCATGCTCTTGTCTTGTCATTCAGTCACCTTTTTTAGAAAACCCAATCCAGTAGTGCCACGTGCCCCAACAGAGGGTTAAGTCAGCCGGCAGTGGGAGAAAACATATCATTGTGTGTCATATTTTGCATGGTAGAGAGAGAAGCTCTAGGAAGAAGAAGTTCTTAGGGAGAGAAGTAGATTTCCAAGCTTGATCTTCGCACCTTGAACCGTTAAATTCGAGTTTTGAGGTTAGATTCTTGATCTACTCTTGTTATTCTTTATGTGGAACCGATCACATTGCATGATCTAGCATGATTCATGAGCCATGCATTGATTTAAAGCTTGTTTTAGAAAGAGAAAATGATATTCTTGAAATAAAACCATGTTTTGATCCGAAAGTTATACCAAGATCCATGTTTTGTGTTTATTTTCATAAGATCTTTAAGTATGGGTACCCAGGTCCATGTTTTTGAACTTATATCATGAAATCTCAGATTTTGAATAAAGAAGCTATGATTTTAACATTCATGTTCTCCATGTTCATATTCTTCATGCCCTTCAAGGAAACCTAGATTTTTCCCAGACTTTATTTCCCTGAATGTGGTCGTCGGGACTACACCTCGGCCAAGACTTGGTTGGTACCCAACATGTTTTCCGAGATGAAAAACAGTGTTTGACTCCCGGCACACAATTGCTTTGTTTTGACTTAGTTTTGAAAGAAGTGCCGAGATCATTTGCACATATGTAAAGCTTGTCTAAGGATGCATTTCATATCCATCTTTGAGCATCTCTTCTTGACCTCTTGAAGTGCATTCAATGGGATTTACTATGTGCTTGTAGGCCTTGGATCCTTGCTTGTAATCCCCACACCCGAAGAGCTATGTGAGTAGTATTTTTAATAAAGCTATGTTATAAAGTTTTGATAAAGCTTTGCTTCATTTTGTAAAAGTATTTGATCAAGCATGAATGATTATCCCTAGTTTTGTATCAAGTATTATATTTGTTTTGATGACATTCTTGGGAAAGTCTTTAGTGCCAGGGGACTATAATATAACTGCACCCTTGTTTTGAAAGTCCTTAGTGCCAGGGGACTATAATGCAACTGCACCCTTGTTTTGCCACTGACGATTTTCCGCGTGGGTTTGTTTGTTCGGAATGTTATCCTTCGGTATTATGTAGATGTTATTAACATCCAAGAAGCTTTGAAAGATTTGATAGATGAACTTGGTTCATCCCTTTGTTTTGTAAAGTTATGATATGTATTGTTTTGGAAAGGATCTGGGATATCATTCATTTAACCCTTTATTACTAATATCATTCACTGAATATCCAAGCTCACCCTCTCTATATATATATGTAGGTGATGAGCAGGAAGGCGGTGATGCCTAGATGTGTTTTGCTTGATGTTTGGGTTCATACTTTTGCTAGCATCTTGAAGATTATGCTTCTTGGCTTTGTATTTCACCTCTTTTGTATATGTCGGCTTGAGAAGCCTTTTGATCAAGATGTAATATGTACTTTATTCTATTTGTATTCAAGTTGGAAACTATGTCTTACTATATGTCATTTCATTTAACCTATGCACAGCTCTTGTGGACTGTTTAGTTTTAAATTTATTACTTCCGCACATGTGAGCCCCATATGTATACTCTGATTGTGTGTGAATCTTTGTAAGTTGGCCTTCGGTAATCTTGGATTACTGGCCATCACGGCACCATTCTACTGGGGGTGGAATGGGGTCGTGACAAGATTAAAGAACCAGGACACCATTATCCAAAGGTTGGCGACGAAGATAGAAGCCATGAAATGACAGTTGAAGGGAAATGATGTAGTTAGAGTGGAAAACCACAGTAAGCGAGTCTAGTCCCATCGTTCAAGCAACCGGAGAAGGCACGCGACACCTATCCTCTTCGTAAGCAGGAGCTCTAGAATTGGCACTTCCATGTCAAGGACAAAGAAGCCCTATACTTAAGGCAACAGTTATCATCATTCATATCTATCAACAACGTCCACATATTCTTTTTCCGTTTGATTGAAGGACTTGATAGACGTCCTAGAGGAGAGGACACGCCAGATGGAGGCCCAAAGGGTGCTAGCGTTGCAAAAATTAGATTTTTTATCTTGTGGCAGCGAAGAAGTCGTCATGTTAACACCTCGTATTATGATGTGCATATTGGCGGATAGAGATTTGGCGAGGCTAAGCACCACCCATTTTTCCCTTGAGATTAAGGACACACTTCTTTAAGCAGGCTTCCACCAGCCAAAGTTCACCCTCTATAATGGAAAGACCGATCCATATATGCACGTGAGCCACTACCAGTAAGTCATAGTGGGGCATAGGCGGAATGACGCCTTAATGTGTCTTATTTTCCCATCAAGTTTGAGTGAGTTAGGTAATGGTTACAAAGATTTCTAGAGGAAGCATCATGATGTGGTAGCAGTGGTAAAGGCGTTTTTCACCATATTCACAATAAACACAAAAACGCCAAAGGAAGTTGACCACCTTCTAGGAGTAAAAATGAAACAAAGTGATTTACTCAAGTCGTATAATGCCAGATATTGGGAAACATTCAATGAGATTCATGAATGTCCAACCAACCTAGCAATAGCTCAATATAAGCGAGGTTTACCAGTCGGACATAGGGTGAGCGACTTGCTCACAATGAACCATCCCTCAACAATGGAGTTGTTGATGCAGAGAATCAATGAGCATATAAGAGTTGAGGGCAGCGTAGTTGTAACCATCGTGAAGAAAAAATCCGGTAATGGCGGACAAAATGGTAGCAGAAAGGTTTATGCGGTTGAACATAGGGATGATTATGCGAACAAGCTGCGAAAGGAGCGAACCGCGGAACAAACCACAACAACCGCAATAGGAGTCATAACAATGACCAGACTAACAATCTTTGCAATGAGGAGGAAGATGTTAGGAGAAAGTTGAATGTCTAGACTGGTATCATTACAATTTTCAAGATACCAATCTATCTTATCTTAAGTGAAATTCGTGACGAGGCATATGTTTGGTGGTCGGCTAAATTGTGGAATGGATAGGGGGGTTCAATCCAAGGCACTGTTGCATTTACCATGATGAACGAGGACACCACGTAGAAGATTGCATGCCTTCGAAACAACACTTAGAAGAGTTAGTTGTAGTAGGGCATTTAGATCGGTACATTAATGGAGGCGTTAGAGTAGCACTTCAAGGGCAGGTCAAGCCTAACGGCTTAGTTATTCTAGATGCTCTCCCCTAAGGATTCATCAACATGATCCATGGGATGATTGAGTTGACACGAGTATGCAATGTGAGACACAAGCGAATAGTCTAGACTTAGCATATCTAATGAAAATCCACTAATCATAAAGAAGTGCTAAATATAGATCAAACAAGATATATGGAGTAGCCACATAATAACTAAGAAACCATGTGTCACACCCCAACTCCGGGTATGACCAGCCGTGGCCCACAGGGACTAAGCCCAAGGCACACGTAAGCCTCAAACACGAACCCAAAATCACTTCAGAATAAATGTGACAATAGCCTAGAAATAAGTAAATCAAAACCTAATCCATTAACATATCACAAGTATAAATGGTAAAACCAACCATAACCAACTTCCAAAAATATATACTAAATGGAACACAAACTGCCCACAAATAAAATAATTCCAAATCAAAACCAACCACAATGTATATACAAAGCTCAACATAACAAGCTAAAACAAAATAAATGAATGTTCTAGAGGTCCATGCAATTAAGTCCCCGCTATGCCATGAGTCCACTCTAAGTCCTTCTGTCACGATCCAAACCCGGCCCTATGGGTTTAGCACCGTAACTGGCCAGTAATCCGAGATTACCGAAGGCCTACAGATCAGTAATACAATTAAACAGAGTTCAGGGCCTGGCGGAAGCCAATACAATCAATAACTAGTGTCCATAGAGCTGTGAAAATCTGTATGTCAAAAACATTTTATGCATTCATACAGTTTAAAACAGTACACTCTATACAAAAAGTACAATACAGACATTCAGTACGGGGACTCAATCCCTCGATAACAGTATAGTCAAACAGTCTATATAAAAGGTACAATATAGTAGGGAGACAGGTGGGGACACAAAAACACCCCAAGCCATAGCATGGCAACTCGGAACCTCGCAGTGAGGCACACAATTTGCCGACAAAAGCGGGGACCAATCCCACGCTCTAGCTTGATGCGGCGGCTGAACACCTACATATATATATAAACAGTGAGCTAAAGCCCAGTGAATAACATAACGTGTAAAGAGGTTATGAATGAATGTCCTTACAGTAATGAAATCAATTCATTATACGGTATTTCAATCTTTTAGTATTTCAGTCAATCAATATTTCAATCAATCAGTCATATGTGGTACATCCATTAGCCTATAAACAGTAGGTCCAAAAGGACCGGGCCTTTGCAGACCCAACAATAATGATGGCCATCAATCAATATGGTTCCACAAGGAAACCGACAGAGCTCTGTAACAGTCAATAACAGTGGGTGCTAAGGATGCCACAATACAAATAAATACAGACATACATTCATTCAATAAACAATATCGGTTCAATAAGCGATTCGATTCAATATTCAAAATGAAACCATTTGAACATATCTTTACACAATCTGTTACTCACGGTGATTGGGCTATCGGTAGCTAGAGCGTCCCCGAGAGTCAACCTAAGCAAATAATCAAATAGAACACACACTAAGTTTACGGTTGGAAAGGATGATAATTAAATCCCTAAATTCCCTCGGTGTGGTTCTATGTCTAAATCCTCATTAAGATGCTTTAAACTAGGCCTAAGGATGCCTAGGATGCGATGAGGATGCAAAAATACAGTTGGAAGGCACTTTTCAAAAGTTCTGAAACAGGTCTCGCCGGCGAGCCTTCCTTCGCTCGAGCGAGGTTGCAAAATCTAAGGCTTCGGTCGCGCGAACAATCCTTCGCCGGCGGTGCGATGAAACAAGAAAATAATGGATGCTCAATTTTTACGCCGAGCCACCAATCCTTCGCCGGCGGGGCTCAGAGCAAAACGTTGGTCGCTCGAGCGAGGAATCCTTCGCTCGAGCGAAGAAGCCAAATCTGGAATTTCCAGATTTGCCTTCCAAGCTCAAACCAAGCATTCTCAACTCAATTCTCGACCTCTTGGGCTCAAATTCTGGAGAATACATCCCAAAACAATGTATAACAAGTTTCAAAAGCCAATTTATGAATTCAAGCCCCAAAGGTGAGTCAATTAAATCCATTTTCAAACCCATTTTCAAGAATAATTTCAAACATGCAATGCATGAGTTTTAAATCAAATTCAAGCTTCAATTCTTGCTCCAAAGAGCTCCATAGTTGGCAAATGAAATGAAATCATGGACTTAATATGAATATGAGCTTGCATGCACCAATTGACCATGAATTCAACCTCAAGAACCAACAATTTCAACATCGTGCAACAATCCTAACATAATCCAACCTCTTAGCACTCTAACTCAACAATTGACATGAATGATGCAAAATGAGGCTCAAGACAACAAGAAGACAATGAATTTCCTTACCTAGAGTGTTGGTTTCAAGTCTAGCAAGCTTAATTTAACAATCAACCTTCAAGTCTTCAAGCAATTCCACAACAATGGCAAGGTGAGCTCAAGTCTCTCTCTAAACTCTCTCCTCACTCTATAATTCTTGTTTGGTCGGTTAGGAAGAAAAGAAATGAGTGAAGAAATGTTTTAGTCAAGTGTGATAGGCTCAAAGATGAATAAACAAGGGCCACTAAGGGTGGCAATTTCGTAATTAAGCCTAACTTTCAATTAATCAATATTTAATCTAATTTAATCATTCCTAATCAAATTTTCAGATAAATATACTATAAAATCACAAATATTCCACCCATTATAATACACTAGCGGTTCCTAAATCGTCACGATAAGGCCTTCAATTGATTTAAACATACAATTCAAACAGATAATAAATCAATTAAGCAGATAGAAATGCAATTCAATGGGTTAACTTATTCAATTTCGTTTTGATTTCATTGATCATTGATAGTTCATCGATTCACTTATCGGTCATTATCGATTCGGTTTAGCGATGTCAGTATATAATTCAGGTGGTTATCTGATGTCGATCTGAGGTTATTACACCTTCTAACACTTGGAAATGATAAACAACTAAGTCAGCTGATAGCTCAGTGAGTAGCAACATGGATAGTATATACAATTTTGAAAACAAGAATCAATTCCAAAATAAGACATATATCACATAAACTAGATTGGCATACAGTTTAGTAAAGAGAATCTGTTTCAAAAAGAAGGTTCCATAGTTCAATAGTTAAAATACTCATGTCTCTCAAGAACATGATAAATGACATTTTCCACTTAAAACAAATTACAACATGAACACCAATAATTTTCTGGGTACCAATAAAAACAAATAATATGTCACACAGTTCTCAAGGCTATAAGCCCTGTTGGACCCAATACCGAACTAAGAGTCATCCTCAAGGTGGCAACCTAGGCCTTTTCTCTAAGATAATCCGATTGAAGGTCACCTAGTTTTTTTTTTAAGGTCTTTTCTTTACAATCGTTAAGCACTAGAGTCATCACGGCCCAACCCGAATCTGTTCCCTAGTGGCTAGAGTCACCACACACAGTGGAATAATTTCCTTGGACTAAATACACAGATGGTCCCAATAATCAATACACATCAGTTTCACAAAACATGGTAGTTCACCATTATAAACATGAGACCAAAACAAATAGTTCTGACATGCCAAGTTCACATATGTTTGAGATAATTTGATTAGTTGATAATATAATAATTTATCAAAAGCAGTTTAGTCTTGAAACAACAATTTAATTTTCCAACAGTTGAGTAGGGAACATTTATAAAAATATGTAGCATGAAACTACTCACGAAAAGCGATATAACATAATCCTCAAATAAAGTATGAAAGTCCAACTAGTGCTTATGAACAAAGTATTAAAACTATACGTCCTTTAATTCAAATATACTAAAAGGAATAATAAACTAAGTAACTCCAAACTAAAATGCACTAACACAGCTCAACCCAACTCACGTTACTTTTAAATATTACCTAAGTTCATGTTCTTCAATGTCTAAAATCACCCAAGACATGGATTCCGATCGAAACTTAACTAAAAGTGACTTTAAGATAAAACCGAGTTTTTAAACAAGTTTTCCCAATCTATTCGCTAACTTTGAAAATTAAAAACCCACTCCACATTGTTCGAAAAATTCTAAAACCCTCCAAATATCAACTAATATATCCTAAGTCTCAAACCCAAATGGTTTCACTTGATTTGCTTATCAAAATAATTATCTACAATTTATTATATCCAAACAGGTTGTTTTCTGCAGCACTTTAAAGAAATTGACGGTTCTCTTAATATACACGAGCAATCAATGCGAGGCCAAAAATGTAAGAAACTAGACTTGTAACCGGTTCTAATGATGTTGATTTGATAATTTTCAGATTTATATCCAAAGAGAACAACACTCCCGAATTTACTGTTTTAAACCAGTTTTCTGGACAGATTTGAACGCATCACTTTATATGTATTTTGACTCCAAAAAATTATGAAAAAATTCAGATATACAATTCCATATGTAATTAATCCACTGTAAAAATTTCAATTCAAAATTAATTCGTTTGGTATGGTTTCTTAATTTTTAAAGTTTGTGATTCTGTGTAGAATTTTTGGACTAAGAATTATACCCATTCTTTATACATGAATTTAACTCCTCAAATTTCTTAACCGTATATATATTGTATGGGAAAGAAATACACCTTCTCGTATAATCCTGTTGATCAAGTTTGCGCTCTTCCGTACGACGTCGCTTTATCACCTGAAAACACAAACGTAAGCTAGCCGGCGGGTGTGTACCGGAAACCTCTCCGATGCCTAAGTCAGTAAGCTTGACAAATAGATAAAAGCTCTGTGTATTCAAAAAACAAAGTTATGTTACCTCTCCAAAGGTGATATTGGTGAGCTTTTATAGGTTTCGCGTGGCATAATCCTGGTAGGACTCTTACTCCTCCATGTAGAGTCCTCCTAGGATTCATACTCCTTAGAGATAACGCTTCTCTTAACACCCCCCTCACTGCTTAAACCAAGTGAGATGGTTTTTCCTCAGCCGAACTACCTTACGATCGAAGTAACATTTGCCATGTTAGACTGATCGGAGTGACCACCCTATACGCCAGTTCGGCTTTGCCTTACTGTCTCCTACCTCGGCTCTCCATACTACGACCGAGCTATCCATAGAAGATACTTGCCGAACTAACTCAGGACAGTCAAGAAGATAACTTCTCTTACTTCGGCTAGAAGACCCAACTGGGCTAGTCGAAGCACACTTCTGACCGAGATAACAAACTTCCGTGACCGAACTAAGTACCTCGGCCTCGTGGACCGGACTGGTTTCAAGGCCCATTAACTCAACCTCTCCTACTACGGCCCACAACAGCCCATATACCTAGTTCGGCCCAATTTACCTGTATAAATCACCCTCACATATATATATATATACAAAATACATAAACCTACAGCCCTTCCATCAATGAATTAAATCATAAAATAGAATAAGGATAAAGAACAAAATCAAAAGGAAAAAGAAAGATAAAGACCTACTACACCCTTTTTTTTTTTTTTTTTTTCTTCTTTTCTCTCAACCTTCTCTCTCCTGTGGCTGCCTCCTACTGCTGCTATAGAAGGTATTAGGCAACCTAGGGTTACATTATGTATCTAAACAAAAGGCTCTAAATTATTATCTCTTTATATTATTTTATTTTCTAACCCATTAATTTAAATAAAATATAACTATTATTATAACAAAATATACTTACTAACTTGCCCTTTATTTTTTTTTTAAATAATAAATCTTGCCTCTAAATTAAATACTTCCACCATAAATTTATTTTAAGTTTAAAATTAATTAAAAGATCATTCAATAATAATTAATTTGCACTTTAGGATTTATCACCAAAATATTTGAGATTGTAATATTATTATTTAATTATTTACTTAATTTTTATATTTGGGTTCTCACACTACGACTCGTGTCAAAGGCCACTACCCGTTACAACCAAAGAATTTGATTCGAGAGTTTAGGTATGAGAGGAGAAGGTCATCAATTGAGCGACCCCGTTTATCCATCAAAGATCAACCTCTATTAGTTCTTGATATGAGAATTATTAACATAATAAGGTCATATAACCTGATTATTAATATTATCTTTACTATGTAAAGCAAACAAGTATAGACCAGATCACCTACTTTGGAATACTCTAATCTCTCACAATTTGAAAATGGTTCAAAAGTAGAAATCTCATAGAAAAATGGGACAACTAACACGCGGAAAGATTAGAATCATTCCAACTTAGGCAATGAGGCCTCTATGCAATGAGGAATCATAGAGGTAAAACACATAAACACATAGCCTCATCGCATGCTAGACATAATAAGAAGCAAACACACACGGGATGCAAGAGAAAGAAGAAAGGCTCACCGAAAGTACTCTCTGCATCATGTTATGAGCGTAAAGGTTTATAAATCAATGCATGATCTTAGATGCAAGACTAAATGATATGTAAAGAAAAATGAGAAGGGTACTCACCGGGTACTCTAGCCAAGTGCAACAAGAGATAACTAGTTAAAAATATACATGATACTAGATGCAATAATCTACAAAATGCAAATACACACACAAAATGAACCCTATGAGCCTAATTGATACGAAATATGGCATATGGATTATCAAAGAAAGCACACAACATAATGATAGCAATATCTACTAAGACATAATAATCTAGGCTCAGATACATGAACCTAATCTAATCATGTGAATACCATGACAACTCAAAAATTAAAGCAAAGTAAATAAGCTTTAGAGAGAGAGAGAGAGAGAGAGAGAGCAAGGGTAGGGAGAAAAGAAACACATTCCAATGCACACGACCAGCACAATAACTACCATAACTGAAACAAATATTCCAACAAGGATAAGAAGGTCCTAGCCTTCATACGCATGGAATTGAGTATAGACTACCCGAATCCAATAAAGAGTGTTTTGAAAAAGTAGGCCCAACTTATACTCGTGGGGGAAATCGTGCCTTAGTGTCTACATCAGCAATGATCAATCAAAGCAATAAAATAAAAAAGGCTCCAACGAGGATAGAGAGATTCTTATCCTCTAACACATGAAAAGGGGTATAAGTTACCCAAATTCATGAAATAATGAAAAGATGGGAGATTCGGTCTATTCTTGTGGAGGAAACCCTGCCTAGGCTTCTATATCAACAAAAATCAACAAAACAACAAAATTAGGGGAAAACTCTAATGAGAATGGAGAGATTCTCACCCTTTAGCACATAAACGAGAGCATGAGCTACCCAAATTTATGAAAATAGAGTAAGGAGTAGGAAAAATGTAACCATTCTCATAGAGGAAGTCGTGCCTCAACTTCTAACCCATAATAAATCAAGAAAAAATAATTCGAACTTGGACAGAGTCACTATACAAGCTCTACTAACTATGACAAGAGGTAGAAAAAGAGAGAATCCAATTAAACTATCAACAACAAAATAACAATGATCTTAATATCTCAAAAATGTTCTAATAATAAAGAAAAAGAGGTAAAAGATGCAAGAATATTGAAAATGGAGGTGGAGATTACCTCCAAAGCTAGTAGAGATAGGGTCCAAACTGGTCACAAGCTCAAATCCAAGCTCACTCAAGCTAGTGAAGATCCCTAGCTCCAAGTCTCCAAGCACAGGTATGAAAAAGGTAGTCCAAGTGTATAGGTATAGAGAATATGTCGAAACTCACTAACTCTGTCGTAGATTGATTAATTTACTAAACAATTAGCTAATCTTAATTAGTTCACTTCACTTAATTAACCAAATTGACTAACTAATTAACCAGCCAACCCTAAACTTTCCAAGAAGAGGGGTTTCTATAGGCTTGGGGTGCTTGGAATATGCCATTTAGTCTTCAAGGATCCAGATAACATATTCCAAGATATTAGGGGACACCTCATGTGAAATAGGTTTGGCTGACGTCAATTGATTACAGTCGACAAAAGTTGTATGGTTGACCAAGACTCATCTATCATATTTTCTCAAAAAATTGTTTGGCATAACAACAATGGTCCAAGTGTGTTTACCTGAATAGAAGCTGTCAAGATGTGCTTATTTATACCGAAGGTGTCCATCATGTTTCTCAAAAAGAGTCTGGCCGACCAAGAGATGTCCGACCAAACTTTTCTCAAAAGTTTTCCTATCTTCTCACTCATTTCGGCTTTCTAAGCTCTGCTTGTTGGAAAATAGTTCAACACTTTTGAAAAGTACAATGCTAAGAATGGCCAAAATGAATGAGCAGCACCACTTGCCTTAAAAACATTTTGGAAAATAGGTTTGAAGGACTGAAAAAGTCTTTGGCCAAAACGGGGTGTAGAAAAGTTTGTTTTTCTTCATCCCTGACTTGTACTCGAAGCAATCTTCGCTTTCACCATCAGAAGCTCTTCACGGAGTGCCCAAATCTTAAGGATAGTAAAAAATGAGATGTCTATAGGTAGCTTTAACTTTGCTACGAGTCATGAGCCTCGTAGAGGTGTTGTTCGTTTTTGTTACAACCACAACGTTTTGTTGATCTAAGTGGTTTGACCTTTCTTGGAAGCCACATTGTGTTTGATCAAATGGGATTTTGAGAACTTGACTTTAGAGAAATAGATGAGAGGCAAAGAGGTCGCAGCCGTATGGCAGAAATTTGTACACACCAATTTCGCGTCATGTAATAAACACAAGAAAAAGTAGCACAAATATTTGATTTTTTTAAATAAAATAAAGTGGGTACAATCGTATGTGGTATGTTCTGTAACAAAAGAACAATTCCACTAATTTGATCTCCAAAACGAGTTGCAATCAAATGACTATAAAAACTTCTTGTTGAATCAAAGATGTTAACAATTTTTTTCAAGTATTTGCACAAAGACAGTTGAAGATAGAGGCTTGATCAAGGGTTCCAATGACTTTATCCCAAATAGTATTCAAAATGATATCTTCGAGAGAAGAGATTAGACTTGTTGCTTTACAAGCTTGCACTAGAGTCGTCAAATCTTGAAAAGGAATTTTACTAGAGTTTTGAGAATGTTTCAGAGGTTGTGCTAGACGTTTAAAAAGCACTACAAGAAAAAGCAGAATTGGTGACTAAAATTTAAATTTTTGTCGTTGAAAGTAGCATAATTGGCGACTAAAATGGAATTAGTAGCCAAAAGTGAAGACTTTTGGCGACTAAAACAGTTTAGTAGCCAAATATATAGTTATTGGTGACTAAAAATCAGTTTAGTCGCCGATTATATGGGTTTTAGCGACTAAAAAAATTTTAGTAGCCAAAAGTGAAGGTTTTTGGCTACTAAAAACATTTAGTAGCCAAAAGTATAGGTTTTGGCGACTAAAAAATAGTTTGGTCGCCGATTATACGTGTTTTACCGACAAAAAAAAAAAAAATCGTAACCAAAAGTGAAGCTTTTTGGCTACTAAAAAAAATTTAGTAGCTAAAAGTCAACAATTGGCGACTAAAATTCAGTTTAGTCGCCCAAAGTGGAGGGTTTTGGCGACTAAAATTCAGTTTAGTCGCCAAAAGTGGAGGTTTTAGGCGGGAATTAATTCTTTTAGCGACTAAAAAATAATTAGTAGCCAAAAAGTATAGAATTGGCGACTAAAAAATAGATTTAGTTGCCAAAAGTGGTCTCCTATTTTTTTTAGCGACTATGCTACGTAGCTCGAAACCGTGACTCGAAATGCGGCTCGACACCAAAACGACGTCGTTTTGGTGTTGAATTTTTTTTTTTTCTTTCTTTCTTCCCTGGTTTTGTTGCAGAACGAAGAAGAAGAAGAAGAAGAAGAACGGAGAAGAAGAGAAGGGAGGAGGAGGAGGAGGAGGGAGGGGAGGGGGCCATAAAAACTGGTTTGAGGAGGAGGGAGGTGGGCAGACGGTGGTCTTCTGACGTCGGTGGGTGGCAAGGCGAGCGACGGTCATCGCGACGATCGGCGACGACCCACGGCGATGAGCCTTGTCCTCTCTTTTTCTCCCTCTCTCCTCCTCTTCCCTCTCTTTCTCCCCTCTTCTTCTATTTTCGAGCCGTTTCGAGCTCGAAACTTTCGAGCTACGAGGCATTTTCGTTTTTTTAGTAAATAATTTATTTTTTTACATAAATTATATAGAATAAAAATAATTATGTTTATATATATAGTTTTATATTAATACGACTCAATATACTATATAAATAATATATGTTGCATATATATTCATGTGGTGATGTAGTGGCATAGTGGAGAGAGTGTGTTGCTAAAGGTTTAGAATGTGAGAGGTTGGTGGTTCAAAACTTTGGAAGAGCAGCGGGTAATTATTATTATTATTTTTTTCTAAAATAAGCTTTTGGCGACTAAAATGTGTGGTTGCCAAAAACTTGAGTATTGGCGACGAAAAAAATAGTCGGCAAATGTATAAATTTTAAAAAAAATAATTCACTATTGGCGACTAAAAATTTAGTTGCCAAATGTATAATTTAAAAAATATAATTGAGTTTTGGCGACCAAAGTTTTAGTCGTTCTGAGACTTCGTTTTGGCGACTAAAAGTTTTTAGTCGCCAATACCTTTCCCGACTGTGTTTTCACGACAAAACCGGCGACTAAAAAATTTAGTCGGGAAAACTAAAAAGTCGACTTTTGGCGACTAAAATGAACTTTGGCGACTAAAATTTAGTCACCAAAGATGCTTTTCTTTAAAGTGAAGGTCCCCTCTTTTATGAAAAGGGCCTCTATTTATAAGCTCTGGGGAGATATTAATTTCAAAACAAGAGAAAATTTTCTCTTATTATATAAAAATAATTTGATTTTGAATTTAAATTTTGAATATTTTGCAATTTCTTAATTATTGGGAGATTTTGACATATGTCATTATGGGACTTGAATATTTGGTTTAACCTACAGGCAAAATGGATTTGGCTTTTCTTCTGTATGACCCATATTTTAAAATGAGTTAATTCATGTAATTTTAAGGGTAAACTACCAATAGGTCCTATTTTGGAGACTTATTACTTAATAGGTCCTACTTTGGAGACTTATTACCTAATAAGTCCTATTTGATATAATTTATTAAGTGATAAAGATAAATTTATCAGTCTTTTTTTTATGAATAATTTTATAGTGATAAATTTATCAGTCTCTTTGTTTTATGAATAAATTTTTAGTGATAAATTTATCACTCTCTTATTTTTATAGTGTTAAATTTATTAGTTAGGACCTGTAGGTAAATAAGTCTAGTTAACAGGACTAATTGGTAAGTACCCCTAATTTTAATCGGGTTCACTTATCTTTAAAAATTTTGATTGATCATGGACACATTTTTTGTGTGGATCGATCGAATGATGATTAATTTACTTTAAAATTTTAATGTGTACCGTATGAAGAAGGTGTATACTCCTATGTCTTGTCTAAAATGTACCTTTCAGTAGATATGGTGGCAATGAATTCTAATGAATTATTCTTGTTATTTTCACTAGAAATTGGGCCTATTACCGTCCTAAAACTTACAATTTTGATATTTCTATTTCTATTCACCTGCGTAGGTAGAATAGAAAGTCATGCAACCTACATGACTAAGCCACAAACACACACACACAAGTTCCTCATTCCACACCAACTCAATTTCATCAACACTATAACAGATGAAATGCTACATTTTGTTTTAGGGTTATTGCAAGACTAGTGAGGGATTTGAATTTGATGTAAGTATGGGTACAAGGCAGAAGAAAGAAGTGGCGGCAACGAGGGTGTAGTAGTGTTGGTGTTGCTATTATGGGAGGCAGTGGCAGTAATAGCGGTGATAGATTGCACCACCGTGACAGCATTCATCTCAGCTTGCTCTACCTTCGTGACTTATGGATCGCCAGACCCATTTCCGGGATCGCCATGCTGTGATGCAGTAGTGGGCCTCAATAGCCTCGCGGATTCCATTGATAACAGGCAGTCCGTGTGCAGATGCTTAATGGACCTCATTAATACTTACAACCCTAATGCTACTGCTATTGCTACCTTGCCTGGTTTTTGTGGTGTCTCTCTCGGCTTCACCATTGATCCTAACACTGATTGCAACTAGTAAGTAGCAAATTTCTCTCTAGCTCTCTCTTATGCAAAGACTACTATGATGATATTGATCAAGCCCTTTGAACAGTTTTTGAGTTTTTAATCAGTATATTTTTTAGTAAATTTTTTTAATATTTTAATCATTTTATTTTTACATTTTAACTTCACATTACTAGAACACTTTCACATTACTAGGATTGCCACATGCAGTACTCACCCTTTTCAGGCTTTGGCCTTCAATGTACTATACCCAAAAAAAAAAAAAAAATTTAAAAAATCACAAAATATAAACTATAATAACAATACAAAGAATTAGGGGTGGCCATTGGCTCGATGGCCCTTCTAGCCTAATCTGATATTTTTAGGGTTTGAAAAAAATATTTTGCCTATAGGGCCGGACTACACTGAAAGTTTATACCCATTTAATATTCACATTGGGTTTGGGATCAAGAGTTCTAGTTCATCCCAGCCCGATTCATCCCATTTATAAAATATTAATTATAATTTTATATTATTTTCTTCATAAAATAAAATAAAATATAAAAGACAAAAAAAAGTATATATACTTCTTTTTAGAGATTCAATTAAAATATTTGTCAAAAATCATATCCATTTTACCATTGAATTTTGTTAATGTTTTTAATCCAAATAATAAATAAAAAGATCTAAATAATTTAATAACTATTCAAGACACAAATAAAAAATAAAATAAAATAATAGCTCAAATTTATTGGGTTAAGTGGACAGACATAAGATTTTTAATTTTTTTAGAGATGTACTTGAAATGAAATGGCTAAATTAGGCTCCAATATTGGATATGGTCAGACTTGAAATAATGCATATATTTTTTTACTATATTGTGCAAACTTAACCTGAACCAAGTTTATCCACACTTACTAGAACTCAAAAAAATATCCAAAAAATTATCAAGACAATCCTCTTTATTTTTAAAGGTGGGTGAACATAACTCCCCCACAGGCACCAACAAAAATAAACAAATAAATTTTAAATTTTATGAAAGATCTAGATTTGAATGTAAAAATAAAAATGAAAACATATTGCTATACTGTATCTCTCTATGTTTTCCTGTTATCTTATCGTAATTTATATCGCTTTAGTCTCACCATACATAAAATATATTTTGAATTTTGGATTTGTTAATAGAAAAGATTAAAAAGAAAATGAATTAGAACAAATTATTTTTATTGTCGTTTTGGTTGGGCTAAGAGAATGATAAGAACACATATAAATGTTGGTAAAAAATTTATTATTTTTAAATATCCATAAAACTATATATATAATTACAATTCATTTAACATAATAAATTGAAAATCCGAACATAGTATTTTTTTATTTATTTAATTTGGATTGACAAATGTTGGTTGTTAGATATTAGATTAGCACATATGGGAAAAAATCTCCCCACTTTTAACAAAGCGCGTCAGTATTTACACTCTTTTAATTCAAATATTTTAAAGGGATTTGAACCCATGACCTCAATCCGAACATAGTATTACTTTATATTTGAATTTTAAATTTAAATAAAATGAAAAAGATGAGAAAAAGTAAAAGAATTAGCTTTTATTTGTGTCACTTTTTCCTATTTCTTTTTATTTTCCCTGCACAAATTCAAGATATACAAATACAATCTTAAAGTGAGTGGCGAAAAAGATTAGTCTCTATTGCAGAGTTTCTCATGTAGTTTAACATTATTATTATTTGGTGCAGTATCACATGAGTTGGGAGTTGTGAGAGAGAAGGGGACCTTTCCAGTAAAAAATATATATGTGTATGCTGAAGCAAATGAAATAAATAAGAGAGGCAGAGGGGCTTCTCCTCAGTTTGCAGTGGAAAGGAGAGAAGTGTTTTAGATTTCCAGCAAATGAAACAGATTAGATGGATCAATAAAAGTTGTTGTCTTAATTAAATACAAGTTCAATTGTGTATAATCAATACTTGATCATCTCAAGCCTATAAAATAAGTATGGAGGTCTGGAAGGGAGCGTATCCCTTTTGGAGAATTCTTTGTTTGATTTTCATTTATTGCCAACTATGTTTCATGGATGCCACAAAGGTCTTCATTTTACCATCAATAATTATGAAAAATTTACTTCAATAAATCTGTATTTGAAATTCAAAAGTGGTTAAAAGGAAATTTTAAAAATAATACAACAAAATATGTGCTGAATTTTCATTTTTTTGGGTGTACTTTTTGTATTTGTTGAATTTTAATGAATTTTTTTTTAAAAAAAAATTACAAATATTATATTTTTTAAGTATATCTAAATTAAATGTATCTAAAAATATAAAATTTGTGTAAAATATTTTAAAAATTCACAAAAGATAAAAATATACATAAAATAAAAAAATTCAATTTTCATAAAAACTGAGATAACCAAACAAGCACACCGTTCGGATCAAGTGCTGGGGAGAATATGCCTGACCCAGTTATGTGTACTATTAAAAAAATGTCTCACTTTTTAACATATGTTTCCTCATACAAAATGATTTTAAAGATTTCTTGTGTTCAATTTTTATGTTTTCTGGTATTCTTTCTAACTTCCCTTTCACTCAACAATCACACTAGGAGGTGTTTTGTATGTGCTAAAATAGCATGTTGTGTTTGGTATGTACTAAAATAACACATGCTATTTTAACACATTAACATCATTTTTCTATTACGACACTTCAAAATCAACTCATATTTTACATTTTTTTTTTTGTAAAAAGTCAAAAAATATACTCATTTTGATAATCTCAAATACCTCCTAAGATTAATATCAAACAACACTGACTGTTATGAATCATTTCCCATTCTAAGTTATAAAACCACATTATTAAAATTCAATTACAAAAATACAAGTTGTAAAGCTAATCCGGTGGGTAGAATTGGGGGCGGAGCGGGGCGGGATATATCAGGTAAGGTCAAGTATAGGATCAAGAGTGTCATAGTTTCCAGTGATCTTCAAACACGTTCATTAACAAGAACAAGAAAATGAAGAAAAGTGAATAGAATCAAGAGTGTCATAGTTTCCAATGATCTTCAAACACATTCATTAACATTTTGTACAAGCAAACAATTACAATTTACAAACCAATCCACAAAAGAAGAAGAGCACAATTATAGCTTTTGTTTTATAATTCATAAATCCAGCGTCAAGTTCGATTATTTTGAGGACATGTTCGTAAAACAAGCAAAAAATAATGGACAAAGCACCACTCTAGCTTCTACCATTATAACTGGTGGTGGTGATGTTGCCTCGAACTGGTGTCCCAGGTCTATCCAAGCGACCACAGTCTGGATATGCTTTGGTCCTCAAGTTAGAATGTAAAGCCGAACCCCTTTCTGAAATAGTATCTGCATCCCAAAACCCACGAGCAAACCTCGTTGTTGAACCACGATCTTCAACCTGTAATCTCTGCCTCGGAGCACTCTGGGACCTGATCTTTGCCAGAGAAGATTCAGTGGTAGCCATGTAGTTTGGGTATCCTAGGTACTCGTCAAAGAAGCTTCTTGAGAACTTGCTCCTTGCAGGTGAGAAGGAACCTCTCCTGCCACTACTTCCAGGTCTAGACGATGCGGAGTTCTCACTAGTCCATGCATATGGATTTTGTTTCAGAGCTTTTGTTGACTGTCTTGATAGAGGGTCGAATATTGTGAGACCCTGATCGTTGTAATTGCATGCTGTAACATGTTGTGCTGTCCTAGAGATTTTGGAGTTGAGGCGAGGCTTCCAAGTGTCCACTTCAAGAATCTTATCACTGCTCTCGTCATCACCACGTCCAATTTTTAACAAGGCATCTACTTGGCTGTTCCATGTACATTCTTCCATCCATCGATCTAACCAATTTGAACCTAAATTTGTCCTTTCTTGGTCAACATTGCTCTTGATCTTTATACTTGATTGAGAACTCTGCATTTGTGGAAAACCATAGGATGCTTTTAATATTAACTAATTTGTTACACATGAGATGACGATTTGTTTCTAAAGCAAATTCAAGGGTTTCTACTTTGAATTTTTCAAGATCATGTTCCGAAGTTTAAATTAATTAACTTTGACACAAAAAATCAACTACTGATTATATTTCCAGATTCAGTACACAGTAATTCAACTACTGCACTTATTTTTAGTACTTCAACATAACTACAATGTGTAGAAATCAAATAGTTGGAACTTGAAATGGATGTTTTTTTCCACTTAAAATTGCTTCCGAAGTTGCATATTCAATTAGTTATAGATATACTAAAACACTACTCATTATAAAAAACAAATAAATAAATAAATGAACTTGGAAATGAAGTCACTACCTTCAATATGGGGGACCAGTCAGATTTTGTACCATATGCACGAAGTTGGTTGTCATATATTTTGGGAGTTGCAAGGCCCTTCATGAATATGATATAAGAGTTAATATAGTTAGCCATATAAAACCACTAGAACAAGCCGAAGAAACATACAATTATCTGAAAGAATATAAAAAAATTGTTGAAATTTAAGATTTAAAAGTTCCTATTTCAATACTCCTCTACTAGGCAAGTTCAATGTTCATATTCAGTCTTCCTCTACTAGGCAGGTTCTCTTATATATCTTGCATTTTCACTTGATCTATGCATGTAACATACTGCACTAGTCCAAAGTTCATTACATGAGTATCCCAAATTGTCAAAATTAATGGTTGTAGGGCAATGCTGTAACATCCTCAACCTTTTAGTTCAGAATCCAGATAGCATTTTTCTACATTATTTTAAAAAAAAAAAATGTGGTTCATGATTCTTCATGGGTCATTTTCAATAAGAAATATGAGGGTACACTCACAAGATTGCAGGATTGGGAGGAATTCTTGGTAGAATGTGAGGACTCTGACACATGAGCCCGATTTGCACATGCTCGGGCCTGGATTCGGGCCAATGCTTGCATGCATCGGAGCATGTCTGCACTGCGCTTTCTGACAATGTGGCCTCTCACCAATGCCTGAAGCCTGACCAATCCCTTAAGTGCCCTCAGTGCCCTCCTAGCCTTCAGAATTTTTCCCCAAAAAATAAATTAGCTATGCAAATAAATTAATCCAGCACCATCATTTATACATTAGGTATGCATTTCAGTTAAAACTACCTAGCTAGGGACCCATTCAATATGCTGATGCATATAATTCAAAAACTAATTTTGGTGGATCATGAGTCAAAATAATACACATTAGATTGTAATTTTGTGAATGTGACGGCATTTAATTTTTTTATAAATATTTTTATATTTTTTAAATAATGTGTTATTATTAATTTTTTTTTATATTTTTAATTGATATATATTATAAACAAAAAATATAACAAATAAAGAATAATAAAACATGTTAAAATAAATAAAAAGAAAAATTAGATATTTTATTTTATAATTTTTTTAATTATATATGAATTAATTAGATTTCTTTTAAATAATTGGATGATTTATTTTATTTATTATATATTAAAAGTAAAGAAATAATAATTTACAAAATTATTATATATGATATTTTAAGAAATAATCATTAGATATTTTATTATATATGATAAAAATTATAATTTATAAATTTTATTATATATATATAATATGATAAATCATATTATTATGATCAGAGAGAAAGAGAGACAAAGAGAGAGAGAACAAAGACGAAGCCCTCAAAGATCGAGATCGACAGGCGAAGGCAAAGGCCTCAAATGATTGAAGCCTAATCTCAGTCTTAATCCAATCCAACTACAAAGCTGCTACCACTCGATGTTGAACGCGAAGGCTAGGGCTAGAGCAAAGCTGCTACCAAGTTTCTTTCTCTCTCTCTCTCTCTCTCTCTCTCTCTCTCTCTCATACGATCCTATCTTAGGCTAGAGCAAAGCTGCAACTAAGCCCATGGCGTGTCCAGATTTGGACACGCATGTCCCCAACATGTTCCTTGTAAAAAACATAAATTAAATTAAAGGGACACGTCATCTGGCATGTTCCGTACGTGTCCCCAGCGTGTCCTCGTATCCGACACTGCCATTGCTTCCATTTTGGCGTGTCCATGCTTCATAGGGTAGCGACGACAAGGTTGGGTGGGAGCAAATTTGTTGTAAATACTAACACCAATTTGCTATTATTTTTCAAGATTTCATTTGTTCTATATAAACTGAAATGCTTTTTTTTTTTTTTTTTTTTTTTTTAGGAGGAGGGATTACAATCCATTTTCATAAAATAATTATGTACAAATGAAAATTTTATAATTTTAATTATTAATATTTATAAAATTTATTGTTAATTTGTAATTATTTTTTAAAAATGTCACTGATGTGATATTTTCACTTTTTTTTTTTTAACAAGGAAATGCAATTTTCTCTTTTTTTTTTTATTTTTTATTTTTAATACCAGTGGAAGTTTCGTGAATCACACGTAACATTCATGCTCAAAGAAGATAACAGGGAATCATTTCCCCTCTGATTGCGAAAAGACACCCCCACCAGCTATTGTACACGTTAGTCTTAGTGAGTGCCTTCCCAACTTTCAGCTTCAATTCTTTCATAATTACACAAAAACCAACAATGGAAACAAACTAGACTTGTGTTTTCCAAAAATATTTTCAGAGAATTAAAAAAAAAAAATCCCAAAACAAAATCTGCAGAACATAATTCCATTTTTTGAGTATAACAGCTGAAACTACGACGAAAGTTTCATGACTTCCATGTAAAAAGAACAATAAATAAATAATAATAATAACAACAAAATAAGAACATCTCTAACGGTGTAGCAAATGTTTCACCAAATTTGAGTAAAAAACATATCATTTCCTTAATTTGATACGTCGCGCTCCAACAGTTCAGCATCAAATCCGTTTCATCAAATTTGAACCAAGACTGGCAACGGGTTTAATCGTAGGTAAAGGGCAAATTTATTTTTTTTTATTTTATTTTTTTACCGATTTGAACATTTTATTTTGAACTTTTTGAACTTTTGGGTGGTCAACCGGCCGGTCGACCGGGTGGTCGACAACCTAGGCAAATTTTTTTTTTTTTTTTAAACGGTTTGAACTTGTTTTTGACCCGTTTGAACCCATGTATTTCAAAGAGACCCGTGGGTTGGGCAGGGCAAACCGTACCACCCACGGTCAAGAATAAAGGGGCCGGTGGGCAGCCGATGTACTGTCTTCAGCGAGGTCGATATGATGATTCATCAAATTCTGGGTGTTGGTATCAGTTTGGTGTAGCGTTTGGGGAATTGTCAATTTGATATACATTTGGTGCCACCGTTGGAGCCTCAAAAAGTGAGTTTTTCATTAAATTTTAAATCTGATGTTGGATTTGGTTCTCCGTTGGAGATGGTCTAAATGGTAATTCTGAAGATAGGGAGGGTTAAATTAGGAAGCAAAATATGGATAGAAGTACTAACCAGATAAGCTCGGAACGCCGACTGAATCTGCACAGCCGCCAGTTCCCGCCGCCGGAGGCTCCCCCTGACGTAGGCGGTGGCAGGCCTAGTCCCACCGCCACTCGTCAGCCTCACAACCTCCGCGGCCGCTTGCGCCGCCGCAAGGGCTGCCTCAGCCACTGCAGCGGTCGCCGCCGCCACCGCTATCGCCTGCTTGTTGGCGTCAATAGCTTCCACGTACACAGCCGACGACGAGGCCTGGGCCTGAGACCCTTTGGTCCCAGCAGCACCAATCTTGTGGTCATTGTGATCGACGGATCTCTGGAAACCCCACTTTTTCTTCTCCTTTGTCGGCCTAGAAAATCCCGACCCACTCGACGACTCCGACTCCGACTCCGACGACTTTTTGGAGCCTATAAGGGCACGGAACCATCTAGATGTCTTACCCATCAATGTGTCATTGCGGGTAAATCTCCGGATTCTATCATGAACAGTGGCAGCTTTGTTCCAGCATTTGCTAAAAAGAGAGTAACGGACTGAGAAATTGAGAGACTGATGAGATGAGAGATTTGTATTATCAAATGAAATATGCTGCTTGGACAGAGGAGAGACAGCATTGGAAATAAAGTCCCGGGGTCCAGCGACTCGGTTGGAGATCAAAGTGAAAGTGGAGTGGTTGGAATGCCAGGTAGATTGTTTGAGGTTGATTTGAGAATTTTATGGATTTTAAAATTAATTTAGTTTTTAGTTTGGGAAGAGTTAATTTAGTTTGATTTTTAAATTTTTTTTGGTTAATTTAGTTGGATTAAATTAGTTTTATTTATGAAGTTTTTGTTTTTGTTTTTTTTTTTTGCTTGGATGTAATAGTTTTTGAGAAAAAAAAAAAAAAAAGATTATGAGTTGAATATGATATTTTGTATTATTAACTAAATTAACTTATTTTTATCTTTTTATTCTTATTTAGTTACTTTAACCCTTGCGAAACAAGACCTTAAATTAAGTTTAATTTGTTAAATTCTTCGGCTCATCTGAAATGAGTTTTTATTTAGTCAAGTTAGTAGTTTAGTATTTTTATACAAGCTATAGTTTTTTTTAAAAGATTAGACGGTGTTATTGGGCTATTGTGGCCCAACTTCGGGACTTATATTGAAGATCTAAATCGTTTAATATGTAAAACTCGTCGAATACATTATTCCTGCAACAATCATGTTATTCGGATATTGATAGTCATTTGATTAATTATATTTGTTTCAACGACAATTATAATTTTAAAAATAAATCACAGACACAAATATAATATAATCAAGTGGCTATTGCTATCCAATCAATTTAATTTCTTACAAGGATAGTGTACTCAATAAGCTCTACATATTGAACGGTTTGAATTATTAAAATGGATCCAAAGTCGGGCCCAACAATGCCCAACAACACAAACATTGGACTGGAGAGAAACCATGTGTTTTTATATTTTTAAGTTTATCAAACTAGGCTGGATGAGTAATTAATGTTTATTTTACAAATCAAGCTTGAATCAATTTTTAACAAACTAAATATGAGTCAAACTCAAACTGTTTAATTCGTTTATTACCACTAGTTTTCTCTACAAATATATATTTATGTATACTAAGTTGAAGATGCCCGTGTAAGGCATAGATTTTTATTGTCATAGATTTGGATTTTGTTTGGTTTGCGTTTTAGAAATTATTTTTTATATTTAAAAAAAAGAAAAGAAAGTAATTTAATTAAAAGAAATATCAAAAAGATATTTTGAAATTTTAAAATTATATTTTTACTTTTTAAAAAGATAAAACTATATGAAAATAATGAATATTTTTATTTTTATTTTTTTGGTCACCAAGATGAATTTAGATGGTGTTATTGGGCCATTGTGGGCCCAACTTTGGGACCTATATTGATGATCTAAATCGTTTAATATGTAAAACTCGTCAAATGCATCACTCCTGCAACAATCATTTTGATCGGATATTGATAGTCATTGGATCTTCTGATTGCCATATGTCATAGTTATCACCATCCAACTTCTCTCCCTTTGTCAAGTTTGCCACAACTATCTTAGCTACTGTTTCTATATACAGACTAAAAGAAGAACAAATGCGCAAGGGATATTAATGTTAGCAACACAAAATTATTTTGCAGCAAAAGAATTTAAATTAAATACTTATAATATTACACACGTCTCAAGATTAAAAATTTGCTATGCTCGTAATCATCTCTTGCGCTTCTATGACAATTATCAAAACTTAATTTAATTCCATGCACAATTTTTCTTTTTCCCCGAGGAGATAATTCCTAGAATCTTCTCATCCGAACAACCTCTCATTACTTATGGCATGTCTAAAGCATGATAATTAGTCTAATTCCATATAATAACATCTTAATGTAAATTTATAATCAACTCATGCTATGTTTTATTTAATAATAGAATTTAAATAAATAAAAAAAACTAATAATGCTATTCTAATCACAACATATTACAAACTTTAGGCAAAAAACAACAATATGCTGTATTTAATGTTCAGATTATGCAATAACAAAAAGTACATAACTTATGAAGTTTTCTAAAATTTTCATGACTTTTAAATAATTGATAAACACACATAAAATCATAAATAAATATTCGAATTTGGGATAGTGCAACAATCATACTAGTAAATAGTAAACTAGTATAGTAGTCTATAGTAAAAATTTCAGCTTAAGAAACTTAGTCATGCAACACCAGAAGCATTTTAAAGTAGAAATAATGAATTATTACCTCAGTAAAAATATTTTTATTTTCATAAAATTTTGAAACTTTTACAGTAGATAAATTTTTTAATTCTAAGTCCAACAGTATCAACCATGCTTAAAACAAAGTTATAACAAATTACTCATGACCATTTAAAGCAATTCAGGATTTAAAAAAACAAACAGGATCTTACCAACCAGCAGCCAAGCCGGCGCAAAAAACGGCACAACGTAGCTCAACGAAACAAACATGGCGTGCGCGTGGACAGCATGTATGGCACGTGCGAGCGGATGGTGATGTGTGTGAGCGCGTAGCGAGCGCAAATGGCGTCATTTGGTGGGTGAAACGCACGTGCCATCTTCTGGAGTGATTTCTGGTCTGATTTTGGTACTATCGGACTCGATTTTCCAAAATAAAAACAATGTTTGTCTCGAAATAGACATTTGATAAATAAAAATTATAGGATATATTACACTCTCTCTTTAGTGAGAATGGAAGTAAAGAAGTTCTTCACTTCATTTTCTTCCTTAAGCCACCAAGAACTCATCAGGAATAATTTAGGATTTGAGTTTTCTCATCAACTGTAAGTCTAAATCTAACAAATTACATATGGTTTCGAAAGTCTCGAAACAAGGATTCTCAATGTGTAAGATTTGTAAATTGAAATTAAAGCATGTAAAACCATCATGCAAACAAAGTTTCGGGAATATAAAATGGGTTTTTATTTTTCTTAAAATCTAATCATCTGATTTTTATGAAACTTTGCAGATACGTTCTACCTGAAATGTACGGAGAAAGTTCGAAAAAACATTAATTTTTATGCATATATCATGTATACGTATATCAATAGTTATATACATCTTTTAATGCACAAAAATAAGCACGAAAATACCCTATGATGCTCACGATACTAATGTAGGAAATATATAACGTAGCGGACAAATAGATTCGGGCATACCTTATGTGTTAGAATCCGAAACAAAGAACCTTGTGGGTAAATCACGTGTTTCACAACCACGAACAAAAACAAACCACCCAGCAATGGAGTGATACTACAGTGTGAGTATTAGCCACTCTAGTCACAGTGTAAAGGCCTGATTATTCTCTTATGGGAGAGAGTTAGAGAGAGAGTATGGAAACACATTATGAGGTTTTTTTTCTCACCACACAACGTATCTGATATGTTATATATATCAAACATGTAATGGAGATAGTGAGTTATCCTAACAAACAAGATAAACAGGAATTCAAATTACATGGGTAATTTGTATAGGTCATGAGTCATGCCACATGGGTGCCCAAATCCAGGCCCAAAAACCAGACGGTTTCTAACATCTTATGATAGTTGGTGATAATAGCCTCTAATATAATTAAGACTACCAAGAAATTTCTATAATTGAAGTTTATCTTTAATTTCATTTGGAAATTTAGATACAAACTCCATACTTCTATCAATTAGAATAATAGTATCGTTATGGATATTATGTCTAAGGAATCTTACAATTGTTTCAAATAATTTCAATTTTGTCACGATATTATTAAACTATTTCTGATAATAACATGATTAAAGATATTAAGATGTTTAATATGTTGTTCAATGGAAAATAAGAAAATAAGAACATCTACATAACAAATAGAAAATTCTCTATAAGGATTGAATATATCATTCATTATATGCTGAAATTCTAATGGAGTATTTTTTAAACCAAATGGTATAACATTCCATTCATAATGCCCAAAAGGTATTGTAAAAATAATTTTGTATCCATCATGTTCAGCAATCTGGATCTGCTAATATCTTGATTTTAAATCAAATTTATAAAATATGACTGCAACCCAGAGACGATTAAGAAGATCTTTTTTTATTCGAAATAGGATATTTGATCCATTTTAATGCATCATTGAGGGGCTTGTAATTGATTACTAATCTTGGCACACCTCTTTCTTTCTCTACATTTTTCTTAACATAGAATGTCGTATAGTTCCAATGAGAATTGCTTTTTCTGATTAATTTTTTCTCCAACAACATTGCAATTTCTATTTAGTAGAGTTCTAAGTATTATTTCTTCATTTGGCTAGGATGAGCTTTGGTTGGAATCCTTCGCTCATCAAATTCTTGTTCATAAGGAAGAGAAACTATATGTTTCTTTCTTTCTCAAAAAACATTAGGGATATCATTGCAAATTTCTGTTTGAAATTCTTTTTCAATTATCTTGATTTTATTTTGTAAAGAAGGTTATTGTAATTTCTGGTCAATAATTTCTTTTTGTAAGAAATTGATTTGTTTTTCTTTGAAATAAATTAGATCTCTGATTTGATCTAACTATTTTGTATAAGGTTCTGTTATGAATTCAAATACAATTGGCTGGTTACTAAGATTAGTATGAATTCCAATGGCATCAATTTTACTAATTGGCATCAAAAGACAAAGGAAATGTGTTCCTAAAATTACTGTTTGGGACATATTCTTGATTAGAACAAAGGAGGTTGGGAGACAAATTCCTTGGTTACAAATTAATACTCCTGGAAGCTTGTATTTGATAACCATCCTGTTACTACTGGCACTAGTGAGTAATTGTGTGATTTTTACAAAATACTGGGTAGGAACAAATCCTTCTTGGATATAGTTCATATTAGCGCAACTATCAACAAGAGCAATAACATCTCTTATGATAAAAATCTGGTTGAATAATAAAAGTAATTATGTTATACAATTTTTGGTAGGTAATTTGGTTAAGTAACATTAAATATTGATAAGATTTTTCTGGAGATTCTTCTTGAATAATTCCTTTATTCTTTTAGGAATTTGAGATAGTTGATTATGTATGTGGCCAATTTCCAAACTCATTTTTTGATTAGAAAATTTTAATTCTTTTACTTCTGTTTTAAGAAGATTAACTCCCATCTTTATATCATTAAGATCTTGGATTCTCTTATCTTGCATTCGATTAAAAATTTCTTTCATACTTTATGTTTCTACAGGTATAACTGCTTCATTTTTTTGAGAATCATAACAAACTTATAAAAATTTTAGTTTCATTTCAGGATCTTTTACCTGGTCAATTAATTCTAACACCGACTTTTGGTCTGCTGTTAAAACCTTAATGCTTGGGCCTGATATTGAGGCCATTCATCTCGACTATAGCTTTCTAGTAATTGGATTTTGACAAAACATTAGCTTAACTGGTTGAACTGGGACAATTTGGCTGATTATCCAGGCGAATCCTCGATGATGAATATAATTATGCTAAGTCATCATCATCAGACGATTGTGATTTTGATTCTAATTCAAGTAATAATTTGTATATTTGCTATTTTAATCCTTCATCAATAGCAAGTTCGTCAATTTTCTATTGGGTTTTAAACTTCTGTTTAGTTCTGCATTTATTTGCATAATGGCCAATTTTCCCACATTTATAGCATCTTTTCTCTGTGGATTTAGAGTAAGCCTCAGGTTTAGACTTCTTGGTATACTGTTGCTTATTAGGCATGGTTTTATGCTACTTTCTTTTCTTATAAGATTTATGGTATTGTTTGATTTTTCTTTATTTATGCCGAGCAAGATACTAGATTTTTGTATCATATGCAAACTGATCGCAGAATACCCCTAATTCTTTTTTCTGGTTAAATTCTATTTTTTCATAATGTATTGAAGTGTAAGATCATTGCATAAAGCAAGACCTTCATCAACGATGATTTTGATCAGCTGACCGTAAGTATACTGATCATAAGGAATTAACATCCCATTATGGTGGTCGTGAAGCTTTTTCCTGATTTGCTCAGCAAAAAGATTAGGGAGACCATCAACAAATTTGGCCTTCTAGTGGTCAGTAGAGGAGAAAAACATCTTTATACCAGCAAAAATGGGTTAACGATGGACAACGAAGATTCTAGAGAAGCTCTCTACCTTTATCGGTATTAGCTACTTTGGGGCCAACAAAATGTAAAAGAATGGCCTGGGTAAGGGAATAAACAACATCTTCCTATGACTGGTCAAAGTTGGTGATAGGGTTGACCTCAAGCTTTACAGCATTGAGGATTTCCGAATGCTGAGCTCTAGTCAGACATTATCCCACCATCCTTTAAGAATACCGGTAAACCCATTGACTATGAAACGGGCAACTTGGCTGTCACTATTATCATTTTGCTTATAGACAATGCCATACATAAGAATCTGATGTTCCATTTAAAAAATTTGATATTTGGATTTGCCATCAATGTTCCATTCATAAATAGTTTTTCCATGGTAAAAATTCTGGGAATAGAGAAAATCTTCTTCATACAAAATATCCTGGGGTGTTGGTCTAGGATAGTAATATGTAGAAGGACCAGTCATGGCAGTTTTGGTGGCTTTATCAGTGTAATAAGATGTGCTTATAGATCCTTGCATGTTATACGACTATGCTGGATTTCAAAATTTTTTGAAGGACTAATATTATCAATATCAGTCTCAGTTTCAGATGATGGTTCAAAATTATGCTGCTATTGGGATAAAACATTAATACTGAAGAACCTAGATTGATGTTCTTCATTTTACTGATAAGAGCGTCAGTAAACTCATCTTGAGGTTTAAAGGGCTTCAATTTGAAGTTACTAATTTCCAAAGGTGGCTTGACGTTAGTATTTTGAAGAATATTTGGTTTAGGAGAGTAGATGTTTTAGTAGTTTTTTGATTTTCTACCAGTTTATCAATAGATGTTTTAATTCTAGTTAACTGTTTGCCGACAGTTTAGAAATGAAGATTTGTATAATTATTCTATTCAATTATAGGATTGAGATCAGGAATCTTAGTATTAAGATGTTCCTTGCTAGTATCAAGTGGTTTAACAAAAGCTGTTATGGCCAAAGGCATGGCAAAGTTAGATGCTGGACTAGGTGCTAATTCTAGCGCTGTTGTAGGATGATGTATCGACTTAATACTTTCTCTTTCGGTTGTGGTCCAGGTTTTGTATTTGTTGTTCTGGAATGATTTCCATAATAGTAGCAAAATCATAATACCATGTAGCAAAAGGTATTATTTTCTGGTGCTTATTCAGATGATAATAAAATTGATTTTTGAAAAACTCAAGTTATTCTGGTTTATAATATTGGAAATACTAATTTCTAAATTGCTGGTATTTAGGCTGTTGAAACTCCTATCTAATGATTTTTCGATTTTCACTTCCTGCTGTAAAAATCCATTAACTTTCAAAATTCATATCGTTGGGCATAGGACTATCACGATCCTGTGCTGGCTTACTGGTATTGGTATTAGTATCATATATTCCATGAGGTATCTGGTTGTCTGATAGTTTGATTCCTCTAAAAACGTAATCTAAAGGTTCTCTAAGGTTTATGGAGGACATGTTATGGAGGACAAATTCTGGAGGTTCAGACACAGAATGTCTTGATGAGTTTGGAAAATCTACTCGGTAAGAGGTAGATCTACTAGACACACTAGACCTACTTCTGGTTAACTGTAAAGGTTTTTTTTTTTCTAAAATGGAGATAAACATCTCCATCTGCTGTTTGTATAACTTCGTCTCAGGTATGATTTCAAATTGGTCTAGTTGGTACAACATTCGGAATTCGCCATATTTCTCGAAAGGTAATTTGACTCCAAGGTATCATTTTAGGTACACCTATTTGGTATCAGAGCCATGTTTAGAATTATATGTTCATTGTTATTATAATCATCATAAATTAGGTATATATGATCACAATACATGAATATGCAGACTGAAATACAATCAGCAGACACAATAATAACTAATATAACTGAATCCACATCTGAATTAGCTGAACTTGTAGCTTACCAGGAAGTGAGAGAGAAGCTAAACAAATGGACGATTCCAAATGCTAAACCAGAAATAATTTACAAAATCGGTACTTTTGATTTTAGTAGTAGGAGGCTTATAAAACATTTGAGAAAGCCATCTCCTTAATTGAAGATGGTGCAACACTCAAATTATTGCATACCCAGGATTTAATTCCTTTTATTCGTAGCAAGAAGTATATATATATATATTCATATAGGACTTGTCCAGATAACCTTTAAATCATTAACTTTATTACACCAAAATACTTGTATCCGGTGCACCCTTAGGGATGGTAGATGTTTGAACTCGAAGCAGTCGCTCATCGGAGGTATAGAAACTAGCTTAGCTCATGAACTACTATATTTTAATATTTATCCAAACCTGAACCCGTCTATTACAGATCCAAATTTATCTGAAGCTTTGGAACTCAGAGTTAATACTCAGGGTTATGATTATTTACCAGGAACATCACCTATACAGAGTCCATCTTAAAGTTTTATCAACTTTAAATCCCTATGTTAGGATAAAAAATGAGGTTGGCAAAACAGTATTAATAGATACAAATTTCGCCATCAATGGATGAAAAATAAGCAAATAAGAAAAGAATGACGAGAAGTGATGGAGAGGAAGAGAGAAAAGTCAATGTGCCAGTCCATCTGAATCTGTACACAGAAACTGAGAGAAATCAAGAGTTCTTCCTCATTTGAAATCTCATTCTTCGCATTGTACTCAAGTACAAATTAGAGTTGCACCCACACACACAGAGTACAAACTAGAGTTGCACCAACGCACAGAGTGGTCTTGCACCAAAGCACAAGTTGAATTATTTTTTAATATTTCTTTTGTCAAACTAATTTACGTTTTATTTTAAAAAAATAATGTAAAATAATATTTTAAAATTTAAAAATTATTATCCTCCCAGAAAGATAGAATCATATGAAAATGATGAGTATTTTCATTTATTTTTGTTATCAAATTAGTTTTTAGTTTTTCTAAAAACAAAAATAGAAAACATATTTTTTGTACTATTTTTTGTGCTAAAATATATGTAACTATTTTTTTTTTACTGATTTTTTTTAAAAATTTATTATATATATATATATATGTTTTAGTGACCTATAAAGTTCACCAAATGGGCTATTATTGCCTCGATGAAAATTTGAAAAAGTTACTTAACAATATCTCCAATGCAGCTCGTATAAAATATGAGTTTGGGCTCCATTACAGTTCATTTTAATATTGTTAGGTTTGACCGGTTGTTAAATTTTGACAATAATGTTATCTTTATCTCTCTTATAATGGAGCTCATAAATCTATTTTTATTTATTTATTTTTGTGAAAAATAGAAGAAATAAATCCTCAATTGAAGAAACAGTGTCAAATTTTAATATTTTGAATATTATGGTATGCTACAGTTTGAGTTTGGCATATCATTTTAGAAACTCAACATTAGAGATGTTCTATAACAATCAATTTACAAACAAAATGAGATCTCAATAATTGTTCTGACTCTCGAATATTTTACATTGACTGTGATAATAAGGAGCATAATAATCATATGCCTTTAAAATAAAAATATAATAGAGAATTACTATAATCTCATAGATACATGGTCATATGATCTTTTCAATCGATGTGATAATTTTTGTCAATTTAATATTTATTTTTGTCAATGTTAGCGTGTAGATGACACCATGAAACTCTCTCTCTCTCTCTCTCTCCCCCTCTCCCTCGTAAACAAATCTCGTAGTCTATCGTCCAGTTGTTTCATAGAGTCAAACTATATGTTGATTAGCTGACCGTCATGAATAGTAAACTTGATCGATTTTTATATAATATGTGTTGTCTTGACCACTTTAATATTCATTAAAAGCAAGTTGTTTTCCACACTGAGATGGACCACACAGTAACAGTATACGAGATTGATCATGGAACTCTTATCGTAAAATGTTATTTATAATAAAATTATTCCAAGTAATCAGAAAGTGCTTCTTTTATTTCATCATAGTAAGCTCTTCATCTGACCTACATGGTATTGGCCTGTTGCACATCAGAATACATTTTAAAAACTAAAAAAAGAAAAAAAAAAAAAAAAAGTAGCAAAAAACGAAATGATAGAACTTCGACATTATTCATCCACCGTGACACGGCCACCTCAGTTACCTGCATAAAAAATTTTAGTCAACTGTCACAAGAGTTTAATAATAATAACAATGATTTAGACCATTAAAAAATACATCATTAATAGCACTAATGTATTAGGGATGGTAAAAAAAGAAAAGGAAAATGAGTGGAAACTGTAATTAAAGCTACCACTAGGGATGTAGCAGTAGGTCTCACCCACTGCCAAAGTTTGTATTGTGTCTTTTTTTTTTTTTTTGCTTTGTCACCTCATTAGTGGTGGGTTTAAAGCCACTAAATTAGCGGTCTCTAACACCACCGTTTTTTTAGAAAAATGAGTGGGAGTTCTAATTAGAGCTACCACTAGTGATGTGGCAGTGGGTCTCACCCACTGCCAAAGTTTGTATTGTGTCTTTTTTTTTTTTTTGCTTTGTCACCTCATTAGTGGTGGGTTTAGACTCACTAAATTAGTGGTCTATAGCACCACCGTTTTCTTAGGAAAATGAGTGGAAACTCTAATTAGAGCTACCGCTAGTGATGTAGCAGTGGGTCTCACCCACTGCCAAAGTTTGTATTGTTTTTATTTTATTTTATTTTTTTGTTTTGCCATCTCATTAGTGGTGGGTTTAGAGCCACTAAATTAGTGGTCTCTAGCACCACCGTTTTCTTAGGAAAATGAGTGGAAACTCTAATTAGAGCTACTACTAGTGATGTAGCAGTGGGTCTCACCCACTGCCAAAGTTTGTATTGTGTCTTTTTTTTGTTTTTTTGTTTTGCCACCTCATTAGTAGTGGGTTTAGAGTCACTAAATTAGCGGTCTCTAACACCACCGTTTTTTAAAAAAATAAGTGGGAGCTCTAATTAGAGCTACCACTAGTGATGTGGCAGTGGGTCCCACCACTACAAGAAAAAGCACAAATGGCGACTAAAATTCAGAATTTCGTCGCTGAAAGTTGGCCAAATGGCGACTAAACTGGATTTAGTCGCCGAAAATGAAGACTTTTGCCGACTAAAATGAATTAGTCGCCGAATCACAGGGTTTTAGCGACTAAACTGTTTGTTGGTCGCCAAATGTAGCAGTTTTACCGACTGAAGGTTGTTTGGTAGCCAAAAGCGACAGTTTTTGGCGACTAAAATAATTTAGTAGCCAAAAGTGATGGTTTTGGCGACTAAAAACCATTTTAGTAGCCGATTATAGGTCTTTTGCCGACTAAAAAAAGATTAGTCGCTGAAAATCAGGGTTTTTGGCTACAAAAAAAAATTAGTAGCTAAAAACAGTGAATTGGCGACTAAATTTCAATTTAGTAGCCAAAACGGGACGTTTTTGGCGACTAAAAACAGAGTTAGTCGCCAAAAAGTGCTATTTTTAATTTAAACATATTTTTTTAGCGACAACAAATTAATTAGTAGCCAAAAAACATAGAATTGGCGACTAAATAATTGATTTAGTCGCCAAAAGTGGCCTATATTTTTTTTTAATAAATAATTTATTTTTTACATAAATTATATTCAATAAAAATAATTATGTGTACATATATGATTTTGTATGAATACCGGTTAAAATAGTATATAAATAATATATATTGCATATATAATCATGTGATGTTCAAGTGGCATAGTGGAGGGAGTAGGTTGGTAAAGGTGTTGGCAGTTGGAATGGTTTGATTCACGGTTCGAATCTTAGAAAAACCAAAGAATTTGTTTTTTTTTTTTTTTCCGAAAGGACCTTTGGCGACTAAACTTTTAGTCGCCAAAAGTGTTATTTTGGGCGACAAAATAGTTTAGTCGGCGATTCAAGGAATATTGGCGACTAAAATATTAGTCGCTACATGTGGGATTTTAAAAAGTGTAAACCAGCAATGGCGACTAAAGATTTGGTCGCTAAAGAGCTCTTTTTTGCCGATTAAAAAAAGTTTAGTCGCCGATACCTCTCGCGACCACATATGCGCGACAAAAGGGGCGACTAAAAAAATTAGTCGCTGAAAGTGAAAACTCGACTTTCGGCGACTAAAAACGGACTTTTGGCGACTAAAAATTTAGTCGCCATTTGTGCTTTTTCTTGTAGTGCACCCACTGCCAAAGTTTGTATTGTGTCTTTTTTTTTTTTTTTTTGCTTTGCCACCTCATTAGTGGTGAGTTTAGAGCCACTAAATTAGTGGTCTCTAGCACTACCGTTTTTCTTAATAATAATATGTGATAGAAATTGGAATTGTACTTGCACAGACGTTAATCACAAAACTTTGCACATTAGAGGGATATGGATGCGGGAAATTTGCATGGAGTGACAAGGGATATGGGCGCATTACATGTCTCTCTTCTGTTCAAGTTTTTGTTTGAAAAAATAAATTTTATACGAGTGTTTCTGAAAAATGTCTATGACAGTAATGTACACTTTTTTGTTGAAATTAATGGCAACTGGGACAACTTGGCAACTTGGCACGTGTTCTATGCTCCAATCACACCAATAATGTCAATTTCCTAACAAATTAACAAATTATTGGATTATATGATTTAAAAATTTGGAGACATAAAAGTTTTAATACATTTCAACGGTACGAGTGTTTTGGGACATGAAAATAGAGGATTCCATGCAATTAAGTGTGCCATCAATGATGGAATTAGGAGACAATTATAGGTGGCCATGCTTGTGTGAACAATACTGCTCTTCACAATACTTTAAAAATATATTTTTCATTTTATACATAAAATGGTCCTTAACATAAAAAATAGATTCTTTTTCCATCTTGCATTTTCATTTTCTTTTGCACCAAAAAAATAAAAATAAATAAAATAAAATAAAAAGTAATAAGAAACTTCCTCGTATTAGAGATTATTTTCTTGATGTTTGAATTATTTTTCTTGTATGTGTATAATTTATATATCATATATATATATACAAATGCGTGTTTGTGTATATAGTGAAAAAAATGTATTAGTCTTTTGGCTCAGCTGGTGATGAAAGCCCAGTTTCGTCCCTGTGCCCCATGTTAGAGAGAGAGAGAGAGAGAGAGAGAGAGAGAGAGAGTAATCTAACTAGGGCAAGTGATAGCAGGGAGGTTGCACTGAGAAGGAAGACGAGCAGAAATCCTGAGAGTGCTGCAAAGGCAGTTCTGGTCCACTGCTTGGAGTGCGTTGCAGCAGTCAGCGCTGGGGTTGGCGTTTGGCGCACCCGGTAGCACAAACGGTGCACACACGTTAAGGTTGCTGAGCTGGGTCGAGCATGTTTGTGCCTGGATTCGACCCACCTGGGTTTCCACCACCACGACGATCAGCACCAACATCAATGTGGCTCGGGACCTGACAGAAACAAGAGACTTTATGGTTGCCATGACTTTCTACTAGTTTTTTTTTTCTTTTCTCTAAAAGCACTCTTTGTTTTTTTGGGTATGTTTTCCATTGCATAGGTTTCTTCTCCGTTTTATAGTTGGTGTGGTGTTGACTGGAATTAGTGGATGATAAGTGGAGAAATATTTCATGACTCAACTAATTCAAGGTTGGAGCTCAGAGACATAGTCATAGCATTTGTGTTGGTTCAAATTAGTTGGTTCATGAAACCCTTTCCGGCCCGGAGGTAACCATTATTCGTTGTGTGCTTTCTAGTCTCTGTATCAACGAAGGAGAAATCTACAACATGCACCTAAAGAGGTAGACTGTAAGAAAAAATTATGACTTTTTGTGATAAAAATTATAAAGGTTTGTGATATGTGTTATAACACTTCTGGTAAAGTTACGAATAGTAAATTTAAAATAAAGATATGCAAATAAAAAATTCATATATAATTTTTATATATAATAATAGTGTCTTTTGGCAATTTAACTTTTTTTAGTAGTATAATTATTACACTTAAAAAAATGAATTTTCTGAAATTACTCTCTTATAGTACAAGTAACCGTCGAGCGTAAAAATCAAGTAGCCATTACTTTTGTAGACCTTGCAGACCACTCGAGTGAACTGTCCTGTTTTTAAAAATTTAACTAAGTTTTTCAACTTACATTTTAGCATTCTTATTGGATCTTAGGCATTCGTAAACCTTAATTCAGTTATAATGATAAGGATAAGGATTAGAAATACACAAAGGAAGAAAAATAATATGTTAAACACTAACGAAGCGTATGTTTCATTGTGTATTTGTTACATGTTTGTGTAGGTCACACGTCATCAGAACTATTTGATCTGTCTATTCTGCGTTTGAAGCAATTTGTGAGTAACAACTCTATAAAGCTATGTTTGATTATAAGTATTCTATGACTGAAATGATATGATTTGTTTTCTTAAATGCTATTTGATGAATCATGAAAGAATGTCTATTTTCTTAAAACGTATTTGTGGCATCCTTAGTTCATGTGGCCCTCGTCTGGGAGTAACAATACCATGGCCAATATGCACGTGGCCCTTACCTGGGGGTAACAATACCGTGGTTTATGTTCATGTGGCCGTTGCCTGGGGGTAACAATACCGAGGCCTATGTTTACGTGGCCTTTGCCTGGGGGTGACAATACCATGGCTATTTGTGCACAAAGATGTTGACTTTTATGGTCGTCGATACCGACTAAGCTTGTGGGTCTTATGACCAATTTGATCTAATAGCTAATGGATGTACGACATATAACGGTTTACGAATTCGGTATAAGTATATGAATCTGTTCCTTATTTGAAATCTGAATATGTATATGAATTTGTTTATGATATGAACTCTAATTTCTAAATCTGTGGTGGACATCATTCATAAACCTTTTATTCTGTTGTTATTCACTAGGCTCTAGCTCACTGTATTATGCATCTATGTAGGTGATTAGGCGCGAGATCTAACTCAGTGAGGATTGCTTGGAGATCTATTTTTATCAGCCAACCAATGTGCCCTCTAAAGAGGTCCCGAAATGTCATGTAGCCGAGTTTTGTGGGCATAATGCAAGTTTAAGTTTTAAGTTGTTTTCTTTTGTTTGTTTGGATGAGCTTTCGGTTTCTCTATATCTAAGACAACGTAAGACTGACATTCTGACATCATATATATATATGTAAATACAAGTTTTTAAATTTTCAGTCTCATGTATGTTTGCACAGCTCTATGGCTATTATATGTTTGTATTTGCTTCTGCTAGCCCTTATATTTTGTCTAATTTGTTTAAAGACCTTTGGTAAACCTTGGATTACTGGCTGCTTACGACGCTAAATGTCACGACCCAAACCCGCCCCTAAAAGTTTGAACCATGACCGGCTTGTACATAGGCCTTAAAACAAAATTTTAGAAAAATATTTAACTACATACGGGGCCTTAAGCGATATTAATATCAATAAAAGACAACATCCATTGAGCTTGTGCATATATGATGGCTTAATTAAATTTAAACATTTAAATACATTTCCAGAGTTACATATACAATCACAGAATTTATATAGATCTCACACACACTTACATAAGACTTAGTAATTTATATGACTCCCAACACAAATTAAGACCTCCACACGGGGACCTACCCTAGGTGACTTCGCAGATAGGCGAACCTCAGTATAACTCGAGTGTCAATCCCCGATGGCTCACCTACATAAATATACACAATAACGGAGTGAGCAAGGCTCAGTGAATAATAACAATATAAGAAGGTTAATTAATTAAGCATAGTCTTAAAGAGTGTAAATAAGCTCATCAAGCCATACACAGATCTTATTCATAATTATATCTCAAAATGGCCTCTAGCCCACATGTGATACAGAACGGCCTCGGGCCCACTTTTATTAACAGAGACAGATCGACCTTAGGTCCATAACAATGCCATTGTTCAATTATTTCCGTTAATTCAATCAGAGCACAATGTTAATAGTATATGTCATTCTTAACAACCATATATAAATCATAAGCATTAGAAGTAAGTATAACATATCGTTACACTACTATTACTCACAGTGATAGGTTTCTGGTAGCAGTGGGACGATGTCCTCGTCTTGACCTACAAACACAAACCACATAGCAGATTATGAGAATAAAACCAATCTCTTTCTTGTTTTTTAATCAATAGCCATGGTGGTTCTAAACTCATTAGTCCTCCATAGGTTATAATCTATGCCTCAGGAAATAGGAGGAATCGATAGGAAAATGGTTCAGACGAAGAAACGGTACAAACTGGTAAACAGAAAGTGAACAATCGTCACTAATTTGGGAATAACTATTTTTGTATTAAGAATTTCAGAGTGAGGCCACCACCATTGGAAACTAGACTTCCGGGGCTTGATTTTAGGCTCAAGAATCACTCAAAACGAAGTCCGGATATAAACGATAGGCTTATTCAAAGTTGGCTGAACAGAGTTGTCCCCCGCACGTGCGGGAATAGGGCCGCACGTGCGGGACTACGTGCCTTTTTAGCAGATTCAAATTTGGTTTTGGGCATGGACTGCCGCATGTGCGGGAAGACCCGCCGCACGTGCGGCTCTAGGCAATTTTCAGTCCGAAAATGGCTTCTTGTTTTGGAACTTCTCATTTTTAAGATTAAACCTCAAATTCATGTAAATCAAAGCCCAAAACTCTTTAATACATGATAAATTTCGCATTATTAACTTCCATCAAACATCATAATCTCAAAATACTACTCAATTCCCAAGCACAAAAACAAGGTTAAGAATTAGAACACAAACGCATAAAATAGCCATGGTTTGGGGTTCAAGCTCACTTCTTCCATAATCAATTTCAAGATAAACAAATATAAAGAATTTAACTCTTCAATCAAGCAACTCTTAGGCTTTGTTTGATTAGAAAGAAACATATAATAGAAAGTGAAGTGAAAGAAAAGAAAGAGAAAAGAAATTTTATTTTCTTACATGTGTTTGATTAGGAAGAAAATTATGTAAGAAAATGATGGAAAAATTTTCAATATATAGTTTGGAAAGCAAGAAAGTTGTAGAAAAATTATTCTATTTTCCTAAATTGCCCTGATCCTTCTTTAACAAAACAACAATCACAAAAATATGTCAATATAGCAACTTAATTTGAAAAAACAAGTATCACCAAGCATCATTTGACATACATGTCATCCAATATTATTTATTTATTTATTTATTTATTTATTTTTTCTTTAACCAAAAATATTAACAAATGACATAAATTTTATTCATTTAAAATCAATGCAATAGCTAATTATTATTTCTGAGACCCAAAGAACACAGATTTGGAAAATAAACTTGTAACAAGAACTACTCTCTTGAAAATTGTGATTAATGTGCTTCAAAATACAAAATGACAAGATTTTTATTTTTATTTTTTTATTTTTTAATGACTGTTCAACTTTGTGCCATAAAAAAAAAACAGTGACCACTAGAATTTACTTATAAACCTTCCTAATATTAATACTAATTATTTTGGAAAACATATAAAGAACTAAAGTCCAACACCCAAGAGTTTATAGCAGTAGTTAATAAGGATTAAAAAACATGACTAAATTTAAAAAATGTAGCTCAAGCTCATACTTAGAATAATAGAAACTGAAATCTCGCACCTACATATGACAAATACCAAACAGAGACAATGACTAGAACCAAACAAATTACTAAGAAAGAAGAATATCAATGAATACATGAACCTATAATCTAGAAACTTTATCCAACTTCAACTCCTAGCCATTACTGAATACCATCCGGACTGCCTTGTGATAGTTGTCGAATTAAAAACAAGTAGTGCATATCTTGAGGATATATCAAAAATGCTTTAGCTTTTATAGGATCTCCATTCAAGTATTCAAAAGCAGTCATTCGGCTATTGATATCAAGCTCTTCAACATTCATTACGGCCTTGTAAAGTTCCAAATAATCTATGCAAGGCTTACTCTTCTCATATGCATCAGCCAATATCGCCATATTAGTTGCAACGGCAACCATTGTTTCAGCAACAAGCTCTACACCTTTTGATTTCTTTGACTGCTCTGTCACTGTCTTTGAAGATCTGTGGTTGCGCTTGCCAAGTGTAGGTTGTTGGCTACTAGTATTGCCTTGTTCAGTTGCAAATTCATTTCCTTCTATGTCACCCATGTCGTTTGCCACCATGTTGTCAATGGAATCGAAGAGATGTGAATACTCATCCTCACTATCCATTGTTTTCTTTGAATAGTTAGCATTTATATCCTTGCCAGAACATGCCCATTCACCAGTAGCGTGATCATTGCCACACACAATAGATAATTCATCAAGCATCTCAATCTTCTTACCTCGTAATCCTTTTGCATCTGGATTTGCCTGCAAAAGTCATATACCACCATAATTTTTATGTATATAACCAATAGTCAATTCCTAAGCACATATGTATTATTTTTATAAAAAAAAAAAAATACTTACGGCAACATATGTAGTCCATACTTGATCACTGCATTTAACCATTTTTGTCATTGGATTCCAAGAGAATCCACTTTTACTCAACATTTCCTGTACCAATCTAAATTTTTTCTTGATAGTTTTTAAGCAATTAACACAATGCTCGCGACTGAGAGAAAGGTTAAAGCTTGAATTTAAAGATGAACAAGTTGCAACATAAGCTTGATCTTTAAAGCCCTTATCTACTTTATACCCTTCATTGGCTTGATGCACTAGTTCTAAAATAAGACACTTATCCATCTCTTTAGACCAAGCTATGTTCTTTCCTCTTTTCTTCCCATCTCCTATGGGCTGTTGAGACTCATGTGCCTCCATTTCGTATAATAACAACTCACAAGTATGCTTAACCAATAACATAAGATCAAATCATTAAAAAACTAAGAATACTACAATTGAAAAAGACTAGCATTTACATTATTAATATTTAGGGTTCAACAATGAAATACTACCATTGTTCAATAATAATAGAAAACAATGAAATACTACCATTTACATTTATCTACAAATAACAAAACATTAGTTTTTGAGAATTCTATTGATGTCTTCGACCAAAATTAGCCCACATTTCATTTATTATTTGCGTTCGAATTCTCTTTCCTTCTCTTCCATCTTCAGCCCTAGTTAATTGTACGTCAACGATATCATGAATAGGAGCAATTTCATTGTTAATCTCTCCATCAACAATATTTAGAAGTGGATCATATGGTATCACTCCTCGAATATGATTGTGCATGATACAAGTAGCAATTACTAACTTCTTTTGAGTCGTATAGCTAAACATTGGCTCTTCGACCAAAATCTAAATCATTTTTTTAATACCCCAAAAGCTCGCTCAATTGCATTTCGTAGTGACGAATGCCTATGGTTAAACAATTCTTTTGCTGTGGTGGGCACTCGACCTCTAATTTCATTTAGATGGTATCTTGTACTTCGAAATGGGGTAATGTAATTCTTTAGTAAAGGAAATCCCGCATCAACAAGATAGTATTTTCCTACAAAAGAATAACATTTGGCTTAATAATACATAATAAGTTCAAAAAAATTATTATTATTACTTATATGTTATAAATATTTACCTAGAGGACATGTGATTCTATGTTCCCTATTAATAGCACAACCAAAGATTCTAGAATAAGATGCTGACCCTTCCCATCCAGCTGAGACGTAGGTGAACCTCAAATCAAATGTGCAAGCTGCTAATATATTTTGTGACGGCCATTATTTTCTTCCACGAAATCGAGCTTCATGTTCAACAGAAACTTTCACACGAAGGTGTGTACTATCGATTGCTCCCATACAATCCTAGTTGGAGCAACATCAAATGAGACTATATAGAAAACATGTAGAGGTATTAAACTGTGTCACATATATAGTAAGATTTTACCTTAAAATATGGCCACATTCTACGATTGTCATGTATCTCATTAGGAGTCTCCATTTGAACTGAAGGTTGCTTTAAATAATTATCTTCCATGCTTATTATTGCATCTAAGACCATATGAAAATATCAGGACACGGTTTCACCAGATTGCTTATAGTAGCGTTTTGTAGGACGGTTCTTGACATTGTGTGATACTATGTGCAAGAATATTGCAACTTGCTCCTCAACACTATAATGCACAGTATCTTTTAGCCTTCCAGTACCCCTGAGGATGTACACAAATTTTTGAAAACACTCTATGTTCATTCGTAGTAAGTCGTGACAATCTTCATCACTTTGTGTTACCTCACTCACAAATTCACGTTGTGTTAGATAACAATTTCGTGGTGGTCTCTTATCGTGCTCTAAGTAGTATGCACCATAGGCATATGCTAAGACGCCAACAAATTGTGCATCTATAAATGTAAGTTCTTCATCATATTCGACATTGGTATCCATCTACAAACATGAAATCGATGTGATAAGCATGTAAGGACATCTCACTTACAAAATGCATCCATTTAAAAAAAAAAGAAAGGAGTAAATATCTAGTTAGAATATGAATTGGCAAAAAAAATTGGAAAATAGAAAAGAACCCAAATCATTAAAGCATTACAGACATATTGGAGAAATGTTATCAATATAAGAAGAATGGAAATGATAATTTATGGGTGTGACTTTTTTTCTTTAAAGAATGACAAAAATAACAAAAATCACTAACTTAAGGAAGACAAAATTTGAGAACAACCAACCAACCTTAAACACACAACATTACCAAACAGGTCATGAATTAAGTAGTGACTTGAAAGCAATTTCCGTGTTCGTATTAATGCTAATAGTCCTAAAAATTTAAGCTTTTAGCACAGCAAATAAGGGTATAGAAAATTTCATAAAGCCACAATCCAAAATAACCAAACTGTTACATTCCACAAACCAACTTGGTAAAAGCACTTAAACATCAAACAGTAAATTAATTGAACCAAATTGAGCATAGTGAGAGCACTAACAAAGGACAAAGTAGCTAGCTAATTACTACATAATAAAATAAAATAAAAAATATAGGGAAAAATTAGAAAATTATCATGGAAGACGACAAATGGTGGAGAACATGTGGTTGTTAGTGTACAAGTCTAAGTGAAGATAAATAATTTCATGGCTTGGTTTGAACTTAGAGTTACTAAAGAACGTATCAAGTGTGATGCTGTTACATGATAAGTTAAGTAGTGTGTACAAAGATCTCTCCTAAAAACTTAATGGATGGATAGAGGAAAGAATTAGTAACTCTAAGTTCACCTTCTCTTTAAAACGAAGGCAATAAAAATAAGAAAATAGAAGTAATGAAAGGGAGAACAAATAATATTGTGCCTGATTATCTTGTTTTCCAATTACATTGTTATTAGAGAAATCTGAAGCCACAGTTACACACCATAATCAATATTGCCTCTATAAATAGTCCAATCAACTAAGATTCTTTTTATTTCTTCAAAAATAACTGGTTTCCTAAATGAGCAAATTTTCTTTTATTCCTTTTAATGTACCAATGTTGTAAACTTGTCAGGAACCATTTTTTTTTCTACTCTATCCTTTCCCATAATACTCCCATCTACTCATACTGATTAAAATCACATGCTGCTCAAGAATCCCTGTATCTACTCCAAATTTGAAGGTTGTTTCATTCTTGACTAACCATGCAATTATGTGAAGGTTATTGCAGTTTAGAAGCCTGTAGAAATTAGAGTTTTCATGGCTCGGTTTGATAAAAAAATAAATAATTTGGGTACTTGCTTAAAAGAAGCCATTGATTTTGGTAAAAATAACACCAAAACCAAAGAAAAACCCAAAATTTAGCATTAAAGCATTGGAAAAATGTAGGGGTTTGATTTGTGGAAGTTTGGGAGGTGCAGGAATTCTGGGTTGGGATTGTTTTGAAAGATTTTCCAAGGAAACAAGCAGAGATCTAATGTAAATTTTGAAGTCCTCTGTTTATGGTATAAAATGAGAAGATACATGTGCCTCTTTTATTTGTACACACATGACAAATATTTAGCACATAAATCATACAACCTAGATTGATCTTATAAGAACATGATGTCATACTGGTTCAGGAATTTTTTCAAACATTTGGTACCTCTATATATATATTGCCAAAGCAAAAGGCTAAAAATAATTTTATAGAACAAATCCAATTAAACAAATAAATAGAACAAATCCAAGTTCAAACCAACAGAAGAATTCTATCATTGCTATATCCAAGAAAAATTATTTGTTGAAATCAATCATCAATTTACAACAACGAACCCTATACATAGATAGTAGAAAAAGCCTAACATAAATATCCTAAACTTCACCCACTTATCATTTCAAATAAAAAATGAAAACAAATCCAAAATTTATGATAGTTATTTCACCACCCAAAAAAATTAAATAAATAAATAATAACAGAAACATATTTCCAAAAATATTCAAGATAAGACATTGATCTTGTTAAGAAGACTAAGAATACAACAATATAGAGTAAAGAAAGAAAATAACTCACAGTAAATCAAAAAGCTGAAATTGTTGATCTGTTGTAAACAAAAATCAACAATGCTCTGAGTTCTTGGAACTGAAGATGATGAAATATTGAGAGAGAGAAATAGGAGAGATACAATATCTTCAATGTACTCAGTTGATTTTGTAGAGGGAAACATAAAAATATATATCAGATCAATCTGCATATGAGGGAGTTATAGAGGGAAGATGGCAAAGAGGGAAACCAAAATAAACAGGCTAAGTTTTGTGGGAAAATTCAAATTTTCCTGTGAAATTTGCATGAAATCAATAGAGTATCTAATATGCTTGTTTGAGTTGTACAGGAAACTTGAGTTTCCATTACATTCTAGGACTCTCTTTCTAAACAAACACTTAATTTTTTATTTTTTTTTCTTTTCCTTTCACTTTCTTATATTCTCTCTCTAACCAAACTGAGCCTTAAGGAATCAAGGTTCAATTCATGAAAAGAGTTCATTTAAACTTATATTTTTCAACCCCAACTCAATTAGGTGTTTACTCTTCATTTTAGATCATGAATTTAAACTAATAATAGATCAATCTCAAGGGGTTAAGTTGATTTCACATACCTTGAGCCAATCTCTTGAAGTCTACTTTAATTCCGTCAATTTCCCCATCTTTCTTCTTCATTCTCAAGCTCTTCCTTCCTTTTTCTCTTTGAGTTCTCTCTAGAACTCTCTCTCCCTCATTCTCTCACATGGCTTCCCCTTTCCTCTAGATTTTTTTGGTTCTAAGAGATGAGTTCAACAACTCATAAGGTATCTATTTATATAAATATACACACACAAGCTTAACACCATAGGGAGAGCCAAACGTGGCCTTACGAATCGTACGAAATTAAATTTCAATTAAACTTTTCAGATGACTCTAAAAATTGTGCTGATCATAAATATGTCCTCTATTATGGTTTTTGAAGCCTCTAAGCCCTTCAATTTGCAGTACAAAGTTAATCACCCAAACGTGCATGAATGAAACAGACGAATTAGATTTCCAATTAATTTTCCCAATTAGTTCTAAAAATTCCCATTAACATAACCAAGCACTCAATTTTGATTTTTGAACTCATAAAGGTCGGTAATTTCAATTTTAACGGTGTGACTCAACAGATAATTCCTTAATTCGAACAGATATCACTAAATTAAAATGCATTAACCCACAAGCGCATAAAGGCAATTTTTGATACGGATTTTGGGGTCAAGACAAAATTTTAGAATAATATTTAACCACATACGGGGCCTTAAGCGGCATCAATATCAATAAAAGACAACATCCATTGAGCTTGTGCATATATGATGGCTTAATTAAATTTAAGCATTTAAATACATTCTCAGAGTTACATATACAATCACAGAATTTATATAGATCTCACACACACTCATATAAGACTTAATAATTTATATGACTCCCAACACAAACTAAGACCTCCACACGGGGACCTACCCCAGGTGACTTCGCAGATAGGCAAACCTCAGTACAACTCGAGTGTCAATCCCCGATGGCTCACCTACATAAATATACACAATAACGGAGTGAGCAAGGCTCAGTGAATAATAGCAATATAAGGAGGTTAATTAATTGAGCATAGTCTTAAAGAGTGTAAATAAGCTCATCAAGCCATACACAGATCTTATTCATAATTATATCTCAAAATGGCCTCTAGCCCACATGTGATACAGAACGGCCTCGGGCCCACTTTTATTAACAGAGACAGATCGACCTTAGGTCCATAACAATGTCATTGTTCAATTATGTCTGTTAATTCAATCAGAGCACAATGTCAATAGTATATGTCATTCTCAACAACCATATATAAATCATAAGCATCAGAAGTAAGTATAACATATCGTTACACTACTATTACTCACAGTGATAGGTTTCTAGTAGCAGTGGGATGATGTCCTCGTCTTGACCTACAAACACAAAGCACATAGCAGATTATGAGAATAAAACCAATCTCTTTCTTATTTTTTAATCAATAGCCATGGTGGTTCTAAACTCATTAGTCCTCCATAGGTTATAATCTATGCCTCAGGAAATAGGAGGAATCGATAAGAAAATGGTTCAGACGAAGAAACGGTACAAACTGGTAAACAGAAAGTGAACAATCGTCACTAATTTGGGAATAACTATTTTTGTATTAAGAATTTCAGAGTGAGGCCACCATCATTGGAAACTAGACTTCCGAGGCTTGATTTTAGGCTCAAGAATCACTCAAAACGAAGTCCGGATGTAAACGATAGGTTTATTCAAAGTTAGCTGAACAGAGTTGTCCCCCGCACGTACGGGACTACGTGCCTTTTTAGCAGATTCAAATTTGGTTTTGGGTATGGACTGTTGCACGTGTGGAAAGACCCACCGCACGTGCGGCTCTGGGCAATTTTCAGTCCGAAAATAGTTTCTTGTTTTGGAACTTCTCATTTTCAAGATTAAACCTCAAATTCATGTAAATCAAAGCCCAAAACTCTTTAATACATGATAAATTTTACATTATTAACTTCTATCAAACATGATAATCTCAAAATACTACTCAATTCCCAAGCACAAAAACAAGGTTAAGAATTAGAACACAAAAGCATAAAATAGCCATGGTTTGGGGTTCAAGCTCACTTCTTCCATAATCAACTTCAAGATAAACAAATATAAAGAATTTAACTCTTCAATCAAGCAACTCTTAAGGAATTAAGGTTCAATTCATGAAAAGAGTTCATTTATATTTCTTAACCCCAACTCAATTAGGTGTTCACTCTTCATTTTAGATCATGAATTTCACATACCTTGAGCCAATCTCTTGAAGTCTACTTTAATTCCGTCAATTTCCCCATCTTTCTTCTTCATTTTCAAGCTCTTCCTTCCTTCTTCTCTTTGAGTTCTCTCTAGAACTCTCTCTCCCTCATTCTCTCACGTGGCTTCCCCTTTCCTCTAGATATTTTTGGTTCTAAGAGATGAGTTCAACAACTCATAAGGCATCTATTTATATAAATATGCACACACACAAGCTTAACACCATAGGGAGAGCCAAACGTGGCCTTACGAATCGTACGAAATCAAATTTCAATTAAACTTTTCAGATGGCTCTAAAAATTATGCTGATCATAAATATGTCCTCTATTCTGGTTTCTAAAGCCTCTAAGGCCTTCAATTTGCAGTACAAAGTTAATCACCCAAACGTGCATGAATGAATCAGACGAATTAGATTTCCAATTAATTTTTCCAATTAGTTCTAAAATTCCCATTAACATAACCAAGCACTCAATTTTAATTTTTGAACCCATAAAAGTTGATAATTTTAATTTTAAAGGCGTGACTCAACAGATAATTCCTTAATTCGAACAGATATCACTAAATTAAAATGCATTAATCCACAAGGGCATAAAGGCAATTTTTGATACGGATTTTGAGGTCGTTACACTAAACCTATATGAGCAGATTTGGATCGCGACAATCAGCTATATTAGTATTATACAGAGCCCATCTTAAAGTTTTATCAACTTTAAATCCCTATGTTAGGATAAAAAATGAGGTTGATAAAACAGTATTAGTAGCTACAAATTTCGGCATTAACGCATGAAAAGTAAGGAAATAAGAAGAGAATGATGAGAAGTGATGGTGAAGAAAAAAGAGAAAAGTCATTGTGCTCGTCCATTTGAATTTTTGGAGTGGAACTTAGCGATCAAGAATTCTTCTTCCTCATTTTAGGAGTGTAAAAATGGCCCGTGGCTCGTGGGCGGACCCGGGATGGGCCCAGCCTGTTTGGTCCCATTTGGGCCCGGGCCTAAGTCCAACCTGAGCCCCTAGGCCTGGGCCTGGGCCATCATTTTGAAGTCTGACCCATCTGGCCCATCCATTAGTCCGCAAGGCAGGCACGAGGCCCGAGGCCTGAGGCCTAGTGCTTTTTTTTAGTGAAAAATAATAAAATTTTAATAGAACAAAATTTAAAAAACAAAAAAATTGGTCAAGCTTGCCCAAGCTCAAGGCCCGACCCACTAACCCGCCTAAAGCTTGAATATCCCTGGGCCTAGGGCTGGGCTTGGGCCTAATTTTTTGACCCATGGGCCGGCTCGGCCCGGCCTGAATTTTTATCATGAGCTCGCAAGGTTGGACATAGGCCAGGCCGGGTCCAAGCTCGGGCTGCCCGAGCCGGGCCAGATTTATATCCCTACCATATTTGAATTTGATTCTTCGCATTGTACTCAAGTACAAATTAGATTTGGACCCACACACAGAGTGGTCTTTTTTTTTTTAGGTGAATAAATCATAAATAAAAGACAAAGAATTTACAAGATTACAAGGGGCATGCCCCAAGCCCTTACCTAACAAAAACTATATACACAATTACCGACAAAATAAATTACACGGCTAGAACCTGCACAAAAAACTGTGTAAACATAGCCACAACATGCAGCTAGAACTTGCCCAGAAAAAAAAACTGTGTAGCTAAGCTATGTAATTAAGCTCTGCAAGCCCCTATATCAAAACTAGTATATTCAAACAGGTCATGGAAAAAAAAATTCATATGCCCTATATGATGCAAATTGGGGATATGAACACAACCAAAATATATAGCAGATAATCATCCCAACAAAATAAAACACAAATATATAAAAGACAAAGCTTCCAACACTTCTTTGGCGTTTCCAGCAGAGTGTACCTAGCTGCTTTTGATACCACTAGCAGCCTCTTGCAGCACAATGTTCCCAGTCCCTTTCATATTCCTTTCTAGTTTTCTGCCTCCAATCAAGTAAAACAATGTATTTTCCATATATAAAAAACAACGTATTTTCCAGCATAAATGTTCCACACAAACTGGCGCAGCATGCAGCTCGGTCTGTGAACATCTTCACCATGTGCGGCCTCAATCTGGACAGCACACAAATTAAGCCCAACTCCACTGCTACCCAAAACAGATCAGAGGAACCTGGAAAAGGAAGCATCACACATATGAAAACACAATAAAATGTTCACATAACACTTTATATATAGAAAAACTCACAATATATTAGGGCTATATCACTCAACCCTAAAAAACCAACCCCTCAAAACAAAACAGTGTACGAAACTCAACTAGAAAAAAAAAAAAAAAAAGAAGTAGAGAAAGATCTAACAACACATTTGTGGCTCACTTCACTCAACCCTCACCAAAAAACAATCCCTACCCCAGTACCAGCTAGGATCCCAAAACCTGTAAAACAAATTTAGAGCAAACATTAGCACTCAGTATGTGGCTAACATTACTCAACCCACATATAGTGAACTCACAACCCTCTTTAAAGAGCTACCACAATCCATACCTGCAAAATAAAGAAGCTAATTAACAACACAGATAAGGACTCACTATAGAACCTTGCCAAAACTCAACCCACAATATAGAGCTCCCAATCACTCAACCCACAGTATAGTGCCCTCAACTTTTGATGGTATTTGGAGGCAATCTTCATTTCTGCAGAAACTACCTATCATTTTGGGATTTCTTGATGTTGTTGAGAGCAAGGGCTCTATATTTGACCATGCTTATGATGCTCTTCAAAATGATTTCTTCTGGTTTCCTTTCCTTGGTAAAAATACGATTGTTTCTCTCTAACTAGACATGGTACACAGTACAACTAAAGGCAATCCTTTTGACAATTGTAGCAAGAGACTTGCCTTTATAGTCTCTGGCTATCAAGTCCACCAAACCTAACCAGGTAAGGTTGTGCCAATTTGTATTGCATTTGGATAGCACAGCAGCCCACACCTTAGAAGAGAATTTGCACTGAAAGAACAGGTGATCATGGTCCTCACCAGGTATACCACAAAGGGGGCAAACTAGATTAGGATTAATACCAAAGATGGCAAGCCTATCACTAGTATTTAACTGGCCCAAAATAGCCATCCAAACAATGAAACCAACCCTAGGAATGGAGTGAGGACTCCACACCAAGTTAGCTCAATTAACAAGAGGCCACTTCAATCTCTAAGAATTCCAAACATAACCAATATTGAAATTCCCATCATTTTGAGGCAGCCAAATGGCTCTATCATGACCTCCAAATGAGAGAATAAGGTCAGGAGGGGTAATGGCAATAATCTCCCTCACCTCCCAAGAAGATGCATTAGGCCAATTCCAACCACTAGCCCCCACAACAGAGGCCACCTTAGCGTTAGCATGTAATGCAGTATCATTCATCAAACTATTGCCATACTTAGACCTGAGGGATCGTGCCAATTATCATACCATAAGAAAGTGCCTTCCCCATTACCAATCTTGTACTTAATCAAGGGGAACATAGCCTCCCTCAAAGATAAGATTTTCCTCCACACCCAAGAGGGGTCACTAGGGACAACAACAACCCAGAAACTCTGGCCTTTCAACAAATAAGACTTCACCCATTGACACCATATAGATTGCTCCCCACCTGCCACTATAAACCAAATATGCTTGGATATAACAGCTCTATTCCAAATATCTAAGGACTTAAAACCTAATCCCCCTTTATTTTTGGGGCACACATTCTATCCCAAGCAACCTTACCAGCAAATTTTTTAAGCTCAAGGCCAGACCAAAGAAAAGACCTACGCAAGGCTTCAATCTCCTTAAGGACTTTTTTAGGAAGGATAAAAAGGGAAGCCCAATAGACTTGCATGGAGAACAGAATACACAAAGTGGTCTTGCACCAAAGCACAAGTTGAATTATTTTTTAATATCTCCTTTGTCAGACTAATTTATATTTAAATTTTAAAAAATTATTATCCTTCCAAGAAGATTGAATCATATAAAAATGATGAGTATTTTTATTTTTATTATTATTTTTTTATTTTTTTTAGAAAAAATAGAAAATATATTTTTTGTACTATTTTTTGTGTTAAAATATATGCGACTATTTTTTTTTTTACTGATTTTTAGTGACTTAATTTTTTTAAAGCTTATTATATGTGTGTGTGTGACCTATAAAGTTCACCAAATGGGCCATTGTTGCCTCGATAAAAATTTGAAAAAGTTGCTTAAGGATATCTCCGATGCAGCTCGTATAAAATGAGTTTGGGCTCCATTACAGTTCATTTTAAGCTCCGTTTGGAAAGTGAGTTGATTTTTTAACTTTTTAATTTTTTTGACTATTTTAATCTGGGATTAAAAACTCTGATTTGGGAAAGACTTTTAATTTTTTTGACTTTTTTGTGAGAGAAAGAATGTAATGATTATGTATTGAATGTAATGTTTTGTCTTATTAGATTAAAGAGTCTATTTTACTTTTTTGTGACTATTTTAACAAAAAAAACCCACAAACCAACTTCCCAAAATTGTTAGGTTTGACCGGTTGTCAAATTTTGACAATAATGTTATCTTTATCTCTCTTTTAATGGAGCTCATAAATCCATTTTTATTTATTTATTTATATATTTTTGTGAAAAAATAGAAGAAACAACATTTCCTCAATTGAAGAAACAGTGTCAAATTTTAATATTTTGAATATTATGATATGCTACAGTGTGAGTTTGGCATATCATTTTAGTAACTCAACATTAAAGATGTTCTATAACAATTAGGATTGGTTTGGGATGTCCTAAAAAAGTGTACTTTTTGACTTATTAGTGGGTTTGGGTTGGGTTTGATGTGATGTGTTAGAGAGGTGATGTGATTTAAATAAGATGATGTGACTGAAATAAGATAGTGACTTTTTGACTTTTTGGCTTATTTAGGTTATGCCAAACTAGCCCTTAATTTTCATACAAAATGAGATTTCAATAATTATTCTGTGTCTCGAAAATTTTACATTGACTGTGTGATAATAAGGAGCTTAATAATCATATGACTATAAAATAAAAAAATAATAGAGAAATAATACAATCTCATTAAATAAACACATAATCACATGATCTTTTCAATCCACGTGATAATTTTTGCCAATTTAATATTTATTTTTGTCAATGTTAGCATGTATAGATGACATATGGATTGTTTAGTTGTTTAATAGAGTCAAACTATATGTTGATTAGGTGACCGTCATGAATAGTATACTTGATCGATTTTTATATAATATATGTGTGGTCTTGATCACTTTAATATCGATAATACTGTATTTGGTTGGAGAATTTTGGAATGGACTTGAAAAAGTAAACAGAAAATATGTGTGAAGTTAAATGAAATGTAATTTTATTCACATTTCACATTCCTTTTTCAATTTCCTTTTTAAATTCTTTTTCAAATCTTCTAATCAAATAAAAGCAAGTTGTTTTCCACACTGAGATGGACCACACCGTAACAGATTGATCATGGGACTTTTACTGTAAAATGTCATTTATTAAAATTTTCCAAGTAATCAGAAAGTGCTTCTTTTATTTCATCATATTAAGCTCTTCATCTGACCTACATGGGATTGCCCTGTTGCAGATCAGAATACATTTTAAAAACCAAAAAAAAGAAAAAGAAAAAAAAGGTGCAAATTTAAAATAAAATAAAAAAGTAGCGAAAAACGAAATGATAGAACTTGGACATTATTCATCCACCGTGACACGGCCACCTCAGTTACCTGCATAAAAAAATTTAGTCAACTGTTACAAGAATTTAATGATAATATGTGAGGGAAATTGGAATTGTACTTGCACAGAAGTTTATCACAAGACTTTGCACATTAGAGAGATATGGACGCGGGAAACTTGCATGGAGTGACAAGGGATATGGCCCATTACATGTCTCTTTTCTGTTCAAGTTTTTGTTTGAAAATATAAATTTTGTGCAAGTGTTTTTGAAAAATGTCTATGCAAGTAATGTACACTTTTTTGTTGAAATTAATGGCAACTAGGGCGCTTGGTGCATGTGTTCTATGCTCCAAACAAACAAATAATGTCAATTTCTTAACAAATTAACAAATTATTGGATTATATTATTTAAAAATTTGGAGATATAAAATGTTCAATACATTTTAACAGTTAAGTGTTTTGAGACGTAAGAACGGAAGATTTCATGTGACTAGGTATGTCATCAAGGACGAAATTAGGAAAAGATTATAGGTGACCATACTTGTGTGAACAATATTATTTGTCGCAATACTTTAAAAATTATATTTCTTATTTTATACATAAAATGTCCCCTAACATAAAAAATTTAAAATATATATATATATATATATATATTATTTTTCCATCTTGCAATTTCATTTTCTTTTGCACAAAACAACAAAAAAATAAAAATAAAAATAAAAATAAAAAACTTCATCATATTAGAGATTATTTTCATGTGTTTGATTTTTGTGTATATATGTATAATTTATATATATCAAATTATATATACAAATGTGTGTTTGTGTATATAGTGAAAAAAATGTATTAGTCTTTTGCCTCATCTGGTGATGAAAGCCCAGTTTCGTCCCTGTGCCCCATGTTAGAGAGAGAGAGAGAGAGAGAGAGTAAACTAACTAGGGCAAGTGATAGCAGGGAGGTTGCACTGAGAAGGAAGACGAGCAGAAATCCTGAGAGTGCTGCAAAGGCAGTTCTGGTCCACTGCTTGGAGTGCGTTGCAGCAGTCAGCGCTGGGGTTGGCGTTTGGCGCACCCGGTAGCACAAACGGTGCACACACGTTAAGGTTGCTGAGCTGGGTCGAGCATGTTTGTGCCTGGATTCGACCCACCTGGGTTTCCACCACCACCACGACGATCAGCACCAACATCAATGTGGCTCGGGACCTGACAGAAACAAGAGACTTTATGGTTGCCATGACTTTCTACTAGTTTTTTTTCTTTTCTCTAAAAGCACTCTTTGTTTTTTTGGGTATGTTTTCCATTGCATAGGTTTCTTCTCCGTTTTATAGCTGGCGTGGTGGTGACTGGAATTAGTGGATGATAAGTGGAGAAATATTTCATGACTCAACTAATTCAAGGTTGGAGCTCAGAAACATAGTCATTGCATTTGTGTTGATTCAAATTAGTTGGTTCATGAAACTCTTTCCGGCCCGGAGGTAACCATTATTCTTTGTGTGCTTTCTAGTCTCTCTATCAACGAAGGAGAAATCTACAACATGCACCTAAAGAGGTAGATTGTAAGAAAGAATTATAATTTTGTGATAAAAATTATAAAGGCTTGTGATATGTACCTTATAACACTTATAGTAAAGTTATGAATAATAAATTTAAAACAAAAATATGCGAACAAAAAAATTCATATATAAATTTTATATATAATAATGGAACTCAAGGTAAACCGCTCACTCCAAATCATAACAACTATAAAGATTACATTTATTTACCAAAAAAGCATTTTTTTTTAATGACTTTTACATATGAATAGCGTTTTCCGTGAAATTATGATGTAATATATTATGATTTTTTGTAATTTTTGTTATTATATTTTATGGTAAAAAAAAGTTATAATTTTTATTGTGAAAAAGTTACCATATTTTGTAATTTGTCTTATAAAATTATGTAAAAAGAAAATTATAAAAATTCGTACCATATGCACCCTTATGACGATGCACATTTTTTTTTAATCCGCAAAAGAAACTTCATTGATGAGAAACATACAAAGTATGAAAATACATCAATAAAGGGAAAGGGAGTGCAATGAGCAACCCAAACGGATGTTAGTACAAACCTTAACTGTTGGTGGGAAACCAAGAGAAGAAAACCACAAAAACAGAGACCAAGTCCAAAAACAAAGGACTAAAGCAGCAACTACTGCCAAAACCAGAGCCAAAGGAGACATCAAACATGCAACTTGATCTGGTGGAGGTTGGACACAAGATCATGAACTGAATAATTAACCTTCAAGAACCATTTGGCCTACAAAGCAATCTGCACCTTCATCATCTCGCATAATTCTTCAAAATCTGGAATAGCCCCCTTGAACAAACAGCCATTTCTCAATTTCCAGATAGATCAAAGCACAACTGAAGGAATTGCCTGCGACAATCTCAAGACCCAGGACTTCAATTTTCTACCTAACCACCACAGTAGCAGACCCTCAATAGAGCTAGGAATAACCCAGGATTGATCCCACCAATTGACCATGTGTGACCAACACTTCCAACCCAGAGGGCAAAACAAAAGCACATACTCCAGAGACTCCACCTCAATGTGACAGAAAACACACTGAATATTAGCATTGGTTGCTAAAACCCCAATCCTATGAAGGAAGGATGAGGTCTTGACTCTATCTCCCCAAGCCAGCCAACAAAAGAATTGTACTTTTGGGGGAGCCAAACTAATCCATACCCCAGCTAGAACCTTCTAACCAGGCCCTTTAGTTGCAGTCCACCACCTCCACACAGAGGACACAGAGCACTGCCCTGAATTGGATGCAACCTAAGAGCAAGAATCTTCAAGATCCAACCTAATTGCAGGGGATGACACCAACTGTAATAACCTGACCCTCGTGCATATTTTCTAATAAATTTTCAGACTTCGTTTTGTGTTTTAAATGGTTATTGTGAAATCCTCTGCTGGCTATTTGTTAGAATTGTATGTCTGAACATTCAAGCACTCTTAATGAAACATGAATTTGCTGTGCATTTTATCTCCAGTTCAGGATTTTGTGTTTAACCTGAGGCAAAGGAGGGAGTGCTGGGAAGGGTCTGCTATACTTGTATAGAGCTGATTGGTATGATGGGGTATTATTGTGTATTGTTTCTGCTATGTGCTGTATGTATGTGATGTTCTGCTGGGTGTATGTGCTGTTCTGCTGCTCTGTTGCAAGCTGCAGGGGTGCTTGTAGGGGGTTTTGGCCTGATCCAGAGGTGTTGTGTTCTTATGGGAAGGCTGTTGAATTGTTTGGGAAGGCTATGTCTGGTGTAGTGGTCTAACCTGTCACAGTGGGGTTTTGTTGGTGCTCACCAGGTTCACTCTCAGTGTTTGGCTTTAGCTAAGTCTGTTTTCTGCTTGGGTCTTAGATCCAAGGCTTTGACTGTTTTTATACCTGTCTGTCTTCTTTTTGCTCTCTGTTGTTGATTTCTCACCAACTGGCGCTTGGTGCTTTTGCTTAGCTCCAAACTCCTCTTTATTGATGTAATTGTTCATACTTTGGATGTTTCATCAATAAAGATTTCGTTTTGCCGATCAAAAAAAAAAAAAAATTTTCATGTTTAGAGATGTCTATCTGTTAGACAAAGAAAGTATCTGTCACATCTCTGAGTTAGAAGCAGAAATTGGAAGCCTTAGGGACTTAATTATCTGAAATTGAGCTCATACATATAATCAGCATGATTTTTAAGTAATATTAAGCGTTTTTGTGAAATTTCAATTTCAGATGTTTAAACGATTGATTTTTGTCTTATTAACTCTCTCTCTATATATATATATATATGAGTGTGTTCTTGAGCTTTAAGCCTTAGACTTGGCTCAAAATTTTCTTGGGAGGAGAAAGGAGAAGAGAGGTTAGAAACAAGGGAGAATTGGGAGAGATTGAAGCTAAGTAAGGTTAAATTCCCTAATCCAATCCTCTTCCTTAATTTGGCATAAGAGTTCTTGATCTTGTATGATCTAGAGAAGTATGTTGAAGATTATGATAATTCTATTATTGTGTATTTTGAATCCATTTCAAATTATCTAGTAGGAGCTTACATCTTGTCTCTTATCTCTTACTTACCAAATTGGTATTCATGCTTATGCCATGTTTTGTATATCTATGTTATATGTATGTAAGTTAAGTTATATGTGTGTAAGGTAAGAGCCTCAAGAATGAAATCATGTTGTGAGTTCAATTTTGGTTCAACCAATTGAGTTGTGTTCATGAGTTCAATTCAAGTTAAATTATGATATGTTGCACTCTAATTACATGTTTTTGCACCACGATTTTGTATTTAAAAGTTTCAACTTAGGGCCTTGTAAACACTCCTAAAAGAATAGAATTTTGTAGCAAAATTCGGACTGGAGGTGCAGAATCGCCACACGTGCGGGGGTTGTGGCCACACGTGCTGGAGAAGGACAGAATTGGGGCTTTCATTCTGCTTAAAAAGCACGTGCGGGCCACACGTGCGGGACTAGCCGCCGCATGTACGGGGATCCTAGCCGCACGTGCGGCACATGTTGAAAAATATGAGTTGCTCCTTTTTGCGTGTAGGGTCCTCTAATATTGTCGAAATGTATGTTTGATGCCTTTTTGATGATGATTAATTCCTACGAAGTAAAGCGAATCAAAAAGGAGTTTGATGGGAGAAATGAACCAATATGTGAAATTGAATGTGTACAGGGTACACTACGGACGGAACAAGCACATCATCACGACACTGTGAGTAGTAGTACCAATATATATACAAATGTAGCTTATGATTGTCATAAGTATTATGTTTCTGCATACAATGCCACTATGTTATGTTTCAACATATGTAAAGAAAGAGATGGAAAAGATGAAAAATGTTCATTTAGTAAGACTCTGAAACCAAGTTATTCTGTTATTACAATATGAAACAAAGTGCTACACGGAACTAAGTGCTACGATGTGAGCCACCTCTTGAGTTAAAACAAGCATGATTCAAGGGCTTAATGCCACCTATTTCAAGGGCTTAATGCCAAGTTACTCGAGGGCTTAATGCCAACTTATATAAGGGCCTTGCGCCACTATACTCAAGGGCTTAATGCCATCATGTCTAAGGGCTTTGTGCCATTACGTCCAAGGGCTTATAGCCATCCATCATTGCAAGTTACTATGTTCCAAGAATGGGCCAAGGCCGTCATAAAATTAATACAGATTTAGACCAACTACGTGTATATCTTTTTATGTTTTGATGTTTTATATTTCAAATCTAGCACTGTTTTAATTATGTACTACTATTCACTGAGCCCATCTCACTCTCTGTTATGTCTGTTTCTGTAGGTAACCCACCAGGTAGTCAGCCTTAGCCCATGACGCCCGGTTTCTTTTGTCAACCCTCCTATGTCCAGGCACTATACAAGGCCATTTATTTTGTGATGTTTGTTAAGATGTTGGCTTATTTTGAGTGCCCTCTAAGGTTGATGTACATAACTTCAGTAGTTTTGTATACGCCCGATGACAGGGCTGGATTTGGATATGTGTTTGTGTATAAGTACTGTTCAGAAATATTTTTGGACTTTGTCTGTCAATTATGATGCATGTGATGTATGAGATCCTGGCATGTAGATGTAGCTCAATGGAGTTATATATAATGTTATTCTCTTACTATATGCTTCCGATAAGGCCCCTTTATATTATACATATCAGGTTATATGTCCGTTTCTGAATGGGTCATGCCCGAACTTTTAGGGGCGGGTTTGAGGGTGTGACACCAACAACCCAAACAGCCTCTACAATTCCTCTTCCTCCAAAGCCAAGAGATTTCTTCTGAATTGGAGCTGTCACACCCTTTGACTGCTCTTCTTGGCACTGATTTGTTGTACGGACTCCTCTTTCTCAGCGGACAACTATACAATCTGGAAAAATCCTCCTTCAGACCTCTGTTAGTGAGCCAAGCATCAGACCAAAATTGTGTCCTCCTCTTATTACCCACTGATATCTTGAAATGGCCACCATAGAACTCACCCAAAGGCTGGTTGACTGAAGTGAGCTGCATAATTTCCTTCCATACTGAGGACACCCCTTCTGAGACATTCAGAGATGGCATCCAACCCCCACCAACTCTACCATATCTTGAGCATACCACAGATTTCCATAGGGCTTTATCATCAGAACTATATCTCCACCACCACTTTAACAACATGCAGTCATTCACCTCACCTAAGTCTCTTACTTCTAAACCTCCTTGATTTTTACTTTTGGTAACCTCTCCTCAATGAACCAAGTGCACTTTCTTCTTAATTTTAGATCCACCCCACAGGAAAGAAGATTGAAGCTTAACTAAAGCCTTAACAACCCCCTTGGGCATCCTAAAGATTGAAAGAAAATAGATTGGCAAATTAGAGAGTATAGATTTAATCAAGGTCAGTTGCCTAGCAAAAGACAGCAACTTTCTCTTCTAAGAAGACAACTTCTTTCTCACTTTATCCACTACTGGATTCCATGTGCACATCCTCCTAGGATTGGCCCATCCTCCTAGGATTGGCCCTTAGTGGCAACCCTAAAAAATTAAATGGTAATTTTTTGGACAAACAGTTCAAACTCTGAGCAAATATCTTAGTTTGGTCCTCATGGAAACCCGCTCCACATACTACACTCTTGTGATAATTGATCTTTAAGCTAGACATCACTTCAAAGCACCTCAACACCCTTTTAATGTTCAGAACTTCCTTCATATCACCTTCACAAAATATAATAATGTCATCTGCAAATTGGAGATGTGAGATACACAATTCATTAGATCAAAAGTGAAAACATGAAATTGAAAGGTTAATGCCTATTTGACTCCAAATAATATTAGAGACCTTAAAAATTTAATCAAACTTTCTACTAAAGGTCTTACATGCGTGTGAGACCGATTTCATACCCATATGAGATATTTAGTAAAAATTTTAATAAATCTTTTGGAGTTTAATATTTTTCTTTGATGTCCAAAGATGAAAACTTTGAATGGTCAAAATCCATTTTACTTCTCTGTGGTATGACTCGATAGCAATTTACCTCTTTGTGATATGCCCTCATGTAATTTTGGACTAAAATACAATCTTAACATTGTTAATGTTAACAATAAAAGGACAATTATATTGTTTGTCTTCTTCTTCTATTTTTGGCAATCTTTCTAAATAAATAAATAAATTTACCTCCATGACTAAGTACAAAAATTAAAAAGATAACACAAAATTAATTTAAGAAGCTATAGTTTTCTAAATATTTTTTTAATAAATTTAATTTTTAATTTTAATTAATTTATGATTTAATTTGTTAAATATATATACATGTTTAATTTAAAATGTTATTAAATAATAAAGTGAGTTAAAAATTAAAAATCAGATTAAGGTAATTTTATGATTTAATTTGTTATATATGTGTGTGTATGTGTGTATTATGTAAATGTTTAATTTAAAATGTTATTAAATAAAAAATTGGGCTAAAAATTAAAAATTAGATTAAAGTAGTTTGATGATTAGTGTTTATAATAATCAAATTAAGGTATTTAATTATATAATATATATATATATATATGTTTGATTTAAAATATTATTAAATAAGAAATTTAGATTAAAAAAAACAGTAAAATAAAGCTAATTTTGACTACTTACATTAAAATTTAACTTTAATTAATTTTTTCTTTCCTTACTTTCAAAATAGCATTTTAGTTCGAAATCACATAAGAGGTACGTGATTACTTTTAAAAGACAATGAGAGAAAATGCTATTAGGTCATATCACATGGGTTAAAATGGATTTGCCATAACAACGTTCTCATTTTCTTTTTTGATTACATAAACTTACCACTTATAAATTTTTTAATCACCTAGAATTGAAAACCAAATGTCAAGATTAAATTTACGATGTAAATGTGAAGTTATGGGTCAAATTTTGATTAAATTAAAAATTAAATTAAAGTAGTTTGATGATTAGTTTTTATAATAATCAAATTAAGGTATTTAATTATAGATATAATATATATATATATATGTTTAATTTAAAATGTTATTAAATAAGAAATTTAGATTTTAAAAAAAAAGGGGTGAAATAAAGCTAATTTTGACTTCATACATTAAAATTTAACTTTAATTAATTTTTTTCTTTCCTTACTTTCAAAATAAAGTGTAGCATTTTAGTGCAAAATCACATGGGAGGTATGTGACTATTTTTAAAAGACAATGAGATAAAATGCTATTAGGTCATATCACTTGGGGTAAAATGGATTTTGCCATAAAAACTGTAATGACCCCAAAAGTTATCCGTATTTAATTAGGAGTTAATGTGTTTTAATTCAATTATATCTATCGGAATTAAAGAATTATCTGCTGAGTCATGGCGACCTTTATTGTATCGGCTTGAAATTTTTTTTCCCTCCGCTCGAGCGTGGGCTCATTTTTGACATTCTTAATAGTGTATTTGGAATGTTCTTACCTTATTTTGGGGTATTGTTTGAGGTGGTGGTATGATGGTAAAGTAAGATTGGACCAACGAATATAATTCGGATAGTTAATCTACGATCAGCCGTCATTCATTTGCCCTTTTCTTTTTTCACACTTTGAATTTGGATGTGAGGTTAGAACCATTGGAAAGCTTATCTCCGGGGGCTTCAATTTGACCACAAGAATGACCTAAAACAGAGTCCGGATGAGAGAGTTACGTCTGTTCAAAGTTTTGGAATCTGTGCTGAAAGCAGGTACACTCAAGTGTGGGAAGTGACACTCGAGCGGGGGACACGAATTCAGCAAGTTTAAATCACATTTTTGGATCATTCTTGGCATTTTTCATCTCCTTCCTCCTTCCTCTCCTTCTAGGTTCGAAACCCTAGCCCCCAAAACCTTGATTTCCTCTACTTTGATCAACAATCCACCATGGTTCTTGCATCAAGGATGGAGAACAAGAAAGGATCAACATTTTTAACCGATTGGAACTTGGATTTGCGAAGGATTCTCATTAAAGCTTCGTCCCTTTGCTTGTTTCTTGAGGTAGGGTCCTAGTTCTCCTTCATGCTTTCATTGATAGACAGATTTGTGATACTTTGGAGTATATAAATGTAAAACCCATATTTTTTTTTGAACATCTAGTGTAGTTTTTATTATGAGAATTGGGGGTTTAGAATTGGAGATGTTGGAAGTTAAATTGGTGGGTTAAAATGATGGATGGTGAATCCTAGATGTATAATTATTGGGAAAATTGGAATAAAAAGTAATGGGTTAATAAGTTTGAATTTTTCTTGAAATTTCAATATTTTCTTGAAACCCTAGGTTGATTAATGATGATAACCAATGAATTGGCCCAAATTGAAAGTAGAACAATGAAATTGAGGTATTGAATTATATGTGTTCAGTTTTAATTAGAATTTGGAAATGTTTGAAAATTATGTTTAAAATTTGCGAATGAACTATGTTATGAACATTGTAATTCATGCTGTAATGTGAAGGGAAAATTGGGGAAATAATCTATTAATGATATGGATGATATGAACTCGGTTTTGGAATGTTGAAATGGAATTCAAGGATTTATTTTGAATTATGTTAAATTACAAATGGTGTTGATGAACTAAGTGATATTGACTTTGTTGGATTATGTTGTGTTGACTCATAGTGAATTGAATGGTGTTGTACTATGATGAATTATGTTTGAATTACGTGAGTTGTGTAGGGTCAGCTATAGGGGCGGATCAAGCACCTGAACACTGTGAGTAGTAGTACAGAAATGTACATCTTATTTATCGTTAATAATTATTGTCACTAACACTTTGTTCTTTGTAAGTGTTATCAACATTTATGACAAGTGGAAATCAATATGAATTTCTATGAATATGGAAAGATTTGCGTACGTCAGTATGACTTTGAAACCCTTTTGTTCTGTCAATAACAAGTATTAAACCTCTGTTATTTATCACTGTATTATGTACTTCTTAAGAATAAATGAAGCTTATGTTCATCCATGAATAATGATACCTGTATGAGTCCAAGATTATTTTGTTGTGTTACGTATGGACTCGAGGTCGTTTAGAATCTACGATATGAAAACAAAGGTTTAACATCATTATGTAACCCACATTAGAATGTAAACTGTTTTGTCCTTGCTAGGCATGCTCTATGTTCTGATATGTTACGTTTTGACTTAATGAATAGTTGACCATAAATGTAAAGTATTCATGACATCCAGAATATTACGGCCCTTACCCGGGGGTAATAATACCGTGGTTTAAGTAATTAAGTTACAAGTTTATGTACGTTACAAGTTTAAGTATGTTACAGATTTAAGCATGTTACAAGTATAGGTATGTTACAAGTTTACGTATGTTTTAAGTTTAAGTATGGTACAAGTTCAAGTATGTTATAAGTTTACGCATGGTACAAGTTCTTGTATGTTACAAATTTAAGTATGTTACGAATATGAATTTTGATTTATGCTTATGATTTAAGTACAAAAAAAATATGTATGATTTGATTCCGTTTATGATATGACATGATATGTACAGTTTGGTCTGGAAAACCTATTAATTTCTGGTATGGAGCAAAGTGCTATACGGAACTAAGTGCTGCAGTGCGAGTTACCTCTAGAATCTGTATGAGCCACCTCTTGAGTCTATACATATGTGAAAATTATGAGGCTGAAAGCCATTCCATGAAAGTTATGAGGCTTATGGCCATCTATATAAGTTGTTATGAAATGAAACAAAGTGCTACACGGAACTAAGTGCTACAATGTGAGTCACCTCTAGAATCCGTGTGAGACACCTCTTGGGTTCATACATGCATGTTTCAAGGGCTTAATGCCAAACTATGTTCAAGGGCTTTTATGCCATATACTTCAAGGGCTTTCATGCCATATGCTTCAAGGGCTTTTATGCCACATGTTTCAAGGGCTTTAATGCCACATGCTTCAAGGGCCTTGTGCCACCATGTTTCAAGGGCTTATAGCCACCATGTTTATGTTGCAAGATTAAACCTAAGGCTGTTATGTACTTAGCACAGAATCAGACTAACTATGTGAACTTTACATCTTTATATGCATTGTTATGTGTTATGTTTCAAGTTAAGCATCGTTTTATTTATGTATTACTATTCACTGAGCCCGACTCACTCTCTGTTATGTCTGTTTCTGTAGGTCACCAATCAGGTGGTCAGTCCTAGCCATGACGCCGCTTTCTTTTGTCAACCTTCATGTGTCCAGGCACTATACACAGCCATTGATTTTGTTAAACTAATAAGATGTTGGCTTGCTTTTTGAATGTCTATCTAAGATTGATGTATATAGCTTTCATGTTTTTGTATATCCCAATGATAGGGCTGTGTCTGTATATATGTATGTATATAACCGATATTCAGGTGTATGTTTTAGATTTTAGAGTAAACTACCAATAGGTCCTACTTTTGAGACTTATTACCCATTAAGTCCTATTGATAAATTTATTAAGTGATAAAGATAAATTTATCAGTTTTTTATTTTTATGAATAAATTTATAGTGATAAATTTATCAATTTCTTATTTTTATAGTGTTAAATTTCTTAGTTAGGACCTGTAGGTAAATAAGTCTAGTTAATAGAACTGATTGGTAAGTACCCCTAGATTTTATTTGTCTGTTAAAAGTTTGTGATCTTGGCATGATAGTAGTAGCTTGATGGAGTTTGTTTCCATTGTCAAATTTTGATATTTAGTGCTTCCGTTCAGGCCCCTATAAATATATAAAACAGGTAAAATGTCCGTTTCTGAAGTGGTCATGCCCAAACTTCTAGGGGCGGGACAAAAACATTCTCATTTTCTATCCTGATTATATAGACTTATTGTTATAAATTTTTAAATTAGGAAAAATTATAAAGAAACTCCAGAGTTTGACTATTGTAAAAATTAAATCTTAAATTTTTAATTTTATCAATTTAAACTCTAATATATTGATTTGTTTTCAATCTAAACTATGCGCCTATTTTTGTTAATTAAAATCGAAAAAAAAAATATTTTAGTTATTAAACTTAATATATACATAAAATGTCTAAAATATCTATTTTCATTGAGTTTAATGACTAAAATATTTTTTTTTATCAATTTTATTTAATAAAAATAGGCAAATGGTTTAGATTGAAAACAAATCAAAAGTGTAGGCTTTAAATTGAAAAAATTAAAAATTAAAAATTTATTTTATTATAAGGATCAAATTCTAAGGTTTTTTTTTTTTTTTTTAATTTTTTTTATTGTTGTAAATTCTCCTCATTTTTATTAAAAAGTTACAACGTTCCCGATTTAATTAAGTTTGTATTTCTTTGTTTAACCCAAATCAACCAATATCTTTAATTTTCAGAATAAAAACAATTTTATTAATCAATAAATCAAATCATGTTAAATTTGATATTTTGTGGAAAACAAAAACAAGATATACTAAAAAAAAATAAAAATAAATGTAATTGTTAAATTTTGATAACTAGTTGAGGAATGATGATTACTTTTTGTTGTCACGATGAGAAATTCATTGCAAAGGAAGAAGGAGAGTGTCACAATGAAATTAATTATTTGGGAAAATTATATCAGTAGCCCTTACATTTTATTTCTCATGTCATTTTAATCCCTATACTTTTAATCGACTCGATTTTAACCGTTAATTTTGAATTTTGAGTCATTCTAATCCAATTGATAATGTTTGTTACGATTTTTGACAAAAAATTTTGAGTAACTCTTACTTTTTGCTAATAAAAAAGAAGTTTATCATTTTTCCTTTAAAGGTATGACGCATACCCCCATGCCTTTAAAAGAAGTTTACAATATTGGATCAAAGTCTACTACTCCATGCCGGCCTATCCCCAAAAACAATGAACATGCACCAAATAAGACTGTTTTGAATGGGATAAAAAAGCAATTGAAGACCGCTAAAAGAAGATGGGCCGAAGAACTTCTAATAGTACTCTATGCTTAGAGAACCACCCCAAGGCATGCAACACGTGTGACCCCATTCTCTCTCACATTTGGAATGGATGCTGTAATTCCACTTGATGTTGAATTCCCTACGGGAAGAGACAATCTGGTTCAAAACAGGATGAATGAAAGCCTAATCTTGAAGGACTTGGATTTGTCTGAAGAAAAATGAGAACAAACTTTTTTAAGTTTGATGTGGAATCATCAAGAGATAGCTCGGGCGTATAATAAGAGAGTGCGACATTGATGATACGTGATCGGCGATCTGGTCCTAAAAAAGATTTTTCCAGGCAACTGTTGGACGGCCGACGGGAAATTGGGATGGACCATACCAACTTATGGATTTGGCTAGAGAAGGGGCTTATGAAATTGCCAACCTTCAAGGAAATGTGCTTCCTAGATCTTGGAATGCTATGCACTTAAGGAAGTATTGTCATTAGCCTTGTAATTATGATGCAATAATGCTTAGTTTAAAAGCATAATGAATAGATACAAGGTTCAAGAATTTTACACAAATAAGTGTTTTCATTTCATTAAAGCTTTACAAAAGAGTATGATCGAGAGTCCATAAAAACAAGACTCCGCTATTCCAGCACACTTTAGGGCAACCCTTCACCCTTCTTTGAAGAAAAAATTCTCCAGTTTATTGAACTGGTCGAGGTAGAGATCGTTTGCTTCATTCCAGGTGGATTCACTATTTTCTTTTATATTAGCCACCCGCCGAGCTCTCACTTCTTTCAAAGTGGCCTTGAGCTCATTATGCTCAGCTCTAAACCGATCAAGTTGTTGGTTGGCATCTTCAAAGTTTTGTCCCACCGCTATTTTTTTTTTTTTTGAAACAGCCAAAAGGAATTTTATTGATAATGATCAAGCAATAATACATTGACAATCATCAATAAAAAGGAAGGAGCAAAGATCACAAAAAACCAAACAGCAGAAGTTGGTAAGATACCAACCAAACAGAGATGAGCTCCAACAGATGAACTCCAACATATGCGGCAGATAAATTCCACAATCACAAAGACACCAAGATGAGCTCCAATAGATGAACTCCAACATATGCAGCAGATAAACTCCACCATCACAAAGACACCAACTGATGAACTCCAAGAAAAATGCCACTCTGATTTTAATCAACTCACTCTGGTCCTCCAACTCTTATTTTAATCAGCACAAAGGCACAGGTCCTCCCATCGCTATTTGACCAGACTCTGTTGCAGTAAGCTATCGGCCTAAACAAGATCCTCTTTGATTTGCTTCCTCTCCGCTTCCATCTATTTCCTCTCCTCCGCCATCAACTTCCTTCCCTCTTCAATCTTACATCTCTCCTCATCATGATGATCCCTATGTTAGGTTCCACTGCCCATTGTCTGATGGAGCTACCACTCTTGATAGTGACTCACCCACTTTTCCACTTCACCCACCATTCCACTTCACCTACCCCATTAACTAGTGAAAGGAAGTAGGTGATGGCCAATCACATCCTCCCTCAATTGTGTATAAATTGAGGTGAGGAGGAGAGGGTTATACAACAAAAACACAGAGAAAGAGGAGCTGTGAGAGAAGTGAGAGTTTTATAGAGAGTTTGTGAGGTGTGAGTTGTAATCTCCCTCCGGGAAAAATTCTATAGTGAATAGCTCTCCGTGGACGTAGGCAATTGCCGAACCACATAAATATTGTTGTGTTATTGTGTGTGATTGATTTCTGGTATCTCACAGTCCCAACAAGTGGTATCAGAGCCATTTCGGTTGCGTTTCGGAACAAAAATTCGAAACTGCCCAGAAATCAATTTGCTCGAAATTCAGTTTTGAGCATACCAGAAGCAAGGACTCGTCGAGAGGAGTCCAGAACCGAAAAGAAGAGCCCCAGACAAAGCACCACGCGCTCTCACGCGCTTACTGAAGTTGGCGAGTAAAGCCCACTCGCGCCACGCGCCTCCACGCGCCGTTTAATTGTCGGCTTGTCATACCACGCGCACTCTACGCGCCACACGCGCGTCTGCAAGAAGAAGACGAGGCACGTCAGTGCTACGTCATTGACACGTCTGCGCCACGTCATCGACACGTGTCTGACACGTCATCGGCGTTGACCAAGCCGATGACCGAGCCGAGCCGCCGAGTCGTTGACCCACGCCGTTGACCGGGGAATCATCCGGTGCTATGCAGGCGCACTTGCTTTCGTAGATCAGAATCGTCGAAATTGTTTTGGCTCGATCTGAGTCATTTTGAGTCCGTTTTTGGCGATCCAATAGTGGTTTCTAACTATTTTGAGTATTCCGGACACATCCGTATGGTCAGATTTTGCAAATCAGATTTGAAAAATTTTCAGTTTGTATTTGGACAGTCCGAAGTGTTTTTTCGGCTAATTTGACTAGTCCGGACTCAACAGCGAAGCCTGTTTTTTTTTCAGACAAGTGTTGATGGGGGAATCACCGTCGCCTTCAGGATCTATGTTCAAGTTAACTCCTTCCAATTATGCAATTTGGAAGTCACGGATGGAAGACATCCTGTTTTTAAAAGATTTGCATGACCCCATTTTTATAAAAGGGGTTAAACCTGAAGGAATGAAAGATGATGACTGGATAAAGATGAACCGCAAGACTATCGCTTGCATCAGACAATGAATAGAGCACAGTGTGTTCCATCATATTGCCGAAGAGACAGATGCCTATACTCTTTGGAGAATGTTAAGCGATATATACCAGTCAAAGACTGCCCGAAACAAAGCCTTGGTGATGAGAAGGCTAGTAAATTTGAAGTTGAAGAATGGTGTGTCTATTGCTGAGCACACCAGTGAATTCAAAAATCTGGTGAATCAACTTGCAACCGTCAAGATGCCGTTGGACGATGAAATGCAAGCCGTTTTACTGCTCAGTTCTTTACCTGATAGCTGGGAGATGTTGGTGGTTTCTCTCAGCAACTCTGCACCAGAAGGAAAACTAACTATGAGCATGGTCACTGACGCCATGTACAACGAAGAGACAAGGCGGAAAGACTTGAGTGGAGATCAATCCCATGTCTTCGTTACAGAAAATAAAGGCAGAGGCAGAGACAGAGGAAGAAACAAAAGCAGAGGACGCAGTAGAGGAAGATTTCAAGACAGAGGGAAATCTAAAGAAGGTACAAGCCGGCCGAAGTTCAAGTGTTACCATTGTGGCCAAGAAGGTCACATAAAGAAATACTGCTATGCCTTGAAGGGAGAACAAAAACAAGGTAATAGACAACTAAAGACTGAAGATGGGAACACTGTAGTTACTGTCTCAGAGGATATTGCATTATTCTCTGTTGAAGAAGAAGAATGCCTTCATATGTTAGACAACGACACCGAGTGGGTGGTAGATATAGCAGTTTCCTACCACGCCACACCCCAGAAAGAGTTCTTCAGTACGTACCAAGTCGGAGATTTTGGTACAGTGAAGATGGGCAACTCCAGTTTTTCAAAGATTGTGGGAATCGGTGATGTTCGCATCCAAACCAAAGTTGGGTGCATGATGGTGTTGAAAGATGTCAGGCATGTTCCTGATTTACGCCTGAATCTTATCTCAGGGATAGCCTTAGATCGACAAGGCTATGAGAACTACTTCGGCAAAGGCATGTGGAAGTTGAAAAAGGGATCTCTGGTGGTAGCCAGAGGACAGGCAAGTGGCACTTTGTACAAGACTCATGTGGAGGTGCATTCAGATAGCCTCAACGCAGCAGAAGATGAGGCATCACCAAATTTGTGGCACAAAAGGTTGGGTCATATGAGTGAGAAAGGGTTGCAAATTCTGGCAAAGAAGTCACTTATTCCCTTTGCCAAAGATGCGAAATTGAATCCTTGTGACAACTGCTTGTATGGAAAGCAACATAGAGTCGCTTTTCAATCATCATCTAGAAGACAATCAGAGTTGTTGAGCAGAGTATACTCTGATGTATACGGTCCCATAGAAGTGGAATCATTGGGTGGCAGAAAATACTTCTTGACATTTATTGATGACGCATCACGAAAGGTATGGGTTTATATTCTAAGAACCAAAGCTGAGGTGTTCCAGCATTTTCAAACATTTCATGCTATGGTGGAAAGGGAGACCGGAAAGAAGCTGAAATGTCTCCGAACAGACAATGGAGGCGAGTACACGTCAAAGGAGTTTGAAGCCTATTGTGCTACTCGCGGCATCTGACATGAGAAGACTGTTCCTGGAACCCCACAACACAATGGTGTAGCCGAAAGAATGAACTGGACCATTGTGGAGAAGGTTAGATGTATGCTAAAAATGGCAAAGCTGCCAACACCATTTTGGAGAGAAGCTGTTCGTGTTGCATGCTATTTGATCAACAGATTGCCATCAGTTCCACTGAATTTTGAAATTCTAGAGAAAGTATGGTTTGGAAGGGAGATTCTTACTCTCACTTGAGAGTGTTTGGGTGCAAAGCATTTGCACATGTATCCAAGGAGCACAGACAGAAACTGGATGATAAAGCTACTCCATGTATCTTTATTGGCTATGGAGATGAAGAATTTGGATACAGATTATGGGATACGAAAAACAAAAAGGTCATTCGAAGCCGAGATGTGGTATTTCAAGAAGGCGGACCTTAGCGGACTTTGGGCAACCAAACCCAAAGTTAATGATGTTCTAGACCTTGTTCCCAATCTCGCACCATCACAAAGATGCCATTCATGAAGAAGAGCTACCGCAAAGATGCACCAATGATGTAGAGTTGCAAGATGGATTGCCGAAGAAGAAGATCCGTAAGAAGAGGGTGTTGATCGGGGAGCCACAACCCCTCCACCGTAGACCTGTTGGTCCACGATTAAGATCAACAAGAGAGTCTAAGCCGTCGTCAAAATACCTTACTTCTGATTATATTTTGCTTACTGATGAGGGGGAGCCAGAAAGTTTTCAAGAAGCTCAGAATCATAAGGAGAAGAGTAGTTGGCATCAAGCTATGCAAGAAGAGATGCAGTCACTGCAGAAGAATTAGACTTATGATTTGGTAAAACTTCCCCAGGGTCGAAAACCATTGCAGAACAAATGGGTGTTCAAGTTGAAGAAAGATGGCAGCGGAAAGCTAGTCAAGTATAAGGCTCGTTTGGTTGTTAAAGGTTTCAGGCAGAAGAAAGGTATTGATTTTGACGAAATCTTCTCGCCAGTTGTGAAAATGACATCCATTCGAGTAGTTTTGGGACTAGCGGCCAGTTTGAATTTGGAACTTGAACAGATGGATGTGAAGACGGTATTTCTCCATGGAGATCTGAAGGAAGAAATTTACATGGAGCAGCCAGAAGGTTTTGAAGTAAAAGGGAAAGAAAACTTAGTCTGCAGATTGAAGAAGAGTCTTTACGGCCTCAAACAAGCGCCTAGACAGTGGTACGAGAAGTTTAACTCATTCATGGTGGGTTATGAGTACAAGAGAACTGCTGCAGATCAGTGTGTTTATGTTAGGAAATTTCCCAATGGAAACTTCATTATACTCCTGCTCTATGTTGATGACATGCTAATTGTTGGACAGGATGCCACAGCAATTAGATCACTAAAGAAGGAGTAATCACAGTCCTTTGACATGAAGGACCTAGGCCCTGCACAGCAAATGTTGGGCATGCAAATTGTGCGTGACAGAAAAGCCAAGAAATTATGGCTGTCACAGGAGAAGTACGTTGAACGGGTGATTGCAAAGTTCAACATGAAAGATTCTAAGCCAGTCAATACTCCGCTGGCTAATCATTTCAAGTTAAACAAGAGTTCTTGTCCCTCCTCTACTAAAGAAAGGGAAGAGATGGAGGCTATTCCCTACTCATCCACCGTAGGGAGTTTGATGTATGCAATGGTGTCTACCTGACTAGATATTGCTCATGTTGTTGGAGTAGTAAGCAGATTCCTTTCCAATCCAGGAAAAGAGCATTGGGAAGCAGTCAAGTGGATTCTGAGGTACCTCAAGGGTACGGCAAAAATGTGTTTGTGCTTTAGAGATGCTCAACCAGTCTTGGAAGGCTATACGGATTCCGATATGGCGGGAGATCTTGATGGTAGAAAATCTACATCAGGATTTCTATTCAATTTTGCAGGGGGAGTTGTGTCTTGGCAGTCCAAGTTGCAAAAGTGTGTTGCATTATCCACAACCGAGGCAGAATATATTGCCGCAGCGAAAGCTGGAAAAGAGATGTTATGGTTGCAACGGTTTCTCCAAGAGTTGGGATTAAAGCAAGAAAAGTTCACGGTACATTGTGATAGCCAGAGTGCCATAGACCTAAGCAAGAATTCGATGTATCATTCTCGCACAAAGCACATTGATATTCGGTATCATTGGATACGCGAAGTGATGGAAAAGCAGTTATTGGAACTGATCAAGATCCATACAGATAAGAATCCAGCTGACATACTGACAAAGGTAGTCTCGAGAAACAAACTCGAAATCTGCAGAGACATTGCCGGGAAGGACTTCAAATGAGAAGTCAGCTCCATATGGGCGTGGAGGGGGAGAATTGTTAGGTTCCACTGCCCATTGTCTGATGGAGCTACCACTCTTGATAGTGGCTCACCCACTCTTCCACTTCACCCACCCTTCCACTTCACCTACCCCATTAACTAGTGGAAGGAAGTAGGTGATGGCCAATCACATCCTCCCTCAATTGTGTATAAATTGAGGTGAGGAGGAGAGGGTTATACAACAAAAACACAGAGAAAGAGGAGCTGTGAGAGAAGTGAGAAGTGAGAAGTGAGAGTTCTATAGAGAGTTTGTGAGGTGTGAGTTATAATCTCCCTACGGGAAAAATTCTATAGTGAATAGCTCTCCGTGGACGTAGGCAATTGCTGAACCACGTAAATATTGTTGTGTTATTGTGTGTGATTGATTTCTGGTATCTCACAGTCCCAACACCCTATTCCTAATCAATTTGATTCCCACTTCCATGAACTAGTTACTACCTGTATGAATACACATTTAAGCTTCAACAAAAAAAAAAAAAAGAAAAAGAAAAAAGAAAAGCTGTGTTATGGCGTACACGTCACTTCGGCATGTCAACAACATTACTATCACCAGATTTTGGATGCTCTGTCCTAGTATCTGTTGGTTGGGCTGTCCTTCCAAATAGTGGATGTCCTCGGGGATGTGCATGCCTTGAGCCATCGAGCAACACATACATCCGAAAAGACATAATCCTCGTATTCGTGAGTGATCCCTTATCATCGGTTGAAAAATATATCCAATTGGCCCTTCAGTTGCGATGACGACTTGACCGATCAATGAGCTGAAAAGAATAAGAAGAAATCAGTTACTCAGCATAGTCTGAGAAACAAAACAAAAGTTTTTTTTACAAGAATTAATCACTTGCACCCAGCGTTCGGGGTACGGTAGCAACACCTCTTGCAAAGAGAAAGGACACAAAATCCCAGCTCCCTGAAACCACAACAACGTCTTCTTCCTCTATTGAAGAAGACCTAAGAAATGCCCAAACAAGACATCAATCTTGATCTCGATTATTGGACACTAAGGGTGTGTTTGTTTGGACGGACTGGATAAGGGGGGATTGAAATTCACCAGACTGTTAGTCCTAGGATACATTATCCCTGGACTATTTTGTTGGACTGGATTAATTTGTATCTTATGCTTGTTTTCTGATGGGATTAGATTTCTGGAAAGAACCATTTTATTGAATGCAGGGTTTGATTATGGATTGGATAATGATAACTATTCAAAAGACTATTTTGCCCTTATAATATATAATATATAATTTATATTTTTTATTTAATATGTAATTTTAAATTTGTAATCCATAATTTTTAATTTATAATTTAACAATACTAAAAAATTTTAATTTATAAGGCCATAATTTTTAATTTATTGTTTTTAATTAAATTAAATATATAGTTTATAATTTATATATATATATTTTTAATATATAATTTTAAGTTTCTAATTTATAATTTATGAATGTTCAAAAGACTAGGAAAAAATGTAATAAAAACACCAAAAAAACTTTAATTTATAAATATTTTTAATTTTTAATTTTTTATCATTTAATTTAACAACACTAATTTTTTTTTTTTAATTTTTAAGGCCATAACTTATAATTTATAATTTATAAATATTCAAAAGGCTATTTTATCATTTTTCAATTGATTCAAGTCCAAACAATGTTTAGTCCCTCTCAATCCCTTGAATCAAACACCCCCTAAGAAAAAAGCCCCAGATTGGGATTGATAAAGGCTATAGTAATACTAGAGGTCTTTTAAACCTAAGTCGATGTTCAATAGATTGTTCAAAGAAAGCACTCCATTTACAATCTTGTAAAAATTGTATTGAGAAGAAAGGGTAGGACTCCATAATGAAAGAGAATCTCACGCAGAAGAGGGTGAAGGGAAAATCTAACTCCACCCTTTACAATGGTCGAAACTAGCCATGGAACCCTATCGTCTGAAGGAAATAAAAAGTTGTCATTAGGACGAGGGGCTTCTATAATTACATTGGTTGGGATGTCACTAATGGTGCGAAGGTGGGCTAAACCCTCAGGGCTACTAAGTAAATAAGAATATTTTTCCATTTTTGTGAGACTAAAAATCAAAAGAAATGGAGAGTAACAGCACTTACAGTAAGCAAGAAGAAAGAACGCCTAGGGAGTTTTTCAATGCTAAAACAAAAATAGGTGTCAAAGCCTATGAATGTTTTATTGGGAAATGTTGTCAAGAAGATATCGCAGATATTGACGCAATGATTTGAACCTGTATCTGTGTAGAAGGGAAAACGATGCATTATTTAGATGCACACGTCGCTTCATTTGAATAACGTGCCCTTGCATTTAATGCGAAGTACTGATGAACGTTTGGAATGACTAACACATGCCTACCTAACATAAGCGCATTAAAACTAGAGGCCCCGAAAACAAACGCTAAAACCTATCTAAGGGATAGTACATTAGCGGGGATGTTGTCGATCTCTTACTTAGAGTATGAAATAAGCCTTTTTTTTATTTTTTATTTTTTTTAAGAAAAACAAAAAACCTATCTAAGGGACAGTATATCGGTAGGGATGCTGCTAATCTCTTGCTTGGAGTAAAGAACAAACCTATGAATGGTTTTCTAGGAAACCTGTCTAGGAGACAGTATATCGACAATGATGCTGTTTATCTCTTGCTTGGAGCAAGGAACAAGCCTACGAATGCTTTTCTACGAAAAACCTATCTAAGGGATAGTACATCGACATGGATGCTACCGATCTCTTGCTTAGAGTAAGGAACAAGCCTAAGAATGGTTTTCTACAAAAAACCTATATAAGGGACAGTTGATCGACAGAGATCCTCCTAATTTGTTGCTTAGAGTAAGGAACAAGTCTATGAATGGTTTTCTATGAAAAACATGTCTAAGAGACTGTACATCAATAGGAATGTTGCTGATATCTTGCTTAGAGCAACAAATAAACCTATGATAATTTTTCCTTTTATAAAAGTCTATACGTGCATTAGAAGAAATAGATAGAAAACATAATAAAGAATGATAAATGAATCCGTATTATAAATAAAAATCTTTAAAAACAACATTAAAAAAATATCCTTAAATTACATTAAAAAAAAAAGAATAAAACATAATAAAAGTTTTTTTTCTTCGTCAGCTTGAAGCGAGAGGGTTCTCTTTATCAACTCCACCAGCAACCTTCTCATTTCGAAAGACTTAGGGCAGGGGTAGGGGAAATTCTTCATCAGGTCGAACCCCTATAGGACCATAGTTGCATGAAGAGTCATCGTCCATCCATCTTTGAAGAGAATGTTCTCCAACTTGATGAACTGCTCCTCATAGTTGGTTGTGGCTTCATTGCATCCCTCCTCCTTTGCAGTGTTAACAACAACTTCGTGAGCTGTCTTGGATGCATCTAGGGCAACGGAGAGCTGCTGCTTCTCTTCCTTCAAGGCAACAACCTCTTAGGTTGAAGACTTCAACGCGGTGTCTACTGTTTGAAGCTTCTGCTCCATCTCCACCATCTTACCCTCATAAGCAGCCACCCAAAGTTCTAGCTTCTTTACCTTCTGACCTTGCTTGTCCTTGGTGAGCTTTAGTTTATCAGCGGCCTTGATCAGTCTCTCATGACAATGCATAGCCTCATAAGAAGAAAAAAGGCCCTATAAAATGGACTTGATTAGTCTCTTATGATCGGCAGGGATGCTGCCGATCTCTTGCTTATAGCAAGGAACAAGCCTACGGATGATTTTCTATGAAAAACTTGTCTAAGGGATAGTACATTGGCAAGGATGCCACCGATATCTTGCTTACAAAGAATAAACCTATGATAATTTTTTTACCTATGATAATTTTTTCTTTTATAAAAAGGCCATACATGCATTAGAAGATAGACAAAACACAGAATATAGAATGATAAATGAATCCATATTATAAAAAAATCTTAAAAAACAACATTAAATAAAATCCTCAAATTACATTTAAAAAAAAAAGAATAAAACATAATAAAAGTATAATAATTTTTTTGTTTTGTTTTGTTTTGTTTTGTTTTGTTTTTTTGTTTTTTTGTTTTTTTTTTTTGCAACAGCAGCTCCACTAGTAGCCTCCTCATTTTGTGGCCTCTATAACACCCCGAAATAATTATAAAAACCAACCATAACAATAATAAATAACAACATAAATCAGAGTATAAGATCCTTCTATTATATAAGATTCAAATGTACAAAATGGTGACACATACGGATATACATTTATAAGTCCTAATCCTGAATCTATAGCACTTGTCAACAACAAAAACTATGTGAAATAAAAGTTAAACAGATAATTGAAATGTCCTGAAGGCTACAACTTTCCAAGACTATACTTGGTTACATCAAAATGGTTTTAAATCCAATACATATAAAGCCCTAGGCTTGTACAAAATAATAACAAGTAAACAAAAATGAAGCTTTTATTCCAATCCTCCCAAGCTACTGCATCTCACTAGCACCTGAAAATGGTTTCCCATATAAGGTGAGTGTAGACGTCCCCAAATGTCTCGGGAGGGAATCCCCCATTTTGTTCATTTGGGCTCACTACAGTTCAGGACTCAATGTCGCAGTCCTGTATCTAATCTCACAGAGTACAATGCAAGACCAATGAATCATCAAAGAGTCCAAATCCGGCAGATCGTTTTTGAAAACAGATTTTTTGAAAGAAGTGCCAAATATGGACTGCTTTGCCAGATACAGAGTCGCCACCTAAATATTTATTTTGGGGGAATCTAGGAAACCCTGACTCGTTGCCTAAGGCCACGTGTCCGTCATCACCAAAGTTGCGTCGGCTCGGGAACTTGAGTACGATTGGGGAAGGTCACTTCGTGAGCACCCCCGCTCGCCCGACCAAAGATCGGCCTCTACTAACCATGATATCAAGTTTTGAAAACATTATGCGTTCTTATTCCAGTTATTAGCCTAGATTTACTATGTGATGCGCACAGCATACAAGTATAGACTGGATCACCTGAATTGGAACAAAACATCTCATGTTTATTTTTGAAAGCGGTTTGCTACTCGTAAGTAGGCTAAAATGTGGATTTGCCACCCTCAGGTGGGCTTAGAAAACAAGATGATTTGCCATTCTCAAGTGGGCTTAAAACTCACAGTCAATGCGTTATTCCAATTCGGATAATCCAACCTTCACCCACAGGCATTCAGGCAGGTATATCACATAAGCAAATAGCCTCATGGTAGGCATGCTATCATGGCAGTCACTCACATACATGCAAGGATGCTAAAGCATAAACACTTACCGAGTACTCCAAGCCAAAATAGAAGCTATGTTAGAAATCAATGCATGATCCTAACTATACAGAAATGCCTAATGCAACATATGCAAAAATGCAACTATAATAGGCTCGGCTATTCTAAGCATGTCATATGAAATGCAACAGATGATACACGTATTCAACTCGGAATCGAAATACAATGCAGTTAGTATGATGCGCCGAGCCCGGTGCATACAAGACAGATGAATGGATGCAAACATTCTAGCATAAGTATGCTAATTGAAACATGCCCTAATCTAACCATCATAAGCTGATAAATAAAAGGGAGAAAGACGTGGGGTTGGAAGACATAGATCACACGCACGCACACTTATTACAACAGTTGTGCCCTCGTTCGGAGGGTCCGAATAAATAATACAGTCCGAATAAATAATTACTGTCCGAATAAATAATTAAATATTACAAAACCCTAATTAATTAACAAATTAACTAGGAAAGCGGATAAATTAGCATGCAAGCTAAATAATGGATTGCCTCAGCTCTTGTTCCGAATAATGAAAGATGCATGCGTGCTCGGGTCGCTTTGTCGGGAAATTCCTCGCGATGCACGGATTTGCCTCTATTTGCAATTAATCCCGGAATGCTGTGCAAAGCTCTAAAAGGTCATTGATTTACGGTATCTCGCAATAGAGGGCAAGAAAGGGGGGCATGGCAAAGTATTTTCATATATGTATGCACGCCTCGATCCTTGTGCCACCAATCACGCATCTCGATGCATGATGGCCGATGAGTTGAATTACACGACTCGATGTGAAATGAATGCACATGACAACACAACAAGGCCTCGACTCCATCATGGGTAATCCGGAGTGTCGGCGACCAGGAATTGAGGCACGTTTCGTCACTTTGAGTACGAAACGTCACTCGTTTCACGTGTTTGGACTAAACCCTACTCCAAACACAATGCAATATGCATGATATGTATAAATGCAATTCTAACATGCAATCGTAGATGCAATGCTACTGAATGACGCAAACATGCAAGGGATGAGAATGCAAACATGCACCTAGCATATACGATGCTAACACTACAACACTACATGGCATGCATAATGCTCATGAACTATGGCATACTCAATGCGACTAACAACCTAGCATACATAATGCGAGGAATGACATGGCATACATAATGCACGTGACATAACATGGCATGCACAATGCACCTAACAACTTAGCATACGCAATGCAACGGCCAAACATGCAACAACATGAACTAAATGGCATACTCGATGCAAGATGGACTTGCACCAATATGAGTGGACCTCAGCTAAACCCACATCAGTGGCCATTATGATGGAAATGAGATAACCGAAACACATTCAAACATGCACGGATGCAAAGGACCGATCCTAAGGCATAACATACAACTCTAACTAAGCATGGCAGAGGATGAAACATGGCATAGAATGACATGATACAGCTCTGAAATGGCATAAAAGATGGTCCCGAAACATGCAAATATGGCACATAATGCAAGCTAGGGGGCCCGGGTACCGAAACTAGTGAAGTGCGTTATTCTAGAGGTACCCAAAGCAATGCACTAATGGCAAAACCGACCCCAAACAGACCCTAGGCAGGTCTGAAACAGTGGGGAAATGGCCTAAAATGATGGCTCAGAATGCAAAGAAATGGAGCTCATTCAATGGTCGGTAAATGAGGCATACAAGCCTGACTCTCAAATGCATTTAAAGAGTACAAAACATGGCAATATGGCATTCAAAAAATCTCTGAAATATGATGTATAATGGCCCCAAAACAAGGAAATACCTCAGTATATACATGTAATGGACCCCGAAACTCAAAGCTAAGCAAGTGTATTGAACCACAAGCATGCAAAACAAACACCATGAGACCCAAAAATAGAGCTAGGACAGTCGAAAATATGCATAAGATCAGTTTAAGGTGTAGCCAAAAAGTGCTAACATGAAGGGCCAAAACAACATGCAACATAGGCTAGTAAGCATGGTTTTCACTACATGTATATGAAGCACAAGAGAGGTCACCAAACCAGCCAAAAACAGAAACATGGCATGCTAAAACGTGCCCAAAACCCATGGAAACTCAGTTAACAGATGCTAGAATGAGGTGCTCCTTTGGCAATAAGAGGGTTGTTCAACACATACAAGATAGACATGCAAAATGGCAAAACCACCTCTGGAAATAAGTTATGAGGGTCCTAAAACCCACCAAAAAGGGTCTGAAATGGGTCAATGAAGCATGCAATGAAAGGTCCCTTTGAAAGGCCTTGAGGATGATTGCTCTACACATGCATGAGGGACACAAAATATGGCCAAAAGGGCCCTGGACAGAGTCAAGGCAGACCTCAAAACTCACCAAATAGGGCCTGAAATGTGGCTTCACAACATGCAAGTAGGAGCCCCTTTGGAAGGCCAACAAAGCTAGTAAAGAGAACAAGGGGTGAGAGGGTCACCCCTCTCTGATTTTAGGGCTCAAAGACACATCTAAGCCACTGAAAATCCACTGGATTTCAGTGTCTAAAAGGCCAAACCAAGGCCAACACAAATGCTCTAATGCATAGCCCTAAACATGAAGAAATGAAGCATGCAAAGGAGAAGGTGACCCCAAACAAAAAAGTGACCTTAATCAAACTTAAAGAGGAGATCAAAAGAAAACTTTTTTTTAGTTTATGTCAAAACCCAAAAATGCTTGCAAGTGGGGCTAAGATATGAAGCAAAATAATGCAAAAAAAGGGGAAAATAGAGGCTTACCCTTGTAGAGCCGACCTTCAGCAACTTCTGGACCAAGGTAATAAGCCTTCAACCTCTACAAATCAGTTCCAAGGTGCTTGGATGGATGGTAGAGGTGGTTGGCTATGAGGAGCAGTGTAAATGGCCAACAATAAAGGGGTTTGGAACTTGAAGAAGAGAACTATGGAGGGGGAGGTGTATATATCTCAGCCAAAACTTTCTAACCCTTACAAATGGAGAGGGAAGGTTTGTTTTATAGAGGAAGAGAGCCAAGGCTTCTTGGAGAAGCCTCAAGAAAGGGTCAAAGCTTCTCAAAGAAGCTTAACCAAAACAGTCAAGCTTCTTGAGGAAGCTAGACCAAAGGGGTCAAGCTTCCTCAAGAAGCTTGGCAAAAGGGTCAAGCTTCTCCTTGAAGCTAAGCAAAATGATCAAATCTTCCTTAAGAAGACAAACAAAGGGGCAAAATCTCAGAGGAAGGGTCAAGTGCTTCACAGCTGGCACAGCTGTATTACACTTAGGAGGGCCAAAAAATAGATGGTTGGCCGACCAGTTCAAGTGGTCAGCCGACCACTTGCCCTGGTCAGCCGACCAGGGTTGAAAAGGGTCAAGGTGCAAAGCTGGTTAGCCATACCAGACAGGTGGCCTCCCAGATGAGTATAATACAACTGTATGGTGGGAGACCAGAAAATATGACCCAGGAGAGAGGAAAACTAGCTTTCTAGCAAGGTTCAAAAGGGTCAAGAAGAAATATTGGTCAGCCTACCCATATTGGTGGCTTCCTAGATGAGCACAACACAATGGTGGTATGGGAGACCCGAAATTATGGCCTAAAAGTAAGGAAAACCAACTTTCTGTTAAGAAAACCGGTTGGAGGAGAGAGAAAATGGTCTCCAAAAGAATTGCTGGTCTCCCACCAGAGTACCATCTTCCAAACAAAGAAAATAGGGCCCCTACCAAAAATGGACCAAGACGGATGCAAAATGAAGGTTCAGGGGCCAAAACGCGCAGTCCGGGGCCCCGAAAACAGGCTGTGAAGCACCGGAGGTGGCGTACGACCACGAAGGTGGTCTCTTGGGCCACAGTGTCCCTCTAAGGAGAGGAAACAAGGTGTGTGCCGAAAATCAGAGCAAACGGAGGTAGTTAAGTAGTCCCGAACCGAGGCACACGGCCGATGGCTCCGAAAATCAAAAACTGGTCTCCAAACGGGAATAGTGGCCTACGACCACGAAACGTAACCTACGGCCACTGAGAGATGGTCTACGAGACCTCTCCCTCCCTTCAGGAAGAGAAAACAGGACATGGTTCACAAACCGAGGCAAAGCACAAAAGAGCCCCGAAGTCCGGAGGCAAGGCTCACAGCCGAGACTCTGAAACCTCAGAACGAGCACAATATGCATCATCACCGAGCACTCAATCGGTGACGTCTGAGTCTTAAGGTCGGTCAAAAATGGGATTTCTACAGTGAGCCAAAGCCCAGTAGAAATAATCCAACAGAATATATGAATCTTAACATAGATATAAGGGTGAAATGCATATGCAATGCTCGGTTTATCTCTCAATTATCAAATCATGCCCTTTAAAATAAAAAAATAGAGGAGAATTCTCAACTGGTACAACCTTTCATGGATATGTCGTCTGCAGAAAACCATCAAACGGTACCCATGTAAACGTAGCTTATACAAGCGCTACTATTGCTATTTTACGGATATTTTGTCCGCGGGAACCGACACCCATGTATACGTGCGTTTTTTGAGACTTTCACCACGGACGCTGAGCCAACTTAATTTGATGATATACACCTCTTTCCAACATTCACCAATTTTTCTCAAAATCATATACATTTACAATGTATTAAATGAGCAACAAATGTTCAATACACGTGGATGAGAAATTAGTTTTAATTCATCTAGTCTTCATGCAATTTCTACAACAATCATAGCTATCTTCTACCGATAGCCCAAAACAGATATTTCTAAATAGATACAAAATCTCCAATATAGATAAACTTTCAAAAATTCAAGATGTGAACGATAATACATATCCAACTTCGTCATCCATATTAATATCCATCCAATTTCATATTTCCATCATCAATTCCATTTATTTATATAAAATAAATATTTGAGACATTTAGGGCAAAACCCATTTTCTTCCAAAATCCAACCCAATAGTCAAAATCAATAATTTGTTCACAATTTAACCTCATTTCCACTCCCACAACCATTTTCTATACAACCATTTGAAAACCTCTCTTTTGAGTTTAAACCAAAACACTAGGTTTGTTCAAAATCCTCCAAAACCACAAGATTGTTTTATAAAAACAAATAGCTAAGTTTAAAATCATAAAAGAGTGTAGAGAATCCCTACCTCGAAGCTAGAAGATGAGAGAGAAAGAGATGAAACTTCAACAACGCCGAAACGTAACTTTATTCAGATGAAAATGAAGCTCTAGGTGAGCTTTACCTTAGGAAATGGAGTAGGGTGGAGAAATAGGTAGATCTTTGTGTATTTTTAGAGAGAGAGTAAGTTTTAGAGAGAGAGAGAGAGAGAGAGAGAGAGTCTTAACTTAGGGTTTTAGAAAGTTTAGAAAAAGAGAGATATGAAAAAGTGATATAAAATGACCTTTTTATGAACTAATATACCCATAGCTTGCTCAAGCGCAAGAGTTGTCGCTCGAGCGACTAGACATAATAAGTTGTTTCGCTCGAGTGTAGAATACACACTCCTAGAAGTTTTATAGATAGAAGACCATCACTCGAGCTCAAGAAGTCTCGCTCAAGCGAAGAACATTACCTCTCCAGTATCTCTGCAGGCCTGCAAAAGTACTAGGTGCTCACAAAGCTCGCTCGAGCACAAGAAGCTTCACTCGAGCGAAGAGGCCAAATTCTAGACAACAATAGTTCGAACCAACTAGCAACCAACCTGTTTCAAACACAACCAAGCCACTCAAATACTCAAACTCAATGAGAAATAAGGAGGAACACGGGATGAATATCTAAATAAGACAAATGAAACCCAGATTCAAAACATCAACGGGTTGGGTCTAAACTAAGAATGCTATAACCTTCCCCCTTAAGGAATTTCGTCCCCGAAATTTTAAATCAAACATTAAAATCATGTTTAAACCAATTATAACAATGATAATCAATCAATTCCAACATCATGACCCATCCACCGGCCATTCATTCTAGTCAACATGAATAACATGTTTTCAATACTGAATATACAATTCAAATTTTCAAAGCACATACAATGTTTCTATTACATTAGCATCATAGAAGTTTCAATACATGGTTAAACACTAACAAATAGGTCCAAATACTTCTCAAGGACTTATAACTCACGTTCCCAAGTTGCATCCTCAACTCTGAGATGTCATCACAATACTTTTACCAAAGGAATTGTCTTGCCTCGCAAGACTTGGTCTTAAGTATCCAAGACTCTCACCGGTCTCTGCTCATACGAGGCATCCTCATCTACCTCTAAGTCGGTTCAATCCAACACATGCGATGGATCCGGCTCATACTTCCGAAGCATACTAATATGAAACACATCATGGACCTCAAAAAGCTATGGTGGTAAAGCCAAGCGATAAGCTACCTCTCCAATCTGCTCAAGGATCTCAAAAGGCCCAACAAATCTAGGAGACAGCTTTCCATTCTTCCGGTATCTCATCAAATCCTACCTAGGTGATGTCTTCAAGAAGACATGATCTCCTACCTCGAAAGATAAAGGTCTCGTTTTACAGTCGGCATAACTTTTCTGGTGACTTTGGGTAGTAACCAACCTCTTATGGATAAGTGCAACCTTCTCCGTCGTTTACCGGACTAACTCTGGACCCAACAAAGATGCATCACCCACCTCGACCCAACACACAGCGGATCTACATGGTCGGCTATACAAGGCCTCAAATAGTGCCATGCCAATACTCGACTGGAAGCTATTATTATAGGCAAACTCCACTAAGGGCAAATGCCTCTCCCACGAGCTCTTAAAGTCAAGAACATAACCCTAAAGCATATCCTCTAGAATTTAAAGGGTGCGCTTTGACTGCTCGTCAGTTTGAGGATGATATGAGGTGCTAAAGGTCAATCTCGTGCCGAAGGCATCTTGTAGGCTTTACCACAAATGAGTTGTAAAACGCGGATCGCTATCCGAAACACTCGTTACAGGGACCCTGTGTAACCTCACTGTGTCCCTAATATAAAGGTCGGCAAGATAATCTACCCAGTCACTCACGTGCATAGGTATAAAGTGCGCCGACTTGGTTAACCGGTCAACTACAACCCAAATCGCATCACTACCCCGTTGAGTTGTAGAAAGACCCACAACAAAATCCACTGTGACATACTCCGACTTTTACTTAGCTATAGGTAAGGGTTGCAACAAACCCACTAGCCTCTAATGCTTGGCTTTTACTTGTTGACAAGTAAGGCACCTCGATAAAAACACGGCCACATCCTTCTATATTTCCCTTCACCAAAACTGGCGACTAAGGTTATGATACATCTTTGTGCCTCCCGGATGCACCACAAGGCGTTAATGGTGAAATTCTCGGAGTATTTCCTCTTGACAAGACTTCGACACGAAAAGACGGTCATGGTATCTAATACTCGAATTGAGATACACATTCAGGCCTTTCTCCACCTTCCCGCTGGAGATCTTCCCTCGGAGGGATTCCACTTCAAGGTCACCCCTTTGTGCTTCTATCACTCGGTTCATAAGTGTAGGTTGTGCAACTACCGAAAACAAGGTTGAAGACTCCACGGACTCGCCCAGATATAAGTTAAACTCACCAATAGCACCCAACATCTCCCATTCCTGAAGGGCAATACTTAAAGCATCGGCCACAACATTGGCCTTCCCTGGATGATAATACAACTCAAAGTCATAATCTTCTATAAACTTCATCCACCTCCTCTACCTCAGATTCAAATCTTGATGTGTAAAAAAATTTTAGACTCTTGTGATCAAAAAACACTTCAAACTTCTCACTATAGAAATAATGCCTTCAGACCTTTAAGGCAAATATCACCGCCACTAACTCTAGGTCATGAGTAGGGTAGTTCCTCTCATGTGTTTTCAACTACTGCGAGACATAAGCTACTACCTTCCTCTCTTGCATCAATACATAACCCAAACTTTCCTTTAGAGCATCACAATACACTGAATAGCACAAACCTTTCTTCGAAATAATTATCTTGGAGCAATTGATGAGTCTCACCTTAAGCTCTTGAAATGACTTCTCACAAGTCTCACTCCACACAAACTTGATTCCTTTCCTCATCAGTCTAGTCAATGGTGAGTCTAATCTAGAGAAATCTTTCACAAATCAACAGTAACACCCAGCCAACTCTAACAAACTACGGATCTCAAAGGAATTCTTGGGTTGTTCCCAATCTTGTATGGCTTCTATCTTAGATGAATCCATAGCCACTTCTTCTGTGGATACCACGTAGCCTAAGAACTTCACTTCTTTCAACCAAAACCCACACTTCCTGAACTTAGCATATAGTTTATGGGCTCTAAGCAACTCATGTACTACTCGCAAGTGTTCCTTGTGCTCCTTCTCAGAGAATGAGTAAATCAAGATGTTGTCCACAAAGACGACCATAAAACGGTCTAGGAACTCACAGAATATTCGGTTCATCAGATCCATAAACATGGCTAGTGCATTGGTTTGCCCAAAAGGCATCACTAGAAACTCATAATGGCCATACCGCGTACGGAATGCCGTCTTCTGGATATCCTCCTCCCCTACCCTCAACTAGTGATAACCCAATCCTAGGTCTATCTTGGAAAAACAACAAGTCCCTTTCAACTGATAAACAGATCATCTATACAAGGCGTTGGGTACTTGTTCTTAACAATTACTCGGTTCAACTTTAGGTAATCAATATAAACCCGCAACGCGCCATCTTTCTTTTTGGCGAAGAGAGTCGGTGCTTCCTAAGGCCAGGTACTAGGGCAAATAAAACCTTTATCTAATAGTTCTTGGAGTTGAATCTTCAACTCACTCAACTCGGCGGGTGCAAATCTATATGGTGCCATAGAAATCAATGTCATGTCAGGCACTAAATCGATAGAGAACTCGATTTCTTGGTGATGTAGTAAACTAGTGAGATTCTTAGGAAAAACATCCGAGTATTCTCAAACTACCCTTGGCAACTCAATTCGAACTTCATCATACTCACTAGCCAAGAAGTTGGCGAGAAGATAACTAAGCTCACTCCGCCTACACGAATCATACATTGATGATAAAACTCTATCAACCTGGCCCCCTAATAAATAAAAGCAATCACCGCTCAAGGTACATACGGCAACCCTGTGATGATAACAGTGATGACAACTAGTCCATACGCAATATAGTATCAAAACTCGACATGTCAATCAACACAAATTCAAAAGGAAGTTGGCGACCGGCAACCTCTATGTCACAACCCTGACACCCCTGGTCCAAGACAATCTGACCACCAATAGGTGACTCTACATTGAGAGGAGATGCTAACCGTGCCAATTCTAACCCCAAAGCCGACGCAAATACAGACGAGATAAATAAAAGGGATGCACCTGTATCAATCAACACATTATCAATAGAATTACATAACAAGAAAGTACCTCTCACTACTAAAGGTGCTAGTACTAGGTCTGGTGCAATAACAGCATACACACACCCTGTAGGTCTCTACTCTACCTGCTCACCCGTTAGAGCATAAGTTTGATGCACTGACTAAGCCGAAGAGGCTCCTTGATTAGCCCTCGAGGCTTGTGCTGACTGTGTAGACTGGTGGCTCTGTATCTGCCTCGAACCAAACATACCAAGTGTGCCACCCAACTAAGTGAAAAACCTCTTCATGCGCCCTGCCTGCCCATACCGATAACAAGTAAATGGTTTCCCTCTCCCCTGACTCTAGCTTTAAGAATGAGCCAAAAATGATGCAGACCATTACCCTCTTCCCCTTTGTTGGCAAGCTAGAGACTTGTGACCCAACTGGCCACACTTGAAACCAGTGAAGTCTCTCTGACCACCTCTCCCAGAACTCGAACTTGATACTGGAAAAGTGGACCTCGACTGAGCTCCCTATGATTGTTGTGGGTTAGAACCTCTCTGCCTCTTATTGTCTCCTTGAACCTCCTGACTCCTTCTAGAGCCCCTTATCTGCTCTTCTTCTATTTGTATCACGGTCTCAAGATGAACTGCCAACTCTACAAGTTATCTGCAATCTATAATCATCGAATCGGCTACCTTGAAAAGAAGGTTGGTCCTTAACCTTTTCTCAAACTCCACACAATGGCGCTCCTCTGTCACCACTAACTCTGGTGCAAATCTAGAGAGGCTAATAAAGCTATCTTAAACTTGGCTATCGGTGTGTTGAGTTGCTTGAGTGGTAAGAACTACTCCCTCAACTTTTCCCTAACATTAGGAGGCAAAAACTTATCCTAGAAGGCATTGACAAAAGCCTTGCAAGTCACTCTAATGCGCCCACGTGCATACTTCCACCATTGACCCACATCTCCCTTCAGTTGGAAGGATACTAGGGTCACTCTCAGTCCATCATCCTCAATGCCAAGTATCTCAAACATCTTCACTACCTGCTCTAGCCACTTATCCACCTTCAGTGGCTCCTTGAGATCACCCAAAAACTCATCTGGATTAGACCAAAAAAACTCTCACTTCAGAAAAGACGGCCCTATCTCAACAATATGGGCCTGAACTTATTTCTCAACTCTGAGAATGTCTATGGATTCCTGTAATGCTCCGGCCATCTCATAAGCTAAGGCGCCCATGGCCTACTGACTTATCGGTTCAACCATGTTGGCCTGACCAACTCCCTCCTCTTGTGTTGGAATATTATCCGGTATCGGCACCTCTTGTTGTCTAGGTCTACCACACCTACCACCACCACCACATCCTGATATCCTAATAAAGGTAAAAAAAAAAAAAGAGATTAACAAATTTACAAATGTGCAAAAGCTAACTCACTCACATACTAATACAGTGGACAACAGTAATTCACTTCATATAAGCACGTAGTCACACAAACACATACGAATTTCTTTCCTAGATAATGATCATTCCACTGTGTTGCCAGAGTTCTAATTAGAAATAGCAGTGATCAAGTGCTCTTCTAATAGGACTTCTAGAAACCTGTAGAACCAATCAATATCTTCGGAATTAAATCCCATACGCATATAACCACATAAACATGTTATCACATAGCATACCTATGGAGGTCGAATTTAATTAAATAAGGAAGGCCAAGAAATTTGATCGACATCAGGCCAAAGACAATTCGGCCATATCCAGGGGCTCTTCAAGTCAAATATACGAATTGGCCATGTAAGGAGCCAAGTAGGAACCGACACACAATTGGAAGGCCGAGTAAGCAACCATGTGTGAGATTAAAAGTGGGCCCGACCCTTGGGCCCAGAGGTAATATAAAAAGAGAAACATCAACCAAAAAGAGGTATGTGAGAATAGACGAAATAACTTGAGATAGAAGTAAACTTGAGAGAATACTAACTTGTCCGTCGGAGTGCTAATTCCGGCACCCTCAACCGAAGTGTTTATCCCATTTTGAGGTAGCAATCAAAGGATCAAGGACGTCTGATTGGATCCTGGAGTATTTCCAAACCACTTTTCCACAATTGGCGCCATCTGTGGGAATACTCAAGTGCATCCATGGCGGGGTAACAGATGATCCTTCGGTAGTTGCTGATGACGTTACGCCAAGAGATGACATCACTCCAAGAAACATGCTTGGACCGGAGAATATCACCGTGTGACGGGCCTTGAACTTTGAGCCAGTAGCTCAGACCTCACCCTTAACTTCGGTGCAAGAGACTATGCAGACAATCATGGATCAAGCAAACTGAAATGAACATCGTCTAGAAGATATGATGGCTGAAAACGAGGGCCTACTCTAGGAATTAGCCCTAGAGCTAGCCAAATCCCAACAGGCCATATGCCACGACAGGGGTCGATCCCTTAGGAAAGAAGGATGATCGACAACGTCGACTTCGGAAACATGATAATGGCAGTGATTCTGACTCACCATCCCAAGAACCCAAAAAGAAGGGACGTGTTGATGTATCCAGTTCATCCGAAGGAAGTCTGTACGTATGGCATAAGCGAGGGAAAAGAAGTGACAATTCGGATAAAGAAGATAGGCATGACCCTTTCATGCGACGCATCACAAGGGCTGTGCTGCCCAAGAAGTTCAAAGCACCGTCATTCACCCTATATGATGGAAAATCAGATGCCACTGACCATATTGGTCATAATAAAGAAGTGATGATGTTGCATACTGATGATGAAGCCCTCATGTATCGAATGTTTCCAAGTAACCTGGGATCGTTGGCCGTCAGATGGTATTATAAACTGGAGCCGACATCAATAAGAAGCTTTCATCAACTTCAAAAATCCTTCAGGGTAAGATTCATCACCAACGAAGTTCAGCCAAAGCAAGCCGACTCTCTTCGAGCCATGCAAATTAAACCAGAAGTGACTCTTCACGAGTATTCGGCGCGCTATGGGGAATGTTTCAACTTGGTAGATGATGCCTGCAATGATTCCATGGCCATTACTTTCTTTAAGATAGGATTACATCTTGATAGTCCTCTTTGCAGTTCATTGACCAAACGGTCCCCTAAAACAGTTTGGGCGCTAATGAAGAAAGTTAAAGAATATTGTAAGGTGGAAGATGATGCCCTGCGGGTCAAGGCCGGACAGAAAGTTTCCAAATTGGCTCTATCTGGTCCGGTTTAGCCGATAAGCGTTGTGTCATCAAGGAGCCCTGAACCTTGGACTCGGGCTAAACGAGACAAAATGCGTGATTCACACCGTTCAAGCGATCAGTGTTTGCACCGATCAAACGAACAATATCAAGTGGATAGCAGATGCACAAGACATTCAGATAAGAAGTATACGGAATTGGCAGAGTCGATTAGTAAGATCTTATCCAAAGTCCAACATCATCCATTCTTTAAATGGCCGTCTAAAATGATGGGGCCTTCTGATACAAGGAGAAGGGATAAGCGGTGCGAATATCACAAGGACTATGGTGATGATACCAACAGCTATTATGCACTGAAGGATCACCTGGAAGAGTTGGTACAAGACGGCCGACTGGCGCAATACATTTGAAAGAACAATCCATCAAACACGGTAGCCCTACGGCCGGATTCACCACCACTCGGCATAATTCACATGATATACAGCCTACCGTCATTAGTCGAGGTACATATAGTTCAGTTGCAACCTAGCCTGCCTAAGCCAATCACACCAGCGAAATGGCCCCATGAAACTGGGAGGATTAGCTTTGATGACACCAACATAGATGGAGTAACTCTCCCCTACACCGATCCCCTCGTCGTCGAGCTATGCGTGAACAAATTCACAGTTAAGCGCATCATCATCGATCAATGAAGCACCTCGAAAATAATGCATTACAAGATGTTTGTTAAACTCGGCTTCACTGATTTAGATTTGTTACCAGCCGATTACCCATTGTTCGGCTTCAACGCCAACCTTGAGTATCCCTTGGGTAAGATCACACTACCAGCATGGGCGGGTACCAGATCACTAGACGTAGAATTTCTAGTTATCAAACTCCTGTCACCATACAATCTCATCATGGGAAGAACTTGGTTGCATACCATGCAGGCTGTGCCAAGCACCTACCATCAACTACTCCACTTTCCAACTGAGTGTGGCATCGAGCAAATTCGGGGTTCTCAGAAATTGACACAGGCATGCTATCTTATTGCTGCTACAAAGAGGCCAAAGGAACTAGAAGTAAACTCGATTGAAGTATCGGATCGAGAGAGCCTCGAGGATATTGGAAAAATCCCTAGCGAAAAGGCCACTGAAGACCTTGATCGGATCGAAATCAATGGAAGTCGTGACAAATTCTTCATGATCGGCAACTCCTTGAGCAAAGTTGATAGATGCGAGTCGGTATCCTTCTTACTTGGCAACATTGAAGTGTTTGCATGGACATCGTACGAAATACCCGGGGTGGATCCAGTCGTGGCCCAGCATCGTTTAAACATTGATCCAAAAGTCAAACCAATCGTTCAAAAAAGTCGGCGGTCGGCTGTGAAACATGCATCGGCCCTTGTTGATGAAGTTGACAATTACTTGATATCGAGGCAATTCGTGAAGTCACCTATCCTACATGGCTGTCCAATACCATGGTTGTAAAGAAAAAAAATGGATCTTGGCGCGTTTGCGTTGATTTCACAGTTACCACTGTGTTCAAGGAACAACTCAGCCGCACCATGGAAGTATACATCAATGACACGGTGGCGAAGTCTAAGGAACAGCACGCCCATCTAGCCAATTTATCAGAGACCTTCAGCATTCTCTAAAAGTACAAGATGAAACTGAACGCCTCAAAATGCGCATTCGGCATCAAATCCAAAAAATTTCTTAGCTATATTGCCAACCATCGTGGAATAGAGGTCAACCCGAGGCAGATCATAACAATTCTAGAACTCGACTCCCCTAGGTCAGTCAAACAAGTTCAGAAGTTGATAGGGATGGCCGCCGCCCTAAATAGGTTTATCAACCATTCCTCAAATTGCTACCAGCAATTTTTTCATACACTTTGGAAGGGCAAAGCATTTGAATGGACTCTCGAGTGCCAATCCGCGCTAGACGGCTTGAAAACTTATCTCAAATCACTACCACTCTTGGCAACTCCATCGGCAGGTGATCCGCTCATCTTGTATCTGGTAGTATCTGACCGGGCGGTCAGTGCCATGCTATTAAAAGAAGAACTCGGGGAACAATGACCAATTTATTATGCAAACAAGGCCATGGTCGACGCCGAAATGCAATATCTACCATTGGAAAAGCTCATCCTTGCTCTCATGGTGGCTACTAGAAAATTGATGCCCTATTTTCAAGCTCACACCATAAGGGTATTAACGGACTATCCCCTTGGTCAGCGCTGTGCAGTGCAAAAGCATCAGGGCGAGTCTCGAAGTGGGCCTTGGAACTCGGCCAATATGATATCCAGTTTTTACCTAGAACTGCCATCAAAGGGCAAGTGCTCACCGACTTTGTAGCCGAGTTCACAGGATGCCATGCCGACCTCAAGTCCGATCAAGTGCAAACTAAATCCGATTGGCGAATATATGTTGGAGACATTTGGTAGCTGTACTGTGACGGATCATCCAACCAACGTGACAGCGGGGCAAGAGTAGTGATCATGACCGCCGAAAGGGGCAATATTCGAGCAGGCGGTTAAATTGGGCTTTGATGTATCAAATAATGAGGCTGAATATGAAGCATTGCTAACCGACCTTCGTAACGCACTTCACCTTGGTGGATGGCAGTTACTTGTTTTCTGTGACTCAAAATTAGTCATCAACTAGCTGAAAGGGGACTATGTGGCTAAAAATGACCGTGTGGCAGCCTACATGAAAATGGCGAATTCCTTGCTCATGAAATTCAACCACCATGAATTAAATCAGATAACCCAGGATCATAACACACATGCGGATGCCCTTGCTTGCCTAGTCTCCGCCATTAAATCAGAAATCAAACAAAGAATCGAAGTTGGGTTCTGTAGACGTCCCCGAACGCATCCCGGGGGAAGGGAGTGCGAGTCCCCCCCCCGGTTCTGGTTCGATATTGGGTCACTACAGTTCGAAGGACTCAAATGTCACGGTTCTCAATCTTGAACCGAAGAGTCCAAATCCGGCAAATCGTTATGAAACGAGATGTTTTTGGAAGAAGTGCCAAACATGGATCGCCGCCAGAATCTGAGTCGCCACCTAAATATTTTAAAATGGAAATTTAGGAAACCGACTCGGTGCCAAAGGCCACGCGTGTCCGTCATTACCAAAGTTGCCTCGGCTCGAACTTGGGTACGATTGAGGAAGGTCGCCGTGAGCACCCCTTCGCCCAGTCAAAGACCGGCCTCTACTAACCATGATATCTGTTTTTGAAAACATTATGAGTTCTTATTCCAGTTATTAGCCTAGGTTACTATGTGATGCGCACAGCATACAAGTATAGACTGAATCACCTGAATTGGAACAAAACACTTCGTGTCTGTTTGTTTGAAAACGGTTTGATGGTGCTACCCGCAGGTAGGCTAAGACGTGGATTTGCCACCTTCAGGTGGGCTTAGAAAAACATGATTTTGCCACTGTCTAGTGGGCTTAAAACAAACATTTGATGAATTGTTCCAATCCAAATAACTCAACCTCCACCCACAGGCATTTAAGGCAGTTATATCACATAAGCATTTAGCCTCATGGTAAGCATGCTATTCATGGCAATCACTCACACGCATGCAAGAATGCTAAAGCATAAAACTCACCGAGTACTCCAAGTTAAACAGAAGCTTGTTAGAAATCTATGCATGATCCTAAATATACAGAAATGCCTAATGCAACACATGCAAAGATGCAAATTATAGCAGGCTCGGCTGTCCTAAACATGGCATATGGAATGCTACAACTAACACGTATTCAATTTGGAATTGAAATACAAATGCAGTTTGTATGATGAGCCGAGCCCGGTGCGTGCAAAACAGATGAATGATGCAAACATGTTGTCATACTGTTATGCTAATTGAAATATGCCCTATATCTAACCACCATAAGCAGGTAAATAAAAGGGAAGAAAGACGTGGGGTTGGAAGACATACATCACACTCACCCACACTTATTACAATTATGCCCTCGCGCAGAGGGTCCGAATAAATAATACAGTCCGAAATAAAAGAATAATACAGTCCAAAATATACAGTCCGAATAATAAATATACAAATTCCTAATTAATTATCAAATTAAATAAGAAAGTTGTAAAATTGACGTGCAAGCGAGGGGCTGCCTTGACTCCGCTCCGGATAATGAAATGATGCATGTTGGGCTGCCTTTTTGGAAAGCCACTGGGATGCCCCGATTAGCCTCTGTTTGCAAGGTTTCTCGAAATGCGTGCCAGACTCCGAAAAATTGCTAATCCTTCATTTTGTTGCAATAGAGAGCAGGAAAGGGGCATAGCAATGTATTTCACAAATATATGCGTGCTTCGATCCTCGTGCCACCAATCACGCATATCGATGCATGATGGCCGAGGAGTCGGATTGCACAACTTAATATAGGATGAATGCACATGAATGCTACGACTAAACCTAACTCCATCATGGATAATCCGGAGTGTCGGTGACTTGGGAATTGAGACCCGTTCCGTCACTCGATCTGAACGCGCTTGTTTCCGTGCAGGCTAACTCCTATCCCGAACACGATGCAATATGCATGATATGCATGAATGCAACTAAAATACAATCCTAGCATGCACAATGCTATGAAAATGAGATGCCTCGAAATGCGTGCACACGGGCACACAAACCAAGGCGATGATCCTAAGACATGAAATGGCATACGCAATGCAATTGGACTTACACTAACATGAGAGAGCCTCAGCTACACTCACATAAGAGGCCGTCGGATAAAAGTGAGGTGCCTCGAAATGCCTACACTGCACGCATAACCGAGGCGATGGCATAAAGGCATGAAACGGCCTAAAATATGATATACAATAAGCCTAAAATGAGATGTCTCGAAATGCGTGCCCACGGGCACGCAAACCGAGGCAATGGCATACAGAATGCAATGGGACTAAAATGAGATATGCGATGCAATATGGGCTTACACCAACACGAGAGGGCCTCAGCCACACTCACACAGGAGGCCATCGGATAAAAGATGAGATGCCTCGAAATGCGTGCACAAAGGCACGCAAACCGAGGCAATGTATTAAAGCATGAAATGATATAGAGAATGATATGTAAACATGCCAATGGATTTTCAGCACTCACAAATGATGCAAAACAGTCCCGAAAGGTGGGGAAATGACACCAAATGCACGAAACGGTCCCGAAATGCGATATTAAGCACCCGAAATGGCCTATAGCCATACTAGACACGCATAATTGGTACATGACATGCAAAATAGTAGCAAGGAAGCCCCAAAATAGCATTTTTTACAGTACAAGACATGGAGAAATAGTGAGCATAGATAGGACAACAATGCCATGCAAAAATGGGGGCCAAAGAGGGGTATTGAAGCAAGTGATGTATGCGATGCTCAAACTGAAAAATTCCCTTCTACAACACTGATGAGGGACCAAAAATATGCACATTTACAGTTTATGAAAACCCTCAAATCAGTATGAAAACTTGCTAAAAATGTCATGCAAGAAAGAAGCCAACAAAGGCTAGAACATGAAGTATGCCTTACATTCATCAAACAGCCTTGGACCCTTAACAAAATATGACAATAAGGCCAAAATATGGATATTTTCAGTACTGCTCATGGCCGAAAGCAGAAGCAAGATAGGCCTAAAAAAGCATACAAAAATGGGGGTCAAAGAGGGATATAAAGACAAGCACAACATGGAGAGCCCCAACAAGGTTGATCCCTTCTACAATGTTGTAGAGGGATACAAAATAAGCTTACTCACAGTTCATGATATGCTCCAGAACAGACTACATGTAGGTCAAACAAATCATGCAAATTTACGGTAAATATGAGTGATTATGAAGCAAGTGCATGATAGAGAGGCCAAACAGGGTTGAGCCCTTCTTCAATGTTGAAGAGGGGATCAAAATAGGCCCACTCATAGTTTAAATTATGCTTGAAAACAGATCATTCATAGGCTAGAAAAAGCATGCAAAATATTGACATACAAGATGATATTGAAGCAAGTGCATCATAGAGGGCTCAAACAGGGTTGAGCCCTTGAACAAACATGAATAATAGCTCAAAATAGCCTTAGTTTTAGTTAAGGTCGGAGCTCAAAACAATAAGCAAATAGGCTTAAGAAATGAGGCAAGAAAGTGCTACAAAAGAGAGAAAGTGAGACTTACCCTTGTAGACAGGTCTTGGTTGCCTTTTGCTTGAAGAATGGGAGCCTCTTAGCTGCTGGGAAGCTCTCCTAGCTGCTGGAATGGAGTTGTGATGGTAGAGCTTGAAGATGATGAAGAAATGGCACCAAAACTTGAGAATTTGAGAGAGATGGAGAGAGATATGCTTGAACCAATTTTTCTAACCCTAGGGACAGAGCTGGGAGGCTCCTTATATGGACAAAATAAGGGGTGTAAAAGTGGAGGGAAATGCACCCAAGCTTTCCCCTCCAAAATATCCCCGGATCTGAGATATTTTGGGGAAAACACTATCTGTTGTAAAGTATGCACTGAGGGGAGCATGGCCGGCTAGCTACTTTTATTGGAGGTGGCCGGCCGGCCACATCCCATGGCTGGCCGGCCAAGGGCAGAAATGGAAAGTGAAAATTTCTAGCCGGCCACCAAAGGTTGGTGTCCTCCCAAGTGTGTACAACAAGGCCCTGTGGTTGGGATCTGGCAACTCTGAAACAGGAGAGACAACATGCCACTTTTAGGAGAGGTTCAAAAATAGAAAGTTGAATTACTGGCCGAGCTCTATTTTTTAGGGTCCTCCCATGTGTGTACAACACAAATATGTGGTTTTGGCTCGAAGAAAATGGCCCTAGGGTGTTCAACATTAGCCCGGAAGTGAGAAAAATGGGCCCTGGGCGCCGAGGAGCATAACAGTTCTTTGGGACAATTGCTGGCCTCCCACCCTCCAGTGACCTTCCTTATGATAAAACAGAGGTACTGCCAAAAATGAACAAAACCGATGCAAAACGAATGCTCGGGGCCAAAACATGATTCGGTCAAAATCGGCCGTTAAGCACCGAAAGTGGTGTTTGGCTGTGAAGTGGGTATCTAAGACCCCAGGGTCCCTGGAAAGGGAGTAAATGAGATGCATGCCAGAAACCGGAGGAATCGGAGATGGTTGGGTGGTCCCGAACCGAGGCACACGGCTTGACGGCTCTGAAAGCCGGGAACCGGGCTCCGAAATGGGCAAAATGGCCTACGGGCACGAAATGTAGCCCACAGCCACTGAGAGATGGTATACGAGACCTCTGCCTCCCCTCAGGAAAGAAAACAGAGAAAATCGAGTCCGATTCGCAAACCGAGGCAAGGCACAGAAAAGAGTTCGGGAGTCTGGAGGCAGGGCGCACGGCCGCGACTCTGAGACTTCTGAACGAGCAAAGTATGTAACATCACCGAGCGCTCAATCGGTGACGTCTGAGTCTTAAGGTCGGTCAAAAATGGGGTGTCTACAGGTTCATCCCAGAGCCGAGCATCACCTCTTCTGAACCAGTTCAGGTTAACGTCATTAAACCAGGACCTAGTTGGATGGACCTTATCACTGCATTCCTTTCATCAGAACAGCTTCCAATGGATAAGAAAGAAGCCCACAAGCTGTGAAATAAAGCCTTGCGATACTACCTGGATCTGCAGGGAAAGCTTTACAAAAAATCTCTCTCTGGGCCATACTTGGAATGTGTTCACCCAGATAAAGTTGAGGAACTCCTGGCCAAAATACATGAAGGTAGTTGTGGCGCCCACTCTAGAGGACGCTCATTGGCCCACCGAGCCGTAACACAAGGGTACTATTGGCCGACCATGCAATCAGATGCTGAGAACTACGTAAAGAAGTGCGAACAATGCCAAAAGTTTTTCCCTTTAACTCATCTACCTGCCGAAGAACTAAACTCCATTGCTAGTCCTTGGTTGTTCCCTCAATGGGGACTCAATATCGTCGAACAATTACCACGGGCTCTAGGAAACAAGCGATTCTTGATTGTCGCGACAGATTATTTCACAAAGTGGGTCGAAGCAGAGGCACTAACACATAATCGAGATGTTGATGTTGAACGTTTTATATGGAAAAATATCATAACATGATTCGGCATACCAAGAGCACTTATCTCTGACAATAACATCTAACTCGATTGTGGCGTCTACCGGGAATTATGCAACAAATATGGTATTCGGCCCTACTTTTCCTTGCCAGCATACCCACAAAGCAACAGTCAGACGGAGGCTTCCAGTAAAGTGATCTTGGATGGCATCAAGAAACCGCTGGAAAAAGCCAAAGGCAGGTGGGTCGAAGAATTGCCCAGTGTGTTGTGGGCTCATTGCACTACTTTAAGACGGTCTACTATGGAAACACCATTCACTTTATGCTTTGGAACACAGGCAATTATCTCCTTGGAGATTGGCGTACCCATGTTGAAATCCAAGGTTTTTGACATGGGTCGTAATGATATGATGTTGGCCCTAGATCTGACTCTGATTGAAGAACGCCGAGATCGTGCTCTTGCGTACATGGCGCGATATCAGCAACAGCTTGCCAAGTCGTACAACCAGTGCGTACAGTTGCGACGTTATACACCTGGAGAATTGGTCCTCAAGAAAGTGCTTTCTGCTACTAAGAATCCAGTAGATGGAAAATTTGGCCCCAACTGGGACGACCCTTATTAGATTGACTCAATTGCCAAAACAGGGGCGAACCGGCTTTCGGACATGGCTGACAGAAGTTTACCACGACCCTGGAATTCCACACATTTGTGTAAATTTTATCATTAAGCCAGCCTGTATGGCGTGCTAGTTTGTTTCTAATTTTCGCTGATATGCTAACATATACTCATCTACAAATTCTGCAATGCATTTCCCTTTTTTATCAGCGTCTCATTAATAATGGTAGAATAATGAAAATGCCTCCGAATTCAGAGTGCCCTTCATGGATATCACGATTGGCCAACACAAAGATTCTGAATTCGGAGCACCCTTTGTAGATATCACATTTGGGCCGAATAAGCCTCCGAATTCGAAGTGCCCTTCGTGGATATCACGATTGGCCAACACAAAGACTCAGAATTTGGAGTGCCCTCCGTGGATATCATGTTTGGGCCGAATAAGCCTCTGATTTCGGAGTGCCCTTCGTGGATATCACGATTGGCCAACACAGACTCCAAATTCAGAGTGCCCTTTGTGGATATCACGTTTGGGCCAAATAAGCCTCCAAATTCAGAGCGCCCTTTGTGGATGTCATGATTAGCCAACATGAATATTCCGAATTCGGAGCGCCCTTCGTGGATATCACGTTTGGGCTGAATAAGCCTCCGAATTTGGTGTGCCCTTCGTGGATATCATGATTGGCCAACACAAAGACTCCAAATTTGGAGTGCCCTTCGTGGATATCACGTTTGGGCCGAATAAGTCTCCAAATTTGGAGCACCCTATGTGAATGTGATGATTGGCCAACACGAAGACTCCGAATTTAGAGTGCCAATCGTGAATATCATGTTTGGGCCAAATAATCCTCTGAATTCGGAGCGCCTTTTGTAGATATCACGATTGGCCAACACAAAGGCTCTGAATTCGAAGCACCCTTTATGGATATCACGTTTGGGCCGAATAAGCCTCCGAATTTGGAGGGCCCTTTGTGGATATCATGATTGGCCAATACAAAGACTCCAAATTCGGAGCGCCCTTCGTGGATATCATGTTTGGGCCAAATAAGCCTCTGAATTCAGAGCGCCATTTGTGGATGTCACGATTGGCCAACACGAAGACTCCGAATTCGGAGCGCCATTCGTGGATATCATGTTTGGGCCGAATAATCTTCCGAATTCAGAGTGCCTTTCGTGGATATCACGATTGGCCAACACGAAGACTCCAAATTCAAAGCGCCATTCGTGAATATCACGTTTGGCCCAAATAATCCTCTGAATACGGAGCGCCCTTTATGGATATCACGATTGGCCAACACGAAGACTCCGAATTCAAAGCGCCATTCGTGAATATCACGTTTGGGCCGAATAATCCTCCGAATTTGGAGCGCCCTTCATGGATATCACGATTGGCCAATACAAAAACTTTGAATTCGGAGCGCCTACGTAGATTTCATGTTTGGGCCAAATGAATATTCCAAATTCGAAGCACTCTTCGCGGATATCATGTTTTGGGCTGAATAAGTCTCCTAATTCAGAGCACCTTCATGGATCTCACGTTTGGGCCAAAAAAAAAAAAAAATACTTTGAATTTGGAGCGTCCTTTGTGGATGTCACGTTTGGGCCGAATGAGCCTTCGAATTCGGAGCAACCTTACTACATGGCCATGAACAGCCGAGCATTTAGCAATACAGCCACATAGGGTTGCAAATATGCAATTATCACATGAATTGATACAAATATTAAACAAAGCAGTATAACAAATATTTATTTACTTTACCAAAGAGGTACAAATACATAGTATTGGAAAAATTCAAAAGTACAAATAATGTGTTTCTTAATATCTATGTCTTTTTCGGATCGGCATCCTCTTCGTCATCGGTTTTTTTTTGCATCGTAAGCTTCGAAAGGAAACTTGTAATTCTGAAATAGTGGTGACACCGAATCAACACCCACGGCTTGTAAGGCCCTAACGCAACCATGCTTGAAGCTGCGGTTCTCGCATCGACAGACGTCTTCTGCCAATTTTTCCTTAGTCTTTTCAATGCCGATTTTTCGGCCATCAAAAAAGCTTTCTTCATATGCCCGAGTCCTTATAGCATCTTTGGCAAACATGTTTGCTGTCTCTCTATCTGCTATAGCATGTTCCATAACGCCTGCGATCTCTTAAATACTAGATACCTCGTTCATTAATTACGAATGCAGCATTACTAATGTGCCTCACAGTTAACCTCATGTCTGTAGTAGGGTTTGAAACATGTCCACATTGGCACAGGCCATATGTTTTATTCGGCTTTGGAACGACTTGCCCAAATGGGGCAAGGGCAAATATACCATTATACTCGGCATCTGATGTTATAGCTGAATTACAATACATTACCCCACTTGGCCAGACGATTTTAGCATTGAGCCGTATATTTTATTCAGCAGACAAGGTACACGTTGCAAGCCATATGTTATTCGCTCTAGAACGACGTCCAAATTGGCGCAAGCCATATGTTATTCAGCTTTGGAACGACTTATCCAACTGGGGCAAGTACAAATATACGATTGTACTCGGCAAATGAGCTTAGTACCCAGCCATATATTTAATTCAGCATATTATGTTATAGCCAAATGTTGCATGGGTTGGCCGTTAATTTAACGTCGAATTATGATACATTGTCTTGGAACGTTATGGCCATTAATTTAAATTATTTATCGTCGAATGGCATTGCATTGTCCTTAGCTATTAATTAGCACATACAGAAGAGAGGATTATGTTATAGCCAAATGTTGCATAGGTTGGCCGTTAAATTAACGCCGAATTGTGATACATTGTCTTGCATTGTTTTGGCCATTAATTCAATGCCAAATTGTGATACATTGTCTTGAAATGTTTTGACCATTAATTGAAATTATTTATCACCTAATGGTGTTGCGTTATCTTACTTAGCTATTAATTAGCACATACATAAGAGAGACAAAAAGGCAATTTTCATTAATAAATTGAGTACAAACAATCGTCATTTTACACATTAAAACTGCCCTATAAATGACTTCCAAACAAAATAAGCAAAAACCTACAAAAACTACACCAGAAAATACCAAACATAAAGCAAAATTACATTAACACTACTCATTCTTCAGGGTCAGACTTCAATGGCTCAACTTCTAGTTGATCGTATGGAATTGGCTGCTCCAATATCACATTAATAGACGCCAAAGGCGTAAGCGACTATGTTTGAAACTTAGGTACTTCCTCCACATACTTTCCCAAGGCGCGTTCTCTCCGGCATCGAGCATTGGAAATCTCGGAGTCGGCAATTTCTTTTGCCTTCTTCTATTCTTCTAAATCGGCCTTTAGCTTTACAATCGCCTCCTCGGTCAACTTGAGCACTTCGTCACTTGCGTTCGCCCTCTTCTCGGTGGTACCTTGAGTAGATCGGAGCATTTAGCCTTCTCTTCCTCAGCATTGGCCCTCTCTCTCTCTTCTTCCGCTTTCCTTGCTTCAAATTTGGCTCTAAGAAGCATAGCCAATTTGGTAGCGTCTCTTTAGCCTTGGCCTTTTTGGTTTCGATCTCTACTTTAAGTAAGCCGATTTGCTCAACGACATCATAGTGACGGTGGCCAATTTCTGTGATTCTGCCCGCTGCCTGAAACAAAACATGGATAAGTTAGTCGGCATAAAAAGAAATGAAATAAAAACATGGGTTTTTCAATTACATACCAATATCGTCGACTGAGCAGCTAGTGCTATCGACACCACGTCCAGTTCTGCATGGAACGCAGCCTTGTCCATCGATAAGGAAATCGACGAGGCCACGCCTAGGGCTACAGTGGGGTCCTTCAAAGCCAATGCGTCAGTAGAAACTGGCATGTTCTTTATTCTAGGTTGGATGATAAATGGCGCCGCCAAGTTTTGTGACTCTTCTATGCATGGTCATTTATTCGTTAAGTCTTAAAAAAAGTCAGCCTCGATCTTGGCGGGGCATTTCTCCCCCCTCTGTTCGGCCACTAGGTCGTCCGATGGTTCAATGACTGACTAGGCCACAACAATTTGCTCAATTTCCTCAACAGGAGCAGGTGGAGAAGATTCAACCTCAACAGGAGCAGGTGATGGGGGCTTAGATCTGGTGGCTTCGGCCCTTCTTCGGGTCGCCATCTTCTCAGTATTTTTTCTTCTGGCCATTTGTGCGAGCAATTCCCTAGCCATGTTTCTAAAATCTGTGCTGAGAAGGTCTCTGAGGTTAGTGAAAATATCGTCCTCTAACAATGTGTCAACTCAGCTTGAAGTGGATGGGAGGTTGATGCCGACTTCCTCAAAAGCCAAATCAAGGGCCACGTCGACTTCCTCCTCTAAACGACCCTCAGAACCGTCCAAGTTGGCTTGGTTCGGCTATTCAGCGGCTTGGTCACCGACTTCACCACTTGGCTCTGAATCCGAACCTTTAAGACCAATGTCCCTAAGGCTCTGGAAGTTGGGGAAAATGAGTGTCGTAAGCTGTTGTTCACCCCTTAGAATTGGAATGTGATCCATAGCTGAAAAAGTAGTGTATGTTGGTTCATATCACAATAGCAGGTGGGCAGCCTACCCTTGTTTTTGGAGGTTTAGATGGCCAAAGAATTGGAGCGTGGTTTTGACTTGCTGAAGCACAACGTCGTCGGCTAAAACAAGTACTTTCTTCAAATCGTTACCTGCACAAATGAAATGATAAGTACATGGAATCTAAGCCGAATAAACGTATAAGAAATGCGCAAAGAAATGGGAATGTATGACCACCTGGTTCACCTTTTTGTCTAGGCACAGGATCTAGGTGATCTTTGCCTTCGCCAAATTTCCAGTTGCCTCGGACAATGACCATGACATCGTCAACACGCTTACCAAAGCTGGGAAGCGTAGTCACCAAATGGTGATCGATGTCCTTGGCCCTGAGAAAGTAGCGTCCCTGTCGACCAGAAGATTTCGCCAAGGCATAACAATGTCGAATAGCAGGGATTCCTAGATTAATCCTAAGTCGGTGATTTAATTCTACTATTCCCATTATGATTTGGTAAAAGTTTACGTTTGGTTGTGAAGGGAGTAGACCCTAGTAGCGAAGAACGGCCCCAAAAAACGGGTGAAGGGGGAAATGAATTCTGCCCTCAGCGATTAACATGAGGGGAAAGATGATCGTACTCGCATCAGTCCTCTTCATGTCAACTATGCTTTCTGCCACAAGTGACAGATGGACGTCATCTGGAATCCAAAAAAGGTGTCGAAAGGTGGAAACACGGTCAGTAGAAAGAAGAGCTTTCAAATGTTTCACCATCCGAATCGGAATAGAAAATACGCTAAACTAAAAATAAACAAGAAAATGGAAGTTAGAATGAGGACGAAATGCAAAGAAGAGAAGAACTTGTAGGTTAGAGAGAGGACAGTAGGGAGCAGATGGAAATTACAGAGGTCGTGAAGTGAAGGAGAGATGCTGTGAGACAACCAAAGAGCCTTGCATCTTCAAAAAATATTCGAAGGATAAGCGGTTTCATATCGCATTAAATGAGCAACATGTACGAAGGCGGAAATTATAATGATTTCTAAACCGTGGTCATTGACGGTATTGGAAGGAGTGCAAGCGCCATATTTTTGACTTCCCATACATAAAGCGAAACATGCCGACTAATTGGAGTTAGTCGGATGTTAGAGAACAATGGAGGCGAATTTAATTAATTAAGGAAGGCCAAGTAATTTGATTGACATCGGGCCAAAGACAATTCGCCCTGTCCGGGCTCTTGAAGCGAATATCTGAATTGGCCATGTAAGGAGCAGTAGGAACCAACACACAACTGGAAGGCCAAGTAAGCAACCATGTGCGAGATTAAGAGTAGGCCCGACCCTTGGGCCCAGAGGTAATATAAAAAGAGGAACGTCAACCAAAAAGATGTATGTAAGAATAGACGAAATAACTTGAGGTAGAAGTATACTTGAGAGAATACTAACTTATCCGTCGAAGTGCTAATTCCAGTACCCTCGACTGGAGTGTTCATCCATTTTTCAAGTAGCAATCAGAGGATCAAGGACGTCTGACTAGATCCTGGAGTATTTCCAAACCGCTTTTCCACAATACCATATATAAAAATGTCTTTATCAAGCGAGACAAATTCATTGTGGTAATAACCACTTCCTACGTACCCAAAGTATTCAAACCCGATACGCTCTATTACCAAGTTTTAACACCCTGAAATAATTATAACAAACCAACCATAAAGACAATGAAATAACAACATAAATCAGAGTATAAGATCCTTTTATTATATAAGATTCAAATGTACAAAAGGGTGACACATGCGAATATACATTCATAAGTCCAAACCTTGAATTTATAGCATGTGTTAACAACAACTATGTGAAATAAAAGTTAAACAGATAATTGAAATGCCCTAAAGGCTATAACTTTCCAAGATTATACTTTGTTACATCAAAATGGATTTAAATCCAATACATATAAAGCCCTAGGCTTGTACAAAATAATAACCAGTAAACAAAAATGAAGCTTTTGCACCACTCCTCTCAAGCTACTGCCTTGGTAAAAACATCTCACCAGCACCTGAAAATGGTTCTCTATATAGGGTGAGCCAAAGCCCAGTAAAAATAATCCACCACAACATATAAATCTTAATAAAGATATAAGGGTGAAATACATATGCAATGCTCGGTTTATATCTCAATTCTCAAATCATGCCCTTTCAAACAGAAAACATGGGGGAATTCTCAACCGGTACAACCTTTCACGGATATTTTGTCCACGGGAAACTGTTAAATGGTACCCATGTTAACGTAGCATATACAAGTGCTAATATTGCCATTTGACGGATATTTCATCCACGGGATCCGGCACCCATGTATACGTGCATTTTTAGGGACTTTCACGCTGGACACAAGCTAGCTTAATTTGATGATACGCACCTCTTTACAACATTCACCCATTCTTTCTCAAATTCATATAAATTTACAATGTATTAAATGAGCAACAAAAGCTCAATGCATGTGGATGAGAAATTAGTTTTAATTCACCTAATCCTCATGCAATTTCTACAACAATCATAACTATTCTCCACCGATAGCCCAAAATAGATATTTCTAAACAGATACAAAATCTCCAATATAGATAAACTTTAAAAAATTCAAGATGTGAGTGATAACACATATTCAACTCCACCATTCATATTAATATCCATCCAATTTCATATCTCCATCATCAATTCCATTTATTTATACAAAATAAATATTTAGGACATTTAGGGCAAAACCCTTTTTCTTCCAAAATCTAACCCAAGGGTCAAAATCAACAATTTGTTCACAACTCAACCTTATTTCCGCTCCCATAACCAATTTTCATACAACCATTTGAAAACCTCTCTTTTGATTTTAAACCAAAACCCTAGGCTTGTTCAAAATCCTCCAAAACCACAAGATTGTTTTATAAAAACAAATAGTCAAGTTAAAAATCATAAAAGAGTGTAAAGAATCCCTACCTCAAAGCTAGAAGATGAGAGACAAAGAGATGACACTTCAAAAATGCCGAAACACAACTCTATTCGGATGAAAATAAAGCTCTAAGTGAGCTCTACCTTTTTACCAAAGGGAGTAAGGTGAAGAAATGGGTAGATCTTGGTGTATTTTTAGAGAGAGAGTAACTTTTAGAGAGAGGGGGTCTCAACTTAGGGTTTTAGAAATTTAGAAAGTGAGAGATATGAAAAAGTGATGTAAATTGACCTTTTGACGAATTGATATATGCACAGCTCGCTCAAGCGCAAGAGTTGTTGCTCGAGTGACGAAACACAATAAGTTGTTCCACTCGAGCGCAAGAAGCTTCGCTCAAGCGTAGAATACACTCTCCTAGAAGTTTTATAGATAGAAGACCGTCGCTCAAGCCAGACTTCTGTAGCCTGCAAAATTGCTAAAAGCTCACAAAGCTCGCTTGAGCGCAAGAAGCTTTACTCGAGTGAAGAGGCCAAATTCTAGACAATAACAGTTTGAACCAACTACCAACCAACTTGTTTCAAACACAACCAAGACTCTCCAATATTCAAACTCAATGAGAAATAAGGAGGAACATGAAATTTGAATATCTAAATAAGACAAATGAAACCCGGATTCAAAACATCAACGGGTTGGGTCTAAACCAGGAATGCTATAGCCTCATTGCATCTCTCATCCTTCATAGCTTTAATAGCAGTGTCATGAGTTGCCTTGGACGCATCTTAGGTGGTAGAGAGCTGCTGTTTCTCTTCCTTCAAGGCAACAACCTCCTGGGCCGAAGATTTCAATGTGGCTCCACTGTGTGAAATTTCTGCTCCATCTCCACCACCTTACCCTTAGAAGCAGCTAGTTTATGTTCTAACTGTTTTACCTTTTGTTTGTCCTTGGTGAGCTTTAGCTTGTCAACGACCTTAATCAGTCTCTTATAATGGTGTAGAGCATCAAAAGAAAAAAAAGAAAAAAAGAAAAAGGCCTTACAAAACGAACTTGAAATTAGCAACTATAAACATTTCTAGGAAAGAAAAGTAAAAAAAGAAAATGAAGATACTTACCATCAAGGAGCAATAAAGGGCTTGAGAAAAGATGGTTGCATCTAATTGTTCACTCAGCCGACCAGCATCAACTGGGAAAATAGAGCTGTGAATAATAACAATGACTACTTCGATACTCCTTAGGGTTACAAATGAACCGAGCTATTCATAAATAGGCTCAGCTCGGCTTGTTAAGGGCTCAGCTCGGTTCGGCTTGTTTAATAAAAGAGCCGAGCTCGAGCTCGAATAAGCTCGGCTCATTTATCTTTATTTAAATTATATAATAAATATATTATTTTATATTAAATAATATAAATATTATTTTTTATTTAAATAATATTAGGAAAAACTTATCGAGCTCAAGCCTAGTTACTTAGCAAGTCGAGCTCAAGCTCAATAAGCAATCGAATTGAGCTTGAGCTTAGTAACTCTTGGCTCGGCTCAACTTGTTTGTAGTCCTAGTACTTCCCATAACAGTATCAGCACTTGTAAGATGTTGATCTTTTAGAAATGGCATGAGAATGATCGGGGATCTAACAATAGCCACTTCGAAGACGGCGACAACAGAAGATACAATAGCAATAATGAGAGAAGGATCAAATCGACTCTTCTTTCATACCTCTGCAGATTGATCGGACAGGGGCTTGTTGGACCTTTGCCCAAAAATAAGTGAAGTAGGGCTCCCAACAACAATAGTAATAATGGTGGGAAGAGGAGGAACATCATCAACCACCACGACCGGCGATTGCTGAGGCCAATCAAAAGTGGTTATACCAGAAGCTATCTGAGGAGCGGAAGTCAACTCGCCTTCCTTACGGCACTTCCGAATAGCGATGATCACTAGGAAGTTCTTCGGCGACATGTTGTCAGAGACTGCGGTCTCAGAATCAAATGATTCTTCTTGGGGTTGCTCCTTTTCGACTGCAAGTTCTTCAATGTCCTCCCGAAGATAGGGAAGAACATAGAAATCAAAGCCACCATCGTCACTAAAGGGGATACTGTCGATTGAGACCACGGTGTCATAGTATGAGATGTAGGAAAGAAGCACGTGAGCGACACGACCTTGGCCTTGTTACTTTGAAGATCCTCTATATACCCAAACTTATTAAAGAAGAGGGATGTTGACCTGATCTTCCCACTCGCTTGGGTGAGAAAAGACCTTTGAAGCTAGAAAAAAAGAAACAAAGTGAGAGTATCAACACAAATATCACAAAAAGTAAATTCATATACAAGAAAAAGAAAAGATTAACATGGTTGGCCGATGACCTTAAGGATAGGTCAGACCCTATCAGCGCTAGGTGGAAACTCCCAGTTATCCTCGACTATTACAACTATATCGTTGACACCCTACCAGAATCAGAAAACATTTGAACTAATTGGCGCTTCATCGATTTGGGCTTAAAATAAAATTTTGCCTTCTCTCTAGTTGTAGGGATGAAATTGTAATAATATCTAATCTCTGGAAGACCTACGTTTACCCTTAAAATGTTGTTCAAGGAAATCACTCCGATGACTATCTCAAAGAAATTAGGGACAAGTTAAGAAGAGGGTACGCAATACAAGTGCAATACCTCCCTGGTGAAAGGGTGGAGATGGAATCAGACTCCTCCCTCAAAAATGTCGATTAAGGGCATTGGAATTCGCTTCTTTGATCCTTCAATGACATTGTCGTCGTCAATAAGAAGATGGATGACAATGTCATCATGAATATTATGGAGAGTTCTAAACTCTTGAATATTTTCTTCAAAATCAAAGAAATGCCTAAAATGATTCATGGCAAATTGAAATAGCAAAGGGCAACAACAAATAGAAAAAGTAGACTGATACTTCAAGCGATGGATAGAGAATAAGTTGCATCTGGGTTTCTGAAAGGATTGCAAGTAGAGTGATGGAAGGCAAAGGGCTCTTCCGATTTAATGTGTCATAGGTGAACTTGACTCTTAAAGGCGATATGAAAGATATCATTATTAAATTCGAAATCAAAGATCGCGTGTCATAAAAAAAAATGGTTCAACTCACCATCTGATCGGCCCAATGTCTTCGGCACCCAACCCAGGTCAGTCGCTAAAGAGAGGCAGTTGTGGAGGGCTAAAATATTGGCCTAAGTCGAAGCAATTAGGAAAAGTAGCTAAAAAGAAAAGGAAGACCTATATAAATCTTCTAAGGTGCCCATTAGAGACAACTAATGGTAAGTTGGCACATAGCTAAGGCGTGAGGGCGATGAAGAGTAAAGATCTCTTTCTAGAAGAAAGATCTCGGAATGTATGGCGAACATTAGATTCATCTTCATCCAATGATGGAAACATCATATAACAATTGCAAGAGTATAGGTCAAGCCTACTAGATGGTAAGTTCGTTCGATCAACTTAATCGAGATAAATACAACGGCAAGTTAATCACTCATATCGACATAATCTAATTCCCCATTAGAGGATAGTCCAACGATCCAAGGCAAAAGCAATTTGGCTACTTGCGACCAAAAGCTGGAGTGGCGAACCCTCGAATCAAACATTGATCTAAAAGATGGGATTCAAGTCGGAAAATTATAAAAAGCGAAGCAAGTGAAGCGAAGATAATAGAGCAGATGTAATCCAAGAACCCTCTTTTAAATATAAATACTCATAGCCAAATAGTATTTTGACTTGACCATCGAAGGGTCTTCCCAACCAACTACGTCGGGAGTGATCCTGACGTTTTGGTTTCTCCGTAAAAAGAATGGACCGTCATCTGCTTTCCTTGTGGAGAAGAATTCTATCTTCTACATTTATGAACCCTAAAACAACCATTTAAAGAAGTACAATACAAATGCAATTCTAATTGCAATTTTATTTTCTTAGGTCAACTAAGAGAGGTTTATAACACAAATCATTCACAATATAGAGTTTTACACAAATTAAGCTATATAGAGCAGTGTTTTGCAATTATAGTTCATGATTCAAGAAAAAATTAAATGCATTAACCACAATTCAGATTAATAATAAGGTAATTCGACTAAAAGATCCATATTTCCAATGTTTTTATTTGAATTCATCCAAAAAAAAAAAAATGTCTTGATTTTGATGAGAAAAACCAATTCTAGCTCTGTCCAAGAAAACAACTACAAAATTGTAAACTATAGAAATTAGTCATTTTAACACAAAGTAGCCTTAATAGATAGAACTTGCTCTAGTGAATCTCAACCAAGTGAAGGAAAAATTGCAACATATAGGCTAAAAATATTGAAGGAAGTTGAACATTACATTCTCTTCTTCATGCCACAAAGGTGTGTAGTTGTTGCCATAAAAGCTTTGGTTTGAAGGGGCTGCATCTAATGATAATCGATCTCAGATGTTCATGAAGTCCTTGATGAGACAGTCACCTACAATTTCCACAAATTCATTTAGTCTTTCTTCAATTCACACAAACCCCAAAATTCAAATTCCTAATCATGAAAAACCCATTAAGATCACATTATAATGGACTTATTACTATTACTAACCGTTGACGAAAAAGAAGGTTGCCGCTGGAATTGCAATGTCCTTCGTATTATATTAAGGGATGCCAAATGGGGTTAGATTCATAGGGTAAATTCAAAATAGACTGAAATGCGAATGTGATCCAACCTATGGTTCTCCCCTTCAAGATTGTACTTACCATTGCACAACTTGGGCCAATTACCCTACCCCAAACCCGAAACATTTGATGGTTCTCATAGCCTTTCCATTCTCTGTTTCTGCATACATTCTTTGGAAAACAAACTTATTTTTCTTACAAATCAATTCAAGGAACAAAGCGGAGGTTTATATAATTATGACATTCTCGTATGGCTCTTATTCTCTCTTAAACACTCTCTCTCATGAACAACAAACCAAATTTATTTCATCCTATCTCAAACTTGGACTACGGATTACAAGCTAGATCTCTCTACCTCTCTTCCCGTCATCGTAGCAAATCAATGGTGATCTTCATCATTGTGGATTTGTTTGAGTTCGATTATATTTCCATTCTATTTGTTAAAAAAGAATTGTATTTACAACTCAATAATGACTTAGATTGAATCCCTTCGATGGGCTTCATCTTTATTCTTTTCTTGTTATGAAACCTCATTGTTGATTTTCTTTGATATTTCTCTTTCACACACAATTTTTTTTTTTTTTTGAAAAAAAAAAGAACAAAAACCATAGAATCAAAATGAACGATTAAAATCAAATTTCATTTTTGTTTGATCAGATTTAGTTTGATTAGATTGAGGATATATTTTTCAGTTACTTTTTCTTACCTTTTTCCAGCAAACAATTGGGCAAAATTAGAGCTAAAACAAATCAAAAGATTAGGTGATTTATTTATTTATTTATTTTTTTCCTAATATGCATTTGTATCAGTTTTCAGATTGTAGTTTGGCTTTTACTTTATTGAGGTTGTTGCTATTTCTTTTTTGGGTTGCAAGGGGAGTATGGCCCGTTGCCTTTCCTCTATTTCAAAATGGTTCAATGCTGTTTGAATGAGGAGATTACCATATTAGTCCAGTATTATTTGATCTAATTAGGAGTTATCTATAAATTCTAAATGATACCACTATATATTTCTCAACAATCTCAACCTTACCTAGTTGGGGTAATTCTCTGCATATCCGTAGTTTGTTTTTATAGATTAATAGAAGTCAAATAATACAACCGTAAGGTATTTCATACAACGAGGTTAGTGTAAGCTTCAAATAATACAACCAGTGCGTGTGAGCTTCAAATCGTTGTTTATTTTATTATTTTTTAATGGTATTTTATTTATATGTTATAATTTATAAGGTAAATGCATCTTATGGGTTATTAGAATTTGATCACGTCATATTCCTATTGTATTGTCCAAATCTGCTATGTTAGGTACATTTTTTTTTTTATTTTTATTTTTATTGTCATTCAATTTTGTTTTCTTGTGAATTTGTGGTTCATTCATATTGGCGAACACATGGTGAATAATTTGTGGAGGCTAAGACATCTCAGTCTCTTGTTCACACAAATTTATAAAGACACGGTGGATGAATCATAGAGACAACAAAACATGAATAAAACACGGCCATCAATGTATAACATTAAATAGAAGCATACATACAATTGAAAATAGAAGCAGACAGAAAAATAAAGATGTATATATAATCCTATAATCCTATATGCCTGGCCATCTGATACAAACCAGATGGAAGCACGTCTTTGCCAATCTGAAGGTCCAAACAGTCGTAACACTTAGTTTTGCAGCACATAGGGACTCCCAGTACTAAGAACAAAAAAAACCAACTCAAGTATGGACTAATATGGAGGAACATTTAGTGCAAAAAAAGCGGAGGCAAATAGGAAAATTTAGGATGTTAGATTCAACTGAGCTGTTTGCGTGTGTTCTTTTATAGATAGGTTATAGATTAAATCTCGCAGTATGTATAACATATATAATTTAATTTTCTTAAATATTGTAAGTTTAAAAATCCCAAAATATTACATATAACATTCATCTTAACTGTCACACCCCAAATCCGGGCATGACCGGTCGTGGCCCACAGGGACTTAGCCCAAGGCACACGTAAGCATAAACATGAACCCAAAACCACAAAGAATAAATGTGATGATAGCCCAGAAATAAATAAATCAAAACTCAATCCAGTGACATGCTACAAATATAAACGGCAAAACCAACCGTAATTAATACCATCCAAACTTATAGGATATAAACAGTCACCATATCAAAATAATCCTAAATGAACCTCAATAAAATAAGAAGTATGCACAAACTTGATATAACAATCTAAAACAAAATAAATGTATGTCCTAGAGGTCCATGCAATTGAGTTCTTGCTACGCCATAAATCCACTTTAAGTCCTTCTAACACCTGGAAGTGATAAAAAAAACTAAGTCAGCTGATAGCTCAGTGAGTAGCAACATGGATAGTAAATACAGTTTTGAAAATATGGATAAATTCCAAAATAAGATATATATCACAGAAACTAGATTGGCATACAGTTTGGTAAATACAATCTATTTCAAAAAGAAGGTTCCACAGTTCAACACTTAAAATACTCATGTCTCGCAAGAACATGATAAATGACATTTTCTACTTAAAAAGATTATAACATAAACACCAATAATTTTCTGGGTACCAAAAAAAAAAAACAAATAATATGCCACACATTTCTCAAGCTATAAGCCCCGTTGGATCCAATACCGAACTAAGAATCATCCTCAGGGTGGCTTTGGGCCTTTTCTCAAAACGATCCGATTGAAGGTCACCTAGTTGTTTTTAAAGGTCTTTTCCTTACAATCGTTGAGCACTAGAGTCATCATGGCCCAACTTGGGATCTGTTCCCTAGTGGCTAGAGTCACCACCTGAGTGGAATAATTTTCCTGGACTAAATACACATATGGTCCTAATAATCAATACACATCGGTTTATAAAACATGGTAGTTCATCATTATAAACATGAGACCAAAACAAATAGTTCTAAAGATGCCAAATTCACACATGTTTGAAATAATTTGATTCCATTGATAATATAATAATTTATCAAAACAATTTAGTCTTAAAACAACAATTTAATTTTCCAACAATTCAGGTAGGGAAACATTTATAAAAATACGTAGCATGAAACTACTCACTGAAGCGAAATAATATAATCCTTGAATCAAATAGAGTGTAAAAGTCCAACTAGTGCCCTGAATCAAGTATAAAAACTACACGTCACAACTAATTTAAAAATACTATAAAAAAATAGGAACTAAGTAACCTCAACTAAAGCGCACTAACACGGCTCAACCCAACTCACCGTTACTCTTAAATATTACCTAAGTTTATGTTCTTCAAGGTTTAAAATCACCCAAGACATGGGTTCTGGTTAAAACTTAATTAATTGTGACTTTAAGATAAAACAGAATTTCAAACATGCCTTCCCAACCTATTCGCTAACTTTGAAAATTACAAAACCCACTCCACGCTATTTGAAAAATTCCAATAACCTCCAGATATGATCTAATATCTCCTAAGTTTCAAACCCAATTGGTTTCACTTGATTTGCTTATCAAAATAATTATCTACAATTTATTATATCCAAACAGGTTGTTTTCTGCAGCACTTTAAAGAAATTGACGGTTCTCTTAATATACACAAGCAATCAATGCAAGGCCAAAAACGTACGAAACTAGACTCGTAACTAGTTCTGATGACACTAACTTGATAATTTTTGGATTTATACCCAAAGAGAACAACATTCCCGAATTTCTTGTTTCGGACTGGTTTCTGGACAGATTTGAATACTTCAATTTATATGGATTTTGAATCCCAAAAATTATGAAAAAATTCAGATATGCAATCCAATATGTAATTGATCTACTGTAACAATTTCAGATTAAAATTCTTCCGTTTGTTATAGTTTCTTGCTTTTTAAAATCTATGATTCTGCACTGAATTAATGTTTTACATATGAATGTTTGAACCTTAAACGTTATATCTAGACCTATACCAAACAAGGGCACCAGTCCACTGCCAACAAAACACACAAAAGACAGTGCCACATCTCTTCCACGATGAGGCTCACGCAACCACACAACACCTGTTCTTCCATCATTATTTCCCATGACCCAGGTTTGATATACTAGAATGTCCTTCACACAAGCCCATAAATTACTAGATACCTCAATGAATAATCCTTGCGGTTTCACAAACTCAACTATGGAAGATAAAATAATAATAATGATAATAATAATAATAGAAGTGCAATTAAACAGTCTACTTACCCACAGTATTGATTAGCCAGAACCGAATGCTAAATTCCTCTTTCTCCCTTGCTGTTCACCACAGCTTCATTGCCTCTCTCACTAAATCTCACGGCTGCTGCTAGGAACCCTAAAGGGCTGTTGTTGTTTTGTAAAGTAATAAGAGAGTTAGGGTTTTGTAGGTTTTCTATATATTTTATTTTATACTAGTGTTGGGCACACATAGGTCAAATAAATATATAAATATACAAAACATATATATAAGTTATATACAACTCAATGGTAAGAGCCTTATTTATTAATCTTGTAGTTTAGAGTTCAAGTCACACCAACTTCTCTATTTTATTTTATTTTATTTCTTTATAATAAATCTTGCCTATAAATTAAAGACTTACACCATAAATTTATTTAGGTTTAAAATTAATTAAAAGATCCTCCAATAATATTTAATTTACACTTTAGAATTCACCACCAAAATATTTGAGATTGTAATATTATTATTATTTTTTTATTTATTTAATTTTTATATTCGGGTTCTCACATTAACTTCATTATCTCATCTTACATTTTTTTCTCTCACCATTTTTCAACCATTATTGATAATATACTTTATCATCACTCACTTTTATTAGTATTATCTGGATTTTCAAAATAAAATGGGTTTATTTTGAGTGTTTTGTCAAAACTTTCCAGTTCTATAGAAAGTTTCTTTGAAGCCTTTAAGACTAGTCCAACATTGGAACATAAGAGCAAGCGGATCACTTAATAAAGAAATATTTTATTGAATAAGGAATTGAGCCGGAAAATGCAAGTGCGTGGGGTAGAAAAGAGGCACTATGACTTTGCATAGATGCATTGTTGTATAACGCCGTGGAGGCGCTTTACTGTTTGTGATAGAAATCAATGTGGCAATAATTGGATCAAGGTGTCTAAGGTGGAATTGGGATCCTCTCAGCCCTCTCCAGCCTCCCTTAGGTACAGCGGTTAAGATCACTCTAGAAGATCTAATGGTCCAGATCACTCTATTAAAAAATAATTTTTTTAATAAAATGATCTAGACCATTAAATCTTCTCTTAGGTAATCTGAACTATAGCAAGGAGGGAAGGTAGTAAAAAGTGGCAGGAGAGGATCCCAACTCGTCTAAGGTGATGCTTACCTAGCAGCTTGAAGCACTACAATCAGTACCTCGTGTCAGTGATGTGCGACAATAATTGGTGAGATAGCCAGTCTATTAATATTGGCCAGATTTGAATCTGAGTTGATCTGATTCGATCAAGAGGCATGATCTATCTAATCAGGTGCTTGGAGATCCAAGATCCAGCTATTCAAATGACCTTTGTAATTAAATGCTTTCTCTCTCGTATCTTCTGTTGTTCTAATTTTTTGATCAATAATTTTAGACTCTTTCTGTTATTCTGCTAAACAAAAGTATCAAATCTTTGTTTACTTTATTTATGACAGTATTTTGATCTATGAATAATATTTGGGAGTTCTAAAAGCGTGGCTCAAATGGCTCAAATTTTCTAATTTGATAACTTTGTTTTTTTTTTTTTTTTTACCTGATAAGGAAATTTGAGCCATTAGAGACACCTAAATTTGAGCCCCAACAGTGCTGTTGATCTATTTTCGTTTGTGCAAATACGTACTAACAAAATCTTTAGAAAAAATTTTGTCGTATCCTCGTGAAGGCGACTCAAGCCTATTTGAGGCTCAAGGAAAAATCTATTTATATATATGTTTGATACTATAATTTTTTTTAAATCCAGGGAAAAAAATATTTATTCTAATTCTAATTTTGATTTTTTTTTTTTTTTTGACAATCACCTAATATCACTAATCTTTATAATCAAAATAACTTTGATAATTTTGAAAAAATAAAAAATAATAATATAATAAAATAAATAAATAAATATAATAGTTATAATCAAGTGAAAATGACAATTACATTTTATAACGAATGTGAGATTTTTCAATGCAAAAAAAGAGGGAGATGGGTACAATAAGAGCAGTTGTTTTACTGTAATTTGCTTGTTAAGTGAGAGTAAGGTGTAAAAATGGTCCATGGGTTGTCCGAAACATGCCCTTGGCTCCGGTGGGCCCGATTCGGCTAAGCCTGGCCAGGTTCGGACTTGAGCCTACCCCTCGACCCTGGGCTTGGGCCTAGGCTTAGGCAATTTGTTTGGAAGCTCGGCCGTGCCCAACCCGTGTTAGGAAAAGTCGATGATTCCCCACAAGTAAATCAATCAATGGGAATAAAAACTAATGCGGAAAAATTAAATCAAAGGCAACACAAGAATTTTTACGTGGTTCCCTCAATGTGAGGTACGTCCACGGGATCGAAATCCGATTCCACTATTAACCAAATAAGTTCCACGATTACAAAGCGAGACACTAATGGTCTTACAAAACCACCCTTAGGTGAATTCCAAATAAACACAAATAAACAAGAGGAAAGACCTCACCAAATAGAAGAACCAAAATCTTCAGAACCAAAGTTGAAGAAGACCCAAAATAATGAACCAAACACTAACTGAAGATGCCTCAAAAACCAAGCTTCAAAAACCAAAATTGAACCAATGTATAAAACTTTCGGCACTGTTCCCGAAGTAGTCAGCCGCCGTACCTTTTTTTTTGGGTGTATAGGGCCAAAATAATATATATATATATATTAAATATATATATTATTAATTCTTGGGTTTTGTAATCAAACCCTAATTGTATCTAAATTGGATTGGGCCTCCACAAATATAATATATAAAAATATATTATACTAAACCAAGCCAAATTAAAACTCTTTTTCCAAAACCAATTGGGTCCCACACTCCAATAAGGAGGTATACCCAACAATTCTCCCCCTACCGACTTAGATGGAGACATCAACCATACCCGCTAAAGTTCGACACTTTAAATGTTTGTCCCTCGACAAAGTCTTAGTCAGCATATCTGAAATATTATCATCTGTGTGAACCTTTTCGAGTTGCAACAATTTCGAATCTAACACATCACGAATCCAATGGTATCTCACATCAATGTGTTTCGATCTCGAATGAAAGGTAGAATTTTTACTCAAGTGAATAACACTTTGACTATCACAATAAAGCAGATACCTTTCTTGCTTCAAACCCAACTCTTGCAAAAATTTCTTCAACCATAACTCTTCTTTGCAAGCTTCTGTAATAGCAATAAATTCAGCTTCGGTAGTTGAGAGAGCAACACATTTTTGTAATTTAGATTGCCATGCCACAGCTCCCCCTGCAAAAGTCATCAAATACCCCGAAGTAGATTTCCTAGAATTAACATCACCGGCCATGTCAGAATCCGTGAACCCATCAAGCATCGGCTTACCATCTCCAAAACACAAACACACCTTCAAAGTCTTTCGAAGATACCTGAGAATCCATTTTACCGCTGCCCAATGTTCTTCACCCGGATTAGAGAGAAACCGACTCACCACACCAACAGCGTGAGCAATATCCGGCCTTATACAAACCATGGCGTACATCAAAGAACCAACTGCTGAAGCATAAGGAACTTTCAACATCTCTTCTTTGTCTTTCTCACTTGTAGGACATTGATTCGAACTAAGTTTGAAGTGACCTGCAAGTGGACAACCAATCGACTTTGCTTTATTCATGTTGAACCTCTCAAGAACTTTCTCAATGTAGCTTTCTTGAGATAACCAAATCAGCCCCTCTTTGCGATCACGAACAATTTTCATACCAAGAATTTGCTTTGCCGGTCCCAAATCTTTCATAGCAAAGGACTTGCTCAACTCAAACTTCAACTTGTTAATCATGGTAGAATCTTGACCCACAATTAACATGTCATCAACATAAAGCAAAAGAATAATAAATTTGCCATCCGGGAAATTTTTCGCAAACACACAATGATCCGAAGTGGTTTTAGAAAAACTATTATTCATCATGAAAGAGTCAAATTTTTTGTACCATTGCCGTGGAGCTTGCTTGAGGCCATACAAACTTTTCTTCAATTTGCAAACAAATTTCTCTTTCCCTTTTTCCACAAAACCTTCTGGTTGCTCCATGTAAATTTCTTCTTCAAGATCACTGTGAAGAAATGCGGTCTTCACATCAAGTTGTTCAACTTCAAGGTTCATACTTGCAGCCATGCCAAGTACAACCCGAATAGAAGACATCTTCACAACCGGTAAGAAAATCTCATCAAAGTCAATACCTTTCTTTTGCCCAAAGCCTTTCACAACAAGGCGTGCTTTGTATCTCAGATTCTTGCTATCATTCTTCAATTTGAAAACCCATTTATTTTTCAGAATTTTTCTCCCTTTAGGCAACTTCACTAAATCATAAGTGTGATTTTCAAGTAAGGAATTCATCTCCTCTTCCATGGCTTTTTTCCAATCATCTTTCTTTGCATGCTCAATTGCTTCTTGGTAGCTTTCAGGCTCCCCTTGATCAGAAATCAACACAAATTCTTTGGGAGGATACTTTCTTGAAGGTTGTCGGTCCCTTGTAGATTTCCTCAACTCAAGTTGTGGTGGCAGTTCTTGGGTTTGATACTCTTCCTTAATTTCTGGCTCAACTTCATTAGGATTTGCATCATCCTCCACATCTTCAATATGTGGCTGCACATCTCCCCCATTTTCATCATCAACTGAAGATGAAGGAGATGGATCCATGTCAATGAGATCACTAGTTTTTGGCTTCGGTTGATCACCTTTGCCAAAGTCTTCAATTGTTTGGTCTTCAAGAAACACAACATCACGACTTCGAATGACTTTCTTGTCGACCGGATCCCACAATCTATATCCAAATTCATTACGCCCATAGCCAAGAAAAATACATTGTCTTGACTTACTATCAAGCTTGGACCTCTCATCCTTTGGAATGTGAACAAAAGCTCGACAACCAAACACTCTCAAGTGCTCATAAGACACATCTTTGTCAGTCCAAACTCTTTCAGGAACATCACCATTCAAAGGATAGCAAGGAGACAAATTGATCAGGTCAACCGCTGTACTCATTGCCTCACCCCAAAAGGATCTTGGCAATTTAGCTTGTGAAAGCAAACACCTTGTTCTTTCCACAATGGTGCGGTTCATCCTCTCGGCAACGCCATTTTGTTGAGGAGTCTTCTTAACTGTCTTTTGATGACGAATACCTTGGCTGCGACAATACTCATCAAATGGCCCAATGTATTCACCACCATTGTCTGTTCGGATGCACTTCAATTTCTGTCTTGTTTCTCTTTCAACCATGGCCTGAAAATGCTTAAATACTTCTAGCACTTGATCTTTAGTTTTTAGTAGATAAGCCCAAACTTTCCTTGAATAATCATCAATGAAAGTAACAAAATAAAGGGCACCACCATGTGTTCTAACTTTTAAAGGACCACAAACATCCGAATGAATCATTTCCAACACATTTTCTTTTCTAAAAGCAACATTTTTATGAAAAGAAACTCTATGTTGTTTACCCGTCAAACAATGAACACAAGTTTTAAGATGTGTACCTTTCAAACCGGGTAAAAGCTCTTTCTTGAACAAAACTTGCAGCCCCTTTTCACTCATGTGCCCAAGTCGCTTGTGCCACAATTCGGTAGAAGTATCATCTTCAAGTGCATTGACAACACCTTTACAAATTTTTCCTTGCATCGAATAAAGCGTATGAGTCTTCTTACACTTAGCCACCACCAAAGAACCCTTTGTGAGCTTCCATATTCCATCACCAAATATGTTGTTGAAGCCTTCATCATCTAGCTTCCCAGTAGAGATCAAATTGAGGCGAATGTCGGGAACATGCCTCACATCTTTAAGCAACAACTTGCAGCCCAAATTTGTTTCCAAGCAAACATCACCCATGCCGATAATCTTGGACAAACCTTCATTACCCATTCGAACAGAACCATAATCTCCTGTAGTGTAGGTAGTGAAGAAATCAACTCGAGATGTCACATGAAAAGAAGCACCAGAATCAATTACCCAACTGCTCTCTTGGCCCACAAAATTGATACAATCATCTTCACAAACGACCATGAGATCATCGGTAGTGCTTCTTTGTTGTGTCTTCTTGCTTCTTATCCACACTTTTGTCACGCCTTTTCTCTTTATTCTTGAGCTTTCGACATTCTCGCTTCATGTGCCCTTTCTCATGGCAATAATAACACTCAACGTCTTTCTTTGAAAAAGAACTATCTCTTGACTTGTCACGGCTTTGATCACGACCATGAGGAGTCTTACTCCTCCCCCTTGTTTTACTTCGGCCTCTCACAACAAATGCTTCCGAATGAGAGATACCGGTTGATTTTCTTCTAGTTTCTTCATTCAACAAGTTACTAGTGACTTGACCCATAGTGACAACTCCATCGGGCGCCGAATTACTAACTGTCACAACCAAAGTCTCCCAACTTTCAGGTAAGGAACTAAGTAGTATCAAAGCCTGCAACTCATCATCAAAAATAATTTTCATAGAAGCAAGTGGGTTAACGATACTCTTTATTTCATTCAGATGTTCCGGAATAGGGCTGCCCTCTTTATATTTTAAATTAACCAACTTACGAAACAGAAAAGCTTTATTTGTGGCTGATTTTCTATCATAAAGACTATCTAATTTTCTCCATAAATCATGTGCCGAAGTCTCAGTAGCAACATGATGAAACACACTGTCATCAATCCATTGACGGATAACACCAACGACTTTTCGATTAAGCCTCTTCCACTCATCATCTTTCATATCAGCAGGTCTGCCATTATCACCCTCAATGGGTCCATACAAGTCTTTACAAAATAATAGGTCCTCCATTTTAGTTTTCCAAGTTACCCAATTGCTTCCCTTGAAGCTAGACATCGACCCACATTCCTCCATTGATTTACACAAATAAATAAATCCAAATAAACGTAAGCTCGATACGGTTGTTGGGAAAATCGATGATTCCCCACAAGTAAATCAATCAATGGGAATAAAAACTAATGTGGAAAAATTAAATCAAAGGCAACACAAGAATTTTACGTGGTTCCTCAATGTGAGGTGCGTCCACGGGATAAATCGATTCCACTATCAACCAAATAAGTTCCAAACGATTACAAACGAGACACTAATGGTCTCACAAAACCACCCTTAGGTGAATTCCAAATAAACACAAATAAACAAGAGGAAAGACCTCACCAAATAGAAGAACCAAAATCTTCAGAACCAAAGTTGAAGAAGACCCAAAATAATGAACCAAACACCAACCGAAGATGGCTCAAAAACCAAGCTTCAAAAACCAAAATTGAACCAATGTATAAAACTTTCGGCACTGTTCCCGAAGTAGTCAGCCGCCGCACCTTTTTTTTTGGGTGTATAGGGCCAAAATAATATATATATATATATATAAGTGTCTGCAAAGTATGACGCAGCGGAATAAAAATATTTAAGGTCATACCTTTCTGAAATATTTTGAACTCTGATGGATCTCGTGGGTAAATCAGTGCTTCCTCAATCTGATCAATCAACCCAGCAGTGGGGTGATATTACAATGGTGAATATCACCCACACAAATCACAGTGCAAATAGCTTATTGATTGTTTATGGGAGAGAGCGATATATGAGAAAGCGTATGTGGGAAAAAGCGAGATGATCGTTGTATATCTTTTTAACCGCCCATATCCCATATATATGATATATAATCTTATTATCTCCTTTATCCATATAAGTTACTAGAGATAATATCATATATCTCTATCATCTATCCATATTAGGATATGATAGATATATATCCAGAGTAGTTATCCAAATAGGTTTGAATTCAAATTCAAAACCCATTTGGATCAGGTTCAAAATGTTAAATGGTCATGCCACATGGGCGCCTATTTCTAACATCTCCCACTCGCACATGAGTTGGCATGACACTGCCACATCTCTATCTCAATCTCCCCAAAAAGAACAATCTCATACTAGCCAATGCACCGTCACGACGAGAACACTGCATGTGGGAGCTCTATACTAGAAACTCAATATGAGTCAGTATAAAGACCTCAATTCAAAAAGAACAGAAATAGTGTCTCATGTACCCAGACCAATCTAGCTACATCAGTCCAAAAAAAACATCTCTAATCCCTCAAAGAGCATGTTTGACTCTCCTAGGTCCCGCATTATATTCACACCCAATCAGCATCCTTTGAAGAGCGATGTGAGTTGTCGACAGTGAATATAGAGAAGAGATGTAGAACTAGATGATCTTCCCTTCACCCTCATATCATTCAATTTGAAATTGACCGCTTTCCCAGTAATGTCCCTTAAAGCCGAATCATACATGACCGCAGGCAACATACCAAAGTAGCCGAACATCAACTCCTCATCTTATGACATAGTCAAAGGTCACAAAAGGCACAAAGTGAAGTCATTTAAGGAAAAATGACTTTTAGGACTCACACGATGAAGAAGCAGAGATTCATTCTTTCACCTCGCTAGCAGGTCGATAAGCACATGCAGTATGAATGCATGTTATAGTGGAGTTACTCTTCCAAAGAGTGACGTTAAACTCACACACCATACAGATCTTAGTCTAGTCGCTCTTAAGTGCACAAGTCGCTTCCTAGCGTCTAACTCGAATTCTCTATTTGCTCGCCTCAAGCATCAAATGAGATCTCATCTGCTATCCATAACAGCACATCATGGAAAAGTGGGTACTTTCATATCCATGGTGGGTCTCCAATCAAGACCTCATCTTGGCTCCACCCAAGGCAACATAGCTAGTGGATAATACTAGTCTCATCCTTACTGCTACCTAGCGCTAAGGCGTTAACGTGTGAGTGAGCCAATCTTGCCTGCTAACATCAATTTAATTATTTTGTGTATGCTAATTCACAAACCATTGCAAAAGGTAGTAAACATAAATGTGTAATAGAAACAAATATGAATACTAATGGCATAAATATCCCCCCAAAAAAATAAGAGTTCAACTGAATACACATAAAAAAATCACCACCTACGTAGTCCTAAAGCCCTAACATGATTGAGATAAACATCTCTAGCAATAGGCTTAGTCAAAGGGTCCGCAACCATACGACTCGTAGGGATGTGCTCCAGGATCACTTCTTTCTGCGCCAAAATGTCTCTGATAAAGTTGAACCTCACATCAATGTGTTTGGTTCTGCCGTGGTATTTAGGATCCTTAGCGTAAGCGAGTGCAGCCATGCTGTCACAATGGATAGTCACAGGGTCTGAAATGTGTGTGACAACATCCAAATGCTGAAGGAATCTCCTCAACCACACGGCTTCCTGAACGGCAGATGAACAAGCCACAAACTCAGCCTCCATAGTCAATAAGGCGATACATGATTGCTTCTTACTGCTCCAAGAAATAGCACCATCGCTAAGCATGAAAGCATATCCTGAAGTAGACTTACGCTCATCTAGGTCTCCTCCTCAGTCAGCATTACAATAGCCAACTAGATGTAGATCTGAACTCTGGTAGCAAAGTGTGTAATCTGCAGTCCCTCTAAGATATCGTAATATCCTCTTAACTGCTTTCCAATGGTTTGGTCACAGGTTGGATTGGTAACGACTCACCAATCCGACTGCATAACAAATGTCAGGACGTGTACACATCATAGCATACATCAAGCTTCCAACAGCATTTGCATAGGGAACACGGGCCATCTTTTCATTTTCTTCTTGAGTCTTAGGACCCATATCAAGGCTTAGGCTCTCGCCTTTTGCAACAGGAGTGTCAATGGGTTTGCAACTCTGCATCTGGAATCGCTCTGGAATAGTCTTAATGTAAGTCTCTTGAGACAAACCAAGAAGTTTCCTAGAGCGATCCCTAAGGATCTTAACTGAGCACATAGCTCGCCTCACCCATGTCCTTCATCTCAAATGTAGAGGACAACCACATTTTAGTGGCGACAATCATCTCCTTGTCATTTCCAGCCAATAATATGTCATCTACATATAATGACAATATCAGAAAAATGTCCTTGGACCGCTTAACGTACACGGTGATCTTCATCAATCATCGTAAACCCATTAGAAACAATGGCTCGATGAAATCTCGATTCCATTATGCGGATGATTGCTTTAAGCCATAAATAGATCGTTGAAGCTTGCAAACTTTGCGCTCGACCCTCGCCACAAAGCCTTCTGGTTGATCCATATAGATCTCTTCATCCAATTCTCCATTGAGAAATGCAGTTTTAACGTCCATCTGATACAGCTCTAAGTCTAACTAAGCTACTATGGCCAGGATTAGGCGAATAGAGGCAAACCTTACAACTGGTGAAAAAGTTTCCTCATAGTTCACACCCTCTCATTGGGTGTAACCTTTCGCCACTAGGCGAGCCTTACACCTTTCTATGGAACCATCCGCCTTGCGCTTGACTTTGAGAACCCATTTGTTCCCAATAGTCCTGCGCCCTGGCGGCAAATCAACCAAGTCCCAGACATGGTTTTTCTTCATAGACTCTATTTCTTCATCCATTGTAGTACTCCATTCTTTACTAGCAGGGGATGAGAGAGCCTCTTTGAGATTCTTAGGCTCCATCTCATCACTCGGAGCAATCATGAATGCTTCCCCTTTTATCTCAAAACGACGACGGGGTATAGCTCCACGTTTGCTTCTACGTAGTTGAGAATCCTGAGAATCCTCATCCATTGGATCTAATCCATGGGCAGGTAGATCGCTCCCACTGTCCCTAGGAGCTTGAGGAATTATTTCCTTATTCTCTACTAGGCTACTAGGTGCGCCTTCAAGTAGATCCTCCATCTCATAGAGTTCTACTTCTCTAGTTACCTCACATCTGCTAGGGAAATCCTCCTCTAGGAAATCCACATCTCGTGACTCAATTTCAGTCACACTTCCATCCGGATGCTCCCCAATAAACACATAGCCCTTAGAATGCTCACTATAGTGAATGAAGATACACTTCTTTCCTCTAGGGCCCAACTTCCCAAACTTATGAGAAGCGTTGTGTATGTAAGCTGCCGAACCCCAAGGCCGCAAATTGCCCAAATCAGGCTTTTTGCCAGTCCACATCTCATATGGGGTGGAAGGAACTGATTTGGAGGGCACACGGTTAAGGACATAGGCAGCAGTCAACAAAGCATCTCCCCAATAAGAAATTGGAAGATTAGCTTGCGCCATCATTGATCTAACCATGTCAAGCAATGTGCGATTCCTTCTCTCCGCTACACCATTTTGTTGCGGAGTCCTAGGAATTGTCAATTGCCTGATAACTCCTTTTTCCTCACAGAGCACTTTAAATTGCTCAGATAGATACTCACGTCCTCGGTCAGTCCTTAGAGCCTTAATGCTCTTGTCTAATTGATTCTCAACCTCATTAACATATCGTCTAAAGCAATCCAATGCTTCTGACTTGTGAGAAATCAAATAGACATGACCAAAACGCGTGCAATCATCTATAAATGTGATGAAATAAGGGGCTTCATGCCTTGCCCTCACATTCATTGGTCCACATATATCAGAATGAATAAGTTGCAATGGAATAGATGCCCCTATGGCTTTCCCAAATGGTTTCCTTGTTGCCTTTCTAGCAAGACAGTGCTCACAAGTAGGCAAAGTGACTCTAGCGAGTGGGCCTAAAAGACCTTCTCTAGCCAATCTAGTCATCCTGTCTTGCCCTATGTAGCCTAATCTAGCATGCCATCTCATAGAATCATTATCACTAAAAGATGCAATATTAGAAACAGAGCCATTGGCATTTTTATTAAGACTAGAATCATCCACATCCAAAACTAAAAAACCATCTGAAAGATAACCAAAACCATAAAAAAATAGTTCCCAAATAAATGCTAACACCATTATTCTCAAAACAAAAGCTAAAACCAAGGCTCATCATGCTAATAATCGAAACTAAGTTTCAGCGAATATCCGGAGCATAAAGAACATCATGAAGATACAAGGTCGCCCTCGTCGCATTTCCAACTTAGATGTGCCAATGCTAAGCACCTCCACCTTGGACTTGTTCCCCATGTAAACTTTTACGCTCCCGGCAGTACTCGGCGATACTCAGCGAACCTACTCCCCTCGCGATGTGGTGCATTTGCTCGAGTCTACAACCCAAAAATGAAGAGATTGAACAATTAATGCTTGACTAGACACAAAGCATTAAATGCGAGAAATTAAGTAAGAGTACCTTCTTCGCTCGGGGCAATCGGCGAAGTGTCCTTCTTTATTCAGTTAAAGCATGTCAACTTAGCCTTTGCCTTCTTACCACCTCTCTTGCCCTCGGCTTGAAATTTCTAGCGCCATTAGGCTTAAGCGCGACTATTGCTTGCTTCTTAGGGGCACCTTTTGCTTTTCCACATTTGATGAGAAGTCCCGTGAGCTTGACTCAACCACCATAGAGAACCATCGGACTTAGCCGCCTCAAGGCGCCTCGACCTCTAGCTCCAAATGACGCGATATGTCTTGAATGTTTTCACACTCTCATTATGCATCATGTTACGCTTCATCTGCTCCCAAGAATTTGGCAGAAGGCGTATCCGACTTGTACTTGCTGCTCTTGAGTCAAATTGTGCCCAAAGCATGAAGCTCAAGTATCATAGGTGACATGACTCTCAAATCTTGCTTCATCGAGTGATCGCCTTTTACGATATGAGTCAAACTTCATAGTCACCTAATGCGTAGCTTTGCCAAAGAGGTAATACCAAACTTTTGCTTGAGAGCTTCCCACATCTCAAATGCAGTCGGGCAATGCTCAAACTCACTAATCAAGTCGTTGTGCATGCTGCTCAACATAGTAAAGTGCGCGCACGGATCTTTGTTACGCCAAGTCTGAAAGGCTTCAAGATCACGACGATGTTGAGCTGTATTGCCCTGCTCTGGCTCAACCATCACTTGTTCAAGTGTGGTCAGCAATTCTTGCTCATTGAGGATGTATTGGATCTTACGGCGCCATATATCATAATTGTTGCCATCCAATTTCTCTCCCTTAGTTAAGTCTGCCACCACTGTCTTAGCAGCCATTTCTACATACAGAGTAAACAAATGCGCAGGGGATATTAATTATAGCAACACAAAACAAAATATTTTGCAGCAAAAAGAATCTAAATTAAATTTTGATAATTTTACACATGTCTCAAGATCGAAAATTTGCTAAGCTCGTAATCATCTCTTGCGCCTCTAGTGATAATTATCAAAATTTAATTTAATTCCATGCGCAAAAACAATCAAACAATCTCCCACTACTTATGGCATATATAAAGCATGATAAAATCCATACAATAGCATCTCATTGTAAATTTACAAACAACTCATGTTATATTTATTTAATGATGAAATTCAAATAAATAACTAATCATGCTTCTCTAATTACAACATATTACAAATCCAAAAAACATGTTGTATTCAATATTCAGATTATGCTATAATTAAAGTGTACATCATTTTGAAATTTTCTGGAATTTTTTGAAATTTTCTGGAATTTTAAATAACTAATAAACACAAATAAAATTAGAAATAATAAATCCAGAAACTGATAAACTTAGACAATATTCAGATTATGTCATAATTAAAAATGTACATCATTCTGAAATTTTCTGAAATTTTTTCTAAAATATTCTGGAATTTTAAATAACTAATAAACACACATAAAATTAGAAATAAAAAATCCAGAAACTGATAAATAGAAAAAATATTCCCAGTAAATAGTAAAACATTTCAGAAGTCCACAATAAAAAATTCAACCCCATAAAATTATTTATGCAATACCATAATCATTTTAAAGCATAAAAAATGAATTATTAACACATAAAAAATATTTTTTATTCTCGTAAAATTTTCAAAATTTTACAGAACATAGAAAAATTTATTCTGAGTCTAACAGTACAAACCACGCATAAAACAAATAAGTAATGAATTAATTATGACCATTTAACGCAATATAAATTAAAAAGAACAAACAAAGATTGCCTTAGGCATTATCACCAAGCCAAGCCGGGGAAAAGCGGCGCGGCTCACAGACGCTGCTCATCACGCTGCTCGGGCGGCTTTCGGCCAAGACTCGGCTCGGCGCTCGGCCTTCGGCCAGCGTCAAAGCAGCGATAGCAGCCGCGTGGCGAGCGCCGATGGCAGCTCGTGGCAGGATAGCGCGTCGGCAGACGCTGCGTGGGAAGCGGCGCGTGAAGGCGTGCCGAGCGTGCTTATTGTAGTGGCGTGCACACCACGCGCGCTTTCGTGGTGTTTTCTAGTCCGATTTTTGTACTTCCAGACTCCTTTTTTTAAAATAAAACCATTTATGGTATTTAAAAAGGCATTAATGAACATAAAAAAATATATTTATGCTCTTAATCTAATAAAATAGATTTTTTTTTCTTTACTAACATTCATGTATATAATGTACATATATATATATATAACAAATATACACATGATTAATGGAAACACGAAAATATCCATTAGAGGCTCTGATACTAATGTCTGCAAAGTATGACGCAGCGGAATAAAAATATTTAAGGTCATACCTTTCTGAAATATTCTGAACTCTGATGGATCTCGTGGGTAAATCAGTGCTTCCTCAATCTGGTCAATCAACCCAGCAGTGGGTGATATTACAATGGTGAATATCACCCACACAAATCACTGTGTAAATAGCTTATTGATTGTTTATGGGAGAGAGACAGTATATGGGAGAAACTGTATGTGGGAAAAACAGAGATGATACGTTGTATATCTTTTTAATCACCCATATCCCATATATATGATATATAATCTAATTATCTCCTTTATCCATATAAGTTACTAGAGATAATATCATATATCTCTATCATCTATCCATATTAGGATATGATAGATATATATTCAGAGTAGTTATCCAAATAGGTTTGAATTCAAATTCAAAGCCCATTTGGATCAGGTTCAAAATGTTAAATGGTCATGCTACATGGGCGCCTATTTCTAACAATTAGATATATATTATTAATTCTTGGGTTTTGTAATCAAACCCTAATTGTATCTAAATTGGATTGGGCCTCCACAAATATAATATATAAAAATATATTATACTAAACCAAGCCAAATTAAAACTCTTTTTTCAAAACCAATTGGGTCCCACACTCCAATAAGGAGGTATACCCAACAACCCGAAGCCCCAACCTAGCCAAAAAATTTTCACCCCCATAGAGTCCAGCCCAACCCGTCCCCCAACGGCTCCTGCAAGCCAACGATAACAAAATTCAAAAAATAAAAAACCAATTCAAATGATCATTTGACCGTTTACACCCAACGACCAAAAAAATATATATATATATTCTTTTTTACAAATTACCCCCCTCTAAAATTTCTATAACTACTACCCCTCTCCCATTTTATTTCTCACAAATAATTCTCTCTCTCAAACTCTCAATCTCTATCGACTCTCAACCCTCTTAATAAATTTTGAAGTTTAATACCTAAGTGGCAATTGTAATTGTGCAAGAAGAAATTTGTATCAGAATAAGCTAATTTGTATATCTCATTCGCCAAATTAATTTTGAAGTCTAATACCTAAGTGGCAATTGTAATTGTGCAAGAAGAAATTTGTATCATAATAAGCTAATTTGTGTATCTCATTCATCAGTCTGAAACATTAATTATTTGAATTAAATTTATTAGTTACTCATTTTTTTAAATTAATTATTTCTTAACATATATTAGTTATTATTGTTTACTCATTATTTAAAGTAATTGTTAGTTCTTATATATTATTTTACTTAAATTACTATGGATCCTAATATTTCTAATATTTATGTCGATATTGATGCATATACTACACAATATGAATCTGTTGATTCTCTTTCTAATGTACCTAATATCCCTCTTCTAACTGCTAAATCATTATCTAGGGGCATGACTAATAGTGTTTGGGAGCATTTCGAAATAATATTTGTACATAATCCTGATGGTACAAATATAAAGTCTTCCTTTTGTTTTTTTCCATCAATAAAGTCTTCTTTTTACCAATAAAAAAAAAATATCCTGATGGTACAATTACAATTAAAGTAAAATATAAAAAGTAAATTATACAAATAGTCCTTGTAGTTTACACGATATGTCAATTTGATTCATGTTGTTTTAATTTGCTAGATTTTGTCCTTGAATTTAACGGATTGAGTCATGTTAGTCCCATAAATAACGATTTTTAATTTTGGTGGACAGAAAATCAAACTATGTGTCAATTTGGTCATTGTAGTTTACACAAATGTGTCAATTTGGTCTCTGTGAAAATCGAGGAAATTAAAATAACAGGGACTAAATTGACACATTATGTAGACTTTCTGTCCATCAAACTTAACAACCGTTATTTATTGGACAAAAATGACATAATCTGTTAAATTAAGGGGCAAAATCAAGCAAATTGAAACAATATAGACCAAATTGACACATCGTGTAAACTACATGAACCATTTCCATAATTTACCCAAATATAATTATTGTACACATTTACTTAGTGTTGTATCTGTAGGGGGTACTAGTCATCTAAAAAGGCATGCTAATAGACATTTACAAAGTCAAAAACCTGACATTAGAAGTTAAACGTAATTAAAGGTTTCATCAACTAGTCATTTACAAACATTTTTATATGATCCTATATGTGCACAAAATTCTGTAGTTAATTATATTATTAAAAAAGAACAGCATTTTGCTATTAGTGAATGTTTCAATTTTTTAAGAAAGGATTCACAGAGGTTTTGCACCATAATATTAAGGTTTTTCAAGAAATACTACTTAAAATAGGATTTCAAAGAAATTTGAGGATATTAAAAGTGAATTATTTGACATATTCAAAAATTTGAACTGAAGAGTTTGTTTAACATCTGAGTTGTAGTCAAATAATGGTTTAGAATATCAATGTATCAATACACATTTTAATAATAATGATTGTAAATCAAATAAAAGAATTATTTCATTTAGATTAGTTAAAATTTCATACACGGGTCATTCGCTTGGTGTAGAAATAAGAAATGAATTATATGGACGGCTATTTACCATTAGTTTACATAATGGAACATATTACAATCTGACTATAACCCATTTGAAATCAACTTTACAATTACTTATTGATAGTAATTTATCTTATGTTTGTTGTTATACTCATATTTTAAACTTGATTGTTAAAGAAATTATGCATGTATACGTGTAATAGCCCGACCCTCGACGTGATTCGGTATCTTTTAGGTTCTCTATTCGTGTTTTAGAATGCTTATTGTGAAATTTTATGTGAAATTACGTTGAATTAAGTGAAACTTGGAAAATATGAATTCCTATCTGTTGAATAAGAAAATTATCAGACTTAAACCGTGAATTTGGAATAAGAAGCCTTAGAGACTTAATTTTTAAAATTGATTTGATATTTGAAATGCATGATTTTTAAGCTCTAATGGGATTTTCTATGTAATTTCAATTTGGAATGATTAAACGATTAAATTTTGTCTTATTCCTTTTTATTTAAATAAATATATCTATATCAAGCTTTGAGATATCTTTGACTTAGAAATATCTCCTGTGTGCAACCTAGAAGAGGGACATTCGTGAGAGTTGGAGAGAAGTCCTTCAAGTGAAGGATTTGGGAGATTTTGTGAAGATTGTCTAAATTGAACTTAAGGTATGGAAAAAAATTACTTTATCTAGACTCTCTCTTGATCATGGTTGGAAATTCTCCTTTGTTTGGAAAAAGTTGTAGTAGATTTTGAAAGTTCTATGTGATGATTATATGTTTAACAACCAAATTGAGTTAGAGAAGGGACATCTACATCTTGCTCCTTGTTATCTCATGAAAATACTCAACTATGTGTTTGAAATATAAGCCTAGATGGCTCTATACGTATGTGTTTATGTAAACCCAAAATAATGAGAACTTTGGAAAGGTTATGGTTGGTTTTGAGTATGAATTCAAGTGATTGAGGGTTTAAGAATTGTTGTGATTAATTTATTATTTGATTTAGAACCTTATTTTGATGTTAAATCTATCTACCTTGAGACCTTGTTTTGTGTTTTCAAAGATGGGGTTTTGTATGAAAATTGAGCCGTAAACAGGGCCGGGCCGCACGTCTGGAGGTCGTGGCCGCGTCGAGAAAGAAATAAACGGGGAAGCATACTGTTTTTGGCCGCTCGAGAGGTAGAGGGGACTACGTCGCGGTACATGTCGCCTGGCGGGAGGGATAACGCCGCGTCTGCCCGGAAAAACTTGTTCGCTTCATTTTACGTGCTTAACCCTCAGCTATGTTTGGAATTTATGTTTGATGTCTTTTTGATGGTTGTAAATGCAATTGAAGTTTAATGACTCAAGAAGTGGTTCAATAAGGAAAAAGGAACTAATGTGTGTTATGTGTGTTGGCCACACAACGGGAGGAACCATCGCCATAACAACCGTGAGTAATAGTACTACAAATGTACATTATGTACCATTAATACTTTTTATTATTAACATTTTGTTTTCCGTGAGCAATGATATGTGGATTGGGAATTAGTGTGAACTTGTGTGGTTATTGAAAGAGTTGGCATACATCGCTGTGATTCAAAGATTATTCTATATTCGATTATGGATAATGATTATCGGTAATGTGCTACACCTATGAATGATCCATAATTCATAAGAATTTCATACCAACTATTCATATAATGGAATTAGTTAACAAAAAGAGTTCGTGGGAGTACACTTCGCTTGTCAGGAACATGATATGCTGAATGGGAACATGATATCCCGAGTACCCTATTAGGGATTCCTATAGTCTGTTGGGTAATACATGTCTTACAACATGAGTGTTTGCCTATAATAGATGAACATAATTTGGATTGCTTACTGGTGAAAGGCATTATTAACATTCTGTTATCTGTACATTACCTGTATTGATTTATAGTGAACAAACGAAACAATGATGCTCTTGTATTCCGAATCATTCCGTTTTGTTAATGATGAATCAAGACTGTTATGAGGTAAATTATTCCATTCTTATTGATTGTACTATAATGACACTTGTGACGTCTATGAAGGAGTGTTGTTAATGTTCTGACATACGTAAGATGATTATGCCCATTTGTAATAAACTATGAGATGATTTATGTACACTATTATGTGACGATATTCTCATGAATTTGGAAGTTATTCTGTTCTGTTTATTCGTTCTGTTATGTATTCTGTTTTGTTAATTCGTTCCGTTTATGATATGACATGATGAGACCTATTGATTTCTGGTATGGAACAAAGTGCTGTACGGAACTAAGTGCTACACTTTGATGGGAGCCACCTCTAGAATCCGTGCGAGCCACCTCTTAAGTCCATACATATAAGAACTGGGCTTAAAGTCGTTCTGATATTTCTAGGCCGATGGCCGTTCTGATATTTCTAGGCCGATGGCCGTTCTGTTATTTATGGGCCGATGGCCGTTCTTATATTTCTGGGCCGACAGTCGTTCTGATATTTCTGGGCCGATGGCCGTTCTGATATTTCTGGGCTGATGGTCGTTCTGATATTTCTGGGCCGATGGCCGTTCTGTTATTTCTGGGCCGATGGCCATTCTGATATTTCTGGGCCTATGGCCGTTCATACATCTTGGACCCATGGTACATTCCGAAAATAATTACAGAATGTAATTAATCATGTGCCTCTACAGTTATATGCGTTGTTATTTAAGTTAACTATTACTTTATGTATGTGCTATTATTCACTGAGTTTTACGCACTCTGTATTTTGTCTGTTTCTGTAGGTAAACAATTGGGAAGCCAGTCTAACCTTTAAGGCTTGTCTCCCTTCTATCAACCTCAGTGTGCCTAGGCACTTCGGATGAAGCCGTGCATTTTGTAAAGTTTGTTAAGTTTTCAGTTTATACTTTAGTTGTCTGTCTATGGGTGACTGTATATAAGCCCTTCTCATTCATGTTTTTGTTATGATCCCGATTAGGGGGCTAGTTTTAAGTGTGTGCGTGTTTGTATATAACGCTTGGGTGTATGTTTTCTTTATATCATTTGCCTACTATGATGTTTGCGATCCTAGCATATTAGTGGTAGCTCAATGGAACAGAGTTTGTTTCGTTATCAGGTGCTTCCATTCAAGCCCCATATGTTACTTATGTCGCTTTTGATGTCTGTGTCTGAGGTAGTCATGCCCAAACTTTTAGGGGCGGTTTCGGGTCATGACAATACAAGACTTGTGAAAACCCATGTTTTTATATATTAAATTATTTTGGTAATTATATTTAGTTACTTAAATTTTGTAGGGATATTTATCAATAAATCTCATCTTACAAACAAGTACTCCAATTAGTTTCAAGTTTTTTTTATTAATCTATTAAGTCATATTAGTAGAGAGTTTCTTTCTGTGTGGTCCTATTTTCAATTTTGGTAGTGTTTTGGTGGACGACTGTACCTTTTTATTAATATGGCAGGTATGATGTGACACTCCAATATGACATGTATTAATGTGACAATCTAAAAAAACTAAAAATTCCTTCCTTTTTTTTTCGAGCTTTACTAAAAATTATTTAGTATATTTTTTTCAAATGTGACAACGTGGCGAGTATATTGTGACACTTCAAAAAAAATTAAAAACTCTTTAGTATACTTTTCTCAAATGTAACATGTGACACTCCAATATGGCGGGTATGATGTGACAACTAAAAACTCCTTAGTATACTTTTTTCAAATGTGATAACGTAACAAGTATGATGTGACAACTAAAAACTCCTTAGTATTTTTTTTCCAAATGTGACTATGTGGCGGGCATGATGTGATACTCCAAAATAATTAAAAATTCTTTAGTTTATTTTTTTCAAATATGATAGCGTAGTGGGTATAATGTGATACTCCAAAATAAAAATTTCTTAATATATTTTTTCTAAATATGATAACGTGGCGGATATTAGGGGTGTGCGCGGTGCAGTTTGAGCAGTTTAAGAGTAAAATTACAAACCGAATGGTGGATTGGCAGATTAGCGAATTGACAAATTGCGGCTTGGACGATTTTTGGCAGATTGGATAATTGAAGAGTATTCTAACTAATTATCATACATTTGCATCATATTTAATACTAATTTGTATAATATTTTTTTATATATATAATACAAAATAATTTTACATAATTTGTTTCATATATATAACTACTAATTTATACTAAATTTCATATCTTAAATCTCTCTCACTTTCATTTTTACTTTGATATTTCATTAGAGGTTAAAAAATATATATGTATTAACTATAGCGGAGCGAAGCGGTTTGGAAGGCGGATTATAAATTTTAAAGTTTAAATCGCAGTTAGCAGTTAGAGCGGTATGGATTGATGCAGATCGGTGCAGTTTTAGCGGATTGGACGGTATTTTGTATAGCCCTAGCGGGTGTGATGTGACACTCTAAAAAAATTACAAACTCCTTAGTGTACTTTTCCCAAATGTAACATGTGACACTCCAACAAAATTAAAACATCTTAGTATACTTTTTTTAAATGTGACACTCTAATGTGGCGGGCAAATAAGTCATTACACTTTCAAAAAGAACTAAATGGATTATAAGAAAAAGTATGGGACTATATGGATCACAAATCCAAAATATGGGACTTATTGGTTAATCTCCCAATTTTGTAATCAACATATAAATTATCCAATTTCATAACAACATTTTGTGACAAAATTCTGTAATTAACTTTTAATTATTTAATTAGTATAATTTTTATCTTCATATTATCATTATTATTATCTTGTTGTCATCGTCATCGTTGTCGTCACTATTATGACTACATAAATCTAATTCTTAATAAATATTGTTTTGTATAATTGTTCTGTATAAAGTTTTGCATTAATAATTTGTGCACAAGAAAATTAACCCGTGCAGATTAATTTGTTCAATCTCAAGTCTTTTTGTTACATATAATAATATTATAATATTAAAGTGACTCAAAATCATATATATACCCACACACACACACAAAAAAAAAAAAAAAAAAAAAAAAGGAAATTGAGAGAATGGCCGGTTGCCTCTTCCCAAGGTCTTTCCTTGGCTTTATTGTGCATGTATATGTAAGAGCATGCTTCTCCAACAACACACACAGCCTCATCAAAGGTGGACAAGCATGCCTATATGATAGCAGTTCAAACCAATAAGAAATTTTGCTAGAGATAAAATAAAGTAAAATAATAAAATAAACAAATACAATTTAAACACCCATATCTCTTCCACAATGCCTGTTGGTATTTTTCCATAACAATACAAGAAAAATATATAAAATAAATTAAATAAAATGACAAAACAAATTTTTTTTTTAATTTAAAGAATGAAATACAAAATAAACTACACCACTAAAATTACAAAAATAAATTAGATTACATTACTAATTAATCAAATTATTAACATGGATAACTAAATATTAGAACTCATCATTGTAAACTAAGTATTGAAAAATTTAAGAACAAATGATAAGAAAAGAAACAAACTGAAACCTGCACTAGACAATTTCTTTAAAATAGATTCACTGCCTCCCAATGGATCTTTGGAGGTACAAGCGTTTGTCTCCTAGGAGATCTGACGATCGAAACTAGCTAATGCAGAAGTAGCTTCTGAATAATTTCGGCAAACTTGACAATGGATGCACTCTCTCTAACAAATACCAAAGAAGGGCTAACAAAAGAAGATAGGAAAATTTTCTTTGGTGTAAAAAATCATCTCCAACTTTCTTTTTTTTTTTAATCTCTAAACACCATCTCCATTTTCTATCAAAAATCTCTCCAAAACTCTTCTTCTAAGTTGGAGGGGAAAGGCCCTTTTTATACTTGTAGAGAAGGGGTTTTAGCCATAAAGACTATCATAAAACCTAGCATCATTGGCCATCGACTCTAGCCATTAGGGCTAAAGTTACAAAAGTGCAAAACTCCCATGTGCATAATATAATCATCAACTCTCTCATCAAAAGATGAGAGTTACAAAAGTTGAATAAATAAATTATATATATATATATATAATGCTATTTAAATAATCCAACTAGATGGGTCGCGAAATGGATACGAGTGTTGGGTCACAACTCGATCCAAACCCAGTCTAAAACATATGCACAAGACAAGCCAATCAGATAGCACAATCTAGCCCATGCCCAAGACTAAGTCCAACACATGCACATACACAAGCTTAGATCAGGTCGAGCACCAAGACTAAAACTAAATCCAAGTTCAAGCCTAG